>CM044327.1:31162500-32542500 GCA_024291935.2 Okapia johnstoni | reverse complement strand
AATTCATATTCAATATGGGAACAGAGGTACATAAGTACATTACTGACTATAACTTTGTTTAATCTTCTCAGGAAGCAATACGGAAAATATATCAAACTCTAAGACTATTTCAACTTTCCATCCTAGCGATTTTTGAAATTTATTTAGTCAACAAATATTATTACTAGGTAGAGGCCATTGTAAATGTCATAACACATAGTCTAAAATACTGTTTAAAGTATGGATCAAACATGTACGCACATGAATGAAGTTATAAAACGTATGTAAATATATATGAAAAAGTTAACTGACAAAAGAAGTGAGTATTATAATGCCGACCTCATGGGTAAGAGATTCCGATGTGGCTCTATTCTGGACACTTCGTGCCTTTCCTAATACTGCTGGACGGTCAACAGGTATTACAGACTTTAACAAATGCCAACTTACTGGCAAAACTAACTGGAAAGGACTTCGGAGGCTGAGCTCTCCTTCTAAGGTGAGGTATGGCAGGAGCACATTGGATTTACGGTCATCCAGCTGTAAGAATCAGTAGGGCTGAAACTCTGCTTGCTTGGTTCCAGTCCAGTGCTGTCAGCTGGTAGGAGGTTAAGGTAGAGACCAGGTAATGTACGTACTTATTAAACTCAGTAAGAGCACACGTATGATGATGCAGCTAAGAGGAAAAGCATCCAGTGCGGGGAAGACATGAACGGAAATGTTTCACAAATGTGGCAGAAGATAAACTGGTTAACCAGAGGCTTTGGAGTCAGGTAGCCTGGGTCTCAGTCCAAATTCCTCCGTCTGCAAAGCTTGAATGAAGTAAGACCACGTGTTTAAAACACTCAGCACAGTGTTTGGAATAAACAGTGGCTTAATAAATGCTAGCTGCTATTATTATTATTAGTGTGGCAGGTCATAAAACCCACAGATGGCTGTGATCTACAGGTAAGTTACTGGTGGTGTAATTTGATAAACCAACACAGCTGTAAATACCAGGCACTTGGGAGGTAACCAGTCATCTGTATGTGTAAGTGCTATGGTACGAGTGACAAGTGGCTGTTCTGTTTTTAAGAACAGGGTAAAAGCTATAGTGAGGCCTGTGAAAGACACGGCAAAGCATTACAGAAGATTAGCAGGTGTTGATTCACTGACAGCAAATCAGCGTTGGGAGAAGGCTCTCCTGACCAAGATGCTAAGATACAGAGGAGGCCGAGGATGGAGGGGTAATTCAAGCTGCTCTCACCTAGACTCTGCATGACTGCCACCTATTTTCCGCTGTTCTTATTCCTCTTCCTTCTCTTTTCCCGCTTTTTCTAAGTATTTTTTTAAATAAAGTACTCATTATCTATGCTCCTAAGAACTGATGTGAAAATGTCTTCTTATGTTTATATTCAATTATGCGCTAATACATCACCCTGTGATGTACACTGTTTGCTGATTCTCCCTCAGCAGATTTAAAAATTAAAGTCACAGGAAGAAAGGTGGAGTATGTAAAACTGTCATAACAATTTTGACTCTCAAGACTGACTCATACCTGGAAAATGCCAACTCTATCAGGCATAATAAGCAAAGAATCTGTAATATCACATAAACTGTGAAACTATTTATAAAAATGTCAAATCCCTCAAAAATGACAGAATATCATAGCTCTAAGAGAAAGAAGACACCATGTGTTTGGGATCTAAGAAACGTTTCCAAAAAGGAAAAGAATCAGAAGATTGTCACAACAGAATATAAAAGTATTCCTTGCTAGAGTAAGAACTGCTTTTAAAAGGAGTTGGAATGACTGCCTACTGCAAAACCCTTAAAACGTACAAGCAGGAAAGTGATGTGCTTTTTAGATTTGCAGATTCTAAATTCTCAAAATAATTGAATTATTCATAAGATGGGTGACTTCCTACTAGAGTAGCAAGAATGAACAGATTAGGGAAAAAAAAGCTCTATCAATTCAGTTATGAGGGATCCCACTGTTTTCCTTACACCAACTGATTCTTCGAAACATCAGCTTGTCTAAACAGGGCAAACTTATTAATCTGATCATGACAATGAAGTAAAAGTGTCTTCAAAGACTGTCAATTAATGGTGACATTTTTTATCCTCTAGGTTTTTATTTTTAATTAATTAATTTTTGCTTTTGGCTGTGCTGGGTCTTCATCACTGCATGTGGGGTTTTTCTAGTTGTGGTGCGTGGGCTTCCTATTGGCGACTCTTCTCTTGTTGCTCTTGGATGTTCGGGCTTCAGATGCAGGTAGCTGCAGCTCCTGGGCCCTAGAGCACAGGCTCAGTAGCTGTGGTGCATGGGCCTCGCTGCTCCTCAGCATGTGGGGGCTTCCTGGACCAGGGATCGAACCCGTGTCTCCTGCACTGGCAGGCTGTTTAACCTTCTGGTTTTAATTAGTGATTAGGAAGGGAGAATGGCAGGACTTTGGGATCATTTTGCCTGAAGAACTGAAGATGGGACTGCTATCACAGAGACACAGCACTTTTGGGCAAATCTGCACGTAAGTGGAAAGAAGTACTCGTGATATGAAACAGAGGAAAACACTCTCACTCGCACACTACAGCTCGGATCTGGGTTTGGAGGATCCAGACCAGGGTGAGCGGAGTGGCCGCCGCGCCCTCACCTGTTCTCCGTCTCCAGCTCATTCTTGCGGAGGTTGGCGTCATCCAGAAGGCTCTGCAGCAAGGCGATCTTCTCGTTGTCGGAACCCTCCTGGTTGATTTTCAACATCTTATTCTCATGCTGAAGACGAATGAGCTTCTCCCTGAGAGCGGAAGAAAAACTGATTAACACGGTTATCAAAATCCAGCTAGGCACCGTTACAGATTTAATACGTAGAACAGAAATGAAAAACAAAGAACCTGCATGAAATTTAGCTCCTAACTGGCTGAGACGTTAGATCTCAGGTCTCAAGCCCTTTCTTTTTATAATAGAATTGACAGTCTGAAGATAAACAATCTCCAAATATCATGATGTGTAATGAACGAGGTCTCAAAATCGTATTTCCTTTCTGATTTAAACATTTACACATTCTGCCAAACTGCTCAAGAGAAAAGCTGTATAACCACAAGAAAAAAAAAAAGGTTTTTTGTAGTCCTGTGTGGTGATGGATATTAACTGAAGTTACTATGGTGATCATTTCACGACATATACATATATCATTACACTGTACACCTAAAACTACTACCAAGTTATATGTCAATTATACCTCAATTAAAAAATTGTATCTCTTTATTTTTAGTTTATGAGGTTTGCAACTTTTCCACACCCTTAACCTCAGTGAAAATTATCACTTTTAATAGATTTTTGCAAACTGGAAAAGAAAATCTCACTGTGTATCAAGAACACTGACCTATGTCAATATTGGTCTATTAATGTGTTGAGAAATTTCACCCCTTGCACTGTTTCACCTTCTTGGTAGCTCTTGTAGACACAGAGTATATTATAATTTGTACTGAGTAATACTCAATAAAAGCCATTTTATTTGTTGAATTTTCATCATTGTTCTTTTCTCTCAGTTTAAAAAATCCAACTTCATTATCTATAAGCTTCCTTAAAATTTGTTTTTTGGAAATAACTATTTATTTATAGGGGCGTCCCAGGTGGCGCTAGTGGTAAAGAACCTGTCTGCCAATGCAGGAGACATAAGAGATGCAGGTTTCATCCCTGGGTCGGGAAGATCTCCTGGAGAAGGAAATGGCAACCCACTGTAGTATTCTTGCCTAGAGAATCCCCTGGTCAGCGGAATCTGTTGGGCTACAGTCCATAAGGTTGAAAAGAGTTGGACACGACTAAAGTGACTGGGCATGCAGCATGTATTTATTTATAAATATTCATAAAAATAAGTATTTATTTGTGCAACAAACTTTATTGGTCTAATAATAAAGTACCATATCAGATGGCAAAAAAGTAAAAGGTATTCAAGATGCTTCCAGAATTGGTGTTGCATTACACACCTTCTGTCCTTAAACAAATGCTAACAATAATAAATACTGTCTTCATTTATTCAACAAATGTCTGAATGCCTGTGACAACTTTCGCAGTTTATAAAACTTTTATATAACCGTTATTTTAGCTAATACCTCTAAGGACGCTATCAAGAATCAAGGCTGGTGTCAACTTAAAAAGGGGGTAAATTAGCCCAAATAAGGTAAAAGCAATATTCAGGATTAATCATTAACCTTTTGCTGGACAGCTGATGCTTTCCTATCAATCATCCATTCTTACACATAAAGCCAGGCATACACTAAAATAAACAGAATATTTAAAATACAGATGCAAGGAACTACCGAGGGGAGAGCAATACAGTCAGGGCAATGTTTCCTCCTGTCTCGGCTTCTGTCTTCCCCAGACTGTTCCCTGCTCTTAGGTAATAAATCTCAGCGACTAAGTATTTTGCAGGCCGATGGCTAAGCATAACCTTTGTCTTTGGGCCAAGCGGTTTCATGGCTAAATGTCTGCTGAGGCTACACAAGCACAGATGTGTTCATCTGCTGTGTATGTGTGAGACCCTCTCCTCCCCAAGAGAGAAACCGCCTCTGTATGGCCAGCTGAGAAGGTCTCCAACGTGCTGAAATCAAGGACACAGAACCTCGAGTTCAGGTTGAAAGCGTGAGTGATAAAGAACAAGTAACTGGTCCTCTACATCACAGAGGAGCAAGTTTTCTACAACAATAGTGTGAAGTGTGACTGGACTTCACCATCTCCTTACCTGATTTCCGGTGTGACGATCTCTGCTGCAAGACTGTCTGAAGACTCCTGACTTCCCAGAGGCATCAACCCTATAAACACACAAGCATTGACTCAAGGTCAAGAGAGACCACAGCTACCTCCTCTAGTCCCTGTATGAACCCTACTTTGAGCATTAAAGTACAAAAACCACGTCACAGTTGCCTTCCATCATCATCATTATCATTTTAACAAAAAGTGTACAGTTGAGTAACGCTAAGTCCTACGCTGACGCTAAGTGGAACCATCACTACTGTCTATTTCCAAATGCTTTCATCACTCAATACATAAATTTTGTAACCATTAAGCAATAACTACTCCCCACTGCTTTCTCCCTCAGCTCCTTGTAACTTTAATTCCAATGTCTGCCCATTCTAGATACTTCATACCGGCATCTGTCCTTCTGGGTCTGGCTCACTTCACCTAACGTGCTGTTTTCAATATTCATCTACGTTGCAGCATCTTTCACAATTTCATCTCTTTATATGGCCCAATAATATTCCACTATACATACATATTGCATTTTCTTTATTCATTTATCTGTTGGACACATGGGTTGTTCCCGCCTTTTGGCTACTGTGAATAATGCTGCTGTGAACATTGGTGTACCAGGATCTAGTTGAGTCCTTGCTTTGATTCTTTTGGGTATATACTTAGGAACAGAATTTCTAGATCATATGGTAACTTTAACTTTTTATTATAAAGAACCACCAAACTCTGCCACAGAGGCTAACCCATCTTACATTCCCACCAGCAATGCAAAAGGGCTCTGATCTCTCCACATCCTCATCAACACTCGTTATCTCCCTTTTCTTTCTTTTTTGATGACAGCCATCCTAATGAGTATGAAGTGGGACCTCGCTGTGGGCTTGATCTGCATTTCTCTAATGACCAACGATGCTGAGCACTGTTTCATATACAAATACTGGCCATCTGGATATCTTCTTTGGAGAAACGTGTCCTCAAGTCCTTTGCTCGTTTGCTGCTAAGTTGTAGAAGTCCTTTATACTCTCTGGATATTAATCACTTATCAGATAAAGGATCTGCAAATATTTCCTCCTGTCTTGTGCGCTGCCTTTTCACTCTGTTGACGTGTTCTTTGATACAGAGAAGATTTTAATTTTGATGAAGTCCAGTTTACCTATTACTCCTTTGGCTGCCTGTGCTTTTGGTATCAATTCCAAGGAATCACTGCTGAATCCAACATCACGATGATTTTCCTCTATGTTTTCTTCTTAAAGTTTTACAGTTTTAGTCCTTACATTTAGAGAACCATTTTGACTTCCTTTTTGTATATGGTGTAAGGGTCCACATTCATGCTTCTGGATGTGCACATCCAGCTTTCCCAGCACAACCTGCTTGAAACACTTTCCTTTCCCCCACTAAAGTTGTCTTGATGCTCCTGTTGAAAACCAACTGTCTGTCTATGGGAAGGTTTATTTCCAGGCTCTCTATATTCTACTCCATTGGTCTATACATCTGTTCTTTCACATATACATACTGTTTGGATTACTCTAATGTTTTACTAAGTTTTAAAATCAGGAAGCATGAGTCTTCAAAATATTTTTTTTGTTTTTCAAGGTTGCTTTTGCTTTTCAGGATCCCTTGAGAGTCTATGTAAACTTTAGGCTGGGTTTTTCTATTTCTGCAAAAAATACTATCTGTATTTTGATAAGAATTGCACTGAATCTGTAGACTGTTTCAGTGATGTCATCTTAGCAATATTAAGTCTCAAATGAACATGGATATGTTCCCATTTAGGTTTCTTTGATTTTTTCCAGCAGTTTTTGACTTCTCAGGGTACAAGTGTCATCCTGGTTAGATTTATTCCGAAGTATTTTATTTTTTAAAATCCTATTGTAAATCAAATTGTTTTCTTAATTTACTTTCCATATTGTTCACTGTTAGTGTATAGAAATGTAACTCATTTTTGTGGTTTGATTTTATATCCTGTAAATTTGCTGAATTCATTTTATTAGTTCTCACAATTTTTTTTCCTGTATGTAGTTTTTAAAGGGTTTCAACATATAAGAGCATGTCATCTGCAAACAGAAATATTTTTGGTTCTTCTTTTCTGATTAAGATTTTTTTTCTTTGTCCAATTGCTCCGACCAGAACTTCCTGTAGCATGTTGAATAAAAGTACAGAAGTGGTGGCAGCAGGCATCACTGGCTTATTCCTGATCTTAGAGGAAAAGCTTTTGGTCCTTCATCACTGAGTATGCTGTTAGCTGTGGGTTTTTCATATGATCTTTCTCATGCTCAGTTTCCTTCCCAGTTTTCCTCCTGGTTTACGTTATTTTTTTAACGAAAGGGTGTTGGATTTTGTCAGTTGTCTTTTCTGCATCAATTGAGATAATGATGCAGTTTTTCCTTCATTCTACTAATGTATATACTACACTGATTTCTATGTCTATCCTACGTGAGTGTCACAGCATTCAATTACAGTAGTTTTACAGTAACTTTTTTTTCTGTTTTTTGACATGGACCATTTTTAAAGTCTTTATGGAATTTATTACAATATTGCTTCTGTTTTTATGTTTGCATTTTTTGGCCCTGAGGCATGTGGCATCTTAGCTCCTCGACCAGGGATTCAATCTGCACGGCCCGCATTGGAAGGTGAAGTCTTAACCACTGGACCACTAGGGAAGTCTCTATAGGAACTCTTGAAATCAGGGTGTGTAAGCTCTCAGCCTTTTATTTAAAAAAAAAATTTTTTTTAGTTTTAGTGGACCCTTTGTATTTTCATATAAATTCTATCAGTAGAATCAACATGTCAATTTCTACAAAAAAGTCTGCTGAGAATTTGATTGGGATAACATTGAATCTTTATTCTCTTTAGACCAATATGAAGAGAACTGCAGTCTTTACTAAAGTGCCTTTCCAACAACTGAATGTGGAATGTCTCTACATTTATTTATATCTTTAATTTATCTTAGTAATGATTCATAGTTTTCAGTGCAGAAGTCTTGCATTTCTTTGCTAAACTTATTTGCAGTTTACTCTTTAAGATACTACTGCAATGTCATTTTCATCACTTCATGGCAAATAGATGGGGAAACAGTGGGAACAGTGGCTGACTTTGTTTTTCTGGGCTCCAAAATCACTGCAGATGGTGACTGCAGCCATGAAATTAAAAGACGCTTACTCCTTGGAAGGAAAGTTATGACCAACCTAGACAGCATATTAAAAAGCAGAGACATTACTTTGCCAACAAAGGTCCGTCTAGTCAAGGCTATGGTTTTTCCAGTAGTCATGTACGGGTATGAGAGTTGGACTATAAAGAAAGCTGAGCACCGAAGAATTGATGCTTTTGAACTGTGGTGTTGGAGAAGACCCTTGAAAGTCCCTTGGACTGCAAGGAGATCCAACCAGTCCATCCTAAAGGAGATCAGTCCTGGGTGTTCATTGGAAAGACTGATGTTGAAGCTGAAACTCCAATACTTTGGCCACGTGATGAGAAGAGCTGACTTACTGGAAAAGACCCTGATGCTGGGAAAGATTGAGGGCAGGAGGAGAGGGGAACGACAGAGGATGAGATGGTTGGATGGTATCACTGACTCGATGGACATGGGTTTGGGTGGACTCCAGGAGCTGGTGATGGACAGGGAGGCCTGGTGTGCTGCGGTTCATGGGGTCGCAAAGAGTCAGACACGACTGAGCAACTGAACTGAACTGAACACAGAAATGTATTTATACACTGATCTTGTACATTGAGACGTACTGAACTCATCTGTCAGATCTCCTTTCCAATCTGAATGCCCTTTATTTCTTTTTTCTTTTTCTTCCATGACTGCACTGGTGAGAAACTCCATGTTGAATACTGATGACTAGACTGAACAGCCTTGCTTTGTTCCTGGTCTTAGGGGAAAACCATTTAGTCTTTCATCACTAAGTATGAGGTCAGTTGCAGGATGTTCACAGATGACCTTCAGTAGGTTGCAGAAGTTTCCTTCTATTCCTAGATTGCTAAGAGTGTTTATCATGACTTCTTTACAAAATGGAGACAGACTCATTGACACAGAAAACAAACTTACGGTTACCAAAGGGGAAAGTGGGTGGGGAGGGGGATAAATCAGGAGTTCAGGATTGGCAGATGCAAGCTACTGTGTATAAAATAAACCACAGGACTTCCCTGGTGGTCCAGTGGTTAAGAATCCACCTGCCAATGCAGGGCACATGGGTTCGATCCCTGGTCCAGGAAGATTCCACATGCTGCGGAGCAGCTAAGCCCATGAGCCACAACTACTAAAGCCCACATGCCAAGAGCCCGTGTTCTGCACCAAGAGAAGCCACGGCAACGAGCAGCTCGAGTACCCTAACCAAGAGCAGTCCCCGCTCACCACAACTAGATCAAAGCCCACATGCAGCAACAGAGCCAGCACAGCAAAAAATATCAATAAACAAAGCAATAAAATTATAAAAAAAAAACCAACGGAGCTGGGGTTTGACAAGCTGGTCCAGAAATAGGTGAAGAGGATAAGCAAAGACAGTGGTGACGAGAACACAGCTGAAATGTAGGTATGCAGGCTGGGTGAGCTGGGAAAGGCAGCGATCAATGTGGTCATTAGAGACCACAGAGGGGGCTGAAGGAGGATGGAGCAGACGAGCAGGTTTGGCAGGAGTGAGCAGGGAAAAGGAGGCTGCAGTCAGAGGAAGAGAGAGTTTAGTCTCAGGTAACAGGAAAGCCAGGGCCTGGAAACGTGAGCGGGAGTGAACAGGTGGTGAAGTGTACGAGTCATCAGCCAGGCTCACGTGCTCCCCAAGAGGTAGAAGGTAAACTCTCAGCTAAGTGCTACTCCTTTCCTGTGAGGAGGAAAAGGTTTCTACTTTGGATGTACGTTCCCAAGTAGTGGGTATTAGTGAACTGACACCCACCTCACATCTCAGCTGAAAGAAAGATTATTGATTTACAAAGTCTGATATACTTTTAAAGAGGTCACTAGAAACTTTTCAGGTTTATTATTAACAGAAATGATTTGAAAAATTATTTATGCTTTTGATTTAATAAAACCCAAACGTTTGACTGCATTCCCAGGTGGCACTAGCGGTAAAGAAACTGCTCGCCAATGTAGGAGACACAAGAGATGAGGGTTCAATCCCTGCGTCGGGAATATGGCAACCTACTCCAATATTCTTGCATGGAAAATTTCATGGACAGAGAAGCCTGACGGACTACAGTCCACAGGGCTGCAAAGAGTCGGATAATATATATAATATATATATAAAATATATATAATATAATATATACAATATGATATATATATTATATATAAATATTTGAATATAATTAAAATTAAAAAGTAGGTAAGTAAATTTGGTCTCATAGCTATCGTCTATTTTCCATAAAATCTGGGTAACAGTTCAAAATTTGTATCAAAATCTCATGGCCTCTTCTCCAACTTTAAGTTCTCCTTTTTTGGTGCCATCTTCTTAAAATGAATCTTAACATTTTTCCTGATACTATAAATAATCTTGCTTGGGCTTCTGAAACATTGTTACCTTGAGTTGTGAGCTGTCCTTCTTGAGCCTGAACACAGCGAAGCTCTTCAATGGTTTCCTTCAGAGAATCCCTTTCCGATCTCAATCTCTGGAGGGACATTAAGAACAAGGGAAATCAGCTTCAACCTTCATGAATTTACTCATTAGTGGTCTCTGCCTTACCTGACAGAATGATAAACAGTGGGGAACACGAACATGTTATAGTTTTTAATCTTTTATAGAATGACCACAGAAGGAAAAGATTAGATTTTTTCCAGTTTAACCATACTGAATATATACTATGTGCAAGGCAGTATTTTATCTAGTTAATCATAAGAAACAAAACTATCTACTCCATTCTTAACAATGAGTCTCTGATTATGTAAATAACATTTTTTTCATGAAACATAAAATTCACACAACAAAGACTTTAAATATTCACGAATTATGACCACTTAAAAATATTTTTAAAAGCTTCAAAATATGCTGAACAACAACAAAAAGAATTGTGCCCCCTATATTAAACATACAGAAAACAGAAAAGCTATATAAACTTATAGAAAGTCACAAGTAAGATGATGGAAAAGAAGCAACAGTGGTATAAAAGTTAAATATATATAAAATAAATTAGAATAAACAGTCTCTCAATCTTTTATTTTAGATCTATTTCTGAAACACAAATATAAATTTTTAATTCAAAAATCAACAGGTGCAGGGAGCTCAAATCCGATGCTCTGTGACAGCCTAGAAGGGTGGGAGGTGGGAGAGAGGTTCAAGAGGGAGGGGACATGCATGTACCTATAGCTGATTCATGCTGATAAGATGGCAGAAACCAATATAATACTGTAAAGCAATTATCTCCCAATAAAAAATAAACAATTTAAAAAATCAACAGCATCTCTAAATTTTAAATTTATAAACAGAAGAAGAAATTAACGTAGCCAAAACAAGAATTAAATATCATTTTCTTAATTTCAGCACTGATCAAAACCGAAATGCCAATATCTATACTCACATCCTTTTCTTTTTGAAGACTGTCAACTTTTTCTTTTAGCCGCTTATATTCAAAATCTAATTTATCTGCTTTCTTCGATTCTTCAGATAATCTATTTTGCAGTTCTACTACCTGGTATAGAAAGGTATCATTAATTGTTATAATTTGATACGTTAGAAATTATCAAATTTCTTCTATGGATCTATGAAGATTATCTTCCCCATAAATACTAAAAAAAAAACAGATAAGATACAGAAACCTGACTCAATGAAGAGAACCTAAGTACAGAAATCTGCCTAGATAGTGTGGATTCTAAAACCAGATCATCTGGAAGAACAAATGCCCAAACCTAGAAAAACCTACAGGACTTTCGTTTTCTGTAGCACAGGTAACTGGGCAGTCTGGAAGTCCTTTTAGCATGAAGCCAAAGAAATGCTAAGGGGGAAAAAGTTTGACGGCATTGCTAAGCTTGTAAGAAAGCGTAGGAGGTCATCAGGGGCTAAAACTGGAATGAAGGTGAGGAAGCTAAGGGCACTGTGAGATGCCACCTGGAAGGACCAGGGACCCAGACCTTTACCACACTGGGAGACAGGTGGTGGTTGTTAAACTGTCTTGGGTTCTGAAAGGTGCTGAGTCAGTAAACAGTAGGTCAGGAAAAAAAAATCCATCAGCTGGCAAAGTCAATAAGGAAACTTGCCTGCCTTAAACTGAGTGTTCTGGGTTCTATAAAGTGTAACTTGAAAATGTGTAACCATAGCCTGTGGATACATGGATTTGTGTTAGAATTTTTGCCATGTGCCTTGTATGACAAACCCTAAACCAAGCAATTAATTTAAGTCATCCTGGTTGGTAGCACAGGGGAAAATCCAGCATATGAAAAACACATTGTGTGGAGGAACACAACCTCAACCAGGTCCCCAGGACTCTCAAAGGTAAACAGGAGAGTGAACCCCGAAATCACAAACGCCTTCAAGAAATGAACCAGTAAGAACAACAGTCAGCAAAAAAAAAAAAAACCAGCAAGAACAAGAACAGAACAGTAGAACAAGCCCTCCAAGGACATCAAATCAAAGTTAAATACTTAAAGAAAATAAAAGAAAGAAACCTGAGACATACAAGGAACAAAATACCACCAAGTATGATCAGGCAGGCATGACAGAGCCACCAAAAGAGAAGTTACAGAAAGAAAAGTATTACAACGAAAAATAAGATATATTAAGCTCCAGATCAGAAACCAGTTCATGGGGTCGTAGAGTCGGACACGACTTAGCGACTGAACAAGATCAGAAACAGAGAGAACGAGTGTAATATTTCTATATTCAATAGCACAATTTCACCATAATAATTATAGGTGTAGATTTCTTTTTTATTTATTGTTTGTAATTCACTGTTAATACTAAATCTGATGTCTTTCATTAATTCTGAAAAACGCTCAGCCATTCTTTCCTTCAAGTAATGTCCTTCTATAATTCTTTCTGTTCTTCTCTCTGGAACTCTGATAAAAATCATTTCTTATTTTAATTTAATACCCTTTAATCACATTTATAGCTTCTTTGGGCTACATTTAACTTTCAATAATTCTTTCAACTTAGTTGTATGTTGAAAATTTTCATAATGAAATGTTGTGGAAAAATGTATTCACCAAAAAATCCTACCAGCCATACATGGTGTACAGGGTTGTTCTACTAAAACGTCTCTATTATACTAAGTGAATATAATTTTGATGCCAAAATCAGAAGACAAGGAAAGCATGAGATACAGAAAACTCTGAGTAAACAAATCGTAGAGGTAAAATATTCCAAATAAAATAAACCAAGTGAATCTAACAATGTGAAACAACAAATAAATCTGCTATGACTAAGCTTATCGCAGGAATGCAAGGATGGTTTAAGCATAGAGATCTATTAATATAATTCATCAGAGTAACAGAAAGGAGAAGCAGCACAGGTGTCTCTCAACAGATGTGGCTCATTAAATACAACATCCGCTTACAATAAACACCTTGTGAAATTAGGAATACAATGAAATTTTGTTACTCTTAAGAAAAGGTGGCTACAAAAACCTAAAGCAATCCTTATAAGATACTGGCAGGACATCTGAAGCACTGTGTCAAAAATCAACAAGAAATGGTTGTCTATCATTATTGCTTCTGTTCAAGGCTGTAGGAAAGGTCAGACATGCTGATTAAGAAGGAAAAAAAGGGTATGTTGTAGAAAGAAACAAAAAAAAATGATTTTTATTTGCGTAAAATATGACTTCTGACAAGAAAACTAACAGACATTATTAGAAGTAATACGGGGGACTTCTGTGGTGGTCCAGGGATTAAGACTCTGCCTTCCAGCGCAGGGGATTCAGGTTCCATCCCTGGTCAGGGGGCTAAGATCCCACGCACCTTATGGCCAAAAAGTCAAAGCATAAAACAGAGGCAATATCATAGCAAATTTAATAAAGACTTTAAAAATGGTCCTAAAAAAAAAAAAAAGTAGTAATATGGAAATTTGACAAGATTGTAAGATCAGCATACAGGACTTCCTGCCAAGCCCAGGTGCCACAGTTACTGAAGCCTGTGCCCTAGAGCCCACGCTCTGCAGCAAGAGAGGCCACCGCAATGATAAACCTGTGCACCTCAATAAAGAGGAGCCCCCAGTTGCTGCAACCAGAGGAAGTCTGAGCACAGCAGCCAAGACTCAGTGCAATACATTAAGATGTAACAGAAGTATCTGCTATAGGGACCAATCGATAACCTCTGGATAAGCACTAAGTTTCAGAGGTGAAAAACCGAATCCTGTGAAAACATGTCAGGGGACCCCGATAAGCCAGCGTAACTGGAGAATTCAGCTCGAACAACATTGAGAAACCATGACACCCTTCTTACCTGTCTCTTATACGTCTCGAGCTGACTTCGAGCCGCGTTGGCTTTTCTCAGCTCCTCCTCTAGACTGACGGTGTTCTGCATATACATGGTATTCTTTTCTTCTAAGAGCTTAACTTGCCGCCTCAAATCACCTAAATCTTCTAGCTTCTTCTTATATGATTCTACTTGGCCTTCAAGTTTAGACACTTTATCAGAAGAATGTCTAGAATGAGATGGGAAACCGGAAATCACAAACACGCCTGCAGTTGGAAAGCTGCTGTAGTCAGTGCTAGACCAGGAGGATTGCCAGGAAGTAACACGTTCTAATGAAATGACAAGACCAAAGGTGAGTCCAGCTTAGTTTTTTGTGCAGGTTCAAAAGTATGACCAAAGCAACAGCAAAATTTGTAATGAAGAACATTACCCCGTGTAATCTAAATCTGTTCTGCAGAGAAGGAGAGAGTAATACTTCTCTCACTTTTTCTAAGAAGAGAGGCACCGAAACATACAAACGGATGCTTGGGGGTGGGTTGGGGGGGAGATTCAAACGGGAAGAAAAGTGATAACTGATGTGGCCCTGGTCCCTGCAGAGCCAAGAAGGGTTGAGACCCAGAGCACCAGGAGTCAGCAGTGGACGGGAGCAGAGGCCAAAGGCGGTGGGAATGCAGGAGACAGCACGCGGTGGGTCCACGCGTCATGACCCGTCCCTCGGTGCAGGGGGCAACATCATCCACTGAGACTGCAGCTCAGGAGAGGTGGGGGCGGGGGGACAGACAGGTGAGAAGAGTCAGGAAAGCTCAGCGCAGCGACGACCTAAGTGGGGGAGAGAGCCGTCCACAGGTGGGGAGCAGAACGGGAGGCCAGTGGGGGGAGCCCAGAGGAGGGTGAGGATCATTAGTTAGTCTGCAGGAGGACAGAAATCACATCACTATGTGATTTTCTCTATTCGTTCTCAGTATTTAAAGAGCCAAAGTGCAAGATACAGATGGTTGGAATGATCTGACGGAGGACAGGTTATACAGGAGAGCGGCAGGGAGCGAGGGGCCTGGTGAGAGCGCAGCTGAGTCCAGCAAGGCAATGAGCCTTGTGTGTGGGGGGGTGGGGGGCAGGATCTGAGCAAGCGGACGACCGATTGATTGGACGACACAGAATGACAGTCTGGGAGCAGCAGAGAGAAAGCTCAGAGCTACACAAGCATGAAGCGCTGGTCTGAGATGAATTCCTACGTAACCAATGTTTATATGCAGCACTTATCTGCCAGACAGTGTTCCGAGTGCCTACAAACATAAACTCACTCAGTTCCACATGGCAGCCTGAGTGGGCATGTGTACTATTTCCACTTTACAGATGAGAAATGGTTCCATGGAGGTGAACCTCGGGGGCCTGGCTCTTAGACACCATCCCATGCTCAGAGACCTGATGATAGCGGGAATCCTGGAGGCGGGTCTGTGCCGGGGGATGGTGGGTCTGAGATCCCACAGGGATGCAGGGCTTGTTTACCTAAGAACATCTATTTCATCCTTCAGAGACTGAGCATCATCTGCCAGAGTGGTCAGCTCATCGTTCTGCTGCCGGAGTTCAGAGATCTCCTTCTCCAACTCTTCACAGCGTATTCGATAGTCATCTTTGGCTGCTTCAAGCCTGTCATCGGAAACAAAACAGACCCAGAAAGCACTACTTACTAATAATTCTTCTTAGAACAGTAAAAGTAAGTTAAAAAAATGAAAATAAGCTCTTCTTGAACTTGTCTCCTACTTTTGTGACCATATGCTGTATTTGCACGTTTTAACTGTCCTGGAAACAGATTCTGCAGTTCTAAGACTTGAAGAAAGACAACCACCAACTGTCATTCCTCTCTTCAGAAAGTCAGACACCAAGTGGTATTTTTCAAAATATATCAGCTATTAAGTTTTATTTTTAATTAGGAAACAAACATATTCCTTTTGAAAGCTTAAAAAAGTGCAGAAAAACAAAGAAGATAAAAATCATGCATTACTCTAGACAGGTTCCTACTGTTAACATTTATGGAGTGTAACTTCCAGCCTGACTTCTTTTCCTAGATCTTTTTGCTCCAAAATATGGATAATATGGCTCCTGATTTAATTTGTTGTTGCTTTTTTGGCCGTACCTCACGGCTTGTGGGGTTGAACTCAGCCCCTCTGCAGTAAAAGTGCAGAGCCCTCACCACCGGGCTGCTGGGGAATTCGGGGAATTCCATGTGTGAATTTGTTTTGCTTAATACATATACCCTTCCTTTGGATTTACAGGATTCTCTCTCATGTCACAAATATTTATCACTGATTATTTTATTTATGTATTTAATGCATAAAGATTCTTAGTTTGTATCCAATTCAACTAATGAATCTCACACTTCAGAGGTTTTGCTTCTAATGCGCAATTAGAATTTTTTCTTCTAATTCATTCTTTTCTGTTAGTATTTATAGGGTCTCATTTTTTAACATTAAAGTTTTCAGTTTCTCTGGAAACCATCTGGTTATATGATGCAGTACAGGAATCTAACTTTTCCTGTCAAAATACCTACCAATCATTCCCAAACTATTTAACAAACAACCTTTCCTTATTGATTAGAAAATGCCACCTTCATCATATTACAAATTTTTATATATACTTTGACTGGTTTACGGATCTTCATCTGTGTCACTGGCGTCTGTATTTTGTTGCATGGGTACCAAGCTGTTTCCATTAGGGTGAGCATTAAAATTTCTTCTTCTTCTTCATTCACATACTTATGAGCAGAATTTTCCCTGTGATACTAACTAGTTATTGCTAGAAAGGCCTGCGACATATGCAAAGGTGTCACATAACCCTCTCTCTCTTAAATGTTTATTGGTTCTAAGAACTTTTCAGTCGGTTCTCTTCCATTTTCTGGGTGGACACACATTATCTATAAATGATGATCATTTTTTTTTTTTGTCTATCGAGTATTTTAATCTCACTTCTTTTTCTTATTTCATTTTCTAGAAAAGTAATGACAGCTAAATCTTATATAGCTTCTATGGACAAGGCAATATTCTTAAAATACTTTACATGTGTTAATTCATTTAATGCTCACAAAAATTCTAGAGAGTAGACAAAACTATTAGACCATCTTGAGAAAAGGAGGTATGCCAAGGGTTACAAAGCTAGTAAGGGGCAAAGCCAGGATTTTTAGGGTGTCAAGAAAAAAGTCAAATAATATTAATAGATTAACACTCATCTTCATCTTATATTCTTAACTTTACTGATAATTTCATGTACCAAGCTTACTGTTTATTCTTCCTTCTCCTTTAATTTATGGATTAGAGGAGGCATAATACATTTATTTACTGTAATAGATTTAATAGTTACTGTAACAGATTTAATAATATTGCTGGGATAAAGCTTATTTTTACTATAGCACTGGCTTGAGTTTACTACTCTCCTTTTCAGAATTATTTAAAGAATACTTATAAATGAGATGTTAGTCATTTGAAAATAATAGTAATAAACCCATTATGTGAATAATGACAATATACTGTTTATGAAAAACAACTATTTTCTAAAACTGGTGAGGAGAGTGGCAATGTTTTTTACATTGTAATTCAAATCACTGGTTTACTAGAAGACAGCTGGGTTCTCCTGTTTCTACATGCGTCTGATGTGAGGGGTTTTTGGCTGAGGTCCATGAAGGAAACCAGTCTAACACAGATACGCAGCTGGAAGAGAGGGCCTGAAGACGCCGAAAGGGTCCTCAGATCACATTCTAAACTGTGGTTGCAGACCATAAGCAACGGACGATTTGTCTTAGGTTTCTGGGAAGACTAACAAAGTGCACTTTTTTCCGGTCCAGGCAAACAAAACAAAACATCACATTTCACCAGAGAAAAATAAAGACTGGTAGATATGTAACCATATTTAGTGGATAAGTAATGATACTTAATTTCACCCACAGTTTTAACACTGAACATCTATGGCTGGGTAAGAAATGGGTCATGATATTTCTAGAAAATCATATAAATCATCCTGCCAAGCCCTTCCCCTTTGCCGTTCTGTTCCGTCTTACAGGACACCCGATTTTCCTTTTTACCACTCAACTGCTAGCGGGCCCTCTTCCTTTTTGGCCGTTTCCTCCCCGAGAAGATGTGTTAGAGGACGACTCCTTTATATCAGCTTGCCCTTTAACTACATCTGTCTCTAAACCTCCCCCCTGGCCTTTCTCTTAGGCCCTTAAACTGTGCCCTGGAAGGCACAATCTCTAAATTCCATGCTTGGTTAATTTTTTTTTTTTTGCATCTGGCCCTTTAAGAAGATACACTTAATTTGAAATCCTATCCCTTTTTTTGTTTTAAATTTAATTTCCAATTTTGGGTGAATTTAACCTTTCCAGTGACCACTGCAACGCACCCTCAGGTCCCTTAGCTAGTTCTTCCTGATGTTTTTCTCAGTCCGACTTTAGTTGTCTCCAAGCACCTGGTAGGGTGGGGGTAGAATCTGCTCCTTCCCTTCACCCACAGTCATGGTTCAACTGGGGCGTTCTGTCTGCAAGTCAGGTTGAGGGCAAGAACCTTCCTAGATGTGTGCTTATTTCACGGTGTGTGGGAAGACTTTTGGGAAGTGGCTAATCACAGAGCCACCTTGGTCTGCAGTTACCTGGAAGCCCTAACACTATATTCTTAACTGCAAAACACATTACCAGATTTTAAAGGATTAGATCTGAGTGAGTGGTCCTTTACCTGAATGTTTCTTCCTGGAGCTGCTCTAACTGAGTCTGGAGCTGCAGATGCCTCCTTCCTGCTGGACTGTTAGGATCTTCTATAGAATCTGATTGATTAAGTCTTTCCATTAATACCTGATTCTCTGCCAACAGACTACTTTTCTCCTCCTGCAGTGCTGCAACCTGTTAGAATGTAGAAAGACAGGGGTTATTTTCTCCAATTACACTGGAATCCTCATTAATCACTTGTAAATTACCATTATGAATTGTGTGTGTGTTAGTCGCTCAGTCATGTCCGACTCTTTGTGACCCCCGCAGACTGTAGCCTACCAAGATCCTCTGTCCATGGAATTCTCCAGGCAAGAATACTGGAGTGGGTGGCCACTCCCTTCTCCAAGGGATCTTCCCAACCTAGGGATCAAACCCGGGTCTCCTATGCTGCAGGCAGATTCTTTACCATCTGAGCCACCAGGGAAGCCATTATGAACTAAAGCCTGTTTTTAAAGAAGTACAAGTAATCTCCACCTAAAACATCTATATTATTTAGGAATACTGCACAGGCAGAGCAGTATGTAAAAGTCAGCAATAATTCATTGTTTAAATTTCATATCTGAAAAGATAATTCACCAAAGACATGTAAAACGCTTCACAGGTGGCTCAGTGGTAAAGAATCCACCTGCCAATGCAGGAGATGCAGGTTCGATCCCTGGGTCAGGAAGATCCTCTGGAGTAGGAAATGGCAACCCACTCCAGTGTTCTTGCCTGGAGAATTCCATGGATAGAAGACCTGGCGTGCTACATACAGTACATGTGGTCACAAAGAGTAGGGCATGACTGAGAGACTAAGCAGACACACACACACAACAGCAACTTAGTACACAAAAAAGACACTCATGACTAGTCATTAAGGAAAAGCAAATTGAGACCATAATGTTATATCCACATGCTCACTCCCACTAGGAAGCCGAACATTAGAGCGACTGGCTGTTCCAAATGCTGGCGAAGATGCAAACAAGTGGGAATTTAACATGCCTGGTGAGAATGTGGAATATTCTGAACGCTGTGAATATCTGGTTTGCATTTTCCTAAAAAATTAATCATGTAACTACCACACGATGCAGACAGTTTACTCTTAGGTATTTATTTACCACAGACAAACAAAACATATGTTCACACAGAGATGCAGAATGTTTATAGCAGCTTTGTTTGTAATAGCTTCCCTGGTGGCTCAGATGGTAAAGAAATCTGCCTGCAATGCAGGAGACCCAGGCATTAGAGGCTCGATCCCTGGGTCGGGAAGATCCCCTGGAGAATGGAATGGCAACGCCCTCCAGTTTTCTTGTCTGGAAAATCCCACGGACAGAGGAGCCTGGCGGGCTACAGTCCACGGGGTCGCAAAGAGTCGGACATGACTGAGTGACTAACACAAACACAGAAACAAATATTTATCAATAGGTGAATAGCTAGATAACAGCACATCCATATAACACAACACTGTTTGACAACGAAAGAATTAACTATTGATACCAACAATATGAATGAATCTCAAAAAAAAAAAAAGAAACCAGGCAGAAAAAAGAGTACAGTGTGTGTGACTCCTTTTATATGCGATTCTAGAAGACACAAGCCAATCCACAGAGACAGAAAGCAGCGCCGGGACTGGAAGAAGATGACAGAGAACCCGTTACCCTGACTGTGCTGATGTCAACAGGCATCAGAACTGTATACTTCACAAGTGGGCAGTTTACTGTATGCCAACTACATCTCAAGAACCTGGAAAAGCGGAAGCCGCCTCCACTTCCAATTCTGTCTCCACCCCCATCTCCTCTTGAACCTGTTCCAGCAGGGCTCCTGGCCCACCACCCCCAGGACCAGCAGAGCTCTGCTTCCCGCGGCTCCCAAGACACCCCCTCTCCTAGGGGGGCACCCATGGCTTTTCCTTCCTAAATACACGGATGTCTCTCAGTAGCTGGGCTGTAAACACCGCTTACTCGCTGAGAGCTTGCACGTTTCTATTTCCAGTCTGGGATCCCAAACTGGGCATCCCGTCCACGAGGCGTCTGACTCCGACCTGTGCAGGCAGGACTCTCCCCGCACCCCAGCCAGCCCGCCCACCGTCTCCCCGTCTCGGCAGTGCTAACTCTGTCCTTCCACTTGCTTGGCCAGGACCTGTCACAGCTCATCCTCACATCCATGCCCACTCTTTCAGCGAACATCAGTGGCTCTGCCTTCAAACAGATTTCCACCACTTCTCACCGCCCCTCAATTCTGATTTAAGCCAACCTAAGTTTTCGCCTGATTGTTCCAAAGGCGTCTGAATCAGTCTCCATGAGTTGGCCCTCACCCTCGGTCTAGTCTCGACCCAGGAGCCGTCAAAACCCATGAAAATAAAACTCGGATCACAGGATGACTCTGCTCGAAAGCCTGTAATGGCTTCCCGTTTACTGAGCCTTTCCCAAGGCCCGTCTGGCCTCTGCGGACGGTTCCCCTCTCCAGCTCCACTCTTGCCGTCCTCATCGCCGGGTCCCTCAGAGACCCCCGTCACACCCCCACCTGGGGTGCGCTGATCTGGACGCTCCTCCGGGGAAGGCTGGGAGGCCAGCTCCTCCGCGTCCTTAGGACACAAACCCGCTGCCTCCGCTGGCAGGCTTTGCTGATGACCCATCAGAACAGATTCTTCCCACCCTGTCCCCCGAGTCTCCCTCTCTCTAGAGCCCGTATCAGCACACGACAGGCTGTATTCTTGTTCTGTCTGTTGTCTGTCTTCTTCATACGCACGTCAGCACTGGGGCAGGGGTGTTTTACCCATTTCTGTGTTTCCCTCAACTTCACTGTATCCACAGCAGCTACAGACCAGTGGAAGGTCTGGAGTGGGTGCTCAGTGTCTGTTGAATAAACGAATGAGTCTGAAACGCCAGCTACCTTGTCAGATTTCCATAAACACACAAGTGTTTTCTCACAATAGAGCAACAGCTCAACTCTATATGGGTCTATTTCTGCTCTTTTATTCTTTTTAAAATAAATATTTAAGGTTTTAAATCCTAAAAACTCATTTCTTCGTTACTAATTTCTTTCTATTTATGTATTCATTTTAATCGGAGGATAACTGCTCTACAATGTTGTGTTGGTTTCTGCTGTACAACATTGCAAATCAGTTTGTGAAAGTCGCTCAGTCGTGTCTGACTCTTTGTGACCCCTGCGGACTACATATGGTTCATGGAATTCTCCAGGCCAGAACACAAGTTGTGAACAGCTCAGCCTTTCAGAGCCACGGGTCTCGCCGGGGGTCCTCAGTCCCGACTCTGCAGCACAAAAGCCCCCCAGACAACACAGCGAGCCATAAGCCGGCCTGTGCCTCCACTTCACTCATGAGACAGAGGGCCAATCCCAGTGCACGACTGAATGTTACACTACCAAGGATAATACTTACATTCTGCTCGTAAAAACAACCAATCTTATTATTGTGAATAATTTATGCATAGCTAAATTTTAAAATATGAGAAGCAATTAACAGCGCTTACACTGCGTGCATGCTCAGTCACTCAGTCATGTCCAGCTCTTTGTGACCCCACGGACGGTAGCCCACCAGGCTCCTCTGTCCATGGGATTTCCCAGGCAAGAATACTGGAGTGGGTCGTCATTTCCTTCTCCAAGGGCACTTACATTATGACTAGATATTATTTACTATACGACCCAACAAGTGTGCTCTCATCACAATTCCATCTGCATCCAAAGCAACAACCAACTATTAATGCCTTCAAACTAAAACGCTTCTAGCAGAAAACATCACCAACTGAGGGCCTACTACCCAGCTTTAGTAAGGATCAATATGTGGCCAATTATGCACCATCTGGACCTCATCCACTCTCTCCTCCCCTCTGGTTTTGTTGTAAATTCAAGACAAATACATTTTATTTCTTATTTTCTTTTTATCTCTGAAAGATTTCTTCAACTTCATTTTTAACTATTCTACTGGATTTTTATTTTGACAACTCTATTTTTAATTTACTTAAGTGTTCCTCTCAGTCTGAGGGGCTTCCCTGGTGGCTCAAACAGGAAAGAATCTGCCTGTGATGCAGGAGACCTGGGTTTAATTCCTGGGTCAGGAAGATCCCCTGGAGGAGGAAATGGCACACCACTCCAGTATTCTTGCCTGGAGAATCCCATGGAAAGAAGAGCCTGGCGGACTCCAGTCCATGGGGTCACAAAGCGTCAGACATGACTGAGCGACTAATACTTCACTTCAAGTGTTTCTTGATCTCTGACTTTTTTCTTTTTAAAACAGCGTCTTGTCCTTACTTTACAGATGCAGCACCTTCGCCAGTTTCACAGGGGCATTAAATAATCAAAGAGAAAACTTTTCTACTACCCCATTTTCTCCACTTCCTCTAGGGCTAGTTTCCTGCTCACCTTCCTGTTCTCTTTTTTGCTATGCATTTTTCATCACATGCTTTCTGTAAATTAGAGAACCCGGAAAGGTCAAAATGAAAAGGGCCTAACCCTGCGATACTAACACCGAGTCTATCCTCCGGTACTTCTGTTTGCTTCACTCTTTAGAAGAGAAGGTCAGGGTGTCTGCAGCGGGTGACGGGCATTGGGGGCGCTCTCCTACAGGAGACCCTGTCGCATCCTGCTGCAGCCTTCTACCAGGTGGGGGTGGGGAGGCTCCCTGCAGTTCTCTGGGGTTGCCTACAGCAGCCCCCTCCCTGTTATGATTTTTAAAACTATTTATTTTTATTTTTGGTGGCACTGGGTCTTTTGCTGCACTTGGGCATACTAGTTGCAGCAAGTGGGTGCTCCTCTCTAGTTGGGGTGCATGGCCTTCTTATTTGGTGGCTTCTCTTACTGCAGAGCATGGGCTGCAGGTGCCCAGGCTCAGTAACTACGGCCCTCAGGCTCTAGGGTGCGGACTCAGTAGTTGCAGGGCACAGGCTTAGCTGCCCCACAGCACGTGGAACCTTCTGGGGCCAGGGATCAAACCCACATCCCCTGGGTTGGCAGGCAGATTCCTACCTACTGGAACACCAGGGAAGTCCCCATCCCCCTTTATAAGAGTTCTTGGTCACTGCATTCTTTACTCCTCTTAGGCCATTCAGCACTTTTCCCAACTGTCTTTGGCCTTCAGAAGTGGATAACGAATGTGGTGTGCTATTGCTGGCTATAACCGAGCTGCTTGTTAAATATTCAGGAGACAGGTGAGCCGACTGTTAAACCATTAGTTACTGGTACTGGTCACCGGGAGTGTGTATACCATGGAAACTGGCAAACACTACAAAAATCAGGACTTTCAAAAATCTCCCCCAGTCTCCTGAGCGCTGGTCTCCCTCCTCTTTCTCTTCTTGTGGGCTTATCCCATTTTAATTCATTTATCGTAAATTTAATGGAGTTGTGAGAAGGAAGGAAAACTCTGATCTTTGCTAGGTCTGCACTCTTTTTCCCAGGATTTTTCTTCTCTAATTAGGCTGTGTTATGGTCAAACTGAACCACCAGCTGGACATTTCAGACTGGTGGTCCGGGAACAGCCCTCTTACCTGCAGATCCAACTCATGGCACCTTTGAGCAATTTCTTCCTTGGCCGACAAAGCTTCATTTAGTTCTTCTGAAGTTTTCTTCAGCTGGGTAGGAACAAAGAGCTCAGTCAGCACTGGAATCCTACGTGGCAACAGCCTGTAACCACACATGCAGGGTACAGAACTCCCTTCTCTTTCTGGGGACAGCAGAAATCAAGAATCCTTCTGCATGAGTCAAAAGAAGACATTTCTTTTTTTTTCGATGCTTGATAAATGTTCAATGAACAAATCTGGAAATTTGTAAATAAACTTCACATTGTTTGGAAATGATTTAGACCAAATTTCTGTTGTTAAGAAGCCACTTCTAACTTTGAATATCTTTTAGTTCTAAGCTTTGTTTTTTCTGAACTTGGAATTTGGTTCTCTTATACATCTTTTCTTGTCTGGGCTACCTGGTTCTTGGTAATGTTTTGATTCTGTAATAACTGAGAAGTAAAATCTATATGTGCTAGAATAGGGGTTCAACTGTTAAATAGCTACTGTATTTCAACACAGATGTTCAATCATATTAAACCTCTGTGTTAATTTTGTATATCAGTTTCAAAATGAAAGGTTTTTATTATCCTGATTCTCAGCACAAACCAAACAGTCCTGAGCTGGGTCCCATTACTATGATAAACTTTAAGTTAGTAATGCATGAAAACATTAAAGTTAATTGACTTTTTAGAAGAAAAAAATTGATGAAAATAAAATTATATTGGCTTTTCATTTCATATGATCAAATCTCTGCATAATGGATAGAAAAACAAAAAGTGCATTCAAGGTAACAAGTTTAAACTCAGATGCCACAGAGTAAGGAAAAGACAAATTACAATTTGGGCTAAAATTATAGCATACCCAAAGATTTTCCTGCAAAGCATCTAGAAACTATGGCGAAGAAATGAGAGAAGACAAAGAACACAAAGATTTCTATTCATGCTATGGAACAGATGTCCCAGAAGAGCAGAATACAGTAACTGACAATGTAACAACATTTTATTAAAAAGCAGTAATTAAAATTACAAATCAACTTTTCTGTTAAAAACCGTAAGAATATACTGCAGAGTTCCTTAAAAAAATATAGTAGCTCCTTAGCGCATTTAAGTATCTCCTGACAGACTGTTCACATCTTCACAAAGATGAAGGGAAGAAGAAACTTTTTCAACTGAAGAGTAACATGAAATAAAAGGCAAAATATCTTTTGCATTATAAGTAAATTGTAGGACTAAAGGCATGCCATGTTCCAGGACTGCGTCTGTTTTCTTAAATGTGGCATACAGAAAGATATCACTAACAGAAAAAGAAAAACCATGACTAGAAAACACAAAATACACTAAATTAAAGAAATTAATTTATTTAATAAATTATGTTAGTTACAAATTACAAACTTTATTACAAATGTCTACTATTCATTAGTAAAGTGTCTTTTAAAAAAAAGTGACTGTAATTCTTGAATTTTAGGTAAAAAATAAAGAATCACACCAACATATTTCAAAAGCTGAAACACCCTTTGCATTAACATCTAAAGTTTACCCTTCAAACTCTGCACAGATAGAAACAATGCAAGACCAGGTACCTGGCGATCAAGGTCAACATAGGCATCGTTCCCAGCAGACACAGGGGACTCTTTACTCATCAGCTGAAATCAAGATTTAAATGATTACAACCAGAAGACAAAAATGACATTGACATAATACACTTACAACAGCAAACATGGACACCTGGCTGCCGGGGAACTGTAAGAATTACAATGAAAAACACAGACGTAAACGGAACATTTTCTTATACTTCGAAGCTCTGTTTCGCTGCAGGATTAGCCTTCACTTAACATCTCATGTGTGCAACTTCAGGGCGGGGCCAGTCATGAGAATCAAGTATTACCTATCCTCACCACGAAAAAGACAAGCCTTTAAGTTGAAGTGTGGCTGAATATTTTAAAACATTGAGTTTTCAGTACAAAAAAATAGCATCGCTAGGTAACTATTTCTGAAGAATAAATGTGGGTCAGATCAGTGTCAGCCCAAATGAACTGCTGACGTTCAGAGGTGACACGCGTGCACACAACAATCTACACTCAGCCTCTCCCACCCTAGGGCCACTCACAGAGAAGATCCAGGGCATGTGTGAGGGTTTGGGGAGAAAGGGTAAAATTCTGACTGTGACAAAAGTTGAGGGCAGACAAAAAATGTCCCCATTTTCTCCTGTTTCCGTCTTATATTCTATAAAAAGGACAGAAGAGAGGGACGATTAGAAATGTGGGGACATCTTACTGAGAGATCTTGTCACCGCAGCCTTTATCCCACTCTTTACAGAGCTGCGCTGCTCAGCTGCGCCTTTTTCTCTGTATCGGTGGTTCTCCAAGTGAGGCCCCCACACCAACACCACCAGCATCCTAGGAGCTTGTCAGAAACGCACATTCTTGGGTCCCTGGCTCAGATCTACTGAATCAGAGACTCTGGGGTCAGGGCCCAGGATGCCCACTGAAGTGTGAGAACCACTGCTCTCTAATCGTGTCATGAGAAGAGTCAAAGTCCCTTAGTATAACTAGGGGGGGGAAAATCTCAGGAGTATAAAAGAATACTGGTTTCAATTTTTTTTTATACTTTCATTGTAAGAATATTAATAAAAAGATGTTCAAAAGAATTTTCTTCCAATTGGGGGGAAAAAACCCCAACACAGAGAGGATGAAATTCAGAAAAAAATACAAAAATAAATCCATTTTTCTACCATCCAGAAACAGCCACTTCTGTAATTCCGAACTATGTAAGAAGCCACCTGTGCCACAGGCCACACACGGCTCAGGTAAGGAAGACAGCTCAGTGGCAAGGGTTGTGAGGGCTCTGATTTAGGGCGGTGGGGGGGTGGGTGAGGAGTGGAGGCGTTTTCCTGCAGTCTCCTTCCCGTCCCCACTGTTACGGCGCCCGCCAGCATCCCACCCCCAACACCGCCTCCTCCAGGTCACTCACAGCCAGGGGGTCTGCCCACGCCTCCCTCCCAGGCCCTCTGGCTTTCACTCGGGGCCCGTCACTCCTACAGTCACTTCCCGCCTCACTTTGCTCAGACTCTAGGTGAACGTCACTGTTGTGGCTGCCAAGAGTTTAGTCTCTTGTCGCAGTCTCTTTGGCAATCTCCTCACTCCGACGTCGGCTGACACAGTTCAGCATCTGTTTAATCAGTTACCTTCTCTCTCTGGCCTAGGCTTCATGGTCTATTATTTGGTTTTAATATAATCAATTCTCTTACCTTAGTACCTTCTCCCAGGGAAAATCTCAATCCAAAACCAATCCAACCATCTTTCTCTTCTGGCTGTCAACCCTGACCGCTAAGTACTGAGACAGTCAAGATATTTTTTAAACCACAAAACATGACGTACAGTTTCCAGGGTCAGCTAGGCTTTCAAAGCTGCCCCAAAGTACAGCTATGCTTCCCCATCAGCAGCCTCTTTACTCAATTAGAGACTATTCCAAACCGTTTCTGCTTCTCAAACCTCACCAACTCTCCCGACTCTTTATGACCAGACTTTGCCTCCAGGTAAGAAATTCCTCAGTTTCTGGTAGAATTGGCAGCATTCATGCCCATGCTTCCTCCTTCAATCTGGTTAAAATGCAAGAGCTGTTCTTCCCACCCAAGGCTGATCCCTCCACTTAACGCTCTCAACCCTGTCTCTTCCCAGCTTCTCGCAGACCAAGCACCACTCACCATCCTCTTGTGTTATCTCAACCTCTCCCTCGCTCTCTCCTGCAGCTTCTTCCTATTAGCATTTAAACAACTGAAGGACTATTATGTATTTGACTACCATTCACATTTCTCCAAAGAAGATAGTATAACATGGCCAGGAAACACATGAAGAGACGCTCAACATCACTAGCCTGGAGGGAAAAACAAATAAGCCACAGTGAGAAAACACCTCCCATCCGCTCGGAGGGTGGACAGTTAACAAAGGTCGATGATGGGGGAAAGGACTCAGAATCCTGGGGCACCGCTGGGGGGATGGACAATGGTGCCAGCACCCGTGGGAACCACACTGGCACTTCCCCAAAAAGTTATATACACAGGATCACCGCATGGACCAGCAATTCAGGTTCTACATAGATACTCAAAAGAATTAAAAACAGGTGCTCAAAAAAACCAATAAAAAAACCCTTACACACATTCACAGCAGCACTACTCACAACACCCAAAAGGTGGCAACAACTCAAGTGTCTACTGACAATGCTTAAACACAACGTGGTCCACCCACACCATGGACTACCATTCAGCCACAAAAAGGAACTAAGTATTGAGACGTGCTACCTTGAAAGCAGCAAAGTGTATAGTTATGTGTATTTTACCACAATAGGAAAAAAAAAAAGAAATTGCAATCAGTAGCACCTGAATAAAGACAAACAATCATTTTACAAAACTCCTTCTTCAACTCCACAGGTCTGTCCAGCCATCAGGTCCTCCTCCAAGGCCTCATCAGTCACCAGGCCTACCGACTAAAGCTCTGACAGCATTCAGTCTGCCCACACTCGACCTGAACCTGTAACCCAGTTCAGGCTCCCATCCGTCTCACAGGACAATTACTAAGGTCTCACCTGTTCTCTTTTTTCTGGCCATGTTTTCCTCCAATCCATCCTTCTCATTGCCTAGTTTCTCAGATACAGACTTCACTGTATTTTCTCCTTGAAAGTCTATTCACTGGTTTCCAAAATTCCAACTCGTTCAACAGCCTATTGATTTTAGAGCTCCTGCCTCACCTCCGGCCCCCACCACCTTCCGCTTCTGCTGAGTGAAAGCAAACTTTCCAGAATGTTAACAGTCTCCGAATGGCTGGAGGCTTTCTCTTCTGCAGTCTGTTTCTCTATAATAAAAGGTACTGTATCTTTAGCCAGGTTTGCAGCTCCTGTGTCCCCACCTGCACCATCCAACCCCCTCCGCCCCCCGGACTGCAGCTTGTCTCCTCCCCCAGGGCTCAGCTGAGATGCCACATTCTCTAGTAAGCCCTCCTCTCTGTCCCCATACTGAGTGACTTTTCCCCAGGACGGCGATTTTCACTCTGAACACTCCGGAGGTGTCTGAACTCCTTGTCTAACCAGCTCTTCCTTTAGATTCGTGCTCTGTGTGACAAGAGATCATGTCCACCTTTGCACAGCTGTATCCACCAGCAGGCTTCTACTGTCCCTGCTGCATTGTAAACACTCAATGGGTATCTGCTAAGTGAACAAAATGGGTACACACAGAATAGACATATCATCTGAATATTCAGCTGTACATACCTTTTCATACACTGCTTTGTTCACTTGACACTTCAAATGTTTTCCCTTTGTCAGAAGATAGCTTTTTTTGGTGACAAATTTTTATCAGCTACATAATAAACCATGGAGTGGAGGTGCTATGATATAAACACCTTCTTGCCAATGGAAATACACTATTTTCACATGTTTGTTAATATAAAATAGGCTGGTAAAGTTGTGCCCAATCTTGGTCTGAATTTCTAAATAATTCCTTGGGATAGATTCACAGAATGAAAATCACTCAGTTACAGATTTCAATGAAAAAGAAAAACCTGATTAAAGATACCCTTTATTATAGAAAAATACGAGAATACAGAATAGAATACATCCAACTATGTGGAGATAGTTAATATTTCAGAAAGTTTGTTTTCACACATCTTAATTTTTATTGTTTAACAAAAAATGGGATTATACTGCTTGTGTGTTCTGTATCCTATCTTTTTTAACCTAATATGTTATAAACTTGTCCCACGTCACTACTTCTTAAAAAACAAGCTTTAATGCTTACATAAAATGCCAACACATGGTTGCATCATACTTCATTTGTCCATCCCCCTATTGCTGGGCAGTGAGGTTATTTCTAGTGTCTCAGTCCTAGAAGGCTGAATAAACAGGCCTAAGGTGACACAGCACAGCCTTACGGCGCGGGCTCTGCGTGATCCGAGTTCTAATCTGCCGCTGCTTCTGGTGTGAACCCAAGCTAGTTACTCACACAGCCTTACGGCATGGGCTCTGCGTAATCCGAGTTCTAACTCTGCCACTGCTTCTGGTGTGAACCCGAGCTAGTTGCTCACACAGCCTTCCGGCGTGGGCTCTGCGTAATCCAAGTTCTAACTCTGCCGCTGCTTCTGGTGTGAACCTGAGCTGGTTGCTCACACAGCCTTATGGCGTGGGCTCTGCGTGATCCGAGTTCTAACTCTGCCGCTGCTTCTGGTGTGAATCTGAGCTGGTTGCTCACACAGCCTTACAGCATGGGCTCTGCGTAATCTGAGTTCTAACTCTGCCGCTGCTTCTGGTGTGAACCTGAGCCGGCTGCTCACACAGCCTTACAGCGTGGGCTCTGGGTGATCCGAGTTCTAACTCTGCCGCTGCTTCTGGTGTGAACCTGAGCTGGTTGCTCACACTGTCGAGGCCTCTGTCTCCTCTTTCCTAAAATGGGGACAGTGACAGTACATACTTCAAAGGATGAGATGTAACTTTTTTTAAATTGTGGTAAAATATCTGTAACATAAAAGCTGTCATTTGAACGACTGTTATGCACACACTTCGGTAGCATTCATTGCAGCTGCAGTGACTGTTATGTGAGTTAGTATTAACAGATGTGGCGTGTTTACTGAGCACCAGTGCAGAACAGGTGTGGATTCACACTTGCTATTACTATCATCGCTGTCTACCTTTGTACTGCGGACTTCCTCAGGATAAATTCCTACCAGTGGAATTACAGGATCAACCACAGGCAGGCAAGACAGTGAGCAGCCCCCTTATTATTTCTTCCTGTTTTTGCTTAGTAACAGAGCCCTCACGTTCTGGCTGGGTCCTGTGACTACCTGGAATAAAGAACACACTCTCCAGCTTCCCCGAGTGCCAACGCGAAACACAGCTGGATAACAAGTGTGAGACTTCCTAGATGTTTTCTAAAAGGAAGTGGAGAACCTTCCTTTTGCTGTGCCTGCTGGGCAGGATGCGATGTGAGGCCTGGAGCACAAGCCGGCACGGCAGACCACAGGGCTGGAATCCCGTGTTAGGGATGGCAGACAACGAGCTGCACAGAGCTGGGCTCCTGATGCCGACAGAGCCAACCCGAGACCACTTAAGAGCAATTTAGACTCACATCGCTTTAGTGACCATCGCTGTGTTATCTGAACACTCAGAGCCCTGCGTCTTACCCTCCTACTCCGATCAGTGCTAGACTGCCAAACCGATCCTCTGTTAAAAGCTTTGCTTTGTAGTAAGGTCCTGTGTAATAATAAAGACTGGCTGACCTCTGTCCCCACGTATTAGAGGGTTGGGGCTCCGAGCCACTTGGTATCAGCCTGACTTCTGGTGGGGGAGGGTGCTGGAAATTTCGTTCAATTAATGATAAAGTCATTATCACTGAGTTCTACAAGTCATTCCAGCAAATGATCAAATCTGAGGGTGAGTGGGAACCTCTGCATTCACAGTCAGTTGGTTAGATTGAACAGAAGACACTTAATTTGCATTCAGCATTTCTCATGTTTGTCTGCTGTATTTTTTTCCTGTTAGTTACTTACTTACATTCTACAGTTCCCTTAAAGGTTTCTCCCATTACTTTTATTATTAAAAATTTCTCCCCCCTAAGATCCACCAGTTATTAATCTATATTCCATTTTCAATACTATAGTTCTGTGTTTGACATCTGATGGAGTTAAGGACATGCTGCCCCAAAACATGCATCTTGGCCTGTTGACTATTTCAAGCTGAAGCGATGTGAGAAAGAACGGGGCCAGGAAAGATCTCCTGACCTTCCTTAAGCTCCTCTCGGGAGAGGTGCCCTCCCGACGTCAGAGGAGAGGCGAATCCATGCCTCCAAGGTCACAGGGGTGCAAGAGTAACCTGAACATCAGGACCTGTCGCTGCCCTTTTTCCGCTCCGTCACCTTCTCCCACAAGACTCGCCACTCTTCATCAAATCCACGCAGGCTGAAACACTCCTTCAGCCTTCATTTTGTCACAAAGCTTCCTGTGTTGTGTAAAACTTACATTGACTATGTTTGCATGCTTCTCTGTTGTTGATCTGTTTTTGTTGCTTTTTAGAGGCCCAGCAGACAACTTGGAAGGGTAGAGGAAAAAACCACTTTTCCTCTCCTACAGTTGCAAACAAATATTCACCTAGAAATTGCTTTGAGTCTCTAGCAGGAGTTGAAGACCGATTTTCTTCTAAACAAGACACCAGTACTTAGGTGTGAGGCAGTCTGCAGGTTAAGACAGATACTACTTAAAATGGCTTTAAGAATCAGTCAGTCTACTATTCCTAATTCATCAGTGTATTAAAAAAATTAAGAATAGTTACCGAATATCTATACCCACAAGAGGAATGTTTACCATTTAAATAAAAATAAGATAAGCCATAGCATAAGTTAAAGAAAACATCTCAGAAACTGCGTAGGAGAATCTCTCTAAAATTTCTAACTCAGATACTCAAACTCAGGTTTGCTCCTTTAATTCCTCACGAACTGTAAGCACAAAGGTCCACGTACCTCCTGGATGGCTGTCATGACAACATGCTGGACAGACTCCTCCATTACCATGATGGCTTGGATGTACTCTGAAAGCAAGAACAACCTGGAATGTCAGTGTTCAAGTGACAGACAACCAAGGGAGTAAAGACTAAGACTTCATCAATTCTGGTAAGAAGCTTCCCGTGTTCTGATTCTTCCTCAGAATTTCTCGTATGTGGTTAAATACATGTGTTGGAGGTAAAGTGAAAGCTGAAAATCAGCACGTTTCTTTCCTGAAACTGACTCTCCCCTTCCCCGTAACGTTGAGGCTACAGCTGAAAGTCCCAGGAACGGAGGATTTCAGGAATGTAAAGCCATGAAACGGTAAAGCCTAAGGCCAAAAAGGAAAGGACTCTGTACTCTGTTCCTAAAATTTAAACATCTTTCACGTTGTTCTGTGTTACATGTTATGAAACTCTGATGTCTGTGCTTTACTCTTATGTGACATCAAAGTATTGAGCTGTATCATTTCTTGTTGTTCAGCTGCTGAGTCGTGTCTCACTCTTTGTGACCCTATGGACTGCAGCACGCCAGGCTCCCCTGTCCCTTCACTAGTCCCTGGAGCTTGCTCAGAAGCGTGTTCATTGAGTCGGTGATGCTATCTAACCATCTCATAATGGTAAGTTTTTACCTTAATATTTTCTACAATTAAAAAAAAAACTTAGGGACTCTAAGAGCTGCTTAGAAGAAAGAATTAAGATGGTTTTAAGATAGAGACTGATATCATAGTTTAAAAATACTGTGTAACCCTGGGCTTTAAAGTAATGACCCACATCTTTAATAAATGAAAGCACCAATTTCATCAATCTTGTCCTCACCACTGCCGAAAAAGAGAAGAATCCCTTAGTTGTTAGTAGTGACACAGTTGAAAAAAAAAATAATTTCTTGCCTTGTAAAACAGCCCTGGAAGTAGTTTTATTTTCAGGTCCAATAATAGATGAAAAAGTGAGAATGAAGCATAAAAAACCAATAGGCCACCTGGATTTCAACAAATATGGTATATATAATTTAATAAGAAATGTTTCAAAAATTAAAGTCATTAGCAAATTTTAGCCTTAATCTGCTCCTCTCCACTCTATATCCATAAAAACACCAAAAAAAAAATTGTCTCAGCATTCTAACATGAGATAAGGGGAGTTCAACTGTGCAATTGTTAGTGATCTTTTGGCAAGAGACTCCTGGATTTTTAATGCCAAACTATAATCCTTAGCCTGACGGGTAACTTGTTTAAAAAAAAAAAAAATGTGACCTCACTATTAAATCATGATATTCTAGTTGTTAATGCCAAAGCTTCTAGTTAAACAAAACACGTTTTTGAGGAAGTGCTGCCCTAAGGTTACTTGTACTCAATCAAATGTGTGGTGATGCACACATACACAACACATTACATGCGTAAACCACAGGCACCGTCAGAGGCAGAAATCATGCACATCATAACTTAGTCACTCTCCCTGGTTAAGAAAGAAACTCCTTTAGTCTGAGCTCAAGGTTTTGTTTGTTTGGTTTGTTGCGAGGTGCAGTCTACGAGCGTTGGGAACAAGGCACCAAGCATAGAATTTCCCGGCTACGGGGCCGCTCGCACGGCTGGGACCAGAACGAGAAGCCGAGCCCGTGGTGCGGGCGGCAGGGGCCCGGTCAGTGGTGGGGGGACACGGGCCGACAGCCCCAGGGACGGGCGGAGGGGGCGGGGGGGGGTTAGTCAGGTGTGAGAGGGGAAGCGTTAGTTAAGAAGCGGTGTTGCCACGTCAAGGCCCTTCCCCGCGAACACCGTAAAATGCAGGATGACGTAAACTGACGTGAGAACCAGGTTAAGTGCACGCTTTTTGAAAAGTAAAAAGAAAAAAGTGAGTTAAATCTTAAAAGTTAAAAATCCAAGTATGTACAACTGCTGGGTGCAGACTCAGGAGCAGTGGAGGATGAGGTGGGCTATAACAGAGAGCTTATCCTGAAAAGCAAGCGTCTAGGTCCAGAACCTACAGCACAGTTTAGTACAAAGAGTACCAAGTTCTCATGTGGAAGAGACACAGGGTTTTGTCCTCACTGGCCTCTCATGAGCAAGAGATCTGGGGCGAATAATACTTATATGAGTCTTGGTTTCCCAGTCTACAAAAAGTGTTCTTGTCAGGTTAAAAGGCAGAAGGGAGACATTCAGTGAAGTATTATTATTAGTGTGTTCTTACTACTAATCTTTGCTTTTTCAAATCCACCACTGTTTATTTGCCCTGGTTTGAGAAGTCAGGTAGCCAACATAAATGGACACTGAGCCAACGCTCTGAGCAGTTGCTCTTCACTCTAGGAACTGAAAAAGATCCTCTGAACAGAAAGCATGTGTTTCTGCCGCGCTTTATGGATTACAGAGCAAATACACACACGGTTTCATTGACTCCTCGTGACAATCGGGTTTCGTGCCCTCACTTTGGCACCGAGGAAACAGGCTGAGCACCTAATTCAGGGACAGACGGTAGATGGCAGAGCCCCCTGGTCAGCCTCACACTTTGTGTCCTGCGTGCCCAGTGACAGGCAACACTCAGCAACCCCGAGATTCACGTCATTTGATGCAAGCTCTCAGCTGGGCTCCTGAGGACGGAGAATGCCCTCTGGACAGGGGGATGTTAAAATTCTGTTCAGAGTGTTTGTTCACTACTCACATCATTTTCAGGGAAAAACTCACTCTAGGTGTTACACAGAACACTTGGTCTGTGTGAGAAGCTCAATCAATGTTATGATAGCTTTCCCATAGGACTATAGGTATAGGTAAAATTCTCATCTTTTCCTATTTGGACCCTGTAATCAGCCACTCTTAATGGCTACACACTTCCAAGAGCCGAGAACTCTCCTAACAGAATAAACACGTAAGAAATTCTTATCTGAATTCAATGAACTATGCTAAATAATTTTCATCTGCCTTTTAAAATCAAAGCATCTACTTAGAAATGCCAGCCCCACTCAACTGTAAGTTCCACGAGGGCAGGTACTAGGTCGACTGTCTGACACTGTGTCCCAAAGCCAAGCGTGATGCGTGAATTCAGTTAAGTGTTTATGAAATAAATCCTTCAATCTAAAATATCTAATTTTAGGTAAATTAGATATCTTGCCATCTAAAATATCAAATTTTAAGTTCCCATAGCTGAACTGATCATAGGTATTAATTACTATTAATCAGTAATTAATTTGGCTGGACCTTGTCCAATGAACAGTAAATTTCATCAGATTTGGTGTAGTTAAAAATGATCTATGCAAAGAATTAGGTAGCCTTGCAGAAAGGGGAAGGACATCATCGCAATCAAATTTGTTCTAACCTGTAAATCTCTTTTAAGCTTAAAAACAGATTACTGGCAAAATCACAGAAAAGGGCATTCTTCATGAGTGGCCTTAAGATGTTCTCGTTTGAACGTGTGACCTGTACACATGTATGATATGAACTCCTTTCCTCGGTTACTTTACATGCACACGCTAACTTCAAATACGTTACCTTGCTTCTGCTCGCAGTTCACAGCACAGCCCAAAATGAGCTGAAGCATCCTTCCCAGCTCTGCGGCGTCGGAGTGCTCTGCGATCAGGTTCACATCGGGAAGCGTAAAGTCATTGATCTGCTGCCCTAGAATCTGGCCAGAGATAAACACTTGAGAGCTGTAGTGACAGCTACATGGCCAAATGAAATATCCGATGAGAGATGAGTCATCAGCACTGGAAACTCCCTGCTCAGAGCAGAGCTGTCTGGTCGACCTCACTCCCAATTCCTAGGTCTACCTCCCACACGTAAGTTACAACCCTCCTGAGTCACAGCAACTTAAATCTCTAATCTGCTATGTGGTGTGGACTCTGAGCAAAGAAACAGCACTACTGAGCCCTCCACCTCCCCCAGGAGGACTGGCTGTGCGTTCTTGGGAGAAGGTTCTGAAACCCAGGAGTACCGGAAAGAGCAGAAATAGAATGTAGGTTCACGCCCACAGCGGTAGGATTCCCCTGGTCACCTTCACTCCATGTGACTCCAGAATGCTAATAACAAGACGCCCACGTCAGGAAAGAGAAGGGAGACTGGCCCCAAATGAAGTATCTGAGGACAACTGGGTAGGTTTCTGTCTGATGATGGTACAGTGAAGAAGACCCTAAAAGCACGAAAGCAAGACCAGTGTGGCTGCAGTATGGGAGGTGAGCCAAGAGGAGGAGAGGGGGTCACATGGCATCCGGTGGCTCCTGGCGAGAAGTAAGAATTTGATTTTCAACACAACGGGAAACCAAGGAGGACAATGTGGAGGACGAGAGTGACGGAATCGAATTTCCATTAAAAAAAGTAGCCTGGCTTGAGAGTGGAGAACAGACAGCAGAGGGGCAAGAGTGAGGCCAGGGCCACCGGGTTGGCTACACTAGCGACCCGAGCAAAAGCTGATGATGGCCTGGTGTAGGGCGCTGGCAGCAGAGACGGAGAAAATGGCATTCTGCAGAGTTAACCAACAGGCCGTGCTGAGGGTATCAGAAGGAGGGGGACTGCAGGATGATTTGCAGGGGTTGGACCTGAACAGTGGGGTGGATGGCAGGGTCGCGTGCTGAGACGATGAGCACAGACAACCTAAGCACAGACGCAGGTTTAAATGCAAGTCAGTCTGTGGAGAAAAACAGTAAGGAAATAACAGGTGCTTCTAGGCTGTGGTGTGTTCATTTGCCATCTGTGATCACGAAATTTAAAGTAAAACTAGTTCCACTGCCTGATTTTTTTCCCATCAATGTCCTGACCATCCTGATACAGACTCAGTGGATAAACTGAGTTAATCTTAGGATGGGAGTCTGCCAAGGAATAAGATGGAAGCAGGGAAGGGACTTGTGAGTAATTCTGCACTTCCATGAGTAAGAAAGATGGGAGCAAGTTAACAGAAGGAAACCTCACATAAACGAGTGACCCCTCACAAACTATCCATATTAAAGTGAAGATTATTTATCTAAAAATCACTTAATAGCTGGTTTCCTGAACCAACATCACAGAGACTATACAATGGAAGATAAAGCTGATTATTAGTTCTGAGTTAATTTTTCCTTCACTTGAAACTATTTTCAACTACTGTAAAATTAAACTATCCTGTAGTAATACTTCCAAGGAGAATGAAAAAAGTCCTCACCTCATGATTGTAATCCAGGATCCCTTTCAAAATTTTCTTTAAGTTGCTTATCTGTTGAAAGAGAGAGAAAACAACTGGGTAAAAGCCAACCACAGATGAAAACATACTTCGAGCTAAAAAATTTCTGAATTGACCATTCATGTTAATCACAAACATAAAAAATAAAATTCAACAGTACATTTGAATCACCATCATAAAAAAGGACTCTAATGGTTTATGTGATCTAAGAGATTTATAAAGCAAATTAATTAAGCTTCCAATTATTAAGTTAAATTTTCAATGTTCTGACCACATTGACAAAATCAGAAGGTAATTGATCAAGACTTAACAGTAGGATCAAATTATGTAGATTTTCTGCAGGGAAAGAAAAAAATGTGGCAACCTTACTGAAGACTTGGATTCAGTGCTGTTTTTCCCAGAAAAGCAGAGTAACATCTTACACAGAGGTTAAGTTCTAAAGTTAGAGAATTAAGCAAAAATTATAGTCAAAGTTATCCTTGGAAATCTTGCAAAGCAACCTACGAAACAGGTTGTCACCTATGAAAGAAGGTCTCTAAGCTCCTCCATGGTCAGAAAAAGTGAGTTTGTTCGGCTGAGACCAAGGAAATATTTAGGAGCCATTAGGTTTAAAAAAAAAAAAAAAAAAAGACTGTATCTTTAAATGTTTGTATAATGCTCAGGACTGCAAGACAACAGTGCTATAAGGAGCAACTTAGTAACAAAACAGGCTGAGGGACTGACACCCACTCCACTCCAGAGCGCAGGCTCCTGGTTATGCCATCCAGTGAAACCACAGGCACAATCCCCTGCATTATTTACTGTAGACTTATATTTTCCCCCTTGTTTTTTGGACCCAACTCATACGGCTGGATTTCTGTCATGATGCAGACACGGTAGGATTCCTTTGATCATCCACCGTGGATGCTCTTAGTAGAAGACATTCTAGGACAGACGGCAGGAGCAGTGGTAGCCATCAAAGTAAAGATTCCACAGCAGTGGGGTTCAGGTTCATCGAAGCCATGCTTAGTTTTAAAGAAAGACAATAAACTGAAAACATCATCCTTAAAAAAAAAAAAAAAATTCATAAATAAAACTAACATGTTCGCATCCCTAAGAAAATATGGAGTCCTGAGAAATATATACTTTCTTTGGTTCTACGGTGTTCATTTATCTTTTAACATTTTAACTTAGAAAAAGTATTAAAGATCAATGTATTCATTTAAAACGGCAGTTTATTCTCCACTGGAAAAACTACAAATCTTATCATTCATTCATCAATGGTACCTCGCCCTGCCACCCTCCTGACACTGACAACTGCATGGGTTTGTGTGTGTGTCTATGTACAAATCGTGCGCACAGGAGTATGTGTGCTTATGTGTGTGTCTGTGTACAAACCGTGCGCACAGGAGTGTGTGTGCTTGTGTGTGTGTCTGTGTACAAACTGTGCGCACAGGAGTGTGTGTGCTTGTGTGTCTGTGTACAAACTGTGCGCGTAGGACTGTGTGTGCTTGTGTGTGTGTGTCTGTGTACAAACCGTGCACACAGGAGTGTGTGTGCTTGTGAGTGTGTCTGTGTACAAACCGTGTGTACAGGAGTGTGTGTGCTTGTGTGTCTGTGTACAAACCGTGCGCACAGGTGTGTGTTTGTGTGTCTGTATACAGACTGTGCACACAGAAGTGTGTTTGTGTGTCTGTGTACAAACTGTGCACATAGGAGTGTGTGTGCTTGTGTGTGTGTCTGTGTACAAACTGTGCGCACAGGAGTGTGTGTGTCTGTGTGTGTCTGTGTACAAACCGTGCGCACAGGAGTATGTGTGTCTGTGTACAAACTGCGCACAGGAGTGTGTGTGTTTGTGTGTGTGTTTGTGTACAAACCGTGCGCACAGGAGTGGGGTGTGCAGCTCCTTCAGAAGCAAACGTGAGCTGATGAGCAGCCTGATCTCTATGTCATAACACTAAAGAGCTGCCTCTTTAACTGCCTGTTCTTGAAAGGCTATTTCGAAATTAAAACAGTGCCATTACACAGCATCCATTAACTTCAGTTTAGGGAAAAAGAGGAATTAGATTCTGTCAGATCCAATGTCTAGTCAATGAATAAATATTTTCCTCAAATATGTGCTTTAGGGGGAAATAGAAAAACAAACCAAGCTTGGCCCATCCTAAGTCCAGGGACTTCACAAGCTCACTCATCTGCATTTGAGTTGCTACTAAGCTGTATCAAGGGCTTCCCTGGTGGCTCAGGGGTAAGGAACCCGCCTGCCAATGCAGGAGATGCAGGCTCGATCCCTGGGTCGGAAGATCCCCTGGAGCAGGGCACGGCAACCCACTCCAGTATTCTTGCCTGGAGAATCCCATGGACAGAGGAGCCTGGTGGGCTACGGTCCATAGGGTTGCAAAGAGTCGGACACGACTTTTAGCGAGTAAATAATAATCAACAACAAGCTGTATCAAAAATAAATGATTCTAGAGTTCTCCCCACTGCCAGTTATGACCACAGAATGATTTTGTGTAGCAAGATTACAGAGATGGAGACGGAGGCGGCAGTGGCCGAGGGCCCGGGTGATGCGGGTGGTGTGTGCGGGTATGGGGGGAGGCTGGCAGGGACGGAGCAGTCCGCAGCCCCGCTGTGGGGTGGTGACACGTGCGTGCGCGTGGTGACACGCACGTGTATGTGGACAGAGCCAGGGAGGGCGCACACACACACAGAAGTGCGTGCTCAGAGCTGGGGAGCTCCAAGTACATTGTGCGCTGCGCCCACATCAGTCCTTAGGTTTGACAGAAACTGGGGGATCGGTACGTGGACCTTCTCTGTGCTTTTCTTTTCCCAACCCCTTATGAGTCTATAAGACAGAAAGGTAACAAAATAATTTACAGATAGGCTGCGATCTGTATTTTTAAAATAAAAACATTACTGTATAGAGCAAGGTTAGAAACGTATCTAACTATACACGCACGCACACTTAGGTGGGTGGGAGGCTTCAGTGTGAACCGCATTTCTTACTGTGGGTTTCGGTCAAAGACGCTTGAGAAGCACTGAAAACTAAGGTTACTAGGATGGAAATGAAAATAATTCATTCTCTGAGTGCTGTGGACACAGTTACTAATGATCACTGTTTCCTCATCTTTAATAACAACACTAGCAACTGACATGACTGTCTGAAGCGCAGTACATGCGTTAACTCATTTATTTCCGTGCGGCAGATCCTGTCACAACCCTCATTTACAAATGGGAAACTCAGGCGCTGACGGGTGGAAGGCTTGGCTGGGGTCGTGAGCACTGGGCTGGGCCGTGGACACAGGCAGCCTGGCTCTGGAGCCTGAGCCCTCACTCACTGTGCTTCACTAGATAGCATTTTGGTGAGCAGTCTCAGGTTACCCCCATCTTTAATTCTAGATTATTCACCAGATGCTATTTCAGACACATCAGACCAAAGTCAACAAGTATCACAGACTCCCAAGCAAAAGACATAAAAATAAAATACCTTTAGCCTCCAGTTATCTCCTACTTCAGTTTTGATTCTGTTTAACCAATTTTCATCAAAATACGCGGGATCTCTGCAAATAAGAAAAAGCTAGCATATTAAGATCATGTAACTCTCAAGCTAAAACAAAACAAAAACACACACACACACACACACACACACACAATTGAAATTCATCTTGCATCATCACTTAATTGCTATGTAAAAATGTATTTGACACATGTAAGTCACAAAATAACTCAATACATGAGACTGAATGCAATTACAGTAAGTTTCTCTAAAATCAACCATTATCAGCTTGTTAAAAACATTTTTTAATCAAAAACAAGCTACAGGTGAAAAGTGATAACATGAAGTTAAATATATTCTAAAAATTATACACTGATCTGGAATTAGTAGATACCACACTAATATCTAAAAGCAAAGTCAATGACAATTGTTTTAAAAAGGCCAAAGAAATATATCAGGAAGAAGGTTAAAATAAGCTATTCAGTTAATATTTCAATGCCTTTCATCCCCTACTACTTTGAAGGTCACCAACAACGTTACTAAAATTTCAATGTGTTTAAATAATATAAACAGAGACCTGCTTATGTAATAGTAGGCATCAGACAAAGTTGGATACTGTTTCTGTTTGCAGAAGCCCTACATCTAAGATAATACTTAGTTTTGGTGTGGACAAACAAACTGAAATAAGGATACAACCTGAATATACTTATGCTTATTTTTCCTAGGAAAACCTCCAAAATTTCTATAAACACTAAAAAGAAAGGAAAAAAAAAAAAAGCTTTTAGCCTGGCATGATATTCACCTTGAAGTTCTTGACACAGATGCTCTAAGAAATGAAATTATATTTGTTCAAGATCACAGGTTGAACACCTCTGACCTGCTCTAGCAAGTGCTGAGTTTTTTCTCTCCGAAGACCAGCTTTTTCTGTTTCTCCACACATGCTCCAAGTCTTCACCATGCCAGCTCAAGGAGAGAGCTTTGAAAAGCAGCTCCCAGCCAATCCCAATACTAAATTCCCAGGAAACTGCCAACAGTGCAGCCAGAGTCTGTTTCCATCCCCAGCCTGACTGTCCTGTGACCAAAAGGATGGAGCGGGACACACACTGGGCAGACAACGCCCCAAAAGAGGCCTCTTGGCTTAAAACCTCTTGCAACAATAGATAATAACGAAGAAAAATTGACAATGTAAGTGAATTCTACTAAAATATTAAATTATCATGAAAATAATTCAGAAAATAAAAAATTCCATATTTTTAATACTTAAATCATTGAAAAAGCCATAATCTAAAAATCACTGTCACTCCCAGCCAAGGAACAGTCTTTCCAAATGAGAAGGACTCATGAGCAGGGCAACTTGCGCGTCTGGCGCTAAGTGGGGGATGCTCACCCAAAGCCAAAGGCACTAGACTTACTGGTTGAGCTGCGATTCAGGGCCACACAGCTAAGAGAGACTTCCATCTCAACAGGAAACCCCTTAACTTATAAGAAAGAATGCTTTAAAATGTTTAAGAAACTCTACACTCTGAGAACTCCAAGACTATGGATACTTCATTTACAATTTAGAGTAACACGAATCAAAGAACTTGGAAAAATCTGAATAAAACGTTTCAGGCCACGCACTATGATAGTTTGTTTCTTCCTTAAAAGACCACCGCATCAGAACCTCAAAACGGTGCCTGTCTGAGCAGAGAAGGAAGGACAACCCAGACAGCTGTTACTACCCTGTACTCAGCACCGGTGACATCCGAGCCACGGAGCCCGTTACTCTGCGTTCACGGTGACCCTGCCAGGAAGCTACCAGTGTCCCCACGTTACACTGGGGAACATCAGACTCAGAAGGTGAGTGATTGCCCACGTTCACGCAGTTACGCGGCACAGCTGATGGTATGGCCGTTTTTCTGACAACAGATGAGTCGAGTTCAATGGGAAACCCGTCCCCTTGCAAACACCACCAAGGTCTTGTGGCCAATCCTCTCCTCCTGCTCAGCGGACTGGACACGGACAGCAAAGATCCACGGCGCTCAGGACCACGCTCCGTGCTCACTGGGGGCGGGCGTCTGTCCACCGAGCACCTCGGGTCTGACACATGGCAGTCCCCACCGATACTGGGCACCCAACAACGTTTGGAAAAAATCATAGCGCTTTTACTGAATAAGCTTCCAATCTGCCACTTGGTGGAACACAACAACAGGAGCCCACAGATCTAAACCACGACACAAATGAACGACCCACGAAACAGACCAGAGCCACGGACACCGAGAGCAGACTGCGGGGGAGGGAGGGAGGGAGGACTGGAGAGGGGCGTCGGGGCTGGGAGGGAGGGAGGGAGGGCCGGAGGGGGGGTGTCGGGGCTGGGAGGGAGGGAGGGAGGGCCGGAGGGGGGCCTCGGGGCTGGGAAGGAGGGAGGGAGGGCCGGAGAGGGGCATCGGGGCTGGCAGATGGGAACTGTCCTACAGAGAACGGGTAAACAACGAGCTCCTACTGGGTAGCACGGGGGACTACAGTCAATATCCTGGGATAAATCATAACGGAAAAGAATATTTTTTAAAAAAGAATGTATATGTAAAACTGAATCACTTGGCTGCACAGCAGTAATTAACACAACACCGTAAATCAGCTATACTTCAATTAAATTAAAAAAAAAGGAATGGTAGTCCCCAGCCGGCTTCCATTTAAAGTGACTTTCTGTAGTCACAAACTTTGATCAATGTGCCAGCATCTAGCCATAACTCTGTTTCTCTACATAGCTGACAATTCCCAGTGTTTTCTCAAAACCCCTAATTAACGTTCTCAGGCTAGGATCAAACAACATAAAGGCAATCTTCTCCAAAATCCTAACAGATTATAGTTCTGCACAGATATGTAACCAACAAGGGATAATCTTACGGGGAGTGTTCCTCATGAGTAAGGGACTGTCTTTAGCTTCTTACTACGTCCTGACTCGTGCTAAGAAAACGACACAAATCAACCACAAAATAGACAGAGCCATTTCCTCGACTTTTCCAGTAACACGTCTACACGGCTGTAACTTCTTTGTCACAGCTTAAGCTAAAGGAAAAGCCCATTAATTTTAATCCTTCATGTAATTCCACAAATACGCTGTCTTCCTGTAGTCAACTGCCTCCACAGAAACCAAAACACTAAATTTTATTTCTACCGCTGAAATTATTCAAGTACCATAATATTCTTCCTGAATCCCCCAAATGAAGATGAGGTATGAAACAAACGCCGTATTTTGGTTTAATTTCTTAACATGGCATTAAAAAACCCGGGGTACAACTGCTTTAAAGTGTTGTGTTAGTTTCTACTATACAACAAAGCGAATCAGCTACATTATATATATGTATATCCTTAATACAGCATTTTTAGTAGCAAACTTTACTAATTTTTTTTATAGATATGTTGATTCCTAGGTCTATTTTCTCATGAGCTTTTCATTCCATAAAACGATCATTTTGGTCCCCTGCCATTAAATGGATATTGAAGAGTTAGCTATGATATTTATATCTTGCATCCTTACTGACAACAAAAATTAACTGACTATGTTTTAGCCCCGGCTGTGTCCACATGAGCAACACAGGCACAGAAGGACGGGCTCCATCTAAACCGAGGCAGGCGGTCCGGTCCCACCAGCCCGAAGAGCCCTCCCACCACTGTCCACAGGCGCAGAGGGACGGGCTCCATCTAAACCGAGGCAGGCGGTCCGGTCCCACCAGCCCGAAGAGCCCTCCCACCACTGTCCACAGGCGCAGAGGGACGGGCTCCATCTAAACCGAGGCAGGCGGTCCGGTCCCACCAGCCCGAAGAGCCCTCCCACCACTGTCCACAGGCGCAGAGGGACGGGCTCCATCTAAACCGAGGCAGGCGGTCCGGTCCCCACCAGCCCGAAGAGCCCTCCCACCACTGTCCACAGGCGCAGAGGGACGGGCTCCATCTAAACCGAGGCAGGCGGTCCGGTCCCACCAGCCCGAAGAGCCCTCCCACCACTGTCCACAGGCGCAGAGGGACGGGCTCCATCTAAACCGAGGCAGGCGGTCCGGTCCCACCAGCCCGAAGAGCCCTCCCACCACTGTCCACAAGCGCAGAGGGACGGGCTCCACCTAAACTGAGGCAGGCGGTCCGGTCCCACCAGCCCGAAGAGCCCTCCCACCACTGTCCACAGGCGCAGAGGGACGGGCTCCATCTAAACCGAGGCAGGCGGTCCGGTCCCACCAGCCCGAAGAGCCCTCCCACCACTGTCCACAGCTTGACCATCATTTCCTCTCCTTTCTTTTTCCCTCATTCTTGATCTCGGAAATATAAAACCTGACGGCACTGAGAGGCACCTCTTACACTTCTGGTCTGGCTCTTTCAATCAACATGTGGTTGTAGTAGAACAAGAAATAGGTTTGGTCTCTGTCTCTGGTTCCTGGGGCTGAGCTCCTAAAACCCTGTGTTTCCTGAGTGATGGGGGTGTCTTTTACAATTCATCCTGAGCCGTTTCCAGCCACACTCGAGCTAATGCTAACGGGGTGACTCACTGTGGGACCCCTAGACAGCTTCAGGACCATGGCCTGTCCCAGGGGAATGTACAGCCCCACCCCCAACCTCCAGGAAGGGATGGAGACAAAGTTCAAACTCATGGCTAATGATTTCACTCATGGCTCTGGAGTGAAACCCCCAAATGAACTCCATACAACAGGGTTCAGGAGCCTCAGGGTGGGTGAGCGCAGACCTCTGATGGGAGGGCAGTGGGCTGGGAGCACGGAGGTCTGCCCTGTCCTCAACCCCACACTCCCCTGGGCATTTCTTTCATTTGGTTCCTGAGTTGGATCCTTTACAATAAAACTTATTCTAAGACCAGTGCTTCCCCGAGTTTTGTGTCATTCTCGCAAATATCGAACACGAGGGGGTTCATAGGAACTCCAGCATTTGCAGTTGGCTAGGCAGGAGTGTGGGTACCCCAGGACCCCACCCACATCCACATGGCGTCTGCAGTGGGGGCGGTCCTGTGGGATTGGGCCTTAACGCCAAGTCTGCCCTAAGTGTCAGAATCAAAGGCCTTCAACCTCCACTTGTGGGGCCTGAGTCATCTTGGGATGTTGGCGTCAGGGAAAGTTGATGGAAAATGACATAAGAGCGAGGAACTCTTCTTGGAGATAAAGGATAAAAGAAGATAAAAGTTGCTTTCTTTTCAAAGTCAACGTTTATAATTGCATATTCATTCATTCAGCTAATGTTTATAGAATACCTACTCCAGAGCTGGACAAGTGGGTCTGGAAGGTGAGGGTGGCAGCAAATTAAACAGGTGGTCGGGGGGTGGGGGGCTACAGGGGAGATGGACGGCTCTCAGAGGGGCCTGGCGGCTGATTAGGAGGAGCAGCATTTGGGGGTCTGACTGATAAACATTTGAGGCAGCAGGCCGGGCTGTGCAGAAGCCCTGGGGCAGGAGACGCGTGAGAATGAGCCTGGAGCCGGTGCTGAAATAACACAAGAAAGTGAGGTCAGGATGGTGCCACGTGTGCGGGTCACGTGGGCTCCGACGTGTCACCGTGGGCCCTTGGCTTTCACCCCGAGTGACCTGGGGCGCCAGGGCCAGCCTGCTGGCAGGCAGCTGCAGAAACACCAACACTGGTCTGGAAATTAACACCATCAGGGCGGCTAGACCAATACAGTAGCAGGAAAGCGAGTAATTGTCATCATAAACTTTTTTCAGTCCTAAAAATTCCACAATATACCTCTGATAAGTGAGGCACTTACCTGCACCTCACCCACCAGGGTTCTGATGCTACACCTAACATAACAAAGACACGCTCCCAGAATACCATCTGATATTCAGTCTACATTCAGATCTCCTCCATTACATCCTTGAGGTGTCTTTGTTCAAACAAAACCCAAGAGTCATGCACTGCACTTGATTTTGTTTTTGAAGCTGTGGTAAGAACACTCAGCGTGAGCTCTGCCCTCTCAAGAGCCATTCAAGGTCGCAATTCAGTCCTGTTAGCCACAGGTGCAGCGCAGCACAGCAGACCTAGGGCTTGTGCATCGCGTGGAACTGGAACTTTATACTTGCAGAACAGCAACTCCCCGTTTCCCCGAATCCCAGTCCCTGGCAGCACCGCTCCATGAGTCCGACCATCTCAGACACCTCCCAGACGTCACAGGTGGAGTCTGGCCTCCTGGTAGCCGGTTGGCCACCTCCTAGGCACGACGTCCTCGGGGGCATCCACGCTGCTGCCCACAGTAGGGCTTCCAAGAAGAGCCATCCGACGTGTTCGGTCAGTGTCTGTCTGTCCAGGCTCTTTGATCTAGAACTGTTCACCCCTTTCTTGCTGAACAGACCGAGTCAACTATCCCGTAAAACAGCCCACTTTCTGGATTTGTCTGATCCTTTCCTCATGACTTAGTTTCACCTCTTCCTCTGTAGTTCTCTGTAATCTGAAGTCAGATCTAAAGGTTAGATTTAGTGATAGTTAAAAAATGTAGCTGTCAGGATCTCCTATGGGTTGGATGCAGGATGTGGAGAAAAACGAGAGAGAAGTTTTAAGGTCTGAGCAGCTCAAGGTCAGCAATGCCAATCGCTGAAACGTGAGGACGTCTGACTGAGTGGGTCTGGGTAGAAGGCAGGGCTTAGCTTTAGATGTGATGACTCTGAGATGTCTTTCAGATCTGACTGGAGACGCTGAGCATAAACCAAGTCCGGCTGCCAGAGGAGAGATTCACGCTGGAGATAAAATCTGAGCATCATCAGGACACGGATGATATTCTGGGCCGTGAGACTCATCATCAAGAGGTGAAGCAAACCAAAGGGAAGAGAAGAGGGGTGAGGCCTGAGCCGGAGGCTCTGCACCCCTAGGAGGGAGACCAGCCCAGGAAACGCAGACCACCCAGCGAGGCAGGAGAGCAGTCCAGACGGCCACAGCACCCTGGAGGCTGAATGTGAATGAGTGTCACAAGGAAGCAGTAAGCAGATGAGCATCTGTCCTTGGAGCGTTCCTGCTGGTCCAGGCGGACTGAGAACGGCATCAGCGGCATGCAGGTGTCTGGTGTCCCAAACAAGAGCGGCTCCTAGCGTGATGGTGGGGACACTCTGCCAGAAGTGGATGTGAGAGAGGTGGGGGGTAGGGCGGCCCGGGACAGACGCTGCGCAGGGAGGAGGACCGGCGTGGTGGTGGACAGGAGCAGGGTCCTGCAAAGTCTGTTTAAAGACACAGAAGCTGGCTGCTGGATGTGACCCTCAGAGCAGGGGAGGCCGTGGGTGGCGGAAAGAGGGCAACGAGAAAAGCGACGCTCCTGAGCAGGTGAGAGGTGACGGGAGCCAGCACGGGGCCCGCAGGTGCGGACGTGACGGCAGGACTGCAGCTCCCAGCCCAGCCCAGCCCGCAGGCGGCAAAGGGCAGCGAGGCGGTGGTGGCGGGCGGTCGGGGGGGACGGGGTAGGGGATGCCAGGGAGATTTTCTTCTATGTGTCTCAACCTTCTCAGAAGTATGATGGCCCCGACCTTGGAAGGTGATCAGAGGAGAGAAGGGGGACGCGGTGCTGGGGGTCTGCAGACGGGACAGCGGGAGGCGGTCCCCCAAAAGACGGAGATGGCAGGGCTGGGGTGGCCCTGATACCAGGTGACCGAGGGTTCATGTCGGGAAACGTAGAATGGCACGTCCCAGCATGTCGGTGTTTTTACCAGCCAGGTTCAGCTGCATCACAGACCTAAATATAAGCACTAGAACTATAAAACTCCTAGAGGAAAACATGGGAGAAAATCTTAGTGACCCTGGGTCTGGTAAAGGTTTCGTAATACAGTTTAAAACAAACAAACAAAAAAAACAGGTGAACTAAAAAAAATTATTATTTAATAATAAAAAGTTCAAAAACATTTGCTCTGCAAAGACACTATTAATAAAGTTAAAAGGGAAGTCTCAGGCTGGGAGAAAATATTTTCAAGCATACCTCTGAGAGAGAACATGTATTTAGAAATAAAGAACTATAAATTCAATAAGACAGACAATTCAATTAAAAACTAGGCAAAAGGGGCTTCCCTGGGGGCTCAGTGGTAAAGAAGCCACCTGCCAATGCAGGAGGTGTGGGTTTGATCCCTGGGCCAGGAAGATTCCACACGCCACGGAGCAACTAAGCCCGTGCGCCACAACTAGTGAGCCTGTGAGTCTGCTTTAGCGCCCGGGAGACACAACTCCTGAGCCCACGCACCCCAGCGACTGAAGCCGGCGGGCCCTAGAGCCCGTGCCCCAAAACAAGGGGGGCCACCGCGAAGAGAAGCTCACGCACCACAAGGAAGAGCAGCCCCGCGCTCCGCAATTAGAGAAAAGCCTGCGCAGCAACAGAGACCCAGCACAGCCAACAAATAGACAAAAGTATTAAAAAAAAAAAAAAAAAAAAGACAGGAGAGGGGACAGAGAAAAGGGAACCCTCCCACACTGCTGGTGGGAATGTAAACTGGAGCGGCCACTATGGCGAGGAGTATGGAGGTTCCTTAAACAACTAAAAAACAGAGCTACCAAATGATCGTGCAATCCCATTCCTGGGTACGTATCTGGGAAAAAACTCTTAACTGGAAAAGAAACACACCGCCCAACGTTCACAGCAGCACTATCGACAACAGCCAAGGCATGGAAGCACCTAAATGTCCATCAACAGAGGAATGGATAAAGAGGATGCAGGTAAAGAATACATACAATGGAATATTACTCAGGCATAAAAAAGAACAAAATAATGCCATTTGCAGCAACATGGACACAACTAGAGATTATCGTACTAAGTGAAGGAAGTCAGAGAGAAAGACAAATACCATTTGATATCACTTATATGTGGACCCTGAAATATGGCACAAATGAACCTATCTGTGAAACAGAAACAGACTCATAGACAAAACAAACTTATGGTTACCAAAGGGGAAAGAGGGTAGGGGACAGAAAAATTAGGAGTTTGGGGTTAGCAGATATAAACTATCATATATAAATTAAAGTCGTACTGTGTAGCACAGGGACCTATATTCAATAAACTGTAATAAACCATAATAGAAAAGAATATATTAAATACATATGTATAAGCGAATCACCCTGTTATATACCAAAAGCTAACACAGCTTTGTGAATCAATTATATTGTTTTAAAAAAGATTACCACAAACTATTCACCAAAGGAGATATATACACGTACGTATACACACACACACACACACACACACACACACACACACACACACACACACACGAAAAGATGCCCAACATCGCTAGTCAACATATTGAGAGAAATACAAGTAAACCCAGCAGTGAGGTACCTCTAGACAGCCCGCCAGAACGGCTACAATGAAAAACACTGGCTTCAGCAAGTGTTGCTGAGACCGTGGGGCAAACGGAAGACACACAGTTTGTGGATACGGGAGGTGCACTCACTTCGGAAACAGTTTGGCAGTTTACTGAACATTAAACATACACCAGTCATGTCACCCTTACATGCAATTTTGCCCAAGAGAAAGGAAAGTGTATGTCCACACAAAGATGGGGACACCGATGCTCACAGCATTTGTGATCGATCTGTTAGCATCTGTGATGCTAACAGAGCCTCCCTCTATCTGTAACAGCCCAGACTACAGTAGCCCAGGAGCGGAGGTTCGGACTACAGCCTGCCTGTACAATGGAACATGCATGGACTCCAGTAATACGGACAACAATATGGATGAATCTCAGATTAATTATGTTACACGAAAAGAAGCCACAACCTCTCCCTCTAAAGGCAAAACACACTATGAGCCTATTCACATAACTCTCTATAAAAATGCAAATTAATCAACAAAAAGCAGACCTGTGGTTGCCCTGGGGATGTGGGGGGGGGGGGCTGGGAGGAGGGGCTGAGAAAAATCTTTTGGAGTGATGGATATGCTCATTATCTTGACAGTTTCCTGGGCATCTCCACCAGTAAAAAAAAAAAAAGAGAAAAACATCAAATTCTGCTCTACAAATGTGCGATTTACTGCACATCACTTTCATTTCAACAAAGCTGTTTAAAAAAGGAAGGGTAAGCCTTCAAAAGAAACGAATGGGCGAGCCAGGAAAAGGCGAGGAGGAATCTTAAACGCGCATTATTAAGCGAGAGAACTCAGTCTACATCCTGTGTGACCGGAAAAGGCGGAACAGCGGAGACAATAAAAAGACCAGCGACTGGGGCGGGGGTGGGGTGACTAGGCAGAGCGCTGGGATGTTCGGGGCAGATGCGATTCTCCGTGTGGCTGTAATGAAACTCAGAGTGTACGACGTGGAGTGAACGCTGCTGTGAACTGGAGGCTGGGTGATGGCGATGCTTCCACGCAGGCTCAGCGATGGTAACAAACGTCCCATGCGGTGGGGGCTCTGACAGCGGTGGAGGGTCTGTGTGGGGTGCGGCACAGAGCAGATGGGAACTCACCAGACTGTTCGCTCAGATTTTAGAAACTTCCCTTACTGTAGTTAAAATATACGTATGATTTATCATCTAGGCCATTTTTAAGCTCAGAGGCATGAAGTACGTTCACACTCTTGTCCGACCATCACCACCATCCACCTCCAGAACTTTCGCATCGTCTTGTACTGAAACTTTTTTCCACTCAGTTTTGCTGTAAAACTAAAACTGCTCCAAAAAACAAAGTCTACTGATTAAAAACAAACAAAAAACAGGTATACGCGAACCCACATGGGCAAATAGCAAGAGAGGCGGCAGCAATAAGATGCTGGAAGCAGAAAAGCAGATGAGCAGAAAATGATTTAAAAGATGAGAGAGAAAAATAAGTTGTACTAACAACAAGCATACTGTGAATATATTTGATAAAATTTCTACTAAAACAACAGAAAGATCCAGTTTTTCACTGATCGGCTCACACAAAATGAAGAGACCTGCCCTTTCTCTGGGCACCCACCCTTCGCGGGCGTTCCTGGGGTCGCCCTGGTCCCTCTGCTGGTAGACGTTCTGACCAACAGCTGAACATCGAAGGTCTTCAAGGCTCATGTACACATGTGTTCTTCTGACTCCGTATTCTTCCCTGAGCGATGTAATAATCCACACTCATGGCTCCCATTGAGAGACACCCAAATGGACATCTACTGCTTGGACTCTTCTGAATGCGAGCCCTGCAGAGTCGCCTGCTAACTTCGAACTTTCACAACCTTCTCTGCAGCACTTGTTATATTAAGCAGTTTTGTTTCCGTAGTTATTTAAAAATTCGTTTCTCTGCATGTTTTAAACTCTCTGAACACAATTACCCTGCGGTCTGTGCTTTGCCCTGGTATCACCAGCGCTGGACACAGAGTAGCTGTTCAATAAATAGCAAACTGACAGAGGAGGAAGCTTCTGTGAAGCTGTATGATGCAATTATTTAAAACAGATAATACACAACAACATGGATAAGTCATGCAGACATTGTGTTGACATCATCAGACACAACAGAGTATCAACTGTAAGATTCCACTTGCAAGAATGATGGTGTGGAACTCAGAATCATGGCTGTCTTGGAGACAAGGGGTATTGATTACTGAAGGGCACGCGGGGAATCATCTGGGAGCCTGAAATGTTACACAGTTCCACCTGGGTGGTGGTTACACAGATGTGTGCACACATACATGCCTACGCATACAATACATGCATACATACACACAAATTCGTCACCTTTTTTTTAGTATGCTTTTTGGTCTGCATTATACCACAACAAAATGAAAAAAGGGATGCATTTTGAGAAAAAAAAGAGTACAAAAATGAAATCTTGACGAGAAATATGTCTACAAGACTACAGAAAATTAGACCAACCACTTGGCAGAACATAATGTATGTTATGATCTTGGTTTGGTAAAATAATATATACAAACAGGCTTCCTCCTGGTTTCTACAATTGATAGAAATCCTACCCAAAGTAACTTAAGCAAAAAACTCGTTTACTGACACCGACTTGGAAAGCTCACGTAGCTATGCCCACTTGCCCACAAATAATTCTTACTAAGAATTTGAGTGAGACTCTCGAGGCTGTTTCAAACGCTATTAGGGCACCACTTAAAGGTGAGACCATGAAAATCAGGAGATCACTCACTCTTCTCAGTGCTAGAACCAGGGTGGTCAGGTTCTAGGCAAGCCTCCCTGAGTTCCACCGAAAAGCCTACACACCTGTGTATCAGGAGGGATGTGCCATGTGAGTGCAGAAGAAAGACAGCAAGCTATAGTTCTCAGGCATGAAACCCTAATGTGAAAGGCAGGCAGACTCCCTGAAATGCAGGCGTCTGAGCTGCTTCTCAGACGAGCAGCTCTACACAGCTACCTGCAAGGCAAGCAACAGCGAGAAGCCTTCAGTGATGACCCTGGTCCTCAATCGAGCTGCAGGAAACCTCAGCAAGTCACAGGCAAATCTCTTAGTGTCCCAGTCTTCAACAAACAACAGTGTCCCCCAGACCGCGTCACACCTAATGACATTGTAAATTCACAGGTAATCCTTTACTTGAAAGTTCCTAGGTCAAAAGTTGAAGACAACCTAATAATATCAATTTTATAACTATTATGCTTTCAAAGTGCTTAGAAGGAAAGAACTGGGATTATTTTATATTATATATCCCAAATGAGCATCTCACTCTTTCTATTAGTCAGTAAACAGAGCACCCAGGATACAGATGGAACCAACAGAGATGCTGACATTTGACATATTTTGGATCCACAAAGAAGGGCATTTTCAGATGGCTTACTGCAAAACCAGGTACTGTCCCAGGTGCCAGGATACAGCAATGAACAAAAGAAACCTCCCAGCTCCAGGTGGAGCTTACGTGTGTGTGCGTGTGCGCGTGTGTGTACCTGCAGATGGGTGTCTGTGAAAGCAGCAGGTAACAAATAAACAAGCAAAATACACGGCATATGAGATGGTGCTTAGAAGCACACAGAAGGTTAACAGGGACACAGAACATGGGGCATGCCTTTCCTTTATTTTACAAATAAAACATATTTACAAAATACAAGAACATAAATATATCAGCCTTGCTGATGAGACATCTGGGCAGAGTCCTACAGAAAGAGGAAGCCTCTTAAGAGCATTCTAGAATGTCAAAATTGGGATGCTCACATGAAAGTGTCTGCCACACTTGCTGAAAAAACACATGAAGAATTCCAAAACTGCTGGAGTAGTGTAACAATTGGAGCCTTAACTACCCTGCAGCTGAAATAAGCATGGACCACCAAAACCATATGTGCTGCTCAGTTCTCAGCAACTTGTGTTTCATGCGAACACTTTATTTTTTGGTCCATGTTTTCACTGTAATAAATATCCATGCACAATAACCCAGAAAAAGATAAAGTGATTTATTCTTACATCTTTTGAAGAACCTGGGCCATCACAACCCCATTCGTTAAATCTTCCACAGTCTGGCATGGTGCGTCCACGTTAAAAGTCTGGATCTGGAAAAAGGGGGGAAAAAGAGAGAAAAAAAAGATTTCATGGTTAACCATAGAGCAGAATTCTCAGGCTTCTTTACCTCATCTTGGAGTTGAATACATTTTTAAAGAGCGGAACAGATCTTTCCTTCTCCCTGGCATTAGCCCCCCTGAAGGTGGAGCTGGGCAGTTTCAGTGGGTTCAAGATGTACCCAGGGCATGGGGGGGGGGGGCGCCACGCCTGGACCAACGGGAAGGTTTTCCAGTTTCTTGATGCAAAATGTGAGCTGGCATTCCTCTCCAAGAGGACTCCTTGTCAGATCAACTGGACTGTCCTCTACAGAAGCAAGCACAGAAAGGGACAGTCGGAAGAAATCCAAAAGAAAAGAACATGCCATGCACTCAAATTCCAGAGGGCTGAGACAAGTGCATCTCTTGCTGATATGACGGCCAAGAGGGAATCAGAACCTGAACTTAGGAAGGCTCAATGAGAAGAGGCTGGCAGGACTGCCAAGGAAGCAAAAAAGGCTAAGCAAGCATCGAACAGGACAGCAATGGCTGCTGCGAAGGCTCCCCACAAAGGCAGCATCTCGGCAGAAGACTGGGAAGCCTGCGAAAGTTTCTGCTCCCCAAGCTGGTGGAAAACGCTAAGCTGGCAGATTGGAGTTTTCAATAAAGATCTGACTAAAAAAAAAAAAAGCAGAACAGTAAGAAATGTTTTCCCTTATGGGAAATTTCCTGCAGCTGCACTGCAATTTTTTCCTTTCGGTAAAAGGAACTGTGGCAGATGCTGGGCACCTTCCCAGCATTCATCATCCTCAGAGATCATCACCTAAGAAAGTCAGGGTACCTGTATTCCCTCTGCCAGTGACTGGCTCACGGGTGCTTAGGCAAAGACAATCTGGACCAAACAGACGCAGAGAAAGGCTTATGTGGGCTTCCAGGGAAGAAAAGCCAATCTCCCCTGGTGTGAATAAACATGCTGGTGGCCTCAATGGCCACGAGCAGGCATCTTGGGACTGTTAGGATGAGGCCAACACAGTAGATGGCAGAGAAGAGGAACAGGAAGAATGAGGTCCTGCAGGCCAAAATTGAGCCACTGAACTAAACCTCAGAGCCTCCTCTGATGCGAGACCCATCTCTTCTTTACATCTGGCCAAGCTAAGATTTCTTTCACTCAGAACCAAAGTATCGTGGGGGACTTCCTGGTGGTCCAGGGGTTAAGACTCTGCACGTCCACCACTGGGGGCATGGGCTTGATCCCTGGTCGGGGAACCAGGATCCTGCAGGCTGCATGGGGCACAGCCAGAAAAAAGAAAGAACCAAAATAGCTTTATACATACGTAGAAATCACAGTTACAGCTGGGTTAGATACTCAATTCACTTTGATTTGAAACGTATCATGAATTACAACTAACATGATGTAGCTGAGAATTAGTAGCCACATTTGTTATTTCTGAGCAAGATAACATGCTGAGCCAACAATGATTCTACTCAGTAGTGCAACCAGGACTTGGAAAGAAATAATCTCTGAGAACAGATAAAGGCTGTGCTCTGCAGTTTACAGGTTAGTAAAATGGAAGAGTACGGGCATCAGAGGACAGAACAGGGAAGAGGGTAAACGGTGGAAGACACGGTTAAAGAAGGAAGCACCGTCCTGCAAATCCTCACAAGTCACATTAGGACTTTATCCTCAGAGCAAGGGGAACAGGCAAAGGATTCTAAGCAGGAGAGGGAGGCTGAGCCATCTGCACAGTACAAGGATTGCAGCAGCTGCAGCGTGAAGAAAGGCCTGCACGGAGGAGGCAGGGAGGCCTGTATTAACAAGGGTTGTATGTTAACACAGTTCAGTTCAGTCGCTCAGTCGTGTCCAACTCTTTGCGACCCCATGGACTGCAGCACTCCAGGCTTCTCTGTCCATCACCAACTCATGTCCGAGTTGGTGATGCCATCCAACCATCTCATCCTCTGTCGTCCCTTTCTCCTCCAGCCTTCAATCTTTCTTAGCATCAAAGTCTTTTCCAGTGAGTCAGTTCTTCACATCAGGTGGCCAAAGTATTGGAGTTTCAGCTTCAGCATCAATCCTGCCAATGAATATTCAGGACTGATTTCCTTTAGGATAGACTGGTTTGATCTCCTTGCAGTCCAAAGGACACTCAAGAGTCTTCTCCAACACCACAGTTCTAAAGCATCAACTCTTTGGTGCTCAGCTTTCTTTATGGTCCAAATCTCACATCCATACGTGACTACTGGAAAAACCATAGCCGTGACTGTATGCTAACACAGCTGAGGTCAAACCAGGTGACAACCATGGAAACACTGCAAATAATGTTCAGGGGACCATCTGCCTTCAATACGTTTTACTTACAGGGTCATATTCCTAGAAGTAAATTTTTGCTGGACCAACGTGTATGAATGTTTTAAAGTTTCTTATAAACGTCGCCAAGCTGCCCCTGACAAATGCTGTAGCAATGTACTGTCCAACAGTGGAGCAGAGTCCACGTCTCTGTGCCGTGCCATCTATCAAATCTTTAAACCAAGAACTGCGAACAAATGCAGTCAGTAGCTTCTTCATACTTTCTGCAAAGTCTGGTGGGTGGAGATGGTTACGTGGCGGGAACTAAGGAAATGACCTGAAAGATCACGTAGCGAGTGGTTCTCACTCGGATGTCTATTTGGGAGAGGTGATGAAAGATGGCCCGTCAGGCCCCCCACCCCCCACTAACCTTATGGGCGGCAGAGGCTCAGTATATTGTTAGTAAATAAATAGATGGGCCCGATAAACATCACCTGTAGAAAATGACACTGAATTTTACTCCACACCTTCGCCCGTTGCCTTCTCAATGATAATGTGGTGGTAACAATGTACTGAATAGTTTAAAAAGAACTAAGTGAACTAAGTACAAACTGTCATCCTACAGTTGCTGAATACATCTCTTTCTTGTAGGCTTAGAATAAAAAAGGGCAGCGGGCGAGGGCACACCTCACTCATCTCCTGACCCCCAGCCTGACCCAGAAGACCTCTCACTGAACACGCCCGGAAGGTAAACAGTACTCCAGGGACTTCCCTGGTGGTCCAGTGGTTAAGACTCCACGCTTCCAAAGCAGGGGGCACGGGTCTGATCCCTAGTTGGGGAAAAAGGATCCCACCTGCTGTGTGGCCTTCCCCTGCCCCTCAAAAAAAAGAACTAATCCCATCTCCAGGTTTGCGCCTAATTTGCTGGCCATGTGACCTTGGCTATGCCATTTTACCACTTGTAATACCAGTTTCTCAACCTAGGAATTGGGAAAAGTAGCTTCTGGAGGGGTGCTTCGAGAATGAATGAGAAAACAAATGCACATTAGGTACCTGTAAAAGCCTTAAGCAGTAGTTCCCAGACCTGGGTGTACACTGAATCAACTGGGAAGTTGGAGAGGGCTGGGAGTCTATTTTTAACAAGTTCATCAAATAATCTTCTGTGCTAGAGCACCGGTTTGGCAGGTGGAGCCCTCCGACCCAAAGCGCTACCAAATGCAAAGGATGAAAGATCAGAAAACTGCCACTGGGCAATCAGAAGGAAAAAACTCAATAAAGCAGGCAATTCAATAATGCGAGTAATTTACTTGTGAGACTGTATCTGTTTCTCTCATGGGACTTAGAACTATTTTCATTTTAATTTTTTAAATGTGGCTTCCAAACAGTTATTTTCTGAGTTGGCTCTTGAGGTTTTTTAGCTGCTCGTGAGGGTGTCCATCTCTGCCTTGAGATAAAAGTAACGCAGGTCCCAGACAGACTCTTTCTGTGGAGTTCCCTTCTGAGGCGATAAAAATGTTCTTGAAATTAGATAGCGGTGATGGTTGCACAATCTGTGATCACACCACAGAGCACTGAATCGTGCACCTCAAAAGAACTTTGTGGTATGAGTATTTTAACTAAAAAAAAAAATCTGTCACGTACCAGCTCTCGTGAACTCTTGAGTTAACATCTTCAGGGTGTTTCAGGATAGTAGTCGAGTAAAATTTAAAGGTAATTGCACGCAACCACATTAGGGCATGCAACTCTGCCTCAAGGGTCATAACCTCTCTTTTAACTCCAAGAAGCTCTATTAACACCAACAGGAGCTCCACCTCACCGCCCCCACAAAATCATGAGAAGGGGAAAGCTTGAGCTCACCTGGAATGACTATCTCCACAGCAGTGATTCTCACCCAGGGGAGATTTTGCTCCCTATGAGAAATTTACAGTTGTAACAACTGTGTGGGAGCTATTTGCCTCCAGGAGGTACAGACCAGGGATGCTACTATTAAACATCCTACAGTGAGCACAGGGCAGTGCCCACAACGAGCGTGGTCCAGTCCAGACCATCCACAATGCTAAGGCTAACAAACCCTGTTCTGGAGCGGTGGTTCTCAACGTGGGGGCTCAGGTCACTAACAGCACCACCTGGAAGCCTGCTAGAAATGCAGAGCAGCACAGCAGATCCCAGCCCAGCCCTACCCAATTACAGGCTCTGGAATCCGGACCTGGCAACCTGTGGTTTGACGGGCCCTGCAATCATGTTGATCCACACTGATGCCTGTCACCCTGAATACAACCTGAACACAGGTGAAGTTCCTCATCCAAAGTTACCCACAGTTAGCATGCGGCCAAGTCAGGATTTGAACCCACGTGGTCAAATTTCAGAACCTATACTCTGAACAGGTTAAACTGGCCCTCTACTTGAAAAGAAAATTAAAGCTTTTAAAAACTATGTCTTTTTGTACATCTGACTCCTTTATTCCTCCAGGAGAGGACACCAATGGTAAGTAGAACAGAGTTAGAAGGGCTGAGTGAGTGGAACGGGGGAGATATCACCACAGAAACACACCCTTCCCAACTGTAAGCACCGGAGCGCCTTTTCACAGGCCACTGCATATGAAAATTTACAAGGGTGTGTTGATGTCACTGTGTGGGGATGGCTTCTGTTCCACTTAGCTTCCTGCCATTAATTGGGGGCACTCCTGACTCTTTCTGGTTCTTCAGTCTCTTAAACCTAGGAAAGAGCAATCGTTTTCCTGCACTGCTCGAGAAAGGAGGCCTGACAGGTGTACTAGGTAGGGAAGATTCTTCTAACAGGTAAGAGTGCATCTTGACTCAGAGGGTGGGGAGACAGGGAGAGTGGAAATTTTCTAGCACGTCCTGCTGAACTTGCTTGGTGCATCCACTTTGATTCGGAATTTAAGCTTCAACTATTTTCCCTAGGTAGGATGATACTTTGTCTCTTAACAAACATTGCTCTTTCAACAAAAATGTGGAACGTGTGGTTCTTGGGCTAACCTCTCTGATACAACAGCGATTTAGCCAGCATTTGGGGCAATCAGACGTCCCACAGAAATGAATTCTGTACAGGTGGCTACAGTTATCTTCGTAAGTGCCTTGATGCTGTTAGTTCAACTATTTCTGGTGGAAAAACTTCTAATATGTACTATATACCTCTAGTCTCAATCTAGATGCTGTGGAGTGAAAAAAAGCTCTTATTTGATGTTCGGGACCATAATTACAATCTTTAGTGACTGAATGTGGAGGCTCCAGCAATATATGCAGCTCAAGGACTGAATGACCTAGGCTGAACCTCCAGCTCTCGGGCCTTCTCTGTCACTGACAACTGCGTGCATCTTGCTGAGCGTGGCAGTTACCTTTTCGCATGCTGTGCGCAGAGCACCTACACCACCAGGTTGGCTAGAACTTCGTACAAAACAGAGCAAATTATTTCAAATGGGGGGGGTTCTTTTCTGAGGAATGTACAGTATTTTCATTTTGGAATTGTCTTTGGCGTTAATCCGGCCTTCAGACAGGAGCGGAGCTGCTGGAGTAAATGTACACTTTTTGGCTACCTCAGACCGCTTCCACATGTGTGATAACAACTAGAACAAACCCACCTTTTAAACTCAACTTTACTTGGAAAGGATTCAACATACAATGTTTTAAAATGTTTCCAAGTCTTAGAATTGATTATCTTTGTTTGGACTCTGCCCTCCGGTTTTGTCATTGATAATCTCTTATCTCCCCCTAGAAACGTTCCTTGATGAGCCTTCCAGTGAAATTTCAAAAAGGCTGTTTTCTACAAAGCCAGATCCCTTGACCACTCTCTGGAGCTGATCACCTTGATGATCTCTATTTTCTTAACAACTTACCAGATTTTAAACAGATGCTGCCGTGATGTGCTTGTTAGTCCCCCTTCGAACTTCGCTCTTACTTTTATTAGCGCTTTTCATCCAAATCACTGCACTGATCACCCTTTTGGCAGATGCCCTTCAAACACACCTTTTTTCTGTGACTTGTCTCTTCATACTTTTTTTACAACCAGGCTAGGGCAGTGCCCCAGTAACCCTTCCGCTCAAAAGTCCCCACGTAGGAGACTCAAGTCCACAATCCAAGCTCATCACCCAAGGCACCGCTAAATATAATCCGTTTGGCATCTGTTTCTTACCTTGAGCATTAATACATATGCTGTAGTCACCTCCATAAATATATCAGTGCTTCATTCTAAAAGTGATATTTAACGTTTTTTAGCAGTGAGTGAAACGAAATCTCCCCAAAAGAAGTACCAGGTTCATCCCGTGGCTCTGCAGATACACACACAAACGCATGCACAACCCAGGTACTGACACCACACTTAAGAGAAACACACAAGCTTGGGTGTTAATGTCCAGCTGTAGAAGAGGCTGCTACAGGCACAGTTCTTGGCGTGAGAACGGAACACCTTTATCGGCACATGTAAGAATTTTAATCAACATTTAATAATTGAAAATTGAGAATGCCACAGCGTGGCGGCCCCCCCCCCCCGCAAATGTCGGCTCCCACCACTGACGCCCAGATCCACCCCCTCTTGCGGATTTATTTCCATCCCGAGCACCTTCCGCGGGCACCGCTCCCTTCCTCCCGGATGCCCCGACTGGGCCTCCGTGGGAGCCCCCCGCCCGCCCCGCCGGGGCCGCGCCGTCCTGCCAGCGTGACAACAAAGGCGGGAGCTTCGGGCCGGGGTCCCGGGAGCCCCCCGCCCGCCGTCCCCGCGGCGGCCCCCGGCCTCCGCCCAGCAGCGGGGGGCCCCGCGCCCCGGATGTGACGGCAGCGCCGGCCGGGCGCCGGTGGGGGGCGGGGGGCCCCGGGACGGCGGCCTGGCGGAGGTCGGGGCCCCTCCGGAGCGCGTCGCCCACCTACCCAAGTGAGGAGGCTCTCGCACAGCTCCGCCCGCTCCAGGGTCTCCACGTTAAACATCTTCCCGCCGCGGCTCCGGCCGCCCCGCCCCGCCTGCAAGGCCCGCGGCGCGGCCCGGGCTGCGTCCTCCGCGCGGCCGCCGACTCCGCCCGGCGCTGGAGGCCGCCGCGGCTCCCGCAGCGTCACCGGCGCGCCGCCGCCGCCTCGCCCGGCCCGCGCCCCGCCCGCCGGCCCGCGCCGCGCACGGCCCAGCCCGCCCGCCGCCCGCCGGCCGCCCCCGCGCACGGAAGCGCGCAGCGCGCGTGCGCCGCGCCCGCGCCCGGGGCCCGCGGGAGGAGGAGGCGGGGGCCGCGGCCAGTGGTGCCCGCGGGGGCGGCGGGCGGCCCCGGAAACACTCCGCGCCTCGGCCGCCGGGAGCTGCGAGGCGTCCCCGGCGCTGCAGAGGTACGCGCGGCCGAGCGCCGGCGGGGCCCCGGGCCCGGGCGGGACGGCGGGAGGCCCCGGGCGCCCGCGCCGGACGGCCGACGTGGCGAGCTCGGGGCGCGCGGACCTCGCGGCCCCGGGAGGCGGGGGGCTGGGGGGGCGGTGCGGGCGGAGGACGGTGGTGGCGCTGGTTCCCCCACCCCGGAGCGCCGCGGCCTGGCCCTCCTCGCCCGGAGGCCAGGGGCCAGGCCTTCACCTTCACCCTCACCCCCGCCCCGTTCCAGAGCATGCACCCTCTGCAGCGTTACCGATGAATCACTAGGCGAGACACCGTGTGCAGGGGAAGTGCACACAGCGTGCGGGCCTAAAGGGTAGTTAGTAATAAACAGGCAGGTTGAAAAAATAAAAACAGCATCACCTCCCCCACCTCGTGTTCCTTTTCTGAGCACCTTCTCTCCTCCGTCCACTGACTTCTGTGATATTCCCTTTCTTGCTTTTCCTTATAGCTTTCCCACCGACGCCTGCATGCCTAAACCACGCCGTTTTTACTCTGCCTGCTTGTGAGCTTCTGCGAAATTGTGTGTCATTTCGTGGCTTTTCATTCCTATTAAGTTTGTGTACATCCATAGGTAGTTTTCAGTGCTGTGTAGTACTCCGCTGTGTGAATATAACCATCTGTCCATGCTAATGCTCTAACATTCTTATCTCTATAGACTGGTGCCACGTGTAAGTTTTGGGGGGGGATAGATGCCTTTGAATCCTAGAATTTTTGAGGTATAAAGTATGCATAACTTTACCACATGATGCCAGACTTTTATTTGGGGTGCAGCAAAATTAGCTTCCCAGCACACACCTTTCTTTGGGTTGCAGTTCCTGGAGCCCCCTTTTCCCATTAAGACTAGGTTGTGGAGCCCCCTTTACCCATTAAGATTAGGTTTTGTTATTGAGCTTTCAGAACTGCCAAGACCGCATTGAGTTTTGGGGTTTTTTTCATATATTTGGCTGCATCCGGTTTTAGTTGCAACACAGGGAATCTTGTTGAGGCAAGCAGAATCTCTAGTTATGGCTCGTGTGCTCAGTAGTTTGTGTTAGTTGCCCTGCGGCCTGTAGGGTCTTAGTTCCCCGACCAGAGATTGAACCAGCGTCCCCTGTATTGCAAGGCAAATTCTTAACCACTGGACCACCAGGGAAGTCCCAGCATTGAGTTTTTAGTGATGCTTTTCAGAGTACCAGTTATCAGATTTTTCATTTTGTGAATGTAGAAAATCTTACCAAAAGTCTTCTCAGTGGTCTTTTAAATATTCTCCCCTACAGCATTTTATTCTAAAGGCAGAGAAACCTTTAGAAGTGATAAAATGTACCTCACCTGCCCTTGTTTCCTCTGTTGGTGCCTCTGGACCTTTGTGGAACCAGAGTTTCTACATTCCAAGCTAGGTTATATCTGTAGGCTCCCTGGCTCTTTTAAGTGACCGTTTGCCTTGTTCGGTAAGTGAAGTCAGCAAGTCGGTCTGCCCTCCTGTGCAGCCTTTCTTGGGATGTGGATCCTTTCTGGAAGGCCTGTCCCATGTGAGCATCTTCGCTCTACCTGCTCGCGTTCTTAGGGCTTTGACCTCCGCCTCCCAGTTCTCAGGTTTGAGGGCTCACCTACAGTACACTTGTGTGTGATGTGTTCTTGAGCTTTCGTTCGGTAGCTGCAGTTCCCCTCCATGAAGGAAATCATACTAAAAACTTCTCGAATGTGAGCAGTTGTCTGCAAAAGCCATGTTTCTACATGAGTTTGGGTAAAAAGACGTTGAGCTTTCTCCTTTGAAGTTATGGAATTTCCTACACTTCCTTTGTTTGTCTGTGCTGTTTTTTTCCTGAAAGCTTTGGAAAAGACCAAAGGGAAGCGAGTGGGATTTGTCTTAGTTCTCTCCTTTCTCTGGTTACTTGGAAGCTAGTTCTCATCTATAGCTGTTTTATCAGCTTCACGTCAACACGGTGGTGTCCTTCGTGGCAATGTGCCAAGTTTGTCCAGTCCTCCCGAGAAATACATGCTTAGAGTTCTGATTAAAGAGGGCTTGGGATGCTCCTTAGTGCAGTTGTGGGGAAGGCGTGGCTAAGTTTTATCATGCTTCTGTGGACTTCTTGAAGATGGTTAATAATAGTAATCAAAGTATCATAGCTTCCATTTATTGAGGGCCCGCCAACATGCCAAATGTTTTACATTTATTATCAACTCCACAAAACAAGGTTTTTTTTTTTTTTTGCCAAAAACGTAGTTGTTCAATATAGTTTGTTAATTTTATGTATTTTACTTACGAGGAAGCTGAGACCCAGATTTTGCACGAGTATGCAGTTGTCTGACGGCAAAACTCATTCTCCTTCAATATATTAAGCTACTCGATAAGACTTGGCCAGCTAAGCGGTAATGAAGGGAGTGCGGAAATCAGTTCCTCTTCTGTCAATTATCAACACCATTCCCATGATGGATGTGTTTTGTTTCTGTAAATCTCAAAGAGTTAAAGACAGAGTACTAATCACTTGTTTTCATTTGACAGGATCCTATGAAATAGATGAGATACCATGTTTTATAAATTTCATACCCTTTCCTTGGGGTTTCAAGCAAGTAGTGCATTTAGTGCGAGGCCCTGCAGTGCCTGTCACTGAGGTCTTCAGAAGGTGCCCACCTCCTGGAAACCAGCAGTCTCTAAGGTGCTTGGTAAGAATGGCAGGCGTCTTAAATCTTAGAGCACTGAAGCCTAATTTTCCTCACTGAAGAGAGGAAGCAGGCACTGGCCTTTGTGTTTATTATTAAATGAATACATCCTGGAAAAGAATTCAGACTGTAGAATTTTATCCTGGGAAAGATACGAATCGGGCTCTCCCAGGCCAGCTGCCCAGTTGTAAGTGTTCTAACCTTTGCTATTTACCTTTCCTGCCTTTTATTTATTTTTTTTAATTCCAAAAAACTCTGAATCAGAGAAATGTGGTGGTAAAAGGAAGTTAAGAAATCCTCAAATCCTAGCCTTTTCCCTTTGCAGAAAACGAGCAGTCCCAAGAGATTTAAGTGACAGCAGAATTGGAGCTGAACTCTGGGCCTCCATGCCTCCCCATGGTGCCTGGGCTCGAGCTGAGAACCTGTGCCCTTGGTTACAATCAGCAGCACTGTTTGGTCTTGGGCCAGTAGAACCTGGAGGACTGGAGCTCAGGTTGACGCTGGAACTCATTTTCAAGTCATCTCTTCAAGTAGATGATTTTCTTTCTTTTTATTGTTTATCCCCTGTAATCTTAGATGGGCCTCTTTCCAAATTGAAGTGGTGGTATCAATACCTCATTTCTGAGCCATTAGCTGCTACAGGTCCCTTTTTGACTCGGATGATAAGAGAGACTACTGGCAGAAGTTAACTATTGAAACCCCCACCAAGCCAATCAGACATCGTTAGCAGTTGTCCACGAGAGGGCTGGGGTTTCCACGTGGCAAGGAAATGAAACCCCCAACAAGCCAATCAGACACTATTAGCAGTTGTCCATGCCAGGGCTGGGGTTTCCACGTGGCAAGGAAATGGAACCGAAAGGGCCACAGCTTCCTCTGTGAAACTTCCCAGCTGTCTCTGCCCTCCCCACCCTCTCTCAGCCCAGGCACCTTCTTCAGTGACACTAGAATTTGTGGAAATAAAAAGTGACTCTTCGTTGTAACAATATTGGACACTTTTGCTATAAGATGATTCAAATAACATTACATGATCCTGCAACGCTCGAAGTATCCTGGATCTCTGAGCTCTCGGAAATGTGAAGAAAGCAGTATCTTAAGGGTGTCATTGGTAGAAGTCCTGTATTTATTCAGTAGAATGTGTGCATATGTATACATTTTTTTATAGTATTAGGTGTACAGTAGAGCGATTCAGTTATAGGGAAGGGTGGGATGAGTTGGGAGATTGGGTTTGACATACATACACTGCCTTGTGTAAAACAAGCTAGTGGCAAACCTGCTGTGTAGCACAGCTGATCCCGGGGCTTTGTGAGGACCTGGAGGAGGGGCGAGAGGGGTGGCAGGAGGGAGGCTCAAGAGGGAAGGAGGGAGGGGATATAGGTATACTTAGAGCTGAGTCACTTCGTTGTACAGCAGAAATGGACAGAACATTATAAAACATTATACTCCGATAAGAGGAATATATAGTGTATGTGTATAAGTATATATATATATATGTATATACACACACACAAATATATATATATACATATATAGTTTATACAGTAGAATTTAGTCACATTATCACTGATTACACCTGGAAGAACACAGAAACAAATGCACCCCCTTTTTTTTTTTTAAGTGCAAAGTAATAAACTCCCTAAATGTACAGTGTATGCAAGAATCCTCGCAACCTGATTCAGTAATTAGAGGCTGGGAATCTTGACGTGGGATAACATTTGCTTATCTCTGAGCAGATGGTGAGTCATCCTCACTGCCCTTAGGACTTCTGACACGGCCCAGCATCTCTTAATTTAAACAGAGGAAGCCTGACCGTAATAATCTAAATTGTCTGCATGACCCACCCCGAGACTATTGGAGGCTGTTTTCTTCAGTCTCAGTTGGCTGTTCGGCTGAGTGTTCTTTTGAATGAAAGCCTGAGGTGAAAGCTCCTTCTCTGAGTTCCTGGGGTGTGCTTTCATTAAGGGTACTCAAAACCTGTCATTAGAAAGTTCCTGATGCATCAGCTCATTACAGTGTGGAAAGCCAATGGAAGCCGTCTTTGATCTGTTGGCTTAAGTCTCTTCCCTGAGAGGTCATTCACTTTCTTACCAGCTTTCCAGGTCCTTTTCTGAAGTGTTAAGACTTTCACACCCAAAGTTTCCTTTTAACAGAAACTCACCTGATTAATGATGATACTGAATAAAGCTATTTTCAGGGCAGTACATTATACAAATACAGGATTTTATTTATAAATAGTTGTATATATGTCATTGAATATTTATTGCTTTTATTTCCCTTTAGGTGTCTTATAAGATTTTAAGTAACTTTAGTGTTTGTCATCTGAACGAAATAGGAATTACCTGTGATATTTGGACTCTGATGTGGTCTGGCTAACTTCCCTCATACTTATAGAAATCGGGTATTATTTTCCTCCAGTTGAGTGATAACTTTCTCAACTGGGAAGGATCCTTTCATATGTTCCCTTGTCTCTTCATAAGGAAATTCAACCTGAGAGTCATTCTGACTTCCAAGCAGTTCACAGAATTCTGAACCATAAGCTGAGCTTAGTCCCAGGTGAGGCTAGTAGTTTTCCAAACACCAGAATTTTTATTAATTCAGGTAGTCGCGGTATAGCTGTAAAAGGCCATATGTTCTATGGTCTTTTCACTTTTCAAATTACTAACACCGTAAGTTAGATAAGTCGCTCCTGTTTATTAGGTCCTGCTGTGTACAGGACACCATGCCAGGTAAGGCAGGAATGTTTGCAGAAACAGACAGTGTCTTTCCTTCCATGTCCATGCGGGGTACATTCCATGACGCATGTTCAGTGCCGTGAGGGACAGGATGGGGTGTGATCTACATGGAGAATGCATGTGGTGTTCAGGGGTAAGGGAAGAGCCCGTGGGCATGAGGAATGTCTTATTCCTTAACACTTGATTTTTTACTTTATTTTTGTCTGTGCTGGGCCTTCGTTGCCGCGTGCGGGCTTTCTCTAGTTGCAGAGCACGGGCCCTAGGCTCACAGGCTGAGTAGCTGTGGCCTCGGACTTAGTTGCCCTGCGGCGTGTGGGATCTTCCCAGATCAAAGATCAGACCCCTGTCCCCTGCATTGGCAGGCGGATTTTTAACCAGTAGACCAGCAGGGAAGTCCTATTCTTTAATAATTAAAAAAAACAAAACAAAACTCATTGCTGGAGTTACCATTTAATGCAACCTACTGCAAGTGGGCCCTAAAAAAGGAACTGTATCAGAGGTCAGCTACATTTATGCTGTTTTTAATGGATACATTTCATTTTCACTGTACTGTTTGTAAGATACCTTGTTTCTTTTCCCTTCAGACCTGGAATGGCCAAATATCAAGGTGAAGTTCAAAGTTTGAAACTGGATGATGATTCAGTCATAGAAGGAGTAAGTGACCAAGTACTTGTGGCGGTTGTGGTCAGTTTCGCTTTGATTGCTACCCTGGTATATGCACTTTTCAGGTGAGACTAAAGGACAAAAGAATTGAAATAATGCATATTTCCAAGGGCAACTGACTTTCTGACTGTGTCTAGTAATGTTTAATACTTAATGTGAAAAGGAAGTACTAGACTTCAGTGACTGAATATTTACTAAGGTATTTTATTTTCCTGTCATCAACTGTCTAATCAGAAAAAATTTAAATTAATCATCCATATTTTGAATGAAATGTTAATATTTTCCGTTGGACTATCACAGTTTTAACATGTAATTTTCATAATTGCATTCATCAACTTGCAGCTGATATAATAGGTGCAAATATATTTTCATGTTTAAATGAAAAAACCTGGGGCCAAAAAATACCTTGGACAGTGTAGAGGGACTTAAGATTAGAATTAAAGTTACTGTTATACAATCAGGAATAATACTTAAAAGATCTCAGGTGTCTATATGCCAGTACAAGAGACAAGGTAATAAACCAGAAATGTGAATACTGACAAATAGAGGTTAATTTCGTGTGTATCACTGAAAACAGAAATGAGCAAAAAATTATAAAATAGAAAAGAGATTAATTCCAAAAACTATAAATCTTTTAGTTTCTTATAAAAATTAAGAAAGGATTATTGAACAGGGTGTGAGCATTTTCTTTTACCTCTGCATGGTTAGTTTCTGAATTAGGGTGACATCATGTTGATTTCAGTAGAACACGTAACACGGTGCTTGGTGGTTCACTTGTGGACATAGTGAGGGAATGATGACCAGATGATAGCAGGTTTACCTGAGTTTATAACTGGTTGACAGGTCATTCCCAGGAGTACTGACTAATGTTTTAATGTAAACCAAAAAGGACACAATTTTTGGTAGGGCTCTGACCTTTGAGCTTGTTCTACTCATCTCTATTAGTAAGTGGGTGGAAGAAGAAAACAGAAGCATGTTTATTAGATTGTTCATTGAGAAGGATAGCTGATGAACTGATACAACAGAGTCAAGATTCAAAAATGGGTCATCCGATACCTCTGTGGGAGTCTGGTTCATGACAGTGGCACCAACACCTTTCAGTAGGGAAAGAGTTCAACAAATGATGTTGGGACAACTGGATACCCACCTGCATAAGAATGAAGTTGGACCCATACCACATCATATACAAAAATTAACTCAAAGTGGATCAAAGATTGAGATGTAAGTGCTAAAACTGTAAAACCCTAGGAGTAAATCATGGAGATTCTTAGATATGATGCCAAAAGCATGATCAACAAAAGAAAATAGATAAATTGGAATTCATCAAAAGTAACAACTGTTTTTGCTTCAAAGACCATCATCAAGACAACGATAAGTTAGTTCACTGAATGGGAGAAAATATTTCAGATCGTATGTCTGATCTGAAATATTTCAGACATAGGCCCTTACGTCTGAATATGTAGAGAACTCAAAACTCAATAACAAAAAAACAAATAAGCCAGTTAATAAATGGGCAAAGGATCAGAATAGGCGTTCCTCCAAAGATGTACAAACGGCCAACAAGTATGTGAACGCATGCCTGACGTGGTTAGTCATTCAGGGAAATGCAAACCAAACCACAGTGAGATACAGCTTCACACCCACTGGGATGGCTGGGTTCAAAAAGTCAAATAACAACAATTGTTGGGGACGTGGGGAAATTGGAACCCTCATACACTGGTAGCACAGGCACTTTGGAAAGCCATCTGTTCCTCAAATGACTAAGCATAGTGTCACCATATGTCCTGGCAGTTTCACTCCCAGGTATATGTACAGTGAGGAATGAAAGCATATCTCTATGTAAAAATGTGTACAGCAATGTTTACAGCAGGATTGTTCCTAATATCCAAAAGGGGGAAACAGGTGACTGGATCCATCAACAGGAAAATGGATAAACAAAATGTGGTACATCCATGCAAAGGAATATTACTAGCTATAAAAAGACATGACACACCGATGTATCAGTTCAGTTCAGTCGCTCAGTCGTGTCCAACTCTTTGCGACGCCATTGACCACAGCACGCCAGGCCTCCCTGTCCATCGCCAACTCCCTGAGTCCACTCAAACCCATGTCCATCGAGTCGGTGATGCCATCCAGCCATCTCATCCTCTGTCATCCCTTTCTCCTCCTGCCCTCAATCTTTCCCAGCATCAAGGTCTTTTCAAATGAGTCAGCTCTTCGTATCAGGTGGTCAAAGTATTGGAGTTTCAGCTTCAACATCAGTCCTTCCAATGAACACCCAGGACTGATCTCCTTTATGATGGACTGGTTGGATCTTCTTGCAGTCCAAGGGACTCACAAGAGTCTTCTCTAACACCACAGTTCAAAAGCATCAATTCTTCGGCGCTCAGCTTTCTTCACCGTCCAACTCTCACATCCATACATGACTACTGGAAAAACCATAGTCTTGACTGGACAGAGCTTTTTTGGTAAAGTAATGTCTCTGCTTTTTAATATGCTGTCTAGGTTGGTCATAACCTTCCTTCCAAGGAGTAAGCGTCTTTTAATTTCATGGCTGCAGTCACCATCTGCAGTGATTTTGGAGCCCAGAAAAATAAAGTCTGACACTGTTTCCCCATCTATCTGCCATGAAGTGATGGGACCAGGTGCCATGATCTTAGTTTTCTGAATGTTGAGCTTTAAGCCAACTTTTTCACTCTCCTCTTTCACTTTCATCAAGAAACTCTTTAGTTCTTCTTCGCTTTCTGCCATAAGGGTGGTGTCATCTGCATATCCGAGGTTATTGTTATTTCTCCCGGCAATCTTGATTCCAGCTCGTGCTTCCTCCAGCCCAGCGTTTCTCATGATGTACTCTGCATATAAGTTAAATAAGCAGGGTGACAATATACAGCCTTGACGTACTCCTTTTCCTATTTGGAACCAGTCTGTTGTTCCATGTCCAGTTCTAACTGTTGCTTCCTGACCTGCATACAGGTTGCTGAAGAGGCAGGTGAGGTGGTCTGGTATGCCCGTCTCTTTCAGAATTTTCCAGTTTATTGTGGTCCACATAGTCAAAGGCTTTGGCATAGTCAATAAAGCAGAAATAGATGTTTCTCTGGTAATCTCTTGCTTTTTCGATGATCCATTGGATGTTGGCAATTTGATCTCTGGTTCCTCTGCCTTTTCTAAATCCAACTTGAACATCTGCAAGTTCACGGTTCACGTATTGCTGAAGCCGGGCTTGGAGAATTTTGAGCATTACTTTACTAGCGTGTGAGATGAGTGCAATTGTGCGGTAGTTCGAGCATTCTTTGGCATTGCCTTTCTTTGGGATTGGAATGAAAACTAACCTTTTCCAGTCCCGTGGCCACTGCTGAGTTTTCCATATTTGCTGGCATATTGAATGCCGCACTTTCACAGCGTCATCTCTTAGGATTTGAAATAGCTCAACTGGAATTCCATCACTTCCACTAGCTTTGTTCGTAGTGATGCTTTCTAAGGCCCACTTGACTTCACATTCCAGGATGTCTGGCTCTAGGTGAGTGATCACACCATCGTGGTTGTCTGGGTCATGAAGAACTTTTTTGTAGAATTCTTCTGTGTATTCTTGCCACCTCTTCTTAATATCTTCTGATGTACGCATGCTACCTTATGGAGGAAACTTGAAAGCATTGTGTTAAATGACATAAACCAGACACAAAAGGCCATGTATTTGAGTCTGTTTGTATGTCCACAGTAGGAAAATCTGTAGAGACAGAAAGTAAATTCGTGGTTGTAAGGGACTAGAGTGGAAGGTGTGGGTATAGGGAGTGATAGCTGAACGTTTCTTTTTGAAGTGATGAAAATGTTCTAAAATTGACTGTGGTGATTGATTTTAAAATGAGTTGTGACTAGGTAAATACCAAAAAAAAAAAATTTGTTCCTTCCCTATTAAGAATGGGATATAGATACAAATTTATTGTCATTTGAAAGTATCCATGATAAATTGTTGAGTGAGAATTAAGTAAAAGACACCTCACAAAACCATAGGTCAAGTAGCCCACTTTGTTTTTAGGACAGATTTTTATAAATTAATTTTATTTGAAAATAGTTTTCCTTTATTTTTCTAATTTCTCTATTATGGATAATTATTACTTGTAAATAAAAGTTTTTTACTCACAGGCTGCAGTGATGTGAAACCCAAAATGAAAAGTTTCTATTAATACTGCCATTGTGTGTTGTAGATGCCAAAAACTTACCAGCATTAGAGTGTGTTAATCAGAATAATCAGGTAAAGTTCACATATAGGTTATATTCGGCTTGGGTCAAGCATTTTAAACTGGAAAAGATTCAGGGGAGGTTATGCAAATGGGCAAAGCTTTGGAAACAAACCATATAAAAATGCCTGAAAGAACTGGAGATATCTCACTTAGGGGAAAGACTGTAGGATGCGCAAGCTTTCAATATGACGAGGGTGTGTTTTGTTGAAGAAGAGAAAGGTTTATTCTGTGTAGCTTCACGGGCTGAACCAGGGTGTCCAGGAAAGACCCACCGACATTTCCTTCTTCTGCAGTGAAGGGACCCGTCCGTCCTGTTTCTGTGCCGTGTGTCTCCTTCATTCTTACACGGAACGCTTTCCTTCTGGTCACCAATTGTGTGTGGTTTTTCCCCTGCCACGCAGTTCTTCTTGATGCCATCTGGGCGTCCCACAGTTTAACTCAGTTCTGACCCTGTCTGCCTGGAGACGCTGTCAGATCGTCTCACAGGTGAAGGGCTCAGTGCCACCACATTTCAGATGCCAGCAGCCCGTAATAGGTCCTCAGATTACCCACAGCCTCTGTCTGATTCCTGCCCCCAGGTTTTCCACCAGAAATCGGAGGCGCTTGTGACCCCCGCCTCAGGTTCAATTGATTTGCCAGAGCAGCTCACAGAACTCAGGGAAGCAGTGGGCTTAAGGGGTGTGATGAAGAACACAGATACACAGACAGGTGACAAGGGGGACCGGGCGGGGCCTGGGGGGGGCGTCCTGAGTGCAGGAGCCTCTGTCCCCGTGGGGTCGGGGTGTGGGGTCATCGCCTTCCTGGCGTGGATGTGTTCCCCTGCGTGAAGCTCTCCAGGGACTTTGTGGAGGCGTCTTCAGGTGGAGACGCCTGGTCAGTTATTAACTCTGTTTCTGGGCCCTCTCCTCTTTCTGGAGAATGGGGCCAGGAGTCGGGGGGTGGGGGACGCTGGAAACCCCAGCCTTGTAATCATGTCCTTTTCCGGTGACCAGCCCACATCTGGGTGCCCTCCCGGAGTCGCCTCCTTAGAACAAAAGACACTCCTGTCCCCCAGGAATTTACAAGGGTTTCTGGAGGTCTGTGCCAGGGACCGGGGGCAGAGACCAGCGTGTGTATTTCCTATTGTCTTATATAGGGCCAGCAGGTGGAAATGAATGAGGTTTTAGCTTAACTTAAGATACAACTTTTCAAATAACATAAGGTGCTCCCCAGTGCATGATGTGCTATTGAATCTGTCACGTGATTGGGCTTGGGTCGGGAGGTCAGTTTAAGGTGCTGTCTGGCTCTTCAGATTCAAATTCAGTTTGCAGCTGTAATCCTGTCCCTTCGACTGGAGTCATCAATAAGTTGGAGGAGAGGTAGCATGCATAGTGTAAGAGTCAAACAAAGGAACCTTTTATCTGTTTTCTGTAATTTCTTTGATGTTTTTAGTCGTTATGATTCATTCTTTCTTCACATTGTGGTGAAATACCCGTAACATAAAAGTTGTCATTTAAGTACCCATTGGCATTAAGAACATTCACAGTGTTGTGTAACCATCACCACTGTCTATTTCTAGAACTTTCTTTTTCTATTCGAAACAGAAACTCGACCAGTTAAGTAATAGCTCGCTACTCCCCCCCCCCCCCCCCCCGGTCCCTGGTAACCTTTATTCCGCGTTCTGTCTCAAGAAATCAGGCTAGTCTTCTCACCTCATCAGCAGGAGTTGGACAGTATTTTTTCCTTTTGTGTCTGGCTTATTTCTCTCAGTGTAATGCATTCAAGGTTCATCTATGTTGTATTATCCACCAGAATTTTATTCCTTTTTTATGGCCGAATAGTCTTCCACTGCCTGTGTAGACTATATTTATTCATCTGTTGAGGACCATTTGGGTTGTTCCCACCGTCTGGCTATTGTGAATGGCGCTCTGTGAACGTGCGGCTACAAGTAAGTGTTTGAGTCCCTGCTTTCAACTGGAATTGCTGGATCGTACAGTAACACTGTGTTTAACCTTTTGAGGAACATTTAATCTGTTTTTCACAACAACTGCCCCATCTTACATTCCCACCAGCAATGCACGACCGCTCCAGTATCCCTGCATCCTGGCCAACAGTTGCTACTTTCTGTTTTTTTTCTGATAGTCATCCTCGTGGATGTGAATTGGTAATTTCATTGTGGTTTTGGTTTGCAGTTCACTAATGACTAATGATGTTGGACATCATTTCATGTGCTTATTGGTGATTTGTGTATCTTCTTTAGAGAAATGTTCATTCCAGTCCTTCATACATATTTGAATTAGGTTGTTTGCTTTTTGGTGTTTGAGTTATGAGTTCTTTCTATATCCTGTCTCAATCACTTATCAAATATATGATTTATTAATATTTTCTTTCATTCTGTTGGTTGTCCTTTTGGTCTCTTTTATTAATTCTTCTTTATCTTAATTTATTTGTTTTGCTGCGCCGGGTCTTTGTCGCTGGACACATGGGCTTTGTCTAGTTGTGGAGAGCAGGGGCTCCTCTCTAGTTGGGGTGCCCGGGCTTCTCGTGGAGCACGGGCTCTGGGGTATGAGGGCTTCAGTAGTTGCTGCTCCCTGGCTCTAGAGTATGGGCTTAGTAGTTGTGGTGCATGGACTTAGTTGCTCTGAGGCATGTGGGATCTTCCCAGATCAGGGATTGAACCCATGTCTCCTGCATTGGCAGGAGGATTCTTTACCACCGAGCCACCAGGGAAGCCCTGCTTTTATCCTTTTGATAGTGTTCTTTGATGAGCAAAATTTAAAAAATTTTGATGAAGTCCAATTTATCTTTTTTTTTTTTTCTTTTGTTGCCCATGTTTTGGTGTCATGGTTAAGAAATCATTGTTAAATTGAAGGTCACAAAGATTTCCATCTATGTTTTTTCTAAGATTTTTATAGTTTTAGCTCATAAGTTTAGGTGCTAGATCCATTTTGAGTTAATTTTTGTATATGATATGAGGTAAGGGTCCAAATTCATTCTTTTGCATGTGGATATCCAGTTTTTCCTACATCTTTTATTGAAAAGACTTTCCTTCTCCACTAAAGGGCCTTGGCATCCTTGTCAAAAACCAATTAACCATATATATATATGTATATATATATATAAGAGTTTATCGCTGGTCTCTATGGTCTACTCTCTTGGTTTATACATTTGTCCTTGTTACCAATACCACATTGTTTTTACTATAACTCTGTAGCAAGTTTTGAAATCAGGAAGTGTTTCACAACTTCTTTCCTCTCTTTCAAGATTATTTTGGCTCTTTGGAGTCCCTGGAGATACCATGTAAATTTTAGGATGCGTTTTCCTATTTCTGCCAAAAATGCTGTTGGATTTTGATAGAGGTTGCACTGAATCTGTGGCTAGATCACTTCGGATAGTATTGACATCTTAACAGTGTTGTCTTCCAGTCTATGAACATGGGATGTCTTGTTTAATATTTTTCATCAGTGCTTTGTAGTTTAATTAATTTCTTTTAAAATATTTTCTATTTGTTCTTCCTTCTTAAGCCATTAATAATAGCTGCCATGTGTTGACAGACCAGAAGCCAATGACAAGGGTCTGGTATGCAGGTTAACCCATGCTTGCATATCGGTAAACTTTTATTCCAATTTCATTTCTTGACCCAGGCTTTGGGTATCATTGCTCTCCTCACCTGAGAGGTTCCTGGCTCCTTTCCAGGGCTATGTCTAACTAGTTGCACAGTTTTGGTTTCTCCTTTCAAAGAATCTAGAAGGACCATAAATCGTTGATAGATATAACAAGTGTCTTTCTGTTTAATAGTAGAGCCACTCACTTTGGCATCTCACTTTAGACCTTCTTCGTGTCAAACGCAGTCATTTTCTCATCACTAAGGTGATCATAGTATTAAAGAACAAAAATTCAGCCAGTTCATTTGAAGATCGAATTGGCTTTACTAAGCTATTCATGAATCAGGCAGCTTCCTGTCCAGCAAGTAGAGAGGTGTCCGGAGGAGCTATATGAAATGGAAGGTTTTCATAGGCAGAAGGAGGGTGGGGCAAGGAAGTTATTCGCAAAAGTAGGGATTATTTCAGGCCAGGACTACTACTTCTGGGGGAAGGAAATGGCAGGGGTCTTACCATTGCAGACCACCTCCTTGGTGCTGACCCAGAAACCCCAGATCGGCTGATTCACATCACCTGGGGAAGGTGGGCCAGGTGTGAAGTCTACGTTTGGTGTCATGGGCTGTAGCACAAGTGACAAATGACAAACCTGCAGTTTTCTCTATAACAGTGTGTTCCAGACTTTCTAATCTAGCTCTCAGTCTATCTTGATTATCCCATTTTCTGGATTTTTGGTTCTGTACCCAAAGTTGCCAGCTACATTTAGTTACCTGAACTCACACCACGATCAGAATCTTGGGCTGTTTTTTCTTGTTCTTTGGCTGCACCTTGACTTTCTAATATTCTATCAGATTTAAGAATTTTCTATCTTCTCTTTTATGGAAAGAAACTAAAAGAAATACTTTGCAGTGACATGGTTTGTATATATAAATATATATACACTCTGAAACTGATGACTTTTTTTCAATGAAAGGGAATGAATGGTTCTGCAGTGTCAAAGAGTCAAGAATTTCCAGCCAGCTGTGTGTTTGAAAAAGTGAAAATGTTAGTTGCTCAGTCATGTCTGACTCTTTGCAGCCCCATGGACTGTAGCCCACCAGGCTCCTCTGTCCATGGGATTCTCCAGACAAGAATTCTGAAGTGGGTAGCCATTCCCTTCTCCAGGGGGGTCTTCCCAACCTAGGGATCCAACCAGAGTTTCTTGCATTGCAGGCAGATTCTTCATCATCTGGGCCACCAGGGAAGCCCATACTGCTGTGTAAATGAGATGGCTCCTAGCCTGATCCTGGATAGATTGTTTTTCCCACAGAGTAGCTTTCTTTCACGGATTCATTCATTCAATCATAAGAACATAGCATGTAAAAATAAATAATCCACCAAAATTTAAGACGTTTAAACAGAGTTCAAGCAGTGTCATTACATTGACGTCAAGCTTCTGATTAGATATTTGACTTTAAATTGCTTTTTTGTTATCTCTGAAATAATGGTAATAGTTTTTCAGCTTTCTTTTCTAAAATTTGAATGTTTTACTAAAAATTAAATAACCATAGGATGGATATCTGTAATTTTTCTTATCCCATTGAAATGCTGATTTGGAATTCTGGTTGCTGGGGAATATTGATTCCGCCAGAGAGTAAAGGTCCTTCTATAGCTTAACACCAATGCTGTGTGGACTTGAAATATTGCCGTTAAAGAGATTTAGGTTTAGAAAAAACTGCTACAGCCAAATGAAATTAAACCAACTCAAATGTAAATCTGCACTTCCCACACTACAGCCTTAACTAGCACTTCTGATTTTTCAGTCCTCTCGTGTCTTGTCCTTTTGTATCAGCCACTAACATCTTACCTTTGATTCTTTTTTTTTTAATCTTTCTTTTTTTAAATTGGAGTATGGTTGCTTACAATGTGTTAGTTTCCGCTGTACAGTGTTATGAATCAGCCGTATACACACACATATCCCCGCCCCTGGGCCTTCCTCCCACCGCCCCCATCCCACCGCTGTAGGTCGTCACTGACACGGAGCTGAGCCCCCTGTGCTGTTCAGCAGGTCCCCCCTAGCTGCCTGTTTACACACGGTGGTGTCTGTATGTCAGTGCCACCATCTCAGTTCATCCCACCCTCGCCTTCCCCCGCTGTGTCCACAAGTCCGTCCTCTACGTCTGCGTCTCTATCCCTACCTGGGAAACAGGTTCATTTGTGCCATTTTTCTAGATGCCACATACAGATGTTAATATGCAGTATTTGTGTTTCTCTTTCTGCCTTCACTCTGTATGACAGACTCTAGGTCCATCCATATCTTGCTAATGTTAAGATACTAGTGGTATGATAGGTTTGGGCTTTTCTATGTCATACAGTTTGGTTTGGGTTTTTTTCTGTCCCTATGTCGTTATAGGTGAAAAGTTGTGAGAAAGACCTGATTAGATATGGAAAAGATGTCTCTTGCATAATAATACGAGACATTTTACAGAAGAAGTAAATGTGTTAATTGTTCTCTATATGATGTGTAAGTCTGCAATTACATTCGGTCCCCAAGGCACTAGGCCTGTGGGTTTCATCATTTGCTAGTTAAACCTGATCAGTGCTCTCAGAATGGCCTGGAACGTTCAGTCCTGCAGCTGGAGTACAGGTATTGGCCGTCATCTCTACTTCTCACATTACCAGAAGTCTAGGTCAAAAGTTAGACCCAGAAGGAAAACTGATTCATCAGACAGTATTTTATATTAAAACTTTACTATGTTTTTCTTCAACAGAAATGCACATCAGAATATTCACCCAGAAAACCAAGAGCTAGTGAGGGTGCTTCGGGAACAGCTTCAAACAGAACAGGTACTGTCATGACAGGTCTGTGCGTTTGTGTGAGGAGGGCATAGTCTTACTCCCTTTGTGTAAGAAATCGTGACGAAATATCAGTAAATTGCTTCCATAGAAGCATGGGCTTCTCTCCTGCTTGGAGTTGCCTTTCATTATCCTATTGATTGTACATTTTCAGATTAGGCAAATGATTAGCCTTAATCTAATTTAAGATGTTTTCGTGTGCTAATTTTAACTTGCTTTAAAAGACAGCAGTTTCCTATTTAACTGATAAGGAAAAAAAAGCACTGTCTCATTGATTTTAATGAAATGTGGTGAAAAAAATTACTCTTTCTAAAATATATTCCCCTAAGACCTTCAAATAAGAATGGGTGGGTTTTTTCCTTTTTTTTTTTTTTTCTTCTTCTCTGGTCAAAATTAACAAAACTAGCTAGGCAGAGAGGAGAGCTCCTCTCTGCCTTGTCTTTATTTTTAGCTGCATGGACTCACCAAGAACCAGAAATATATTTCATGAAGGCCGGGTTAAGTAGGGTATTATACACCTTCATGGGGCCTCCCAGGTGATATTAGTGGTAAAGAACCCACCTGCCAATGCAGGAGATGTTAAGAGAGGCAGGTTTGATCCCTGGGTCAGGAAGATCCCCTGGAGGAGGGCATGGCAACCCATTCCATTATTCTTGCCTGGAGAATCCCATGGACAGAGAAGCCTGGTGGGCTACCATCCATAGGGTCACAAAGAGTCAGACATGACTGAAGTGACTGAAGCACAGCACACCTTCATCTGAGATAGCTATTATCAACAACAACAACAAAGAATTAAAAATTGATTGCCTACCCACCAGTCCAACTTTAATTCCAAAGAGAGTGTTTATGATATATCCATTTACCTCTTATTTATTAACCATCTACCATATGCCAGATATTGTTCCAGGCATTGGAAATTCATTCATGAACTAAATGGACAAGAATTCTTGCTTCATAGAACTTAAATCCATTGACACAGAAATAGTGTAAACATATTCATAGTATTGTGTTCCAGAGCTCTTGTTATCAATAATTCACACTGGGATGGCGTTTTATAATATACAAAATGATCTCACATATAACTATGTCATTTAATCTCCAAGCACGTAACACTGTCAGGAATGTATGAATGAAACAGATGTTAGAAAGAGGAGAGAGCTAACACTGAGAGTTGTTTGGCCTACCGTATTCTTCAATGAATGAAGGCTTTAACTCAGCCTTCAGAGTGATTCAGAATAACGTAACTCTAATAGAGTAAGTCCAGAGTTAGTCCAGGTTTTCATCTTTTGCACTGTATTCAGGAAGAAGGGTAGAGCCCGTGCAGGGTGAGGGCATAGCCTCGTGAGTTTATCAAACCTGTAAGACCTTAATGGAGTGCCTGTCTAAAACTCGAGGGTTACGCAGTCCTGACTGTATCCTCAAGCGTGCTTAAGCAAGCAGATGATTTTGCAAAGCCCATGTGTGTCGTGTCTCACCGTGCACGCATTTTCTCACCAGGATGCACCTGCTGCCGCCCGACAGCAGTTCTACACTGACATGTACTGTCCGATCTGTTTACACCAAGCTTCCCTCCCTGTGGAGACCAACTGTGGACATCTCTTTTGCGGTAAGCAAACGGTGCTTTACCTCTGGGTAAAAGGGACTGTTTAGACCGAGACCTGTGTGTGCGTGCGTGTGAGCGGGAGTCCTGATTTTCTCTCCGCCACCGTGTGTATTTTGTGAGTAGGATTGATTGCTTCTGGGATCCTGCTCTTTTTGTCATCCACTTTTATTGAGTGTCTGTGGGCTTAAAAAAAAAACCTAGTTATTCGCCTCCCCGGTAAACAGCACTGTGTTTCTTTGAATAGTAAGTGTATCAGCACCACGAGGGAGTCACTGAAGCCCTCCTTTCTCATCACTTTTCCGTGTCTTCGTTTGTTACTTTTTCTTTCCAAAGGGTCAGGAAGGGTCTTCTCTCCGGGACCTTGCCCGAGACCTTCCCTCAGCTCTGCTACCCCTTTTTCACTCTGAGTCGACACGGAGGTTCTTCCCTCTCTTCCTGCGTGACCCCCAGAAGCTCGGGAACCCTGGAGCATGTGGAGGGACGAGACAGGACGTTGATGTCACCCTTAGTATCGGGACGGGTGCTGTCTACCCTTGGGTGTTCTTCCCGACCTTCCAGAAAGAGTTCATCGAGAGCAGCGGGGTATCTTGTAACTGTTTGCTGCCTGTGGTCACATGAGAGGGAGGAGGTTCAGTTATTCCATGCATGCCACACGTCCCGGAGCTCCCGTTTAAAGAGGGCAGAAGTTGAGGAAGCGAGAAAAAGCATCCAGCGCATCCCAGCAGATGCATGTGAACTGAGTGTCCGGACACAACATACCCGCGTCTCCTCCAAGCCCACAGACGAGGAGACCGAGGTGCAGCCATGCTGAGGTTTGGCAAAGGGCATCCCAGCTGCAGACAGACAGAACTACATTTTAAACCCCATCTAACGTCAAAGCCAGGGCCGAATTCTACCTCATGATCGGTGGTTTATACTGCTACTCTTTACTTAACGTTTCTCTCATCACTAGACCTGATTTTTGGGGGAGTATTTCTTTCCATCTGAACCAAGGTCGGGTTCTGATTGCTCCCAGGCTGTACCCAGTTTCCGAATCCAGATTGATTAAAAATGTAGCGTATGTTGATCTATATATTGCTTTCTCCTCTTTTTATCTTTTGTCTGAGATTCAGAATTCTGAGGTATACAGTGTTCCTGTTGATGCTGTTGGGGATGAAATAGAATTTGGATCCTGTCCATGTGGTGCAGGGTTTTCTATACCTCGTGCTCCTTCTGTCAATGCTGACCAGTCCCATTATTGCCGCCTCCATTAATTTCAGCCTCTTCCCTCAGGTTTTAGCCTAAGGAGCTACGGAATTGTAAAACACAGTTTCAGTGTGTATCCTTAATTATCTGTTGGAAGTGCTGGTGAGCAGCAAAGTAATGCATGATCAGAGGGGTGGGGGTATTAAACGGCCATCAGAAAACAGGTGCTCCCCGCTTGGAGCTCTGGTTGCTGCTCTCTGTCAGCTGGAGCCCCTCGCCGGGTCTGGCCGTGGCCCCGGCCGTCCTCTCGCCCAGGACCCCAGGCCGGCGCTGGGAATGCGGGAGGTCTGGGTGGCTAGACGGAGTCTGTTTGCCAGGCCAGGCCCTGGCGATTCGCCGAGCAGATAACCTGGGCAGCCGAAAGATGGCTGTACTGTGCGCTTGGTTTTTACCTCTGGGTCTGAGGTAATAGGTTAGATTCCTCCTGTTACCCTGCTCTCCTTGTCAGACACATTGATTTACTGTCTGTGGGTCCAAAGGTTAAAAAAATGAAAAAACAACACCGGTTTATTCAGCTTCACAGTAAACAGAAGTGTGTTTCTTGGAATAGCAGTTCAAGGATATAGATACGAGGTGAGGAGCACTCCAGCTCAGCTGTGTGTGTGGAACTGTAGTTCTGTGCCTCTAGAGAGCCAAGAACACCAGCAGCCCGCAGCGTCCCCTTCCTTGCATTTGTAGCCCGCGTTACTGTGTTTAGTTCTCCGGCGGTCTTGTGGGGTCTCATTCCCGTTTCACAAAATAAACAGATCCAGAGAGCCTATGGCCCATTTCAGGTCGTTGAGTCATCGCTCCTGTCATCCAGTCGAGGTGGATCGCCTTTTATGTATTTATTTTTTAACTTTTTTTTTTTAATGTGGACCATTTTTGAAGTCTTGATTGAGTTTGTTACAATATTGCTCCTGTTGTGTACGTTGTGGGTTTTTTTTGGCCACGCGGCATGTGGCCGATCCTCCCCACCCAGGGTTTGAACCCACACCCTCTGCATTGGAAGGTGAACTCTTACCCACTGGACCACAGGGACGTCCCGGAGCTCCCGTTTAAAGAGGGCAGAAGTTGAGGAAGTGAGAAAAAGCATCCAGCGCATCCCAGCAGATGCATGTGAACTGAGTGTCTGATTAGTTGGCCCATAGTTTTCCAGTGTAGGCGAGTGGCCGTTACGTAACGTGCAAACAAGGACACCTGCATTCCAGTTTGTGGAAATAAGATTAAATCAATCAACATGTGTCAAAGCACACTGGACTTTTTGGGTGAAAATGTAGTAGATCGATCTGAGGCGTCATTACAGACGGTAATAATACAGATTTATGATCCTTTGCTTTCGTGTAGTTTCCATATGACATTAGATTGCTCAGAGTATTTAGTAAATATTGTCTTAACACGGCGCTCTGAGAGCAGATGCAGATGGCTTGGCGTTTAAATTCATCTTTAAATTGTTGAACCAGCTCCCCCCACAGTCACTAACATCCAGGTGGGCCAGCCGTGGCTCAGGCCGTTGGCTTGCTCACCAGGCTCCTCAGGTACCGCTGTTTCTGCCTCTGGCACGTACTCCTTTTTTTATTGTAAAACCTGAAGCATCCTCCCCTCCTGTGTTCTGCCAAACTAAATCTCACCAATCCCACAAAGTTGGGTTCAAATTCTGTACTCCTTTTGTACCGAAAGTTAACATGACACAGTTCTGATTCATTTGAGTATGTCGCCTTGGTATATTCAGTCCAGTTGTCAGTGCTTGCTCTGAATTGTGGACATGTGTTTGATCTGGAAGAATCAGAACAAGGAACGCAGAGGGCTAAGCTGGGTGGCTGAGGCGAGAGGAAGAAACAGAAGACCCTGGAGGTAACAGGAGCCAGGAAGCACTTAGTTCAGATGCACAGTGGAACCTGGACGATCTGAGAAACGGGGGCCTGCAGAGAAGAGAGTGAACTGGCTCCGTAAACATCAGCCAGTGTCAAAAAATGTTCCTTCTTCCTTTGCTGCTGGTCTGAACTTCAGTGCATATACACTGACCTCAATGACCACCACTCTTTAGAGTCTGTAAATCCTCCCGTTAGGCTGTGTTTACCTGTTTCACTGCTCGTCAACACCTTCAAGCAGAAAAGTCCAATCCATCCAGTACAAAAGCTGACTCAATTACTTAACTGGATTATGAACTTTATTTGGGCAGCCCTTTATTTGGGCAGGAAGCATGTAATCTTTGTATCCTTTGATTCCTTACTCATATTACCTAATTACTGCTACTTAAGTAACTTGGTTTTCTAAACTTTTAAAAACATGGAACTTGTGTTTTTATAAAATATGCATCAAATTTGGAACGGAAAATTGACACCAATTTGTTGGTTATCATGTTTACAATCATGTTCAATTATTTTACTTATTTTACATAAGAAATGCAGTAATTTCTGTTAAGCCTCATAGCACTGAAGCAGTTTAACGCATGCTTGCTTTTTTTTTTAATTGGAAGATAATTGCTTTACAACATTATATTGGTTTCTGCTATACAACAACGTGAGTCAGCCATATATATATGTATATCTCCTCCCTCCTGAGCCTCCCTCCCTTCCCCTCATCACACCCCACCAGGTCATCACAGAGCACCAAGCTGGGTTCCCTGTGATGTACAGCAGTTTTCCACTCGCTATCTAGTTTACACATGGCAGTGTGTATATGTCCGTGCTACTCTCTCAATTTGGCCACCCTCTCCTTCCCACGCTGTGTCCACAGGTCTGTTCTATACGTCTCCATCTCTATTCCTGCCCTGCATATCGGTTCATCAGTACCATTTTTCTAGATTCCATATATATGCATTAATATACAATCTTTGTCTTTATTTTTTTACTTACCTCACTATGTGTAACAGGCTCTAGGTTCATCCACCTCACTAGAACTGACTCAAATGCATTGCTTTTTATAGCTGAGTAATATTCCATTTTATATATATGTGTGTGTATATATATATAATATTCCAATATATTCCATTGCAATATTCCATGATATAATATTCCATTATATATATACACATATATATACACACACCACAGCTTCTTTATCTGTTCGTCTGTTGGTGGACATCTAAGTTGCTTCCATGTCCTAGCTATTGTAAACAGTGCTGCTGTGAACATTGGGGTACACGTGGCATTTTCAGTTATGATTTCCCTGGGGTATATGCCCAGCAGTGGGAATGCTGGGTCATATGGTAGTTTTATTCCTAGCTTTTTGTTTGTTTTTTTTTAAGCAGTCTTCATACTGTTCTCCGTAGAAGCTGTATCCATTTACATTCCCACCAGCAGTGCAAGAGGGTTCCCTCTCCCCCACATCCTTGCCTGCATTTACTGTTGGTAGTATTTTTCGATGCTGACCATTCTGACTGGTATGAGGTGATACCTCACTGTAGTTTTGATTTGCATCTCTTTTAATGGTGAGTGATGTTGAGCATCTTTTCATGTGTTTGTTGGCCATCTGTATATATTTCTTTCAGGAAATGTCTGTTTAGACCTTCTGCCCATTTTTTGATTGGGTTTTTCATTTTTCTGATACTGAGCTGCTTGTATGTCTTGTAATCATCAGTTGCTTGGTTTGCAGTTATTTTCTCCTGTTCTGAAGGTTTTTTTTTTCCTCTTCTTGCAAAAGCTTTTACGTTTAATTAGGCCCCATTGGTTTATTTTTGTTTTTATTTCCATTACTCTAGGAGGTGGGTCAGAGAGGACCCTGTTGTGATTTATGTCAGAGTGTTCTCCCTATTTTCCTCTAAGAGTTTTATAGTTTCTAGCTTCATGCTTGCTTTTGATTGTAAAAATGCTTATAATATAACATAGCTTGTAATTTAAATTAAAATACATTTCAGTGTCTAGGAATTGTTATTTGATTTGAATTTGCCTGAAGAGTTGGTTGGACGAAGTAAAAAACATTCTAAAGGAGGTGATGCTGTTAAATTATTTCAAATATATGAAACTTTCTCAGGATATATAGACTTAACAACATCAGTATCAATGTTTTCTTCCCATTAGGTACCTGCATCGTTGCGTACTGGCGATACGGTTCGTGGCTTGGGGCGATCAGTTGTCCGATCTGTAGACAAACGGTAATGTTTGTGTCCAGAAAACAGCATTTATACAAGTCCATTTTGTAAATTGGGCTTCCCTTGTGGCTCAGCTGGTAAAGAATCTGCCTGCAATGCGGGAGACCTGGGTTCGATCCCTGGGTTGGGAAGGAGGAGGGAAAGGCTACCCACTGCAGTATTCTGGCCTGGAGAATCCCATGGACTGTATAGTCCGTGGGTCAGAGAGAGTCAGACATGATCACATAGTTTCTATATCTGACTCTTGAATTATTCTTATATTTCTAGCAGAACTTCATTTATCCGAAGTGTCTATGACGTTTCTCCATTATTTTTTTAAACGTCTGTAAGGTGCCCCGAAGAAGGGAATTCCCCTTGATATCCCTTTAGTTGTTGTGAGAAAAAAACTGGTGAATGAGTCCCCCGCCCCACACCCCAAATCCTAAGAAGTCTTTGTTGTAACTCCAGCAAAGGAATAACTGAGCTAGCAGTCGGGCTTCAGCAAATATCCCTCACCTAGACTTCTTTTGAAAAAAATTGTTTTTTGGTTGTATTTTATTTTTAATCTACCCTTCCGTGGTGAGGATCCAGATAGCTTTAAATGAAGAGCAATACTTTTTTTAAAAATGTCTCTTTTGGCCACACAGCCACATTGCATTATCAGAACATCCTAGTTAGTATAGAAGCTACCTCTGGAGGGAGACAGCGAGCTTTTATAAACACATATTGAAGGCTGAAATGCCAGGACACGTGAGATGAGCCAGATGGTCTGGATTCCTTTGACACACCGGAGAAGCAGAATACTGAAAACTCTTTGAGAAACTGAAGTTCTTTGTTTTTAAATTAATAAATATAGTAAAATGGGGTGTTCTATCCATTGTATATGGCTTTTCAAAATTTCCTTTATATTTAATTTTTCACTTAAACTATATGCCTGAAAATGAGTCCTGAACGTGTGGGAGGTCTTCCAGGGCAAATGGAAGTCCTGACCAGGACCAAGAGCTTCCAAGTCGAGAAGCCAGACTCGAGTGCCTTCATCTGCTCCCTCTGGCAGCCCCACTGAGACGGGAAAGGTGTCAGCCCAGAGAGACCCAGAAGACACAACCAGAGAAGGAGCAACAGGTTTTCAAAAATTATTTGTCAACTTTAACAAACATACAGAAAAGCACACAAAATAAGGAAGTACAGCTCACTGACTTACCACAAAGCCACACCTGAGTGACCCACAAAGGTCCGTCTAGTCAAGGCTATGGTTTTTCCAGTAGTCATGTATGGAGGTGAGAGTTGGACCATAAAGAAAGCTGAGCACCGAAGAATTGATGCTTCTGAACTGTGGTGTTGGCGAAGATTCTCTTAAGAGTTCCTTGGACTGCAAGGAGATCCAACCAGTCCATCCTAAAGGAAATCAGTCCTGAATATTCATTGGGAAGGACTGATCCTGAAGCTGAAACTCCAATCCTTTGCCCACCTGTTGCGAAGAACTGATTCCTTGGAAAAGACCCTGATCCTTGGAAAGATTGAAGGCAGGAGGAGAAGGGGATGACAGAGGATGAGATGGCTGGATGGCATCACCGACTCAATGGATGTGAGTTTGAGTAAACTCCGGGAGATGGTGATGGACAGGGAAGCCTGGCGTGCTGCAGTCCATGGAGTTGCAGAGAGTCAGACATGATTGAGTGAACTGAACTGAGTAACCACCGCCTTGATGAAGAACTGGAAACTGGCTGCAGCCCCAGAAGTCTCTGCAGTACCTCGTCCAAGTCTCTCCCCGCACCCTCACCACCTTTCTCTCCTAGAGGTGACCATCACGCGACTGTTAGGACTACTGTCCTAACCACCCTAGCAGCCCTAATCTGGACCACCCTAATTGGACTATGGCAGTCCTAGTCTGGGCCACCCTAGTTGGACTGTGGCAGCCCTAGTCTGGACCACCCTAGTTGGACTATGGTAACAGTCCAGTTTCCTTGATCTTCCCTGTAGTTTCATTGCCTCAGCATGCTCCTCTAGATGACTGTTTCATTTTGCCCGATTTTTGGACGTTGTATAAATAAAACCGCATAGAATATATTGTGAAACACAAACACACACAGAAACGCACACACACACGTGTGCCTCTCAGCCGTCGTTCTGGTTTATCCACCCACCCCCCACCCCCAGTCACTTCTTTCTTTTTTGGTCAGAGAGACGAAGGTTCAAGGCATTCTCTTCTTTCCTTCTTGCCTCTTCATCTCCAGATTCTGCCTCTGTCACACTTTTTGTCACGTGATGTAGGAGAAAAATTATTTTTTGGTCCCAGCTCTCTGGCTGATTTCACGTGCAGCACAAGGCGGTCGACACTGAAGCTTCCCTGCCGGTGCACCTCTCCTCTCTGCCGGCAACACAGAGACCGGGCCGAAGGTCTGCACTGAAGACTTAGTTCCGCCACCTGTTCCCTCTTCCTGCCACCCCCTGTGGCTTTTCATAAGGCATATGTATATTCGCATCCTTTGGACCACACCTGCATTGGCTAGAGGCTAGAACGTGGAGATACAGTTCTTTTAATACGATAGCTTGTGGGTTCCCCAACTGCAGAGGAAGCGGCCCCTTCATCTACCTGCCTGACCACCTGCTTCACTGGGGATCGCACGCAAGCTGCTGCCCGTGACTGGAACAGGCTCACACGTTTCCCCTGGGCGTGCATACACCAGCGGTCCAACCACATTCTTAGGGCAAGCCCAGGTGTCAGGCGGTCTAGACACCCCAGACAGGAAGTCCTTGCCCTCTGGCACCATTATAACGCCTACCCCAGTGCTTTATGACCACTGTGTTCAAGCCTGCCTCCCCTTCCGTCTAGGGGATTGTGATCACCAGGGGCAAGGCCACATCTTCACTTTTTTGTGTGTATCTAGCATTTAGCACAGTGCCTTGCCCAGAGTAAGTGTTAGCTGCTCAGTCATGTCTGACTCTTTGCGACCCCATGGACTGTAGCCTGCCAGGGTCCTCTGTCCATGGGATTCTCCAGGCAAGAATAGTGGAATGGGTTGCCATGCCCTTCTCCAGGGGATCTTCCCCACCCAGGGATTGAACGCAGGTCTCCTGCATCGCAGGCGGATTCTTCACTGTCTGAGGCTGCAGGGAAGCCCGGCCCAGAACAGGGGCTCAGTTCATGTTCAGTGAAGAATTCATTGTATTAATAAGCAGCTGCAGCTGCTGTGCCTTTTACCTGCTGCTCTTAGTGTCTCCTGTGTTTTTCTGCTTGGGAAGCATCTGAACAGTCAAGTCCTGGTTCTGCAGCTGAGATGAGGAAGGGTCAAAACCAGTGAGATGATTGAAACTCAGATCTATCCTGACCGCTTCCCATTTCTCTGGGGGCTCTTACATTTTAAATGTACTTGTTTTTGAGGTTCCATCATCTTCAGATTACCCAAGTATAGCCCCGGGACGTCTGTGATCCTCCTCACCTCCACAGAGGAAACAGGGTTACATGTGGTACATTACACGACAGTGTCAAGAATTAACCTTTTTGATCGTAGTAGGACCTTCATGTCTGTATTGTGGTTGGTGGCATTCAAAGAGAATTCAGATGCCAGTGAGGATAAGGAATCATGATTTTAATAAAAAATGAAATCCCTGATTTTTCTCTCTCAAAATAATAAGTATATATTTTTTATGTCACCTTGTTCCTGAGTATTTTCTCATCATTCTTGTATCTTCAAATATGTTAACTCAAAGAGAGAACCACTGACTTGCTCCCTGGTGTGGATTGAAAAGTCTTTGAACCATTGCTCATTTTATTTTACAGGAGTGCAAACAACATTTTGAATTGGATTTTATTGTAAGGAAACAATAACTTATTTTCCTCTCCTGTGTGGCCTTTGTTAAAAGAAATGAGCGAAACCTAAATTCAGAAGCTTATCTCATTTTACTGAATACTAACACAAGACGAAAAAAATTAATGCCCTAGAAAGGTGTGCCAACTTTTTTTTTTTTTTTCCTGTTAATATCCAGGTGACTTTACTGCTACCAATATTTGGTGAAAATGACCAGTCTCAGGATGTTGTCTCATTGCATCAGGATATCAGTGATTATAACCGGAGATTCTCAGGGCAGCCCAGATCTGTAAGTAATGTTGCAGCAGGTACAAAGTTAGAGTGGAGTGATACTTGTCTTTTGTGAAGTGAGATTTACCGGCAAATACTCTCTAGCTGTGAAAAGTCTGTATGTGTTGGGTAAATTCTTCACCTTCATCATTGTTGTTTACTGCAACTGGTTTACAGCTTTCCCAAGGACTAGTGTTCTTATCTTTTAAAAATGGCATTAGAAAACTTGTTAAGAAAGTGACACCAGCCAAAAAAAGCAATAGAAAACATTGGAGGGAAAGGTAAAATTATCAGACTCTTACGTGATTGTAAAATAGGGGTTGTCTTATGGGAAACTTATAACTGAGAACTTCTGGAGGGAGGTTTATAGTTGTGTTTCCTCTGTTTATTTACCCTGTTTGAATTGTTTCCTTAAGTAATCCTAAGTTTTGAGGATTTCATATGTCAGGTATTTAATTTTTAAAAGAAATAGTGTTAATTCTACAGCTGCCCCTCCTCCCCCAAAAAGGCATCTGATAGATTAAAAACTCACACTTTACTGACTCACCCCAGTGTTCTCCAAATGCAACAGAGGATTCTAGAAGTGCATGTGTGACTGAATATGTACTTCAAAACCCAGAACAAACTCAGTACAAACCCATACGGGAAGCTCTAGGCACCGACGTCCGCCTGCTCAGCGAGCATGCCAGCAGGCTGTTCCTGGCGTCTCAGCCACGAGACCGAACGTGAAGGGCACTGCTCAGAATGCATGTCCTTCGCTTGTCTCCTGGCTCACTTCTCATCCTTCGGGTCGTCCCTAAACAGACCTTCCTCGGAGAGGCTGTCCCTGATCAACCAGGGTGGTCTCTGTCATCACCCTCTGACCTTGTTCATTACCATTCTCAGCAGACAGTTTCACGAGGGTGAGGACCATGTTTATTTAGTCACTACTGTAGCCTCAGTGACTGGGATACAGTCAGCCTTACTGTTTGTAGAACTTCAGTCAGTTCAGTTCAGTCGCTCAGTCGTGTCCGACTCTTTGCAACTCCATGGACTGCAGCACGCTGCAACTCCATGGACTGCAGCACGCCAGGCCTCCCTGTCCATCACCAACTCCGGGAGTTTACTCAAACCCCTGTCCATCGAGTCTGTGATACCATCCAACCACCTCATCCTCTGTCGTCCCCTTCTCCTCCTGCCTTCAATCTTTCCCAGCATCAGGGTCTTTTCTAGTGAGTTGGCTCTTCACCTCAGGTGGCCAAAGTATTGGAGCTTCAGCAATATTCAGGACTGATCTCCTGTAGGATGGACTGGTTGGATCTCCTTGCATCCAAGGGACTCTCAAGAGTCTTCTCCAACACCACAGTTCAAAAGCATCAATTCTTTGGCACTCAGCTTTCTTTATGGTCCAACTCACATCCATACATGGTTACTGGAAAAACCATAGCTTTGACTAGACAGACCTTTGTTGGCAAAGTAATGTCTATGCTTTTTAATATGCTGTCTAGCATATAACTTACAGTTATCCTTAAGGTAGAAATGATACTACACTTCTGTATTAAACACCTGTGTAGACTTGTGCTCCCATGTACATACTGTGTAGACGTGTGCTCCCACATACGTACTGTTCCTCATTTGTGATGGCAGGTACATTTAAAGGCATGCTCCAGTTTGCCTGTTGTGGATAGTGATGGGCCAGTCTTTTAGATGTCTAAGCTGCAAGAAAAGCTTGACCAGGTCATTACTGTCCTCCTTGGATATTTGGGAGCGTCTTCTGCTGTATCTTATCCAGCAATTTTCTTACATATCCTCCAGAGGCATCTTAGGATGATTCTTTGGAAATCAGTGTTTCAAATTCAGGAACTACCACTGAGGTTAAAAAAATTCATTTAAAGATATTCATTGGTATTTTAAAGCGTGAAGCATACCATTGCTCAATTATTTTCTGTTGTCAGATATATACTTAATGAGTAAGAAAGCTTGGTGTGTGATGAAATTACAATTTAATAAAGACATTTAGTTCTTAGTTTGGTATTCTACCTCAGAGTTGGAGTCATACTGTGATTAACATTTCATATTTTCTTGTCTAATCACTACAGATTTTGTGTGAATGATATGGTATGAGAACTGAACAAAATAGCTCTGATAAAGGACAGAGAAGTATTCAAAGGATGTATCAGCTGGTCGTTAGAATACTTGAAGTAATTTACCACAGACCTTGTGAAAACTGTATAGCTGTTTTGCTTTAAACGTTAGTTTCTTACATAGAGAACAGAAAATTGACATAGGAAGTGATTCTAAAAAGACCATTCTTGTTCTTTTGTGACCAGTTTTCCAAAAGGAGTTACAAGATTTTCTTTATCTAGTGGGGTTTTTAAAACTGGTCTCTCGTCACTTGCTCAGTTCTTCCCATTGTCATCTCCATCTCCCTCTCAACTTACGTGGCACTTGTTAGACAAATAAAATACATACTTAGTGTTGGACTTATATTTACATAGATGGTTAGCAGTAGGTGAACTGTAGGCAGTGGAATGACCACATGAAGTGATGTACTTCCTCTAGCCAGTTTCTCTTGCATCTCCCAACCCCTCAGAAATGAGACCTCTAGGAGTGACTGAAGAGTGCCCCATTACTACACGGGACCTTACGGTCACGCAGTCAGCCAGCAGCTGCACAGAACAAGTGACAAGTCTGCAGTCTGCTAACTTGCTCGAGGTCATACAAATAGGCCTGGGTACTTTTCTTTTTTAAACAACTTTATTTGCATGTGATTTACATGCCATAAAGTATACCTGTTTCAATTATATAATTCAGTGGTTTTCAGTATATTTACAGAGTAAATATAATCTAAATATTAGTCTGTATATATTCAGAAAAATAATCATTTCCAGAAAGGGTAAGGCCTGGCATTCCAAAAATCATTGTGGCAATTAGTAATTCACTTAAACTCAAGTTCAACAGAATAAACATCCTAAGAAGGAAATCAGTTTCATTGATACTCTTAGATGGTCAAAGCCATCCAAGGTGATGTGCCTGTATATCTGTATAATATATATATACTTGTATGTTCTCTATATATTGTCTGGCAATTTATAAAGGTCTTTTATAACAATATCTTTTCTAGTTCTTAATATTCCTCGTGGCATATACTCAGTTAGATGCTGACTTACGTCAAGTAGGTTAAACAACTTTCCCCAAGGTCGCCTGGCTAATAAGGGATTGACTTTGAATTCAAACCCGGATCTGTCCAACCTTAAAGTTGAGACTTGAGCTCAAGCCTCAGCTCAATGCTACACACAAGTTCTTTGTCGGTTTATGTTACTAACTCAAAGTAGAGATAACTTGAATTTTGTATTATTAATATTGTATCTTGTCTTTTAAGTTTGTTGACACTTTAGTTGCTTTTCAGTTATCTGTAATAAGACCTATTTTATAAAACACCTAGTAATCAAAGAACTATTTTTTAAATAAAATGAGTAAGTAGAAAAGGTGTTCCGTCAGTATATGCAACTCCTGCATTTATGTTAATAACTGTCTGCACGTTTTAAGAAAATTGTATTATTTTGAAGTCTGACAATGTTTGATACCAAATCATAATATTTGTTCTTCTTCTACCAGATTATGGAAAGAATTATGGACCTCCCCACTTTACTGAGGCATGCATTCAGAGAGATGTTTTCAGTCGGGGGCCTTTTCTGGATGTTCCGTATCAGGATAATACTTTGTTTGATGGGAGCGTTTTTCTATCTTATATCACCTCTAGATTTTGTACCCGAAGCCTTGTTTGGAATTCTCGGCTTTCTTGATGATTTCTTTGTCATCTTTTTGTTGCTCATCTACATCTCTATTATGTATCGAGAAGTAATAACACAGAGACTAAACAGATGAAAAAACATGAGTTTACTAAAACACCTGAGCTGATGTGTAACATCAGACAAAAGGACCATGGCAGTATGAAGCATCTGAATATTATCTAATGAGCTTAAAACCACTTTACGACAAACATTTGATTATCATTTGGCAAATACCTAGCAATATATGACTGGAATTTTTACATGTTGCAGATTCTAATATTAAGGTTAGAATTAGAATGATTTACAACTGTATCTTGATTCTGTGTTGTCTATAAACTCAGTGGAAAAATATGGAATTACATAAAATGGGATGCTTCTTTTTCTTGTATCTTCTCCCCCCCAAAATTACTCAGATTAACTGAATGTTTAGTGAGATATTGTCAGATGTCAAGTTTATTGGATTCATCCTTCTCAGTGAGTACCTACATGATAATATACTGCTATGAGCCTCACCTAAATATTTTTGTTACAATAAAATATTGTACAATATTGGGGAAAAGTCAGTGTTTCTTTGAGTACTAGCTACCTTTTTTGCATCTGAAGCAGTTCTGCTTTTCCACTCCAATCTGATTCTTTGTTATCAGCTGAAAGTGAAAGAAGAGACTTTAACGGTGTTAATTTGATTTCATTATCTGGGTTTACAGAACACTTAATCAACAAAAGAATTAGCAAACTGTAAGACATGTGTCTCCAGTCAGCACACTTGATATTCTGTCACAGCATTTCTGTAAGAGTTTGGTCCTTTTATAGGACGAGCATTTAAAAGTATCAGTAACTTCTAAAGGGAATTTTTTTTTTTCAGGAACCTGGGTGATACTGCAGATTCATGGCAGTTCAGTGCCTTCCTCAGGAACATGGTTCTCGTGACTGTGAGCACCAAAGACCTTAGGAGGGTACTGTTTCCTGCCTTGTGTTAGCTGCTCGGTTGTGGCCAACTTTTTGTGACCCCATGGACTGTAGCCCAACGGGCTTCTCTGTCCATGGGATTCTCCAGGCCAGAATACTGGAGTAACCAGTATACTGGCAAGAATACTGGGTAGCCATTCCCTTCTCCAGAGGATCTTCCCAACCTAAAGATCAAACCTGGGTCTCTTGAATTGCAGGTGATTCTTTACCATCTGAGCCACTAGGGATGCTTATAGGAGGGTACTAGGAGCACGATTTAAATCTGACAAGAGAAATTAACAATGGGCTGTAGCAACAGGTGGACAGATTTGGTTAATTTTCTCTTGTCAAAAAACTGTTGTAATACTGTCCCTAGATGGCAGGATGTAGCCCAGATTCATCAGGCCTCGTACAGAAGGAGATGAGTACGGAAGTTATCTTGGTGTTTGGATGACTACAGCATAAGTACCTAAGCTCCCATCTGTAGTTTTCTGTTTGCGAAGAATCAAAACCACAAGTATTATGACGTCTTAAGTCCCTCGGCCGGCATTGCTCGTGAGTGACCCGGACTGCAGGGTCATCTCTGATCCCCGGGGCTCAGGCAGTGTCAGCTCTGCCCCCTGCAGTCCCCGCTGTCCACCTTGTCCACCCACACATCAGGGGGCCTCACTGTGGACAGATGGGGAGAAACGTAGATCATCAGTCAGTCTTCCAGGTGAGCCAGACGCTATCAACTGATGAGATGCTGAATGATGATACATCAACAACACTGTCTTGTCATTTGGGCCTAAGACCAAGCTGCTGCTTGTCAGAGAGGAAAACAAAATTCTTAAATACAGCATATTTTATTTAAAGCAATTTCTTGCACACTTTTCATTTTACCCGCAAGACAGTTATGTGAAGAAGGCAGGGCATTGCCTTCCTCTTTACAGATTAAACTCCTGATGTAGATGAAAGGGTTTTTTTTTTTGTCTGAAGCCATGCGCAGATAAGTGACTGAACTGGTATCAGATGCCTAGGATTCCTACATGGGGAGAAACGGGGATCCTTTGGAAGATGTTTGGTACATAGGAATAGGAAAGGTCTAGAAAGATGACACATCACAGCTACATGAATCCTGATTCTGCAGTTGCCAGTCTACTTCTCACAGGGTAGCACATTTCATAGGGAAACATTTCAGCTGCACTGACTTGAAAAGCAGTGAGTAGGAGTTTGTTACACCACCATTCACTAGTCTCGAAATGCATTTCCTAACAACTACACATTTGGTGTGGGGCTACAGCCTTGTCCTTTTTGAAAGGGTTTAATTTTCTGTGCATGCGTTCTGCTTCAACTGTCACACTTACAGGGCTTTTATTGTAATATCTGGAATTCCTTCTGCAACTTTCCTGGTAGAGGTGTATTGTACCAACTTTTGTAATATATAACACTGTGTGAAGTCTTACTAAATTGAAAAGGGAACATGCTGGCATCTCAGAATTCTAGAGCTGTTTATTATGTCACCTTTATTGATCACTGATGACAAATGTAAAGGGATCTGAGTATATAAAGCAGGTAGAGTCAATCAGTGTTTTAAACATCTTAGTAGTACTTCTTTGATTCAGAGTTAGAGCTTATAAATCAAAGCAACAATTTGGATTTTTATAAACAATAATATTGTAACTTTCACAAAAACAGATGGTCCAACCCCACGAGCAGATGATAAGTTGGGCAGCTCTGTGGGGAGCGAGACGGAGGAAACAGTTGTCTAACTGCCCACTGAACAGTGGTTCCAGCGACCACCGTTCTCAGCACCTGAACGAAAGCAACACAAGAAAGGGCTGTGTTGGTCCCTGTGCTATGCAGATACCTACCTCACAGAGTTGTTTCAGAGGACTGACGGTTTGGCTCAAACTTTGTGATTCAAGAGTTTGTCAAGCAGGTATTTTGAATAAAAGCAACATATGTAAAATTTAAAAGTGGCTGTTATTGTCTGGTTTCTTTGATACTGTTTGCTTTAATTTCAGAGCTCCTGAAAGCGCATTCAATATAGTGGTTGCAATGACTTTTTCACCGATTTTGCTTTGATATTTAAAACATTTTAAACATAGAAATGTATTTGAGGAAAATTATTTAATCTGGGCAGTCTATATTAATTCGACTGTAAGGGTGAAATTGGAATGAGAATTAAGACTTGTACCCTGATTCCCACCCCATATGAGTGTGTTTCTTATGGAAATTGTTGGTTGACAAATGAGTGAGGGATAGGAAAGGGCACTCAAGGTGTTAAGGCCCTAAGACCTAAGAGTCTCTAAGAGCAGGCTGGTGGGCTTTAGGGGCTGCTGACAGGAGGCGATCCTGTCGCAGAGGTAAAGACAGTCTGTACCATCAGAACCAGACCACCGTCACGGTGTCAGTATTTGTTCTGAGCATGGAGTTCTTGGCTGCAAGCACATCTGAGATGCTGTCAGTCACTGTCTCCTGCATCCACTGCTGCCCCTGTTTTGTCCCAATGCAGACGGGGCGTGAGGGGGGTCCTCACCTGTCAGACAACCCTGAGCCTGTCTGAACGCTGTCCTTTTCCTTCCAGACTGTCACCTTTTGAGGGGAATGTAGTGTGTGACACTGAAGGCGGCTAAACGCCAAATAAAGATGTTTTAGTTATAGCTAACAGTTCAGATTTTAATTAATTTCAAAACACAAAATTTAAAAATAACTACTTAAAAATATCTAATAATTCAGATCAAAACATTCACTCTGCTAATCAGTCTTACAGAAAACCTGTAATTTATATCTACATGAAAATCTGTTTCACAAATCCTAGAATGTCAGAGCTATAAGGGACCTTAGAAACTGATGAATTTCTGTGTTTTCTCTGTGAAAATCAGATAGAAACTATGGATAGCTCCCCAGCTACACACAGGTATAGTTTTGGTTCTTTTTCAGGGGATTCAAAGAGATGACCATTCATGGATTCTAAATTAAGAATTCTTCAGTCCTACAACCTCACCCTACAGATGAAAACAATGAGGCCCAGAGGGAACGAATGTGGGGGTATTTTAATATAAAACTGTTTCTAGAAAAAGCATAGCTGGATAGAAACTAAAATCTAAACTATTAGAGATCAGTAAGCTTAAGGCATGTTTAGGCCTTAGCCTTCTCCAACACCAAAACAAGTGGCTTATTTTTCTTCAGCGTACCCTTCTAGAAAAACTGAGACAAAACTTACCCTTTTCAGTTTAAGGGGTAAATTTTCTGTTTTCCTTAAAAAATGTTCAATTAGTAAATGAATTAGCCTCTTAAGACTTTGAAGAACATCAATTAACAGTATCCTTCAGTTTATTCCTATTTGTTCTCTTAGACGGTCATATAAAGCTATGCGTGTATTCACCTTTGATATTTATTGAAGGGGTCAAATGAAGAGATCATATGACCGTACAAACAGCTTTCTCTTAAAAAAGGGCAGTTTCGCCTATCTTGTGTGGCCCTTGTTTGCTTAATAAGCTATTTTATTAAAGTCGAACTAACACCAAACGTAAGTCATCAGGGTCAGATGATGCCTTATCATGACGTGAACATACCATTCAACCATCACTTCAGTCAACAAGAGGCGTCACCACCATCCTATAATTCCCTTCGTGTGCCTGATTTCTTCAACATTATGTTTGTAAGAACTATCCATGTGGTGGGGCTGCTTTATTTTGCTTGCCATATAGTTTTCCGTTTATGATTGTGCCACAACTTATTCAACTATTAATGGACATTTGGGCAGCTTCCACTAACATTTTTAAAAAGCAGACAATCATCTTTGAAAGTATGATGAAGTCTTTGAAAGACTTCCTCAAAGTCATCCCTTGACAAATAAGGAACAGTTATCCTAGCCTTAGGATATGTTAAGAAATGGGCAAAGTAAAAAAGAAAAGCTGATGATGGGTTAGAGGTAGTGAAAATTATTTTTCTATTAAGCAAATAAATTGGTTTGCAGACCACACAGTGAAAATTTAGATTGGGGGATTGTTTTTACAGAGAAAAATACAACACTCAGTTCAATTCAATAATATATATTTTAAAATGACATGCAATTCACTTTACCAGTAAATTTACCATTTTGAAGTAAGGAAACATTAGGATAATATTCAACAAGTAATAAGAGTGCTTATTTCATTTCCAAATTATGGATAGCTGGAAGACAGATGGAAGAGGAGGGAAAAGCAGAATTTGGGAGGGAAATTCAACTAAATGAAATGACCAGATCACAAACCTCAAAAGCGCGAGCTGGACTGGCTGGGGTCTTGCGCGCTTCTTCAGTGGTCTGCATTTCAGGCCCTGAGAACTGCTGCTGCTTCTTATACTCCTCACTCCTACAACTCCAATGACCCAGCTTCCAAAACCACTCCCAAGCCTCCAAAGTCTTCGCTTCTGCTGGGACGCAGCTCTCTTTTTGTTCTTTTTTAGGTCATCAGCATCTCAGTAAAAGGCACTGCCATCCATCTTAAGTGCTCAAGCTAGAAACTCAAGCTCGTGGGTGCGTGCGTGCACAGCCGTGTCTGACTCGCCACCCCACGGACTGTAACCTAGCAGGGTCTCTGCCTATGAATTTCCTAGGCAAGAACACTGGGGTGGGCGCCGTTTTCTACTCCACCTTGATTCTTCTCCTCGTTTCCATCTAGCAGCAGGCCCTGGTGTTTCTGCCTGTTACATACTTATCCACTGCCACTACCTTAGTCCAAAGGAACTATTCTCTTCCTTGCCTTATAATTGGTCTGCTCACTTTCTCTGTTACCCCTTTCTGATACACAGTCACAATGACCTTTTAAATATGTTTATCACATCTCTCTGAGGCCTAAAATGACTCCGTGGCTTCCCACTGCACCACCATCCAGACCAACAGCTTACTAGCCTTCCCCTCACTTCACGCCCTTCTCCCCTGGCTCACTGGGCTCTACCCACAGCCTCCACTCGGTTCCCAGAAAAGACAAAATTCTACTGCCTGATAGTCTTAGTTAGCACCCACTCCCTGTGCTGGAAATGTTCTCCCCACCGTCATTCCTTACTAGACCTTTTCCCATTCTTTGGTTAAATGATCCCTTTCCAGACATTGGTTTCCCTGGTGGCTCAGATGGTAAAGCGTCTGCCTGCAGTGCGGGAGACTCAGGTTCGATCCCTGGGTTGGGAAGATCCCCTCAAGAAGGAAATGACCACCCACTCCAGTCCTCTTGCCTGAAAATTTCCATGGACTGAGGAGACTGGTAGGCTACAGTCCATGGGGCCTCAGATATTAGGCAGTGACCCTCTCCTCTACCCTTATTAGCCTTACAGCGTTCTGACGTATTCAGACTCAGGGATCTTGGCACAGTGTGATTTTATTCACATTTTTATTGTCTGTCTTCGCCTCACTAGAACAGCTGCTCTATGAAGATGTGCTGGCCTTGCTCACCGATTAAGAGAGAGAGAGAGCCATGAGATGACAACAGTCTGCCATCCACACCAACGAAAAGGAGCAAGCCAGGGAGGAAAAACGTCCCTCAGACGGATTTTCCCAACACACCACCTGGGGACCGCTAGGATTATTACAGCAGACAAGGCCTTAGCCTCGGCCTCCCAGGAAGACTGGGCCTGCCGTGTGTGCGGGTGTCAGCTCTTACTGTTGCGCTCTGGCCCCAGAGCTCCGAATACCTAAAGAGGCAGGTACGGGGATGGAGAGGGGCCCAGCACGTCCTGCACATCACTCCCAACTGTGGCTGCCCTTTTAAAGAGACGAACCCAATTACCCGACCACCTCAGCTTTGCACCTGTCCTGCTTCAGGTGGGCCAGCGGACCCAACAGACCACTTAATTCTCCAACCTCAGCCTCACGGGATACAGAAGCCAGGGAAGCATCGCAGGGGGCGGGACTGGTCCTGCGCTCCCGCCCCCCTCCTTCCAGCTAGTTCCTTCTTCCTCCCGGAAGCTCGGGGCCCCCGCCCACTTCCGCAACGCCGGGCCTCAGCCAATGGCCTGCGTCCCAGGGAACTTTACCTCTGACCTCAGGGCTAATCAGAAACAGTAGGACGAACTCCTCGCGAGAGGTGAGGTTGAAGCTGCCTCCGCCATCTTGGAGATGGGAGACGGGCGATGGCTGTGGTCTTTCCGCTAATGCAAACAACAAAACGGGCACAATAGTGACTCCCGAGTGAAGCCCTCATCAGTCTGTTGGCCAAAGCTACAGAAGAAGCGAGGGTGTCAAAGCAGAGCGCGGAGACATTGATAACAGCCTCAACTGCCTGCTGGGGCGGCAGAAGTGAAGTAACTGAGGACCGGAAGGATGGTACAGTCCTGTTCCGCCTACGGCTGCAAGAACCGATACGACAAGGATAAACCCGTTTCTTTTCACAAGTAAGGACCCCGCGCAACTCGCGGGGCTGGGCCCTCGTTGGGCCGCGGGGGGCGCGCGACCGCGCTCGGGGGGCGGAGCCAGGCGCGTTTCCGCGCGAGACCTGTGAGAGGGGCGGGGGCGTGTGTTGAGACCGGGTGCGAAGGGCGCGCTCAGGGGCGGAGCCAGGCCAGTTTCCACGCGAGACCTGTGAGAGGGGCGGGGCCGAGCGCGGGCCTGCACGAGACCCAGTGCGAAGGCCGCGCTCGGGGGCGGAGCCAGGCGCGTTTTCCGCGCGAGACTTGTGAGAGGGGCGGGGCCGGGCAGTGGGCTTGTCCCCAAGCAGCCTCCTCAGGCTCGTGTTGAGCGTCCCCGGCGCGCGTCCCCGCGGCGACTCGCGCTCAGGCTCGCGCGCCTCTCCGGGTGGCGGGTTCGAAGCTCGCGCGCTGTGTGGATCGCCCGCTGGTTGTGAGGGCTCCATACCCGGGCCGCGGAGCAGGCAGGTGGTAGGAACTCTTAGGAGGGAAGCTGAAGCAGAAGCGGAGTCCCGCGTTTCCCACCCTGCTAGCCCGGCATCGGTGTGGTGAGGACTGAGCTGGCGGCGTGTCAGGGAGCAGGTCTCGGACTCAGCTTCCGGGACCCCACCGTTAAGGGCGGCCGAGCTCCAGAGAAGGCCTCAGGGGCTGCCGAGATGCGCAGTGTAGCCCGGGCAGCGACAGTGCGTCTTGTGTGGGGAGGGGAGCCCCGAGCCGCCGGGCCCTGGAGGGGGCCCTCGGGGTCGGGGTTGGCTCGCCTCCGCCCTCGGGGCTGCTGCTCGCGGACGGTGCTGCGGCCAGAGCCCTGGAAGAGAGAAGCCTCTCCGGAAAAGAGCCGCACGACGGAATGAAATGACGATCTGATGTCCGCGTGATGCCATTTTCAATCGGCCAAATTCAATATTTACAAGTTCTATTACTTTAAAAGTGTCTTGCAAAAATGTCCTACTGTAAATGGATAATAGCTAAAGGAGAACCGGTGGTAGATTATACAGATTATTTGTAGGTGGTGGTTAAGTTGCTAAGTAATGTCCCACTCTTTGCGACCCCATGGACCGTAGCGCACCAGGCTTCCCTGTCCTTCACTGCCTCCCGGAGTTTGCTCCAACTGATGTCCTTCGAGTGGTCATGCCAGTCAACCATCTTATCCGCTGTCGCCCCCTTCTATTGCCCGCAGTCTTTCCCAGCATCAGGGTCTTTTCCAGTGAGTCAGCTCTTCACATCAGGTGACCAAAGTATTGGAGCTTCAGCTTCAGCACCTTCCAGTGAATATTGAGGGTTGATTTCCTTTACGATTGACTGGTTTGGTCTCCTCCTAGTCCAAGGGACTCTCAAGAGTCTTCTCCAACACCACAGTTCAAAAGCATTAATTTCAGCGCTCATCCTTCTTTATGGTCCAACTCTCACATCCATACATGACTGTTAGAAAAACCATAGGTTTGACTAGACGGACCTTTGTCGGCAAAGGGATGTCTCTGCGTTTTTATATGCCGTCTAGGTTTGTCATAGCTTTTGTTCCAGAGAGAAAGCATCTTTTATTTATTGTTTTGCACGTTTTAATTTCATGGCTGCAGTCACCATCCACAGTGATTTTGGAGCCCAAAAAAATAAAATCTGCCACGATTTCCATTTTTTTTTTCTCATCTATTTGCCATGAAGTGATGGGACCAGGTGCCATGATCTTAGTTTTTGAATGCTGAGTTTTAAATCAGCTTTTTCACTCTCCTCTTTCACCTTCCTCAAGAGGCTCTTTAGTTTCTGTTCACTTTCTGCCATTAGGGTGGTATTTGCATATCTGAGGTTGATATTTCTCCTGGCAATCTTGCTTGCAGCTTATGATTCATCCAGCCTGACATTTCGCATGATGTATTCTGTGTATAAGTCAAATAAGCAGGATGACAATATAACTCCTTTTCCAGTTTTGAACCAGTCAGTTGTTCCATGTCCAGCTCTAACTGTTGCTTCTTGACCTGCATACAGGTTTCTCTGGCGGCAGGAAAGTCTGGTGGTCTGGTATTCCCATCTCTTTGAAAATTTTCCACAGTTTGTTGTGATCCACACATCCATACATTTATAGGTAAATAATTACAAAAGCAAAATCTTAAATTTGGGGGGAGTGAGGGCCTTCCATGTTTAACAGGGAATGTGGGTACATTTTTATATGTTTGATATGAGAACAAAAATCAGAGTGTGTAGGGTGTAGAGAGATCTCGAGAATGTTGATTTTTTTTCCTTTTCCAAGAAGCAGATAGAACACTTAACACTTCCTAATGTTGCCTCTTGATTTATTAGAATTTCTGAAAGTTGATAGGTGGACCTCCAGCACTTCCAGAGTGAAGGAACAGGTCTGGAGATGGTGACACGATCACAGGGTTTCAGCTCCCCCCTCCCCATTTCTAATGATGTGGCTGAAGGAATCCAGACATAAGGAAGACCCTTCGTTGGCCCTGGTTAAGGATGACATTCACACATTTCAGAAATACTGAGTTTCTGCTCGCGGTTAAATACTTGATTTGACCGAAAGAAGGGCTAATCTGCATCTCATCCCTTATCTAAAAGAACAGTTTCGGGAAGGATCTTGACCTCAGAAATAAGCTGCATTGTAATCCTTGGTCAGGAGGCCCTGGGTGTTGAGTTTACCAGTGGTTGCTGCTGTGTCTACTTCTAGAGGCACTTCCAGCAGGAACCTTCTAGGAGTCCTTTTCTCAGCTTCTACACGGTGGCAGTGGGAACAGATGTTCTGGACAAAGAGAAGGGACTACCCCGAAGGTAGATTAGGGCTTCACGACCACAGCAGAGTCAGGCTCGAGTGTATCTCATTTGGAAGAGAAGCTGTGGGACACAGAGTTGAAACACCCTTTTTTGGCTTTTTTTCAATCCCCCCCCAACTCACTGAATCTTTTACCTGGAAAAATAAAATCAAAATAAGTTTAAAATCTTCGTATCTCCCTTTATCTGGGCCTAATGGACATATTTCAGTCGATGAAGAGGTAAATTAAAATGAATACTTTATTTCCTTATTATGATTTTACTACAATTTGATTCATATTTGTCAAGATGATTCTCAAGAGAACAAAAAGCTTCTTTGTTTTAGTACGTATTTGTAAACGTGCAATTTTGTTTTACAGTACGCAGAGGATCACTGGTAAAAAAAATAATAATACAAATTCACTCTATAGCATGTGCATTTTACCCGAAATTTTAGTTCTTCAATATAAAAAGTTAAGCATTAAAAACTGAGATAGCTGTGGTGGAGCTATATGGTTTACCCTTGTATATTAGATGTGTCTGTGAAGGTTATTTACTGCAAAGGAGAGAAAAACATCACATGGGCCCTTGAAGCTACCCTCCCATCACCTGCTATGCCAGCTGCGTGCATCTGTCCACGGGGCTGCCTTTTAATAAGTATGTTTTTGCATAATGTAAATCCTAACGAGCCTGACCTGTTTAGATTGTATACATCATTATATCTGACATTTTTATAACTGCTCTGTGATCAATAAGATTCCTATAAGAAATGCTGCTTTAAAAAAAAAATACCATGCTAGGAGGGGTGACTTATTTTTCACACTAGTGATGGTCACTTTAGTTACAGGATTTTAAAACAAGTCCATTTTTTAAAAGTTTACTTTATCCAGGTGTAGTTGATTTACAGCATTCCATTGGTTTCTGCCGTACAGTAAAGTGATTCAGTTATACATAGGTATGCGATTTTTTTTCATGTTCTTTTCCATTTGGGTTTTTCTCAGGATTTTGACTGTAGTTTGCTGTGCTACACGGTAGGACCTCGTTGCTTATCCATTCTGTATATGTAATAGTTTGCGTCCGCTAACCCCAAACTCTCAATCCCTCTCTTCCCCACTCCCCTCCGCCTTGGCAACCACGAGTCTGTTCTCTATGTCCAAACAAGTACATCTTTAACAACTAGGGTAATAAGGGTACAACTGAAAAACTGTCAAAAAAGGATTAGTGGAGCAGGTGCATTAATCAAACTCCCGTGATGTGTTAACACCAATGGTTGTAAGCTAATTCTTTTCTAAGTAGGAAAGCCTGGGTGTGCCTTTTTATTTCTGAGTAAGGCTAGAAAACTGAATCATTTCATCTTCTTAGGTTTCCTCTTACTCGACCCAGTCTTTGTAAAAAATGGGAGGCAGCTGTCAGAAGGAAAAACTTTAAGCCCACCAAGTACAGCAGCATCTGCTCTGAGCACTTTACCCCGGACTGCTTTAAGCGGGAGTGCAACAACAAGCTGCTGAAGGAGGATGCTGTGCCCACGATATTTCTGTGTACAGAGCCGCACGACAAGGTGAGGGGCAGTTTAAAATACTGGGTGGGTCTCTTTTCATAAAGTTGATGTGTTCCCTGGAAAATTGGGAAAACACACAGTAGTGTTAAGAGTATGAATGTTACCTGGAACCCATCCCTGGTAAATGACCACTGTTCACATTAAAATACTTTAAAAAATACAGAGTGTTCAGTAAAGTTAAATATTCTCACACTAAGACACTCAGCCTAGCGTTTAACTTACTTTAAGATCAGCCTGTATTCCTGCTTGTGTGCTTGTGTAGCCCACCAGGCTCCTCTGTCCATGGGATTCTGCAGCTGAGCCCTGGAGTGGGTTGCCATTTCCTTCTCCAGGGGATCTCCCTGACCCAGGGATTGATCCCACGTCTCTTACGTCTCCTGTGTGGGCAAGGAGGTTCTTTACCGCTAGCGCCACCTGGGAAACCCCATGTTCCTGCTTATATGTGGATAAGCTTTATTTTTCTTTATCAATGATAGTTAAGTTTCAGAGTATTTTTTCCCTCAGTTTTCAGTGCTTAGTGTTTAATTAAATCCAGTTAGTCGTTCTGTCTTTCTTGCATCCCATTTCTACTTCAGGTAAAAAAGGAGAAATAAAACTATTGTTTTCATTTTAGACTGTGCCAGGGAGGACGAAAGTTCTTAGGTGCGGAATTTAGTCTGTTCTTTTAATCTGTTACTTTTCATAACGAAGCTCAAACACGCTCTGCGTCCTTGTTCCAGAAGGAAGATCTCCTGGAGCCGCAGGAACAGCCCCCGCCGCCTCCTTTAACGCCTCCCATTTCCCAGGTTGATGCTGCGATCGGGTTGCTCATGCCTCCTCTTCAGACCCCCGACAACCTCTCCGTGTTCTGTGACCACAACTACACCGTGGAGGACACCACGCACCAGCGGAAGAGGATTCACCAGCTGGAGCAGCAGGTGGAAAAGCTCCGGAAGAAGCTCAAGACGGCCCAGCAGCGCTGCCGCAGGCAGGAGAGGCAGCTGGAGAAGTTAAAGGAGGTGGTGCACTTCCAGAAGGAGAAAGACGACGTCTCCGGCAGGGGCTACGTGATTCTCCCCAACGACTACTTCGAGATAGTCGAAGTCCCAGCCTGAGAAAATGAAATCGTATCGGTTTTCATGGGGCAATACCACCTACCCTCTTCTACCCTAGAGAGGAGTTTCCTTTGAAGAGAGATTACACTTGATAACTTGTACAAAAGCAATTCAGAATATTTTTTTAAAAGAATAAATTAGATATATACTGTAAATTTTTTGTTTGTAATTTCAGGGTTTTTACATTTTAGCAAAATATTTTAAAAGTGATAAACTAACCTCAGAGTTGCAGTGTAAGTTGGTTTCAAGATTGGGGATTTTTGTTTTTTAATTCGAGTTATTTATAGACATGATATGAAAATAAACAGTAAAGAGAATGAGAACAGTACAGTAAGGATGATTTAAGTTGCAAGTTAAAAGAATTTAAATTAGTGCAGTTTATTGAGAGAACTTAGTCATGTTTTAAATCAGGAGCATAGGACATAACGTCTCAGAATATATATATTTACACATTCTTATTTGTAAAGTCAACAGATTCATTTATCTTAATCCCTTATCAGACTTAACTTGGTGAGTTGTGTCATTCCATACCTAATCATAATGGTTAAATGATGTTAAAGAAGGCATTTTTTTAAAGAGTAGGGCCCTTCCTTTCTCAACCCCATCTAGCATTATAGAATTAGAAGTGTGTCTCCAGTGGAAGACACACTCTCCGGTAAGCAGACTGCGCATCGTGACCAGTGAGATGAGCAGTGGCCATTGGGGCTGACCCAGGCCTCGCCTTTTCTCTCACTGCTCTGAGATCAGGGGCGTCCAGCCCCCCCGTAGGTGTCCCAGGCCCCGCCTTGTCTCTCACTGCTCTGAGATCAGGGGCGTCCAGTCCCCACTGTAGGTGTCCCAGGCCCCGCCTTGTCTCTCACTGCTCTGAGATCAGGGGCGTGCAGTCCCCACTGTAGGTGCACCCAGGTCTCTGCCAGCTGTGTCGTGTGGGTAGAGTGTGACTCATTGCATAAGGTGGAAATCTTGCTCTTGACGAGTTGATTGGTCAAGGCTTCACACAAAAGACAATTTCTTCACTTTTACATCCCATTTGCCTAAATGAGTGATTTGTATTCAGAAGCATCCTCATAGGTAATGCTTATTTTACTCAAAATTGAGACTCAGATGCTGAGGTTTCTGTTCAGACTGTGAGTTGTACTCTAATTTTGTGAGAAATTTTACATAGGTTTCAAATGAATACAGTTCTGAGTAAACAAGCACTGCCATAGGAATTACTTCCTTAGATTTAGAGTAACTGCCCCAATTATAATTATCTTGTATTTCAGAGTGCTGCGCAGACCTTTGAAGGCAGTATTAAAGATTGGCAGTCGTCAGTCCAGGAGTGTAGGAGTGTCTTTTGTAGACCTGATTTTCAGTGTAGTTCACTGCCATCCTGCCAGTGCTTTGATTCATGGAGATTTGATTTTTTTTTTATGAACTAGTATTTCAAAAGTAGAAATTATGACTACTTGAAATTTTATCATCTGATAACACTTAGAACTAACTCTAAGGAATCAGAGGACTTTTTCTAGTTATTCATGGGTCTCATCACTGTTTTTGGAAGCTACAAAGTCTCTTAAGGTAGTATGTTTTTACATTTCATCTCTCTAGCAATTCCTGGAGGATATGTGGGTAAATATTTTACAAAGTATATATGTGAAAACTAAACTGTCATGGACGTAAAAGAAGTCTGTGTGCGTGTGTATGTGTCCCTGTGTCATCAGAACCAGGAATCCATCGTTAATTGGTGTGAGTGGCCATCATAATCACTTAGCATCTTAGCCTTATGAATTAACCTGAAGCTACTTTTTCTCGTGGGACAGACATCCCTAATTGGAGAGGACTGAGCAACAGCATGTGTACCAACTATTTGCATTTAGATCTCTTACTGTGTTTTGACATACAGAATTTGAAGTACAGGTGCTTATTTCTGAATTTGAAATGTAACGTTTGTTGAAATGTTTTAAAAATCATTTTGTCTGTTATAGTGTTTATGACATTGCCAAGAGAAGGAGAACATTCAGGCTGAAATAGGTCCTGTTCAATCACAGTGAAACGTCTGGAACAAGTGGGGAGAAGACCCCTGTGAGTTTCATCATTAGTATGAAAGATGACATTTATTTTAAGCACCGCTAGTAACATCCTGAAGTTTCCATCTATGAATGATATAATCTGGCAATAATAGAAGAAATAACTTTTTACTCATTAGAACTGCTGGGAAAACTGTAGAATTTTAGAATTAGAAGGGAACTAGAAATGACAGAACACTTGCGTCACCTCCAAACCCTGCAGAATCCCCTTGTGAGATATCCCTGACAGCTGGACATCTGTTCTCTGTATACCTTTGATGTGTAAGCAGTGCTGTTTAGAGTCTCTGAAATGAGTTTCTGGAATAGAGTAGCATTTGTTGCCACTTCTAAAAATACTTGTTCATAATGCCCCTATAAACTTCACTTTGAACTACTGCCTAGTTTGAACTATCAAATTCCAAATGAAAGAAGTTTTAAAATTTTGTGAAATAATGTCAGTGTTTGTTGTGTGCCTGCTACATGCACTAAAGATAATTCTGTCACTGCAGTTAAGAAACAGTGGTGTCTAAAGTTAACTAGGAAAACTTTCTACTTGGAAACCTAAATACATGAGATTTTCTCTCAACTATAATTTGTGTAATCCCTTTCTTAGAAGGTATAGCCATAATGGTGAAGGCAGATGAAAGTTCCACTTGACACGTGTTTTGTTGTTTTTTGGGTTTTTTTTTTTTTTTTTTTTAAAGATTGAAGTCCTGTTTGCTGATTGTCTTCAGTTATTTAAAAAATTGTGTACACACACATACCCCAAACCTATGGCTTTTATAAAGTCAGTCGTGACCCTTAATATTTAAAAGTCCACTTGATCTATAGAAGGAAAACTTGCAGTTGTGTTCCGCACTCTTAAAAGGCCAACCATGAATAGCATTTAAAGGAGAAAGAACAGTTTTGCCTGTTTGGTTATTACTCTTCTGGTATAGGGGACCATGTGAATCTGATACCAATGAATGAAGAACATTGCTCTTGATATGGTAACCAATGTTTCTGGACATTATTTTTTCTGTGATTGTGTATTAAAATATCAATACAGTCTTTGATGTGCAAGAAAAATATCAAAGCAAACAGTGATTTGCACACAAGCAAAAAAAAAAAACTAAGTTTGTCCTTAAAATAACAATAATTTGCTTGAAGTAATAATATTCTCTTTCAATTCTATGTCTTGATATACTATTTTTACCTTGGACGTGGCTTTGTGCTACTCAGTTTTCTCCTGAAAAATATTTTTTTAAACTCTCAGAATCTTCCAAATTCGTAGCAGTTTGAGTCTTAAGATTATCATAATTTCATTTTTTTAATGTCATAAGGGATAGGAATAAACTTTGATTTTTTAAAAACTTTTTGGTGAGAGAAGCTACAGTATTAACGATAAGTAGGAAATGATTTTTGGAATGACTCCATAAGGAGCTCTGACCTCCCCGCTATAACTACTGTAAGTGGAGAGAAACAACCGTTTGAAGTCTGCCTGTTGTCCTGAGGGCATACAGCACATGAACCTTCAGGAACATCTGAATCTCATAAGAAAGTCAAGACTGTGGCATTTACGTCTCCTCTCCAACCTGTTCCCAATCGTGGCCTACAGTGTGTGTCTCCCAGGGAGGGGAGGCTGCCAGTGTTTCTTAGGACCCTCTGGTGTATCAAAGGCTAAATAAACTCCAGGTAAGTACAGCCAAGGGGTCAGGACTCCCCTCCTCCACTCAGCTCCCATTTACAGGATGGAGGCTCCACCCCAGGTCCCCGGGTGTAGCAGGCCAAGAATCCCGGGACCCTGATTCCCTTCCGAAGGGCGACGTTTCCATGCCAGGAGAGACAAGTCAAACTGAACTCTACTCCTGACTCAGGCATATCAGTCCTAGAGAAGCAGGCCATGGGGCCTCTTGCCAGCTGCAGAACAGTGATTCAGGTGTTTTTTCCCCAGTGATGTGGCGGACTGTAAGAACAGAGCACAGACGCTCTCCCCAAAGGAAACTATTGGGACGAGTGCGGGTGAAGTACAAGCCTCAGGGTGCTCTCCAGAAGAACGGAGAACCTGGTGGTTAGCAGTTAGGAGGCTGGTAGCACCAAAAGGGCAGTGAGCTAAGTTGTGCCAGCGAGAGCAATCTAACTCGCCAGAGAGAGCCAGGGAAAGTGCCAGGTGGGAAGAGCCCTCCTGGCATCGTAACAGACTCAAAGACTAGCCTCACACACTGCCTCTGCAACTCCGCAAAAGAGCCCAAGTTTAACTGGATCCAATTGCAGAGCAATTCACGCCCCAGAGCATCATCAAAAACAAAGCGATCAGCCAACAATTGGAGCTGATTTCTGAGTATGCCACCAGGAAAGGCAGATCATTGAACAGATCGGGAAATTGTCAAAGAAAAATCGGTTAAAATCTGTCACCCCACCTGACTGTGTGCCCAAGGCTGCACCTTCTAAGGAATGAAACCAGAGATGTCACTAGAGAGACAGGAACAGAAAGAGTATTTGAAGAAATAATGACTGAAAATTTCCCAAATTTGAGGAAAAACACTAATCTACCTGGTGACTCATGGTAAAGAGTCTGCCTGCAATGCAGGAGACCCAGGCTCGATCCCTGGATCGGGAATACCCCCCGGAGAAGGAAATGTCAACCCACTGCAGTATTCTTACCTGGAGAATTCCATGGACAGAGGAGCCTGGTGGGCTACAGTTCACGAGGTCGCAGAGTCGGACACGACTGAGTGACGCTTTCTTTCACACACGCAAGCAGCTCAACAAATACCATTAGAATAACAGAGATCGACACCCAGACACATCATAGTAAAAATGATCAAAACCAAAGATAGAAAAATTAGAAAGCAGCAAGAGAAAAATGACTATTTATATACAAAGGAACACCAATAAGATTAACAGCTAAGTTTTCATTAGAAAAAAAAAGGCCAGGAGACAGAGGTGGAAGAAAAAACCTATCACCTTGCTGTACAGTAGAAGCTAACACAACACTGTAAAGCAATTATATTCCAATAAGAATGAATTTAAAAATCTTTTAACCAAGAATGTAATTATGTAACTACATGATGTAACAAAACTATCTTTCAAAAATGAAGAAAGAGCTTTCTGGGAAGATGGTAGAGTAGGAAGCACCAAGAATCAGTCTCCCAACCAACGCAACTATAGTACTAGCAGACTTGTCTGACATAAGCAATCGGAACTCTGGAATCTGATAAAGGCCTGTAACTTCCAGAGGAAGGCTTGGATGGTAAACAGTGGTTCATTTTGGTCAATTTCAACTTTAGATCAGTGAGGACTACCTGTGTCACTCCCCCCGCCCACGCGGGTGGTGGAGGAGCTGCAGGAGACCTTGCAAACAGCTTGTGAGAGCCAAGGTGGGCAAGAAGGATCCTTTCTTCCAAATGTCGAAAGTCTGTGTTCTGACTGCTGACTGCTGCTTCTGATCACAAAGGTGCAGAAACAGAAGTGGGTTGCCATCGGTGCACACACCTCACTACTCTGGCGGACATGACTTCAGAGGATTTAAAGGACTGGTGCCTTCTCTCCACTTCATTTTTTCTCCCATCTTTGGAGCCAGGCATTAAAGACTAGGGCACTCAAAAGCAACCTCACATACAATGAAATCAGAAAGTCACTATGCATACCCAGGGAAAGGTTCAGGTTCAGAAAAGACCCGAGAAGACCTTAAGTTTACATGTCATGCTAATCCTTGGCAGATCCTTAGAAGACAGCCTACAACAATAAAAAACAAAAACAATAAACCCTGAAGAGAATAGAATTGATGCCGTACAGGGCCCTGTGGAGCTTCCAGATATGGAGGTCTTTTTGTCCCCCATTTCTTGTAGGCAAGACTTCAGGCTCCATGACCTTCTCTGAGCTCCAAAGAGCAGGTTTGAACAGTTGCTGATCAAGGGAGGGGACAGCCAGGAAACCACCTGAGGCAAGATTAGGGACCAGAGAAGCGAAAGTCACTCAGTCGTGTCCGACTCTTTGGGACCCCATGGACTGTATAGTCCATGGAATTCTCCAGGCCAGAATACTGGAGTGGGTAGCTTTTTCCCTTCTTCAGTGGATTTTCCCAACCCAGGAATAGAACCGGGGTCTCCTGCATTGCAGGCGGATTCTGGAGAAGCCCATCAAAATTAGAAGACCTGAATGAAGCAGGGCAAAGGCTAACAGAGTTTTGCCAACAGAACGCACTGGTCATAGCAAACACCCTCTTCCAACAACACAAGAGAGTACGCTACACATGGACATCACCAGATGGCCAACACCGAAATCAGATTGATTATATTCTTCGCAGCCAAAGATGGAGAAACTCTATACAGTCAGCAAAAACAAGACCAAGAGCTGACTGTGGCTCAGATCATGAACTCCTTATTGCAAAATTCAGATGTAAATTGAAGAAAATAGGGAAAACCAGTAGACCATTCAGGTATGACCTAAATCAAATCCCTTATGATTATACAGTGGAAGTAAGAAATAGATTTAAGGGATTAGATCTGATAGACAGAGTGCCTGATATATTATGGACAGAGGTTCATGACATTGTACAGGAGGGAGTGATCAAGACCATCCCCAAGAAAATGCAAAAAAGGCAAAATGGTTGTCTGAGGAGGCCTCACAAATAGCTGAGAAAAGAAGAGAAGTGAAAAGCAAAAGAGAAAAGGAAAGATACACCCATTTGAATGCAGAGTTCCAAAGAATAGCAAGGAGAGATAAGAAAGCCTTCCTCAGTGATCAATGCACAGAAATAGAGGAAAACAATAAAATAGGAAAGACTAGAAATCTCTTAGTCAAGAAAATTAGAAATACCAAGAGAACATTTCATGCAAAGATGGGCACAATTAAGGACAGAAATGGTATGGACCTAACAAAAGCAGAAGATATTAAGAAGTGCCAAGAATACACAGAAGAACTATACAAAAAAGATCTTCATGACCCAGATAACCACAATGGTGTGATCACTCATCTAGAGCCAGACATCCTGGAATGTGAAGTCAAGTGGGCCTTAGGAAACATCACTATGAACAAAGTTAGTGGAGGTGATGGAATTCCAGTTGAGCTATTTCAGATTCTGAAAGATGATGCTGTGAAAGTGCTGCGCTCAATATGCCAGCAAATCTGGAAAACTCAGCAGTGGCCACAGGACTGGAAAAGTGGTTTTCATTCCAATGCCAGAGAAAGGCAATGTCAAAGAATGCTCAAACCACTGCACAGTTGCACTCATCTCACACGCTAGCAAAGTAATGCTCAAAATTTTCCAAGCCAGGCTTAAACAGTACATGAAACATGAACTTCCAGATGTTCAAGCTGGATTTGGAAAAGGCAGAGGAACCAGAGATCAAATTGCCAACATCCGTTGTATCATCAAAAAAGCAAGAGAGTTCCAGAAAAACATCTACTTCTGCTTTATTTACTATGCCAAAGCCTTTGACTGTGTGGATCACAACAAACTGGAAAATTCTTAAAAAGATGGAAACACCAGACCACTTGATCTGCCTCCTGGGAAATCTGTATTCAGGTCAAGAAGCAACAGTTAGAACTGGACATGGAATGACAGACTCGTTCCAAATCGGGAAAGGAGTACATCAAGGCTGTATATTGTCACCCTGCTTATTTAACTTATATGCAGAGTACATCATGGGAAATCCCGGGCTGTATGAAGCACAAGCTGGCATCAAGATTGCCGGGAGAAATATCAGTAACCTCAGATATGCAGATGGCACCACACTTATGGCAGAAATCGAATAAGAACTCAAGAGTCTCTTGATGAAAGTGAAAGAGAAGAGTGAAAAAGTTGGCTTAAAACTCAACACTCAGAAAACTAAGATCATGGCATCTAGTCCCATCACTTCATGGCAAATGGATGGGGAAACAGGGGAAACAGTGGCAGACTATTTTGGGGGGCTCCAAAATCACTGCAGATGGTGAGTGCAGCCATGCAATTAAAAGACGCTTGCTCCTTGGAAGAAAAGCTATGACCAACCTAGACATCATATTGAAAAGCAGAGATATTACTTTGCCAACAAAGGTCCGTCTAGTCAAAGCTATGTTTTTTCCAGTAGTCATGTATGGATGTGAGAGTTGGACTATAAAGAAAGCTGAGCACTGAAGAACTGATGCTTTTGAATTGTGTTGGAGAAGACTCTTGAGAGTCCTTTGGACTGCAAGGAGATCCTACCAGTCCATCCTAAAGGAGATCAGTCCTGAGTGTTCATTGGAAGGACTGATGCTAAAGCTGAAATTCCAATATTTTGGCCACCTGATGGGAAGAACTGACTCCTTGGAAAAGACCCTGATGCTGGGAAAGATTGAAGGCAGGAGGAAAAGGGGACGACAGAAGATGAGATGGTTAGATGGCATCACCAACTCGATGGACATGAGTTTGAGTAAACTCCGGGAGTTGGTGATGGACAGGGAGGCCTGGCGTGCTGCAGTCCATGGGGTCACAAAGAGTCAGACATGACTGAGCGACTGAACTGAACTGACTATATAAAATCCCTGTTCCTCTGGGAGTTCTCACAGTTCTTGGGACTCTAGCCTACTGTGATCCCCCTTTGCCTGGCAAAGAAATAAGGTCACTCTTTCTTTCTCCTCCATAACTTTGTCTCCGTATTTCTGTTCAGCATTGGTGCACAGAGAGCCAAGATTTTGGCAGCAGAATATGATTCTCATAGTTACCACATTATTAGATTAAATGTCCAGTTTTCAACAACAACAAAAAAATTGTAAAACAAAAAAGTCAATGTAATGAAGTAATGCCATTTGCAGAGGATCTTCCCAACCCAAAGATCAAACTGCTTCTCTTGCGTCTCCTGTACAGGCAGGTGGATTCTTTACCACTACCACCACCTGGGGAGAAGGCGATGGCACCCACTCCAGTGCTCTTGCCTGGAAAATGCCATGGATGGAGGAGCCTGGTAGCCTGCAGTCCATGGGGTCGCGAAGAGTCAGACACGACTGAGCGACTTCACTTTCATTTTTACTGTCATGCATTGGAGCAGGAAATGCCAACCCACTCCAGTGTTCTTGCCTGGAGAATCCCAGGGACGGCAGAGCCTGGTGGGCCCCCATCTATGGGGTCGCACAGAGTCAGACATGACCGAGGTGACTTAGCAGCAGCAGCACCACCACCATCAGGAAAGTCAAAAAGAAAAAAAAGGCATTCCAATCAAAGGAAAAAATAAACCTACATAACTCCCTGAGAAGGACAAGAAAGCTAACCTACCAGACAAAGACTTTACAACTGTGTTAAAGGTGCTCAAGAACTAGAAATGAAGATATGGAGAAAGGTAAGAAAACTATGAACAAAATGGAAATGTCAGTAGGTAGAAAATCTTCAAAGAAACCAAACATAAACTCTGTAGCTGATAAGTACAATAAGAGAAATGAAAAATTCACTAGAGGAGTTCAAAGGCAGATTTAAGCAGGCAAAAGAAAGATTCAGCAAGCATGAAGCTAGGACAATGGAAATGATCAAGTCTGAAGAAGACAAAGAAAAAAGACTGAGGAAAAGTGAACAGAGCCTAAGAGACCTGTGAGATGAGAATTATTAGACCAGCGTATGCACAGCAAGCACCCCAGAAGGAGACGAGAGAAATAAGGCATGAGAGAAAAGAAAAAGCCAAATGCTAGACAAAAAAAAATCCAGCTATATCAATAATAGACTTTAATGTGAATGAATGGATTAAACAACCCAGTCAAGAGGCAGAGATTGTCAGAGTGGATAAGAAAAATAAGCTCCAGGTAAAGCTGTCCCTGGTGGCTCAGACGGTAGTCTGCCTGAAATGCATGAGACCCAGGTTTGATCCCTGGGTCAGGAAGATCCCCTGGGAGAGGGCATGGTGGACTGTTTAGTCCTTGGAGTCTCAAAGAGTCAGACACAACTGAGCAACTAACACTTCACTTTCATATGCTGTCTACAGGAGACATGCACGCGTGCTAAGATGCTTTGCTTGTGTCCGACTCTGTGTGACCCTGGATATTTTTGTGCACTCTAAAAAATATGCAAAACACCAACATTACTTTTGTGTGTGTGTGTGTGTGTGTGTGCACGCGCACGCTCTATAAAGAAGTGTGTTAGGATGGCATACATATAAATCAAGCTAAGGAATACTTCCGAAGAGAAGGGAGATGCAGTCAGGGAGGGGGAGACAGGAGATTTCAAGGCTTACTGATGATATTTTGCTTCAAAAGCTGGCACGCTGTTTGTGGTGGTTCTCTTACATTTTCTTAGATTTTTCTTTAAATTGCAACCAGCAACCAGTAGGTGGCAGGGAAAGCCTGGTATTTGCAGCCTCTGAAAGACTAATCACATAAAGAAAATGCCTCCTTTAAAGTTCCCATGATCAGCATGTCGCTCTCCAGATTAAAATGAATTAACTGAAACCTTTATTTTCCTTGTTAGTGCACATTTGCATTCTGGTATGTGCGTGCTCAGTCACTCAGTTATGTCCGACTCTATGTGACCCCATGGACTGTGGCCTGCCAGGATCCTCTGTCCATGGGATTCTCCAGGCCAGAATATTGGAGAGGGTTGCCATGCCCTCCCTCCTCCAGGGGATCTTCCCAACCCTGGGATCGAACCCAGGTCTCCTGCATTACAGGCACTTCCTAATAATAACATTTTCTTTCAAAATTTGTTTAACTTCTCAAGGAGGCCACTCTGGTTTTTACTCTCCTACTGTCATGACTGCAATGCTTGGGTGAAGCAAGCTCGCTCGGTTCATGATAACGAGGGTATGGCAGCAATTGCATGCTGCATATACACACACACAATAACACCACATATACATACACACACCACCCATACACACACCACATGCTATGTATATACACATACACTGCAAACACACCACACCACACATACACACACACACCACCCATACACACACCACATACTGCGTATATACACATACACTGCAAACACACCACATCACACATATACACACATACCACGCATATAATACATACACATATTCACACACTGTATACACACACACTCATACCACACACATACACACCACACACACACCCCACACACACATCACACACAACACACATACTCACTGCACACAGAGTAAATCTGCAGCTGTCTCATCACCACCAGTTTCTCACCACCTTCCTCTCCCAGGTGCTGAAATCTGCTTTCATGCTCACTTCCAAGAGCTTTTCCTCTGTCTTTTTCTCGGCTCCCAAACTGCACAGAAGTCAAGCTTTTATCTTACTTGGTCACAGAGAGCAGCCAGGCGGTGCAGCCTGTCAGCACCGCGATCCAGCTGTGATTTCTTAAGTGACTCAGCAAACCTCCCCGTGGTAGACACTCTGCTTCCCCCAAGAGCAGAAGTGAAGAAATTGAGGGTTATGTCTGATTCTGGCCCACAGGTATGTTTTGTGGGGCCGCAAACTATTTTACGTGTTTAATGTGTCCAAATTAAAAATCAAGAGTGATCATATAGAATTGAAATGTGGTGTTTCTTTTGAACAATCAGAAATGCTGACAACTTCACTCCATGTGACCCAAGGGGCGGGGCCAAGGAGTGTGCAGCCTGGCGGGGCCAGAACAGGTCAGTCCCCGGCCCCTGTCCTCTCGGCTCTAAAGGTGTGTGTGTGGCAGCCCCTGCCTAGAGCAACAGGCTTAAAAACAGTAAATGGTTTTACTCAGCAATAAACAAGAACAAAATAATGCCACGTGCAACAACATGGATGGACCTAGAGATGATCACACTAAGTGAGTCAGACAGAGACAAATATAACATGGTATCACGTATGTGGGATCTAAAAACAAAATACAACTGAAATTATTTACAAAACAGAAGTGGACTCTCAGACATAAAAAACAAACCTATGGTTTCTGTTGTTGTTCAGTCACTAAATCATGTCTGACTCTTTGTGACCCCACGGACTACAGCACGCCAGCCTCCTCTGTTCTCCACTACCTCCTGGAATTTGCTCAGATTCATGTCCATTGAGTCGGTGATGCCATCCAACCATCTCATCCTCTGTCGTCCCCTTCTCCTCCTACCTTCAATCTTGCCCAGCGTCAGGATTTTTTCCAGTGAGTCAGTTCTTCATATCAGGTGCCCAAAGTATTATAGCTTCAGCTTCAGCATTAGTCCTTCCAATGAATATTCAGGACAGATCTCCTTTAGGATGGACTGGTTGGATCTCCTTGTTGTCCCAGTGACTCTCAGGAGTCTTCTTCAGCACCACAATTTGAAAGCATCAATTCCTTGGCGCTCAGCCTTCTTTATGGTCCAACTCTCACATGACTACTGGAAAAACCACAGCTTTGACTGTATGGATCTTTGTCAGCAAAGTAATATCTCTGCTTTTTAATATGCTGTTTAGCTTTGTCATAGCTTTTCTTCCAAGGAGCAAATGTCTTTTAATTCCGTGGCTGCAGTCACAGTCCCCAGTGATTTTTGAGCCCAAGAAAATAAAGTCTGTCACTACTTCCGCTTTTCTCCTTTCAATTTGCATGAAGTAATGCGACTAGATACCATGATCTTCGTCTTTTGAATGTTGAGCTTTAAGCCAGCGTTTTCACTCTCCTTTGTCACCCTCATCAAGAGGCTCTTTAGTTCCTTTTCACTTTCTGCCATTAGAATGATGTGTGCTTGCAAAGTCACTTCAGTCATGTCCAACTCTTTGTAACCCTATGGACTGTAGCCCACCAGGCTCCTCTATCCATGAGATTCTCCAAGCAAGAATACTGGAGTGGGGTACCTTGCCCTCCTCCAGGGGATCTTCCTGACCCAGGGATCAAACCTGCGTCTCTTAAGTCTCCTATATTAGCAGGCGGATTCTTTACCACCAGCATCACCTGGGAAGCCCAATTAGAAAGATATCATCTGCATATCTGAGTTTGTTGATATGTCTTTTGACAATCCTGATTCCAGCTTTTTTTTAACCCATCCTGGTATTTCACATGATGTACTCTGATATAAGTTAAATAAACAGAGTGACAACATACAGCCTTGTCCTACTCCTTTCCCTATTTTGAACCAGTCAGTTGTTCCATGTATGGTTCTAACTGTTACTTCTTGATACCCACAAAGGTTTCTCAGGAGACAGGTAAGGTGATCTGGTATTCCCATCTCTTTAAGAATTTTTCAGTTTGTGTGATCCACACCATCAAAGGTTTTAGAGTAATCAATGAAGCAGAAGTAGATGTTTTTCTGGAATTCTCTTGCTTTCTTGCATCGAATGTTGACAATTTGATCTCTGGTTCCTCTGCCTCTTCGAAACCCAGCTTGTACATCTGAAAGTTCTCAGTTCATGTACTGCTGAAGTCTAGCTTGGAGGATTAACTGAAGTCTAACTTGAAGGATTTTGAGCACAACCTTACTAGCATGGGAAATGAGCACAAATGTACAGTGTGAACATTCTGCGGCACTGCCTTTCTTTGGGATTGGAATGAAAACTGACCTTTTCCAGTCCTGGGGCCACTGCTGAGTTTTCCAAATGGCTGACATGTTGGGTACAGCACTTTAACAGCAGGATTTTTTAGAATTTTAAGTAGTTTAGCTGGAATTCTGTCAGTTCCACTAGCTTTGTTTCTAAGGCCCACTTGACTTCACATTCCAGGATGTCCAGCTCTAGCTGAGTGACCACACCGTTGTGGCTATCCAGGTCATGAAGACCTTTCTTGTATAGTTCTTCTGTGTATTTTTGCCACCTCTTCTTAATCTCGTCTCTTCTGTTAGGTCCTTACCATTTCTGTCCCTTTATCGTGCCCATATTTGCATGAAATGTTTCCTTGATATCTCCAATTTTCTTAAAGAGATCTCTAGTCTTTCCCATTCTGTTGTTTTCCTCTATTTCTTTGCACTATTCATATAAGGAGGCTTTCTTATCTCTCCTTGCTGTTCTCTGGAACTCTGCATTCAGTTGGGTGTATCTTTCCCTTTCTCCCTTGCCTTTTGCTTCTCTTTTTTCCTCAGCTATTTGTAGAGGCTCCTCAGACAAACACTTGGCCTTCTTGCATTTCTTTTTCTTGGGGATGGTTTTGGTCACCACCTCCTGTTTGGTGTTATGAACCTCTGTCCATAGTTCATCAGGCACTCTCTACCAGATCTAATCCCCGGAATCTATTCCTCACCGCCACTGTATAATCATAAGGTATTTGATTCATGTCATACCCGAATGGCCTACTGGTTTTCCCTACTTTCTTCAATTTAAGCCTGAATTTTGCAACAAGGAACGATGATCTGAGCCACAATCAGCTCCAGGTCTTGTTTTTGCAGACTGTATGGAGCTTCTCCATCTTCGGCTGCAAAGAGCATAATCAATTTGATTTTGGTATTGACCATCTGGTGATGTCTATGTGTAGAGTCATCTCTTGGGTTGTTGGAAAAGAGTGTTTGCTATGACCACATGTTCTCTTGACAGTGCTTTCTTAGCCTTTGCTCTGCTTCATTTTGTCCTCCAAGGTCAAACTTGCCTGTTATTCCAGGTAACTCTTGACTTCCTGCTTTTGAATTCCAATCCCCTGCGATGACTAGGACTTTTTTTTTTTTTTGGTGCTTTGACCCACATATAGGTTTCTCAGGAGACAGATAAGGTGATCTGGTATTCCCGTCTGCTGCTGCTGCTGCTGCTGCTAAGTCACTTCAGTCGTGTCTGATTCTGTGCGACTCCATAGACGGCAGCCCACCAGGCTCCCCAGTCCCTGGGATTCTCCAGGCAAGGATACTGGCATGGTTGCCATGCCATCCTCCAGGAGATTTTCCCAACCCAGGGAGTGAATCTGAGTCTCCTGCATCTCCCGCGTTGCGGGTGGATTCTTTACCACTGAGCCAGCAGGGAAGCCCATAGAATAAAACCGGGGGTTTTCAAATGACTATCTTGTATATATCTCCCATATATACACACACACATGCACATATACGTATATATATGTATGAATTCCACAGTAAACAAAATAGCCCAACTTTTTTATCTAGTCCATCTTGGCCATTGTTAGATCGATATGACTATAGGACTGGAGTCTTTGAAGTAATTTGATTCAGCATTTAGCTTGAGAGCTATGCTAAGCCTGTCTTGTAGCTCCTTGGCAGTTACAATGCCTGTTTACACAGAAGGAAAGGGTCACTGGCTAGCCTAGCAGAATTCAGACCATGTAACCACAATCTCTAAAGCTTTCCTCCCTCTGTGACTCCAGGTCTTGTCTGGCTGGAGCACCTTTACAATCATCTTGCCTTTACCGTCTCACTGGTTTATGCATGAATGTAAACTCCATACGTTATACTTACACATTAGATCATTCCCTCAGTCAAATAAACACCCACACTTACTGCTAAAGGCAGAGCTATGAAATATGACCACAGCGTTTAAGAGGTTGTCTTCTGGTTTGGGTAAGTGTTTTGAAGTTGGCGTTTCCAAGCCCTAATTAAGGTTCTTGAGGGTGGATGCTGTCATCTCAAACACCCATCTTGCATTAGGTTCTGAATCATTAGTCAGTTCCACCTTCTTTGCAGTGATGGGTTTAGGGTTGGGTGGGTGACTTGGTTCTGATGGCCAAGGGGAAGGGGGAAGTCTGCTGGGGCGCAGGGGTCTCTCCTCAAGAGTCACCGGAGACAGGCCTCTAGTGGTGGGTTAAAACATGCCTCTCATCCAACTGAAACTCCATTAAAATGCTAAAAGGGGTTGAAAATTATATAAGCTCATAAGGGCAAAGATGATGGAAGAAAAGGACAACATTTTAGAAACTAGAAGAGACCCAGATGGGTGATAACTGAATTAATGAGACCCAAGCCAGCAGTGGAGCAAGCGCTTGGTCAGTGGGCTTGACAGAGTCCCACAAAGGCCAGGAACTGGGGGTGCTGGACACTTCTGAAAGGAGGGGTGCACGTGAGGCAAGAACAGAAAGATTTCTGAGTGTCTGCTCCTCACCTAGCTCAATGTAACAGGAAGTCTACTTCAGAAGGGCGGAGCCAACCAGACAGGGCCTACGTGGAAGTAAAGTTTCTATATCACTAGAATTACGTTAGTAAAAATCTGAATAGTTTAGGACAAGTTAAATTGTATATTATAAGCTCTAAATCAACCACTAAGAAAATAAATTTAAAATATAGCTTAAAAATCATTAAAGGGAATTAAGTGTGACATTAAAAAAATTCACTTAATGTAAAATACGACAATGAAGGACATGATAGAAACAAAAAAGCAAATGACAAATGTAATACCAATAATAACATGAGGTCTAAATGGATTAAATAATCCAATCAAAAGGCAGAAAGTGTCATCCTGGAAAAAAAAGAGCATGATCCAATGTGTGCTGTCTGTAAGAGATGCATTTTAGATTCAAAGATACAAATGGGTTGAAAGCAAAAGATAGAAAAGATATACTCTGCAAACAACAACCAAAATACAACTGGAGTGAATATATTATCATCAGACAAAATAGATTCTAAAACAAAATTTTACCAGAGATAAAGAAGGAAATTTAAGAAAGAGAAACTGGCCAATCCATCATGGAGATCCAACAGATAAAAACATATATGAACCTAGTAAAAGAGCAGGAAAATAAATGAAAAAATGGACAGAAAGAAAGGGAGAAAGATATATATATAAGTCAACCATAATACTTGGAAACTTAAAATCATACAATGTATATTGTAGTCCTCTGATGGAAAAAAAGATTTCTTTCTTCAAATATCAACACTAACTTCTTATGAGAGTTTTGAGGGAGCTCATTTTTCTCTGTTGAAATTATCCATCTAAGTGTTATGTGACCAAAATCAGTCAAACTTGAAAACACTTTGAGAGATATTTGGTGAATTTTCCAGAGAAAATTCTAGCACCTCCGCAATGTTTCCAACCTTTGAAACTGAAATTTTAAACTACACAAAGTGATAAGTAGTCATGCCAACTGCACGCAACTTTATTATGTCCCCAACAGACTTATTCTATGTATTTTCTCAAGAAATGTTATTAACTTTACCACGATTTAATGTACGTCTCAAGAGAGGATTTGAATTAAATGATAAAGTTCAGGATTTAAGGTGGCTGCTCTAAGACATAAAAAAGGCAGAGCCAGATAAGGGATACACCACTGTGGTCGATGCGTTTCAGTGTGTGTGTGTGTTTACTTTTAGCTTTTCTGGACATCTGGATGTTACTGGTTGATAGAAAGTGTGCCCTTATGATTTTTGGAAACTGCTTGGATGGCTTCTTCTCTTTGATCACCCTGTGAGGCCATGGTGCGGTGGGGGCTTTGGGAATGCTTAAGCCCGATCATAATATACCAGTAATACTGCTCATTTAATTTGCTTACGTTTTTGGAAGGTCTCATTCTAGATGTGATCCTTGGCAGCTCTGTTGCATGACCGACTCACAAAGCTAATTCATAAGTCTCCTCTCCAGGTAACGTTTAGGGAAGAGTGTAAAGCGTTAGGGCGACCCCATAAACTGTAGCCCACCAGGCTCCTCTCTCCTTGGGATTCTCCAGACAAGAATACTGCAGTGGGTAGCCATTCCCTTCTCCAGGGGATCTTCCCAACCCCGGGTTCGAACTGCCTTGCTGGCAGATTCTTTACTGTCTGAACCTCCAGGGAAGGGAAGAAGTGGAATTGATACAGTAGTGCTCTGATGCCTTCTAATAGGCTACTTCATTAGGCTGTTTAATAACAACACTGACACACTAGGTTACCACCGAGTATCTGCTCTTGTCACTGCTGGATGCAGCTGAGAGCTGGACAGGGCCTTGTGTCCATCTGGCTGTGTCACCTCGTCTTAAGGAAGAAACAGCAGCCTGGACAGGTAAAGTCCCTCCACCAGGGACTCCCCGCGAAGGGGGCTGGTGCTGGGTGTCAGTAGATCTCTCAACCCTGCCTGGTAGCCTCTGGCACGCTGCCTTGATGTCCTCTTTTGGGCCACAGTCCACTTCCTTTCCCACAAGTTTGATCTCCTTTAAGAGTTCTGAATATTCACCGGAATCCTAAATATTCAGAGTCCTAATGTTCATTGGAAGGACTAATACTGAAGCTGAAACTCCAATCCTTTGGCTACCTGATGTGAAGAACCAACTCATTGGAAAAGACCCTAATGCTGGGAAAGATTGAAGGCAGGAGGAGAAGGGGATGATGGAGAATGAGATGGTTGGATGGCATCACCGACTTCAAGGACATGAGTTTGAGTGAACTCCAGGAGTTGGCGATGGACAGGGAAGCCTGGTGTGCTGCAGTTCATGGGGTTGCAGAGAGTCAGACACGACTGAGCGACTGAACTGAAGAGTTCATCTGTGAGCTGGCATAGTGATGAGCTGGCAGGGGCCCGCCCTCCGCCCTGAGAGGACTTCGGTGTCTGCCGTGGATACCCCCTCCTCCTTCTCATCCCTTCCAGTCTCTTCACATGGTTGCCTCTGGACATGTGTCTCCTGGCAGCCTCCGTCTGCCCCAGCTTTCCCAGCCACAGATGGGCACTGGGGCCTCTGCCTTTTTGGGGTGATGAAGAGGTGGGAGTTCTGCTGGGGGGGCTCTGGAATAGAAGGCAGTAGATTTTGCAGGTGGAGGCTGCTGCTGGGGGCCGGGGCAGAGGGGAAGGCTCTTTGGGCACCCCCTGCCGGCCCCCCTCTCCCTGCCCCATCCCTCCAACCATCTCCCATGATCTCAGACCCAGATCCGCTCTGGCTTTGGGGAAGACAGTTCAGCAAAGCAGCAGGAACACCCGGGTCGGCCAAGCTCCCAAGGCAGCACCGACAGCAGCCGGAGTGACAGGCTTGGGGGGCACGCTGCCCTCTGCACGGCTGGGGGCAGGTGTCACTGTGCCATCGGGACCTGGATTAAGACAATCTCGGTTATGCTCCAGCTGGTGACACCTGAGTCCTAAGAGCTCTGTTCCTTAGCGGTTTCACCTGCCCCCAACCTAAAAAAATAAAACGCTGAGATAACGTTTAACACCTGCCAGAAAGGGACGTTGAGGGAATTATCTTGGAATCAATGATGCTCTATTTTGCTTTTTCATGGGCAGAGAATCTTCTGTATGGTATATATTCTTTGTTACTTGTTGAGATGCTTTTGGTTCCTAAGAGGAGGTCATTTTACATTTAAAGTTTCTCAGTCATGTCTGACTCTTTGCGATCCCATGGACTATACAGTCAGAGAAGGCAATGGCACCCCACTCCAGTACTCTTGCCTGGAAAATCCCATGGACGGAGGAGCCTGGTAGGCTGCAGTCCATGGGGTCTCGAAGAGTCGGACACGACTGAGTGACTTCACTTTCACTTTTCACTTACATGCATTGGAGAAGGAAATGGCAACCCACTCCAGTGTTCTTGCCTGGAGAATCCCAGGGATGGCAGAGCCTGGTGGGCTGCCGTCTGTGGGGTCACACAGAGTCGGACATGACTGAAGCGATTTAGCAGCAGCAGCAGCAACAGGACTATACAGTCCATGGAATTCTCCAGGCCAGAATACTGGAGTGGGTAGCCTTTCCCTTCTCCAGGGGATCTTCCCAATCTAGGGATCGAACCCAGGTCTCCCGCATTGCAGGAGGATTCTTTACCAGCTGAGCCATAATAAGAGGTCAGTTTTTGTAAATGTGCCATGGGTACTTGAAAAAACAAATATGTATTTTCTATAGGTATATTTCAGTATCTGTCACTGCGCTCAGAACATAGTAGGACTTGGTCAATACTGAAGTCGAATGAGCTTTTTTTTTTTTTTTTTTTTTTTTTTACCTCCAACATGGGGCTGTATGGCAACTTCAGAATAGGTGTTTGCTTTGTGACATATGAATTTGCTGGGATGAGTCTGTCCCAGAAACGTCTGACTCTATAATATCAGAGATGCGCTCTGTGGATCAGCTGTGTGGGAACCTTCCGGCAGCTCTCTGGAGGACTTCCTCAGGGGGGTGGGCTGACCACCTGCATCGGGATCAGCTTGGGAGCTTTTTAAAGATGCAGCTTCTGGGCCCGACCCCAGGCCTGTGAATCAGAATTTCTGAGGATGAGGCCAGAGTCTGACCTTTTAAGACTGCCTTTCCACCTGGATTCTGAGGCGCTCGGACATTTGAGAACCACGACAGAGGAGCCTGGCAGGCTGCAGTCCGTAGGGCTGCAAAGAGTTGGATCTGATGAAGCGACTTAGCACGCACTTAGCATGCAGGTACATGAGGAACCTTCATCTAAGTGACTTTTCAGATTTTCTTCTTTGAAATAACAAGAAATCTGTATCACTGTGGGAAAAAGCACTCTTGCTTCCTGAGTCTTCCCACTGCTCCCCCACGTCTGTTGAACACATGGAAATGTTGCTCTATGAGAGAAGAAAATGAATGTGTGTTACCCCTGTGGTACATCAGTAGCTGCTGTTACATACCATTGCTGATTAGGTCCTCATCACAGCCCTGTGAGATGTTGTAGTGGGGTACACGGTGGCCCCTAAAACAATGTGTCCATGTCCTGACCTCAGTACCTGTGAATGTGACTGTCTGTCTTTGGTGTTTTTTTTGTTGTTATTAGCTATAAATCATTAATCTGAAAACTTCTTGGAAATTTATTTATTTTTATTGAAGTATAGTTGATTTGAAATGTTGTGTTAATTTCTACTATACAGCAAAGTGATTCAGTTATACATATATATATATATATATATATGTATATATATATATATACTTTTCCATTACAGTTTATCACAGGGTATTGAGTATAGTTCCCTGTGCTATACAGTAGGACCTTGCTGTTTATCCATACTCTGCATAAAAGCTTGCATCTTCTAATCCCAACCTCCCACTCCACTCCTCCCGCAACCCCCTCCCCCTTGGTAACCACAAGACTTCTCTATGTCCATTTTCTGTTTCCATTTCATAGATGGGTTCATTTGTATCATATTTTAGATTCCACATATAAGTAATATTACATGGTACTTGTCTTTGTCTGAATTACTTCATTTATTATAATCTCTAGTTATGTCCATGTTGCTGCAAATGGCATTACTTCATCCTTTTTATGGCTGAGTAGTATTCCACTGTATACATGGACCACATCTTCTTCATCCATTCATCTGAAATATGACCTTTTTTTGAGAAAGCCTTTACGAGATGTGATCAAGTGAAGGATTTGGAGGTGAGTTTAGCCTGGGTTAACCAGTAGGGTCTAAACTGTATGACCACTTCCTTTACAAGAGATCAAAAGGAGACGGTACAGTCAGACAGGAAGAGGCCGTTAATGATAGAGGCAGAGGGTGGAGTGATGCTGCCACAAGCCAAGGAACACCTGGAGCCTCCAGAAACTGGAAGAGGAGAGGATGGATCCTCCCCTCAAGCCTGCAGAGGAAGTGTGGTCCTGCCCGTATCTTGACTTTGGACTGCTGGCCTCGGGACTTATGAAAGAAAAACTTTTGGTTATATTAAGCCACCCAGTTCATGGTAACTTGTTATAGTAGCCCCTGGGAAATTAGTACTGATTGGTATTGTTATTTCCATTTCTAATCATAGAGCTGGGTCTGCTGTAGTGCAATACATTCTATTACCATAACTGCTGGCCTCTAGGACAATGGTCACTTTGAACTGATTCTTCCTTTGACGGCATTTATGATTTAAGCACATTTCTTTCTCCTGTGTTAGACCCAGAGATCATTGCTGCCCATTTAGTGCAGTGAAAAGTCTGGGGAAGTTAGATATTTCCCAATGTCCTGGGCAGGAATCACTCCGGCTGGAAGAGCGTGGTACTTAGTGATGTTCACAGCACAGCCAGCAACAGCACCCCCAAACATGGACGTGGCTGTAACCCCACACTCCTGGAGGAGGGAGCTCACCTGAGCCCTAAGCAGGGCAATCCCCTGGGCTTTCACTCATGTCTGGTCCTGTGTCCATCATTTCAACTCCCTGCACAAATTAGCCTTGACCTTCCCAGCTCACATGAGGGATGCACTGGGAATAATAACAAAGTTAGTGCTAACCGTGGCCAATTTCAGTAACAACCCTCTAAAAATACATCAGATTTATAAAGTATTCATGAATCTAAAAGCACTTGAGTGTAGGTTTTTTTTTTTTTTTTTTTTTGAGTGTAGTTTTAAGGTGAAAGCATTACCTCTAGATTTAGACAGACCTAGATTGGAATCCTAACTCAGCCATGCAGCTGCTATGATGTACTGTCTGAGTGCCAACATCCTCACTTAACAAAACTGGGTCTCACCTCTGCAGAATGCCATGTGGATTAAAACGAAACAGAGGTGGTACAGGGCTTAGTCTCGTGATTGGATAAGGAGTGCTGAGAGAGCCATCATTACTATTCAATGTCTGAACATTGCAACGAGCCTCCTACTTTGACTGCTTGACCCCAGCCCAGGTTCTAAGGCTTTCTCTATTTCTTAAAATTTACATGGACAAAATGTGAGCATTGTATGGTCCGTGTGAGCCTCTTTTATGAGCTATTTATTAAAGGTTTCTCTGTGGTCTAAAATGACCACATAATTTGAATATTACCCTTCTGCTACTTTATTTTTCTTGTGTTGGAAATGTCAAGTGGGGTGGATTTGAAATGCTACTAACTAGGGATATTAAACATGTGAGTGTTGAATGACAGTTTAAAAAAAAAAGGAAAGCCAAGCATATGGGATCATTAAATTATTGAAGATGTTTTGCTGCAGTGGATTTATAAATAGTACATGTTTAAAGGGTTATTTCCTTTACATTTCTTTAGGGACAACTGAAGAGTCTTCTCATTTGAGTTTAAAGAGAACTGACAGTGGGAAAAAGGTCAATGAAATGTTCATTCATGCAATCTCTATGCCCCAAATCCCTGAAACTTCAAATAAGAACATAACCAATTCTACGGAACGGTATCAAAGAGTCTCCTTTATTTGTAGAGCAGGCTGAGGCAATGGCTTTAATTTAGCAGCTAGGGAGGGAAAAGCTTAAAATATATTAAAAAAAAGTTTCATATTTTAACCAGTATCACTTTTCCCCCTGACCCCCCGAAGCAAACCTCCAAATTGAAGTTTGCTTCTATGGATAAAATCCAAAAAGGAAACCAACAATCAGTTTCTGAAGCCTTTCAATTTCCTGACACATTAGCTCTTGAAGGTGCTAATCTTTTTTTTGCTGCTCCATTCGGCATGTGGAAAATTCCAGTGACCACAGATTAAACCCGCGCCCCCTGCCATGTAAGCTCATTGTCTTAACCGCTGGACCATCAGAAAAGTCCTAATTTCCTAAAACTGTAGCTCTTTAGAATATGTTATTCTACAAAAAGAGAATGTAGATCTTGCATGGCTTGTGGTGTTATGTATATTGTTCGATAAACTGCCATTTTTTTTGAGCCCTTAAAATTATTTTGCCCCAACCAAGACCTGCTATGATATTAACAATGGTGCTCAGTATGGTGGCACACATGCTATAAGGAGAATATTAATAAATATTTTATTTATAAATAAATTTATTTACAAATAAAATTAATAAATATCAATAAACATTTAGAATAGTATATTATATTCTAAATGTTACTAAGGGCTTCCCTAGTAGCTTAGTTGGTAAAGAATCTGCCTGCAGTGCAGGAGACCCGGGCTCAATCCCTGGGTCAGGAAGATCCCCTGGAGAAGGAAAGGCAACCCACTCCAGTATTCTTTTCTGGAGAATCCCATGGACAGAGGAACATGGCCGGCTAAATAACATGTCACTAAATAACAACAACAACCCAAAAAAAGAAAAAGGGAGGATGTGGAGTGACTGGGGACAGATCCTGGGAAGACAATGGAACCAGCTGCAGTTCCCTCTATGCAGGGCTGCCCCCCATAGGTCTGGGACCCCTGGGAATTATGTGATACATGGTGTTTGATGCACATAAGTGGGGGGCACAGAATCCATAGTCTTTATCAGACATTCATGGTCTTGAAGAAAGTTAAGATCCACTACTTCTTCATTTTTCCCTTTGGAACTGGCCGAGAGGAAGGAGGAGGTGATGGGGTGCAGGTTAAGTGGGGGAAGGAGAACTGCCCCAGCTCTTCCCATGTTAATTAACCTCTCACCTCCTGGCAGCCTTTCCACCTCCATAAACCATGATCAGTAACACAAAACTTTCAGCTGGTTCAACCATCCGAAGCAAAATCTAATCACAGAATGTGAAGTTGAAACGGTACAGCAACATCAGGGAAAGACACACTGTCTTTAAATTTTTATTACTTGAATTAAAAAAAATTTTTTTGAAAGTGTACTTGTTTTCCCCTGTATGCTTGGTCTTAACCTCTTTCTCTGCAATTTTCAAAAATGGCTTGAAGTCCATAATTCAACGACAAAATTCAAGCATTTTTCTGATGACGAGGGGATAGTTTAAATGTTTTCTTTGAATGGGAGAATGCATTTACTTTATAAGCTTTTAAAATATACTCTTCCTGAAAATATTTAAAATATATTTTAAAATATTTTAAACATTTTAAGAAATATTTTTAAAAATATATTTAAAATATGTTCAGGCTTTAGATTCACTTAATTGTATTAATTATTTGTACCAATAAGAGAGTGAATAAAAATCCCATGAAAAATTGGGTAGAGAGACATTAAAGGATTTATGTTACCACATTTAATCACATCTTTCTGATGATGGCAGGTCTCAGGGGATGCTAAGTACTGGGGTCAGAATCCAAATCTGTCTGACTCTAAAGTCCATATTCTTTCCTCTGCCTCCTTCACCTCTGCTGAGGTCCCTCTGTGAACCCCTCCATAAAGTCCCCCCACCCCCCACTCTGCACCTTAGCACTGGGGACAGACATCTGCACACTCCTGGAAGAAACAAAGGCCGATTCTGAGTGAATCCCATCAGAATCCTTCCTCTAGAGGGGCTCTTTAAGCTGACAGGGGATGGCTACACAGAAGGATGGCTGGACAAAACAAGAGAAGTGAGATATCAGTTTTCCTGCGAGACTGAAGTGTGTATCTGTTAGAAAGTATGAAGAACAAATTGATCAAAGCCTGAGCAATAGAAACAGTAGAGAATGTTGTTCGTGCTTTGAAAATAGCCAACTTGGTTTGGGTTTTACTCTAAAAACTAGAGAGGCATAGCCCCATTTCAGGATATGTGATGGCTTTTCATCCCTCACGGTCAAGTGTTGTCCAGATACTTTTTCTGCAAACTCCTCATGACATTTTGGCAAAGGACAAAAGCCCCTGTGCTTCAAGGAGACTAACATCTTAAGGTGACATATCCAAGGCAACCAGCCCAGTGCCTGGTCTAAGTCTGGTGCTAAATGAATGATCGTTCTTGAAGGAGATACGAGGCCAGTGTAATAGGGAGGGAAACCGTTGGTCTAAAGTCTGCACAGTTGCCAAGTGTAGTTTCCGTGATGATGTCATGGAATGCTTGGATGGGAGGACCCTGGGGCATCATATTCGGGTCTTACTCCTTTTCTTTTCCCTCAGCTTTAGTGAGGTGTAATTGACCAATAGAAAGTGTGTATACTTACGGTGCACGATGTGACGATTTGACATATGTTATATTGTGAAATGAGCACCACGTTTAGGCTAACGCGTCACTCACATCATCATGACGCATTTGTGTTGAGGGGGTGGTAAGAACACTTGAGATCTATTTTCTTCACAAATTTCAAAGAAATGGTAACTGTAGTCACCGTGCTATACATTAGATCACCAGCACATATCCATCTATGACTGAAAGGTTCTGCCCTATGACCGACAGCACGTCATCACCCCATCCCACTTCCTACCAACATACCATTCTACGCTCTGCTTCTCTGAGTCTGGAATTCTTTAGACTCCATGTGCACATGAAATCATACAGTATTTTTCTGCCTCCAGCTTATTTCACTGAGCTTAATGTCTCAGGTTCATCTGTGTTGTCACAAATGGATTTCCTTCTTTTGCATGGCTGAATGATATTCTGTTATGTACACACATGTATGCATATCACAACTTCTTCATTCATTCATCCATCGCTGGACAGCAGGTTGTTTCCATATCTTGTGAATAATAATGCTGCAACAATCGTGGGAGTCCAGATATTGCTCCGAGAAATTGTTTTCATTTCCTTTGGTTATATTCCCAGAGGTGAGATTGCTGATCGTATGGTAGTCTTAGTTTTAATTGTTTTAGGAAACTTTCTACTGTTTTCCAGAGTGGCTGTACCAATTTACTTTCCAAACACTGTACAGGGATTCCATTTTCTCCACTAACACTTGTTATCTCTTATCTTCTTACAACATCATGTTGGTAGGTAGGAGGTGATACCTCCTTGTGGTTAGATTCACATTTCCTGGTGATTAGTGAGGTTGAGCCCCTTTTCATATACCCATCGGCCATCTTCTTTGGAAAAATGTCTATTCAGGTCCTTTGACCATTTCTCAGCTGGGATTTATTAATTTGCTCTTGAGTTTGATGAGTTCCTTACATATTTTGAATATGAACCCCTTACTTGGTTTCCAAATAAATTCCCCCATTCTGTAGGTTGTCTTCTCATTTTGCTGCTAACTCGCCCTTAACCAGCACCAAAATCTGGCCAGAAAGCATAATTCATCAGAATGTTATTGACACAACTTACAGAGGAAAGAAGCGAATGAAAAGAAAATGAACTGGTGACAAGGATGTCTAGATAAACAGAGAACAGTCCAGTTGGCATCCTGTGTGCAGTATTCATTCGTCTCGTTCTCAGGAGGCTGATCTCTAGTACCTGTAGGACGAGCTCAGAAGGACAAGGCACTAGAAATCAGACAAAACCAAATTAATTCTGTTCTCCCCGAGCCACACCTAACAGGGACTCCTATTTTAGAACGTTTTCTGGTAACAAGATTAAGCCCCGATGGGCTAGAGAACTCAGTGAATCAGAATACACGGATTGGGACCTGGCAGGCACTTCACTTACAGCTGCAGCTCAGGAAAGGTGTGTTCGCTGCCCTCAGGACCATGGCTGGGAAAAGATGATCTGCAAAGATGTACTAACCGCGACAGAGTTTTCCATCCCTCCTCGGTGCTGTCTGCCCAGCCGCCCCTCCCGCTTCTCCTCCTCTTCACTCCTGCACGAGAAGCGATCTAGGGTGTCAGGAGATGAGATGACTCCTCTGATATCAGATTGAGTCCCTTGGATTTGCCCTTTTGCTTGGCTTCAGCCTCTGATATTGGGAACGACCGTGTTATATTTGTGAAGGTTTTCATCTCACGGAAGACACTTGGACTGCAGTGGACTCTGGTGATTTAAGGTCCAGTGTGAGTGGCTGGCTGATAGCTCTTTGTTTTCCGTAATCCTTTGACTGGGACAAGAAATCAGAGTGTTTTAATCATGCTGCCCCACGGGGGTCAGGGATTCCTTCGCTTTGTGCTGTGTGTCTGGTGGTGTGTATTTGCACTATGCTTTAAAGGTAAGTTTTATTTCTGCTTTTTTTGGTGTTCCCTTTTCAGCTGCATGTATATATACTTCTATTTGTGTGCCACTGAGCAGAGATAGGATACTCTATGGACAAATATGGAGAGTGTTTGTACAGGAGTTACTCTTCAGACAGCTGTTAATTAATCTATTCATTTTTAATTGGTTGACAACATGTAAAATGAGATTGGGGAGAATGGGATGGGGAGGACAAGAAAACATTGTAAACCATAGTTTATTTTATTTTCCCGATGAAAATATGCAACAGTAATAATGGCACAGTTTCCTGTCTATCTTTGCGATGGATATATTCAATTTCTTTATCTATATTTATATGTTTTTTTTCAGAACTGTGGTTTATTAGCTGATACTATTCCTCAATCTATGAAGCCTTCCATTTTGTAGCTAACTGTCTTTGTTTTGGGAAATATGTTATATTCCTGTCCTGAAGTGTGTCTCAAGAGGAAGGTCATTCATTTTCAAAGTGAGGACTTAGACAGCTGCCCCTCTGTCCATGTCTGCAAAACCACACCTCCACGTGCTCTTGGCTTTGCAGGGATTTACTTGCCAAGACTCATGGAGGGTTCATCTGAAATGTCTCAAAGGAAAAGTAAAATCTTAAAGGAGGAAAACAGGGAATGGGAGGATTTTTGTATTACCTGTTTTATGGAGAAATATCTCTATCATTATTAATAAAGATGGCAGACAATGATGGTTTATGTCTAAAATTGTTCTTTCCTGTCTCAACAGACTTACAGAACAAACTTATGGTTGCCTAGGGGAAGGGATAGTTAGGGAGTTTGAGATGGACATGTACACACAGCTATGTTTAAAATGGATAACCAACAAGGATCTACTGTATAGCACATGGAGCTCTGCTCAATGTTACGTGGCAGGCTGGATGGGAGAGTTGTTTAGGGGAGAATGGATACATGTATATGGATGGCTGAGTCCCTTCGCTGTTCACCTGAAATTATCACAACACTTTTAATACCCCAAGACAAAATAAAAAGTTCAAGAGAAAAAATTGTTCTTTCCTGCTCAAATCTCAATGTTTCCGTGTTTCCAAATGCATTTGGCAAAGAACAGTTTTTATTTAGCAGTTTAACAGCTACCATTTCATTTGTTTTTGCCAGTAAGTTGTGCAACCCCTTAAATTTTTTTTTCTTTCAGGGCATAAATCCCTTTGGGAAATTTATAGTCTAATATTTCAGGTATTAAATTTGACTTCTATGAGGAAAAATATGGAAAGGGCATTAATGAGATGAATCATGTCAAATGAAGGCAAGTAACCTACATTTAATGCATTCTTGGGAAAATACAAATAAATATGATTACGTTATTGTCTGAAATTTAATGACTGAAAGAGCTATTGCTTAAGAACTTTGGGGGTTCTTTAAAAAATATTTTCAGCAAAATTTTTCTTAGAAACTTTGCACTCTCACACATCGCCAAGATTATTGAAGTTGAAAGTTGATTTTAAAAAGGAGAGCTTAAGACCTTTATAAACTCGACAGCTATTTGAGTTTGTTTGATGAAGTTTCCCCAGCTACACACCCTCCTGGTTGTAGAAACAAAGATCAGTCAGATCAGTCCTTTGACAAGAAAGAGCAGGACTTTTTTTTTTTTTAAACACTTAATTCATAAATTAATTCTTGGCTGCGCTGGGTCCTCACTGCTGGGTGTGGGCTTGCGCTAACTGTGTTGTCTTCTCAGCGGCTGCTCTTGGTGTGGAGCACAGACTCTGGGGCACACAGGCTTCAGCGGTGGTAGTGCACAGGCTTAGTTACCTCGTGGCATGCGAGATCTTCCCGGGCCAGGGATCGAACCCACGTTCCCCGAACTGGCAGGCCGAGTCTGAACGTTACACTGGACCCCCAGGGAAGCTCAGGACTTTCATCACTAGATCAGCGAGAGGGTGAGCTCTGGTCAGTGATGGAGCTGAGCATCCACTTAGAAGCGCTCTTCCCAGCATCACTTTGTCTCCTCTCTCACCAGTCCTGAGATGCAGGCCCTACTCTTCTCATCTCCATGACAAAGGCGAGGAGCCCGGCCAAGAGAGTCCAGTGACGTGGTCCTGGGGAGCGCTGATGCCCATGCCCGCCTCCTGGGGAGGGAAGGCCCTGGAACCTCCCCGCGGGCACGCTCTCTGCTTCTCTAACTCCTCCCTCTGTTTGGCCCGAAGGCTGTGCCAGCTGCGCATCAGAGGAGAGGCTCTTTCACAAGCTCTTCGCTCATTATAACCAGTTCATCAGGCCCGTGGAGAACGTTTCCGACCCGATCACCGTGTATTTTGAAGTGGCCATCACGCAGCTGGCCGACGTGGTAAGTGCGAGGGGGTCACCACGTACCACGTGGCCTCAAAGGACTCCAACTCTGAGGGGTCTGAGCAATTCCCACTCACTGCACGGGGGTAAATAAAGGGATTTAAAGGAATTCTTTGGCAGTCCAGTGGGGAGTACTACCCACTCCATGGAGTACTACCCACTCCATGCTGGACTCCAAGGGCACAGGTTTGATCTCAGGTCGGGAAACTAAGATCCCACAAGCCGTGTGGCTCAACCAAAAAAAAAAAAAGCAAAAACTTCAAACCAAAAAAGGAACAAACAAGAATCTACGAAGTACCGGCCCTTCAAAGCTGGCCCATTGCAAGGGATCTACTCCTCCCAGGATGCTGTCATCATTTCTGTTCAGTTCAGTTCAGTTGCTCAGTCGTGTCCGACTCTGCGACCCCATGGACTGCAGCACGCCAGGCCTCCCTGTCCATCACCAACTCCCAGAGTTTATTCAAACTCAGGGCCATCGAGTCAGTGATGCCATCCAACCATCTCATCCTCTGTCGTCCCCTTCTCCTCCCACCTTCAATCTTTCCCAGCATCAGAGTCTTTGCAAATGAGTCAATTCTTCACAACAGGTGGCCAAAGTATTGGAGTTTCAGCTTCAGCATCAGTCCTTCCAATGAATATTCAGGACTGATTTCTTTTAGGATGGACTGATTGGATCTCCTTGCAGTCTAAGGGACTCTCAAGAGTCTTCGCCAACACCACAGTTCAAAAGCATTAATTCTTCGGCGCTCAGCTTTCTTTATAGTCCAACTCGCACATCCATACATGACTACTGGAAAAACCATAGCTTTGACTAGACAGACCTTTGTTGGCAAAGTAATATATTTATTTCTGTTAAGGTAGTGTATTTATGGAAATGTTCTCAGAACCAGTTTGTGAAGCCAAGAGGCGAAGGGGAGCAGTTGAGGGGACACAAAAGGCGTTGACTTCGTCGTGCACCTGTTATGTACCGTGTCTACACTCCGTGGCCGTCCTTTGCATCTTAGAGCTGGGGAGAGAGCAGCTCAGGTCAGCCACATTCCCAGTGACACGTGATTACAGATGGCAGCACTACAGTTCAGTCAAGCCTGTTTAACCCCAATGCTCATGCCTGTTTTACTCTACGAGTGAATTGCTCTAAGTCTTCTGTGTTACAGAATGAGGAAAAAGCTCACCTTCTATGATATAGGGTTCCATCAAGTCCTGAGAAACAGATGGGCATTTGGAGGTCTTCATTTAAATTAATTGGTACCCTGTTCAAGGGCAGGGAGGATGAGAGTTCTTTGTTTTGAACAATCTTGGCACCTGGGTGCTGGCAGAGGAGGTGTGGGGCCTGGTGCCCCAGTACTGGGCAGGTTCTGGACTTCAAGGTGTGGCAGGCACAGGCTGGCCCGAGACTCCGGACGTGGACCAAATTCTAGGAATAGGTAGGCTCCCAAGAGGCTTGCGGAGCATCTGTGAGACAGTAGTATACAGACAGAGGGCACCCGGATAGGGGTGGGGGGCAGTCCCAGACAGGGAGGAGCCCTCCTTCTGCTCAGCTTTGCTTGGGAGAAACAGTGGTAAGTTTTGAGAGTCCATTGCTGGCACTAGTGACCATCATTAGCCTCCAAATGTTGCACTGCAAGAGTGCTGAAGGTTCTGGATGTGTCTTCAGTAGCTACTCCACTGGGAGGTGGTAGCTGCTTAGGAGCACATTATATTTGGGATGTCAGCCTGGAATGCATTTCTTCCAGAGAGCTCCATGACCCTCTGCAGGTCATTTAGGTACTTACTTAAACCATCTCCTCAGAGAAGCCTTCCTGCTTCACCCTGTCTAAAAGAAATGTGTATGCACGTGTGCACACACACATATACACACACCACTCAGTCCCTCTTAATTTTTTTTCCATAAGGCTTATCACTATCTTACATTATGTGTGTGTGTGTTAGTTGCTCAGTTGTGTCCGACTGTTTGTGACCCCCATGGACTGTAGCCCGTCAGGCTCCTCTGTCCATGGGGATTCTCCAGACAAGAATACTGACTGGGTTGCCATTCCCTTCTCCAGGGGATCTTTCCAACTCAGGGATCGAACATGGGTCTCTGGCATTGCAGGCAGATTCTTTACCATCTGAGCCACCAGGGAAGCATCTTACATTGTATCATATATTTATTTTTGATTTTCTGTCTCCCCAGCTAGTAGCTTAGATACACACGTGTGTGTGTTAGTAGCTTAGTCGTGTCCGACTCTGCGTGGACTGTAGCCCACCAGGTTCCTCTGTCCATGGGATTTCCCAGGCAAAGATGCTGGAATGGGTTGCCATTCCCTTCGCCATTAGACACAAATTGGTAGGGGTATTTTCCTATGCTGGTTATTTCTGTAACCCAAGCATTTATAGAGCACATAGTAGGTACTCAATAAATATTTGTTAGTGAATGAGTGAAGAAGCAATCGGCAGTGGATTGGACGGGAGTGAGAGATGTGTTGTGGGGAGTGGCAGGATCCCGCTGGAAGACTCCACGGCAAGCTGAGCTGACACCTTCAGGGGTGGCTGGGCTTAAGACTGAGAGCCTAGAGGGTGCTGGGGCACAGCTGGGGAAGACGATGGCAAAAACAATGATGCCCTCCACCGTCGGCTGGATGTCCCCTCCCCCCTCCCACTCTTTTCTCTCCCTGCTTTCTTTTCATGAGATCAGAAGGCTTTGTGGGCTGCAGAGGTCAGAAAGCCTTCACAGAAAAAGTGAAGCTTCAATCAGATTTGAAAGACAGTAGTACAGTCACATTTCCTTTCGAAGTCAGCAGGGTGGGGACCAGTGTGGAAATACTGTATTTTTGGTTGATTTTTATGAGTCACCTTTTCAGTCTTCTTTGTTTTCCTCCATTAGCACGAACTCAGCTCAGCTCTTTTTAGAGCTCTAAGATTCACTTCTATCAGCAGGTACATTTGAGGCTAAAAAAATATTGTTTCTTCTTCCCAGGATGAAGTAAACCAGATCATGGAAACCAACTTGTGGCTACGTCACGTATGTGTCTATGTCCCTTACTCTTCTCTGGGAACATGTCACTGACATGTCAGTTTAGTGATGTCCAGTGGATAAAATCCACTAGCACTCCCTCTTTCCATCCCCAGTTTATGACAGAGTGTAAAATATTATCTATCTCCAAAGCCCAAAGTTCAATCCGGTAACAGCTGCCTGGCTGCAAACACAAGGTGCAGAACCTGCTGACAAAGTTCTCACTGACTCTGTCCTTTGAAGGTTCCTGCTCTCAGGCCTCCGGTTTTTGCTTATATCTTGAGCTCCAGAGCCCGATGCTGACCCACTCTTTGATTCTGCTGTGGCTTAGATTCCCACTGTTTGGGTTAATCTGTCATGCCATCTTATTCTTCCTTTTGCTCTTAATCTTTTATGCAGATTTCGTAATAAACCTATCATCCGACTATCTTTTTATTATTACAGATGGATTGCTGCTAGAGATTGAACATAGTCTATGGAATGTGGAAACAGTCTATAAACTTGACCAGCTAATTAATAATCAATAGATACATATCTAACATCTAGTGGATAACCTATTTTTTCCCCAATCAGCTCAGCCACCTTGTTCCCCTTGAGTTTAATCTCCCAGCTTTTGGTAGAAACCAAAGTTAAGTGAAAGTTGCTCAGTCAAGTCCTACTCTTTGTGACCCCATGGACTATACAGTCCATGGAATTCTCCAGGCCAGAATACTGGAGTGGGTAGCCTTTCCCTTCTCCAGGGGATCTTCCCAACCCAGGGATTGAACCCAGGTCTCCCGCATTGCAGGTGAATTCTTTACCAGCTGAGCCACAGGGGAAGCCCAGGAATACTGGAGTGGGTAGCCTATCCCTTCTCCAGCAGATCTTCCCAACTCAGGAATCAAACCAGGGTCTCCTGTACTGTGCAATTTCCACATTCCAAGGACTGTGTTCAATCTCTAGTAGCAATCCACTTCTGATATTAAAAGATAGTATGATGATAGGTTTATTGCAAAATTTGCATAAAAGATTAAGAGCAACAGGAAGAATAAGATGGTATGACTGATTAAACCATGTACTCTTCAAATAAAAACCTTTTCAAAAAACTGTTGAGCCAATATAGGATTAACATTAGAAGTAAGTGAAGAATTTTTAAAACTGACTCCTATTTCCTTCAGATCTGGAATGACTATAAACTGCGTTGGGACCCCACGGAATATGACGGCATTGAGACTCTTCGTGTTCCTGCCGAGATGATCTGGAAGCCCGACATCGTGCTCTACAACAAGTATGCGCGCCCGACAGCCAGTCTTTTCCCAAAGCTGCTTTAGGTATAGGCTGACCCGAAGCACGGGGGAGTCACTAACGGCGTCTGATTTACTTTGCAGTGCGGTCGGTGATTTCCAAGTCGAAGGCAAGACAAAAGCTCTGCTTAAATATGATGGCATGATAACCTGGACTCCACCAGCGATTTTTAAGAGTTCCTGTCCTATGGATATCACTTTTTTCCCTTTTGACCATCAAAATTGTTCCCTGAAATTTGGTTCCTGGACTTACGACAAAGCTGAAATTGACCTTCTAATCATTGGCTCTAAAGTGGACATGAATGAGTTTTGGGAGAACAGTGAGTGGGAAATTGTCGATGCTTCTGGCTACAAGCATGACATAAAGTACAACTGTTGTGAAGAGATATACACAGACATCACCTATTCTTTCTACATTAGGAGACTGCCGATGTTTTACACCATTAATCTGATCATACCCTGTCTCTTTATTTCGTTTCTTACTGTCTTGGTCTTCTACCTTCCTTCTGACTGTGGTGAAAAAGTGACGCTTTGCATTTCAGTGCTACTCTCCCTTACCGTGTTTTTGCTAGTGATCACAGAAACCATCCCATCCACGTCTCTTGTGATCCCCCTGGTGGGCGAATACCTGCTCTTCACCATGATCTTCGTCACCCTGTCCATCGTGGTGACAGTGTTTGTCTTGAATATCCACTATCGCACCCCGACCACCCACAACATGCCCACGTGGGTGAAGGCGGTCTTCCTCCGGCTGTTACCCCAGATCCTGATGATGAAGAGGCCTCTGGACAAGACGAAGGACACAGGATCTGATAGAAACCCCAAAGGAGTCTCCAGTAGGCCTGCCAAAGTCAAGTTTGATCATCACAAAGAGCCCAGACTTCTTAAAGAATGCTGCCGCTGTCATCGATCCAATGAACCTGCCACCAGCAAGAGAAGATTAAGTCATCAGCCTTTACAGTGGATGGCTGAAAATTCGGAGCTCTCGCCTGAAGTTGAAGACGTAATCGATAGTGTTCATTTCATAGCAGAAAACATGAAGAACCAGAATGAAACAAAGGAGGTAAATGCATGAGTTCCCTAGTCTGTCCACCGTGGCGGGCCTAGGGGCCCTGGGTAGAACCCCAGTCAGAACTCCAGTGTGAGTTCTGTTTGCAAGACAGTCGGAGAGTGGGTGCCCTGAGATCCAGCTCTGTGATGCTGCAGTTATGGGTGAACTGCCCTGGTGAAGGGACAGAGTAAGGGATGGCCTCAGAGCAAATCTTTGCCTCCAGAAATGTCAACTCAAGTGAAATCTGGTTAAAATAAATACTCAGGACAGTCTTGGTTAGTTAAACTGAGAGCCACTGCTTAAGGAAGGTTGGGAGAGGGAAGAGCCAGCGGAGGGACAGGACGGAATGCTGCAGCTCCAATTGCACTCACTAGACCTGACAGGGATCCAAGTGCTGATTGAATCAGCTTCGGGGATATTTTTAGCATCAACTCAGTCGGCTCCTGCTGCCCAGGGTCTAACTATAGCAGGACAAGCCTCTGCATCCTCCAAAGACAGAGCTGAAGAAATGTATGCCAACTTTCCATCCCATCAGGATGGCTAGCTAGGCACCTCTGAAAACTCATGCCAGGGGTCTGGGTCTGACCTGATGGCAGCTGCCAGCATCCTTGTCTCCTAATGAAAGGACATCGCAGACCTGAAGTCTGCCCGCTGGTACCAGGGAGGACACAGAGTGCGTGTTACACAGGTGTGTGTGTGGGGGGAGGTTGTATCAGGAGCAGCTGAGCCTGGGACTCCCTTCGGTGAGGACATCTTCGTCAAACCTAGGGGACAGTTGCTCTGACTTCAGCACCACCAGGTAGGGCTCCTGGAGGTTGGGAACAGGAAGGGCAGGAGAGATGTAAGGAGCTCTCCACACTAATGGGATGCCAAGGTCTAGAGGGCTGCTGGCTCCTGATGGGGGACCAACATCCTGTAGGGCTTATACCCCACCCTCTGCTGCCTCAAACCCAGTTCCTGGACTTGCCACAGGGTCAGGGATTCCATGGTGCTCATGACAAGAGTGGGTGAAATATGTCCCCGCTCTGTCAGTTAACAATGGATGCTGCAGCCATCAAGTCACTGCCATCACCCCGACTGTGCACCCTGAGAGGCCTCAGGTTGGAGAAAGCGGGATACTGGCTTTAGACAGTTAAGGTGCACATCCAAGGAATGATTTCTGTAACCCGGACTCTTGCCTCTTCCCACCTACAGAAAAGCAGTAAACTCATTAACTTGAGATGTCTGGTTTTCCTTAATTAACAGTAATCTTTTTAAAAACTTAAAAAAATTTGAAGGATAGTTGGTTTACAACGTTATGCTAGTTTCTGCTGTACAGCAAAGTGACCCAGTTATGCATATACATTCTTTTTCAATATTCTTTTCCAGTATGGTTTATCCCAGGAGATTGGATAGGGAGGAGCCAGGATATATAGGAGGTTTTGCAACAAAAACTAGGCAGTTGAAACATCAAAGGATGACTGTGGCGGTCAAATGCAACAAGATACTCTGCAATGTCATATTTTGTTGTTCTGACTACCTGGTCTTTGTTGCAAAATCTCCTTATTATCCTGGCTCCTCCCTTACCTCTTCAGGGCAGTCCCTCAGAGCGATCTCAGAGGCTGCCTCCCAGGCTTGAAGTCCTCAGAAAATCCACCAAATAGAACATAACTCTCGAGGAGAGGAGAGGGAGGCTCAAGAGGAAGAGCCTTATATTTATATAATTATGACTGATTTGAGTTGCTGTACGACAGAAACCAACAATTTTCCTACAATTAAAAATAAATTAAAAAATAATTCACAACTTCCAGGTTGTGCCTTTTTCTCCGTTAATGCGAGAATGGAGCAATCTGAGCCACTCTTTCAGGGCTCCCACGTGCAGCCATGCTGGAGAAGCGGATGACAACCCACTCCAGTTTTCTTGCCTGGAAAATCCCACTGTCAGAGGAGGCTGGCGGGCGACAGTCCACGGGGTTGCAAAGAGTCGAACGTGACTGAGCGACTTATACACACACACACTTGTGGTCAGGAGATGCCCTGTGTGCCCCACAGGAGCCTGCTGACTCTGCAGCCCTCTGCCCCAGGACTGATGGCTCACACACCCTGTTTCTGCAGACAAACAGATGTTCTCCATGTAGACTACGGAGGAGACATGGGTTAACCAGAATCATAGGGATATTTGCTTTAAAAATTGTCAGCGAATCTTCTGTGCAAAGGAGGCAGCTTGTATTTGAAACAGAGCCTATCTCCCATGGTTTTCAGTTTTTACAGGTGTTTGACATTTTGTCTTTCAGGCAGAGGATGACTGGAAATACGTGGCCATGGTGGTGGACAGGGTGTTCCTATGGGTGTTTATAATCGTCTGTGTGTTTGGAACTGCGGGGCTGTTTCTCCAGCCACTCCTGGGGAACACGGGGCATTTGTAAGGATGGATTTTCCCTTCATCTTCGGAAATGTACAGACGCTGTGTTTATTCTGCCATCACCAGGAAACAAATAAAAAACTTCCCACCAGGTCCCCATCTAGACAGAAAAAGAGAGCCTTACTGCCAATGACAAGCCTGGATGCCCTCCCTTGGGGGTGCAGAGGGGTGCTTCAAGATCCCAGGGTCTGGGACCTGGTACTGGAGCCGAGAGCTGGCAGCCCCCGCAGGCTTTCTTGTCTGTACACGTTTGGCTTCTGGGGACATGATCGACCCACAGTCCAGTGAGACATGGAATCAAAGTTGAGCCACGTTAAGAGGTGTTCTTCTGCTTCTCCGGTTTATATACTTCTTGGTATAATGACCCTGCCAGACATGCAACTTTGGACCTTGGACTTGCTGACCCCTGCAGCACCTGTGAACTTGTGTACGCTTGCTTTCTCGTGCTTGTCTCTGTGATGTGGTGCCCACACTGCAGCATCATTTGACACAGTAATTGGTAAAAAGTAACAGCAGGTAGTCAGTCTACCCTTTGAAAAAAATCCTATTGAAGTATAGTTGATTTTTAATGTCATGTGAGTTTCTGCTACCCAGCAAAGTGACTCAGTTATATAGACACACACACACATATCTGTTCTTTTGTAGATTCTTCTCCATTATGGTTTATCGTAGGATATGAATATAGCTGCCTGTGATGTACAGTAGATCTTGTTTACCCATTCTGTATATACTCCATTTGCTAATCCCAAATTCCCAGTCTTTCCCTCCCCCGCCCCCATTCCCCTGTATGTAATTAGATTCATCTGGCATGGACTTCAGCGGTGACCAGCACTGTGGGAGGCATGCTGTGGACACAGAAATAGGTTCTGTCCACACACTTGGAGCTTTTTAGGAAAAGTCATAAACACAGAGATCTCCAGGGCCAGGTGTCATGTGGGGAATGTAACCACAGCATGCTGAGCTCTGGCTGGCAGACCTGGAGCAACCTTTGCCGTGGGTCCAAACGGTATCTCTCCTCCTTAGCCGTTTCCACTTGTTCTGCGTAGCCGAGACTAAAAATAAAAGTGTTTCTTCTTGAAGAAATGGTGATCTTGTATCTTTCAGAGTATTTCCTTTTTCTGAGAGGGAGAGCCTTGGGTATTCTGTTTTATTCTACTCTCACTTCTTATCTTATTTTTTGTATACACTTATCATAATAATTTTAAAGATGCATTTGAAAGTAGAAAAAAAACCCTACCCTGACACAGGAATGAATTTCATTTTGCCTTTTCCATTGGAGTCCCTGTCTAAAGGCACACATAATTGGACACCTCAGGTTTACCATTCGATTTTATATTTTGCTGTTTTCTCTACATCAGGTCAGCAGACCTTCTGCGTGATGATGTGCAGTCTTGCAGTACAATTTTTGTGATTGCATAACCTCTGTTGTGTTGATACACTACAGCTTCTATTTCTAATATCCACCAGGGTTCTTGACCTTCTCTTAATCAATGGAAATTGATAAGAGGCCAGACAAGAAATTCAGGCAAGCCTTTATCGAGGTTTCTGTGGCCTAGGAGAAGCAAAAACAAGTATCAGGTACCCTTGCTCACTCCTGGACGCACACCGGGCAGCCACGGGGGTCCAGGGGTCCTCCCGGAGGGGTGGCTTAAGCGGTCTGCCCACCTCTTTGGCGGTGCTGAGTGCGGGGGCGTGCACAGAACCCTGCTTTGCTTCCTACTCTTCGCAAGTGGCAGTTGGGTTTTTGGTCTCTGTGTATCTTGTTGTCCAGAATTTGCCCCAACTGCTCATGCAGGCAGCTGGTTTTAGTCCCTTATAGTTTCTTTGTATTTTTGTTGCTGGAGGAGACGTTTGTCCAGGTGTGAGCCCCGCAACAAAGGGTCCCGGCCCAGCCTGACTCATTACCACGTGCTAATTCTTCTGTGTCTACCTCACCCTGGAGCTTAAGGCCCGCTCTGGGACCCCAGGCACAGGTTATTCTGTTTTCAAGTCTTTGAACTCTCATCATGTCATATAATTAGAGTGCCTCTGTTTTATCTATCTTCACAGAGAGAGTTACTTGGTTTTTGATACCTTTATTTTAAACTATAAAGCCAAATCACTATTTCATGTCATTGTTTAAAAGTTTTGATTGTGGTGAATACACATAACAAAGGGCACCTTCTAAACCATTCTTAAGTGTACAGTTCAGTGGAATTAACTAACATTAACATTAATTAATTAATTAACATTTCCACTGATGTGCAACCTTTCCCACCATCCATCCCCAAAATGCTTTGTCTTGCAAAACTAAACTCTGCACCCATGAAGCAATAAATTTTGAATTTTTTTTTGAGGAGCCACCATGCCCTTTTCCATACTAGCTGCACCATTTTACATTCTCACCACCAGTGCACAGGGGCTCTATTTTCTCTACACCTTTATCAACATGTGTTGTTATTATTTTTTTTATAATAGCCATCCTAATGGGTAAAAGGTAGTGTCTTGTGGTTTTGATTTGCTTTTCTCTGATGATTCATGATGGTAAGCATCTTTTCATGTACTCACTGGCTATTTGTCTATCTTGTCTGGAGAAATGTGTATTTAAGTCCTTTGTCCCTTTTAAGATTGTATTATTTGTCTTTTTGTGGTTGTTGAGTTGTAGGACTTTTAAAAATATATACTGTATGTTAACCCCTTGTCAGATATAAAAATAAGACTTTTAAGAACTGCAAAACAGGAAGGTAGGGGTGTTCTGTGGTCCTTGGGGGGCACTGGGGGCATTTTGTCACAAGTAAACAAACTGACAACATACATTTAAAAATATGAAATAAGCACTGGAACAAAAGAGGGACCACAGCATGGAGGTGTCTTTGTGTATCTGACCAAAAGAATCAATGCCTTAGATAGCACGGTGCTCATAGATTATTTAGTGTGACTCTTTTTATCTCAAGAGGCAGAGTGGCTTGCCTGTGATCACGTAGCTAACAAATTCAGCTCTCAAACTCACACCTCCCGACTCTTAAAGCGTCTCTCTGCCCCTGGATAATTTAGTCTCTTTCTTGAGACGGGAATCGAACGAGACAGAAGATCAACTGACTTGGCCTGTTTCCTCCCTCCCATCCCCACGTCCTCCCAAAGGCCAGGGTAAAGCTCTTCTCACTATCAGCGAGTGTTAGTCACTCAGTCGTGTCCAACTCTTTGCAACCCCATGGACTCCAGCCCAACAGGCTCCTCTGTTCGTGGGATTCTCCAGGCAAGAATACCAGAGAAGGTAGCCATTTCCTTCTCCAGGACATCTTCCCAAGCCATGAATCGAGCACAGCTCTCCCGCATTGCAGGCAGACTCTTTACCCACTGAGCCGCCAGGGAAGCCCTGTTAGTAGCAGAAAGAAGAAAGCTTCAAATGCAAACCAGGTAGCAAGAGGAAGCAGCAAATACTCTTAGTTTAGGGAGGTCAGGACTGTTGGGGTCAAAGTTTTCTGTAGCAGGGGCAAGGGATACAAATAACCTGCGGGCAGTATGTTCGTCTTCATAACGAGATCAGTCAGTAGTGCTGAGCACAATAGCAGACATTGTTGGGATTCCAAGTCCTTGGTCCGAGTGAAGCATCTTGAGGTTTTTTTCCCCTAACTGCCACGCTTGTCTTGGCTGAGGAGTGGAGACAGCGGGCAGAGGAGAAAAGCCTGGACATCAGCGGATGCCAAAGCACATAGAGAGACCGACCATGAGGGGCTCATCGTGCAGGGTCTGCTCACTGCCACCAGAGGCTGATTTTCCCCGGCTGGGCCCCGCGTCCTGCTCATCATGCTAAACGCGGTCTGGGAAGCTTGATCTTCTGGTTTTTCAAGATAAACCCAAAATCCAGATTTTTATATAAAATCTCCTAGCTTTAAAATGTAGCTACTAAAGTAAGCAAAAGTTAAGACTCGGTGTCAGCCAAACAAAAGCTGCCTGCTGGGCTGTGAGTGGGCAGCGGTTGGCCAAACACACCAGGGCTTGATCCCTGCTATCGGGGGCGGTCAGGCAGGAAGGGCAGATTCTGGGGCAGGGAAGGGCCCCTGGGAGGCGCATGAAGTGGACTCGGGGACCTTGCAAGCACCACCCAGGGGCCTGGAGAGCGTCTGCATAGGCTGCCCCACGGGTCCGAGGTCTGGAGGCCTGCAGTGTGCCTCTTGGGTGCGGCGGGGGGACAGGCCGATAAGGAAGCGGCATCTCCCCTTGCCCAGCCCGCTTTTGACTTGGAAACTATTATCTGAACCCTTTGGTGAAGCTAGCGATTGTCAGCCAGAGCTGCTATTGTACACACACACACACACACACACACACACACACACACACACATGCGCACTCACCCCACACTCACCGCACATACCTTAGTCACCACATCACACATATCACACCCACCACACTTACCACACCCACCACACACCATGAGCGTCACACACACCACTTACCACACCCACCATACTTACCACATACCATACATACCACTATCACACCCACCACACCCACCACAGACATAGCACACCATGTGCATCACACCTACCACTCACCACACACACCACACTCCACACACATGACCTTAACCACTCTACCACACCCACCACACTCCCCACACATGACCCGCACCACTTTACCACCCCCACCATGCTTACCACATACCATGCACATCACTGCCACACCCACCATACCTACCACACCCACCACACTCCACATACACCACACACCACACTCTCCATAAGCACCACACCTTTGCTCACAGGGCTGTTTAGAGGTGGCCCAAGTCGGTTTTCACAATGTGCCCTCTTCCCGCTGGCCTCCCTGAGGATACCGCATCCTTCTGGCCAGGTGGGGACCACCCCTGAGCCTTCAGGGGCACGTCTAATCCTACAACTGCCCTGGTTACTCTGCCCGGAGGTGTGACAACGCACACCAGAGGGCATATTGCTGCTTTTGGTTCACCTGACAGTAAGACTGTCCACGAAGCAAAGAAATGATGTTGCTTTTATTTTCACAACTATTTTATTGACATATTGAATAGAAAGTCTTATTGCAAAGAAGGAATGTACGTCAGGTTAAATATAAGTGGTAGTCACCATGGCTATTAGTTAAACAAGCTCATTTTGATACATAATAGTAGGTGCTTCCAAGAAAAAATGATGACACTAAAAAAAAACCCACCTCAACATAAAGATATTACTCTTTGGAAATTATAGTGTTCTAATGTAGCTGGTTAGAGATCATTTTTAAAGGGACCAAGGTCACAGGTAAGAGTCTTTGTGACTTTGCTGTGTGTTATGGCCACAGGCTATACTTCTAATATTACCAGTAGATTAAGGTGGACAGATCACCTTAATCCAAGCATTAGTTTTAACATGAATGATAAGACAGCTGAATAGCATACCCCCTTATATGGTGAATAGGAACTACACACCATCATCTAGGACGTATTCTGCCGATATTGAACTAGATTATAGCTGTAACTTCCAATTTACAGGAAATATAGGACACAGAGGGAAAAGCTAATTGATACCAGAAGCAAGTAACCAGACAAATCCTAAAAACGAGACATTCTTGGGGGAAACTGATCTACTCCTTTCAAGAAGTCAGTGACAAGAAAGAAATTAAAAGATTTAAAAGGCATAGCTCTATGGGTTGAATCCTACTTTAGACAAGCTAGTTCCTAATTTAGGCTGTTCTTAAGATAGGTAAACTTCAATATGAAATTAATGATGCTCCTAAGTATGATCACAGCATTTTAGAATTTTTTAATGTAAGAAAAGATTTCTTTAAGAGGCATACTGAGAATTATATGTGCACACACAGAGGTGGACATGTTGGGAGGGGCTGAGCAAGAATACAAATTTGTCCTCATTTTAGACAAATAACCAATCCAAACTTTGTGGTTTGAGTTAATTAATCAACAAATATTAATTAAGCTATGACCACATACTCAACTCTATTAGATGCTGTTGGGGATGGAACAGAGGATGTGCTATGGTTTAGCTGAGGAAATAAAATTCACAGAATAAAGCAATAGAGAACAATTATGTTCTAAGCTTTACATCAGAGGCTGAAAACACCGCATGCTCTCAGAGTCAGGAGCTCGGGGAGGGAGGGCTGTGTGATCTGTGATGACATCATGAGGAGGGGGTGTGAGCAGAGAGCGGAAGGTTGAGAACAGCTGAGGGAGGCTGTCTGTGGCCTCACCTGTGTGTGCCCACGTGTGTGTCCTGCCTGCTCACACACATGAACATGTGAGAGAGAAAGTTCTACAGGTCTTCAAACATCCACTTGCTGGAATTAGCTGGAATATTTCGTTCATTTTGTCTTGCTACGCATTTGAAAGTAAAATTTCTTTGCTTTACAGTTACCTTCTGCAGCTCCTTCCTTAGGATTATCACGCTATATAAATGTTTATCCTTCCCCACATTTGAGACCATCATTGCCTCCCAGTTTAGCTGTGATTAGCCTTAAGCTTCATGCACACATAGCAATGCTTGACCTTTGCTGTGTTTGTGTATGGTCAGAAAGAGCCTTGCTGTGGAAAGTGTCCCGTGTAACATTTTTCATAACTTAAAACTGAATTCAAATCTAAATGCATCTTTTCAAGATCAGTACTGTTATTTACCCAGCACACTAAATGAACTAAGTCAAGTTAAATAATGAATTCAGTCCACAGTGTTCTCAATAAAATGAAGAACAGTGACTTGCCCTTTGAGTCTACCATCCCATTAGGGACTAAGGCTCGGAATTCTTGATTTTCATCACAATGTATTCCTGCAAATCTTGCCCTAAAGCAGCGATAGAGCTGATTACATTTTCCCAAAGGAACAAAATTGCAATGAGAATTTGTGTGGTTTAAAAATTGTTAAGGGTCCAGTATTTAATCTCTAAAGTATAGAATTTGGGAGCGGGAGAGATCTTCAAAGGTCATGAGTCATAACCTCTTGCTATTAGCCAGGAAACTAAAACCCAGAGAGGCAAGTGTCTTACCTAAGGCTCACACAGCTAGGTACAGCTGATCAAGAACCCAAGATTTCTAGTGCCCTAGATTCTACTTTGTCATGTTGCCTCCCTTTAAAAATCCAGCAAAATATGCAGAAAAGTGGTAGATATGTGGATCATAAGGATCCCCAGTGTTCCACGATGTATCCAGGAAGCACATAAAGATACAATTTTGTGGAATAAAATTTTGTATCTATTGAAAACAAATGCCTTGATTATGTTAAACATTATTTAAACACCCAAAATACATAAATGTTATTTGTTTTGAAATTTAGAATTGCTTTCGAGAATGATTCGAGTGGACTAAATCTAAAAACACAGTCCAGGCTATTTGAGAAACTCCTGTCATTTCTATTCACTATGGTTCTGTGCTCGGGCACTTGGCAGGAAAGGAAACTGTACCACTCAGGAAGGTAATTAAAGGAACCATTTTCGGGAGGTGGGATCAAGGGCACAGGGAGGGAGAGACTGGGCGTGAAGGAGAAGGGCTAATTGGTGTGAACAGGATGGTGATGTGCCTCGAGGCAGGAACAGCAGTTTGCAGATTTCAGCAAAGATCCAGAAGACTGAGACAGCAGGTTTGCAGAGCCCTCAAGAGAGTGCACGTGGTCCTCCTGCCACGTCTGAACACCGATGGGTCGTTAACGTCAAGACACGCCTTACTTTTCCTTGCTAAGAAATTCGCAATTCTATTCCCAAAAGAATCATCTTTCTAGTCTACATTCATGTCCACCACCCACCAGGCAGCAAAGTCAAGGTCATTCAGTCCTTCAAATAGACCCCACTCTTCTCACGCTGTGATACTACTTTGGGTGATTTTTCAGTGCCAAGTTGCCATGGACAATTGGACCCATCTACAGGGATTCGGATTTAGAAAAGAGCTCTAGGATAAACGGCTGGCTGATGTGTTTATTTCCTTTTCTTCTTCTTTTTCATCCTCCAAATCCCATTGATATTTCAGAAGACGTGTAAAATGAACACGAATGCCTAGGAGTACTGAAAGGATGGCTGAGGTGCTTTCATAGACTGGATTGGTGGGGATGGCTGAAAGGGATAGGACAGACGAGATTGGATTTACGGCAAAACCTAACAGAGCAATGGAAGTCGTGGTTCCGCGCAGGAGAATTGTGACCACCAAAGAAATTACATTTTTTCCAGCAAACCCCACAATCCTCCTAAGATTCTATATGAGGGAGATGAGTGAAGGCTGGAGGAGCTGCTGCTGTGCTTGTCCACTCACAGTAGCCTGTCCTCACTGGTGTGGTCATTTTGACACGTGAAGAACTAGAGTGGCCGCCAGATCAGAGAATTACAGTAGTGCCTGTGGTCACTTCTGGCCGCCATGAAGGAAGGGGTGTCCCAAATGTAGAGGACGAGCTGTTCTCACACCTTAGAGAAATGCTTGCTTGAACATAAGATGGTAAAGAAAAGTGACTGGGGCCAGACTTCCTGTAACGAGAAACTGCTTTTACTGTCAGGTGAATAAGCAATTAAAAAACTCCAAATATTTGAGTTAAATGACCACAAAGAAGCATCAAAAATCAGCAAGCTTAACCTCTGATGAAAAATTGTTATTGTAAACAATAGAAGAAAACTTTAAAGTAACTATAACTAATATCCTTAAGATAGTCCAGAGGGTGTGACATCCAAAAGAACTACAGAATTGTTAGAAAACAAATACGTGATTTATCTACCAACAAACCAATCCCCTACCTGGATAGATGAGCTAGATAGAAGACACCATGACGGTAAAGCAAATGAGTCAGCTACATCAAGCTGAGAAGGTAAAGAGTTTAACTAAAAAGTATGAGAGAAGAGTTAATAAGACATCTAGGAATACCAAGATCCTTCTGTTAGAAATTTCGAAAAGAAAGGGGAGGGAAAATGGGGGATAGGAAATAATAAAAGAAGGAAGATAAGAACATTTGTATGAGTTGAAAAAAGACATTACCTATCGAGTGCCAAGACAAGGAGACAGAGAGAGAGCAAGTCCTGTCCTTAGACACATACAGCAAACAGGAGATATTTCTAAAGTCCAAAGATCAAGAGAAAAACCTAAGAGTCTCAGGAAGGAAAAAACAGGAGTCTATGGCAATAAGAATAAGAATTATCTGTCACCATGGTTCTCATTTATAACATGAGATTTTGCAGAATAATGTCTTCAAAGTTCTGAGGGAAAATGACTGTGAACTCAGAATTCCACACCCAGTCAACCTAATCTGTGAGGGAAGAATAAATGACAATTTCAGAAATGCAGGGATTCAGAAAGGCTAATACACTCAAAACTTCCTGCAAAAATGGCTTGGAGATGGAGTCCTCTGAAACGAAATGCATCAGGAAAAACAGGATTAGAAAAGTGAGAAAATTTAAGATTAAAAAAAAACACACAGTGAACCAAGAAATGAAGAATACAATCAATTGTTGATCATGGGGTTGGGCTTCCCTCATAGCTCAGTTGGTAAAGAATCTGCCTGCAATGCAGGAGACCTGGGTTCGATCCCTGGGTGGGGAAGATCCCCTCGAGAGGGAAATGGCAACCCACTTCAGTATTCTCGCCTGGAGAATCCCATGGACAGAGGAGCCTGGGGGGCTGCAGTCAATGGGGTTACAAGAGTAGGACATGACTTAGTGACTGAACCATGACCGATGGGGTTGTGGATAAAATGTGTTGTCAAGACATTATTCAGAAGAAAGAGACACATAACATAGAAAATGAATAATGAGCTAAATTCTGGCTGATTTAGAGGGAACATAAAAGGTGATAAGGAAAGGGGGGAGGTGAAAGTGATTTAGTATCTGGTTTTGTTTAGAGTGCAGTGGACAGGTGTTAAAATTCTCAACACTGGTGAAAAAAAAAGGTTCAAATATGTTTATTAATGGATTACTAGAAAAGGGTGCATACCTTTCAATCGTTAGAGAAGAAGGAACAGAAATTCAGTCAAGGCTGAAAAGGAGCAAAAAAAAGAACAAGAAACATCACACAGAAAGCACAAACAAAATGGCCTAAATAAGGTTCAGCATTTGAGTGGTAAGAATTTGCGTGAAAAGGTTAAATAGTTAAATTGGATTTTTTAAGTGCCAGCTGCGAAGAGTTTATAGGAAACATGCCCCGCACAAAATAATCCAGAGAGGGATTTGGATTTAGAACTGGGAAAGGAGAACAGCTATTTCAAGCTAAAATCCAGGATTTGGCATCTGTGAGAGAAAAGTCTGTGAGCCTCTCCCACGAGTCTCAGAGACAGGGTGGGGTGGGGGGATCGGTGCTCTCAGAGGGCAGGACCGGGCAAAAGGAATGGGAAGGGGCTTGGATGGTTTGTTTGTTTGTTTTTTTTTTTTATTTGACACCAAAGCAAAGGCAGTAAGGCACAATGAACAAGTGGGATTGCACAGCAAAGGGAACCATCAGCATGAAAAGGAAACTATAGAAGGGGAGAAAACGTTTGCAAAATACACATTCAGGAAGAGGTTTGTGTATTCAAAATATGCAAGGAACATCTCAGTAGCAAAATCCCAAATAACCCAGTTTAAAAATGGGTCAAGGATCCGAATAGACATGTTTACGAAGACTACAATCCTATGGCCAGCAGGCAGATGAAAGGTGCTCAGCATCAGGGAAATGCAAATCAAAACCACAGCGAGGGGACTTCCTGGCGGTTCATTGGTTAAGAATCCACCTTGCAGTGCAGGGGAGGTGGGTTTGATCCCTGGTCAGGGAACAAAGATTCCACCTGCCGCAAGCAACCATGAAGCCAGTCCACCACAACTAGAGCGTCCGTGAGCTGCAATGAAAGACCTCACAGGAGGCAATGAAGACCTGCATGCCACAACCAAGACCGACACAGCCAAACAAATACTAAAAAAAAACCCAACACCCTGAGGGATCACCTCGTGCTTATTAGGATGGTTGTCATAAGGAAGACGAGAGATAACAAATGTTGAGACAGGAGACTCCTTGGGCACTATTGGTGGGAATGTAAATTGGTGCAGCTTCTATGGAAAACAGTATGGAGGTTCTTCAGGAAATGAGGAACTGTACATTCCAGCAACCCCACTCCTGGAGACGAAATAATTCTCTCGAAGTGATATCTGTACCCTCATGTTCATTGCAGCGTTATTTACAACACCGAAGACAAGGAACAACTTAAGCGTCTGTCTGTCCACAGATTAATGGATAAAGCCAATGTGGTATATATGCAATGGAATATAATTCAGCCATAAAAAGAAGGAAATTCTGTCATTTGCAACAATATAGATGAACCCAGAGGACATGATGCTTTGAAATAAGGCAGACCGGGAAAGACAATACTGCATGATCTCACTCCTGTGTGGAACCTAGGAAAAAATAAACATGAACTCTTGGAAACAGAGAGAAGTGGTTGCCAGGGGCTAGGCGGTGGGGAAATGGGGGGAGGTTGGTTAAAGAGTACACACTTTGGGTTATAAGAGGAATAAGGTCAGAGGATCTAGTGTAAAGCATGGTGACCACCGTTGATAACCCTGCTTTGTATAACTGAAATTTGCTAAGAAAGTAGAACTGAAGTGTTCTCAGAGGAAGACGCGGCAGAGAGGGGAGGGAGAGGAAAAAAACTGGATGAGCAGCCTGGAGGATGCTGCTGAAATGGATTAGATTAGATGAGGGGACATAAAACAACCATTATCAGAGCACATTCAGAATTTCAGTTTTCTAGGGAAAGAGAATGGGTATGATGACTGCCCTCCTGGTAGCGGATGACACTGTTTCCACTGCAAGTTATTTTGCTGTGGTTTAAAGCAAGTCCCAGTCCACAGCAGCCTCTGGTGTGATCACCTGAAAACCTTCATGAGTCTATGAAGGAGCCATGAGGAACCTGGCTTAGCGGTGGATACATTTGAGCCAGACCATGTGGAGCAAATGCTAGGTTTGGGGGGACTTGAGTCACCAGTCTTCCTGGAATCTTAGTAATGACAGGTGTGCCATACCCAGGGGTGCCCTGGTACCAGTGTGATGCCCCAAATGGCTCACCCGCAGGGTAGGCACATGGCTACAGAAGAATGATGCCAGTGCCAGCTGGCAGCCGGGCAAAACCACCAAGGACACCAGCCAATGCTGGAGTCTTCCCTTTGCTGGAGTTCTAGATGAAATACAGCAACTGCCCTGGTGTGTGCAGGCTCATGATCTCAGGCCCAGACTCACAACTACTCCCTGAACGTCTGCGGAAGCCAAAGCCAAGCTCTGGGGAGGGTCTGCTTAATTGACACCCAACTCACTGTCATGGTAACCGAGGTTCAGCCTCCCTGAGGACAACACAAGACACTGTCCACCCTCGGGGCCTCCTGACGAGCACGTGCATTTGCATGCTGTATACACGTGGGGGGCTGGATGTCAGCTCTATGGTGTGACTCTGTCTTTAGGGGTGTGTGTTAGATCGCTCTGGAGACCTGCTCCTAAAGGTAACTGTGTAGCCACATCTTCAAAGCAGGGGTGAAAATCAGGACCGAGCCGGTGACGGCTGCAATCAGAAAGAGCCACAGGAAGATCCGGTCGAGAACTTGAGCCGCGAACTTCCAGTCTTGCACCACCTGCCGAAGAGAAAGAGACACCTTCCATTCAGGATGCTGCGCGGCTGTTCTGAGTTCAGGGACTTCAAAGGAATCCTATTTGGCTCACAGCCCTGCAGTTTTCCAAACACACCTGACACCTCCCCCGAGACATCGGCTTCCTGGAACCTCAGGGTTGGTGCCCAAGAAAAGGGCGCATAACTCGAGTTCAGGGGAACGCTTTCATCAACATCAAGGACGTAAAATACAAGCAGAATCACTGATGCAGTTGTAAATGGTACTGACTAAAATGGAAAAAGCCTGATTTTTACCCAAATAAAAAGCCAGCATCTCCTACTGCGATGCTTCCTGATATGACATAGGAAATACAGCACAAATTTATAAATTAAGGATTTTGAGGGTCCCTTATTTCAATGACCTCTTTTCCCCCACTCCACAGTTGGGTAGGGCTATGGGGGACACTCCTGGAGGAGATGACAGGAAGTGGTGAGGGAGAGAGGAGACCCAGTCCCTCTGGAGGAAGGGAGGTTGGGAGACTGGTCTGCAGCATGGGAGGGCTAGGTCAGACCAGGACATGCTGCGGGCTGGGGGCGTCTCAGAGACCAGGCCAGAGGTCTTTCAAGAGAAAATAAAGGTCCCATTTCTATGTCCCATTGTAAAGACAGTGCTAAGCAGGACACCTGCTGTTCTAGAAGGAACACAGATACTGATGTAGAACTTGAAAATATTGTGCATATAGAGGTTTAGAAATAAAACCTTAGGGAAAACCACGAAGAAGATGAAAATGTTAAGTGTCAAATATCATATATTAATGCATATATATGGAATCTAGAAAGATGGTACTGAGAACCTATTTGCAGGGCAGCAATGGAGACACAGACATAGAGAACAGACTTGTGGACACAGAGTGGGGAAGGAGAGGGTGGGATGAGTCGAGAGAGTAGCATTGAAACATATACACTACCATATGTATAATTAGACAGCCAGTGGAAATTTACCATATGATGCAGAAGCTCAAATCTGGAACTCTGTGACAACGTAGAGGGGTGGGATGGGGTGGGAGGTGGGAGGGAGGTTCAAGAGGGAGGGGACTCACGCATACCTGATTCATGCTGATATACGGCAGAAACCAGCACAATATCGTAAAGCAATTATCCTCCAATTAAAAATAAACACATTTAATTTTAAAAAGTGTTAACCTTAAGTGGGGGATTATTAGTGATGTGAATCATCTTAAGTGTTTCATATTTTCTAAATTCCTTACGCCAACAATGCGTTATTTTTATAATTTTTTAAAAGCTACTTTTTATTTTACAAATTTTAAAAATATTTTAGTTTTGATGTGGCCCATTTTTAAGGTCTTTATCGAGTTTGTTACAACATGGCTTCTGTTTTTCTTTATTTATTTTGGCCTCAAGGCATGTGGGATCTTAGCTGTCTAACCAGGGATCAAACCCACACCCCTTGTTTGGAAATCTTAACCACTGGATCACCGGGGAAGTCTATAAAAAGCTATTTAAATCTTTGTGTTTGAATTTCTAGAAGATGTAAATAAATAAATAAAAAACCTTAAGAATAGCTGAAATGCTTGTTCCATAGCAGCAGGTTTTCCCCAGTGCTTTAAATAATTTTTTTCAGCGGACTTAAAAAAAGACAAATTGTAGGAGAGAGGAGGCACTAGGCGGTGCCCATTTAAAATGCAGAGGATGTTTCTTGAAAAACCTATTCTTTCATGTTTGTTTATGGCATTAGGCTGTTGGCACTAATTTTCACTGATTTAAGAGTAAAAGAATGGAACTATATAAACTGGTATAAATATCAACTCTTTTTAAGCAACAGAATAATGTTTGTGCTGAGTATTTATATGTCAAATAATATTTGCCTTCTGCAGAGGAAGGACTATTTAGAGGAGGGAGGGATGGAGAGAAGAAAGATGAGGATTAATGTTTATTGTCTGCACATTATGAGACAGTGTGTGCTGAGCACACAATACATATTTTGTACTTGATGTTAGAAATTCCTCCCTTCAAGGGAGAGTTCAGAAAACAAGTTCAGGTTAAGTAGCTTTTCTCAAGTCATGTGGAACATGGGTAGCATCTGCAAAGCAGGAGTGTTTTGAGGCTGAAATCCATATCCTTGCCACATCTTAAAAACTAAATCTGGGAATTAAGTATCTGTTGTTACATCATGTTTTTGTATTAATATAAAGATTGAATCTGTTTTCTGATTCCCAAATATTCTGAATAGAGATATCCATCATCCCATAAAAAATGAGAGATAAAAGCCTAGAAACCTGGACAAACAACTTCAATGTAGAATTGAATTATTCAAATAGAACTACATCTAATTAGAAGTTGTGCTTAATCTAGACTTGCTTCTCTTTTGCTCATTCTGTTTTTGTGAAGGTCTCCCTGAAAACTCACACTAAAGTCCCTATTCTGTGTCAGGGCTTGTTTGAAGTTACACATATGTCAAGCAGATAGCTGATAAGGTCACGTTTGAAACAGGGACCCCATCTGTTGTAAACAGACATTAAAAATCTCAGTCCACGCTCCCAATTGTTCCCTCACCTGGCTGATGAAATGCTCCTTCTTCACATGGCTGGAAATGTATCTGATGGAATCGGCCGCCTTTTCCAGGAAAGCAACCAGAACTTTTTCTCCATCACTCATCTGCTTTTGTTTCTTTCTTTGGAGGACTTGACCCCTCACGGAGGGTTTCCTCTCCTCTTTACCTGGGAGAGAGTAGCGATCCACGTGGTCCTTCATGCAGAGTAATTTAGGAAGCGTTTGCAGAAAGAGCCGCTTAACCCAGGGGGCCATGGGGTGGTAGGTTGAGGAAGATCTGTGGTGGACGTTGATGACAAACACGGTGACGATGATGGACAGGGTGACAAAGACCATGATGAACAGGAGGTACTCCCCGATGAGCGGGATGACCTTGGAGGAAGACGGGATGATCTCCTCAATCACCAGGAGGAAGACCGTCAGGGACACCAGGACAGAGGTGGATAAGGAGAGCTTCTCGCCCTCGTCGGAAGGCAAATAGAAGACCAGGACGGTCAGGAAGGACAGCCCCAGGCAGGGGATGATGAGGAAGAGCGTGTAGAACAGGGGCAGGCGGCGCAGCACGAAGGAGTAGCTGATGAACGGGTACCGGTAGGCGCCGTGCCACCGGCCCCCGGCCGTGCCCTTGGCGTCCAGGATCTCCCATTCTCCGTTGTCGAAGAAGTCCCTCCGGTCCACGTTCGCGTCTGTGAGGACGAGGTCCACCATGGTCCCGTCGTAAGTCCAGGATCCGAACTTCATGGAGCAGTTCTGCCGGTCGAACGGGAAGAAGGTGACATCCATGGTGCAGGAGCTCTTGTAGCTGGCGGGAGGCGTCCACACCACGGTCCCGTCCGATCTGACGACAGCCTTGGTCATGAGGGAGCCTTCGAACCGGCCGTCCGCGCTGTGGAAAGAGGGTTCACGCGTCGGTGAGTCTAACACAGATTAGCAGCCCTCCTTTCCCCTACCACCACCGTCCTATTTGTATTTTATTCCTTTCCTATCGCAGCATCAAATAAGATTTCCAAAAGGAGCGATTCTCTCATCAAGGCTGTACCTTTCTCTTAATTATTTTGGCACAATCAGGTTTTTCTATTTCCATTCCTCATCGGACTAGAGGATTTTTCTTCTGTGTTACTTACTTTTCAAAGAGAACTATGTCAGGAAGCCAGAGAGATTCTGACGGAACTTTAATTGAATGAATCCCACCGTATTCATCCGGATTCCAGCGTAACTTGTGGTCTGTCCATTCCTGGGTGGAAATTAATATGTTAATAAAATTATTTCAGAATAATTTTATTCTGAAAAATCAGTTCAAGTTTGGAATTTTCCAGTTTATGTTAATTTATGAATCGAATGTTTTATTTTAAAAGAGAAATTCATCTGCTTTCTGCCTGTGGCCCTGGTCTGTGACTCAGGGCAGTTGAAGGTGTAGCCCGAGCCAGCCTGGTGTTTGATGGTCTAGACGCTCACACCTGTCCAGCCTGGGAATTCCAAAATGGCCATGACTACCTCACAAGTGATAGAGGCTCAGCCACGAACCCCACTGGTTTGTGACCTATTTGTTTTCAGCCTATTTTCTCTGAAAAAACAAAAGACAAGCAAAGACAGCTGTAACTCAGTTTATTCTCGGAGAGTTGGTCCATCCAGTGATATTGTTGTCTCAGCAAAATGGATATAAACGATTTGGAATATCAGTCAAGAGTCTTGGACAAAGATCCACACAGTATGCTAACATGAAATATCCAGTATGCTGACGACTCCTAAGGACATTATAAGTTTTATCCAGTGGAAAACTATTTTCCAAGAATTTCCTTTTACATTCTAATCTGTTCTTATTCTGTGAAGCACCAAATCCAGTTTTAAATCATATTGCTAAATGTTGTTAGCTTGCATATTTTTCCTCGTAATGGAATGAAATCATTTAGCGTGGTTTACAGGGGCTGATGGATCCAGATTAACAAAACCATTAATTGATTGGATTATGAAGGTCAAAAGGATGATGTATGGATGACCCAACTGCAGTAGAAGTGGGCTTAAAAAGATTTGGAATCTGGAATCTTATGAAATCTGACCTGAAAGTGAATTATCCCCCCATCTGTCATGCGGACAGTTGAGGAATAATGCAGGATAATATTAAATGACATTTCAGAAAGTCAGGAGGGTGTACCCAGTATGAGGCTCCCTGGAGCCCAGTGATGCCAATTTTGTCATTAAAAAATCAGGAGTCAGCAGATGGATGATTCGCTAGATGGTACAATATTGAAATATGCATGATGCCTGGAAAAGGATGGAATGATACACTCCAGATGAGACACTGTCTCTCTTAGACAATATTTGTGAGGCATGATCCTTGAAAACCAAATTTAAAAAGATAGGGACTTTAGAAAGCTACACTCTAAAGGATTAAAAAAATTGCATGACTACGTAACGGAAAACCATGCATATGAAGACCGACAGTTTAAGAGCTCAAACTAATAAAGCATTTGCCATGCTTACTCACAAGCTTCTCTCTTCCTTCCTCTTCCTCTGCCCACTTTGAAAAGGAAATACAATTTCCTTCCTATGAATAATTTGCCTCCTGCTGAGGAGACTTGGCAACCCACTCCAGCATTCTTGCCTGGAGAATTCCATAGACAGAGGAGCCTGGCGGGCTGCAGTCCATGGGGTCTCAAAGAGTCAACACGACTGAGCGACTAACGCAAGGAGACTTCTACCATCAGCAGCAAGTCTGAATCTCAGAAACGTTGAAGGGAACCCAGAGCAGCATTTTTGGTTTGTTTTCACTTTTATGTTTAAAACATTTACATATAGTAAAATTTACTCTTTTGTGTCCGGTTCTATAGTCAAACAGTTGGATAATCACGATCAGCATCCAGATACAGGAACAGCTCCACTGCCCCCAAGTTTTCCTCAGGCTGTGCTTTGTAATCGACCCTGCCACCCACCCCGTCCCTGGCAACCACTGCTCTGTTTTCTGACCCTGGAATGTTGCCTTTCCCAGAATGCCAGAGAGTGGGATCACAGTCGATGGCCTTTCCATCCTGACTTCTTTTACCTATTGAAATACATTTTGGATTCTAGGTAGGTTGTTCATTTTTTATTAATGAGAAGTATTCCATTGTGGGGATACACCACAATTTTTTTTATCCATCCACCACGTAAAATATTTGGATTCGTTCCAATTCTTAATGATTATAAATAAAGTGACTATAAAAATTTTGTAGTTTTGGGGGTGAAAACATTTTCTTTTCTCTTGGGTAAATACCTAGGAGTGGACGGCAGAGTCAGAGGGTGAGCGTATGTTTCACTTTATGTGACACCAGAGTGGCTGGATCATTTTCTTTTCCCACTAGCAATGCATGAGCATTCCAGCTGTCTGGCATCATCTCCAGTACTGGGTACAGTCACACTGAAATGTTTATATTATAATGGTTGTAAAGTAGTATCTCGTTATGGCTTTTGTTATACATTTTCCTAATGACTAAATGACACTGAGCTTTTCTTCACTTATTTGTCATCTATACATTTTCTTTGGGGAAGTGGTTGTTAAGTCCTTTGCATATTCTTTAATCGGGTTGTTTGTTTTCTAATGACTGAGGTTTTAGTTCTTTATATATATGAAAAGTATATCTTTACATATAAAATAGACCTCATGCAGGGAATAACAGTGGAAACAGTGACAGATTTTATTTTCTTGGGCTCCAAAATCACTGTGGATGGTGACTGCAGCCATGAAATTAAAAGTCACTTGCTCCTTGGAAAGAAAGCTATGACCAACCTAGACAGCATATTAATAAGCAGAGACATCACTTTGCTGACAAAGGTCCAGACAGTCAAAGCTATGGTTTTTCTAGTAGTCATGTATGGATGTGAGAGCTGGACCATAAAGAAGATTGAGCACCAAAAAATTGATGCTTTCGAATTGTGGTGCTGGAGAAGACTCCTGCGAGTCCCTTGGACAGCAAGGAGATCAAACCAGTCAAACCTAAAGGAAATCAACGCTGAATATTCATTGGAAGGACTGAAGATGAAGCTGAAGTTTCAATATTTTGGGCACCTGATGTCAAGAGCTGACTCACTGGAAAAGACCCCGAGGCTGGGAAAGATTGAAGGCAAAAGGAGAAGGGGATGACAAAGGATGAGATGGTTGGATGGTGTCACCAACTCAATGGACATGAGTTTGAGCGAATCCCGGGAGATGGTGAAGGACAGGGAAGCCTGCTGTGCTGCAGTCTATGGGGTCACAAGGCATCGGACACAACTTCATGACTGATCAGCAACAGCAAAGGGAGCAAGCTGCAGATGCACAGGCGATGAGCCCTGGGGACAGACACATGTTTGGGCAGACTGACTAGAACTGGTCTCTTACACTCTGCTCCATCTTTAATATCAGTGTTAAGTGAGCACAGCATTAGTGAGGCCAAACCCACAGTTTCTCTGCTTGGAACCTAAAGATCTCCAAATCAACTGCTTGCTTCTGGAATTCAGTCTTTTCTCTTCGACAGGAACTGGTCACCTTTATCGAAGCCTGGCTCTGCAGCCAAGGAAGAAGGTGGGGAGCTCAGATTCCGGGGGCAAATCTCCACAAACACACAGCAGCTGTGCAGACTGTGCTCAGGGAAATGGGCCAAGCCCCAGGGGAGAGACGGTTCTGTTGGAAAGATATGTCTTTCTCCTCGCACCTCCAGCAGCAGGATGGACAGCTGTGGCCCGAAGGAGTCCAGAGGCCGTGCTTCAGGAAGCTCGAGATTTGGGGGAAATTAATCCATCCCACAAATATGCGAGGCTTATACCAGCTCTGAGCAGGGCCACCTTGTCCTCCTAGGCTGGGGCTGCCTCAGACCAGAACCTGTGATAGAAGAACAATTCAGCCCTCTTCCTATCCCCCCAGACGGACTCACACTCCTTTCTGTAGGAACTCCTGGTGGGGAGCGTGTGTGCCAGTCATTCAGTTGTGTCTGCCTCTTTGCGACCCCATGAACTGGGGCCCCGCCAGACTCCTCTGTCCATGGGATTTTCCAGGCAAGATTGCTGGAGTGGGTTGCCATTCCCTTCTCCAGGGATCCCAACCCAGGGATCATACTCAGGTGTCCCACACTGCAGGGAGACTCTTTACCATTTGAGCCACCAGGGAAGATTCTAGAACCCATGAACTAACAGGCAAACCATCACCCTGTGCTCACTGCCACGAAGAGGGTGGTTTTGGTGAAAAGATGGGAGACAGTGAGTGGGCAGGGAAGGAGGATCTGATTGGATGACACTGTAGCTGAGACAGAGGGCAGGAAGGGGCAGTGGGTACCATGCAGGAGGGAGCAGGGCTACTGAGGATGCTGTTTCAGGATGAAGAGCAGATGTGAGTGGATGAATGAATGAGGGGCACTTCTGAATCCTTGAGAAGGATGTAAAGACAGCTCCAGTGGATTCAGGGTGCGTTCTTGACCAGTAAAGAACAGGGGGCAGCTGGGACTTTCTTGGAGGTACCCGAGAAAGTGAGAGGATGCATTGAACATCGAATTAGAGTTCCACCCCTGGACCATCCTTCACCGGCTGTGATCCTTTGCGGGACTGGAGAGACATTCCTTACAACCTCGATGTCCTTCTGAGGTCAAACCTGGGGAATTAGAGATGCTGTCCGCGCCAACATGCCCATCAAAGGGGCTCACGGAATTTCCAGCAGGACATGGTCCACCACGATGCCGGCTGAGCCCCACACCACAGCATCACAGCTTGTGTTAAAGTCAGCTGAATCAGGGTGAGGATTCAGAGCCCAATTCCTCTGTCCTGCTCTCTATGGGCTGTGAGGCTCTCTGGTCACTTCCCTCCTCTCTCTGAAACACTGGGGTTGGAGATGAACCCCCTGTCTCTGCCTTTCTAAGGCAGGAGATTAGACACACACAGCATGTCCCGGCCAAGATTCTCAAAGCTCTGTACAAACATCAGCTCCACTTTGCAGCAGTCCTGGGCTTGAGAGCTGCTTATTATTATAGGAACAGGGGAGCACAGGGTAGGTCAGGGCCAAATACCAAAGTTAATCTCGGACTGAGAAAAAAATAGAAAAATACTCCCAGTCTAGCTTTCTTAATTCCAAAAAGTACAACTTCAAATCCATATCATATGTATTCCCTTAAAATTTTCTTTTCTTACATATATTACCTGAAATATCATTCATAAATGTCAAGCTACAGAACAATCCAGAACCAAATTTCATTTAAACCTAAATCATAAGGCTTAAAAAAAACTGTCATGACTTTTTAAAATAATAAATGAAGTTGTCTAATGATTCTTAATAATTAGAAAAATTATTATTGTTATAAAAATTAATAATTATTAATCCCAAGACCAAAAGATAGTAAGAAACAAATATTCCCTGCTGGTGCCTTGATCAGCAACCTCTGGGACACCCCTGGGATTTTCAGTTACCTCAAAGTAAGGTGTGAGATTCTTAAAACTAAATTAATGTCGGAAATTCCCTGCAGAGCCAGTGGTTAGGACTCAGCACTTTCACTGCCATGGACCTGGGTTTGATCCCGGTTTGGGGAACGAAGATTCCTCAAGCCATGTGGTGTGGTCAAAAAAAGAAAAAAAAACTAAATTAATTAAATTAATGTTGATTCATTTAATCTTAAAGATGGCAACATGGCGTGTTATACGTCTCATTTCCCATTACATCTGAGTTGTCAAGGCCAAGAAATGGGATTTGTCATTAAAGATGAGAAAGTCTATAAAGATGGCACCAGGAAATGACGTTTATTGAGTTCCCACTGCCTGCCAGACCTCAGAGGAGTCACATGCACACACATGATGCCATTTAATCACCCGGCAACACTACAGCTGGTATTGCCTCTGCTTCATAGATGAAGAGACAGAGGGTCAGAGAGGAAGTGACCTGCCAAGTTTATACAGCAAGACTCTGGATCCCTGACTCACTTGATTCTCACTCAGGGTCCACACGAATCAGAAGACCATATGGCAGGGCCTCCTCTGCTAAGGTCAGAGTGAGGCTATGGAAAAAGAAGGAGATAAGATGGTGACAGAGGTTTAAGGTAAATCCCTAGAAGTATAGGGGCTGTTGCAGGTTGTGGAAGATAACTAGGCTTTGGGGAGATGGCTCAGAACTTACAGCAAGGCCAGCCTTTCCTTAGGTTTTTCTTTTTTTTAAAAAAATGCCAGCTTCTTGGTTTTCTCCTCCAAAACCAGCTGCAGGGATCCATCCAATGAGGCCTTCATGTTTCTGAACTTACTGTGATCTAAAACAGGAATTCAGGGACTTCCCTGGTGGTGCAGTGGCTAAGACTCTGTGCTCTCAATGCAGGGGGCCCAGGTTCAATTTCTGGACAGGGAACTAGATGCCTCATGCCACAACTGAGACCTGGCATAAGCCAAATAGATAGGAGAAGGGGACGACAGAGGATGAGATGGTTGGATGGCATCATCGACTCAATGGACATGAGTTTGGGTGGGCTCCAGGAGTTGGTGTTGGACAGGGAGGCCTGGCGTGCTGCAGTCCATGGGGTCGCAAAGAGCTGGACATGACTGAACGGAACCGAACTAATAAAATAAACAGGAATCAGCTGCTGGAGAAACCACACTGGTCCAAGGTGCAGTCCTTGTAAGATTCAGGGAGCTTTGTGTCCCTGGGATTGCCGTGGGTCTGAGACAGCAGCCCACATTCAGCGACAGTGACACCTGGCCGCTCAGAACCTTCTGGCTCATGGACTTTGCCCCCAGAGTTGAGGCCCAATGCCCTTATATGGCCCTGGCACATAGTAGGTGCTCAGGAAGCGCTAGTTGAGTGAATACACTTGACATCTGTCATCAGACTGATTATTCACAGGGTAACATCCAGGCAAAGGGCCAACCATCCTGTCAGTGAGGAAGGGTTGGTTTTGTCTTCCATCCCCTTCAGGTGCTTGCGATGCGGTTTTCCTACCCTTGACAAAGACGAAGTGGAATCCGAGTGGCTGGGGCAGTGAAGACCTTGTCACAGAGTTGTAGTGAGTCGGTGTTAATAATCCATTTATGACTTGTAGGGTTTTGATTACTCTCTGGAAGTACGAAGACAAACAAGTTCGCAAAATAAAATCAATAACACAAAAATAGCTCTTCATAGAGGACTTTCTCAGGATGCCACTGGATTTGTGCCTGTAAAGGTCTGCAGTTGGGAGGATAGAAGAGAAATGTCTGAATATACCAGACGGAGATGAGGGAAACAGAAGACAGAGCAGAGGAATCGGGTTAAAAACAAAACGCCAGTCGTCTCACTTGGGTACGCTGCAGGAGACCTGCTTTAGGACCAAGCAGGCAGGATTTTACTCTCTCCATGGAAATGAACTAAGGAGCATTTTTCAGTGTCTGAGAGGGCAATGAGGAAAGAGAGAGGTTTGGTTATTTTTGTCTTTATTTTAACTGAGATAGAGGTGATTGGAAAGAGTTTGTTACAGCTTTGTTCTGGTGTGAGAGCTTTGGGAAGTCATGTTTTTGGGAAACATATTCTGGTGGGTCACAGTTTCTCCACCTTTATGGATCACGGAACCTCTACTGATCCTGCAAGACCCCACCGAAATGTCTCCTCCCCTTGGAAGACTTCTACGATTTGTCCCCCATTTCTTTGTCATTATTGTAATGACTCAGTGTCTTATGTATATACTTTACTTATGGTGTCTATCATATTACAGAGGTTATTTTTACACAACTAACACCAGATCTTCTCCTTCAAGGCAGTGTTGTGTTTTATGCTCTGCACATCCTGAATCTAGCAGATTGCCTGGCCCTTAGTAGGTGCTCAATAAACCCTGTGTAATCACTGGAGTGACTCCCAGCATCATTCTCTCCTAAATGCCTTTCTAGAACAGCTTCGTGAGAGGTCCCAGAGGTCAAGGAACCAAAGCCTTAGAAGGCCAGGATTAGGAGCTATATTTTACAGGGAGAGCCCTGAGAGGACGGCCGGGTGTCTCCCATCAGCTCCTCAAGTCTGAGGAAGAAAGTGATTTCTTTATACCAGACTGCACTTACTAGTGTGTAGCCTGAGACAAGTCACTCCAGTCCTCCAATCCTCAGTCTTCTCATCTGCAAAGTGGGAATCATAATAGACCTTGGAAGGTGGCTGTGAAAATTGAATGCATTCATTCCCATGACACGTGTTACAGACTGGGCATTTAACAGATGCTCAATAAATCTTAACATTGTCGTTGGCGGCTCTGAAACTGAGATGTGTGTAAAACACTAGTGCTAGTTTTTTTAAATGTCAGTTTTATCTTCTTTTCCCATCTGTTTCCTTTAGTCCCTTCCTTTACTCTTTTACACTTAAAAAACTAAAAAAATAAAAAAGAAAGTATAAGAGTAACATCGTGGTGGAGCTCCTATGCCTCCTCTTCCATGCAGCCCTCCCTGCCTGCCACCAGGCCAGAGATTCTCCTATCATTTTTGCTCCCACACTGGTTGTACCATAACATAGCCCTTGTCGGCTAACACCTATTGTGACATTCCCACTCCAAACCCAATCTGTGTGAGTGGGTTCATAGCTTCATCATGTTCTCAGTGGTTTCTCCTACTTTGGATATTCCTCTAATTTAGAAATAGGGCTGGATGTTTTGCGCGAGGCTAGATGTGCAGACAGGGCTCCAGCTGGGGAAAGCTAGTTCTAGCCAGATGAAGCAGACTCTTCTGTCTCTGGTAACAAGTGTAATGATACCCACTTTGCTAATTTAGAGAGGTTCAGAAATGTAAGTGGATAAGAGCTATGACAACCCATTGCAAATTAATGCAACAAAACCATGTTACTCCTGTTACTTCTGTGACACGGGAGCCCAAGTTCCCAGCAGGCTTTTCTAAATGTCAGCTAGGCACTCTCCCCCTCCCCCTGTAGATTTCTCTCACTCTGTTCGGGGATTTTTAGATGTTGGTTCTGTCTTGACCCAGAGGTGCTCACCAGACCTCGATTCCAGGGGCCTCACTTTGCTGGAGGTTGTTTCCAAAGTACAGCCGAAGCCCGAGGAAGACAGTTTCTTCCCTTCACGTCTGATCTTGTTCTCTTCGCCTGAAATGACTTCTTGTTTCCAAAATCTCAGGAAAGTGAGAAATCCCTATACCTCAAAGGCCAAGGCTCCTCGACCACTGTTTTGTGTGTAAGACTGTAACCTCAAGGGGCAGCTGGAGGAGGTGTGCGTGGAGGAGTGAGAGTCTGTTTTATTTTTGCCAACTTCCTAAGCTTATTTACACTTTAACAGAAAAAATTTTTCTTCTCTTCTGTGCAAGTGCTACTATAGGACTTCTTACTGACTTTTATGAACTCAAAATACCTTCAAATTCCACAGCCTCTAAAGTGCAAAAGTGGGATAAGTCCCAAGGAATGTATATTGAAAAATACATTTATTTATTTTATTTTTAAAAATTATTATTTTTTACATTAAAAAAAATTTGGCTGTGCCAGGTGGCGTGTGGGTTGTTAGTTCCCTGACCAAGGATTGAACCCATGACCCCTGCCTCAGAAGCTTGGAATCTTAACCACTGGACAGCCAGGGAAGTCCCTATTTATTTAAATTGTATTTTTGTATCTACATTCCTAGCTTATTATTTTCTCCTGAACCTTTTTATTTACAAATAAAATAATACGCAGATCCATTTCATAATATGCTAACATATCTACAAAGTAAAGAATCAGAGAACTAGAAACTAGCAAAATTTATACTAATTACCCAAATCTGATCAAAACTTTTGAGTGGGTGAAATCTGATGACCCCAGATGAGGTCCAGAAAATCTCCTTAGAGTCTTTTATCCATTGTTACTTATAGACCATTAGCAGAAAGACCTGCGCGAGTGGGCACTAAACTGGAACAGATAACTAACTCATTTCAACATAAACAAGTGAAGAATATTATGTGCATATGTTAAAATTAAGTGAGATAGCTAACATATCTAGATTTTAAATCTCTGGGAGATTAGGTAACATCTGGACATCTGGTAAAAAAAAGGGGAAAAAAAAGTAATTGTTAACAAAACCAAAAAAGTAAACAGTTAAATCAACTTTTTCATTTCCTGTCAAAGAAGTACCAATATTTTCTCCTTTACATGACATAGGTATTACTTGAAGGGTAACTGTTTCCTGGCAACTCTAGAAAGAGCAGAGACAGGCTGTGGGCAGGCTGAGAGCTGAGCATCATTCCCGTGCTTTTGTGGATTCAGCGTCTTGACTTGGGCTTCACCTTGTTCTGAAGTTGATAGTGGGGGCCTCTGTCGTCCCGATTTCTCTTTCTAGAGAACAGCATTGGGGGAGGGGCAACATCCTAGCAGGACCAGGAGGGTGGGGAGGAAGCGGAATTACCATCGCTGATTTTCTTATCCGGTTGTCTCAGCTTCAGTAGGGTAAGTTGCACTCTGGAACTCGCCCCCTTTTCTCCAAGTAGCCCAGGGACCCGTGCCTGAGACTCAGAGTCAGGGTCACCTGCCCACCCGCCCGCTCAGAGACTCCCTCCAGGAGCAAGGAGACAGAGCCTACGAGCTTCCAGACTGACCTCCAACATGCGTGGAGGAAAATAAAAAGAGAAGCCCTTCCCCAAACACTCCCAAATGTCTCCCTGAAGAACTCAATACACTCTTTAAAACAATTATTTTTCCGTGGAAACCTTTCTCAGTGGAAAAGAACGGTGAGGATTAGGGGAAGTACAGTCCTTGGACTGACAGTTACCTGTTTGAGCCACACGTTTGTTGTCATCAGCTGATTCTTTTCATCCTAAGAAAATGAAAATTAAATTCAAATTAAGTGAAATCGTATATTGGATTTTTGTTTTTTGTTTTTTTTGCCAGAGAGACTTCCTGAAATCTTACTTTTGAGGAGTTCAAAGTGAAAAGGATTCTCAACTTAAGAACAGTTAAACGGCATTGAGTGAATGTTAGTCACTCAGTAGCGCCCGACTCTTTGCAACCCCCTGGACTGTAGCCCACCAGGCTCCTCTGTCCAACTCCCTGGACTGTAGCCCACCAGGCTCCTCGGTCCAACTCCCTGGACTGTAGCCCACCAGGCTCCTCGGTCCGTGGGATATCCCAGCCAAGAATACTGGAGTGGGTTGCCATTCCCTTCTCCAGGGAATCTTACCACCCAGGGATTGAACCTGGGTCTCCTGCATTACAAGGCAGATTCTTTACGGTCTGAGCCACCAGGGAAGCCCAAAGGCATTGGGACCCTACAATATTAGGCTTATTTTGTTTAAAATGAAATAACAATGAGAGCAATTAGCAGTTCCTTGTGGTGATATTTGTATAAATTGCATAACCAAAGGCACAGTAAGGGTGTGAGGTAGAATGAATACTAGCTAAATGGGAGGTGGGCCTTGCATGATTTTCTAGAAGGAATCTTGGGCTTTGAGGCAGTTGAGGTGGGGTGATGATGAGGGGAAATGGCCGATGGGGTAAGATTGTTCTGGGACTTTGGGGACCGCAGCAGCATGATTTTGCAGAATTTGGGTTATCAGAGTTCACGGATTTCCCCAGGAACCTCATGGCAGAAGTGTGAACCCAATAGGATAATTAAGGTATGGGAGTGTGTCAGGGAAAGGTCTGGGGGGCCCAGGGGATCCAGGAGGGAATGGGGTCACCCAGGGACTGTCTCTGAGGCTGTCACCATGGCTCTCTCTGCTCCAACCCCTGCCTGCCCTGGCTAGGCTCAGAGGGCAGAGTCAGCCCCGGGCTCAGCCCCGTCTGCTGTTCACCTTGGCAGCTCCAGTAAACCCATCAGAGAGATGCCCTCCTAACCACGACCCACCTCCCTTCAGCAAGACCCCCCCTCCCCCTACAACCGTGTTGCCATGAAAATGACATTCTCTCCTCGGGGCATTTCCCTGGCTCTCCGGGGCAGGTTTTCGCTCACAGGGAGTTATTTTTAAAACTGAAATGGCAGACACGGGGAAAGAAAACAAAATCAAATCTTAGCCTCGACAACGGGTGAAGGAATGCATGTTCTTTTTAGGTGAGGGCTGGGGATTACTCACCACATCCACCAGCTGAGATATTTTCAGTCCAAAGTAGACTTTTATGGTGTCGTTGGAGTGTAATACGGGGCGAACCCACTTCTGGTAACCTTGGAATAAGTGTCTGAGCAGCTCATCTTCCTCTTCGGCTATGGACCTGAATCCCGCAGCAGCTGGACGAACAGGAGGGGACCCGAATTAACCGGGGAGGCGGGACAGCCGACCCCACACCCCCTAGCTGGACCGTCATGTATTTCTAGACAGCCTGATTCAGCGAGGCAGGACTGAGGCTGCTGGGCTTCTCAGTCAACATTCTCCTAGCCCACCTCAGCTCCCTCCCCAACCGCACAGCTGTAAATACTCTTCTTCTGTTTCTTTAATGTGGTCCCTGTCTGAGACCGTGGATGTTCACCAACCATGCTGTGGTCATCCTTCCGTGATGGATGTTAAGTTGAATCAATATGCTGTACGTCCTAAACTTACACAAGTTTATTACATCTCAATAAAACTGGAAGAAAAAAACATAAAGGTAGGTTTTGTACTTTGCACTGGAGGAGAGCATGGCAACCCACTCCAGTATTCTTGCCTGGAGAATCCCCATGGACAGAGGAGCCTGGGGGCTACGGTCCACGGGGTTGCAGAGTCAGGCATGACCAAAGTGACTTAGCATGCCTGCAGACTCTTTGCTTTACCCAGAACTTTACTTTCTCATAGGACTTTCCCATCATGAAGTCATCACCTTGGCCCCCAAAGGATCACCCACAGAGACCATGTTATCCTCCACTGCTGTCTCACCTTCTGATGGATGTGGTCTCTGCCTGTGTGCACTGCCCACCGCTGCACCTGGCCTGGCCTCTCCATGTCCCTTTCACAATCTGTCTGTATTTGTCTTTGTCCTCCCCTCCCCTCAGGGTCCACGAGGGCAGGCCACACTCTACGTTGTTTGATGATGCTCATCCAGCACAGTGCTCGGCCACACCAGGAGCTCACCGTGTATCTATTTAATGAATGAGCCAATGGAGGGAGTGGCCAGGGCCATTTCCCATGCATCCAGCCTGTGGTCACAGGACACCTGCCTCGTGGCCTGTCTGCTCTGTCCCTTCCTTCTGCAGAAGACTTCCCTTACAACAGCCAGGTTCTGACAACTCTTCTCTGCCCTTAGATGTTCAAAAGCCCTAATTTCAAGTTTTAACTCTCAAATTGAAGAAATGGTTTAAGGACGTGGTCTCGAGGTCAGTTTTGTTTCTTTTCAGGGTTGTGCTATCCAGTTTCAAACCAGGAAGATCTTCATTGTTTTATACATATTTTTTTATTTAAAAAATCAATTAACTATGGCTGCACCAGCATGTGCAGGATCTTAGTCCCCTGACCTGGAATCAAACCTGTGCCCTCTGCGTTGGAAGCTCAGAGTCTTAACCACTGGACCACCAGGGAAGTTCCTCCTTGTCGTTTTAACAATGCTCCCCTCCTCTGTCCAGTATGCTCTTCAGGCCTCCAGTGACTCATTCCACACCCTCTGCTCTCCCATCGAAAACCTTCTCTGCCCACCGAGAGACACAGACATGATGGGCAAGGTCATGTGCAAGACACACCCCCACACTGAACCAGTGAAAACCATGAGATTCTTGGTGGGGAAAAAGGCAAAGTCGCACTCATTCCTCACAGATGCATGGGACCTCCACTTCACTGGGGATTCCCTCCGGGTGATCCTCAGCGCTGATAGCGGCTGGTAATTTTTCCCTGTGCCGGAAAGCTGGGTGAGCAGGGTGCGGATAATTTCCGCTTACTGATGCTCCTGGTGGCTGCCGTATCCTTTTTCTTCTGTGCCGGAAAGCTGATGAAGATGCATCTGAGTGGTAGAGGTGTGAAATGGCAACCTGCTCCAGTACTCTTGCCTAGGAAATCCCAAGGACATAAGAGCCTAGTGGGCTACAGCCCACGGGTTTGCAGAGTCAGACACAGCTGAGCACACTCACAGACACTCAAAGGGCTAACCAGTCTTAAACTTGGATACTTTGTCTATTCACCACACACACCACACACACCACACACACACACACACACACACACACACACACACCACACACCACCACCAAACAACACACACAAACACCCACCCAACACACACACCACCACAACACACACACACACACAAAACACCACACACACACCACACCACACACACCACACACAACACACAACACAACACACACAACACACCACACACCACACACACACACACACAAAACACACACACAACACACACACACACACACACACAACAAACACACCACACCCCCACCACACCACACCACACACACCACACACACCCCACACCCCACACCCACCCCCCACACCCACAATAACAACCCCATACACACACCACAACACACAACACACACACCACAACACACACACCACACACCACACCACACCACACCACACACACACCCACACCACCACATACCACACATATACCCACCACACCCACACCATACCCACCACGAACACTACGCACAATACACACACACACACCACCCACCACCACACAAACACAAACACAAACACCCACCACACTATGCCATCATGATTTTGGACGTGTGAGAAGCATCCTAAGAAGAGCAGAGACTGGGCCGCGGAACTTCCTTCCCTGGCAGGATAACCCCACTGTCAGTTTGCAGGCAGTGGGAGTTGCGAGTTGGGAGGGGTCTCCAAAGACTGTGACCTGACCTTCCCCAGCCTCTGCGGCCCCCAAGCCCACCCTCTCTGAGAGGACGGATGGACCCTGCTCTTCACCAGCTTCCAGAGGGAAGTGAGCAGATGTACTCTCAGGACTGTGTGGGTTCTGACCCTGTGACCCACGTCAGAAGGTGAGCTGCCAGCTGAGTTCAGGAGGAAACGGTGTAGCTCTGTCCTGGCTCTTATGGGCTGGATGTTTGTCCCGTCAAGTCCTTGTGCTGAAGCCCGAACCCCCAGCGTGACTGCATTTGGAGATGTGTGCGTGCTAAGGTGCTTCAGTTGTGTCTGACTCATTGTGAACCCACGGGCTGTAGCCCGCCAGGCTCCTCTGTCCATGGGATTCTCCAGGCAAGGACACTGGAGGGGGTTGCCATGCTCTCCTCCCTGGGATCCTGCCAACCCAGGGATTGAACCCGCATCTCCTGCAGCTCCTGCATTGGCTGGTGGATTCTTTACCGCTGAGCCACCAGGGAAGCCAGCATTTGGAGACAGGACCTAAAAAGAGGTAATTAAGGTTAAATCTGGTTATAGGGGTGGGGCCCTAGTCCGACAGGGTCGGGGTCCTCATAAGAAGAGGAGGAGACCCCTGGACTCTCCTCCGGGTGGCACAGAGGGAAGGTCATGTGAGGACACAGCCAGAGGCAGCTGTTTACAAGCCAGAGGGAGCTCTCACCAGACACCAAGCTTGCTGGCACCCTGCTCATGGATTTCTAGTCTCCAGGACTGTGAGAAAAGAAATGTGTTGCAAGCACCCAGTCTGTGATATTTTGTTATGGTGGCCTGATCTGACTAGTACAAAAGGGTCTTGACCAAAACAGACCTTACAAATAAAGAGAAGATAAAGGCTAAAGGTTGGATGCTTTCTGCCTAGTATCTTCCCCAAATAGAAACTGAAGTCATCGATGTTATTGAAGCAGATGTAGAGGACAGGTCTGGAAATGTTTCTGGTTTGTTCTTGTAAAGTAGGATGTTAGGAGGAAGGGCAAGGACTTCCATGTTGATTCTTCGAGGCTAAGGCCTCAATAAATATAAGATGATTCTAGGGAATGAGCAAATGAATGAATAAATGCACAGAAGGCTATAATGGCACTTTCTTGAGGGGTTGGGGCACAGGAACAGTTTGTGGCTCCAGAAGATGTAGAACCACAGATGTTCTCAGGATTTCCAGGACAAGTGGTCTCAAGAAATAAACGGATTCCTTCTAATATGCAACACAAACGGACTTATCTATGAAACAGAGACAGACTCACAGACATAGAGAAGAGCTTGGTGGTTGCCAAGGTGGGGGGTCGGGGAGGGAGGGACTGGGAGGGTGGGATTAGCAGATGCAAACTGTGATGTATAAGATGGATAGGGACTTCCCTGGTAGTCCAGTGGTTAAGAATCTGCCTTCCAATGCAGGGGATATGGGTATGATCCCTGGTCAGGGAACTTAAGATTCCGCATGCTGCAGGGCAACTAAACCTTCACACAGCAACTACTGAGCCCTCGTGCTCTGGAGCCCATGCACCACAACTGAGAGAAGCCTGCGTGCCACAACTAGGGGACCTCACACGGCACAGTGAAAAATCCCACGTGCAGCAAAGAAGGTTGCCTAAGCCCCAACTAAGACCTGATGCAGCCAAATTCATTAATCAATTAATTTAACAAAAGGAAGGTAAACAACAGGGTCCCACTGTATAGCACAGGGACCTATATTCAATATCCTATGATAAACCATAATGGAGAAGAATATGAAAAAGAATATATGCATGTATAATTGAATCACTTTGTTATACAGCAGGAATTAGCACAACACTGTAAATCAACTATACTTCCATAAAATTTAAAAAATAAATTAAAAAAAGAAAGAAATAGATTCCTGAGAAGTTGTGTGTAAACCCAGTTTTTGCAAACGGACTTATATTTCAAACTCATTAGAAAAGACCACTCTTCTGAGACACATCTCAGTGATTCACTGACAAGTCAGAAAACTGCTCTTGGAAGATGAGTGAGCCTCCTCCTGCTGTGGGGGCTGTGGGGGTTTCGTTCCCCAAAGTCAGCTTCCTGGGGGGAGGGATGGGAGAGCATTTCAGCATCAATTAAAGAGGAGAGAAAGAGGCGTGATAAAGGCATGAAGACAGTAGAGCTGGAAAGGACTTTCAAGACACGTAAGCCCCTCACTTTACAGGTGAAGACCCAGGAGAGCTGGGAGGGGTCACCCACAGAACGAGGGGCACTGTGGTCTTCTGACTCCCAGGTTGCCATCCTTTCCACCGGCTCGTGAAGTTCTTCAGGATTGAAGAGGCAAAGTCTGTTCCCTCCAGCACGTCTCACTGCCACATAAACTCTGCTCCAGCAGTTCATGTCTATGAATGCACATTCAATGTTACTGCTATTTTTGTTGCTATGGGGCCAGCACTGTGTTTTTCAAACTGTTGTTTTGAGTTGTGTATCTTTGGGGAGCATGGTGTTCTTAAACCAGGTCCTGGGTGGTGTTTGTGTGGTCTTGGGCAGACACTCGACCCTGCTGAGACTGTTCTGTAACCTGCCTCTCAATCTCCTCTGCAGCAGGGGGCACCCAGCAGGCTGCTTTGCTGTGGGTTTTGTGGGGCGGGGGTGGGCTTCTCGAATGGGTGCTGCTCTAGGGTCACTCTCTGGGGAGGGGGATGCCCAGCGCTTTGCAGTCACAGAACAGAGGCATCCTGCTTCAGACTGGACAAAGGTCTCCCCCCGTTTCCCTGTAGCCCCCCACAAGATACACACACACACACACACACACACACACACACACACACACACACACACACTGTCTAATGCACACATACATCTTCAGAGGCTGTGTGCTCCCTGTTAGAAGTGCTTTTCACCATCTCTTTTGGTGAAAAAGGAATTTTGTTTCCCCCTGGAACTCCTTTCTCTCCCTTTCTTCTCTTCTCCCTAGTCTTTTTTTTTTTTTTTGCCTGCCATGTGGCTAGTGGGATTCTAGTTCTCTGACCAGGGACTGAATCCTTGGCCTCAGCTGTGAAAGCACAGAGTCCTAACCACTGAACTGCCAGGGAACTCCCATTTCTACTTAACCATTTTTCCTCCATTTTCTTTGTCAAAATCTTTCCCCTGGGACCAGATAAGCAGCCCCACAGGCGGCAGGCGGCAGGGCGGGGGCGGGGGGGTAGGAAGAAGCAGAGTGCCCCTGACAGCAACGTGGACAGACAGATGGACAGGGCTGCAGCGCCCCGCCTGATCCTACTGACATCCTCCACCTGAAACTGGGGGCGGGTGGCCGTACTGCAGGAGGGCTCACTGCCCTTGGCTCAGGCCGCCGAGTCTCTTGCCAAACTCATCACCCATTAGAAAGAAGAATACAACTAATATTTATCCACATGGAGAGGCCCCAGACTCAGACTCAGAGATGAGAGTCTGCTCCTGATTCCATGGAAAAAGTGAAAACAGGGCTGTAGCTGACGGGGAAGGTCCAGTCACCCACACGCTCTGTGCCTCCAGGGTCTTGACGTCCATGAAACAGCCACAAACGCGACCAATTATTGCCAATATTTGCTGTTCCCCAAAATACAAAGACAGCTGGCACATAAGCTACACACTTTATTGGAGAACAGGCCTTCACCCCTGGCTGCAGTGGAGAAGGGATCCGGGTAACGGTAACTGAAGCTACCCCGGGACCAGGCGCTGGCTGTGAGGAGCTCAGGGCTCTCTCCACGCCAGAGAATGGAGTCGAGACAGATTTGGATCGGGCGCCCAGAACCAGCTTGAGACCAATTTTTCTTTGGAACCTACGACTTGAGGCCCTGTTCTCTTTATTCCTCAGGTTTGTTTCCTCTCCCATCTCTGGAGGCTCAGACTCTGCGCTCTCCTCACCCCCACATCAATAGTCACTTTTATCAAAATGTCGATTAGCTCTCTCCCACTGAAACATGAATAATTGATAAAACTAAATAGATGAGAAAAAGACAACAACGTAGTGAATATAACTGAAAAGAAGCAGACTCAGAGGTAAAAAGGACAAACCAGTGGTTACCAGCATGGACAGGGGATAAAGACGAACCAGCCATTAGGTATAAAATAAGCCACGAGGACGTATGTACGGCACAGGGAATATGCCAATACTTTACGGTAACTACAAAGGGAGTGTGGGGCTCCTGGTGGCTCAGTGGTAAAGAACCCACCTGCCTGTGCAGGAGATGTGGATTTTTATCCCTGGATCGGGAAGATCCTCTGGAGAAGGAAGTGGCAACCCACTCCAGTGTTCTTGCCTGGGAAATCTCATGGACAGGACTACAGTCCATGGGGTCGCAAAGAGTCAGACAGGACTTTGCAACTGAACAACAACGTAAAGGGAGTATCACCTTTACAGATTGTGAGTCAGGGCTTCCCTGGTGGCTCAGTGGTGAAGAATCCACCTGCCAAGGTAGGAGAGATGGGTTCGATCCCTGATCCAGGGAGATCCCACATGCCTCAGAACAACGAAGCCTGTATTCCACAACTATTGAGCCTGTGCTCTATAGCCTGGGAACCACAACAAGAGAAGCCACCGCAGCGAGAAGCCACCGCAGCGAGAAGCCACCGCAGCGAGAAGCCCGAGTGTCATATCGAAGAGGAGGCCCTGCTCGCCGCAACTAGAGAAAAGCCCAGCAGCGAAGATCCAACACAGCCAAAGATAAATAAGCAAATAAAATAATTAAAAAATTGAGGGTCACCACATTGTACGCCTGTAACATATAGTATAAATGAACTCTACTTCAAATTTACTAGAAGAAACTTCCCATGATTATTTATGACTTTGCTGGAAATGCCACTCCTGTTTATTCTCAGCTAGGAGAGAAAACAGATAATTGAAAATTTTCAAATCTCAGCAAGGATTGTTGAGAGAGGTCTATACTCTGTTTGACACTTTTTGGTGTATTTTGGTTTTGCCTTTCATTCATTATCACTACCTCATCCAAAAAAAGACCTTACCACAAGTAGTCTCTTCTGCCAACATGTATAGCTAGCCCTCGGGATGGACTCAAACAATAAATATTTACTGGCTTTTAGCTAGCATGAGAGCTCCTCAGAACAGCTATTTTATTCCTCCATGCATCCCACATACTGGAACAATTCCTAGGCTATGGTAGACCTTCAGTAAGTGTTTTTTTAGTGAATAACACACATCATCTTGTGGTAAGAGTTATGGGAAGAGGAATAAGATATTGTCCCTGTTTCTGGAGTAGACAGAAGTGTGGCCAGAGACAGCAATCCCACCAAGACCAGAAAACAGAAATGAAGGCTTGTGCCTGGTCATTTGAAAAAGGCAGCTTCGTGTAAGAAAAGGACACTGTTTTCTTTACGATGGTTAGAGCAGTGAAAGACCTTAAAGACAGGTGGAACAGATCTAAAACTAGAAAGAGACTCCAGTGGATCTAGAATGCTGAGACTCCAGAGTTCCCGCAGGCGTCTACATGGACTTGTTACAGATCCACGACAGGTGCATACAGCAGGGTACATGTTTCCAGACTCCCCCAGCACACGTATGAAAGCCGGGGCCCGGCTCTCGTCCGATTCCAACTCTCTTATGCAATTGTCACTGCGTGCAGAGAAGCAGGCGTGGGTGAGCCTGCTGAGGGCGAACCTGAGGGTTTATGCTAACCGGCCCTGCTGACCGGGGAGGTGGTTTCTCTGCCGAAAGAATGTTAGGAATCAATTCCTGCACAGGAAATAGGATGCTCTAGTAATTAAGGCAGAAAAACACCAGACATGAATTGCATTGAAGTTGATTATTTTTATGATTAATTGCATGCTAAAACACACAGAGTTTATTATAATTTTTATTATTGGCAACGTGCACTGCAAGTTTAGGATCAGTAGATGCAAACTATTTAGAACGGACAGACAACGAGTCCTACTGTACACTGCAGACTTCATGGAATTACTCATTGGAGCTACATTTTTAAAGGTTATCTTAAAGATTAACCTAAAAATACCTACACATCACATCTTTTAATCCTGAGATTATTAGCACCAGCAATGATCAAGTTTTCATTTGCTTCAACTTGGGCTTACCTGAGTGGGTGACACCAAGGGCGCTGAGCACCAGGATAAAGTCTGCGAGCATTATGATGCCAGCTTGAGAAAGATAATGCCTTCCTCTCTTTAACAGCAGGATATTTCCATCAGAAAGGGGGATCTTGAAGAGAAAACGCAGAGCTTCAAAGTCCAGAGTGGAACCCAGAGGAAGCGGACACCTGGAGAGGGTAAAGCAGGCTCAAACCCCCGCTGGTATCAGCCGGAGGTCTCTGAAAGTACACCTCATTGATTCCCAGTCAGCTGTCAGGTCCTGTAAGTCTGAGAACTGTCTCTGGGTCCTAACTCCTGACTTGTTAATTCACTCTCCTGCCAAGAGACGCGGGGCAATGGAGAGGGGGTGAAGGGTGAGTGCTCTGAGCTGTTTTGCTCATGGTTGGAGATCTGTGTAAAAGGGAAAAACCGTGAAAGAAAACATGCAACAGGGAAGTCAGCGCAAGTTTCTCCTCCAGCGTTCTCCATCGTCCTTCGTTTTGGACTTGCTGCTTAAGAACAGTGAATCTGAGGGAGTCAAAAGCTGCAGATCCCAGTTATAAAACAAGCCCCAGGGATGTTTGTACATGGAGATAATTGTTAATAATGCTGCTGTGCTCAGTCACTCAGTCATGTCTGACTCTTTGCGAGCCTATGGACTGCAGCCCGCCAGGCTCCTCCGTCCATGGGATTTCCCAGGCAAGAATACTGGAGTGGGTTGCCATGCCCTCCTCCAGGGGATCTTCCTGACCCAGGGATCAAACCCGCATCTCCTGCATCTCTTGCATCACAGGCAAATTCTTTACCGCTGAGCCGCCAGGGAAGACCATAGTTAATAATACTGTACTGCATATTTGAAAGTTGGTAAAAAAAAGTATACCTTAAAAGTTCTCATCATGAGAAAAAAAACTTTTTGTAACCAGGTGTACTTATGGGTGTTCACTAGACATTGTGGTGGTCATTTTGCAATGTATACAAATATCCAATCTTTATGTGGTGACCCTGAAACTAACAGTGTTACATGTCAATTGCCCCTAGGTTTTTAAAAATTTAATTCTATTTATTTATCTATATTTGGCCACGCTGACTCCTCACCGCTGCACCTGGGCTTTCTCTAGTCGCAGTGATCCGGGGCTACTCTGCAGCTGTGTTGCACGGACTTCTCATTGCGGGGGCTTCTCTTGTTGCAGAGCTGAGGCTCTAGGGTGCACGGGTTCAGTAGCTGTGGCACATGGACTTAGTTGCCTCGAAGCACGTGGGATCTTCCCAGACCAGGGATCGAACCTGTGTCCCCTGCATTGCAAGGCAGATTCTTAACTCCTGAACCACCAGGGAAGTTCCACATCTTAGATTTTAAAACAGATGACTATGTCCTTCATTGCCCTTGTCTAGGGGTTCTGGCATGCTTCATGATCAGAGCATCCTCTGGGGTTCCCTGGAGCCCCAGGGCCCGCGGATAATCCACAAGAGAAAGGACAGTTGGAGTATTGTCTTTTTCTGTATCGCTCCCAGGACTTGGAGGCTGAAATCACCATCCCTTCTTTGGATTCACTTTGTTCACGGTTGGTCTGATTCTCACCTAGCTCAGTACTGTCCACACGCAGAAGGTCCTCAAGAAATGCAAATCTGATGATCAGACAAGAGTAAGTGAGTGCTGGAAGGAGAAGAGGGCCTGGTGGGAGCAGAGTCACCCGATGGGGCCCCAGCGCTGGAGTAGCTGCCAACTCACCAGGGCCACACTGATTAAATCCAATCGAAAATTTCCCTCTACCTCATTAAGTCTCCTCTGAGAGCATCAGCAACTTCCAAACACCCGGTGATGCTCAGCAGGGTACCAGCATGGAGTCCAGACAGCCCTGGCAGGAGAGGCAGGACCACGTCCCCTCCTCCAGCTCCCTCCCCTCTCCACTCCTCCAGAAACCCACCCCCAGCAGGCAGCAGAGCCCTCCCCAGACCACAGGCTCCTCAGGCCGCCGGTCCTCTTACCCTCTCTCCCTGGCATCCCCAGGGCCTATCGCAGGTCAGCGCTTCAGAATGAAGAGGAAGGAAGCAATTAGACAATGGTCTCCCATCCATCTGAACCGTGTTCCAGGCCCGCTGAGAATTTACAACTGTCTCAGGAATCAATTAGCCACTAACCCAGGGGTGCAGGAAGTGTCGCCTTTCTTCATCTCCAATAAATCAAAGAACATGGAGCTTGCCATTCCACTGAGCAGGCAGGAAAGACCATCTCTGTCATTACAGGAGCTCCGGCCCCCTTGCTCAGGGCAGCAAAAGCATTGGGAAGACGTTTGCGGCCCCCAGTCACAAGCAGGTTGTCACCTCTGGTTCATCTGGACCGCAGCGGAGGGTCGGCGGGCAGCCACGTGGTCCCTGTGGAAGTGGTGGCTCTGTTACCCTTTCTTGGCCAGGAAGTCTGGGTAACAGGGTCCCCTAGTCGCTGGTCCCTGCTGCTGGAGGGGCCTGGCCTGTCTCTGGGGATTTCTGGCCCATCTCCCTTTAGAAGACACTCACCTCATCTCCATCCCACTCTAAAAACCTCAAATAATCCCCTCAGTGAGTTTACACTTGTGGTGAAAGCTGACGTCAAACAGGAAGAGAGGTTGTCTTTGATGGCTTCTGCTTTCAGTCTCTATGAAAGAATGGAGCCTTAGCTCCTCTCTTGGGAAATGTAGGGGAAAGAAAACTACAGAGAACACAAATTTATATCAATTCATGTCCCAAAAAAGTCATCCTGCACTGAACCAGCGTGTGCTCTTTCCGTCACCTGTTCTTTGCTAAGTCGTGTCCAACTCCTGTGATCGCATCGTAGCCCACCAGGCTCCTCTGTCCATGGGATTCTCCAGGCAAGAATATTGGAGTGGGTTGCCATTTCCTTCTCCAGGGGATCTTCCCAACCCACTGATGGAACCCACATCTCCTGCACCGGGAGGTGGATTCTTTACTGAGTGAGCCACCAGTAAAGCTCAAAAAACATGTGCACGTGGGCACACATACCCCTTTAAACAGCTGATTCTCAGGGGTCTGTCCCAGCAGACAGCCCTCCTCCTACTCAATCATACTCTTCAGCTGCATTGAAACTTTGTGCCACCCCATGGACTGTAGCCTGCCAGGCTCCTCTGTCCATGGAATTCTCCATGAGGCAACAATGCTGGAGTGGGTAGCCATTCCCTTCTCCAGGGGATCTTCCTGACCCAGGGATCGAAGCTGGGTCTCCTGCACTGCAGGCAGATTTTTTACCATCTGAGCCACCAGGGAAGCCCCACCTGTTCTATAACCGACAGTAAACATCGGCTGGGCCTGGGATGCGGGGTTGGGTCCACAGAGCAGAATAATCTGAAGGTCTCCGTCATCAAGGGGACACATCTGCATCCTGGGAGACCAACGAAAACCACTGCTCATCCTTCACTGACCAAACATGCTCCCCATGAGGACTGAGTCTGCTCCTTCCAGTGACTGGGGAACGCTGGCCAGATCGCTTCCAGGAGTGACGTTGTGAGAGCCACACAACAGAGCAGAAGGTGATGGGAAACAGGTGTGCTTTCACTTGAAGGTCTAAAAAGTTATGATTAGTGGACTTCCCTGGTGGTGTAGTGGATAAGAATCTGCCTGCCATTGCAGGGGACATGGACTCCATCTCTGGTCCAGGAAGATCCCACATGCCTTGAACAATGAAACCCATGTGCCACAACTACTGAGCCCTTGTGCTGCAACTACTGAAGTCTGTACACCAAGAGCCTGTGCTCCAGAACAAGAGAAGGCACTGCAGTGAGAAGCCAAGCCCCGCGATGAAGAGTAGCCCCTGCTCGCAGAAACTAGAGAAAGTTCTCCCAGCAATGAAACCCAGTGCAACCAAAAAAAGAGTTATGATTAGTATTTTTTAAATTGTGAAAGTAGTATAATCCTAACAGTACATTGAAAGTTAAGATTCACAATCCATCTTCCTAATCTCATCACCATCAAAATGTTGGTCTATTTCTCTCCAGTGTACGTGCTCCTGCATGCTTACACACACGAGTTGTTATCTAGTTTGTATACAACTTTACCCTTCAGTTGAACTGCTACTGACTGTAAAATAAAACTTGACACCATTAAAAAAGAGAATGTTTTGATATCAACTTTGAAAACAGAAGAAACTTTGATATCTGTTCTGCAACTTTTTATTTCTATGTGAATAAAACTGTTATCTCTACATCAGAGTCTTGAGAGTGGGCTATCATGTATATTTCAGGTTTGTTCTTCTCTGTTACATGTCTTTCTTATTCAAGAGTCTATTCTACCAAAATATCTTACAGAGTTAGAAAAACTAAATTCTGTTGAGGCGTTCAGTTAATGAATTGCCTTCACTGCAAAGAATGACAGCACAGTTACACAGTACTGAGTCTGTAGGTCCTTGTGAGAATGGTGTCCAGACTGTCTGGGACACTGTCTTTGTTTAGGGAAATGCATTTTAAGAAAGTTACATATGTTCATCCAGTGGGGGGAGAGTCAGGAGACCCAGAGTCCAAGAGGAAGGAGTTTAGAGCCAAAAAATAAGTCTGAGGAAGCTGTCTTTCTGCTATGAAATGTTTACACTCCACAGTTAAGGCCTCCACGCCAACACCATTTTATAGGCGAGACACTGAGGCCCAGGGAGCAGGAGCATTGTCCTGGGTCACACGGGTAGAACTGGGCCAGAACCCTGTAAGCTGCTACTAACCAGACCATACCAGCTCATAGAGAAATGGCTGTGGAGAGGACACCCAGCCTGCCTTCTGAAGACCCATCCACACCCTCCCTCCCTGGTTGTCCATCAAGGACATACTGCTAACATCTTCTCTGGACGTTTTCAGACCCGCCCTTCAACAGAGAACCCATTCGGGGCCGAGTTGATGCCCACACCGCAAGGAGTCAGCCCAGCCCCAGTGCAGGAGGGGTCCGCGCTCCCAGTCCTGGCATTTGTCCAGAAGGAGGGTTTGAGCAGGAAGAAGCCATCTGTGAAGTTATCACCCATGCCAGTGTTTTCCAGTCATTCTGGGATGCTTTCCTTGGGAGTTCTGCTTCGGTGGGTCTGGAAGACGGCCCATGTGACTTACGGACCACAGACCACTGACCAGCATCCTCTTCCAAGTTCGGGTACCGCAAGGACCCAGACAAAACACTCGATGACAGGGAACTAACCACATGAAACCACCGAGACGAGGAGGAGGAGCGTGAGAGCAGCCAGACCACGAGGACCCAAAGGTCCAGCAGTCCTAGAACCTCCCTGTCCGCCAGAGGCTGGTTGTAACACCAGAGGGGACACCCCTGATTCCAGCGGGGGTGGGGGGGTGGATTTTTCATTGTTTTTCTGCTAAAACAATTATTTAAGAAGACAATTCAGATTATACAAATATTTGACCCCTCATGTAGTCGATGGGCTTCCTTTATGGCTCAGTTGGTAAATAATCCACCTGCAATACAGGAGACCTTGGTTCGATCCCTGAGTTGGGAAGATCCCCTGGAGAAGGGAAAGGCTACCCACTCCAGTATTCTGGCCTGGAGAACTCCATGGACTGTATAGTCCATGGGGTTGCATGGCTAGATCTCGTTTCGGAAAACTGTAAAATAAGGCAGAAGGCAGGGAGCTTTTATAGGATAAAGAATAAAAAACAAGGAAGAGGACAATGGGAAATATCCAATTGGCTGGGGCACCAGGGTCAACCTGATTTGGATGGGAAGCCCAGCGTCGGGTGGTGAGTGGGGTCACTGACTCACTGACTGCATTTACTCCGTGAATCCAGGTCAAGTGGCCTTTAGGGCACACGAGAGTCACCTAAGTTTCTCTTCGTTATGGTGGCACCCCACCCAGGAGCAGCGCCATCTTGGGCCTAGAAATTCCTTCAACTCTTCTCATCTCATGCTTCACCTGCTTGTTTGGTTTCCCGTCTGAGGGTTCACTTCATCCTCTTTGAATGACACGAGCTGCCTTCACTGTTGTCATCATTTTTCAGGGCTCTCTCCTGGTCAGGGTAACAGGTGAGCCACTCCCGGCCTGATTTTCCAGGCCTCTCACCAGGCCGAGGCATGTTACTTCCTCATAGGCTCCGCATCCTCAGTACTGGGGCTTGTTTGAAGCTGTGGGGCAAGTGGTCAGACAGCCAGGCTCCCCCTGGCCTGGGGAACAGGATCCTGTGGATTCTACTTGTTCTACAAAGTAAGCTCTGTAGTCAGAGGGGCCTCCTTGCCCCTCCTGGTGGGGGTGCCTCCAGGTGGGCCCTGGACCTGGGAGAGTGGTCCTGGGCGAGTGGACCCAGGTGCCCACAGCAGATGTGCTGAGGGACCTCCAGAGGCTGAAGGGAAAGAGGGCCAGGGCTGGAGGCCAAATTTGTAATCAGGGGCAGAGGGCATCCCTGGGCCAGGGGTAGGGACCGGATCTGAAATCCTCAGGAGCAGCAGGGAGGGAGGAAAATTGGAAGGAAGAGAACAGAGCGTGGGACCTCAGCCGTGGGCACACAGCTGGCCGCTCTGGGATGGCTTTATTGAGGCTCAGACAGCGGTGTAGGGGCGAGTTGTCCTAGTTACTTGCCCTGGGCCAGGGTTAATTGCAGGTAACTCTTCAGTTATCATCTACAAAAGGGTTGTGGTGTGTGGGCAGAACCCTGACCTACTCTTAGGAGCCTGGAGTTTGCCCCTAATTAATCATGTGATCTTGGATGAATAATCTGTTGTGGTGTCAGATTCCTCCTCTATTGGGTGAAGGTGCTGGATTAGGTTAGTTGTTCTCAATGTTCCCTTGGGGAGCTTTTCAAAACCGCTGATGCCTGGTGTTGCACCCAGGCATTTTAGACCAGATTTTAACTGGTTTCCTGAGAGGCCCGGGAATCAGATATTTTTTTAAGCTCTCCAGGTGATTCTAAGCTATAGCCAGAGTGTTGATCCACAGACCAGAAGAACTCCGTGTCCCCTTTGGGTTTGAAATTCTATGAGTCTGGACAGTAAGTAGGGAGACCAACCATCCCGGTTTGCCCAGGACTCTTCCAGTTTAAAACTGAGACTCCTTGGCGCCAGCAACCTCTGAGCATCAGGCCATGGTCTACATCACTCCCCGTCTGACATGGTACAAAAAGAGAGAAGAGAGGCCTGCTCAGAGCTCTCTGGGGTGTGTTGTGAGCGTGGGTGTTTTGTGTGACGTCACCAGGCCTGTTGGTAAGCAAATGTATGACTCGGCCACTCACCTGCCTCATAATTGCCGTGTGTGCAGCTAAGTACACATTTGGATAAAGCTTACCTCCTGCGGATTTCTAAAGATTATACATCAACCATCCTAGCCTGTTTCCTGTTCTCCAACCTGATGCTTTGAGAAAGCATGCTTTTATTTTTTCTTTCTGACTCTAATAAAAGGAAGAAAAAGTAAGAGCAGAATAGTTTTAAAAGACATTCATTCATTCAAATCTATCCAGCCCCTGCCTTCTCTACCCCACGTCCATTCTACACCAAGTCATTTTTTCTACCTTCAAGACATCTCAAACATATCCCTTCTAATTGCCCTACGTCTATCACTCTTGGGCAATAGTTCTCATATTTGAGGGACATCAGGGTCATCTGACAAGCATGTTACAATGATAATTCCAGGGCTGGAGTTTCTGATTCAGGAGGTCTGGAGTGGAACCGATCTTTCATGGCTCCCGTAAGATCCCAGTTTCCAACAAGGTTCCAGGTGTAACCCACTACATTCAGGGTGATGCGTGGAGATCTGGCAGGAGGGACTCTAGACTTCAGAAGAGGGACGTGAGTCTTGAGCTGTAGGTTTTAAAAAAAAAATTGTGGTGAGATACGCATAACATAAATTTACCATCATGACCATTTTTAAGTGTACAGTTTGGTTGTGTTAAGTATGTTCACAGTCTTGTGCAGCCATTGCCACCACCTGCCTCCAGAACTCTTTTAATTTTGCAAACTGGAAACTCTGTCCCCATTAAACTACAACTCCCCATCCACCCCCCCATCCCAGCCCTGGCAAACACCATTCTACATTCTCTCTCTGAGGCAGAACGATAGAGCTTTATTTGCCTTTGTCTTTTTGTGACTGGCTTATTCCACTTGACACAGTTTTCTCAAGGTCCATCCATGTTGCAGCCTGTGTCAGAATTTCCTTCCTTTTTAAGGCCCGATAATATTCCATTAACTGTGTAGACAACATTTTGCTTATTCATTCACCCATCAATGGACATTTGGGTTGTTTTTGGCTTTTGTGAATCATGCTGCTATAAACATGGGTGTGCAAATGTCTCTTTGAGTCTCTGCTTTCAGTTCTTTTGAGTTGGAAGTGAAACTGTTGGATCCTATGGTATTTCTATTTTTACTTTCTTGAGGACCCGCTATGCTGTTTTTCATAACGACTGAACCATTTTGCGCTCCCATTTGCAGTCCACAAGCGTTCCAATTTCCCCACATCCTCACCAACGTTTGTTATTTTCTGAATTTTTGATAGTAGCCATGCGGGGCTTTGGCATTTTTAATATACTTGATTAAGGAAATTTGAGAGATTGACATTTTAAAAAATCCTGAGTGAGAATTTAATGCAGGAGAGAGCATAAACATATTGGGTTGGCCAAAAAGTTCGTACTAAATCAGTGTGAACTTTTTGGTCAACCCAGTACTTTGAAACAGAAACCCTCTGACATGTTTTGATGAGACTTCTGTCATCCTCTACCTTTGCCTTCACTCTCCTTTCTTTCTTTTACTCTGCTATTCTGCTCCCATATCTATGCATTCCTTAGTGACTTCTGTCCAACCCTCCATCTTTTAAGACAATCATCTTACCCACAAGGCAAGCCATGTCCCTCTCAAAGCTACTTGAATCTTTTTTAAGCCAGGAGGCAGAACAAAGCAAATTCTGAATCAGGTTTTAAGCAGTGGATGTTTGGGTGAATCCTTAGGAGTTTCTTAAACCACATCCATCTTTTTTCAAAGCGACAAAGCAATTGTACTTTGGATTATAAAAGGATAAAATGGGAGGCTAAGGTATTATTTTTTTTTCCTTTGAAACTGCTGACATCAATTTATAATTTCTTGCCATTCAGAGGCACAGATTTTAGAATTACCTCTCCTTTGCATTAAACAAAAAGGTAAGAGATACATATCAGAGAAACAAAGATATGTATAGGCAGCTCATAGAAAAGAAAACAGAGATTATCCTTCTTTCTCACGGTCAGTATGTTTTGTTTTTTTGTGTGTATGAATTGTAGATTCTGGAGATATTCAGAGGACCCAGCTGACCACTGAAGGATGAGACTGGAAATGTGGAGTTTCGTCCCTAGAGGGCTGGAGGCAAAGACCTCAATAGTGGGAAAAGGGTCTCAGCAGATGAAGCGTCTGGCCCACAGGGAGATCCCCCCTCCCTTCCACAACACAAGACTTTTTGGCCCCAAGAGTGACATGACAAACATTCAAATAACTGGAACTTGAGGGTCATGGAATGAGTTCTCGATTTCCCTGTGCCATCTACTGGACTTCATTATATGCATATATAATGTTTCAGTTCAGTTCAATTCAGTCACTCAGTCGTGTCCGACTCTTTGCGACCCCATGAATTGGAGCACGCCAGGCCTCCCTGTCCATCACCAACTCCCAGAGTTTACCCAAACCCATGTCCACTGAGTTGATGATGCCATCCAACCATCTCATCCTCTGTCTTCCCCTTCTCCTCCTGCCTTCAATCTTTCCCAGCATCAGGGTCTTTTCAAATGAGTCAGCTCTTTGCATCAGGTGGCCAAAGTATTGGAGTTTCAGCTTCAGCATCAGTCCTTCCAATGAACACCCAGGACTGATCTCCTTTAGGATAGACTGGTTGGATCTCCTTGCAGTCCAAGGGACTCTCAAGGGTCTTCTCCAACACCACAGTTCAAAAGCATCAATTCTTCGGCGCTCAGCTTTCTTTATAGTCCAACTCTCACAACTGAATTACTTTGTTATAGAGCATAAATATGGATGCTGCTGTACAGCAGAAACATGGATACAACAGAAAAATAGATGGCATCACCGACTCAATGGACATGAGTTTGAGTAAATTCCAGGAGTTGGTGATGGACAGGGAGGCCTGGCGTGCTGCAGTCCATGGGGTCGCAAAGAGCCAGACATGACTGAGTGACTGAACTGAACTGAACAGCAGAAATTAATGCAACATTGCAAATGAACTATACTTGAATAAGATAAATTAAAAAGCACAAACAAACCACTTCAGTTCTAACAAACCCTAGAGACACAGCAGCCTTGAATCAAACAATTCCCTTCCATGGTCCCAGGCTGAGCTTTCACCAGCCTGGAAGCAGTTCTCAGTCATCCCACTCCCCTCCCTTGGGTGGAGGGACCTTGATTTTCCAGGCTCCCAGGCTGGGGGGTAGGGGGAGGCCGGTTCTAAAGAGAAATTCACTCTTCTCAGGTAGAAAGGCTTTACATATGAAGCCTTTGGTGAAAAACCCAAGTATCTATCTATCTGTCTATATGTCTATGTATAATATATATATATGTAATTTCAAACTTAAGTTGATTCTTAATGTTGCCAATTCCCATAAGAAGAAAATGTGAGATTAAAAGCCAACTCTTATCACTGGAAAATTTTCATCATGGGACACAAACTATGAGAACAGGACATATTTCAACCAAGAGGAACCCTGAGAGAAATACCACTTAGATGTAATTATATTTCATCACAGACCCAATAGACATGGGGCAGAGAGGATGAGAGAGGCTTCTTCTAATCGCGAAGCCCTGAGGAGGACTCACCACAGAGAAAACACGCATTTAGGAAGGATCATTTTTGGTTTTCTTTTTTTGTTGTTGTTGTGCCAGGCGGCATGTGGGTTCTTAGTTCCCTGATCAGGGATCAAACCCGTGCCCCCTGCATTGGAAGCACGGAGTCTTAACCACTGGACTGCAGGGAAGTCCTGGGAAAGATCGTTAAGTTGTTTTACTGGAGACGTAAGGTTTCATCCATCTGTCCATCCACCACGCATCATTCATTCATTCTGATTCCCTACTCTGTTCAGGTAAGCCAGGGCTGAAGGCATGAAGGATAAAATAAAACAAGAATCAGAGGGTGACTCCCACCCTCTGAAACTGAGAAACCGGATGTACGCTTTGCCACGAGGACGCCCGTCTTCCTAATGAGAGGTTCTGCATCGCACTGCCATGTTCTAATTTCTGATCCATGAATTGAACCAGGTTGTCCTCACTCAGGTGGGAAACAGGCTGAGAAATTCCATTTCACCTGGAATTAAGACGCGGGTCTATCTTGTGCTGTAGGGGGCGCCGTTACACAGACCACACAGGACTGAGGCTCCTGGCTGACGAAGAACATGGTTTTTCTTCTTTTTTTAAAATATGTTTTAATTAGAGTATAGCTGCTTTACAATGTTGTATTAGTTTCTGCTGTACAGCAAAGCAAATCCGCTGCATATATGCACATATCCCCTCTCTTTTGGATTTCCTCCCCTTTTAGCTGCCCGCAGAGTTCTGAGGAGAGTCCCCTGGTCTGTACCGTAGGTTCTCATCAGTTACCTGTTTTACACACGGTAGTGTGTGCTTTTCCCCATGTCAGATACTTGGGGGGTCAGGGTATCTTAGAGAAGTTTGCTGTCCTGGAGGATTCAGGAGGGAAGCTCCTCTGAGATTTTTTTTTTTTATTATAAGTTAAAGTGTAACATACATCAAAGGAAGTGTGTAAGTACTAAAGACACAATTCAGTGAGTCTTTGCACAGCTGCACACTCAGGTGACCATCTCCCAGATGAAGATCTGGATCATCTCCAAGCCCTGAAGGTTCCTCCTGCAGCTTCCCGGACCACACCCCCTCCCACAAGGGCTATTCTGATTTTATCACCATGCATGGCTTTATCTGTCTTGAACTTCATAAAAATGATAATTATGCCTATATACCCTTCTTTTTTTTTTTTTTTTTTTATCTGCTTCTTTGGTCCACGTTCAAGCCTGCATATCATCCACACTGATGTGTCTGGCACTACTCTAATCTCTTTATTACCACGGAGGGTTCCACCGGAGGGAAGGACTCAGAGACCTGTACCCATTCTCTCACTGATGGGCCTTTGGGTTGTTGGCAGTTTGCGCTGTTGTGACACAGACAGCACGGACAAGTCTTTTGGTGCTTGTTACTCTTGCCACACACGGGGAGTAGAATCTGAGCGTGGTTTTTCAGTTCTAAAAATGTTCCTAGATAAAACACGCTGGTTTTAAGATAAAACACACTCTATTTTAATCTCTGAATATGCATGTAGATGTTTATTAAAGAGAGGTCTATCTGCAGCCCACAGAAAATACATTTTTGATTGTGACCGGCCCCAGTCTGGAGAAGGCACACTGCTTTCTTCTAAATTCAGACAACGAACAGCAGCCACATTTATGCTGCATAGTGGACACAGGAGACCATGAGGAGAGTGGCGGCCTTTGTTCCTTAAAGTTAATTGGTTAAAATTAATTGGCTAGAAATGTGTGTGTGTGTATGTACAGTGACCTGGCTCCGGAAAGAATGTGTGTCTTTTGAAAATGACAGCTGGGTGCCGGTGGTTGGAGCCTTGCGGCTCTGCCGATCTGTTATCCTGGAGAATGTGAAGACCCTGTGACAGGGAACTGACAGGCCTGGATGGCCCATGAGATGGTGCGTGGGAAGGAGCAAGGCAAAGTCAGCCAGAGATTCCCGTCTAGAAGAGAGGAGGATGGTTATGCTATTAAAGAAGCCAGAAAACCAGGAGGAAGAGAAGTCGCAACAAGACTGACTTGCCCCTCTGCGCCAAAATGTAATGGAAACACATCCTCTTCATTTCTCCGTAACCAAATGTGAGACCGCACCTCCTGGAAAGTTCAGGAAAGGACGGCCTCCAGCTTGCCCGAGTGCAGTCTCAGTCTTTTTGGATGATTCACTCTCTTGAGCAAATGCTCACCACACACCCTCCTCCCCCCACCCCATCTTCATTTCCTCTGAGAGGCATGTAGGTACCGGGTGTTGAAGTTGGCTACTTTGCCTGGGATCTTGATAATCTCATAAAGGTTGTGGGTGGTGGTGGTTTAGTTGCTAAGTCCTGTCCGACTCTTGTGACCCCATAGACTGTAGCCTGACGGACTCCTCTATCCAGCAAGAATTCCCCAGGCAGAATACTGCAGTGGGTTGCCATTTCCTTCTCCAGGGTATCTTCCTGACCCAGGGACTCAACCCGCATCTCTTGCTTCTCCTATACTACAAGAGGATTCTTTACTGCTGAACCACCAGGGAACTGTCATGAATATTAAATTGATTGTAAAGTATATGACCCTAAAAACTACAAAAGGAATGAATAGTTTATTTATTCTGCAGAACATGGAACCAAGAATAGCCAGGAAGCTCCTGAAAAAGAGCAACAGGGAAAACAGGAAAATATTATAAAACCCTCTCACTGAATCAGACCCATAAATAGACACATAAACCAAGGAACAGACTAGAAAATGTAGATAAAGATCCATTTGCATGTGAGACTTAGTTTCTAATGAAAGAGGCATCTCAAGTCAATGGGAGAAAAATACACGTTGCAGTAGAGGGTTTAAGGATACCTGGACAGCCGTGTGGAAAAAGATAAAATTAGATCCCGTCTTCACATGGTACACCGATTCGTTCCAAATGGATCAGAGATTTAAACGTGAAGAATCAAGCCCTCCAGCTACTAGAAGAATTCCTCTGTAACTTACACAATGAGAAAACTTTCCTGGAGCTTAAAAGCCAGAGGCAATGAGAGAAAAGATTAACAAATCTGATTACATGAAGAAAAGTTTGCATGGCAAAAGAACCATAAGTAAATTACAACAAGCCAGGAAAAAGTATTATAGACAAAGGGTTATTATCCGTGATATAAAAGTAGCATCTAAATTAAAAAAGAAAAAGTTCAACAAATCTATAGACACATTGACGAGAGAAGTCACAGAGGGTAAAATCCAAATGGGCCTTACCCATATGAAAGATTCTCAACCTTGCCTACAATGAGAAAAATGCCAATTAAAACTCATTGAGATACTATTTCTCACCCAGCAGAATGATAAAAGGCAGAATGTTTGACCACATATTCTGTTGGCCAAGCTGTGGAGAAACGGACTTTCTCATGAGTTGCTGGTGGGAATTTTTCGCAAAATTGTCTAATTCCTATGGAGGGGAACTTGGCAGTATCTATGAAAATTACACACGCATTTATCCTCTGAACTGTTGTTCCTGCTTTTAGGTATTTGTCCCAAAGATAGTGTGCTGCTGCTGCTAAGTCACTTCAGTGGTGTCCGACTCTGTGCGACCCCAAAGATGGCAGCCCACCAGGCTCCTCCATCCCTGGGATTCTCCAGGCAAGAACATTGGATGGGTTGCCATTTCCTCCCCCAATGCATGAAAGTGAAAAGTGAAAGTGAAGTCACTCAGTCATGTCCGACTCTTCACGACCCCCTGGATTGCAGCCAGCCAGGCTCCTCTGTCCATGGGATTTCCCAAGCAAGAGAACTGGAGTGGGTTGCCATTTCCTCCTCCAGGGGATCTTCCCGACCCAAGTATCGAACCAGTGACTCCTACATCTCTTTGCATTGGCAAGCAGATTCTTTACCATTGCATCCCCTGGGGGGAACGTAGGGGACAGATGAACACAACCGATCATAGGTTGACAACTATTGAAACTGAGTGATGAGAATAGGAAGACTTCTATCTTCTTCTACTTTTGCGTGTGTTTGGAATTTTCCATAATATACGATTGTTCTTGAAAGACTCAAAAGCTGACTATTATCCTCCTCCTCTGCATTCCTCCCACAACAAGCTGAACTGTACCGGAGGCAAATGAGTGGTCAGAAACCACACATGAGGGATTATAACGGAGAAAAGCAACTGACATATTTCCAAAATATTACTCCATTTCAGAGCATTTATTTTTGATGGAAGATGATAAGTTCCATTTTACATGTGTTGAGTTTGAGACTCCCAGTTCTAGGAGGGGTTGAAATGCAAGACTTTAGGCTAGAAGATGTATTAGGGCTGACATCATCAGTCAAAAAAGTGTGGGCAGGGAAGAAAAACAGGAACTTGAGGTAAAGCCTCTCCCTTCCCTCCTTCATTCACTGATTCATCCAAAAATACATGAGAAAAATACTTATAAAGTATTAGAGCTTGGGGATGAAAATACAAAAGGTTGGGGTTCATTGAGGAAGAAAGGCACTTAAAGACATGAAAGCATTAAATTTTATCATTAAGAATCCAAGAGGTACAGTAAGGGCACAGAAGATCTTCTAAGTTTGCCTAAAGAAATCAGAGAAATGCTCGTGTTTAGAAGGCCAGAGGAAAAAGGGAAGCTGAGACTAGCAGCCACATCTCAGTCCTGAAACTAATGAATCTATTGAGGGACTTCTGTGAAAATATTTTTTCCCTACTAAAAGGGAGGTCCTTTTCTGCTCACTTTCTTCCTTGCTGCTTCCTACTTTTGAATACAGTGTGAGGCCATGATACTTGGTGCAATTGCAGCCATCTTGTGACTAGTAGCCAACAAGCATGAGGACAAAAGGTCAATATACTGAGCATATGTAAACGGGCCTGGGTCCTTGATTTTGTTGCTGAACTGCTCAACAAGCCCTAAATCAACTGGTCTGGAAGAGGTGCAATTCACATGGATATAATTCACATCTCCTGGGATATTGTTATTTCTGATAAAATGCTAAAGTTATTTTCTCATTAAATATACAACAAGTAAGCTGTGTTTAAGAGACTAGTCTCCTACTCAGCTGTCAGTCACATGTCTAGAGATGTTTAAGCAAACACTCTGACCTTTCTGAGTCTGGCTTAGGTCCATTAGTTTAACATTTTATCATCCAAAAATATACTTCTACCAAAAATGAACCATGTCTGCCAGAGAGCCTCTCTCTCACAGCAAGATTATAATAAAGCTTTTACATGTGCATCTTCCTTACAGTCTGAAAAGTTTTTACGTACAGACTATATAAACACTGGGCTTCCCTAGTGGCTAAGATGATAAAGAGTCTGCCTGTAATGTGCGAGAACTAGGTTTGATCCCTGGGTTGGGAAGATCCCATGGAGAAGGGACTAGCAACCCACTCCATTATTCTTGCCTGGGGAATCCCATGGACAGAGGAGCCTGGTGGGCCACACACAGTCCATGGGGTCACAGAGAGTCAGACACGAGTGAGTGACTAATACACACATATACGTATAAACATTACAGAGTCACTAAACACAAGTTTGGAGAAGGCAATGGCACCCCACTCCAGTACTCTTGCCTGGGAAACCCCATGGATGGAGGAGCCTGGTAGGCTGCAGCCTATGGGGTCGTGAAGAGTCGGACACGACTGAACGACTTCACTTTCATGCCCTGGAGGAGGAAATGGCAACCCACTCCAGTATCCTTGCCTGGAGAATCCCAAGGACGGAGGAGCCTGGTGGGCTGCCGGTCTATGGGGTCACACAGAGTCGGACACGACTGACGCGACTTAGCAGCAGCAGCAAACACAAGTTTATGTGATGCAAATAATACAGAAGTATAGATAATAGTAAGGGATAGTCCTCCACGGAATTCCGATTCCCAAAGATAATAACCAGTTCCTGTGGTGTGTGTCTTCCGGGCATCTGCTATTCATTCATTCATTTGACCTTTCATTCATTCATTCAACAATTATTGATCACTTAGACAGTCTCAAGCTGAGGGCAGGGGATACAATTGTGGAAGAGATAAACCTATTCTTCAATTCATGGATCTTACGCAAACATAAATACCAACTCTCATCTTAATCAGGAAGCTGGCCCCTATCAGTCTTTCTTGCCCAGCTGCAGATTCACTGAGGAAGAGTAAAGCCCCTGTTTGCCTGCTCCCATCGGAGGAAAGAAGGATGGGGAATGCTGGCCGCTCCTCACCTTTCCACTCCACTGCCCCACAGTAATCCCCAGACCCACTAGGGGACCAGGTCTGACGGTCCTGGGGAGAAGAATGGAGGAGATCAAGGCAGCCTGGCTGGGGGAGGAGGGGTGATGGAAAGCAGAGAAGGGGGTCCCTCGGTCCCGAGAGAAGAGAGGAGGCTTGCGGGCTGTTGGAGGTCACAGTGACCAGCCCTCCTGTGCCCAGGGCTCCATCAGGGCCTGGCTTCAAGATGGATGGGGAGGCAGATACTGGTGTCCACTGGGGGCCTGGTGCAAGCCTCCTGCCCCAGCCGGGGATCAAAGACTTTTCCTTTGAAATGGACTCTAGAGGTCGGGCACTGGGGGCCCAGCTGGGACCAGGAAGTTTAAGGACAGAGATGCTTCCTGAAATCCTCTGGACGGATCAACACCCTGGGACTCCTGCACAGCCCCAAGGCAATGGAAACAGACCCTGCTCATCCCGTTGCTCTGGTCAGTGGAGACTGGAGCCGGAGGTAATCTGATTGAGGAACAGAAAACAAAACATTTCCTGCATCCAAGTGGTGTGAAGCAAAGTTATACACACACACATACCCAAGCTCATGAAATTCCTTAACTTCATTTATTAGCTCCCCATTCTGCACCAGCATTCCTTTTTACAATACAGAAGCTGCAACTAGACCAGAAGCCTCTTTCCTGCCTTGACAGAGCTTGTCCCTGGTTTGGCTGGCGCTCTGCAGCCTGCAGTAAGGATGCTGAGGTGCTTTATTTGGAAACGAGCCGAGCTCACGCCCTTTACAAAGCCTCCGCTGCTGGGCAGTGTTAGGGCCGCGTGGGACAGCTTGGGGTGGCCGACCACCTCCGGAAGATGCAAATTTCCACAGAGCACACCAGGGTCCTTTAGGGGACCACAGGCCACTAAAGCGATCAGGGGAGGGATGGGATTGAGTCCCCCCTTCCTCAATAAAAGCAGTTCTGCTTTCAAAACAAACCAAAACAACACAGATAAACTGATGTTACTGAGGTGTAATTACAAGCCGTAAATTGTACCCATTTAAGTGAGAAGTTCAATGAGTGGTGACAAGAAACATCACCCCATGATCCATGTGCGGAGCCACTTTCATTATCCCTGAAATGGGCCGGCTTCCCTCATCCACTTTGCAGTCAGCCCCCGCCCCTGCCCCAGGGAAACCCTGATTTCCCTCTGATTTCCCTTCTGTCACCATCGACTGGCTTCAGCGTTTCTAAATTTCCGTGTCAGTGGAATCAGGCAGTGAGCACTCAGCTGTCTAGCTTCTTTCACTCAGCAAAATCATTCTGAGGCTCACCCGTGGTCAGTGTGCATCAGAGCTGGCTCCTGTTCGTAGCTGAGTGTGCTCCACTGTGGGCATGCACATTAGCTTGCTAGCTTGCTCATCTGTTGCAGGTCATGTGGTGTGTTTCCAGTTTTTGTCAATGACGAATAAAGCAATGTGACTCTGCTCTGGCATGGTTGTTTTTTTTTAATTAATTTATTTATTAGGCTGCACCAGGTCTGAATTGCAGCATGTGGGACCTAGTTCCCTAACCAGGGATCGAACCCAGACCCCTTGAACTGGGAGTGAAGAGTCTTAGCCATGGACCACCAGGGATGTCTCTGGGATGGTTTATATGCTTGGATTTGTGTGCTCTTTGGTTGGAAAAAGCGTTTGGCATCTAGAAAGAAAAGAAGGAAGGAAGGAGTAGAGAGAGGGAAGGAGAAAGGAAGGGGGGGTGTGGAAGTGGGGGAAGGAAAAAAGGAACCCACAGGTGAAACAGAGAAAGCTTCGTCTTTGAATTCACAGACAGAGCTGGGCTTGGAAGCTGGATTTGCTTCTAGCCGCATCAGCCTGAGTAAATGACCACACCTTTTAGTAGTAGGGAACTGTCCGTTGTACGATTTGTGAAATGACACTACCCCACAGGGTTACTGAGGGGCTCAGCTCCAGGGAGAGCTGGTGCTTCTGCAGGAAGAAAGCCGCGGGTCGGGAGAGCTCTCTGGCCTGCTCAGTTCCGCAGACCAGACGTACATGTGCAATTCCCACTCAGTGTCCCTTTTAGAGCTGCCTGTGCCTTTAGATGATTCAGCCCAAGTGCCTCTTGTCTGCTTGAAACCAGAGACCACAGACTTCCGGTCATTTCTAATCATGTGCTAAATAACTCTTTTTGAATTGATTAGCTGTTCACAGCCCTCGTGTATCCTGAGTTAGCTTTAGCCTTGTTGGGGATGTTAGATAAAATGAAGAGAGTTTAAATGCTGCTTGGTTAGTAAGGGAAAGTTCCCACCAGCTAACTGCTTGGAAGTTTCTAGAAAAACAGTCTCATCAGACGCTGCGGCCAAGTTAATGAACTTCGCTCAGCTCTGGGAAAGGCAGCAGCTTTGTCTAAGCTTGTGCCACAGGTTCTAAAGAGCTGTGCTGTCAACTATCCGTGGGAGTCAGAGAAAACACGGTGCTGAAACATGCAGGTACTTGACAAATAACCACCTGGGAGAACGGAGATTAGAAAGGTCACCTCAGGTCACGTCAAGTCTGATGGGGATGGAGACCCAGGCTGAGTGAGAAGATGGGATGTGTGGTGATGCCACCTCTGGTTCTTGCAAATCCCGCTGAGGGGATGGTTTCTTCATCTGTAATGAAGGGCTTGCATGGGGCAGCTTCCAGCCCTGACATCCTATAATCTTGGGATACTGATTAATCCATGGACGTGAGGTGCTGGGAACCTGGTGACGCTCACCGAACTCCGCATGAGGTTAACTCTTACAAAAGTGTGAGCTGGGAGGATTTGGGAGGCAAAAGGACAGACGATGAGGCTGGGGCAGGTGTGGGGGGCTGGGAAGTAAGTAGTTCAGTTTTTGGTCTGCTGCGTCCCAGGTAAATGTCAGCATTGCTATCTGCATTCTTGAAGGAGCCTGGGACGCAAGTCTGGAGCCAGAATGGAGAGATCCCAGCCTGAGGGAGGGTCAGGGGTCATGGGCAAGTCAGTTTCAACAGATATTTGTTGAGCTCTGAGGGGTGCAAATGTTCTTCCATTCAATCAACAAGCATTTATTTAGCATCTATTATGTGCCCAGCGCCCCACTCTGCAGGGTGGGAGGGTCTAAAAGAAAAGAGACACAGTCTCCCATCAAATTCAGCAGAACATGAAGCTGTGGGCCAATGGGAAGGGCTGTGGATTTGGGGTTCACTTCTGAGACCCCAGTGATTCAGCTGTCAAATGCAGAGTTCATTGGAAAGACCAATATTTTAAAGTCCATAAAAGGTTTCATAAAAGCCTAAGTGACATAAAGTATATAACAGGCTTCATAAACGCATGGAGCCTGCTCTACACAAAGTCAGGTCCTTGTCTTCAACGACATCAGCAGGCCAGCCAAGCACAGTGAACCTGCCCCCCGCCCTGCCCCCAGATTGTTCCACCACAGGGAAAGGTCACCAAGAAAGCAGCCAGGTGAATGCAAAAGGAGGAACATTTTGATTTAGGAGTTTGAGTGAGTTTTATTCCCAAACCAGGATCTGGGGCTTTCTGACCCTTCCCATCTTTAAAAAAAAAAATGTTACTTATTTTTAATGGAAGGATAATTGCTTTCCACTAGCATGTTGGTTTCTGCCATACATCGGCATGAATCAGCCGTAGCTATACATATGTCGCCTCCCTCTTGAAGCTCCCTCCCACCTCCCACCCCATCCCGCCCCTCTAGGTTGTCGCAGAGCCCGGGTTTGAGCTCTCCGAGTTGTACAGCGAATTCCCCCTGGCTCTCTCTTTTACAGATGGTAGTGGATATGTTTCCATGCTACTCTCTCCATTCGTCCCACCCTCTCCTTCCCACCTCTGGGTCCACAAGTCTGTTCTCTCTGTCTGCGTCTCCATGACCTTTCTCATCTTTCAGCTGCTTCATACTCTGGGTACTAACGCCCGGTCCACCGAGCTGTGCCCTTCACCCAGTCTCCTTGCCACCGGGCGAGGCAGTGAGGGCAGGGAGGGAGCAGGGACAATGAGCTGTCTGCACTGGGCTCAGGACATCGTCACTGGAACACCAGGCTACCCAAACACAGGATGTGACTATTAAGCTGCTGCAGAGGGAGGGAGAGTGGTGTGTGCGGAGGTGCCCTCCCCCTGTCCTGGGCCAGTGTCAGGCCCAGGCTGGGGGACAGGAAATGACCAGCCATTTTCCAGGGTGCTGGAGAGGGCAGAGCAGCCCCGGGGTGGGGGGCAAGGCTCGAGCCATCCTGGAAAGGAGGCTGCCCTCATTCTCCAGGCTGTACTGGAGGGAAGCAGAGCCTCCCTGGAGACTCAGCCATAGAGGTGAGGACGTGTGTGCAAACGGACCGTGGGCTGGAAGGCTTACAGGAGGGAAGCAGGGGTCCTGGCAGGGTACGCGCTCCTCTGGGGAGTCCTGTGTGTGCAGACGTCCTGAAGAGAGTCTCCGAGTCCATCTCGACAGGCACCTGAGGAAGAGCCAGTCCTTCGTCCCCTTGCCCTTGTGATTTTGATGTGGAAGGTCACAAGCCACCCCAGAAGCAGCCTCTGTTGCCTTTGGGCCCCTCCCAGAACCCTGACTCTAGTGCAACTATAGCAACACAGTCCCTCTGTGTTCTTTTTTTTTTAAACTTTTTATTTTATATTGAAGTATAATTGATTAACAGGGTTGTGATTCCCTGGTGGCTCAGTTGGTAAAGAGTCTGCCTGCAATGTGGGAAATCTGGGTTCGATCCCTAGGTTCGGAAGATCCCCAGGAGGAGGGCATGGCAACCCACTCCAGTATTCTTGCCTGGAGAATCCCCATGGACAGAGAAGCCTGACGGGCTACAGTCCAGGGGTCCCGAAGAGTGGGACACGACTGAGTGACTAACCACAGCGCACATAGCTGATTAACAGTGTTGTGATAGTTTCATGTATACAGCAAATTGATTCAGTTATACATTTACATGGATCTATTCTTTTCCAAATTCTTTTCTGTTTACGTTGTTACATAATATTGAGCAGAGTTCCCTGTGTTAACAGTAGGTCCTTGTTGGTTATCAGTCCAGGATCTCAGAAAAAGAATAGAGGCGCAGAGTGCAAGAAATGTTAAACAAAGACCTAGAAGAATTAAAGAACAAACAAGCGGAGATGAACAATACACCAACTAAAATGAAAAATATACTAGAAGGAACCAAGGGCAGAATAACGGAGGCAGGAGGACAGATAAGGGACCTAGAAGAGCGAATGGTGCAAATCACCGCCACAGAACAGAATCAAGAAAAAGGAAATGAAAGGAAATGAAGGCAGTCTTTTAATGGTTCTCGGGGGCAGGGCGCACCAGGCATGTCTCCTCTGCTCCCTGTCCCTCTACTGGTAGAAGTTTGAGGTTTGGGGATTTTTGTTTTTAAGAGAGATGTATTCAAATTAAGAGCAGCACTATTTACAACAGCTGAGACATGGAAGTAGATGAATGGATAAAAAGAGGTGGTAGATAAATACAATGAAACATTACTCAGCCATGAAAAAGAATGAAACAAGGCCATTTACAGGAACATGGATGAACCTAGAGATTATCAAATATACGATATCCCATATGTGGAATCTAAAATACGACACAAATGAACTTAATTACAAAACAGAAACAGACTCACAGACATAGAAATCAAACTTACGGTTACCAGAGGGGAAATGAGAGGGGCAGGATAAATTAAGAGTTTGGGATGAAAAGATTTTATATATAATTGAAACTATTATATGTAAAATAAACAGCAAGGATTTACTGTATAGCACAGGGAACTGTTGAATATCTTGTAAAAAATCATAATGGAAAAGACTCTGATAAAGAATATACACTTATGAATCACTTTGCTGTGCCCCTGAAACTAATGCAACATTGTAAATCTTCAATAAAAAGATACAATAAAATGAATAAGTGAGTTAAGTGAAGTGACTCAGTGGTGTCTGAATCTTTGCGACCCCATAGACTGTAGCCCAGCAGGCTCCTCAGCCCGTGGAATTTTCCAGGCAAGAATACTGGAGTGGGTTGCCATCTCCTTACCCAGGGTATCTTCCTGACCCAGGGATCGAACCCAGGTCTCCCTCACTGCAGGCAGAGGCTTTACCATCTGGGCCACTAGGGAAGCCCCTTATAAAATGAATAAATACATAAAAATAAGAGCTGCCCGTGGAGCCTTCTCTTTTCTCAGATGTTCTAGGAACTGCCTTTGAAAAAGACTTGGAATGGATTTACTCATTGACTTAAGGCACGTGAAATGCCAAGCATCATTAGAAGGCTACAGAAATGAAGATGATTTTGGTGATGCTTGTAATCTGGTAAAGGAGACAGACTTATACATAAATCAGCAGCGTTAGGCAAACAGCAGTCTTACTACCATGGAGGATACAAAGAGACTTCTTCCTTCTGGGAGGATGAAGCAGGTTGGAGTGGATAGTGGGGCCATGGGTGTTGCGGGGGGCAGGGGGCTTTCTATCTGGAGCCAAGCTCTGATGAGGGGGACAATAGGGAACTGAATATCTGGGTGTGGTCAGAGTCATCCTTGGGCGGAGCTTGTGGTGGAAGGGGAGAGAGAGAGGAAGCTTTGGGTAGCAGGCTGACTGTTTAGACTCCATTCTCTGTGAAAGAAGGAACAGGGAATGTTTTCTAAAATGGGAACAAGCCTGTCAGGATGGAGTGGGCCCGGAGCAGGGAGGCCCATCGGGGGTCACCGCGAGTCCAGGAGGGAGGGGAGGTGACTCTGAGCCCAAGGGACTGTGTCCTCTGGGTCCGGGTCGCTCCACATCCTTCTAAGTGGGGCTTCAGGGAGCCGAGCGTGTCCACGTGGAGACATGGAGGCTCCATCCACGCCGAGAGGACCACTGGGCATGGCACATCCAAGGACATGTGGGTGGTCACACGACACACGTTCTTCTGGGACTGTGCTATAACCTGGGGTCTGCAGTCACAACCCTTTCTTCTAGATGCTTCAGTTAAGGGGGAGAAGAAGACCAGAGAATAAGCCAGACCCAAGGGTCGGGGGGCTTCCCTGGTGGCTCAGACAGTAAAGAACCTGCCTGCAATGTGGGAGACCCAGGTTCAGTCCCTGGGTGGGGAAGATCCCCTGGAGAAGGAAATGGCAAGTCACTTCAGTATTTTGGGAAATACTGGGAAATCCCATGGACAGAGGAGCCTGGCGGGCTACAGTCCATAGGGTTGCAAAGAGTCGGATGCGACTTAATGAGTAAACCAACCAACCACCAAGGCAGAGGTGAGCCGCCGACACTCCAGAAGCCCAGTTGAGCAGTGGTGCAGCCTGGGCGTCTTAGATTTGATGAATGTTCACGATGTCCTGGGCCGATTATGCTCCATCTTCCCCCTCCCACCCCCAGATCTCCCTGTTAAGTGCCCAGGATGGGAGGGTGACTCTTGTTCTCTGCTCTAGAGTTGGGCTTGACCTGCGTTTAAGGAATCGGACCTCAGACACCTGCCCACAGGCTGTACCACGTCTCTTCTCTCATGTCCTCTGGGCACGATAAACTCTAGCCAGTGTACCACCTGCTTCCTGCCAGGGCCCTGACACGGGCACTATCTGTCCTCTCTACATGCTGCTAATCCTCAGGACCGCCCTGGGAGGCATTAGTTCCATTTTGTAGATCAAGAAAGTGAGGTGCAGGAAGGCCACCGGATCACACCTGTCCGAGGGGCAATTGTGAAGGCTCCAAGCTGGGAGGCGTGACACGTGAACATCCTGGCGACCTTGGCCACCGCAGGGAGGCCAGCTTCCTTGGACCCACAGTCAAGCCTGCATGAGTGAAAAATAAACTCCTACGTGTCAGCCGGGAGATGGGCTAGCTCACGACTCATCCTGAGCACCAGGCTTCTCTACGGTCACTTAGCCAGTAAATGGCAGGACCAGGATACAAACAGGATACGGACAGGAGGCAGGAATTAATTAGGAGGAAGAAAGCCCCACACAGCGCTTGGTCAAGTGAAACCAGAGCCCCGGGGAATGTTTGTTGCTCACTTTTCCCACAGCTGTTCTACCCTTACTAATGCCACCATCTATAACGTTAGGACCTTACACTTCTTGAGGGCTTCTTGTTTGCCAAGAAATGCGTTAAAGTCTTTACCTTAGCTGGAGTTCTGCTGAGATGTGCACTGTTATTATCCACGTTTTTCATTTGGGGGAACTGAGCTCAGAGATGTTAAGGAATTTTCCAAGTTCATATGGGTGGTAAGCATCAACCCTGGGGTTTTCACTTGGACCATGTGACATTACTTTCTACTGCCTCCCAAGACCACAGCCAGTGCCAACAAGGAAAGGTGGTGTGAAAATGCAAACACACACAAACACCGAACCACTTGTGACGGAAGGGAGCAGATCCAGTGAACCCTGGATGTCAGAAACATCCCCCCAAGCTCCGGCCACGGTATCTGAGCATGTGCTCTCACCAGCCGAGACAAAGTTTTCCATCAACGGTTTTGAGCTGCTCTGAAAAACCCCATTCCTGCTCCTACACTTGACTTGGTTTCTGTTTTGCAAGCCCAGTGGGGGAACTCGCTTGTTGGAGCTTGCTCACCACGGTAGCCTCCTCAGTCCTGGCAACCACAGGATCTTCGTTGTGGTGGGACAATCATACCCCAGCGACTGTAAGTGCGTTGTGCAAAGCATTCTTCTGGGAGACAATTAAACCTGGCTATGAGTGGGCCCGACCTGGCTGGAGTCCAGCATCCAAGCGCCCATCCCCACAGGAGTGACATTAGCCACAGTGCCCGCCATACCTCACGCTCATACTCTGCAGTACCATTTTTCTTCTATGATCTTCTTTACTTCTGTATCAGTCTTCCATTTGGTGCATATAATTACACGCATGCTAGCAAGAAATTCATGTTAGGGAAGAAGGATGTATAATTGTTTAATGAGATTATTTAAGATTAAGTTCCCTGAATAGAATGCAGCCTTTTTTAGGCATTCCCCTATCCCCATTTCTGAGTTTGCAGCACCATCCAAGACATAAACAACATTCATATATCCAGGGACATTCTCAAGGCCTTTTTTTTTTAGCAGTGTGTTGGGGAGAACTGGCATGGTACTATTTCTTTTCCTACCAAAAGTTCCCCTCTCTCCCAGGGAAAAAAGATTTTGAATATGGAAGGAAACGTCCTTTTTTAACATGTGGTATGGTGAAGTGTGTGTGTTTGTGTGTGTGTGTGTGTGTGTGTGTGCGCGCGCGAGCGCTCAGTCGTGTCTGACTCTTTGCTATCCCATGGACTGTAGCCTGCCAGGCTACAGTGGAATTCTCCAGGCAAGAATATTGGGATGGGTTGCCATTTCTTCCTCCAAGGGATCTTCCTGACCCAGGGATTGAACCCACATCTTCTGCATTGGCAGGCAGATTCTTTACCGCTGAGCCACCTTGGAATCCCATAACTGACATACAACACTGTTTAAAGTATACAACATGATGATCTGATTCATGTGTGTTGCATGTTGATTACCAAGTAAGTTTATTTAACATCCATTTTCTCACATAGTTGCCAGAAAAAGAAGAAAAATGTTTTCTTCCTTCTGATGAGAATTCTTAGGATTTACTCTTAGCAACTTTCAAGTAAACTGCACAGCAATGTTAACCATAGCCATCACGTTAACCATTGCATCTAAGTACTTACTCAACTTTTAACTTGAATTTTGTACCTTTTGGTCACCTTCATCCAGTTCTACCTCCCTCCACATCCTGCCTCTAGTGACCACAAATCTGACCTCTTTTTCTGAGTTTTGGCTTTTGTTTTTACTTTAGATTCCACATATAAGTGAGGTCATAAGGCTATTTGTCTCTCTGTCTGACATTTCACAGGCATAATGCCTTCAAGGTCCATCTATGTCATCCCAAATGGCAGGATTTCTTTCTTTTTGGTGGCTGAACAATATTCCACTGTTTAATTACCACATTTTGTTTAGTAATTCATCTGTCAAGAGACATTTTGTTTCCATATCTTGACTGTTACAAATAATCTTGCCAGTGACTGTACTTTTGAGAAAGCAAGGGAAATTCTCAGCAGTCAAAATGAAGAGAGCCCAGGAAAGCACAGGTTCTGACAGTGTCTATGCATAGACCCCAGGAAGGTATTTATGGCCTCGGTTTCTGAGAACCATGGATATGAGTGGCCCCGTGGAGTAAAGACCCTGGTGCTGGGAAAGATTGAAGGCGGGAGGAGAAGGGATGACAGAGAATGAGATGGTTGGATGGTGTCACCGACTCAATGGACAGGAGTTTGAGTAAGCTCTGGGAGTTAGTGATGGACAGGGAAGCCTGGTGTGCTGCAGTCCATGGGGTCGCAAAGAGTCAGACACGACTGAGCAACTGAACCGAACTGAACAGATGGAGTAAAGAGACAAGGCCTCGGGTCTGTGCAGGTTGGGGAGTTGGAAATAAGACTCCTTACATATATACACCACCCTCAGCATAAAGGTGGACCTGAACGGCTCTGTACCATCAAAGACACGACAAAGAAACTCATCTGCTTTGACCCTGATTCTAGATAAGGGGGGAAAGTCCTCTGAGAGTGTATAACCACGGCCTTCTCTAGATGGGTTTAAGGAATGAATTTGAGCCATCTGGGCTGTCCAGGAACTCCAGGGCTGGGAACTTTAGCTTCCAGAAGTCTTGGGTTAAGGGCACCTGGAAGAATGGAAGGTAAAACATTTTCGGAGGTTTGCACACTCAGCCAAAGCTTCGTATGATTCCACAAATTCAGCTCGGTAAGTAGGACACAAGCTCATAGCCCCAGTTAAAAACGCAGGAGATAACAAGCTTCCGAACAGGAGACAGCAGGACCAGCAATGAGAGGGCAGACCCCCAGATACTGGCAAGTCCCTGGGAGAACTGAAAGTGGGCATTTCACAGCGTTTAAAGAAGCAAAGTGCTTCCCCAGTGGCTCAGTGGTAAAGAACTCTCCTGCCAAGCAGGAGACGCAGGTTTGATCCCTGGGTTGGGAAGATCCCCCAGAGAAAGGCATGGCCACCCACTCCAGTATTCTTGCCTGGGAAATCCCATGGACAGAGGAGCCTGGTGGGCTAGAGTCCATGGGGTCGCAAAAGAGTTAAATACGACTTAGCAACTAAACAGCAACAACAATAACATAGAAGTAGAAGAGGGAATCAAAAAAAGAAGCAAAAAATAAAATAATACCAAACAGACCAAACAGATTTGAAAAAAAGATCAGTACTTTAAAAGCAAAGTAAAGCCATGATAATAACAGAAATTAAAACTCAATGGATAGGTTAAGAGGCAGCTCAGTCAAAGCTGGAAGAATTGGAAGATTCTTAAATAAAAGACTATATAATCTTTTCCTGGCCCTGGATAATTCAGTCTTCTACTTTTTTAATTGAAGTATAGTTGAATTGCAATGTTGTGTTAAGCACTGCTGTGCAGCAAAGTGACTCAGTTATAAGTATACATACAGCCTTCTGTCTCTGTGTATGTTTAAGCATCCAACCTGATCTGACTCCTCTTGAGGCTGGAGTCCTAGAGAGATCTGATGTCATGTGGGACAGAAAGACGTCCAGTCTTTACATCAAGTTCAAAAGAACGACTCCCAACCTGGCGTTTCCACTGACCACTCAGGGCCTGTAGGTCACAGCCAAAGAAGGAAGGAGGGCTCGGACTTTTAAATGAAAGTTTTCTTTTGTAAAGCTACTGAGAAAGAAGGTTTTCAGAAGCCAGCCACACAATTTTCTACTTAGGAGATAATATTTTCCCCTTAACTGTGCTAAGTCATTTTTGTGCATCTTTGGGGACTTAACATGATTAACAAATGAACAGCTGAAAGTTGATGTGTGTGCAACTGTTTAATGCTGAAATCTGCTCAAGGATATGAGTGCGTTCGTGTAAAAAACTTAAAATAAGATTTTATTTTGCCTCAATAAGATGCTTAATTTTGTTGTAAACATAAGAGACAGGAAGAGTTGTGAACAGAGAAATACCCAGAGATCTTCCCCAGCACGCGACACAGAGAGACAAAGAAATGAAAAGCATCTGAGAGAAAGAAAGAAACATGATAACGGACGGAATGTGTCTGTGTGTCTTCAGTCGCTCCGTCACGTCTGACTTTGTCAGCATGGACTGTAGCCCACCAGGCTCCTCTCTCTATGGGATTCTCCAGGCAAGAATAGTAGAGTGGGTTGCCATTTCCTGCTCCAGAAAGGACAGAATGATAAGGTTTAAATCTCAGTGAATCGGAATTCCATAAAAAGAAAAAGAAAAATCAAACATCAAAAGGCAAGAAATTTTCCTGAGTTGATGAAAGATGGTGATTCCTGTTTAAGATGTGAAGCAGAGGGTGACAGTAATCCCCCAAACTGCATGTTAAAACATTTACACAAACATATCTGGATTCATCGCTGGTGCCGTTTTCTTGTTTCTCTCTGATGCAGACGTGGGGCTGGGGTTCTCTCCGCGTCAGAAAAGGGAAGAAGTTAGTGGCAGAGGTAACAGGACAGAGAGGTGACTCTGAGGATGTCAGGACTCCGGGAAAGATGCTATGAAAGGTCTCAGAGAGGGTACCGAGCTGAAGGTATGTTCATATGGGTTGACAGATGAGGTAACGGGTGAGGTTCAGTGAGGGGGAGGAATTGCAGGACTATAATTTAGTAAGGGTTTTCTGGAACCCCAGTGCTAGAGTGGATTAAGTAGTTATGGCCTCGTGGCAAGTTCATGGGAAAGAGCCAGAGGGAAAATTAACTTGTATTTGACATGAAACACATACTCTCTGGGTATTCATCAGAGTAAATTATACGCAGTGGAGAAGTTTAAAAGCACTTCCTTCCCCCCCTCCCCACCTTAATGAATATGTACTGTTGGATCACATTGGACTGCCCTCCTGGTTTTAGTAAACAGTCAACAGCTTCTGATGCCTATAATCTAGTGTTTAGTTGTCTCTACTTATGATTAAATGGAAGGGGAATACACATTACCATAATCCCTAGGAATTGCACAATATTTCCCACCAACCCTTGGTTCCCTGCTCCTTAGCACAATGCGGGATTCCAGCCAGGCTGGCAGGCAAGGCCGTGGGAGAGCGCGGTCTGAAGTAGGTTTGACCTTGGGGGAGCCAAGGAGTCGTGTGAGCTGCCAGGCTGCCCAGCGGGAATGGAAGCAGCCAGCTGCCTGGAAAGGTGTGGGCGTACTGGGCGGAGATGCTGAGGTGGGCATCGCTCCTCTTACGCGGCCCTGAGAACACAGGACGCGGGCTGCCCACAGCACCTGGGATGATGCACTAAGCCCCCAGCTCGCCGGGGGATGCTGGGGACCCATGCCTGCTAAGGGCGGGGTGGCTCGGGCTGGAAGCACTGCGGGGAGAACCGTGGCCTTGGCTTCCCGCTTTCTTCCCAAGTCTACCTTGACTTTTCCTCCAGCCGTTCACGCAGCAACAACACAGAAAACCCAAAGGCAAGGCCTATATTTGCACAACGAAAAGAACCAGAAGGTTCCAAGAGGGCTTCTTAATGTGTGTGTGTTGGGGGGTTGGGGAGCACTGCCATATACTCTGCTTATCCTCACAGCCCAGCTGGGAGGCAGGTAGAGCGGGTGTGATTATCCACATTTCAGAAAAAGGCCCTGGAGAGGTGAGATCACGTACTGAAGGTCAGTGGCCAAGCAGGGGCCAGGTTCCAGGTCTCCTGACTCTTAGTCAAGGAGTCATTCCATCCAGATCTAGAAGCATCCTAATTAGCACAGGGGAGTTAATGAAGATTTAGAGGCAGAGATCTGATGTTAACTTCTACCCCCTTGACTGTGCTTGGATAAGCCAGCCAATATTCACAAGTGACTACCTAATCCAAGTGATGATAGAAAAGAGTCATGTTAATGTCCCGATTTTGACTAATTTGGTCTTAAAGCTCTAACCAGGTGGTTTCTGAAAGCATTTCCCATTCTGTGTGCACAGACTTGCAAAGTGGGTAGTGGTCCTCAAAATGCCATCCATTCTGCTGATGCAAGAGTATCTGACAGTGACAGGTGTGGCCAGTATCATCACAAATGTAGGCGCATCATATTATGACCCTGAAACCCCCCAGATGTTATGGTCCCAAGTCTGAACTAAACAGACACGAGTTTGGGAAGGTCAGAGTGAGATGGAGAGACCCAGAGCAGCAGGCGGTACCACAAACCCTTTTCCCATGACCTGGTTCTTACTTCTCCGTGTCCACATACACTACTGGCTTCTACTTCTGCTAGAAGTTCAGAGAAGAGGCAAAAAGGCCAGCCTCCCACCCATGTCTAGGACAGTATTGCTGTGTCACCTTCCTACCCAAGTCAGGTTTGAAGGGAAGGCGCCCTCCAACTCCTGCTGACCCAAGCATCCTCTCCGCCTCTCCCTACCCCATCTGAAATGCCTACTAGCAGAAGTACTAACATATGCCCAGGTTGCAGGGGGTGAAGGGGTGTGCAGAGAAAAGGAACTGCTGAAAATAAACTTGATGGGGGAGTTATAGTAGTTTATTAATTATCTCCTTAGAAGGTAGAAAGTAATCAAACAAGTTTTTAATGAATTTCTGCCATAGACTCAGTGCCACAATCGGCACTGACGAGCCACAGAAACCCTTGGAAGAGACTGCGATCCAGCTAGAGTGTGACTATGTTACAGGTTCCTTCAATGGATAACCCCAAACCACATATAGCAGCTTCCCTGGTGACTCAGACGGTTAAGAATCTGCCTGCAATGCAGGAGACCTAGGTTCAATCCTTGGGTTGGGAAGATTCCCTGGAGAAAGAAATGGCTACCCACTTCAGTATTCTTGCCTGGAGAATTCCACGGACAGAGGAGTCTGGCAGGCTGCAGTCCATGGGGTCTCGAAGAGTCAGGACATGACTGAGCGATTAACACTTCAAACCACACACAACAAGGCATTAGGATGTGCAGTGGAGACCAAGGGAACAGTAGAGATCAAAACTGGCTTCTCGGTACCCTGGGATGTCTTTATGGAAATGTTTCTAAGACACCAAAGTGTCACACCTTCCACTAGACTGGAGGGCAAGGACCAACAGGGCAATGGACAGGTCACTGGGAGTTGGTGGGATGCTATGCATTTGTCCAGAGTCAACCTTGCCTGCCTCCATCTGATGTAATTAGGACTGGAAGGAGGCAGTCTGGATAAATTTGCGTGGGTGAATCCTGAACAGGCAAAGACCCTAAACTTTTTGCCCTAAAAACACACACACACACACACACACACACACACACACACACGCACATGCACACCCACCTTCAAACTCTTTGGAAGCCCAGCGATGGTGACCTTTCCTTGTCTGCTTGCCTGTCTTGTATGGCGCATAGATGCACTGGACCTGAGTCAAAGATCTCTTGGTAAATGAGAGTGCAAAGGTGAGGGACTGAAGCTAGGCAGGTCTTTTCTGCCTCAGTGCTGACCTTGGGGCCAGGCCATCTTTGCCGTGGGGTCTGCAGGATGCTCAGCATCATCCCTGGCCTCTGTCTACTCCCTGCTCCTAGCACCACCCTCCCCTTCCTTCCCAGGGCCCCTCTCCCCAGTCAGAACAATCACCTGTGTCTCCTGCAAGGCTGGACACAGCCTTGTCCCCAGCCTTGCCGGACGTGTGCCCTGCTCCAGAGAAGGGGACACCACCCTAGGGGGCCACAGTAGGGTGTCCACAGCACGTGGCTGTCCCTTCTCATTGTTCATCACCTTTGAATCCCTGGACAAAGCCACTTGGCCTCATCAGGTGGTATTTCTTGAAACTTGAAGGGAATTTAGAGTTGATCAGAATCCAGGCTCTCCTTTAGAGACAAAGGCCTAGTGGGGAACTTCATCTTCAGGGTGGTGGACCTCGACGAGCCCTTCAGCGTGCTCATTGCCTGGTCATTTAGATCTCTGGCCAATAGCCCAGCCAGCCAGCCCTCCCAGGGCCGAAGTTTACCACGTGGTAAGAAGTCACACTCAGGGGACTTCCCTGGCAGTCCAGTGGTTAAGACTCTGGGCTTCCAGTGCAGGCGGCACAGGTTCAATCCCTAGTGGGGGAAGTAAGATCTCACATTCCACCCCCCCAATTTTTATTTTTTAAATAGAGCTTGGAGCCCACCTTCCCTGAGGGTATCCAACAGGCCCTTGTTGGGAGTGGGTTATCAGATTGTGCATTTTGTGTTGGACATAGACCTAGAAAACTAAACTCAGATAATTTATTCCAAGTCAGTGGGGAGGAAAAGCTGGCGGTTAGGGAGGAGCTGGGCAGGAATGGTTCTGGCCGAGGGGAAGCATGGAAATGCCGGTAGCCAGGATTCTGTGGGTGTGTGGAGTGCCCACGCCTGGCCTCTGTGGGATGCGATTGTCGAGCAGAGCCGCGGGGCAGGGAACAGACTGAACAGCCTTCGGCGCTGTCCTGACGGCCTTGAATTTCCTCCTGTAGGCAACAGGGAGGACAGGGTCCAGGAGAGCCAGTTCAAGGCAGGAGGATTAGCTGGGATGGCTCTGCAGTGGGGACAGGGGCACACGGAGGAAGGGAGAGGGTCAGGAAACACACTCGAGGGTCTCAGCAAGGGGCAAGGACAACACTCAGTGTCCAGGGGGGCCTTCCAGCAAGACAGCACGCAGAAGGAGTGGGGGTGGCACTGGGCACCCCTGAATGTCTGTGGGACTTCACATGGGCCTTCCAGATGTGGGGGGGCACATCCAGGTTGGACGATGGGGTTGGAAACAGTGCATCGGGAGGAGGTGGTGGGTACCTGTCACTGGGATTGGGTGACATTTGCAGGGGGAGCATGGGTCAGAGGAGGGGGTGCATCGAGGCTGCACGTTTACACACCAGTGAATCGAAAGGAAACCTCTCTCCAGAAACTACCTTCCTGGGCAGTCCAGCCATTCTGCTGGAAGTCATCAACCCCTTCCAATCCATGATGGGTTCCTTTGTGAAACAGGAACAGTGGGTGGAATTGCCCCGGTAACTTATAAACTTTGTTTCTCAACTGCCCAAACCGTTCACAGACTTTTATTTCCCACCACCAGAGACTCTCCCAAAGGCACCAGAATGCTGGCTGGCACACTGGCCCGGGTTCCAGGATCCTTCTAATGAACTGTGAACCTAACATTTGTGGACAGCATTGTGCAACTTCTAAGGTCTGTGGTCTGATGGTTTCATCCACAGCTTAATCGTCGGTGTAGACCCTTAAGATCTAGATTATAGCTTTCAGAGGTTGTTGGTGGTTTACTGAAAGCCAAAGGAGAGTTCCCTTTTGCCATGTATTTGCAGTTGTGTGTATTTGCATTAGGGAAGATTTGCTTTGAGTCGCCCCCTCTGCATGTAATTTCCTCTGATGAGTACCTATAGTGTCTGTGTTTCACATGAAACATGACTGATATTTCCCCCTGGCTGTTTCCCATGAACTTGACCCTCTTGTTACATGGAGACCGTAGTACTGGCTGGAGCCCTTCTCAGCGTCTTCTCGGCTCATCAGTCACTCAGCTCTTTAATGCTGAATCAGATTCCTATTCCTTGGGGGAAAAGATGGTTTAAACAACGAGCTTTTTCTAAAACATTTGTGCTTTGTTTCACATTCCTATTTTCTTTTTATTTTTGGAAGAAAAATTTATTTTATTGAAGTATAGATGATTACAATGTTGTGTTAATTTCTGCCGTACAGCAAAGTGAATCAGTTATACATATACACACATGGTTTTTCATCTTCTTTTCCATTATGGCTTATTGCAGAATACTGAAGAGAGCTCCCTGCGCTGTATAGTAAGAACTTGTTGTTTTTTCATCCTGTAGGTAATATTAATAGTTTTCAGCTGTTAATCTCAAACTTCCAGTCTGCCCCTCCCCCACCCCCGACTGACTCCCCTGGTAACCCCAAGTCTGTTCTCTAGTCTGTCTGTGTTTCGTAGATAAGTTTTCTTGTGTCATTTTTTAGATTCCACATACAAGTGTCTTTCTCTTTCTGACTTACTGAGTATGATAAATCCCTAGGTCCATCCATGTTGCTGGAAATGGCACTATTTCATTCTTTATGGCTGAGTAGAATTCCGTTGCATAGATATATATTTAAAGAGTCGGACATGACCGAAGTGACTTAGCATGTGTGCACCACATCTTTATCCATTCATCTGTTGATGGATATTAGGTTCTTTCCATGTCTTGGCTGTTGTGAATAGTGCTGCTGTGAACATTGGGGAGCATGTATCTTTTGAAGTAGTTTTGTCTTGATACATACCCAAGAGTGGGATTGTTGAATCGTATGCTAACTCTGTTTTTAGTTTTTTGAGGAACCTCTGTACTGTTCTCCATAGTGGCTGCACCAATTTACATTCCTACTAACAGTGTGGTGGTGGTGGTTTAGTCACCAAGTCCTGTCCGACTTTTGTGACCCCATGGACTGTCGCCCACCAGGCTCCTCTGTCCATGGGATCCTCCAGGCAAGATTATTGGAGTGGGTTGCCATTTCCTTCTCCAGTGTAGGAAGGCTTTCTTTTCTCCACACTCTCTCCAGCATTTATTGTTTGTAAACGTTTTGATGATGGCCATTCTGAATGGTGTGAGGTGATACCACACCATTGTTTTAGTGTGCTGCTGCTAAGTCACCTCAGTCGTGTCCAACTCTGTGCGACCTCATAGACGGCAGCCCACCAGGCTCCGCTGTCCCTGGGATTCTCCAGGCAGGAACACTGGAGTGGGTTGCCATTTCCTTCTCCAATCCATGAAAGTGAAAAGTGAAAGTGAAGTCGCTCAGTCGTGTCTGACTCCTAGCGACCTCATGGACTGCAGCCTACCAGGCTCCTCCATCCTTGGGGTTTTCCAGGCAAGAGTACTTGAGTGGGGTGCCATCGCCTTCTCTGTGTTTTAGTGTAGCTTTGATTTGCATTTCTCTGATAATTAGCGATATTGAGCATTGTTTCATGTGCCTGTTGGTAAATTATGTCTTTTTTTCAAGAAAAATCCATTTAGGTCTTCTGCCTATTTTTTTATTGGGTTGTTTATAAAAATGTTCTATATAATTAATTATACAAGCCTGGAAGAAGGCTTAGAAAGATACATATCAGATTGATAACATTTATTACCTTGATGGGGATCCTGTGGGACTCTAGGAAAAAAGACTGGATTTTTTTTAAAAAACTCTTGGCCACAAGGCATGTGGGATCTTAGTTCCTCGACCAGGAATTGAACCTGCACCCTCTGTATTGGCAGTGCAGAGTCTTAACCACTGCACTGCCGGGGAAGTTCCAAGACTGGATATTTTTAAAAGGAAGATGTCTATAGTTAAAATTTAGCATGTGCACACAGTTAAAAGGAAGCAAGAATGATCAGCAGGATGTTGCTAGCATATCTCTTAGGTGGAGTGGGATTTCAGGTGAAAAGTAGAAAAAGCATATATATATATGTATGTATACTCACATTGGCCACCTATTGTAGTCGTATTAGTGCTTTTTTGTATAATTTTTTGCTTCTTTCCTTAAGCTTTACATTTTCTCTCTTTATTGATGAAAAATTAGAGTCCAGAGCTGAAGGTAGGACTCAGAGGTTAGAAGGTGCCTTCAGGTGGTCTGAGTGGCAGTGATCCCGGGCCCTCAGGTGGTACTCACTGGAGAAGGATGTAGTCACTGGAGTATGACAACACAGATTTTCTGTTTAAGAATGAAGCACTACCCAGCTCTTCTCTGTGCATGCTGGACAGTCATGCCTGGGTTGTGGGGGGTATACAAGCTGGTATTCCTCAAAGGTCAGCTTAGTAGGGTTCTGGAAACCTAGGTCTATGCTTTATGAAATCCTTACCAGTTTCTTACAGCAAAATACAACCGTGTGAGAATGTCAGAGTGCTAAGCACTACAGTTCATGGTAATATGGGGAAGGGTCTCAGCTAGGAGACTGAGGTTCTAATTTTGTTGTCGCTTAGTCGCTCAGTCATGTCTGACTCTTTGCGACCCCATGGACTGTAGCCCGCCAGGCTCCTCTGTCCATGAGATTCTCCAGGCAAGAATACTGGAGTGGGTTGTCATGCCCTCCTCCAGGGGACCCTCTTGATCCAGGGATTGAACCTGCATCTCCTGTATTGGCAGGCAGATTCTTTACCACTGAGCCACCATGGAAGCCCCTGGCAAGGAGACTGAGGTTCTGATTTTAGTTCTCTACCAATTAGCCCTGTAGGATCCTTGTAAATCATTCCTGCCCTTTGGGGTTCAATTTTCCAATCTATATAAATGCGGTTGAAGATTAGTGCTTCTCACACTGCAGGGTTTAGACATATCTTGCAAGCTCTGAGTTCTCTGTGAGAATTGTTTTTTAAAAATCAAGCTTGCAGAAAAGTCACAAGAGTAAGATATGAACACACCCTTCACTTCCACTCACTAATTAATAGCCTTTGCTCTTCTATTAATTTTTTTACGTTGATGAAATTCACGTAAGGTTTTCCCTGGATCCTTCTGCCGCCCCTTCTAACCAAGGGCTGCCCAGCCCCAAGCCTAGGCGTCTGTCCGCATTTATCTTTCCTTTGGGGACAGGCAGGACTGCTCTCATTTCCAGGGGGTACCCAGAAAAAGACCGAAGAGGTCTCTACAACATCCACATCGAGTAAAGGCCGAATGATACCATGGGGCCCCCTGTAAATGGTGGTTGTCTGGTAATTTTAACAAGAAAGGAGCGGGCCTGTCAGACCCAGGAAAACCCTCTCCCTAGAGCTATTAGCGTATTCACATCACCAGTAGCAATTTATTTCGAGCAAAATAACATCGTCTGGTTATAAGTTAAATTGCATGGGCTTGGAAGTAATATTTTTATTGACTTGGTAAATCTGTTTTATTATACTTTTTCAAGAGCTACAAGCATAAGGAATTTATATGTATAATAATGTTGGTGCAGACTACCACAAAAATAAAACTGGGGACACAAAAGAATATGTTTCCTGGGCACATTATACATTAGTCCTGTTTGTAAACAGTGAGCTGGAAGGTTCAAGTTCAGAAGCTGTGCCTCCAGGGGCACCTTGGGGAGAGGAGAGGGGGGAAGAATAAGTCAGTGACAAAAGTGGGCTCCTTTATCCCATTTCGGTACATTGGAATTCTGGGTAAGATCTGATTCGGAAAAAAGGAGTTTGGGTACTACCAATCTAGATTATTCCAAAAAATCCTTTGAGCTTCAGCAACCAAAACCCATTTACTTTCCTGACAATGAAAATTATTGTCACTGTTTGGACTCTGCTTTATATCTCACTGTCTTGAATGTGTGTGATGTGAAGTTTTGTGGGTATGCATGTGTTATTCAGGGCTCTCCAGAGAAACAGAACCAAAATGGATATACATCTATTTTCCTGGGGACTTCTCTGATGATCCAGGGGTTAAGAATCTGCCTTGCAATGCAGAGGACTTGGGTTCTATCCCTGGTCAGGAAACTAAGAGCCCACATGCCGTGGAGCAGCTAAGCCTTCCTGCCACAACTAGAGAGTCCAGGCACCACAGCGAGAATCCCGCCAGCCACAATTAAGACCCAGTGCAGCCAAATAAGCAAAAAATAAAGCTAAAAAAAGTGAATTATTTACTCTGTATGTAGTATCTAGGTCTTAATCATTGCGCTTAAAAAAAGATAAAAGAAAGATGTTGCTTGCCATATCAGTGAACAAAGCATGTCGCAGCCATCAAGCCATTACATTACAGCCAGCCCAACAGTGAGCCCTAGGCAATCAGGATGGGAAAAAATGCTGCAGTCACCCCAAGAGCGGATCCCGAGGTGACTCAGGGTGAGAAACCACAGGATACTGGCTCCAGACACTAAGGCGCATACCAAAGAGTGATTTCCATGAGCCCAGAGACTGCATCTTCCTATACATAGAAAAGCACCAAATTCATTAACTCGACATCTCTGGTTTTCTTTAATTAACAATGATTTTTTGATGTTCTGACTATTAGATTTTTTGCTGCAAAATCCCCCATATATCCTGATATCTACCCCCCCTCCGCCTCTTTGGAACAGTCTCTCAGCATTATCTGAGATGCTGTGTCCCAGGCTTGAAGCCCTCAGAATGTCTGCTGAATAAAACATAATTCTCAACTTTTAGATTATGCATTTTTTTCGTCAACATACACACAGGAGACGGCACGGGAGAGATTTATTTTGAGGAATTAGTCCATATGATTTTGAAGGGACATGCCCAGAAATCTGCAGGGTAGACCCGCAGGCTAGAAACCCAAGAAGAGCTGATGGTGCAGCTCAAGTCTGATGATTGTTTGCCGGCAGGATCGCCTCCTGCTTAAGTGAAGTCAGTTCTGTTCTGTCTACTGACTGGGTGAGGCCCACCCAAATTACACAGGCAAACTCATCACTGGGAATGAGGTAATGAAAGCTCCAACTATTATTGTAAAACTCATTTGCCTCTTCTATTCTGCCTGGTTTTGCTTCATATATCTTGATGGTCTGTCATTAGCTTTGCAAATGTTTATAATTGTTGTATCTTCTTGCTCTTTTGAAACTTTTATACTATATAATGCTTGTTTTTTGTAAACATTCATGATTTAATGTATATTTTGTCTGATATTAGTACGGCCATTCCTGCTCTCTTTTGGTTACTATTTGCATGGAATATCTTTTTCCATCCTTCCCCTTTCAGCCTGTCTGTGTTTTGGGGTTTCACTTGTAGATGGCATATAGCTGGGCCTGGATTTTTATCCATTCTGCCCATCTCTGTCTTTTCCTGCGCACACTCAGGTATCTGCATAGATGGGATAAAAAGAGTATGCCACAAACCTGTGCTATGACTTTCCCGGCCTCCACAAAGAGCCCTGGTTCTAATTTGACCTGATTCCCAGCTTCCTGCGTTGTTCCTCTGCTGCTCGCGTGACTCCTTAGCGCCTTCCTGGGAATGTCTCCGCAGAGGGGGTACTGTCACAACTTTCTCTTGGATGATGGACAAGCTTTCTGATTGAAGTGCGAGCTGAAGATGGCATGCCCCCTTATGCTCCTTATGTACTTACCCTTGATCCGGTCAGAAGTCAGCACACGATAGTCTCATTCTTTGATTAAATGTCTTTATTCTGCTCCCCAGTGACTCTGCACACAGTCTGTGCCCTCCAGTCTCATCTAACAAAGCACAGTCTCGAGCCCACATAAGTCTCCACACAGCACATTTCACAGCCCCCGTGTAAACTCAACACAGTTAAAAAAGATTTTTTTTCAATCAGGAAAGAAAAGCATGCTCATTAGAAGAAATGTGAGGCATACACAAATGAGGAGAAAAGTATCACTGTTAATTTCACCACTGTTAGCAGGTGAAATATTGTATTAAGTTTAAAAATTCAGAAAAATATAGAGTAACTAAATCACTCCCTAAAATAGCACATATTAATGATTTGTCATAAAAGGATTACAGAGACGTTTCATTGGGACTTCCCTGGTGGCTCAGATGGTAAAGAATCTGCCTGCAATACAGGGTTCAACCTGGGTTCGATCCCCAGGTTGGGAAGATCTCCTGGAGAAGAGAACAGCAACCCACTCCAGTGTTTATTGCCTGGAGAATCCCATGGACAGAGGAGCCTGAAGGGCTACAGTCCATGGTGTCGCAAAGAGTCGGCCACGACTGAGGCACTAATTTTCTTCTTTCATTTTATAAAAGGAATAGAAGATGGCAAAGAAAGCTGAAGTGACTTTTTGTCCTTCCCAGGTGGTGGTCCCTGCCCTCCCCAGAGGTAACTGCTCTGATGGGAGAAGGGGTGAGGGAACAGAAGGAGAAAGGTAACATAGGGGTTGTGCACAGACATCCAGCCGGGAGGCCAGGCTTCAGGCTGCCTCTCCGCAGCGGGCTCAGCCAGGACTGCTCCAGACGACGCCCAGGGAATCAGACGTGGATTCGAGGTGCCTGTGCTGAAGGCCAGGCCTGGAGTCGAAGCCTGGGGCCCCATTTCCCTTTCAGCAGGGCTTGTGTTTGTTTCCCAGAGCTTGGGATACGAGCCATTTGGGGAACAAAGGGGAGAGTTGGGTTGGGGCTCGGACCACCAGGGAGCACACAGGCTGGCTGTGTGCCCAGGACACGGGCAGCTCGCCTCCAGGACTCCTGGGGTGGTTTCCATGGGCACGAATAGGCCCACATCAGAATTCCAGGGCACAGACACCCTTCCCCAGATAGGAAGTGACCCTCGGAACAGAGCGTGGCCACCTCTGGGCAAGGTTCCCGCATGCCCCCCAATCCCCAGCTCACAAGACACTCCTCCCGGACTCAATCACGGGTAGGTTTGCTCCCTGCCGGGAGGGGGCCCTACGAGCCTGGTCTCTCCCGGGGCATCGGAGGGGAGGGGCGTTGCCTGGGAACCTGGTGGTGCCTGCATCTCCTAAGAGGACACAGACTGTGAGGGACTGTGGGGCCACCATATCCTTCTACTGGGCAGCCTTGTCCAGCTCCAATTCACGACGCTTCCGTTTGTGAAACAGGGCAGAGTAGCCTCAGCCCTCGGCCTCCGTGGAGCATGGTGGTGAGTGGTCAGCGCCGCCTTTACCACATGCCAGGTGTTTTGAAAAAAAAAAACAAGTCCATTGCAGCTGGAAGCTGCTAGTTATCAGCTCCTGGCGAGGATGTCAAAAGGCCACATTTCTTACTATGGAGTTATCGTCTAATTGGCTTCCCTGGTCACTCAGAAAGCAAAGAATCTGCTTGCAATGTGGGAGGCAAGGATTCAATCCCTGGGTTGGAAAGATGCCCTGGAGAAGGGAACGGCAACCCACTCCAGTATGCTTGCCTGGAGGATCCCATGAAGGAAGCAGCCTGGTGGGCTACAGTCCAAGGGGGTCACAAAGAGTCAGACATGATTGAGTGACTAACACGTTCCCTCTGCTAGAATGTCTTCTCACTCAAGGAAATCAGAGAGTGGAGAGCTAACGGGAGTGGACAGAGGCAAGGAAAAGTAATTCGCATGGATGTCCAGAGGGGTTTGGATATTTTCAGCTAAAAGAAAAGGTAAATTCTCATTCAAATGACTTAAGCCATAGGAAATATAAGAGCTCCCTAGTAAGAACTCTATAGAGATTGGGCAGTGGCAGGGCTGGTTTACAAAACCATAATGTGATCAAGGGCCAAAGTGCCTGTCTCTTTATGCTCTGTATTCCTCCACACTCTGACTTGTTCACTAGGCTGATTCTCCTCATGGGTTCCAAATGGCTGCAGTGATTCCAGACTTCGTATATCAACAACATCCAGGCAGAAATAGGGAATCAACCCTGTCTTATATCCCGTTTGAAGACTGAGGTAACCTTTCCAGGGTCCTCAGAAGCTTTCTCACGTCTCGTGGGCTCACAAGCACATTTAAACCAGTGATTTAGCAAGGGGAATGAGAGCGCCATATCGGGTTAGACAAAACTAAGGTGCCCCTTGGGGTTGGACCTACACAGCTGTGAAAGTCAAGGCCACTCAGAGGAGAGAAAAACAAAACCGGGGCTCTGTTAGAGTAAGGAAGGTGGGGAGTGACTGACCCAGGTGTGTACAGAGTTGGACTGTAGAGGCTAGAGGTGGAGCCAGAATGAGAATCAGTGTGAACAAGTGAGAAAAGCATGGGCAATTCAAAGAGCCTTGGGTGTTCATGACCAATTTTATTGGATTGGGAGGCATGTGATAAGTGGTGTGCAGGGGAAGAGGTGAGCACTGGAATTCTCAAATGTTAGGTATTTATTCATTAAAAATAACAGATAACACAATGGCATGTGATTTTTGGTTTGTTTTCTGGTTGTGCTGGGTCTCTGTTGTGACTCAAGGGCTCTAGGGCGCAGGGCCTTCATTAGCTGTGGCTCACAGGCTCCGTGTTTGCAGCTTGTGGGCTTAGCTGCTCCTCAGCATGTGGAATCTTCTGGGACCAGGGATTGAACCCGTGCCCCCTGCACTGGCAGGCAGATTCCTACCCACTGCGCCACCAGAGAGGTCTCACAATGGCATTTCTTAAGCTGCATTTTAAACTGTGTTTTCCAAAACAAAAGAAAATTTAGTTGTTCTACACTTTGCAAATCTTTTCATGTCTTAAGTTATTATAATAAAAGACTGCTCTCATACCTGCTTCTGCATTCAATCTGCTGTGTTGGTTGAAGTATATGAAGAAAATCTAGCTTCACACAGATAAACAAGAAAGGGAGGAGAATTTTCAATTTTTTTTCAGATGATTATGGATATTCCTTTTTGATACTGCACCAAATAATAGTATTGAAAGTTTACTTACAAAGTGGAATCAGGAACCATACTAATGAAACCTTCATACCATTTTAATGGTTGCATTCAAATCCATAAGTCTGTTTGGCACTTTGGATGGATATTTTACTCATGAATATCTCTATAACAACACACATTTTTTCATTTGGAAAATGTTGGTTTACTGAGTTATGCGGATCTTCTAAGCATTGACATACTTCACATGATACAAAAGAATTCATTGAAGTTGCCATCTATCCTATAAAATATTGGGAAGCTGTCAAACATGTGGTGGTGAATTCAGGTTTTACAGTATGGTGAAGTGGTAAAGAATCTGTCTGCCAATGCAGGAGACACAAGAGACATGGGTTCGATTCCTGGGTCAGGAAGATCCTCTGGAGGAGGAAATGGCTACCTATTCTGATATTCTTGCATGGAAAGTTCCATGGACAGAGGAGGACTACAGCTCACGGTGTCACAAAGAATCGGACATGACTGAGTGACTGAGCACAATTTCTCCTGAAAGTTCAGCCTTGATCATAGCAAAAAAAAAAAATCAATTGCTTTCCTTGGAATAAAGGGCTCACTCTGTTAATTTCCAACACAATGTCAGCCAAATACCCAAGTCTGAATAACCATGATTTTTCCTTCTGCTGTTTTTTTAAGTAAAACAGGTGTTCCATGACAAAAGTAGGACTGAAACACCAGACAGGAGTTTTTCTTTGAGACAAACATCAAACTTCAGCCTGCAACGTAAGTGCTTCCATTTTGTCAGGTTGAGATCTAATGAGATCTAATGTTGAGTTGAGATCTAATGAGATCAACAAATTCTACAGGTTTATCGAGGACACTGCTAAGTGAAACTGTTCTCTGTTTTCTTTTTTAACTTCACAGTGAAGAATACAAAGACTGGGTACACTTTAATGCCACTTCCTCGATTCATGCTAAGGTGCCACCAGTTTTACTCACCTTGGCTTTTGTATCATCCATGCAAATGTCAACAGACTTGTTCCAGGATAAACTGTGAGCCTCAAAAAAGTTATTCAACACTTTGTGCTTCTTGCCAAGCAACGATTCTGTTGTCAGACAAGATCTTCAGCTCTTCAGGGTTTGTTGCCAGGTGTTCCCATGAAAGAGCTCGGATGTTTATTAGTTGGGGCTGGTAGTGGATTAAAAAACAGCAAACTCAGCCACCTCGACGGATTTGTCCATTGGTAAAGGAAAAGTACAATTCTGCACGTGAGATGTTAGTCCATTTAGCACCTCTGTAGCCCAGACTTTAATGTAACAAGTTAGTGTTACTGGGAAGCAGCACTATGGTGATTTCCCTAAAGACTTCATCCAGCAGGCATTCAGCATTGTCAACTGTAAAGATAGTTTTTCAGCTATGCTGTGCATTTCTTCAGCCAACCTAATAAGATAACTTATGCTGTAAGTTGTTCTGGAGGTTTCCTCATTCCTATCTGAAAATCTGTAACAAATCACTTTTTGGTTTTAAGGAGCTCCTCACACCTATATTCAAAATATTAAATTCCTTTTTCGGCAAACGCTGAGTGACTGGTCTCCAAGTGATACCACAATTTAATTGGCATCACAATGACTCTTTATTTTAATTAATGAACTTTAGCTTTTAGAGTGATTTTAGGTCCACAGCAAACTTGAGCAGAATTTGCAGAGAATTCCCATATACCCACACCCACTCGACCTTCCCCATCCTCTACATCTTGAACTAGAGTGGTATATTCATTACAACTGATGACTCCTCATTATCACCCAAAGTCCACAGTTTACATTGGGGTTTACTCTTGGTACCGTACAATGTATGGATTTTGATAAATATAAGTGACATGTGTTCACCACTGTAGTGTCATACAGAATAGTTTCACTGTCCTAAAAAATGCTCTGTGCTCTGCTATTTCATTCTTCTCCCCTTCACCCCTGGTAGCCTCTCATCTTTTTACCATGTCCATAGTTTTGCCTTTTCCAGAATGTCCTATAATTGGAATCATACAGCTTATAGACTTTTCAGATCGATGTAGAGTTTTCTGATTGATTTCTTTTACTTAGTAATACGCATTTAGGTTTCTTTTATGTCTTTTCTTGACCTGACAGCTCATTTCTTTTTAGCCCTGAATAATACTCCTTTGTCTGGATGTACCACAGTTTATTAATCCATTCACCCACTGAGGGACATTTTGGATGCTTCCAAGTTTCGGCACTCATGAATAAAGCTACTATAAACATCCGTTTGAAGGTTTTCCTGTGGACGTAAGTTTTCAGTTCATTAGGATAAATACCAACGGGTGCCACTTGGATTATGTGGTAAGGGTATGTTTAGTTTCATAAGAAACTGCCAAACTGTCTTCCAAAGTGGGTGTACCATTTTGCATTCCCACCAGCAGCAGAGGAGAGTTCCTGTTGCTCAACATCTTTGCCAGCATTTTGTGTCTTTTGGATTTTGGCCATGATAACAGGTTCATAGTGATACCTCGTTGTTTTAATTTGCAATTCCCTAGTAAGCTATGATGTTGAATATTTTCATATGCTTACTTGCCATCTGTGTATCTTCTATAGTGAGCTGTTTGTTCAAGTCTTTTGCCCATTGTTAAATCAGGTGTTTGTTTTCTTATTGTTGAGTTTTAAGAGTTTTTTGTATATTTTGGAGAGCGGTCATTTATCAGAGGTGTCATTTGAAAATATATTCTTCTGGTTTGTGGCTTGTCTCCCCATTCTCTTAACAGTGTCTTTCACAGAGCAGAAGTTTTTAACCTTGATGAAGTGCAGGTTATCAGTTCTTTCTGTCATAAATCATATCTTTGATGTCGTCTCTAAAAAGTCATCACTATACCCAAAGTCATTAGGTTTTCTTCTGTGACGTTGTCTAGGAGTTTTTACAGTTTTGTATTATACATTCAGGACTATGCTCCATTTTGACTTTATTTTTGTGAGGGGTATGAGGTCTGTATCTAGACCAAATTTTTTTTTTTGCATGTGAGTATCTAATTGTTCCAGCACCATTTGTCAAAGAGATTATATTTGCTTCATTGTAATGCTTTGCTTCTTTGTCAAAGACGTTGACTATATTTATGTGAGTCTTCTTCTGGGCTGTTTATTCTATGCCATTGATTTATTTGCTTTTTCCTCCACCAGTATCACACTGCCTTGAATATTATAGCTTTATAGTGAACCCTGAAATAATGTAGTGTCATTCTGACTTCGTTGTTCTCAATACTGAGTTGGTTATTCTGGGTCCTTAGTCTCTCTATACAAATTTTAGAATCAGCTTGTTTATATCCACACAAAAAAACTTGCTGGAACTTTGATTGGGGTTGCACTGAATCTGTAGATCAAATTAAGATGAACCAATATCTTGACAACGTTGAGTTTTCCTATCCACAAACAGAGAATACCTCTCTGGTTTTTTTAGTTCATTTTTTAAATCATTCATCAAAGATTTATAGTTTTCCTCAAGTAGATCTTGTATATATTTTGCTAGATTTATACCTAAAATTTCATTTTTGGAGTGCTAATGTAAATGGTAATGTTTTTCATTTCAAATTCCACTTGTTTATTGATAGTATGTAGGAAATCAATTGGCTTTTGTATAGTAACCCTGTATCCTGTAACCTCGCTATAATCACTTATTAGTTCCAGCAGTTTTTTGTTGATTCTTTCATACTGTTTACATAGATGATCAAGTCATCTGTGAATAAAGATACTTTAATTTCTTCCTTCTCAATTTGTATACCTTTTATTTCCTTTTCTTGTCTTATTGCCTAGCAAGTTACACATTCTTCTCAAATTCACATAAACCATTCAGCAAGATAAACCACATTCTGGGCCATAAAAATCACACCATAACACATTTAAAAGAACAAAAATCATACACGTGTACTCTTAGACCACAGTGGAATTAAGCTAGAACTCAATAACAGGAAGAAAATGGAAAATCCCCAAACTTTTGGAGATTAAACAACATACTTCTAAATAAAACATGAGCAAAGATGAAATATCAGGAGACATTTTAAATTTTTGAACAAAATGCAAATAAAACATTAAAATTTTCATGATACACTGTAAAAACAGTGCTTAAAGGGAATATTATAGCATTGAACACATATGTTAGAAAAGAAGGGATTTCTAAAACCAATCACTCAGGCTTCTCTTTTAGGAAACAAGAAAAAGAAGAGAAAATCCAAGGTAAGCAGCAGAAAAGAAATAATAAAAATTAGAACAGAAATTAATGAAATTGAAAACAGGAAATCAATAGAGAAAATCGATAAAACATAAAGTTGGTTCTTTGGAAAAATCAATAAATTTGAAAAACTTCTTGCCAGGCCAACTAACAAAAAAAGTGAGGACACCAATTACTATATCAGAAAGGAAAGAGAGGATATTACTAAATATTTCATGAATGTTAAAAAAAATAATAATAAAGGAATATTATGAATATATCTGGTGCTTCTCAGTTCCTCTCCTCATCTTTGCAGGGACAGGATGGGTGGAAGGAGCTGGACTTGGGCATTTCTCTTCCCCAAGGGGAAAGTACAGGCGTCTGGGGTCAGGTCTTTCCCTTCCCTGAGGTCATTAGGCTCCAGTAAATCCCTAACAGGTTAGGCTCTGCGTAAATAGTTCCTCCTAAGGGCAGTTCTTGTTAAGAAGAACAGAATTCTCTGGATTTGTCACAATGGTTATTTTTCCCTTCCTCCTGGTAAAAACACAAGGAAATTTTTTCTGATAGTCACTGTGAGCTCTTGGAGGTAAACCTCTCAAAATCATGGGGACCCCATGCCTGGATCTTCTTGGAGTTTTTAACTCTCAAACTGTCCCCTCTGAGTCTCCAGCAATCCATCATTTTATAGTTCAGGTTATACCCAGGAGCTGGTTCCCCCAGAATTTCCTACTTAAAGGTTTCATATCTAGTAGGTCATGATCCTCTCTACCTGTCTGTCTCTTTAATTTTTTGGACAGCTGCTTGCTCTGTGACTTCACTGCTCTAACAACAGACCTAAGAAGTTGTTGATTTTTGTTTTGTTCAGTTGTATACTTGTTGGGATGGAGTGGCCACGCCTAAGCTCCTTACATGTGGGACCAGAAACCAGAAATCACCCACTATAATACTTTCAGAAATAGTGATAAATTATTAACATGTATATAGCCAAAGAGAAGATAACCTTCACTTTATTTTTATTTCTTATTCACAATTTCACCCTTTTTCTTTGAAAGTTTCTCCCTTCTGAGCCAGAGAAATGACTATGTATGTAGATGGTGAAGCTGTGGGTTGAGAAAGTAACCAATCACCTTTAAAAATAAGAAAGACATATTAAAAATAAATTTTGTTTTATTTTAGAATGAAATACTATTAAATTTCAGAATAGTAAGTTTTATAAAATGTTTACCATTTTAGAAAAGTTTTTAAATATTTAAAAATATGATTGCATTAGGGGGTTTCCCTGGTGGCTCAGTGGTAAAGATTTCACCTGTAATGCAGGAGACATAGGAAATGCAGTTTCGATCCCTGGGTCCAAACGATCCCGTGGAGGAGGGCATGGCAACCTATTCCAGTATTCTTGCCTGGAAAATCCATGGACAGAGGAACCTGGAGGGTTACAGTCCATAGGGTTGCAAAGAGTCAGACTGAAGCAACTTAGCATGCACCCATGCATGATCGCAATAGAGCCAATATTTTATAACAACTATAAATGGAATATAACCTTTAAAAATTATGAATCACTATATTGTATACCTGTAACTTACATAATACTGTACATCAATTATACTTGAATTTTTAAAAACCTCCAGAAAATGATTGCAAATCAAAACAACAAAGTGTGCTTTCTTCTTTTCCATGTAGGCTGGAGGCAAACTTTAGGATGTCAAAATAACTATTTACTGAACAATAATGAGGTTAAAGAGATTAGAGCAAATATAAGTGAAGGTAGTAAGAGCTCAGGAAAAGTACTACAACAAACTTAGTTAATGTCTGAAAATGCACATATTTGTATTCTAAGTACACTTTCTTGGAAAATTGTGGAAAACATTCCTGAGCAAATGAGAGCCAAAGGCAGATAATGTTGTAATATTATTGTAAGAATAGTTTCAACCTTGCAAACTTCCTTAAAGGGTCTTGCCATCTCACAGGGGTCCCCAGACCCCATTCTGAGAAGTGCTGTATCAGCACAAAGGCTGGAGACGGACAAACAAGGTCAAACACGGCTCCAGGCCTGAGCACCAGTCAAGGAGGGATGCGGTTGACCAGTTGTTTTTTACCCTGCTGCTTCCAGTAGAAACAATGACTAGCACAGAGGCTCCTTTGATGTGTTAAGACGCTTGAAGTTAAAGGACACTTTAGGTTAGAGGAGAGGACACCTCTCTTGCATCCACTGTCTTCGAGTTTAGGGACTTCCCAGGTGGTCCAGTGGTTAAGACCCCAGGCTTCCAACGCAGGGGGCGTGGGTTCCATCCCTGGTCGGGGAACTAAGATCTTACGTTGCTTCTCAGAGTGGCCAAAAAAAAATTAAAAAGTCTTCGAGGTTAATTCATCACTTTAAATTTATTTATTTATTTAAAATTTTGGCTGTGCTGGGTCTTCATTGCTACGTGGGCTTTTTCTCTAGTTGCAGCAAGAGGGGTTACTCTCTAGTTATGGTGCTTGGGCTTCTCATGTGGTGGCTTCTCTTGTTGCAGAGCACAGACTCTAGGGTTTGCGGACTTCAGCAGCTCCCAGGCTGTAGAGCACAGGCGCAGTAGTTGTGGGCTTAGCCTGTTCCGTGGCATGTGGGATCTTCCCAGACCAGGGATTGAACCCGTGTCTCTTGCACTGGCAAGCAGATTCTTTACCACTTAGCCACCAGGGAAGTTCCTAACTCATCACTTTTTAACTTCAGTTTCTTCACCTCTGCCTTCTTCATCTGTAAAATGAAAGCTTTAGACTAGACACCTGATCTCAAAAAAAAAATCCCTTGCTGTTGCAATCATTTCTAATGAATTCGCGTGCTGAAAGTACAGTAATTCTTACTTTCCCAGTGCTGCAAAGTTGCATCAGTTCACAAGAGGGCATGAAAACACAGCCTTAGCCGTGTCTATAGACATGTAACTGCCCACACCAGTGGGGTCCCCGGAACAGGTAACAGCACTGCTAGCTTGGAAAGTCTATGAGATCAAACTCCAATTCTAACCAAAAATATCTCCACTATCTGGCCTGCAGGAAAAAAGGCATAAACAAAAGCCTTGATTTGACTAAAATACCAGCAGAGAGGGACACCATCTGTGACTTTGCTAAGGAATTTTAGAACTTAGTGGCTAAGAGAGAAATCTGCAAGAGGGCTGGAGTATTAAACTTACCGTTCTAAAGGCTGCCTAGGAAACTTAACCAAGAAAGAGCAAAGCAACAATTAACTGGCCTGCAATGCTTCAGGTGGGTCCCACCTAAGAGCCCAGTGGAAAAAAAAGTATAAATCACAGCTTATCGGAAAATATGGAAAAAAAGACAGACATTTCACCTTTCGGGGTAAGAACAACTGGCTGCATGTTCACGTCTGTCCTCCAATCTCATGTGACAAAAATGTCTCCCTGGCCCGCCCTGGCAGGAAATATACACAACAGGGAATTGTGAAGCCCATGGTTCAGCCTAATCAACATGAGACATTTCAAAACCACCGCCATTGGATGACTTGCAATAAAAATTTTCTATCCTGGCTTTGTTAGTTAAATCAGAATATTGTAAATAACCTTTAGAGCAGCCATCCCCCATCTTTTTTGGCATCAGGGACTTCATGGAAGACAATTTTTCCATGGATGGGGGATGGAGGCAGGGGATAGTCTGGGGATGATTCAAATGCATTCCATTTACTGTGTACTTTATTTCTATTATTATTACATCAGCTCCACCTCAGACAATCATGCATTAGATCCGGGAGGCTGGGGACTCCTACTTTATAGCTGTCACAGAAGGTCTGGTTAAATAAAGTATAATCTATAAGTTGAAATACCATACAGTTATTAAAAAAAATGAGAAAGCTCTTGCTTTACTGATAGAACACAATCTCTGAAACACTGTGTCTGTTGAAAAAGGAGGTTGAAACCAGAGGGCTTTAATAAATATATCTTTATTTGCTTACATATACATAAAATATCTCGGAAATGGTATGCAAGAAAGTATTGATGTTCATTGATTCCAGGGGGCAGAAATAGTGGTTTAGGGACAGAGGTACCAAGAAAATATCCTTTCACACCCTTTTAATTTTGAATCATATGAATTTACCTATTTTTAAGCCAATTTAAAATTTAAAAGACAAATGGAAAAAATCAAAAGGGTGCTTACAGAATATTCAATATGTACCCAGCACCATGCTAGGTGTTATCAGGGCCACAGGGATAACTCAGGATGCTCAAACCTGGAGCATCTCTTGCCCTGAAGGATATAAGCATTCTCCTGGGATTTAAATGTTAGTGTCTTCTGGGGACCACTTTTCTCTCTCCTCGGTATTCCCATCCACTCTAGTAGATCTTGCTGTTGTTCAGTCAGTAAGTCATGCCCAACTCTGTGACCCCATGGACTGCAGCACATAAGGCTCTTCTGTCCTCCACTATGTCCCAAAGTCTGCTCAAACTCATGCCCACCGAGTCAGTGATGCTGTCTAACCATCTCTTCCTCTACTGCCCCTTTCTCTTTTTGCTGCTCATCTTCCCCAGCATCAGGGTCTTTTTCTATGAGTCAGCTCTTCCCATCCAGTGACCCAAGTATTGCAGCTTCAGCTTCAGGATTAGTCTTTCCGGTGAATATTCAGGGTTGATTTCCTTTAGGACTGACTGTTTGATCTCCTTGCTGTCCAAGGGACTCTTGTTTTCTCCAGCACCACAATTCAAAAGTGTTCATTCTTTGGTGCTCAGCCTTCTTTATGGTCCAACTCTCACATCTGTACATGACTACTGGGAAAACAATAGCTTTGACTATATGGACTTTGTCAGTAAAGTGATGTCTCTGCTTTTCAATCCACTGTCTAGGTTTGTCAGAGCTTTTCTTCAAAGGAGTAAATGTCTTTTAATTTTGTGTCAGCAGTGATTTTGGAGCTCCTAAAATAAAATCTGTCACAGTTTTCACTTTTTCCCCTTCTATTTGCCATGAAGTAATGAGACTGGATGCCATGATCTTAGTTTTTTGAATGCTGAGTTTCAAGCCAGCTTTTCTCACTTTTCTCTTTCAACTTCATTAAGAGGCTCTTTAGTTCCTCTTCACTTTCTGCCATAAGGGTGGTGTCATCTGCATATCTGAGGTTATTGATATTTCTCCAAACAATCTTGATTCCAGCTTGTGCTTTATCCAGCCTGGCATTTTGCATGATGTACTCTGCATGTAAGTTAAATAAGCAGAGTGACAATATACAGCCTTGCGTACTCCTTTTCCTATTTGGAACCAGTCTGTTGTTCCATGTCCAGTTCTAACTGTTGCTTCCTGACCTGCATACAGATTTCTCAGGAGGCTGGTAAGGTGGTATAGTATTCCCATCTCTTTAAGAATTTTCTGATTTGTTGTGATCCACACAGTCAAAGGCTTTAGCATAGTCTATGAAGCAGAAATAGATGATTTTCTGGAATTCCCTTACTTTCTCCATGATTCAACGAATGTTGGCAATTTGATCTCTGGTTCCTCTGCATCTTCAAAATCCACCTTATACAACTAGAAGCTTTCGGTTCATGTACTGCTAAAACCTAGCTTGAAGGATTTTGCGCATAATCTTACTAGCATGGGAGCTTTCCAGGTGTTGCTAGTGGTAAAGAATCCACCTACAATGCAGGAGATCTAGGTTTGATCGCTAGGTTGGGAAGGTCCCCTAGAGAAAGAAATGGCAACCCACTCTAGTATTCTTGCTTGGAAAATCCCATGGACAGAGGAGCCTGGTGGGCTATAGTCCATGGGGTCTCAAAGACTTGGACACAACTGAGAACACACATGTAGCAGCTTGCTAGCGTGTGAAATGAGTGTTACTGTACAGGAGTTTGAACATTATTTGTCATTGCCCTCTGGGATTGGAATGAACACTACCCTTTTCCAGTCCTACGGCCACTACTGAGTTTTCCAAATTTGCTGACGTATTGTATGCAACACTTTAATGGCATCATCTTTTAGGACTTTAAATAGCTCAGCTGGAATTCAGTCACTTCCACTAGCTTTGTTCCTGATAATGCTTCCTAAGGCCCACTTGACCTCACACTCTAGCTCTATGTAAGTGACCACACCATTGTGGTTATCTGGGTCATTAAGACCTTTTTTGTATAGTTGTTCTGTGTATTCTTGCCACCTCTTCTTAATCTCTTCTGCTTCTATTAGGTCCTTACCATTTCTTCCCTTATCGTGCCCATCCTTGCATGAAATATTCACTTGGTATCTCTAGTTTTCTTGAAGAGATCACTAGTCTTTCCCATTCTGTTGTTTTCCTCTATTTCTTTGCATTGTTCACTTAAGAGGCACTTTTGTCTCTCCTTGCGCTTCTCTGGAAATCTGCATTCAGTTGGGTATACCTTTCCGTTTCTGCTTTGCCTTTTGCTTCTCTTCTTTTTTTTTGCAAAGAAGAGAAAATCTATTTGCAAAGCTTCCTCAGACAACCACTTTGCCTTCTTGAATTTCTTTTTCTTTGGGATAGTTTTGGTCACTGCCTCCTGTACAATGTTACAAACTTCCATCCATAGTTCTTCCAGCACTCTGCCTACCAAATCTAATCCCTTGAATCTATTTATCACCTCCACTGTACAGTCATAAGGGATTTGATTTCAGTCATACTTGAATAGCCTTGTGGTTTTCCCTACTTTCTTCAAAGGAAGCCTGAATTTTGCAACAAAGAGCTCATGATCTGAGCCACAGTCAGCTCCAGGTCTTGTTTTTGCTGACTGTATAAGAGCTTCTCCATCTTCAGCTGTGAAGAACATAATCAATCTGATTTCGGTATTGACCATCTGGTGATGATCATGCGCAGAGTCATCTCTTGTGTTGTTGGAAAAGGTGTTTGGCATGACCAGTGTGTTCTTTTGACAAAACTCAGTTAGCCTTTGCCCTGCTTCATTTTGTATTTCAAAGCCAAACTTGCCTGCTACTCCAGATATCTCTTGACTTCCTACTTTTGTATTCCAATCCCCTATGATGAAAAGGACGTCTGATGCTGAAGAAGCTCTCAAGTTGACCGATTCTGTGAAGGCCTAGTGGATGTAACTATCATCTAGATGCTAAATTGTTCCAACTTGGGGTCACCACTCAGTTTTAGCCACACTATATTTAATTGTAGTTCATTTTGACAGAGTGGTTTCCACAAATACTAACATTACCCAAAGCAAATCAACCATCTTCTCCACTCTCAAAGACCGACCCTGGAAGCCCCAAATCAGATCCTCCTCCCAAATTTCCCATCTTACATGATTTTCCATTCTGCGCTTTATTGTTATTAAAAGAAAGTGCGAAAGTGAAGTCATTCAGTCGTGTCTGACTCTATTGCGACCCCATGGACTGTAGCCCGCCAGGCTCCTCTGTCCATGGAATTCTCCAGGCAAGAATACTGGAGTGGGTTGCCATTTCCTTCTCCAGGGGATCTTCCCAACCCAGGGATTGAACCCGGGTCTCCTGCATTGCAGGCAGACACTTTACCATCTGAGCCACCAGGGAAGCCCATTTAATTGTTGTTAAAATGAGGGTTAATTTTTACAAGCCTGTCTTTTTTATTTTCTGCTTTAGTTTGAATGCTAAGAAAAGCTCTTCCTATTCCTAAATCAGATAAAAATGTGTCCATGTTGCTGTTGCTCAGTCGCTAAGCCATGTCCACCTCTTGCCACCCCATGGACTGTAGCCACCCAGCCTCCTAGTAGGATTTTCCAGGCAAGAATACTGGAGCGGTTGCCATTTCCTTCTGCAGGGGGTCTTTCCAACGCAGGGATGGAACATGGGTCTCCTGCATTGCAGGCAGATTCTTTACCATCAGAGCCACCAGGCAAAACCCCATGTTTTCTTCTATTTCTTTTGTGGTTGAAGTACATCTTTTTTCTTTCTGAAATATATTTTGGTCTGAAGTAGCAATGTAACATCCCAACACCACTTATTGAAAAAAATTCATCTTTTATTTGCTTGAATAAATTTTCAGCTGATTCTCTGGGATTTTCCGGGTAGTTAATGTAACTAGTGAAAATTTTTCTCTCCTTTCCAGCATTTATACCACTTGTACTAGTCGGAACATTTTGGTTACCCACAATAGAAATCCAACTGAAACTGTCTTAGACAAGAAATGAAATTACCAGATGGACAGAAGTTGCTTCCATCTTGGCTGAATTCAGGGATACATATGGTGTCTGATTTGTCTCTCTGACCCCAGCTCTGCTTCTTCCTCGGTGGTTCTCACGTACTGCAACACGGTGGTCAGTCATCTATGGACCCTCACTTAACAGACTTTTCTTGTCCTGGAGACATAACTCCATGGAGTCTTACCAGGCTGCCTAACAATGTTATTTTTAGTCGCTCAAGTTGCTGAAACCCAATACAGAATTTGGCATCTTGTGCCAGGGTCAGGCAGCTCTATGAATAACTGTACCAGTCAGCTAGACAGCTGGAGCTGGACCGCACCGTCTTGTCTTGTAAACGTCTTAGCCCCAGGTTATGGAGAGGGGAGATGGACTGGGGAGGTTTCCATGGCATTGGCGTCCATGGATGCTGCTCTTCAAGCTGGTCATCCAGAGAGGCTGCTAAGGGATGCCCGTCCACCTGGTGCAGCCACGGTGTCCGGAGGGAAGCTCCCAACACTGCCCAGGAGTCTGGGTTTCCTCCCAGTTCAGGGTCCGCCCACCCCCCTCCACCCCCGCCACCATGGCAATCACCAGAGTCCAGCTCACGGGGCTTAACCCTCCTCTCTAGGTGTGAGAGCAAAGTACAGAACTTAGCTGTTGCAATTTGGTGTGATTATGAAACTGATGCAGTATTTTCCAATATTTGGCTTTGTCTGTTTTGTTTCCAGCCAAGCCACCTTGGTCTGGAATTTGTCACTGTGCTGGGCCGTTTTACTCAAGGCTTTGACTCTGATTTGAGCCTTAACTTCTGAGGGTTGAGACACAAGGGCCCCCTTAGCTGACTACACAGATGACTGGCTTTCCTGTCTGGGGTGGGGTAACCCTCAGGAGCCCCAACTCCACTTTTTCCCTGAGGGTCTTTTACTTACAGACCCACTCTCTGTACCAATGTCTATCCCACTAGAGCCTTTTGTATTTGAAAGCCTACTGTCCTCCTCAGAAGTTTGTTTTCAAAATCTGAGTCTGTTTTATAAATAAATTCATTTGTATCATTTAAAAAAAATTAGATTCCACATATGAAGACTCCACTTAATTTTAAAAAGCCAAAATCATATGGACCACAGTTCTGCTGTCACAATACAATAATTTTGAAAATTAAAATAGAAGTTTCAATTGAAAACAGTCAAAAATCTTTTAAGACACTCCAATTACAGAGTAAGGCCAAAACAATATTTAAGAAAATCCATCACTTGAAATGACTTCGTTACTAATTAGGAAAATGTTAAAATAAATACATCAAGAATTCTCTTAAAGAAATTAGTAAGTAGCAAAACTATGTATTTTTTAAATCTAAAGAAAGCAGAAGAAATTGAGAAAGACAAGAGCTAAAATGATGAATTTTAAAATGCAAAAATGATAGAATTTAAAGAAATTCAAAAGCCATTTCTCTGAAAACAACAAGCAACAATCAAATAGACACACTTCTAGTAAAATCCAATTATGAAAAATAAACGTATAACATTAAATGTTAGAAACAGATGCAAAAGAGATTTAATAAGTGTAATAAAAAGCCTTCTACAAATTAATATATTTGAAAAGTTGGAGAAAATAAATGATTTTTAGATAAATGATCAATGTAGACGGTAAGAATATCACTTAAAATTCACATGGACACAAAAGAAGATTAAAGATCTCCCATCCATTGTACCACGTTGACATAACTTTATATCGAAACTTCACACAGATAGACAATTAAGCCCAATGTGGATGTTTCATGCCTTGAGACAGCCCCCTTTCTAGGTGTGTGTGTTGGGACGTAGGTGAACTGATAATTTAGTCCACATGGGGTTGGTTCCCTCCTTCGGGGTGGGGGCTGAGTGCAATTGTAGTTGTACCAAGAATTGAGTGTTTTGTAAACTTTTTAGATGAATATACATTTTTATATAAAAAAGAAAGTAAAGATCTGAAAACAATACATAGCCTTACCAGTAAAGATATCCTGATATTTTGTTATTCTAGTTCACTTTTTCCAGAGCCAAGCAACACACTAAAGTAATCTTCTACCCATAATAGGTGGCAATTCACAACTTGAAAAACACCTGAGAAATTGGGGACCCCTTAGGAGGTGCCATCCGTGGGGCAATGAGCACGTGTGGGCATGCGTGTCTGTGTGTGTGTATGTGTGAGAGAGAGAGAGAGAGAACACACTTGTTCTCTGAAGGCTGTCATGTCAAAGATATGTTCTGAATACGTGCTAAACTCATGACCCTCTCTCAGATAATGCCCTTGTTGATCACGGGGGTGGGACCTGTTGCCTTGGTCACGGCCAACTGGACCAGAGCAGGAGCCTGAAACCGGCTGGATTGCAGCTCCTCAGACACTCATCACGGCTCCTTCACTGTATAAGCTAGTTTGAGAGAGTTTCTATGTGGTGGGGAGGGATAAATTAGGAGTGTGGTATTAACATATACACACACAAACATATATATATAATACATAAGGACACACTGCATAGTGCAGGGAACCATATTCAGTATTCTTTAATAACTGATGTGGGAAAAGAATCTGAAAAAGAATGGATGTATGTATAAGCGGGCTTCCCAGGTGGCTCAGATGATAAAGAATCTGCCTACAATGCAGAAGACCCAGGTTCAGTCCCTGGGTCAGGAAGATCCCCTGGAGAAGGGCATGGCAACCCACTCCAGTATTCTTGCCTGGAGAATCCCATGGACAGAGGAGCCTGGTGGGCTACAGTCCACGGAGTTGCAAAGAGTTGGACACGAATTAATAACTAACACACACACATATGTGTAAGTAAATCGCTTAGCTGTACACCTGAAACTAACACAACGTTGCAAATCAACTCTATTCCAGTATAAAAAATTAAATTAAAAAATAATTTGAGAGGGTTTCTAAACTTGCCACCAAAGCAACTCTCATTGAATAAGCATAAGAAACATCTCTAAGGTACAAAGTTTGACGTAGGCTTTTAAAATTCATTATATTGTCTTATCAAACATATTATTCGAATTTTCCATTTCAAGGGTTGGCCCACTATGGTCCACAAATTATGTCCAGCCTGTGGGTTGTTTTTCAATAACCCATAAACTAGGAATGATTTTTACATTTTTAAAGGGTTGTAAAAAATATATAGAATCTGTGACAGAGACAGCATGTGACTCACAATGCCTAAAATATTTAATATCTGGCCCTTTATAGAAAAATAGGTTGCCACTCCAGTCTCAGTCAGCTCAGGCTATAACAAATTCCATAGACTGGATGACTTCAACAACATTTATTTCTAGTTCTGGAGGCAGGGGGTATAAACTTAGGGATCCAGCAATGTCAGGTTCTTGGCAATGGCCCTCAGAGAGAGATCTCATGTGTTCCCCTCTTTTACCGGGTATCAACCATCATGACCTCACCTAACCCTACTCTTTTCCCCAAAGCCCCATCCCAAATCCCATTGTCTGGTGCTTAGAGTTTCAACTTGTGAATTTGGTGGGGGACATGTTCAGTCCACAGCACACAATAATCTAAGCTTCCATCCTATGAAAGAGCGAATTAAAGCCCAAAGCAAGCAGGAAGAAGGGAATATTAAAGATAAGACGTGAGTTCAATAAAACCAGAAACAAGAACAGTAGAGAAATCTATGAAACCAAATCTGATTCTTTGACAGATTAGAAAAAGAAAAAAATATTTGCTACGCTGACCAAGAAAAAAAAGAGGAGTCAGTAAATAGCATTACCACGACAGATATTAAAAGGATAATAAGGAAACACTATTAAAAATTCCAGGCTCATGTATATGACCATTTAGATAAAATCAACCAATTCTTTGAAAGATAAAAATTCACTCAAGAAGAAAATAGATGACCTGAAATAGTTCTGTATCTATTGAATTTGTAGTAAAATAAAATTAAAGCTTTCTCATAAAGAAAGTTTCACACCCAAAGGGTTTCACTGGCAAATTCTACCAAATGCCTGAGGAAGAAACAACTCTACACACTCTCTTCCAGAAAATAGAAGAGGAAGGTATACTTCCCAACTTGTTTTATGAGGCCAGCCTTACTCTAAGACCAAAAGTAGACAAAGATATTACAAGAAAACTACAGACCCATATCTCTTAAGAACATATAAAACAAAAACTCCCAGCAAAATATTAGCAAATTGAGCCCAGAAATATATAAAAATGATAATACATCACAACCAAGTGGGGCTCATCCCAGGAATGCAAAGCTATTTTAATACTTGAAAATCAATCAGTGTAATTTACCATATTCAGTTCAGTTCAGTCGTTCAGTCGTGTCCAACTCTTTGCAACCCCATGAACCACAACACTCCAGGCCTCCCTGTCCATCATCAACTCCCAGAGTCTACCCAAACCCATGTCCATTGAGTCGGTGATGCCACCCAACCTCTGTCGTCCCCTTCCACTCCTGCCCTCAATCTTTCCCAGCATCAGGGTCTTTTCAAATGAGTCCTATGCAATATATTGCTCTTTGCAGCATTGAACCTTGCTTCTGTCACCAGTCCCATCCACAACTGGGTGTTGTTTTTGCTTTGGCTCCATCCCTTCATTCTTTCTGGAGTTATTAATAGACTACAGAAGAAAATATTTGTTAATTCAAAATGTGTCTGATGATATCTTGGTATAAGCCTTTAAAATAAATTTTGTCTTAAACTTGATGAATACTTTAAATTTGACTATGTAGGATTTCTTCACCTAGGGAAAAAAATTTAATTTGCTTTGGATAATTCCTTTTGTTTGATTTATTCTGATGTTTTCTGTAGGAATACCAGCTATCCACGTGTTGGATGTCCTTGTCCTCTAAACGCACATTCTCTATTTCTCTGCTATTTCCCCTAAATTCTAAGATACTTTCTCAAGCTTGTGTTATCAGTTAACTATTGCTCTATGACAAACCACCTCAAACAAGATGGCTTAAAACAATAACCAGGTATTACTATTTCTCACAGGTCAGCTGAGTGGCTCTGCCCATCTGAGCTGGACTCAGCTAATAGCTTGGCTTGGCTTACTTCGCCTGTGGTCAGTGGGAGGGATGACAGCCACTGGCTGCGAGGCTGTCTATAACTGAGATGAGCTGATGATGCCCCACGTGGTCACTCACCCTCCACAAGGCTCGCCTAGGCATGGGGCTCAAGGCAGATGGAAGAGAAGGTGGGCGGCCAAAGGGCTTGAGCACTTTTGAAGCCTCTGTGTGAGTCAAGTTTGTTGCTGTCTCTTTGGCAAGTCAGATGGCAGAGCCCAAAGTCAGAGTGGAAGGGACTCCAGAGCTATAGAGTAACGGGCGTGGACAGGGGGAGACCATCACTTAGGGCCATTAATGCGGTCGGTCCACCACGTGCTTCCTTCACATCACCTATTTGATTCTCTACACAACTCCGGTCCATAGATTAGATTTTGCTGTTTTGTTTTTGGTTTCCTTGTTTTCCCTCTTTATCTCATCAAAGACCCATTTCACCTTCCTCTATTTATACTTTGTGACTTTTCTCTTTTCTCCTGACCATGTCTTTTCGTATTCTGCTCAGTTTTTGAAAGTTTCTTCTGGTTGTTGGAGTTCCTGTCAAAGTCTTCAGTAAGCTGCTGCTTTAAACTTTGTTGCAATACATTTCTGTAAGCCTCATTTGATTTCTTTTGAGAGAATTATAAAATGTCATTTATCAGTATTTAGACGATACGGCCTCACTTTGTCCGTTTGAGGGATGATGCATGACCGTGTGTAAAATAGCTAGCTAGCGGGGAGCTGCTGTGCGACACAGGGAGCTCAGCTCGGTGCTCTGTGATGACCTAGAGGGGTGGGGGGTGGGAGGGAGGCTCAAGGGAGAGGGGAGATATATGGACACCTGGCTGAAACTAACACAACGTTGTAAAGAAATTGTGCTCAAAAACAAAAAGAAAAAACCATCACATGAACCTAGAGATGATCATACTAAGTGAAGCAAGCCAGACAAAGACTAACATCATATGATATCACTTATATGTGGAATCAAAAAAAAGGCATACAAATGAACTTACTTACTAAACAGAAACAGACTCACAGATATAGAAAACAAACTAACGGCTACCAAAAGTGAAAGGGGACAGGAGGGATAAATTAGGAGCTTGGGATTAGCAGATACAAACTGCTACATATAACATAGATAAACAACTAGGTCCTACTGTATAGCACAGGGAACCGTATCCAATATCGTGTGAGAAACCATGATGGAAAAGAATATTTTTTTAAAAAAGTATGTATGTTTGTATATAACTAAATCACTTTTCTATACAGCAGACATTAACACAGCACTGCAAATCAATTTAAAAGAAAAAGAAAGAATTCCTTTATTGCTTTTCAGGTAGTGGGAAGGATATTCTGAATTGCAGGCAGTTTCAATGGCTACCATGACTATGGATGTAGGAAATTCATGGAAGATGGGAATGTTCATCTCCTCCTGGTCACCAAGCGGCCCCGCAGGACAGCAGGGCAGACAGAAACACTGCCTTCCACAGGCCACTTTAGACACATTGGATTTCTTCTCTCCCACACCTTTGTAGGTCTTAATTCAGCACTAGTGTTTTCCTCAATGAAGGCTTTTTGTGTACCTTGTGTAAGACACACACCATTTTATTTCATCTACCCACCCTACAAATTAAATATTATTATCTTTAATAGTTGACTAAATGGAGACCCATTTAGTGAGGTTAAGTATTATATCCAGGCTCATATAGCTGCATCTCTTCTGATGACTCAAGCGGTAAAAAATTTACCTGCAATGCAAGAGACTCAGGAGACCCGGGTTCCACCAGGAAGATCCCCTGTAGAAAGAAATGGCAACCCACTCCAGTTTTCTTGCCTGGAAAATCCCACGGACAGAGGAGCCTGGGGGGCTACAGCCCATGGGGTAGCAAAGAGTCGGATACAACAGCATGCAAACAATCTGCGATCACATAGCTAATGAGAGATAGACCAATAGAGCTAGAATTGCAGCCACCACCCATTCCTATTTCCCATCCCCAGTCTCCACTGTAGCAGGAAAACATATTAATGTGTAAGAATTAATCTCCCCTTCCCCATCCTAAAGCCTGAGGCAGTGTGCTTTAGTAGGAAAGGTACTGATTTAGGAGATAGAGAAGGTGGGTTTGGGTTTTTGTCTCTGCTACCTTTGGTGAGATGGTACCTTGGGTCAATCCCTAGACTTTCCTGACTCTCCAGGTGGCACTAGTAGTAAAGAATCTGCCTGCCAAAGGAGGAAACCCAAGAGACGCAGGTTGGATCCCAGGGTTGCAAAGATCCCCTGGAGGAGGAAATGGCAACCCACTCCAGTATTCTTGCCTGGGAAATCCCATGAACAGAGGAGCCTGGTGGGCTACAGTCCATGGAGTCTCAAAGAATCAGACAGGACTGAGCGACAGGGCACACACACAGCTAAGTATCTCATCTATACAGAGAAGTATAATAAAATCAGTTGTCTCCAACACCGGATACAGGAGGATCATGCAGGAACGTGTCTCGGCGATAATCATAGCACCAGCTCACACCTGGATAGTCCTTTGTAATTTTCCAAGTGCAATCAGGTTCTGAAATAATCCTTGTTTTACAGAGGAAAACCAAGGCTGAGAGCACTTGGGTATTGTACAGCTCACACTCTGAAGAATCAGAACTGAAGCCCAGATTTTATTACTCCAAATTCTATTATTTTCCCACACTCTAATGCTGCTACCTCATTTGCAAGAAGATTCTTTATTTCTCCGGCGATTAACAGTAGCATTTCATCACAGAGCTTAGTTCATTTTAAATTCTATTCTTAATTTGGTTTATATACTACTTTTCGGGAACTCACCTATTGCACTAAGGAGATACTAATAAGTGAATAATGTCAATTATTCATTATTCACTTACTATTTTAATGTAGCAAATCTTATCGTCATGGCCAAAAAGTATGAAGCAGTTCTTTAAAGGTGCTTATGTTAAAACCAGTGAGGAAATTGGGCCTGACTTGTCATAATCACTGGTGCAGCTAAATACCATTGCTAGTAGGGTGATATTTTCAATAGACTTGAATGTTCTCTTTTCAGTACCATTTTGGTATCAAACGGTATCGAAAATTGAGATGATATTTTCAATAGAATAAAGAGCTTGCCTACATCCTAAGTACTTACTTAAAAAAAAAAAATTCCATCAGGTAACAATGTTTACATGGCTCTTTGGTCTTGGAATACATCACTGTCAAAGTGGCATAAACCCTCCAGCCTGCCCTCTGCACAGTCCCGTTGGAGAAGAGCACACAGACCTTCTACCCAAGGCCCATTTGTCTAGATGGTATCAATGCAGCCTTCTCATGGATTAAAGAGGAAACCAGCCAGCAAGCCTAGGACACAGGGCACAAAAAGAAAAGACAGCAGACGGGGGCTGAGCGAAAGCAGAGAGAGAGGCAGAGGGAGAGAGCAAGGTCAGAAAACTAGAGGCAAAGAAGAAAAAGGACTTTGTGTATCCTTGGCATTGGAGTCGCCCTGAGATGGGTAGATGTGCAGAGAAGAAAGGGTGCTAATTCATATTCAGGCTGCAGAAGCCAAGAGGAACAGTTTCTAAGGGCAGAGGCAATTAACTCGCTGCCCACACACACAAGAGAAGCTAACCAGCCCCTCCTGACTGTCTACTGGTCGGACTGGTGAGTGGCATGGAGTCGGCAGGTCTCATGTCTGCAGGAACCTGCTGGAAGCCAGACTTGACCTCCCCACATGCCCTGGGGCCTGGGTTGCTTTGCCCATGGCTGAGGCCACAGTGAGCCCAGGGACCAGCTGGACTACTCAGCTCGTTCCCCCAGAGAAACTACCCTCAGCTTCAGGGTTGATGATTCCACTGCACTTCTGTGGAAAACAAATCCCACACGCATCTATATTAAAATCAGGGTCCAGTGTGGAAAATGGTAGATGAAGGGGGTATGACATCATTGTTGAAAACATAAAAATATGAAATGTATTTTTTTAAAATAAATTTATTTATTTTAGTTGGGGGCTAATTACTTTACAATATTGTAGTAGTTTTTGCCATACATTAACACGAATCAGCCATGGGTTTACATGTGTTCCCCATCCTGAACCCCGCTCCCACCTCCCTCCCCATCCCATCCCTCTGGGTCATCCCATTGCCCCAGGCCTGAGCACCCATCCCATGCATCAAACATGGAATGGTGTTCTGTTTCACATATGATAATATACATGTTTCAATGCTATTGTCCCAGAACGTCCCACCCTCACCTTCTCCCTCCGAGTCCATAAGACTGTTCTATGCATCTGTGTCTCTTACTCTGTCTCGCATATAGGGTTATCGTTACCATCTTTCAAATTCCATATATATGCATTAGTATACTGTATTGGTGTTTTTCTTTCTGACTTACTTCACTCTGTATAATGGGCTCCGGTTTCATCCATCTCAATAGAACCGATTCAAACGTATTTTAAAAATATGGAACGCTTCACGAATTTGCGTGTCATCCTTGCGCAGGGGCCATGCTAATCTTCTCTGTATCATTCCAATTTTAGTATATGTGCTGGCAAAGCGAGCACTGAAAAGTATTTTTTAAAAAAATCATCCATAATCCCATAAATTCAGAGTAGTTAAAGAGTAATTGATGTGTAACTAGGCTCTATATTTTCATAACAGTCATATAAAAAGTAACTGTCTGAAACCACCTCACCTTCCAGACAGGATCAAAGGATAATGACTCTGTTCTCATATCTGTGTGTAGTATTTTCTTCCCCCTAAGTAATGCTCTTAACTTAGGCTACAGAATTCTAAACAATATTTTGTGCAATAAAAGCATCATAAACAAGCTGCTGCCTGGGAGGGAGAAACCTTTGAGTGTTCGATATGACAGGCTCAATTCCAGATTCGCTCCTCATCTCTAGTCAACGTGCTTTGTGTTCTTATGTAGCGGTAGCTTGGGTCTGAGTACTCTTTTGCAGTCTGTTTTGTTCGCTGTATGTCATTTTCTGGACCCATGCCCCTAACTCATTTTTCCTTTGACATTGCAGGAGCCAGATTTACAGCCAGAGTTCCTGAAATTTTATTTTACTTTAAATTTTTATTGGCGTATAGTTGTTTTACAATATTGTATTAGTTTCTAATGTAGACTGAATCATTTTCTAAGCTGCCATTTCCCCATCTGCTCAGTTTTTTAAAACTATATATATGTATATATATATATATATATATATATATACATATATATATGAAATTTATTTTGGGCTGTGGGTAGCCTTTCCTTTCTCCAGAGGATCTTCCCGACCCAGAGATCAAACCCAGGTCTTCCTCACTGCAGGCAGATTTTTTACCAGCTGAGCCACAAGGGAAGCCCTATATATATTTTGTTGGGGCGAGGCTGTGCTGGGTCTTCATTGCTGTGCAGGCTTTTCTCTATTTGCAGTGAGCGGGGGCTACTCTCTAGTTGTGGTCCACGAGCTTCTCGTTGCCGTGGCTTCTCTTGCGGATCCCGGGCTCTAGGGTGCAGGGCTTCAGTAGTCGGGGCACCTGGGCTCAGGAGTGGTGGCTCCCCGGCTCTAGGGCACAGGCTCCATAGTGGTGGCGCACGGGCTTAGATGCTCTGTGGCATGTGGGATCTTCCCGGACCACGGAGCAAACCCGTGTCCCTTTCCCTGACAGGCTGATTCTTTACCACTGAGCCACCAGGGAAGCCCTATATATTTATTTTTTAACAGTTGCAGCTGGAGCTGGATTTCTTTTTTAAAAATTTTTATTGGAGTATTGTTGCTTTATAGTATTGTGTTAGTTGCTACTGTACAGCAAGGTGAGTCAGCTATATGTAAAATGGCAACCCACTCCAGTATTCTTTCCTGGAGAATTCTACGGACAGAAGAGCCTGGTGGGCTAACAGTCCATGGGGTCACAAAGAGTTGGACACGACTAAGTGACTAACTTTCATCAAAAATAAAGAATGCTTCACGAATTTTCGTGTCATCCTTGCCCCGGGGTCATGCTAATCTCTATGTCGTTCCAATTCTAGTATATGTGCTGCTGAAGCAGGCACTCCCCAATTCTGATTTTAACTCCACATGCCATCAGTTTTGTTCCAGCCATGTCACTGGCCTGCTTAGAATCTTCGCTTGGTTCTCCGTTGTCTTTAGAATCAAAGCCATGGACTTCTCTGCTGGTACAGTGAATAATAATCCACCTGCCAATGCAGGAGACACGTGTTTGATCGCTGGTCTGGGATGATCCCACATGCTGAGGAGCAGCTAAGGCCGTGTGCCACAACTACTGAGCCTGTTGTCTAGGACCCACTAGCCGCAACTACGGAAGCCCACCCGCCCTAGAGCCTGTGATCTGCAATAAGAGAAGCCACCCAGTGCAATGAAAAGCCTGTGCACCACAAGGAAGGTAGCCCCCTGCTCACAGCAACTAGAGAAAGCCTGTGCCCTGCAGTGAAGGCACAGCCAGGTAAGAAAAGAATCACAGTCAAACATACGAATGCCTTCCGAGCTGACCTCTTCACTTTGTCCTCCTCCCCCAGCTCTGGACACAGAGAATTAATCAGACTTGATAAGCACCACTGAGTTCTCTCAAGGATGGATGCCCTCGCCAGAGCCCACAGCCCCACAGCCCTGCCTGCACGTGGCGCTACCCAGCTTGCTGATCTTGCTGGTCTAACTGGTTCTAAACTGTGTGTAGACCAGCGATGTTTGATGCTTTCGGTTTTCTCGTCTGATCATTGCTCGCCCAGAAGCTTCATCATCTTCTCTGGGAGAACCCCTCATTTTCTTCCTGATTTGCCTTCGATCCCTGTCGTCAGTTTAAGATACTACAAATCTTGCCTTTTGGATCCATCAAGGTTTAATCCATATTGTCCTTCATTGAAGAGAGATTCCCAGTTGCGTTGAACGTTAATTCACATATCTTTTGCTGGAGTGTGTTTGTGAGTTTTAATACTCATTCTTGAAGATTATTCTACCACAATCTATTATGTGAAATTAGTCATCACCTCCTCTAAGATCCTGAAAGATTTTGTAATTCCTTTGTTTTATCCTCTTTTAAGAATGTCTTTTTTTAAGGGACTTTTTAAAGGAGTTAGAACTGATAGAGTGACTGATGAACTATGGACGGAGGTTCGTGACATTGTACAGGAGACAGGGATCAAGACCATCCCCAAGAAAAAGAAATGCAAAAAAGCAAAATGGCTGTCTGAGGAGGCCTTACAAATAGCTATGAAAAGAAGAGAAGCAAAAAGCAAAGGAGAGAAGGAAAGATATACCCATTTGAATGCAGAGTTCCAAAGAATAGCTAGGAGAGATAAGAAAGCTTTCCTCAGTGGTCAGTGCAAAGAAATAGAGGAAAACAATAGAATGGGAAAGACTAGAGATCTCTTCAAGAAAATTAGAGATACCAAGGGAATATTTCATGCAAAGATGGGCTCAATAAAGGACAGAAATGTGTGGACCTAACAGAAGCAGAAGATATTAAAAAGAGGTGGCAAGAATACACAGAAGAACTATACAAAAAAGATCTTCACGACCCAGATGATCACGATGGTGTGATCACTCACCTAGAGTCAGACATCCTAGAATGTGAAGTCAAGTGGACCTTAGAAAGCATCACTACGAACAAAGCTAGTGGAGGTGATGGAATTCCAGTTGAGCTATTTCAGATTCTGAAAGATGATGCTGCGAAAGTGCTGCACTCAATATGCCAGCAAATCTAGAAAACTCAGCAGTGGCCTCAGGAGTGGAAAAGGTCAGTTTTCATTCCAATTCCAAAGAAAGGCAATGCCAAAGAATGCTCAAACTACTGCACAATTGCACTCATCTAACACATTAGCAAAGTAATGCTCAAAATTCTCCAAGCCAGGCTTCAACAATACGTGAACCGTGAACTTTCAGATGTTCAAGCTGGGTTTAGAAAAGGCAGAGGAACCAGAGATCAAATTACCAAAATCCTCTGGATCATCAAAAAAGCAAGAGAGTGCCAGGAAAACATCTATTTCTGTTTTATTGACTACGCCAAAGCCTTTGACTGTGTGGATCACCACAAACTGTGGATAATTCTTCAAGAGATGGGAATACCAGACCACCTGACCTGCTTCTTGAGAAATTTGTATGCAGGTCAGGAAGCAACAGTTAGAAGTGGACATGTAACAACAGACTGGTTCCAAATAGGGAAAAGAAGTACATTAAGGCTGTATGTTGTCACCCTCCTTATTTAACTTATATGCAGAGTAAATCATGAGAAACTCTGGGCTGGATGAAGCACAAGCTGGAATCAAGATTTCCAGGAGAAATGTCAATAACCTCAGATATGCAGATGACACCACCCTTATGGTAGAAAACAAAGAAGAACTAAATAGCCTCTTGATGAAAGTGGAAGAAGGAAGTGAAAAAGTTGGCTTAAAGCTCAACATTCAGAAAACTAAGATCATGGCATCTGGTCCCATCACTTCATGGGAAATAGATGGGGAAACAGTGGAAACAGTGGTAGACTTTATTTTGGGGAGCTCTAAAATTACTGCAGATGGTGACTGCAGCCATGTAATTAAAAGATGCTTATTCTTTGGAAGAAAAGTTATGACCAACCTAGATAGCATATTAAAAAGCAGAGATGTTACTTTGCCAACAAAAATCCGTCTAGTCAAGGCTATGGTTTTTCCAGTAGTCATGTATGGATGTGAGAGTTGAAGTATAAAGAAACCTGAGTGCTGAAGAATTGATGCTTTTGAACTGTGGTGTTGGAGAAGACTCTTGAGAGTCCCTTGGACTGCAAGGAGACCCAACCAGTCCATCCTAAAGGAAATCAGTCCTGAATATTCATTGGAAGGACTGATGTTGAAGCTGAAACTCCAATACTTTGGCCAACTGATGTGAAGAGCTGACTCATGGGAAAAGACCGTGATGATGGAAAAGATTGAAAGCAGGAGGAGAAGGGGACAACAGAGGATGAGATGGTTGGCTGGCATCACCGACTTGATGCACATGAGTTTGAGTAAACTCCAGTAGCTGGTGATGGACAGGGAGGCCTGGCGTGCTGCAATCCATGGGGTAGCAAAGAGTCAGACATGACTGAGCAACCGAACTGAATTGAACTGAACTGAAGAATGTCTCTTAATGATCTGTTTTGCGGTCTGAAGTGTGACCTCCTCAAGTGTAAGGACTGAGCATTATTCATCTCTGAATCACCAGTGCTTTCTGGCTCACAGTAATTCCGTGTTGATGGAATGAATAGAAGTCCTGTGTTAGTGGCTGTGCAGTTATCTGTGTGGAATTAAAGGAAGTCATTTCCTCTCAGCTCTACAACGCCTTAGCAGAGGACCTTCTGCTCCTGTGGTCTCTTTTGCCCACAGTTATTTGGAACTGGAGCATCAGAGGGTGGTCCCACGAGACCTCGAAGTAGGGCAGCCCTTCAGGGGCGCGTGAGCTGCTCATTAAGGAGAGGGAGGTGGTCTGCAGAGGAGACAGCTAGAGTCCGGGGGCCAGGGGAGGGAGATCAGGTTTTCCTTGATTCTCACCAGGTTTTCTGCTTCTGATGCCCCGTGAAGCTTTGGCCATAAGGTGCCTCCCTATTTCCTTGACTTGAGGCCTCGCCAGTAAATGCCCCAGAGATACCTGGGACCTGTTTTCTACTCAGTAACAGAATAATTGCAACTTTCACATTTTCACTAGAGGTCATAGTAACTTATGCAGTATTATGGCTAAGGCAGCATTTTATTCCTTTCCTAGCCTTACAAAAGTCAACTCACCTTCAACTTGGTCATCAACAGATCTCTTTTTAACTGGCTTCTCTCTTTCCTCTTCAGCTGGGCGCCACCATGCTTACTGCAACTGAAATCACAAGGCCTCATTACAACTTAATGAATCTTTCTGAACTAACAACATTAGGGGCTTCCCTGATGGCTCAGATGGTAAAGAATCTTCCTGCAGTGCAGGAGACCCGGGTTCAATCCCTGGATGGGGAAGATCCCCTGGAGAAGGGGATGGTTACACACTCCAGCATTCATGCCTGGAGAATTCCATGGACTGAGGAGCCTGGCGGGTTACAGTCCATGGGGCCGCAAAGAGTTGGTTATGACTGAGTGACTAACACTTCCCACTTAACAACATTGATTATGTAAACTCCGTTACTGTCTAGGATGACACGAATTCACTTTGTATTCAGTTTTTGGCATCCAAAATTTTCCACATGGAAGTGGAAAACTCAAATCGCAATTTGGGGTATTGGTGGAAGGACCCACTAGAAAGGCAAGAATCAAGATCCCTCATTTATTTTATGCTTTTTGGACATAAATAAAAGCTGAACCAGTCCTCTATGATTTTACCTTTGTCATAATTCATATAGTAACTGAATTGAGTAAATTAAAAAAATTTTTTTCTTTGCATAGTCCAATTTGTGGGATTCTAGTTCCCCAACCAGGGATTGAATCTGGGCCCTCACCAGTAAGAACACAGAGTCCTAACCACTGGACAAGCCAAGGTATTCCTTAAAAAAATATTTTTTTTAATTGCAGTTTATTGATTTACAATGTTATGTTAGTTTCAGGGTTGTGTTGTGTTCAGGTTCAGCAAAGTAATTTATATACATATACACATGCATATATATATATATATATATAGTGGCTCAGGGGTAAAGAATCCTCCTGCCAAAGCAGGAGACGAAGGCTACAACCTTGATCACTGGGTCGGGAAGATCCCCTGGAGTAGGAAACCGCAAGCTGCTCCAGTACTCTTGTCTGGAGAATCTCATGGAGAGAGGAGCCTGGTGGGCTACAGTCCATGGGGTCACAAAAGAGTCGGACACGACTGAGCAACTAAACAACAACGCATACATATGCATATTCTTTTCCATATTCTTTTCCATTAGAGGCTATTACAAGATATTGACTATAGTTCCCTGTCATACATAGCAGGTCCTTTTGTCCATTTTGTGTACAGCAGTGTCTATCTGTTAATCCAAAACACCTAATTTAGCTCTTCCTCTCTCCCCTTTGGTAACAGAAGATTGTTTTCCATGCCTGTGAATATGTTTCCGTTTTGTAAATATATTTATTTCTGTCATCTTTTTAGATTCCACAAATAAACAATGCCATATGATATTTGTCTTTCTCTGTCTGACTTACTTCACTTAGTATAATAATCCTTATGTTCATCTATTTTGCTACAAATGGCATTAGTTCACTCTTTTTTACGGTTGAGTAATATTTCATTGAATATATATCTATATGCCACATCTTTATCAATTCTTCTGTTGATGGACTCTTAGGTTGCTTCCATGTCTTGGCTATTGTATTGAGTGAATTTTTATTTAAAGAAATTTTATTGTATAATACAATACAGACCCTGAAATCCACACAAAACAAATGTATAGCTTAATTAGTAATTATAAGGCTGACATGTCCTTGTTATTACAACTCAGATCAGGAAATAGAACTTGCCGTCCACCCCATGTGGCCATCACAACCACAACCTCCCTTCACATTAAGCTTTCATTATACAAATGACAAAAGGATTGCAGGCAATTATGCAAATAATTTTGCAAAGAGAGTATTTTCATATATCAGTTAATTTTAGCACTTAAAATAATTTAAAAATCCTACTTGCAGTAAAAAAATTTATCAACATATTAATCACTACTCTATATAGTTTATCGTGTGCTCTCTCTATAGACAGATGGACATGTATGTAGCTTTAATATATTATCCTAGACAGATGGACAAACAAATACTTTGTTTTAATATCTTATCCTCACTACATCCCTTCCAGGAGTTTATTTAACAAACAAGGAAGCCAAAGAGCAAAGCTAAAGAAATTTGCTCAAGGGATAAAGCTAGGATTGAAATCAAGGACATTTAACACCCCTTTCCAGGGTCTCCTGCTGTGATAATTCCAAGTCGTTCTTATTTGTTTGTTAAACAGGTTTAACACAATCTACGAATGTTCTGTTGCTGTATGTTACAGAGAGTAAGAAACTTCATTATTTTTTAAATTACATCATACAAGCATTTCACTCTCGAGAACAGTCTTCTTCCTTGATTCATTCTGGCATTCTAGCAATGCTTTGTTTTTAGCATAAAATATATAGGCTGGCTCAAAGTGAGTGTACATTAATTCTTATGGAATACACATTGTCAGACACTACTACTGGGAATTGCATTTAACCCTGGAAACAGTTCTTTGAGGTGGGAGTTATTACCTCTATTTTACAGATGAAGGTACAGAGCGCTATAGATAAGAAAAAGAGCTGAGATGGAAAACAGGTCTTTCTTGGACCACAGCTCACACCACTAGCCCCTGGGACGCCTGCCCACCACACATACCTACTGACTTTGTGTTCACTCGGTCACTGACGGTACCTGCAGGAGTCTTCTTTTTAAAAAACCGTAATATTCTTGAGTAACTGAATGGAAACTGTAGCAGAAGGATATAATAGAAAGAAGCAGATGAACAAACCCCATACCCTGTATGTGCTCCTATCCCTGTGTCTCTTGGCTCTTTTCTGGATCTACATGTCAAGAAATTAGAAGATGATTGCTTCTTGGCAGGAAAGCTATGGCAAACTGAGACAGTGTGTTAAAAAGAAAAGACATCACTTTGCTGACAAAGATCCATCTAGTCAAGGCTATAGTCTTTTCAGTAGTCAGGTACGGATGTGAAAGCTGGACCATAAAGAAGGAAGAGCACTGAAGAATTGATGCTTTTGAACTGTGGTGCTAGAGAAGACTCTTGAGAGACCTTGGACAGCAAGGAGATCAAACTAGTCAATCTTGATGGAAATCAACCCTGAATAGTCATTGGAAAGATTGATGCTGAAGCTGAAGCTCCAACACTTGGGCCGCCTGATGCGAACAACAGACTCATGGAAAAAAACCTTGATGCTGTAAAAGATTGAAGGCAGAAGGAGAAGAGGGCGACAGAGGATGAGATGGTTGTATGGCATCACCAATTCAATGGACATGAACTTGGGCAAACTCCGGGAGATGGTGAGGGACAGGGAAGCCTAGAGTGCTGCAGTCCATGGGGTCACGAAGAGTCGGACATGACTTGGCGACTGAACAACAACAAAATAAGTGCTTTGAAGCAAAAGGAAGAATTCAGCCCATTCTTAATATTAATAGAAAGCCCTGGCGCCTGCAGTTTCTTTGACTGACCAAAAGGATACACAGGAGAAGAGGTATGGAAACCTTTGCATCATACTTATTAGTTACTGTGAATATTTTTTAAATTATCAAAGAGTGTTATGACAGAGTGGCAATGAAAGAATAACGTTTTCCATGTGAACTGGAGTTATTTTGAATTTAGTTTGTGCAGCAATTTACGTAAGCCTGTCTGTCACTGTGAAAGGCCTTGTCTTCTTTTGTTTTCAAAGTCATAACTTAAATGACAAACAAATATGTTAAGTGGCTTTTGTGAACTGGCTACAAGCTTTGCGTGCCCAGACTTGTCTGGTACAAAGTGTACAAAACAGTCATGTGATTTATAAACTATGGGGTAATTGAATGAATACAAAGAAAAAAAAGAATCTTCTATATTTTAGTATTTGGGAATGATACTCTAAAAATACTGTAAGGAAATTTTGCTGCTATTTGCTTGACTTTTCTTTGATCTCCAAGAGACCTGAATAAGGCTGATAAATCAGGCATGCTAATTTATTCCCCAGCAATAATATCTGCATTATTTTCCACTGGAAACAATGCTTGAACCTCCAGACCATTCCATTTCTATCATGAGGATCACTGAAGCACAGAACGGCAAGGCTCTCAAGAGATAACACAATTCTGTTTTTTAACATTGAGACTTTCCCTAATTTCTATGGCCCCATATTTCTATCTGAAAAAAAATGGAGATATTATTATTACTTGAAGGATGACACAGAATACTGAAGACTTTGTTTTCTTTTAAAAGACTTTTTGATGCAGACCACTTGTTTAAAGTCTTTATAGAATTTGTTACAATAATTGCTTCTGCGTTATGTTTTGATTTTTTTGGCTGCAAGATATGTAGGATCTTAGTTCCCCAACCAGAGATCAAACCCACAACCGCTGCACTGAAAGGTGAAGTCTTAACCACTGGACTGGCCAAGGAAGTCCCCTGAAGGGTTTTGGGCATCGTCAAAGTGTGAGACATCTGGCCATGTGTTCACACAAGGCAGTTTCATTTGAAGACTTGATTCCTGTATGTTATAAGTTTTCCTGAGCTAGCTGCCTTACCTGAGACTGCAAAGAAAGCTGAAGAATACATGCTCTCGTGGCCTGGAGGCATTAAGGACTCCATGCATATCCGATTTTGCTCTTCCAAACTCTTAAATATGGAAATCGGTTACACAATAAAAGAATATTGAACAACATCACCAAGGATTATCTCATTGCCTTCCAGGGGGCTCAGGTGGTACATCATTTAGGAGGTGAACATCCCCGGGGTAAAGGCAGTCTTATTTCCATTTAACAGACGAACAAATTGAGGCCTGGTGAGGTTAGTAAGCTACACTCATATTCAGATAGAAGCCGCACAGATGGAAACAGGCGGAAGCTTGGGCTTCAGATTCTGTCTTCTGTTAATTACACTATCACCTAGTTCGCTTTCTCTCTCACTTGGTCCTTTCAAAATTGTCCCAAAACATGTGTCAGTCAAGACTTGTCTTTGATTGCATTAAATGTGACTTGATATAAACTAAATCAAATTCAAGTTATATTTTAACTTCTTAGGAGAAAGATGAATTAGATCCTTCTGATTGGCCAAAAATCAGAAGTTAGAGTTCAAAAGGAAATGGTTTGTTTGGACCATGTAGTGACTTCCCTCTATTCAGAATCGTTCAAGCTAAATTTAAAATTTCCTCTCAAACAGCTTGAGAAAGCAGACGTCATCTTCAGTCCGAGCTATCAGCTAACAGAACACTAAGTGTCTGGTTAATATGTTCAGGTCAAATTTCTCCACAGCTATAATTAAGGACCAGTGTTTCCAAAAATTTTACAACTCTTTTGAAGCATGCTTAACTTGCCAAGGTCTTTTTTTTTTAATAAACAAAGAAAGCATATATTTTACAAGTATTAAGTTAGCATAACTAAGTGTTGTTATTAATTCTATTTCACCATGGCAACAGGTCTCAGGCTAAGAAGACACATTAGAAGTAGCCAAAAATATCCAGAACATTAAGTAAAGCTAGCATGAAACCAAATAAGCCAATTTTGAGTAAGTAACCACTTCTCCAGCTACTTTGATTTATTTACCACTGGTAGATGAATGAAAATCTGTCCTTGGAACTGAGGTTTTTAAAATCCAGTCCCCAGTCCTCTGCAGAAAATATCGCAGGACTCAAGCATGAATACAGAAAATTAATGTTGATGGTCAAAAGTCTCAAGGAAGAAAGGGAGGAATTCTTTTCTCTAAAAGATTTGCTAGTAAAGCCTTGACACCTCGACACAGCTGCCTGAAGTTTGTCTGCAGTCAGCCAGGCCAGTGCCCCCTCCCGTGGTCTGGACTGTTGACACAGTTCGGTTGGTTTCTGTCAACGACAAATTGGCACTTGTCACGGGCCCTTGCCACCCACCTCTACAAGGAATAGATCACATGCTGCAGCTGCTGCCCTTTGACATCCCCTGAAGGGAGTTCAGGGTGGAGAGCAGGAGTGAGGCACTCTGTGCTCTAGGAAAACTGGTAGGGCAGGTCTTCAGTGAGATAGTTTCAGGAGCTGATTTTATGAGCCCAACTCTTGTGTCGCCTCATATCCATAAAAGCACTAAAATCCTTTACGGTGATGACTGCTCCTTGTGACGAGCAGAAACCTTCTGGAAAGATATGTGCTTGATTGCATGTACTCTCCCTTCCCCCAAATCACATACCGACCTTCCCCCTGCCTCCTTGGAGCAGTTTCTCAGAGCTGCGAGAGGTGCTGTCTCCCGGGCTGCAGTCCTCATTTTGCCCCAAATAAAATTAACGTGAAACTTTCATGTTGTGCATTTTTTAAGTCGACATTTCCAATCAACAGTGCTGTATGGATTGAGGTTTTGCTGATATATGACAGTGATGTCATTAGATATTTAAAATTTTTATTTTATATGGGGTAGAGCTGATTTACAGTGTTGTGTTAGTTTCAGGTATACAGCAAAGTGATTCAGGTGTACATGTACATATATCCATTCTTTTTCAGATTCTTTCCCCATATAGGTTTTCCCACACAGAGTTCCCTATGCTAAACAGCAGGTCCTTTCTGATGATCTACTTTTACATATAACAATATATATATGTTAATACCAAACTCCTAATATATCTCTCTCCCCTAACCTTTCCCTTTGGTAATCTAACCATAAGTTTGTTTTCTCAGTCTGTGAGTTTGCTTTTGTTTTGTAAATAAGTTCATGTATATAATTTTTTTGAAGATTCCGCATAAGTGACATCATGTATTTGTCTTTCGCCGTCTGACTTATTTCACTATAGTATCAAAAACTCTAGATCTACTATATTTTGCTTAAGAATTATAAATTGCGGAAGATGGTGACAAGTAAATTCAAATTGTGATGCTGTTGTAATCTGCTAAATCTGAATATAACCACAGAGAAATTAATTTGTAAAAGCAATCACCTGCATCGTGACTACTCTTTCAAGAAAAAGATGGAATTGGTCCACTCTAGACTGTCTGAAACCAGCTGGTGAATCTGTAGTTTCCCTGCAACCCCCTGTCAGCCCCAGGCCAGCTTCCTTCTCTTTGAAATTCAGAGTTGGCATTTGCTGGCCTTTAGTATCAGGTGTAGATGAGCTAGTTGTTATTGTTTAGTCATATCTGACTCTTTGTGACCCCACGGACTGTAGCTCGCCAGGCTCCTCTGTCCACGAGATTTCCCAGGCAGGAATACTGGAGTGGGTTGTCATTTTCGTCTCCAGGGGATCTTCCCGACTCAGGGATTGAACTCAAGTCTCCTGCATTGCAGGTGGATTCTTCACCACTGAGCCACTACGGAAGCCCTAAATGAATTTAAGAAATCTCAAACCAATGAAAATATGAATTTGGAAAGGCAAACGTGTAACAACACACACACAAAAGCTAACATTTTGGGATTGTTGGCTTTTTTTGATTTTCTAGGCCACCATATTTATTGGCATGATGAACTAAAATTTAATTACTAAATTTTTGAAGAATAATTGTATATATATATATATACATACATATATATACATATATGCATATATGTATGTATATGTGCTTCCCAAGTGGTGCTAGTGATAAAGAACCTGGCTGCCAAGGCAGGAGATGTAAGAGAAGCAGGTTTGATCCCTGGGTTGGAAGATCCGCTGGAGAAGGGCATGGCTACCCACTCCAGTATTCTTGCTTGGAAAATCCCCTGGACAGAGGAGCCTGGCGGGCTACAGTCCATGGGGTCGCAGAGCTGGACACAACTGAGCGCACTTGCATGCATTCAGGATTGGAAGAGTCAATCCCACTGTTCTCTTTTCTTCATTTGTAAAATGGTAACCAAAAGCGCATCTCTATTCCTACCTCACTGAGATGCCCTGTTTTGATATGAAACTGTCGCATCACTCTCTTCATTTAGGAATTCTAATGCGTCTTATCATTTTGGTGGAGGAAGAGGTGACATTCTGATTGCTAGTGTTGGAACTAGGATGGTGAAAGTGAAAGCTGCTCAGTCATGTCTGACTATTTGCGACCCCACAGACTCTATAGTCCATGGAATTCTCCAGGCCAGAATACTGACTGGAGTGGGTAGCCTCTCCCTTCTCCAGGGGATTTTCTCAACCCAGGGATGGAACCCAGGTCTCCTGCATTGCAGGTGGATTCTTTACCAGCTGAGCCAACAGGGAAACCCAAGAATACTGAAGTGGGTAGCCTATCCCTTCTCCAGCGGGATCTTCCTGACCCAGGAATCTAACTGGGGTCTCCTGCATTGCAGGCAGATTCTTTACCAACTGAGCTATCAGGGAAGCCAATGAAGATGATGAAAGAGGGCAGAATTGGATGCAGGAGCCAAATAAATGGGTATTTAGTTAACTGCTTTCATGATATGATTTCAGAGGCCATAAACATACTTTTATCCCTAAGAATTAAACCTCTCTGTAATGTCTGAAAACTTCACTTCTTTCCAACTGGAGACTCTCTGTTAAAATGCAGAACAAGCACCCCATAAGCAGTAACACTTTGACTGTTATCAGTTATTTATACTTTCGTGGAAGTGTGTTTTAAATTCTTTCTTGGAATAGATTTTGATAGAGAGCAGAAGGATTTTGGATACTGTGGGAAGAAGTAGAGAAGAAATAAACATAATGTTGTCCAGACTCCTGCTTTTCAGTTTGCCAATCAGTCACTCAGTCGTGTCTGACTCTTTGCAACCCCGTGGACTGCAGGATGCCAGGCTTCCTTGTCCATCACCAACTCTCGGAGCTTGCTTAAACTCACGTCCATCGAATTGGTGATGCCATCCAACCATCTCATCCTCTGTCATTCCCTTCTCCTCCTGCCTTCAATCTTTCCCAGCATCAGAGTCTTTTCCAATGAGTCAGTTCTTTGCATCAGGTGGCCAAATTATTGGAGAGTCAGCTTCAGTGATGATTGATATGGTACAAAAAATAGAATCTGGTTGACCAAGAAGTTGATTTACAAATGTTTTTCTATAACAAAGTAATTCCAAGCTTATATAAAAATGGAAACAGTACAAAGTGTTCTACATACTCTTCATTCCCTCTTGATAAGAGCCCCGACTTGCTCTATCAATGTCTTTCCCCAGCTGATTATTCATTATGCCTAGAATTTGCTTAGATTTGAGTTTCCAGGTGCTAGTACCTCTCTCTTTTTTTCCCAAAGAACTTTCTTTAGTATTTCTTGTCCAGTAGGTCAGCTGCTGATAAAGCCTTTTGATTATCATTTACTTGAAAGTATTTTACTTATCGAAACATCTTTGTCATGGCTACTTTGAAGTTCTTGCCTGCTAATTCAGCATCCAGGTCATCTTGGAGTCAGTTTGCATTGACTATTTTTTCTCCTGACTATGGACCATATTGTCCCATTTCTTCTCCTGACTGTGGATCACATTTTCCCGCTCTTCTCATTCCTGTACTTTTTCATTACATGCTGGGCATTTTAGATGACATGGTATTAGAGACTCTAGATTCTGTTAATTTCCTCTGAGAAGTGTTGGGTTTGTTCAAGCAGATTATTAAATTTGGCCAGATTCAAATTGTACCTGCCCAGTGGTAAGCACCAGCTGAATGCCATCCTTAGTCCTTTCAGCTGGTTGATTTCTGCCAGGTTCCTTGGGGTCTCTCATGTAGATTCAGAGATCAGCCAAGGACTTGGCAGAATTTATATGCAGATTTTGGGGTTCCCCCTTCTGGGGTTCACTTTTTTCCTGTGATTCACTTTTTTCTGTGATGTTCTTCCTCACTTTTCAGTTTAGAAGTTCTGAACTCTGTCCTGTTTGTCCAACCAATCTCACTGTAGCTTTCTGCTTGAGTTCTAGTTATTATCAACTGGTGGACTAAGGAATACCTTCAGGCAAACACCCCTATAAACACAAATCTCAACCACTGCTGTCCCTTTTTTCAAGGGTTATCTTCTTCCTTGTTTCTCTCTTTATGGCTTCTTTCAAATTGTTTTCATGTTTTGTTCTGAACTCATTGTCTGCAAGAGAATCTGACACAATTATTCCTCCATTGCCAGAAGTAGAATTATTTTAAAAATATAAAAAATAAACATCAATTTTATAAATTGATGTCAGTTAATTAATCATTTCAGCAACTATCTACCAAGCATTTACTCTGGACTAGATACTATTTACTAGAAAGCATTTAAGGTATAAGATTTATATTAGCACATGCTGTGTGCTTAGTTGCTCAGTTGTGTCTGACTCTTTGCAACCCCACGGATAGTAGCCCACCAGGCTCCTCTGTCCATGGGGATTCTCCAGGCAAGAATACTGGAGTGGGTTGCCATGCCCTCCTCCAGGGGATCTTCCCAACCCAGGGATTGAACTCAGGTCTCCCACATTGCGGGTGGATTCTTTACCGTCTGAGCCACCAGGGAAGCCCATATTGGCATGTGGTCAACTTAAATGTGTCTGGTTTTTTAAACCTCAAAATAAAATATTATTCAGAGACGTAATCCCTCCCCCAAAAGAAATAAAATACCTTTACTCGTTATATCATAAATATTTCATGTGGGGCTTTTTTTTTTTTTTCAGATTTCTGAGGTCAAAGGGATTTGCAGTTGAGTTTAACAACATCAACACTGGTTGCAGTTAAAAATTCTCAGCTTTGTTCAGCTAGTTTGAGATCTGTCAAAATATTTCTTTCATGAAAATCCCCAGGATGGAGCCACTCTTTCGTAATAATGAGACCTCTGTTGCTTCTTGATTTGGAAGAGAAGAAACTCTGGAATAAGAAACATCAAAAATAAAAGACACGAAGAACACGGTGGTCCTTCAGGATCACATTTGGGACAGAGAAGCCCCCAATAACCCCAGACAGTTACTTGCTTCCCCTTTGACTGATCACCTTCCTGCCCTGGGTGTGGCTGCTGCACAAACAGCTTTAGCTTTTTACTGTATGTAAATAAAATAAAGATCAGCAGACTCCGGTGTTAAAGGTTGCTGGTTTATTTGGGGGTGAGAAGTCCAGGGTAGGAGAAAGACAACCTGTTGCTGGAAGTTTCCATGCACAGCTCACCTCAGTTCTTGGGTTAATTCCTCATCCTCACTCTTAAATCCTTAATCCAGACTTAACCTCACCCATACAGACTGGAAAAAGGCTGAAGAGGGGCAAACGACAGGTGGGAAATGCTTCTTGCTTTGTAGTTTTGTCTGGCTCTGACTTTATTAGGGAATCGCATGGGAAATAGGTTAAGACTAAGCTCCAGTCCCTCTTCTGTGAGTCTCGCTATTTTGCATAAGGCTGGATATAAGTCAAATGTCCTTTTTACTTCCAGCTCTCCAGCACCCACATGTTAATCCCAAACTCTTAATTTATCCTCCCCAAGACATATCTCCTTTGGCAACCGTTTGCTTTCAAAATCTGTGAGTCTTTTCTTTGTTTTGTAAATAAGCTCATTTGTATAATTTTTTTTAGATTCCACAAAGAAGTGATACCATGTTATTTTATATATAGTAGTGTCTAACTAAGTCACATTTATTCTTCATATCTGAAGTTACTTTTATTACCGTTTCCTCTCTTACTTTTACTGACTACTTGAATATACTTCCAACATTACAGACATCTCACCATAAACTCTGCATCTTACTTTCTGGTGAATCCTCTCAAGAAGTCCACCGGAAACAGTGTAAGGTTGAGAGCAAACATTTGTGCCCTTGGAGCAGCGGGCTGGCCCAGCTGTGCACCCAGGGGAGCTGCCCCATCGCGCTAACCTCGCATCTTTCATGCAGTGAAAGAGAGAAATGAGGAAAAGGAGAACACAAGTGTTAGTGACCTGTTTATTAGTCATGCCACTTTTTTTCCAAAGAAAACAGCTCCGTTGTGGACCCTTGGTGGATTCCTGGGGGCAGGGGGGTGTAGAAGCAGGACAGTCAGCTGGTGTGGCTTTGAAGTGTGGCCACAGGGCATCCCCCTTTCCCTGCTCAGCTGTGGAAGCAGAGAAGAAACTTCAAAGTGGCCTTGCTGTTGATCCTGCTGGTAGGGGGTGTGACTCCCATCATCAGACTTTATAGAGAAAAATGAGGAGGAATATTCGTCTCTCACTCACCAGAGTCCAATGTTCACCATCTAGTGGATGCAAATAAAAAACCATCTGATGCTGTCTACAGTACAGCTCAGTCGCTCAGTCGTGTCCGACTTTTTGCGACGCCATGGACTGCAGCACGCCAGGCTTCTATGTCCATCACCAACTCCCAGAGCTTGCTCAAACTCATGTCCATCGAGTCGGTGATGTCATCCAACTATCTCATCCTCTGTCACCCCCTTCTCCCACTTTCAATCTTTCCCATCATCTGGGTCTTTTCCCATGAGTCAGCTTTTCACATCAGGTGGCCCAAGTATTGGAGTTTCAGCTTCAACATCAGTCCTTCCAATGAATATTCAGGACTGATTCCTTTAGGATGGACTGGTTGGATCTCCTTGTGGTCCAAGGGACTCTCAAGAGTCTTCTCCAAAACCACAGTTCAAAAGCACCAATTAATTCTTTGGTGCTCAGCTTTCTTTATGGTCCAACTCTCACATCCATACATGACTACTAGAAAAACCATAGCTTTGACTAGAAGTACCTTTGTCGGCAAAGTAATGTCTCTGCTTTTTAATATGCTCTCTAGATTGGTCACAGCTTTTCTTCCAAGGAGCAAATGTCTTTTGCTTTCATGGTTAGTGTATACAAATAAAAAATCACCACCATCAATTTTGTTGTGATTTATATTTAAATTTATATTTAAATCTAAATTTAAATATAAATTTATACTTACACAGTTTGTTCGAATCAGTTGAGATAGCCAGTTTTCATAATTTGTCCAGGTTTGTGCCTTACATCAGTGACAGCATATGAACCACTCCCACTCCTGATTACGTAAGAGCAAAGTTTAAGAGACTGTTCCCTTGCTGCTCTGCTCACCCCAGGCCATAATTGCCACTGTTTACAATCCTTCAGTCTATGTTTTCATTCTGTGTACAGGAGGGGAATTCAAACTCATCTGTGGGTTAAGAAAGAACTATTCCATTTGGTCAACAATCTACCTTGTAAACTATATAAATTTTTGCATGAATAAATTTTAAAGTAAGTGCAACTTCCCTGAAATGATTTCATTTGGCCTAAATTTTTCATTTAAAATTTACATTCTTGGGATTTCCCTGGTGGTGCAGTGGTTAAGACTCTGCCTTCCAACCCAAAGGGTGCAGGTTTGACCCCTGTTCAGGGAGCTAAGATCTCACATGCCTCTTGGCCAAAAAACCAAAACAGAAAAAACAGAAACAGTATTATAACAAACCCAATAAAGACTTTTAAAATGGTCCACCTCAAAAAAACAAAAATCTTTTAAAAAAACCCCAATAGAATAAAATTCATATTCTTTACTTCATAACTGTAAAGGAAAAGGCAATAACATTTAAAATGTTAACTCTAACTTTTAAAATTACATTTTGATTCAAAAACAAATTCTTTCTCTTTTTTAATATTTATTTGGCTGCTCTGGGTCTTAGTTGCTGCATTCGAGATCTTTAGCTGTGGCATGTGGGATCCAGTTGTCTGATGGGGAATTGAACCCTGGGCTCCCTGCATTGGCAGCGTGGAGTCTTAGCCACCGGACCACCAGGGAAGTCCTGCAAACAAATTCTTGAACAGTTATATGGACAGTTAAACATACCTGTTATTACCTCCAACCAGCTTTTATTTAAATAAATGTGAGAAACTGGGCAAAAACATTTCAGTGTTTTCAGCATGAAGTTTTCAGCACAAAAATGGTACAAGGTATGAGTCTACAGGGAAGCTTATTATGGTAAAAAAAAAAAAAAAAAAAAAAAAGCCCAAGAAGCTAGACAGTTAAACATTTAAATAGTCATAAGATCCCAAAGCAAGTAGCTAGCACCAGTCAGAGGTGCCCATGTATTCAGAAGCACGGCCCTGGCACGGCCGGAAGAAGACTCTTCTGGTAGAAGGAACTCGTGGGAACACAATGAAGGGGAACGAACTCCAGTCCCAGGAAACCTCCACAACCAGCAGGGGGGTGTGCATCAGGATTTCACGATGCGGAAAAGACGACTTCCTGTGTGAATCCTGAAGAAGCAAAGACGGCTAATTCAATCTGAGGTAACAACAGCCACAAGAACACACATTAGTCCCTTATCCATTATGACATTTATCCCACAACACAATCGAAGAGGAAGGTCTTTCAATGATTTTTATTTTTTAATTTTGCGAAAAAGTTCGAAAGTGGCCTATGCTCCAGACTCTTGTGCTTTTGCTCCTGATTGCATCCTGAAGGAGTCGAAGGTTTTCACAAGGTAAGAGCGCCATCTCTGGTGACCGTCTACCTTCCCAGACTCTGCGTTCAGGCCTTTGGAGGCATTTTTAATTTGAGGAACAAATGATTTGGAGATGAAATTTTAAAAAGCGAAACCAAACACACCAGAAAATTGGGGGGGAAAGTCACAAACAAAATGATTTTATGGAGACAGAAGTTAAAAACGCTGGTCATGATTTAGTAGCGGGAGGAGACTGCACTCTTGAATGACAAGCATTTATGTCACTGATTTTCTGAGATTTCATTCCAGCGAGAGCTGCACACTGTCAGCTTGGCTCTGTGGCTGCTGATAGTCATACTTCCTGGCTATTAAGAAACAAACGAACCAAAAAAACAAGAAAAAAGGAGAAACAATTAATAAAGTCACAAAATCATTATGAGCTCACATCATTAAATTACAGTTATGATTCTCGGTAAAGAATTAGCTTAGAATTAAGCAATTTTTTTTCACTAGAGGAAATTTATGATACTTTGTAATCCTCTAATTTCTCAGCAGTGCTGATATCCATTTTCAAATGTTTATTATTATTGTTTTGGACACTGGCTTATTCAGAACATTAAAATACAGAGGGTGTGCATGCTCAGCCATTTCAGTCGTGTCCAATTCTTTCTGACCCTGTGGACTGTAGCCCGCCAGGCTCTTCTGTCCATGAGATTCTCCAGGCAAGAATACTGGAGTGGGTTGCCATGCCCTCCTCTAGGGGATCTTCCTGATCCAGGGATCAAACCCACGTCTCCCACCATCTCCTGCATTGGCAGGCTGGTTCTTTACCACTAGCACCATCTGGGAAGCCCAAAATATATGGTAAATACTAATTAAGCTACTAAACTCAAAGTAACATTTTGTAATGTCCTTCTTTCTTATCCTCCATCTCTACCTCAAGATAAATGATTAATAATGCTTTTGTCTACATCATAAAGACTTTGACTATATATTAAATGACAAGCCTAAGATATTTACTGAACATTGTCATTAATATAAACAAGAAGAAAAAACATACTTGCATTTCTGTACCATTTTTGTTTTTCTGAGAAATAATTATTGAAGGTCTTAACCTCAAAATTAGAGAGTGGAGAGCCAAAGTCTTGTGAATGGTCTAGCTTTGAAGCTTTCAGTCTCTTCGTTAAGTTTTTACCAGCAAAGGAAGAAATACTATTTGTTAATATACTCAGGGTAGATCCAGACTTTTGTGGCCTAAAGCTTATACAATTCGGGGGGTCCTCTTTAAGGAATCTTCCTGCAATGTAGGAGACCCCAGTTCAATTTCCAGGTCGGGAAGATCCCCTAGAGAAGGGAAAGGCTACCCACTCCAGTATTCTGGCCTGGAGAATTCCATGGACTGTATAGTCCATGGGATCACAAAGAGTTGGACACAACTGAGCAACTTTCACTTTCACTCTTTAAGGAAGAAAATTTTGTTTGCTTCTTCCTTGAACCTACAGACTAAATCAGGATTAGATATGTCATCAACACTAAGAATGATGCGATGTGATGGGACTCATTAAATGTGCAAATACTCACTATTTATAAGAACAATGGCTTCCAAAGATGTCCACATCCTAATCTCCACAATCAGTGAATATGTTACCTTCTAGGGCAGAAGGGACTTTAAAGACGTGATGAAGGACGTTGAGAGGGGGGATTACGTAATCACTTGATTATTTGGCCCAGGACCCAACCCAGGGGCCCTGAAAATCAGAGAATCTCTACCGGCTGAGTTCAGAGACAAAGGGAGCTATAAAAATGCAAGAATGATCAGAAAGACGCGATGCCACTGGCTTTGAAGACGGGTGAATGAGGCCACAAACCAAGCGATGCGGTAGCTTCTAGAAGCTGGAAAAGGCAAAGAAACACACTCTCATTCACAGCCTCCAGAAAGAAACAGAACTCTGCTGACACCATGATTTTAGCCTAGTGAAACTGCTGTGGGACTTTTAACCTATAATTGTAAGATTTGTGCTGTGTCAGCCACTGAATTTGTGGCAACGGAGTAGCAACAGAAAACTAACACACCTTACAAACACAGGCATTCGGACAAATTTCAGTTTTATGCCTTTCTCACCAAAGAAGAAAAAGAACGCTACACTGGGTTCAAAATTGTATATGCTATGCTAGTGAGTATTTTATTTTTTTGATGGAAGCTAATCTCTGGGGGTTTCTTGTTTTTGTATTTTGGCTGCGCTGCGTGGCATCGCAGGATTTTAGATCCCCCACCAGGGATCAAACTCTGGCTTCTGCAATGAAAGCACTGAATCCTAAACACTAGGCCACCAGGGCACTCCCACGAACCTCTGTTTTGAGTAGGCATCAAGGAAAACCTAATCCTTTATTTTTAATTTTCCATACAGAGCTTCTCACTCTCTGTGTTTTTAATATTTAGGTTTCATTGAGGATTTTTTTTTTTTTAGGTAAAATACAAGAACATTAAAATTCACCATTTTCACCATTATTATGGACGGAGGAGCCTGGTAGGCTGCACCCATGAGGTCGCGAAGAGTCAGACACGACTGAGCGACTTCACTTTCACTTTTCACTTTCATGCATTGGAGGAGGAAATGGCAACCCACTCCAGTATTCTTGCCTGGAGAATCCCAGGGATGGAGGAGCCTGGTGGGCTGCTGTCTGTGGGGTTGCACAGAGTCGGACACGACTGACGCGACTTAGCAGCAGCAGCAGCAGCAAGTGGTTCAGGGGCAGAAGCTCGATTCACACTGCTGTGCTGCCACCAGCAGCAGCCGTCTGCCCCCCACCCCATGCTGACCTCTCTCCTCCACACAGAGAAATTCCCTGTTCCCTCCTCCTGCAGCTCTGGTGAGGACTCTGACTCTCTGTCTCCGGGAATTTGCTTCACAGAAGTGAAATCACACACCATTTGTTATTTTGTGACTGGCTTCCTTCACTTCCTGATAAGAGTAATTATGAAGCATAATGTCTTCGAGGTTCATGCCTGTCGTAGCACCTGTCAGAATTTCCTTCCCTTTAAAGGCTGAATAATACCCTGTGCACCTACCGACCACAGGCTATGGATCCATTCAGGAGTCAAGGACACTTGGGTTGTTTCCATCTTCTGGCTACTATGAATAATGCTGCTCTGTTAAGTTCAGTTGTACTTCTTATTCTGAACCAGTAACACATGAATATGATACAAAATGCAAAAGGGACCCAAAGAGGAAACAATGAAAGTGGATCTTCCTTCCACCTGATCAGCCCTGCAGCCCCTTTCCACAGAGGAACTGCTGCCTATAGTTCTCAGGGTGAAATTTATGCTGAAGAATTTTCAGAAGTTCTACTTGTGTTAGAAAACTTATATATATATATATGTCTTTTTCCCACTTTTCACCTGAAATTCCAGTCTCCTGAGAGATATACTAGTAATACCCTGCTGACCGTTCTTCCTTGCTTCCCTTTACGTCCACCAGCGTGCACACATAATATCCTGCTGACCGTTCTCCCTTGCTTCCCTTTACGTCCACCAGCGTGCACACATAATATCCTGCTGACCGTTCTCCCTTGCTTCCCTTTACGTCCACCAGCGTGCACACATAATATCCTGCTGACCGTTCTCTGTTGCTTCCCTTTGCGTCCACCAGCGTGCACACATAATATCCTACTGATCGTTCTTCCTTGCCTCCCTTTACGTCCACCAGCGTGCACACATAATATCCTGCTGACCGTTCTTCCTTGCTTCCCTTTACGTCCACCAGCGTGCACACGTACACATTTAACATTTTACTGCACATATCTTTCTTTTAAAAATGCTGTCTTTTCTCCTTGAGTTCCACAGCGTCCCCATCAAGGTAATGAATGCTAATAATCTCATGTGTATCTTTCCAAGCTTTCCTCCAGGCTTGCATAATTATACAGAACATTTTTACAAACAATCCTATCAAAAAATGGGCAGAAGACTTAAACGGACATTTCTCCAAAGACGACATAACATATGGCCAACAAGCACATGAAAGGATGCTCAACATCGCTAATTATTAGAGAAAGGCAAATCCAAACTACAAGGATCAGAATGGCCAGCATCAAAAAATCTACAAATAATAATGTGGAGAAAAGAGAACCCTCCTACACTCTTGGTGGGAATGTAAACTGGTACAACCATTATGGAGAACAGGACAGACGCTCCTCAAAAAACTAAAGATGTCCAATCCTGTAACCCCACTCCTGGACGTATGTCCAGAGAAAACTGGATATATGAAAAGGTACATGCACCCTAATGTCCACAGGTGCATTATCTATAATAGTCAAGCCAAGTTCACTGTTTATAATAGCCAAGACGATGAAAGCAATCTAAATGTCCGCATAAGTGAAGTAAGTCAGAGAAAGAAATATCATTGATACTGCTTATACGTGACATTTAAAAAAACAAAAAGGATACAAATGAACTTTTTTACAAAACAGAAATAGACCCACAGACATAAAGGAGCGGGGGAGGGATGAATTGGGAGGTTGGGATTAACATACGCACACGACTGAGCATAAAATGATGACCAACAAGGGCTTACTAAATAGCACAAGGAACTAGACTCAATATTTTGTGGTGCTCTATAGGGAAAAAAAATCTGAAAAAGAATATATATATATATATATATATATATATAAATGTATAGCTGAATCACTGGGCTGCTGCTGCTGCTGCTAAGTCGCTTCAGTCGTGTCCGACTCTGTGCGACCCCATAGACGGCAGCCCACCAGGCTCCGCCGTCCCCGGGATTCTCCAGGCAAGAACACTGGAGTGGGTTGCCATTGCCCTCTCCAGTGCATGAAAGGGAAAAGTGAAAGTGAAATCGCACAGTCGTGTCCGACTTAGCGCCCCTGTGGACTAGCCTACCAGGCTCCTCCATCCATGGGATTTTTAAAAAGGCAAGAGTACTGGAATGGGGTGCCATTGCCTTCTCCAATCACTGGGCTATATACATGTAAACACAGGCATAATACAACACTGTAACTCAACTATACGTTGATAAGAAAAATGATAGAGAACATTTTTACTACACATACGTGTTGTAGTCATTCAGTGTTAAAGGAGTGGCACAGAATATGTTAATAACCTCTGGCCTGGAAGCTATATACATATAATTACTAAATGTTGTGTTAGTTCCTGGAGTATAGCAAAGTGATTCACATATACATACACATATTCTTTTCCACTATGGTTTATTACAGGATATTGAATATAGGTCCTTGTGCCACCATCATTTATTTCTGATAACCTTTGAAAACTAGACTCAAATCTAAAAAGTATGTATTAAACATGCTTATGTAAGTAATAAGGGTTCCTAGGTGGTGCAGTGGTAAACAATCTGCCTGCCAAGCAAGAGACGAAGGTTTGATCCCTAGGTCAGAAAGATTGCCCAGGAGAAGAAATAGCAACCCGCTCCAGTATTCTTGTCTGGGAAATCTCATGGACAGAGGAGCCTGGCGGGCTACAGTCCATGGGGTTGCAAAGAGTCAGACATGACTGAGCGACTAAACAACGTGTATGTAATTAGGCACAGAGTATACTTACAAATGGAGTACATTTCCAGTTGCTGTCTTAAACGAATTTTGCTTATTGTGTCATAAAAGTTGGGCTCTGACAGAGTTTCTGCTGGAGGTGGCAAACTGAATATCCTCATAATTCTCCTTTTATTCCTAAAACACAAAAACAATGCAGAATAGAGATTTGCATTCACAGCTATAGGACTGTAACACTCTCATGATCGTAGTAACCAGAAGCTGCATTAAAAGGACATAAGTGGCCATGAGTTCATCTTCGGTTTTGTCCCCGTGAGATGCTACCCTGGCTCAAGTATTCTTTCTTTCACTAAAAGTAAGAAGTTGTGTATGTATAGTCACCAAGTTACAAGAAAGGAAAAGCAGTGACTGAATACACCCACTTCATATGACAAGTCTCCCCTCATCTCCACAAAAATGCCCTATTGTTTGGAAAAATGCACAGACAAAACAAGTACGATTTTTTTTTTCCTCCCCGTCAGGTCATGCAAATAAAGCTAATTTACTGGGGATAGTGAATAGACAGAATGCGAGCGGACCTTAATTCTGGGAAACAATGAATAAAACTATTTCTTAAATAGAGCGGCATGGCCTTAGTGGGGTCATCTAGTTAAAATGAACAGCCTGTCTATGCTTTTAAGACGGTGGGGTGGGGAGGAGGCGGCAGCTCTTTTTAGGGGACGCTGTCACCTGCCAGTGGCCCTGGGGTGATCCGTGGGGGCTCTTCTCACCCCTCCCCCAGCCTGGAGTCCAGGAGGCCAGCGGCTCAGGGTTCATGGGGCTGTGAAGGGCGAGCCTGCGTGTCCCACGGGCAGTGTGAATCTGAACTGTTTCCCAGGCCAGGCAGCAATTATTCTTGGATGACTAATTATCCTGAACTGTCTAATGCCTCTGACCTTGGTGCAGGACGTCACAAAGCATGTGGCTATGAGCAGAAGCAACTCAATCCAGCTACTGCTGTTCTTCCTCTTGAAAGCAACACCTCCCTCCCTTTTTGTTGACTGTCCTTAAAGGAGCCCGGGAGTGTGGAAAAGGACAGTTAAACTGCGAGACAGTGTCTGGAATTACAGCAGGAAGTATTTGTGGAAGATTTACACTGTGCACCACTTCAGGGACACAAAGGTGAAATAAAAGTCCCTGTTCTTGGGGGACTGAGTGTTTGCGGGATGGACAGACAGGAAATCGGACCGTACAACATCGGTCACTAAGTTCTGGGACACAGTCACGCGTAAGAAACAGAAGGGAAAGCTTGAAACGTGCGAGGACAGAAGTGCTGAACACGTAGGAGTTAGTGTTTGTGCATTTCAGGGACGTGGGCCAAAAATATGTGCTCATCCCAGGGTGACAGTGAACTGGCTGAGTGGTAACTCTGAGCTATATCAGAAGTGATAGAATGGGAGTACCGAGCAGCTGGCCTGGGAGCCGAGAGCAGCGCTCACAGCCCGTCTCCCAGAACAGCTGGGTTTTCCAGGCCAGGTCCTGGTGTCTGGTATTTGAGGGCAGGGCCATGGTAGGAACCAAAATGCTGGTGAAATCGTTTTTGTGCATTGAATTTAGATCAGACCAACCAACCTACAAAACTTGTAAATGCTCAGGATCTTATCAACCCTGAAAACCTCAAGCCTTACCTCTTGGCGTACATGAAGAGCCCGAAGCTGACAAGGATTACCACCAGGTAGACGTTGGTGGCTTCATTCCAGGCCTCGTGGACGCTGTAGTCCATGGGCCCATCGTCCCCCATCACTCCGTAGCCCCTAGACATCAGCCTGTAAGACAGTCAAGAGGGCAGGTGATGTTGTGATGGCCGGACAAAGGCGGGCAGAGGGCCTGCTGGCCAGCGGCAGCCCCTGCTTGTCTGTGTGGCCTAGGAGCCAAAAATGGTTTCACATTTCCGATGGATACATTCTAAATGGTTGAGAGTACTACCAGTATCTTCCATTTTTGCCTCACAGCCCTCAAAGCCTAAAATATATACAATCTGGCTTGTTATGATTTACAAACCAGAAAACAGACTCACAGACTTAGAAAACAAACTTATGGTTACCAAAGGGGAAAGGGGAGGGGGTGGAGAGGGATAAATTAGGAGTTTGGGATTGATACATTTGCACGACTATATATCAAATAATCAACAAAGATCTGTCTAGCACCAGGAACTGTAATCAACACTGGAATAAACTATATTGGCAAACAATCTGAAAAACAATGGATATATGTACATGTATAACTAAGTCACTTTGCTGTATTCCTGACACTAACACAATATTGTAAACCACCACTCATATCCCAATATATTAATTAATAAAATAAAAAATTAAGTTAAAAAAAGGCAAGAAAAAGTTGACCAACCTTGATCTAGATCACTAAGGGACGGAACACATTTCCCCTTATTTCTGACTTTGAAACATCACAGCCCCTATATAAAAGTTCAAGCTTGGAGATTAAAAAAATATTTCTAAAAGGATATGGGTTGAAATATTATTGCACATTTTCCAACCTGTAACTATTACCCAGGCAAATGCACCTGAATACTTAAGACACAGGCCCACACAACTGGCCAGGATGCTAAGAGAACAGGACAGTGTTGGACTCGTGACAGCAGCTTTGATGAGATGTGATGGCCAGGACCATGCTCTCCCACAGGCCCCTGAAGCACCTGCAAATCGAACATGTCTGCAACTTTATCTATGCAGCCTTGGCCTCCTGGCCAAATGTGGTCGAAAGAAGCTATAAAAAGTCACTTTTTTGCTATTTACACAGCTGTGACTTCTATTCAAGGAAGTGCATTCTTTGGACATTCCCACAGAAAATAAGAGTGATAACAGCAAGTGTATCAAGTAGCGAGGGAAAGAGTCCTGGTTTCTCACTTGCTGTTGGGAAGTTCATTGAATTGCTCCTTAAAGAGAAAGTTGTTCCCTTGTGTTAAATCTCAACTAAGTAAGTACAAGTGATTTAATATGTGGAAGAAATTCTAAAGTGTTGTTTTAGACCCTCTATCAAAAGGAGAAAAGCTGAACAAATGGCAGGTGATAACTTACTGCAGTTTCTAATGATAGTCATTTTCCAGTACCAAGAAAAAGGGGATGTGGAATGTCTAAGAAATCATTTTGCAATTTTTTCTAGACATCCTAAAATAGTGAAAGCACTGCAGAAATTCCTCCACTGAAATATCTGTCCTATGAGCCTCCAAAATGTTTTTTAATGTAGATTTGTCTCAGTTAATAAGTGCACATTAAGGGCAGAGTCTGTTTTCTTTCTTACAGTTTGCCTCTGCATAAAATGAAATTTCCCCAGGGTCTGCTCCCAGGTCAGGCAGCATGTTGGCCCCTTTCTTACACCTGCAATCTCTATCAGAGGTCTAGGGACAGACTGTATTCATTTATAATAAAGTGAGTATCACTGAATGGCCATTTAACTTAAATTCTAGACACTGAGGGCAAGAGTAATGTCTCTGAAACATCTATGTGTGTCTGATGAAAATAAAGATTGGTCTTAGTAAAATTACTCAGAGACTAATAAAAACAGAATTTAAATGATGAAATTTTATAGCTGTAAGATCTAAACATTATTAAATCATTAAACATACACAGTTACTAGCTACTAAAGACTGGCAATGGATTTTTTTTTTAAAGAGAGTGGGAGGTGCAGGGGGATTTGACATTATTCACAGTTCGATTCTTATGCCTTAAAACTGAACTCCAGAGTTTCTCTGAGTGTAACATCGTTCATGGTAAGTAATCAGCCTACCTTAAAAGGGGAAACTTTTGGAAGATCAGAGACTAGAACTGTCTTTATGGGTAAGGAATCTAGAATTTTTTTCTAGATTTTCATTGGTGCCAAAATGTAAAATAACAATGACTGTTTCGGGCTGTAAGAGATGACTTTAGGGCTTCCCTGGTGGCAATGGTAAAGAATCTGCCTGCCAAAGCAGGAGACGTGGGTTTGATCCCTGGTCCGGGAGGATCCCACATACCTCGGAGAAACTAAACCCTTGAGCCGGTGCTTTAGAGCCCAGGAACCACAACTACTGAGCCCATTTGCTGCAGGTACTGAAGCCCTTGTGCTCTAGAGAAGCCCCCACAGTGAGAGTGCACTGCAACTACAGAGTACACAGCCCCCCGTCCGCCACAACTCAAGAAGAGACTGCGCAACAATGAAGACCCAGTACAGCCAAAAATAAATAAAATTATTTTTAAAAAAGAGAGAGAGATGATTTTAGATGTCTGATTTGAGATGCTGTGGAAGGCCTGGCATTACCACGCTGTCCCTGAGTGGGGTAGGTTTCAGGATTGGGAGTTAATAAGAAATTAGAGGAGAAACAAGGAACATACATATCTATGGCTACTGAGACATTTTGCCGGTGCCCTTTATCTGACACAACTGTGAAAGGGTCTCCTACCTGTGTGCCAACACCTGACTGTTCTGAGCCAGGTTAATTTCTTGAGTTTCACAAAATTCTGTTCCTGCACCCCTCAATAAATGGTGTGTTCCTACAGAGCTGTCTTCCTCCTGCTACAAATATGCCAGTCTCGCTTTATATTTGGAGAAGGATTCTAAAATACTGCTGACCACAAATGGTGAAATTTTACCAAGAGTTATACAACTTGATTGGTATGCAATGACAGTATGCAGTAACACTACTGTTCCGGGGACACGCACTTGAGTTATTTTTAGTAGTGTAATTGTGAAAGATTTGCACCAAGGGTAGGCCTGCCCTGCCCAGTCCTCTATCACGACCAATGACACGACTCTGTAAGCCTGTCCAAAGTCACCGTACAGACCATGGCTCCCAAGTGGCCTGAACTATGACCGGCCCCCTCCCAGCTCACCACAGTCTAGCCAAGGGTACACACACAACCTCCCTCTTGAGGACAAAATGCCCAGGGGCATTACAATGGTTCCTTCCTGGCAAGTTAATGGATATTTCAGCAAGCTCACCATGTGCTTGGATTGTCATGCAGGGCTTTTCTGAGAAAACGGAACCTTTTCCACATATTTTTCCTGTAAATTAATGGTTGAACTATTTCAGCAAGGAGTTGCTGAAATAAGTATCCAGAACATAAGTGCCGAACATAAGCATCCAGAGATAAAGCTGGCAAAACGTGAACAACTAGGGATAGATTTCAGTTTGACAAACTTCTACGTAGAGAACTAAACCTCTTCTTGGGATCAAGTGGCTGTATCATAAACTAAAAAAAAAAATATATATATATATATTTTTTTTTTTTTTTCTTTTTTCCTGTTTGGGGTTCCTGATACTACCTCTGGTGGTGGTGGTTTGGTCCCTAAGTCGTGTCTGCCCCTTGCGACCCCATGGACTGTAGCCCACCAGGCTCCTCTGCCCATGGATTTCTCCAGACAAGAAGACCGGAGTGGGTTGCCATGCCCTCCTCCAGGGGGATCTTCAACATTGAAGATCCCTTGTCATCACGTCTTAAATGTTACCAATTTCGCCTTTCACTTAAGAGCTTTGTTATTTTGAAACGAATCCAGATGAGAATCACTTAAACAGTTCCAGGAGTTCCTCACACAACACAACCCGCCGCCACCACCGACGGGATTTTTCTCTCCTTCCTCCGAAGCGCTCAAGCTTTGGGGCTCCCGGAGCGGAAGGGGACCAAGTCACGGCCTCCCACCCGCGGGCCGATGAAGGGCAGTGGGCATCTGAGGGCGCCCGTGCCGGGCAGCCCACAGACCCGGTGACTCCTCGCCACCCGCGCGCTGGGCGCACTCGAGCTCCCACTTGGCAGGAGCCCCGGGGATGACGGCGGTGAGGGCGAGGGTTACACAACTCGCCCGGAGCCACCCCAGGCGGGGGAGTCACGACTCGCGCGCTCCCGGCCCGACCCAGACGCGCGAGGCGCGCGCTCTTCCCGGAAAGCAGAGCGGGCGGGCGGGCGGTGAAGCCCCGTCCGCGGCGGGCAGCGCGCGCCCCGCCCGCCAGCCCCGCCAGCCCCGGCCTTCCCGCCCGCGTCTCCGGAGCGCGCAGCCGGCGGCTCGCCCCGGGGCAGCGGGCCTGGGCGCGGCGCGGCGCGGCGCGGCGCGGCGGGGCGGGGCGGGGCGGGGCGCGCGGCGGGGCGGGGCGGGGCGCGGGGCGAGGGGCCACTCACGCGGCTCGCTCCGCCGGCGGCGCGCGGCCGGGCTGCTCCGCGGGGCTCTCTGCGCCGCGCCGGCGAGCGGACGCGCGGACCCGCTTCCCGCGCGGACCGGACGCGCGTCGGCCTCGTCACTTCCTGCCTGCCCGGCGGCTTCCGGAGGGAACGAGGAGCCAGGTCTTTCCCCCTCACCCACCCCGCCCCGCCCCGCTCCCCGGTCAGGGCGCGACCCGGGGAGACGCGGCGACGGCCCCGGGGCCGCCCGCGGGCGCGCGAGTGCGGCCCGGCTCCCCTCCCCGGCCCCGGGGCCCCCGGGCTCGGTGGCCCGCGTCCGGCCGCCCCGGCCTGGAGTCCACCTGCGTCCGAGCGCGCGGGGCCGGGGAGGGGGCTCCCGGGCACCGTGGCGCCGGCCCGGCGTGCGAGGAGGGCGTGTGCCTTGCCGCCCCCTCCCCGGGTCGAGATTCAGCTTGGAAACGCGAAGATTTTTTTTTTTTACCCCGTTCGTGATGTGGGCGTAGGGTTACTTTTCGTGTTGACTTAGGAAAGCACGTGCTCTCCAAACTGGCTTTTGCGCTTTCCCTGTCATCGCCAGTGATTCCCTGTCATCGTAAATCATGCGTGGCCGAAGCGACTGAAATGTTTTAAAAGCCGGATGCGCCCAGGATGATGTAGTCTTGTCAGTTTAAGTGGCTTTGGGGTATACTTTTCTGTGTGTGTAAGGACTTGCAAAAAAAATTCCAGCAAGAGACATGTAATCAATTTATGTAGGATTTCAGTGTCAGTATTGAAGTAATCAGATTTCAGTCGTTGGCACAGCCTCGCAAGTAAATGGCCCCTTATCCACGAGCTTGAGGTCTTAACTGTTCATTTTGAGCGAGTTCTCTAAGATCAGCTGACTGCCGATTATAATTCGCACTAGAGGTTGTGTCTTTAGTTGATAAGCAGAGATTAGAGCTAACATTTAACATCTACCCTGTAACAAGTTTTCTCTGCTTCTTTTTGGATCATTCTGTTCAAATCAGACTCACCTCTGTCTAGATAAATAGCATTGCTTGGTGCATAACATAAAAGCTTTATTTCTAGTAGTAACACGTATTAGCTTATATACATTATGTATACATAATCATGCTTTACAACTGCTTAGTATGATTACAAGTTGGAAAATTAGGAACAGTAATACTGGGCAATGTTGAGTAGTGGTTGTTTGCCATACTTGTTTCAAATCACCTACAGGCTTTATCTCATTTAATCTTTGGGATAACTTTTTGCATAAACATAGGTTACTCTGAAGTACTTGAGCACACGAGTTTGATTTGAATGAGTCTAAATGGTGAATATATACATTAATTGCTTCTGTTTCTGTTTTTTGTAAGACAAGGGTGTTGGCAATATAAAATGACTGAGTAAATGTGTTTTTCAAGTTGGAAGATAGCTTTTCACTTGCATGGAATTGCAATTAGTCCCTTTATTGGAGTATTCAGTAGTTTCCAAAGTCCTGTGTGTCTTTTTTTATCAAGGTTCCCATTACATGTCATTGTCACTCAATCAACAGGCTGTGCTTGGACGTTCAGAAAAAGTAAATGTTGGGAAAGCCTTAATTGCCCCTGGTGAAAGGTCTCCTCTTACCCTGTTTAGTCTCTTAGTGACATTCCTAATTAAGGGGTTAACAAATACATACAGAAAGGGTGATTTTCCAGTACCAAACGAAGGGAATAAAAAACAGTGGGTTGACTGTTACTTTGTTGATGAGTCTAACATTCATGGGTACATGAAGGTTAAGAATGTTATGTAATCTATGTTGTAGAGGTTCTAACCTCAGTTTTCAGTTTGCCTTTGAATGTCTTAAACATATTCGAGTCTAGTACTTTGTGCATTAAGAAATTTTTGACTAGATTTAATTGAGTAGTTTGGACATCCTTAATCAAGTTTATTCTGGGTCTTCCCTGGCTGTCTAGTGGTTAAGACTGTACTTCCAGTGCAGGGGGCGTGGTTTCCATTGCTGGGCAGGCAAGTTGCGCAGGGCAACCAAAAAAAAAAGGAAAAGATTATTCTGTTTCCAGGGTCGATGGTGGGATCCAGCAGTGTTCATCCTCTGAGAGAAGAAGCGGTTGAAAGGCTTGCAGAGGATGAGGGAAGCGCTCAGAAACGTGTCTTATTTGTGATGAGAGCGTGTTGGACTTAACCCATCTTTGTATAGTGGTCCGCCATCAGTAAGGGATTGAGAACACGGTTGCCGGCCAATATTTATAAGAGGTTCCTTTACCCGAAGGCATTCTTTTCCGGGAGGAGATGAGTGGAGGTTTGTCATCAGTGGAAAGATGTAGAAGACAAAGATGCAAGTGTTACTGCTTCCGCCCATCGTGACTGACTGATTCCTGCCACCACATGCATCTTCAGGCACCTCCCTAGGAGATACATGATGTCTGCGGGCAGGCGCTATAGAAGAGGGAAGGAGGGAAAGGGTGGGAAGAGATAGCACAGGGCTTTATGAACCGGCTTTCATTTGGGCCTCCACAGCCTCTGAAAATCTTTCCAATAATATTGACTGTGTGTGTCTGTAAACCTCTTATATGTTATTTGTGTTCAGAATAGAGAATGTCTCTTTAATATGCTTCATAAACAGTGGAGTGTACTTAAAGTACAGAATAGGAAAAGTTGTCAACCTCTGTGTGTTTGCCCTTGTTGGAAGCCGGAGCGACCGTAATGCCAGCCTTGGCTCCTGTTTGTGAGGCATTGAAGCAGTGTTGTGTTTCATCCGAGAGGAGAACACCCCTTCCTCCTTACTTCAGAACTCAGCTGTCACGTGGAGTGAGTGCCCTTTTAGGTCCTGTGGTGCTGGGGCCTTTTCTAGGTCCCTCATGGCCGATTCTCGGCCTGCGGAAGGTGTGCAGTGAATGTGGGATGAACAGGTATGCTGGAATCCGCTCTCTGTGCCCGCCTCTTGTGGAAGTTCCACTCGCCTCTAGGGGCAGGGAAGGCTCATCCTCTCCAGGGCCCCAGCTCACAATGAGCCCTTGGCATTCAATCTTTTATGACTTTATATTGTTGCAGGAGTGTTTTCCTGTGTTTTGTTTCCCCACCCAAAATACAGGCTGCTCAAGGGCAGGGAATACATGTTGGTACAGGTCTGTGTTTGACAACTTCCTTGTTCATCCGGTATAACAATCTATACTGATTAGGTTTGTTTTTACCTCTTGAGTGACTAGTAGGTGCCATGGGGGAATGTCAGAAATACTCAAGATGTCGTCCCAGGCCTCAAGTGGGTAGTATCTTAGTTGAGCAAACATTGTGTACACATGTGGAACAGTATGAGAATTTGGAGTTACATAAAGCAAATAATAATAGCTATTATCAATGGAGTGCTTAGAATGTGCTTTTGCATCTAGATTTATTTGACTCTCACAACAATCCTGTTATCCTGTTATAGCCCCATTTTTTACATGGAGAAACTGAGGCACAGAGAGATTCAGCCACTTGCCTGAGATCATGATGCAAGCAGTAAGCTAGGGAGACGGGATGTGAACCCCAGGCAGCCTGGCTCTGGAATCAGTGTGGAGTCTCCCTGGAGCTTTACTTAAAGATAGAAGAGAGAGCTAAAACTTGACCCTAGTTTCTCAGCTGTACAAACTCTTTTACAATTTCAAAGTAGCATTCACATTGGCAGTGACTCTCAGCTGCAGAAGCAATGCTGGATTTTCCAGGCAGAAGAGGTTGATAATGAAATGGTTGAAGGGATTCTCTATTTTGATATGACTGAAAGCACCGAGAAACCGAATTTTGCATTTCAAAGCTGAGTGAGGAGTAGGACTCTTGCTTGGTAGACTCCTGTTAAATTCTAGGACAGTGATTCACAAGGACAAAGGGCCGTGACTGTTTAGGATACTAATTCCGTGTCTACTCATGTGAAATAAAACAGTACTGAATGAACTTGTTACTACCCTTCTTTTAAAAAACACTTTTAAACCTCTAGTGAATGTAACTTTACCAGGATGGGAGTGTCACGGAAGGCTTCCGGTGCCCATCTGTCCGGTTGCCTTGTCCTTATGTGAAATCTTGACCCACTTCTTCAGCTTGTCTTGGACAATCGAGCACACTCTTGGGGCCTGGAGGCCTCTTACAACCAAGCCGTATTTCTCTGGTGGAAAAAAAAAAGTAAAACAGCACTGTTGGTTTGGTGACAGACCTGGAGTGAGGTCACTCGGAAGCCATGTGGACTTGGATGAGGGCCTGCAAACAGAACCCAGCAAGATGAACGAAAACGATATTCTTCGAAAGCCCAGTTTTGTGTCCCTTTAGTTGGGAGACGACAGTATTATTTTGGGGGTGTTGGGCGCCGACAGAGTCCACTGAACCCACATGACCCTGCCGATAGGGAGCACCGCCATTGGCCCTGGACTCAGAGGAGGAGATGCCCTGGAGCAGGCCTGGGCCTGGTTAGCAGCTCTGCAGGTACGTGTTCTGGGGGACACATTGCTTCTGCTGGGGGGTCGGGGGGACAGCTTTGTAATTTCAGTAAAAAACGACACGGTGCTGCCCTCATTTTAACATCAGCTCGTATTCTGGGATGGTCAGTGAAGAAGCTTATGGCTGTGAATATGGCCAGTAGTTGTGTTCTATTTATGTACCAAGGTGACAGTTAGGGCTAAAAGAATCTACATGGAAGTGTTTATACAACGGGCACGTTAGCCTTAATCTTAGTTTCGGCCTCTTCTCTGAACGGGGGATTTTTAGAGAAAGAGACAATGATGCAGTGATTCATTTGTCTTAAACCTGTCAAGCTGGGGTAATGGTGTCCCTCCTGCCCAGTTTTATGACTCTGAGGGTGGTAGAGCGGCACCCTGACCAGTATGGTGGTGATTTAAGCACAAGTGTAGGCAGAACGACCCAGGGCTCCTTATACAGTGACAGTCACAGATGCCTCCACCTAATCCAGATATTGGAGCTCTTTAGAGCCACAGCTAGGTGGGCAGCTATATTTTAAGTCCTCCTCAGGTGATCCTGGTACCCATCTCCACCTGTTGTAAGAACCAGCCCTGTATTTTATAGATGAGAGAATCAGGGCAAAGTCAAATGGCTTGCCTACAGCTGGTTCAGTGGTTTCAAGATTTTATCACCAGTTAGTGTGCAATTTCAGAGTTTTATGGCTGGAAGAAGTTTTCCAGGGCATCAATTCTGTAACTCACTTTATGGCTCCATATAAATCACACTTGTTCATACCATTTCCAAGTCAGATATGAACACAGAGAAATAGTGTTTTCTCAAAGCCCGTATTCTGTCCTGGCCAAGGTAAAGATCAAAATGTCAGTCACCAAAATTTCTTTATAATTTTAATGGATACTTTTTGTTAATTTCAGGAACAGCAAGTTATTTGCAGTATTTTTTATTATGGAAGCTGTGATGTCCTGTAACATTTTTTTTTTTTTGAAACTATAGAATATTTAAAACAAGTGAAAGATTGAAATTTTTTATGAGTTACTTATCGTTCAGTCTTAGCGAGAATTTTCACTACTTCATTAGAGTTTCTTTTGTTTTGGAAATCTGGTTGATTTTTAACTGTTTTTTGTTTTTTGTTTGTTTTCTTTTCTTTTCAGGGCATCTTACCTTGGAAACAGCACAGTTTGGCTTCCACGTCTTCTCTGAGCTTAGAGAATCCTTTTTTCACCGTGTCGTCAGTAGGGACAGAGAACCAGGTTTGTTCTTCAAGACGTGCCCCGGTGCCTTGGAAGAGCAGCCGTTCCTGGAAGTAAATAATCATGTCAGATGCCTGTGAACAGACTGTAGGGCCAAGTGACCTGATACAACATTCATGGAAGGATGGTTTAAAAAACTGAAGAAAAGGCAGATTTCAAGAAGCGACCCAATGCCGTTTAGGATTTTTGAGCAGCTGGAAGAAGACAGTTCTGCAAATACCAAGTGGCACGACTCATGCGTCTGACATTCTCTTTGTTAACCCATTGCTTTAGTGTGTAATATTTGAGTTATTTTTCCTCTACTGCTAAAGCTGGTAATCTGCTTACCATCAGAGTTTCCTTCTGTGTGGATAGAAAAGTAGTATATATAATAGGGGAAACGGGAGCTTATAATGGGATGCTGGCCCCAGACATTAACTTTCACTGAAGAATTCCTCAAAGTGCCAGATATCGAGGGAATTGCTTCTTCTCAGTGATGGTTCAGATCTTTGTGGCTTCAGGTTCATTTCCTTTATCTTCCTCCGGCCTCTGTATGTGCCTGCTTTTTTTCTTGCATGGTTTTTTTGGACTGAGAAATCTGATGACTGTATTTTTGCAGTTTAAAAATAAGAATTCTATGAATCATAGCTTCTTAGACAAACTTTCCTAGGATCAAGAGTAAAGTAATTGCCATTCTTTTTCAGAATGGCTCTTTTTTTTTTTTTTTTTTACTGTTTTTATGTTCTTATTTGGTGTTTTGTTTTCTTCTACTGTTTTCTAGAGGGAAATGAAGCATGATCACAATGTTCTGTTTTTAGTTATGTAGGAGCCCAGACATAGAATTTACAGGAAATTTACATCTTTTCCCCATTATTGTTTTAACCTTGTTGTAAGCTTCCATCAACCTTCTTTTTAGCAACATTGATACAAAGGCCACGCTCTTACTCTGCCCTTTCTTTTTCAGGGCGGTAGTAAGAAGCAGGGATTCCTCCAAACACTGATAAGCCCAGAAAGAGAAAAAGTGAGAGAGAGGAAGCTTTTGTGATTAACAAATGAAGCAGTTGATCATTAAGGTCATTGATGTGTGTGTACATGTGGTCAGTGTGAAAATCAGTGTGTGGGTTAGAGCTAAGATGGTTAACAGACATGAGTAAATTGTACTGTTTCAGCTCTTCTAACTTTTGCCAAGTCAGTTGACCTCATCAATACTTGTTCTCCTCTGGAGATTGTGGAAACCATTGTTCTTAATCAAGTTTTACCCAACAGAGAAACAGAAACAAAACAGATTTTAAAATTTAATAAAGCGAAATTCCTGAAACCATTTGTGTCTTTTTTTTTTTTTTTGGTATTTCCTTTCACAGAGGCTTCTTTTACCTCCTTCCTTTTTTTGCCTTTCTGCCCTGCCTAGTTATCACCTGGTCTCACGTTAGCATGTATTTCTCATCTGTCCAGAATTTCTTGTTTGGTGTCTTTCCTGCCTGCCTTTCTCTATGACTCAGCCTCCCATCGAGAAGGCTTTCTGCGCTCCTCACCCTCGGTTTCCGGGGGCGCACCCCTTCCTAGCCAGCCCCTCCGGTCTTGTCTTGTTCTCTCTTGTCGGTCCCTGTTGTGCTCCTTGCCTCGCTCCCCTTGGGTGACGACTTCTCCTGTGCCGCCGTGTCTCTTCTGTCTGTAGAGCTCCCTGGTCTGTCATGGGTTTCATCGAGCTCTGATTCCTGCTCGGCACACTGCATTTATGCTGTTTTCTTCCTATACCTTTTGTGTGTTTGCTCCATGACCCTTTTCCTATTTTCCTTGTCCCTGGGTGGCAGGTATTGCTAGATGAATTTGTTGTCTATATTTGCGTCCTTGCTGTGTATTTCCTGGGTAGCCAGGATGAATCAGTTCTTATTAACTTTTCTTGGAACATTGAGCTTCCTGTGTTTTCTGCTTCTAAGAATTAGATTGGTATTCTAGAAGACTAAGCTTACTCCAAAGAGAGGGTAATCATACGATGCTGGCGTTTTTAACTGTATTCAAGAGTTCTTGCCATTTCAATTCACTGCCTTGCCTTGAAAGAGTAAAGAAAGACATTCAAAGCAGGTTTGGGGGTAGGAGTGAGTAGAAAATGGGAAAAGAAAGGTAAATACCACAAAAGGACACATAGTCAATGTCTAGAATGGGAAGGAAAACCACAACCGCAGACACTTAAGATTCATTAGGTAAAAGGTCCCCTAAAAGAATAAAAAGTGTCAGGAATTCTGTGCGGATGTTAATACAAGGCCATCTGTTTTTTTATGCTTCAAGTTCTAAGACTTGAATAACAAAACAAACTTAATCTTGTAAATATTTTGAGAGACTTGATGTCTCCTTAAGTATTAACCTGTGTCGTTTTGTAACAGTCTCAAAGTGTCATTAATAACCAACCCTGTTAGCTTCTTGCCTGGGAAAGCATATAAATTGTATACTTTTGCCCCTTTGGACTCTAGAGTCCTGATGAAAAGGTAGCTTTTTAGCAAAATGTTACACTGTTGATGATTTACCTTGTGGTATTTTTTCCTTCATTCTTGCATGTGTTATGAGTGTGGTGCTGTGTGTATAAACTACTGGAAGTAGACTAATGTGAGTACAGATGCAGCTTTATTAAACGTAAAAAAGGGAAACCTGTAAACCACACAGTGTTAGTTGCACAGTCGTCTCTGACTCTGCGATCCCCTGAACTGTAGCCCAGCAGGCTCCTCTGTCCATGGAATTCTCCAGGCAAGAATACTGAAGTGAGTGGCCTTTCCCTTCTCTAGGGGACCTCCCTGACCCAGGGATTGAATCTGGGTCTCCTGCATTGCCAGCAGATTCTTTACTGTCCAAGCCACCAGTGAAGCCCATAAAATGTAGTATCTAAATACTGCTTTTAAGAACCTCCCAACAAATGGAAGCTGATCACAGTGAATCTTCTTTCTGTCGGAGCCTGCCCTCGTTCTGATGGTGGTTGTCAGGTATCTTGGAGCTGATTCTGTCATGTTCACCACTTGTGAGCAGTTAGTAAAATCAACATCAGAACCACTGTTAGGTACTAACAGGAAATGTGTGCAGACGTGCAGAGTGCAGCACTGTGTTCTGAGCTTCCAGAAATGGGCAAGGGGTGGGCTGTTCTCTCCAGAAGCTCATCACTGAGTAGGGAATTGTTGATGAGCGAACGATAGCAGCACAGTGGGGCAAATGCAAAAATATATTTACATAAACAGCAGCTATCACAGGAACAGATTATTTGAGAGAGTCAGAAAGTATAAGTCAGAGACCTCAGAATGTCAGATACGATGTGTAGACAATGGGTGTGTGTGTTGTGATTATGAAGTCATTGGTGGTCCCTCCCTTATTACCTGTGTGAATTGGACAGCTTCCTTAAAGTACTCAGATGCAGTGTCTCCACTTACAAAGAGTGAAAATTGTCTAGTAATCTTTCATGGGTTAAATGAGGTAATATGTAGAAGGGGCCATATGGTTCCTTATGGGCTTCCCAGGTGGCTCTAGTGGCTGGTCCCTGACTCAATTACTGTTTAAAATTTGGAGAACTCAACATTTGGTGGAGAACATGGCAGATGAATGTACTCTTACAGCGCAGATAATGTTGCTGCCCAAACAACTGGAATTCCCATTTCACATATGCTTTTATAGTTTTTAGGAAAACTTACCTTACTAAAAACCTGAGAGTCAATCTCTCTTTTTTTTTTCAAACCAAAAGTTTATTTCCCTTAGTCTACCTGCCAGATGTAGTTCTCAATGACAATTATTTCTTCCCATAAGTCCCATCCATTCTCAAATTTAAAATTTGCTCACTTAAGCATGTGTGACAAAAATATGCCATTAGCTTTTGAAGTGTTTAGCTAGAGTGACATCACTGGGATGGGTTCTTGTAACAACAGCTTGCAGAAAAGTTGGAGGAAGACTTACTGGATACAGACGCTTTGGAATGTGTTGTAAAATCAGTCTTTGTGTAGTTATAATCTCAATGCCTGAATTTTATTTGAACCTGAATTTAGTTCCTGGATTATATCTATGTTTTTATTCTTTCAAAAGGTGTTTACATTAACTTCTTTTAACAGAGCCACGCTACACAATCTGCGTTTTCTAGTGTAGTAGGAAAAAATTGATGGGCTTCCCTGTTGGCTCAGTGGTAAAGAATCCACCTGCCAATGCAGGAGACATGGGTTCGATCCCTGGCTTGGGATGATCCCCTGGAGAAGGAAATGGCAACCTACTGCAGTTCTCTTGCCTGGGAAATTCCATGGACAGAGGAGCCTGGCAGGCTACAGTGCATAGGGTAGCAAAAGAGTCAGACACAACTTAGCACCTAAACAATGACAAGAAAAAATGGGCACAGTGCTTTAATATTATTTTGCTTATGGTTGGATTCATTTCTTCCTAAATTAGCAGGTCTTAAAATATGGGTCTGTCTTAGACCATATGATAAATCAGGCTGGTTTAAGTTTCAACTGGAGACAAATGATTCTTCTGATCTGGGTTGTTCAGCTTTGTTACAAAAGTCCACTAATATCATGATTAGATTTGCCTATTCTCCTGTGATTTTGTGTATTATAAGGCTTATATTTGGGATAATTTTTAAATATCAGTATTGAGATGGGACTACCAGCCCTGAATTTTGATCAAAATATATGTCTTGTCTAAAGCATCTTCAGTAAAGTTCATTGTTTGCAGTCAAGGGATTTAAATCAGTTTGGTTTGTGTTTTATGGCTGGTGTTAATTTGTACTGACATTCCATTCACAGTTAGGGAAACTGTATTTCCATAGTAAGGAAGACTTGGTACATTACTATTCCAAAGTTTGGTTTTAAGCTGCCTATGATTAGACAAGTGGCTTTCACGTGGTATTCTCAGCAGCAGTCCTGTGGGCACATTAATGTGTTTAATCGCCCTAATGAATGTCTAGTTAGCAGAGGCTTTGGGACCTCGCAACAGATGGTGTGGCATGGGCTGAGGTGCTGATCTTGTCTCTGAGTGCTCTCTGTTACAATCTTTGAGAAATGAAATTTTTTCTGATAGTGTTTTATTTTTTCTTGAATGTTTGTATATTATCATTATTGATAATAATAACAATTGCCTTTATGGAGCCTCAGTAGGGTCAGGCTCTTGACATACATTGAACTCTTTGCTACCACTTAGATAATTTCTAATAAAATTTGAGGTGATAAAATATATTTATGTAGTGTATAAATACACGTTTATATTGATAAATAAGCAAATAAATGTTAGGTCAGTTCTGCAGATCCGTAGGCTTGTTGTGTTACACTTTCCCCACTGTTAAAATGAGGGCAGAGGAGGTGACTGAACTGCACAAGGTCACACCGACAGTAAATGGTGAAACTAGGATTACACTCCAGGTCTGATTAAATTCCACGCTTTCCGTCACTTTTAAAATGTTTGCCTTTTTAAAATGTACTGCCTTTTAAAATGTTTCCTCTTGAAAAAGTTAAAATTCAGCAGTTTTATAAGTGCATATTATTTTGAACTAAGATGGACTCTATTAATTCTATGTGAGACGCCTAATTTTTCCCCAAAATAAAACAACAGTGTTCTTGACTATGGAAGTTAATGAGGCTCAATGTTAAATGTAACCAGTGCTCAGTGGAGAAACAAAACCAACTACTATAGAAAAGTACAAAGGAGGTGGTGAAAACCACTAGGTCAGTGATTTGATGTATGGTTGGTCTTCCAGACTTTCTGGCATATAGACATGTATACGTGTATTTTTTAAGCAAAACTAGTTTTATATCATGTGTGTCTAGTAACTCGTCTTTCATTTATTATACATTGGCCAGCACTCCTCAGCATCGTGAGTTTATATACCCTCATTAAAATTTTCCTTTTTCATTTTTTAAAACTAATATTTTCATTTTAGGCCAGTTTGGGGTTTATAGAACATTGCCAAGCTAGTGCAGAGAGTCCCCGTTTCCCTTGTCTTCAACATCTCACCTTAGTGTGGTGTGTTTGTCAGAACTAATGAGCCAATATTGATACGTCGTTATTAGCCAAAGTCCACGCTTCCTCAGACTTCCTTAGTTTTTATCTCTTCTCTTGTTCTGTTCCAGGACTCCACGCTTCAGTCCTCCTGTCTCCTCAGGCTGTTCTTGCCTGGGACAGTCTCTTAGACTTCTCTTGGGTTTTATGACTTGGACAGTCTGGTGGCGTACTGGTCAGATATTGTCGAGTGTCCCTCAACTGGAATCTGTCTGATGTTTTTCTCCTGGTTCAACTGGGGTTGTGTGTTTGCGGGGGAGAGACCCGCTGGGGCAGATTGTGGTTTTCAGGGCATCGTTTCAAGGCTACCTCCTGTCTGCGTGACTTTAACCTTGATGTCCTGGCTGAGGGGTTGCTTGTCAAGTTCTCCTGCGAAGTTACTCTTTGTCCCTTTTCCATCAGTGCTCTTGGGAAGAAGGCAGCCCCCACGTCAGGAGTGCAGGGTCCTGCTCCACCTCCTTGGAGCGCGGCAGGGGATCTCCCCACAGTATTGGGAATCTTCCGCACAGGGCGTTTGCTGTCCCAGTTATTCATTATCCAGTCGTTGATTTATATCCATGCAGACTGATGGATATTTACACTGCTGTTACAATCGGATACAGCACAATCGTATTGCTCTAATGGCTCCAACTGTGGCCAATCAGAAGAGCTTTCAGTTGGTTCCTGTCTCCCTTTGCTATATCGGTTTTTTTATTTTTCTGTAGAATTTTTTTTTTTTTTTTGATGTGGACTATTTTTTTAAAGTCTTTAATGAATTTGTTACAAAGTTGTTTCTGTTTTGTGTTTTTTTTTCTGGTTGTAAGGCATGTAGGGTCTTAGCTCCCTGACCAGAGATGGAACCCCAGCCCCTGCATTGAAAGATGAAGTCTTAACTTTGGGACCGCCAGGGAAGTCCTCATACCCTGTTGTTGTGGGTTAGTATCTTCCTTTTTTCACATAGCTGCTCGATATTCCATTGTACAAGTATACGATAATATATCTAATCCCTCTTTGGTATTCCACTGTACGAGTATACCATAATATATTTAATCCCACTTTGATAATTTAGGTATCAGGTTTCTCACCATTGTAAACAATGCTGTGATGAGCAGTCTTCAAAAACTGTACTTATGGAAATGTTGTTTGGTCATTCTGGAGCAGTTGCTCTGTTAAAGAGACTGCCAGTGTTATGTTTTCAGTGTCCCTGACTTTCTCTTAAGGCTCTCTTAAGCAGATTTCTGAGGAGTGAGCATTTTCACTTGACCTACGAAAACAGTGGCGTGTTTATCACTGTTGTCACCTCCCTTTTTGCTTTTTTTTCCATGTGATCAGGGCTGGTGGTGCAGGTGGCACCAGAGGTCCCAAAAGCTGCTTTGAGAATTAATCTCCACGTCTCTGTCGCCCCGGCCTTATCTGTCAGCTTGTGACCAATCTTGTTTAAAACTTCCATCCACTCCCCCCACCTCTACCACTGTATTGTTTGCATTAAATTTATGGATGGAGTGATGAAGGGCAGAAAGTTTCCTCGTGCTTTTTCTAAGCCAGACTGAAGCCAAGCCTAACTGCATTACTGTCTTTAAAACTATTTTATTGCCGACAAATACTCATCTTGCTCATCCTTGTGGTCATTGTATGCAGATTCCTGTCTTCTGCTAACCTCATTCAGACTATCTTGCCTGTCTTTTGACGAGATTGCAGACTTTCCTTTTTCTATCATGAATAGGTTTTGTTATAATCAGCTTTGTCTTCCCCTCTGTTTGTGGTATTTCTGAATTTGGGCTCACTTTTATCTACCTACTTTCATTCAGCGAGCACCTTTTAAAGAGGAGAAATCAGCGTCACCTTTCTTCTCATTTCTAAGCAGAAGTTTAAAGGTAAATAAGAAATAACCAGAGTTTCGCTTACCTCTCTGGTCAAGTGCATCCAGTTATCCAAGGCTAATGTGTATCGTGGGTTTTAAATTCTTAGAAGACATACTTTAAACCTAGTGTGCCATGAATGTGGGCATTTTAAAGGTTTATATCTGTAGCATTACACCTACTCTACCTATTTTAAACTACCTTTTAAAACCTTCTTGATGCAATAATGACTCTTCTTTTCCTTAAAATCCTCTTTGCTTTGAGATGGTCTTTTCTTAACTTTGATATCATTGCTACTTGCCAGCTGCATGACCTCGATTCCATTTCTTACCTTCTCTTTCTGTTTCCTCATTTGAAAGTGAGGCTCTTTAGCAGCAGCCAGTTCACTGGACAGTGTGTTGATTGATTGAATGAGATCTGCTGTAGTGCTTGGTGTGTAATTACAACAGATATGCTCTGCAGGTATACCTGCCAGCTTTTCCTGTCCAGCTATCTGGTATACCTCCCTTTACTTATCTATGAACATGAAAGTATTAGTTGCGCAATTGTGACCAACTCTTTATGACACCGTAGACTGTAGCCCGCCAGGCTCCTCTGTCCATGGAATTCTCCAGGCAAGAATATTGGAGTGGGTTGCCATTCCCTTCTCCAGGGGATCTTCCCAACTCAAGGATCGAACATGGGTGTCCTGCATTGCAGGCAGATTCTTTACCATCTGAGCCACCTACGTTCCATTAGATTAAGAAAAATGGTTTATCATAAGTAAGTTTTATGTTTCCTTCAAACTCATTTTAAACTTTTTGTCTTGAAATGGTTACAGATTCACAGGAAGTTGTAAAAATACAGAGGTCCCATATATCTTTCACGCAGTTTCCCACAAAGGCAGCTTGTACAAGAGCAAAACCAGAAAACGGACCTTGGTACAACCCACAGAGCTTACTCGGATGTCTCCAGTTTTAAACGCATGCATTTGTGTGTGTGTGTGTGTAGTTCTGTGTAGTTCCAGCACGTGTGAAAGTCATGTCCAACTCTTTGTGATCCCATGGACTATACAGTCCATGGAATTCTCCAGGCCAGAATACTGGAGTGGGTAGCCTTTCCCTTCTCCAGGGGATCTTCCCAACCCAGGGATCGAACTTAGGTCTCCCACATTGCAGGCGGATTCTTTACCAGCTGAGCCACCAGGCAAGCCCAAGAATACTGGAGTGGATAGCCTATCCCTTCTCCGTCAGATCCATCACGTGTAGATTCACGTAACCACCACCACAATCAGAACACAGAACTGACACATCAACCCAAGGCTTTCTGCTTGCTACTCCTTCATAACCCTCCCTCTGCCCACCAACCCTGGGTAACCACTAATCTGTTCTCCAGGTTTACAATTTTGTTGTTTTGAGAATATTATATAAATGGAATTGTGTAGCACGTGTCCTTTTGAGATTGGCTTTTTAAACTCCACATAATGCCCCTGAGATGCCTTCTCGCTCTTGTGTATATCAACAGTTTCTTCCCTTTTACTGCCTAGTACTGGTCCATGGTATGGGTGCATCACAGCTTAACCATCTGTCCTTTGGAAGCACGTGTGGGTGGTTTGCTGTTTGGTGCTGTTACAAATAAAGCCGTTATGAGAATCCATGTGCGAGTGTTTTGTGTGGACCTGAGTTTTCATTTCACAAAGGCTTAGAAATGCAGTTCCTTGATCAGAACTTTTTGGATGGGCTATTGAAAATTTCTTTGAAAATACATGCTAATACCATCCACACTTATATATAAAGGCAATTAAAGTAACATACGTTGTCACTGTCCTTTGTTTTAAACTATCTGTATGAATTGTGGCATGCGTCCAAAGTATAGAGTCCTGTCTTCTTTGTACTGTAATGTAATGTGTACTAAATAAATATTTCATTTGGCTAACAAATCCCTTTTCATATTTTATTAACATGTTTTCTTGGGTATATTATTGTTCTCAGATACTAAATTTGAGTGAGACAGATATTTCATATAATGGTTTTTCTGGTTTTCAATTTTCTGTGATGTGGTAGAGATGAATTTTTAAAAATACCTCTAGATTAGCACAAAAAATTAGCAAGACCATCATTGACTAATGTCTGGCAACATTTCAGATAATTGGTAGGCCAGTGCTGATGCTTTTTGCTTTCCAACATCATGTTTGGGGGTCCTAAGATGTTTCATAAAATCATTGCCTCCACAGTTTATAATAAATGATGAGTCATTATTCAGATGAAGCTACAAATACTCTTGACACGTGAAGGGCTTCTATTGATGATAGCCATGGATTTAAATAACTTTATTAACACATTTGCACCAACCTAATAATTTGGGTATCAGAAGTCCACATAAGGATGATATGAATTTATAGACAGTGGACAGGATCAACTGATTTGATCAGTTTTGGCTTTCCCAAATACGACTATCTTTTAGCCTTAAAGTAACCGATAAAATGTTCTTTGTAAAAAAAAAAAAAAAGAAGGGAAAGAGAGTGAAATGTAGAAAGCAGTGCTTCTTAACTCTGTTCGAATTAGATCGTTGGCTTTAATAATGAAACAAGTACCTACAACCAGGCCAATTGAATTAGAATCATTGAAAGTGCTGCCCAGGCACTGGTATTTTTAAAAAACGCTTCCAGATAATTCTGATGTTTAGCCAGGGTTGAGAACCCCTGAACCAAGAGACAACAGTGTCTCTGCTCTTGTGTCTTCACTTTAGAATGGGCTAGTGTTTGTGCTTCATGCATGCATCTCCCACGTATTGGACTCATGGATTCTGCATTCCTTTTATTTATGGCTCTGCCGAGATGGATATTTTCCTAAGGGGGGGAAAAATCACGCCTGTGGACTGTGGACACATTTAATCTACAAAACACAGCTTCATAAGTATAACAGAAGAATGCCTGTGATGGTGAATCAAGTACCCAAAACAGTGAGAAACTCAGAATCACTGAAAAGTCAAAAGGAAGTTAGATTTGGTCCAAGGCATCCCGTGGGTGGCAGCCTTTTAGGGACATCAGAAAAGGTTTAGAAAACCTGCCTGAAGTGTTAGGGTGAGAGAGCTGAGTCTATTTATAGATCCTGTTGTCAACTTTATTTAGTTTCTTTTCTTTTTAAAATGTATTGCTTTGCAAAATCAGTATTTGCTTGTAACAAGTGGAAGTATGCAAGGATGAACAACAACAGAAAAATTCATTCCTCCCCACCATGTTCACAGATGTGAATTCTTCTACACCTTTTCCTATATTCAAAAAAGTATGTTTAATGACATAAGATTTGTTAGGGTTTTTTTTTTTTTTTTTTTTTTGCTTTTCTAGTAGGATCTTTTCCTTCATAATAGATCATGGATCATGGCTATTTCTCCAAATCAATAGATCAGATCTAACTCTTGTTTTCAAAAAATGAATAATATTTTCAACATATATAATTTATTCAGCTATTTCCCTGCAGATGGATATTCAAGATGGCCCCTCCTTTTTTCCACTATAAACAGTGTTGCAACACGTATCTTTGTATGTATAACTTTTGTATCTAAAGTATTCTTATCACCTGTGGTTTGGTTTTCCTCAGATTTCTTAGTTTCTGTATATCTTCTCTGATAGAATTAGTGAGTTAAGGTCAGTTGAATTCCAATTAATTGGCTTCTTCAGGGTGTTGTTGGGCATTAGATAGAGAATCAGTTATTTTAGAAATGGCTCTGAATGGATCCTAATGACCATAGATATTTTTTGTAGCTTCTAGAATTCCTAAGGTTTTACCTCAACAGGCCAATGGATGGACTTCATGGAGGTCCTGGAACCATTTGATGTTGCTTGCAAAACTGTGTATGTGTGACATCACTTTGCCGATAACAGTCTGTCTAGTCAAAACTATGGCTTTTCCAGTAGACGTGTATGGATGTGAGAGTTGGACCATAAAGAAGCTGAGCGCCGAAGAACTGATGCTTTTGAACTGTGGTGCTGGAGAAGACTCTTGAGAGTCCCTTGGACTGCAAGGAGATCAAACCAGTCAATCCTAGAGGAAATCAACCTGAATAGTCTCTGAAAGGACTGATGCTGAAGCTGAAGCTCCAATACTTTGGTCTCCTGATACAAAGAGCCGACTCATTGGGAAAGACCCTGATGCTGGGAAAGATTGAAGGCAGGAGGAGAAGGGGACAACAGAGGACAAGATGGTTGGATGGCATTACCGACTAGATGGACATGAGTTGGAGCAAGCTCCGGGAGATAGCAAAGGACCGGGAAGCCTGGTGTTCTGCAGTCCATGGGGTTGCAAAGAGTCGGACCCAACTGAGTCGCTGAATAGCAAATCCTTGTGATGGCTTTCATCAGATTTTCAGCAGAGCTGTTGCCTCAAGAAAGGCTGAAAACAGATAAAATCAGATGGTAGTTCTGAGCCTCGAGATTCTATAAAGGGATCTTTGGGACCACAGGGAACTTTTGAGTTCCAATTGATACCACATTTAAACCACAGTGTCCTCTTTCTGTAAAGACTGGATTGAGAGAAGTTTCTAACTTTCCAGATGACATCAACCTAGGAGAGATGACTAATGCCATACAGAGGAGACTCCCAATTCAGAATCATTTGGATAGCTTGTGGCAGCGTTCTAAATAAAATCAGCAAGAGGAAGCATCTGCAGGAGTCGAGGATTGACTCACATGCACCCAAGAAGATCAGCTAGAGTTTATTTGACCACAGGCTTCTGCAAGCCTCTCTGTGATGCAGCTGCTTAAAACAGGTGCTAGACCACACCTGGTGGCTGTGTTGACGCCTGTGACCCATGCTTCGGTGAGACACTAGCAGAGAAGGGAGATGGGCTGAGAAGTGGCGTCACTGAGGATCCCCCGGGGGAGGAGTTTGTTAGTGGAGCAGGAGAGGGTGTGAGAGAGCAGCGTGGATCAAGGACCAGCAAGACCGGAAGGTGGTTTGCAGAGCTTGTGCTGTGGATCTCAGGTGCTCAGTAAATATTTGATGAATGGAAATTACAAGGCAAAGGGTTTTGACCTGATCTGAGCTCTAGTGAGGGCTTCTCTGGTGGCTCAGCTGGTTAAGAATCTACCTGGAATGTGGGAGACTTGGGTTCAATGCCTGGGTTGGGAAGATTCCCCTGGAGGAGGGCACGGCAACCCGCTCCAGTATTCTTGCCTGGAGAATCCCAAGGACAGAGGAGCCTGGAGGGCTACAGCCCAAGGGGTTGTGAAGAGTCAGACACGACTGAGCGACTAAGCACAGTACGCAGCACAAGCAGCCAGTGATGGGCTGGGGCCCTGGAAAGTAATGGCTTCAAGCCTAGTGATGGGTGACCAGGACGGGGCTTTGGAAGGAAGCCTGCTGTGAGTGAGAGGTTGTGCTGTAGGACTTCAGTACCCTTTTCACTGGATCATCATATTTCTTCTCTCAGGTACCTGAATTCTAAAACAGGAGAAAATTCTAGGATAATATTACAGGCTCTTTTAAAGTACTTCTTTGACGCTTTTAACTCAAAGGCTACGTGACTGCCAGTACAAGTATTTTAAAGGTGCCGAAATATGTTGAACTGTAACAGGTTTTTATCTGAAACGTGCAGTGCATAAATTATTCCACTGTTAAACCTGAAGTAACTAGTCTAGACTTGTAGTGTGTGGTTTAAGAGTTTATTTTTGTTTCTTTAGAGAGGAGAAAAGCCACATTCTTTTCATGCTACAAAAAGAGTAAAAAAGGAAATTTCACCACTTCCTGGCTGCGTTGTGGCCTCCGGGAACACAGGACACTTATCTCCATTGGGCTAATTGTTCTGAATCCTGACTCAGATGATAATAGCACTGCACGGAATTTGTGTCATGCTTGTTGTCTACACAGGCCTGCACCTGAGTCTGCACACTGCCCTGTGAAAGTCTAGCTCTGATACTTCACTTGGTTGAGATGCAGATCTCTCTTATTTTCACTCAAATAATTGAAATAATATCAGAATCCTTTAGATGGTGGAAATAAATATTGTCAAGTCTTTTTTTTATATAAAGTTTTGAAAGAAAAAAAAAAACCTGTATCTCACACTAGTGGTTTTATAACAGGGTGGGAGCTGCTGCCACTTAGGACCATGGTTTCCACTGCTTTTTCTGGGGCCAGAGATGTTAGGTTAGGGGGTGGGCTCTGCCACTTGCTGGCTTGGCAATCCTGCTCTCCCAAGTCTTGTTTTCTCACTTGTAGAGACAGGTAAGGATACCAGTTAAACCTGCAGAGAGGCACTGAGCACGCGCCGGGCCTTAGCATGTGTGTAGGGAACTCCCTAAACACGCTGCTGCTGGGTCTTCCGCTGTACCCCCCTTGAGCTCCTTTCTCCCCACCGCCCCCAATTTAGCAGATAGTATCATTGATATGTCTAATACCATCTTGAACGTGGCATATCTAAAACTAATGTTTATATTCCCTCCCTGCCCCTTCCTCCTCTCCTCCTGAACCTACTTCTGCTCTATCCTTCTGTCTCTCCTTTTTAATGAACGGGGACCGCTCTCCAGGCGTGCTGGGGGCTCTGGAGTCGTACTCTCTGGGATTGAATTCCTGCTCCACCACTTCACACTGCCCGACCTTGGACAGGCTCCTTAATATCTCTCAACCTCAGTTTCCTCAGTGATGAATAAGATGGCAGTTCATCTTCTAGAACGGGGAAGACTCACTGAGATGAATACACGTTAGTGCTTAGTGTCATTCCTGACATTCAAGTAAGGGAGCAAATACGCGTTCATCACTTACAACTCTTAAGCTGGAAGTGGTGGCATCAGCCCGAATCCCTCTTCCTTCCCTTCACCTGGGAGTCAGCAATGCTGTTGATTCTACCTCAAGTCTCTCTCTTTCTAGTCACTGCTTTTAGGGTCAGGATTTCTTCACTTGGGTCCAGTACTCAAAAGAGGTTCATAACCCCTCGAAATTATTGGTTCATTTTCTGACATATGTACATTTCTCCTTAGGAATAGGGTTTTAGCTTTTCTCTTTTTTAAGGCTTTTAACTTTTATCACTCACTTTCACACAGATCAGGGACCCAGAAAAGGTTAATACTAACTACTGGCTTGGACGCTTCTCTCTTGTCTGTATTCAGGAACCTGTAAATGGACATTCCTCCCCTGGTCTCTGTGCCTCTGATCTACTCTCTTATTTTTTAATTTTAGAATATTATTTACTTATTTATGTTTTCGTTTTTATTATTTGGACTCACCCCGTGGCGTGTGGGATCTAGTTCCCTGACCAAGAATTGAACCCACGCCCCCTGTGTTGGAAGTGCGGCATCGTAACCGGGGGACCCCCAGGGAAGTCCCTCTGATCTGCTCTGCACTCTGTTGCTCGGTTAACTTTTTTTGTTTGTTTGTTTTAATGTTCTTGCATATTCATCCTGCTTGTTTGGTTGTGTTGACTCCCTGTTGCCTGTAGTGGCTGTTCTCACCCCAACCACATACTAGAATCATACGAGAAGACTTAAAAACACCAACACCCAGTCCCCATCCTCGACCAATTAATTGATACTAGCAAATACCATACATCAATTCTGTCTTAAAGTTTCCCAGGAGATTTTGACGTGTAGCTGGAGTTGAGAGCCTCAGAGCGGCAGGACGGTGTACTGATGAGAGTTCGCCTGGCCTGCAGGGACCTCACTCATTGCCTTTTCCAGCCTAATCTTCTGCCTCTTCCCCCTGTTCACATCCTGTCAGTTACACTCCAGGCACATAGTTCTTGCTGTTCTCAGAATGGACTCTGAGCTCTTGCCTGTCCTGATCGCTCTGCCTCAGATGCCTTCTGCTCTTTCTCTGCCTGGTCCTTCCCATCACAGACCCTCCCCTCAATGCCAGAGACAGTCGCAAGCCTCCTTGTGCCAACCCCTGTTACATAGGCCTTATGCTGTATTAGTTATTTCTGTGTCTGTCTTCCATACTGCACTGAACTCCTAGAAGGTAAGATCCTTATTTATTTCATCTCTCTTGGGCTTGGCACCAGCTTAAGAAGCTCCCTGAGAGTCTGACGAAGAAGTAAATGAAACAGGAAAACAGCAGCCCACTCCGGGGATCAGGAAATTTATGGGGTTGGGGAGTGTAAGTAAATATAATCTAGCAGATGCAGTGAGGAAGGCTTGGCAGAAGTTTTATCCTCTAATATTGCGTTTTTAAAAAGATGTTTAGAGGGCCTTAATTGAACTTGCTACAGCACTGCCTCTGTTTTATGCTTTCTTTCTTTTTTGGCTGGGAAGCATGTGGCATCCCAGTTCCCAGACCAGGGATCACACCCGCATCCCGCTCGTGGAAGGCGAAGTCTCAGTCACTGGAGGACCAGGGAAGTCCCCTGTACTGTTGCGTTTTCATACTTGTAAAAAGGAAAGATCCATGTATATGCATTTCTCATGTGGGACTGGGAAAGTCGAGACCAGCTTTGAGAATAGCCCCAAATGCTGTTGAGCATAAACTCACGTCGTATTTTTCTCCTGGGATGGCCCAGAGATTTCTGAATGAGAGATGGAGTCAGCCGCTTCGAAGATGGCAGCTGTTTATTTTGCCCAGTGGGTGGTCCCAACTGAGTTACTGATTTAAAGATATCCTTGTATGGACAGTCCTCCAGACATTATACGTTTCTAATTTTGATCTCACCTCTGGCCTTTGTGTTTTCGCTGCTGCCTTCTCTTGGCTATTTTTAATACTTTTTTTCTCAGTGTGTCTCAGAATTGTCCAACACATTCTAAAGAACCATAACTTAAATTTGATTGATTCCTCCTTTTCTTCAGTGGCAGAATTAGTTAAATTTTAAAAGAGATTACTTCTCGTAAATAATCTCAGAGAGACTCTTTTGGATATTGTGTGGGGAGATGTTTGAAGTTTTATGCTAATTATTTTGCTGAACACTGGCCCACCACTCCCCTCTTAGGAGTGGCAAGTCTTAGGAGAAGAGATGGCTTGTTTAACACTTATACAAAGAACAGTAAGTACTAGTCTGATGTCATGATTTGCATGTATTTCTGATATGCTGTGTATGAACAACTAGCATACTCTTTGTATAACTGGCTGTTTATTATCTTGTAATCCTGTATCATATCTTAGAGTTGAATAATAACAAGAATTTTCTTATTAAAAATCGAAGTGTTGGTTGGAATTTATTAATATGCTGCTCTTTTACACATCCATCATCTTATTTAAAAAGAAGGTTTATTTTTTACTTTTTAAAATTAAAGTATAGTTGTACAATGTTTTATAAGTAACAGGTCTACAGTATAGCAATTCACAACTTTTAAAGGCTTTGTTTCCTTTATACGGTATTATAAAATATTGTCTGTGTTCCCCCATGTTAAGCCTTAAAGAATCTGGATTTATCAAGAACTCTTAAGTAGTGAAACTGAAACGATTAATTTTTGGTTATATTTTAGGAGCCTTTCTTAAAAAACAGATCTGACTCAAAGAATTGGGTGATGTTCCCTCTCCTGGCAATTGAAGAGACAGGAATAGAATGTCAAGAAAAAGAACAGACCAAGTCTTACCATGTGAGCGTTAAGGTCTAAAATGGGTAATTGTCTCCTATTTCACAGTCTGCAATAACCACAGATACCCCAGTACTGCTTGTCCACCCTTCCTTGTGTGAACCAGGGTCTCTGTAAAGAAGCTGGTCTCTGTGTTTCAGAGAACAGCCCTCTGGGATTATTATAATTACTGGGCTGTTACAATTCTGAGAGCTGAGTTGTTAGTCCTTCTTTGCTTATCACTAATATTTTGAAAAATGAGCCTTCCTGGGAGCGTTTGTTAAAATGAAATATACAATGCTTGAGACAGAATCACGTACATCTGTCTCAAGAGAGAGCCTCTTCTCCTCCTATAGAAACCAGCTACCTGCTGGATTCTTGTAGCCAAGTGAAGTTAGAATTTCTTACAAATATTTCAGCTCCTGTAATTTGAGGTTGATTTTGAACCGCTTATTGCCAAAGTGACTGCGTCTCAGTGTGTCTAGTTGGGAATGGACTGCATCTATTTACAACAAAAGTATTAAAAATTAGAAAGTAAATTCTTGATTTCCCAACTCTCTTGGTAAACTGGTACCAAGTGTTGTGTTTTCCCACACACTTGGGCATTTTAGGAGGGCTTGGCGGCTTGAGAATAGAATATAGGAACCCTGAGCACTTACTTGAAATTATTATTAGTAAAACACTGGGCTTTGGACTGCTGTTAATGAGGGTCCTTTCAGCTTTACCCTGCAAATTTCCTCTAAAAACTTAAGAGTCCCAAAGTAGGATAGATTATCTACTATGTACAGGTTGTTCAAACACAATTTCCCCTTCCTTATTATTTTATGTAGGTAAAATATATATTTTTAAAAATCTGTGCCAAGTACTCTTCTGAGTGTTGTATGTGCATTAACTGATTTTTACAACAAACATCTGTTAACTTGGCTGTGGTGGCCCAGTTAGCAGGTAGTGAAGGTGGGATTCAAATGAACCCAGAAAGGTAACTCTTATTAAAAAGAACTTGCCTGCAACCCTCTTTTCCCCAGATAGTCTTAAATTTCAAGTTAGAAAGTAGGGTAACCCTTACTCCAAAAAAAGTTGTAGATGCTTCTGAAACAGATTCAATTGCTTGTGGATTGAAATAGAAATAAATATTAACTGATAATGTACCAAAAGATTTTGGAAGTTAGTAGCTTGTTGCCCGATTCTTAACAGTTTTCCTATAATTGGATGGAGTAAACTGAGAAAGCTGCATTTATCATTAAGGAGTTCAAGATAACTTGTTAATTCAAGTTTTGTTCACCAATGCAGTTTGATTTGTGGTAGGTGAAGTTTTTACCTATACATTATCTGTGAAAAAGAGGTCTCTAAGCAAATAGTATAAGATTGCAGGAAATGTTTACTTATTTCAATGTAGCAGAATATTTTCAAGTACTTTTAGTATAATCTGTCAACTATCTTTAGTATTTTCATATTAAAAACTGGAAATTCAGCTTCATATTTAATAGATTCATGTAATAAAACTTCAGTTAAAAATTTTTCAGTTTGGATATAGAACTGCTTGAAGCCAAATTAGGCTGGCATTAGTTAAGATTTTGTTAACCCACCTTTTGAGTCACATGGCTTAAAATCTTGTCTTTCAGGGCTTTTGTTTCCCCCCTGATATCTTAGATTGCAGTATATTTAAGGTTTCTTGTTTTGCATTAGCTTGAATGCTAATAAATTATAGAGGTTCAGATTGTACTTAATAAGCCTATGTTTGTTTTTCCATTGAAAGTGTTTTTATTACATGAGACATTAGTGCAGCTCTGTTTGAATCTGACAGCCATGCTATGTCTGTCTAGCAGTTTAGTAAGCCTGGCGTCTCCCAGGCAGAATTGTTGCCTCAAGAGAAAGGGAGAAGGACAGTCTCCAATCTTTTAACTGAGTGGAGGCTAATATTGGGGCATATATGACCCTGTGTTCTAGTACATTGTCTGTGAACTTCAAAGGGAAGAATATATATATATGAATCTAGCATCTAGTACATACCAGGTTCTGTCCTTGATGATACAGCTATATCTGTATTTCTACATTCATGCACATCTGTCTACCTATCTTGCTATGTATGCATAAATGTGTGAGTTTGTTTATTTAACAGAATGTTTGGAGAAGGAAATGGCAACCCACTCCAGTACCCTTGCCTGGAAAATCCCATGGATGGAGGAGCCTGGTAGGCTACAGTCCATGGGATCAGAAAGAGTCGGACACGACTGAGCGACTTCACGTATATATTAAGCAACAGGCACCTGCATTCTTTACAAATATAAACCCATCTAATCTTCATAGTCACCCAATGGAGTTTGTGTATTGTTATACCCATTTTAAAGATGATGAAACTGAGGCACAGAGAGAGTAATTGCCCAGAGTCAACAACTTGAAACTAGAAGTGATGATACTAGAAGAAGCCTGGGCAGTCTTGCTCTGGACTGCATACTCTCATCGGACACTTGACAGTGTTAATTTGGAGAAAGGAAGCAACTTTATCAGTGGTCTAATCAGCTGTTAATTGACAGAGCTGAAATCCATTTCCCAGACATACATGGTACAGACATGCATCACAGTGTTCCTTTTTCTCCAACTTTGCACATGTTGTTGGTTCTGTATAATGTTCTTTCCACTTCTTTTGCTGTTGAAAGCTTATCAGCAGACAAATTCACATGTTACTTTCTCCAAGGTGCCTTCTTAACTAACCCCACCAGAAGATTCCTGTTGGAATGGATTTTTACCCTTTGGGATGCGTACTGATTACCCTCTTATATGGTGGAAAGTTTATATATGTGCCGTCATGTCTTCTATCAGATTATAAGCCTCTTGAAGGCAGCACTGTTACTAACACCATGTCCTGCTACAATCTTGGGCATCCTGCCGTTTGTTCAAATCTTGTTAATGCTTGGGAGTTTCGAAATGGCAAGAAGCAGTTGTTTAGCAAGTGTCTGTTAAATGGATGACTCTTAGGAATGCATGGTGAGGATAAATTTTCCCCGTGAACTTCTAAGATACTTAAAAGATCAACTGTCTAAAATAAGTATTCAAACAGCAACAGTAATAATGCTGCCTTTATTTTTATAGTCCTGATATAATTGTTATAAATTATGCAGAATTAGCTGTTTATCAAAGTCTTAAATAACTGTCTTGAAGAACTGGCTACTATGTGTATATATATTTTTAGCTTACAAAAGTGTGGAAGAAAAAGTGGTTTGTTCTTTGAATCCGTTTTCTCTGCTCACATGTGCGTAAATGGTACTCTTAATCCATTTCTGAAGTATTAAGACGGACTGAACAGCCGTGAACATGGCGTGCTGCAGTCCATGGGGTCGCAGAGTCGGACAGAACTGAGCAACTGAACTGGACAGCCGTGAACTATACCCATGTAGTCAGTCTGAAGGCCAGGATAGATGGTCATCTTTAAAAAAATTTTTTTTAATTTGTTTATTTATTTTTGGCTGTACTGGGTCTTCGTGGCTGTGCACGGGCTTTCTCTGGTTGCGATGTGTGGCCGTCTCATTGTGTGGCTTCTCGTGTTGCTGAGCCCGGGCTTCAGGAGTTGCGGCTCCCATGCTCTAGGGTATTGGCAAGCTCAGTAGCTGGGGTGTGAGGGCTTAGCTGCACCTCGGCATGTGGGATCTTCCCAGACCAGGGATCGAACCCGGGTCTCCTACATTGGCAGGCAGATTTTTTTTTTTACCACGGAGTCACCACAGAAGCCCGAGAAGTCATTTCTTTAGCAGAGAGCTGTAGCCTTGAAGGCCACATAGATTAGTTTGGCCAAAAAGTTTGTTCTGGCTTCCCTATAAGAGGAAACAGGAAAACCTGAATGACCTTTTTGACCAACCCAATATTTGTTTCTAATTATAGGATGAAACAAATAAAGCTTAGACTTAACCATTTTAGCAGTTTTACATTCAGACTGTATCACTGTTTCATTTTAGGTTGATTAACGTGCTGGTGGATATGACAAAGTAATTGTAGTAATCAGAATTGTGGGTTTTTTTAAAAAAGAGAATTGTACATTTTTAAGAATAAGATAGATACGGATTAGTCCTAGAGGGATGGACTGTTACAGACCGTTTGAAGATTGTGTATCTGTGAGCTTTTGCTGTATAACAGGCCTCCTAATTCTAGCAGCTGGGAAAAGCAAACCTGAAGTCTCCCAGCTCCGTGGGTCCCCTGGGTGACTCTTCTGCTTGGAGCTAGCCAGTTGGTCTCTGATGTGAGCTGGCAGCCTGGCTGGGGCCGCCTGGCCTGGGGTGGCCTCTGAGCCTGTGGGGGCCACCGTCGGGCTGGCTAGGTTGGGGCTTCAGTGCAGATGGCAAGTCTGTGCCTCACGTGGTCTTACCCTCAGAAGGTTAGGCTGGCGTCCAGTGGTGGTCTCAGAGCCCTGAAGTGCAGCCGGAGGGGAGCTGGCTCCCCCACCCCGGGCCTGCACCAAAGTCTCTGGGTTATGTTTACTGTTGCCCCGCAGACCAAGCCCAGAGTCAGTGTGGGCAGGGCCTCCCCCGGGGTGTGAGTCCAAGGAAGTGGGAGCTGATGGGGGGTTATTACCGCCGCATCTCCCGGACACGGAACTTGTGCAAACTGTCGGTCAGTGTCCCTCGGCTCTGAGCCAGCCGTCGGCTCCCAGCACACGCTGCTGGAGTAGAGGAGACCTGAGCCGGCTGCCCAGGCCACAGAGTTTTCAGAGCCGAGTTTACAGGCCCTGGCTTCCCTGCAGCGCTTCACGATTATTTGGAGCCCCTTTCAACCTTTTATTCTTTGAAGCTTTGAACTATCAAAGCAGGAAGCCTCTCACCCTCCCTCAGTAATGTCCCAGTTGGAGGCTGTTGGGCATAAAGGCAGCAGTTTACTGGGAGCGTGTGCCTCCGGGTGCCCTGCGGCTGGAGTCCTCACCGCCCCTTGATGTCGCATTGCCGCCCCTGTTTTACTGGGCGGGTGGGGAGGTGGAGTCACACAGGTCAACAGAATTGCCCAAGGTCAGAGTGGTGCTCAAGGTCAAGTGTGTGGGTTAGGAGCTGCCTTTTGAACTCAGATCTTTCTGACTTTCTCCCCAGTGGACTGGTGATGGTTTGGGGGGTTTTTTTTTGAGCACGGAGCCATTGAGTACCCTTCATGCCATCCTCTGAAAAACTGTTGACCATGAAATGTGAATTTCCCCCCTTTTCTGCTTCTTTCCTACCCTGTCCTTCACTAGTTGGACTAAATCACCAGGTTTAATTTGAAGATGTTGAATACCTCAGAGAAGAAACTTCCGTGATGGTTCCAGCTGTCCTTTTTAAAAATATGTTATAATAATTAATCTATCTGTGACTCCTGGAGATTTTAAAATAAAAGAATCCAGAGATAGCCTAAGACATATATTTAAAATTTTAGGGGAGAGGGATAAATCAGAACTTTGGGAGTAGCATGTACATACCATGTAAATATATACACATATATACAAAATAGATAACAGAGACCTACTATATATTAGCACAGAGAACTATGCCCAATATCTTCTAATATCCTATCTGGGAAGAGAATCTAAAAAAGAATATGTTATCACTGAATCACACTGCTGAGCACCTGACACGAACACACATTGTAAATCAACTATACTTGAATAAAGAAATTGATGTACATTCATGAGCAATCACCATCATTTAAAAGTGGAGCTGTGCCCCCTGTCTCATGCGTTCCCCGAGTACGCAGCACACGGCTGCGTCCTCACGTTCACCAGACCTGTGTGTGTGCCGGGTGGGGGCAGGGGTCTGTCCGTCTCACCGAGACGTGTGCCCCTGGACGACGCGGAGACCTCGTCTTTCCTCTCTCCTGTGTCCTCAGCACTAGGTCCCGGGGAGGGAACGTTCCAGTGTTTGTTACCCGATTCCATACCTGGATTCCGTGCCCAGGGACAGACTGTCTGCTTTTCATTTCTCCTCCTTTTCATCCGTCTGGCCTCCTTTCAGCCCTTTCTTTCTCTTTTCTGAGTCATTTTCCTCCCATCTCAGTTTGTCTGAGTTCCTCAGCTTTCCCTTTCTCCCACCCTCTCGTTGGCAGTTTTTATATTCATTACCTGTTTTTTTCTATGTTTTATATTGGAGTATAATTGATTTATGATGTGCGTTAGTTTCAGGTGTGCTATATTGATGACATGTTGAAATGACTATCTTGGATATATTGAGTTCAATAAAAAATATTATTACAATTAATTTCACCTGTTTATTTTTACTTTTTTAATGTGACTGGAAAATTTTGAATTGTAGAAGTAGCTGCTCCAGAGAGTCCTTATCCAGGTCAGTTCATTAATGTGAGTTTTTGTTTTGATTTCTTGCATTTGCTGGACTGGAGACCCACAGATCACCTCCCCTTACAGATCACACTCCCCACAGTGTGTGACCTCGAACAGGAAGGCTTTCCCTTGCTTTGAAATGATGCACAGACATTTCTCTCTCCTGTCATAGGTATGCCCAGGACAGAGTACAGTTGACTCCTACATTCTTCTCGCTAGTGAAAAGGAAACAGCAGGGTGACTCATGTACACTGGAAGATACACTATTTTCTTTGGAATGTTTTAGTTCTTGGATCTTGGGACAGGTATGGCCACTGTTGGAAGAAGCAGTGTAGTCACACTCAGCATCTTTGACGTGTGAAGAGCTGGCGCACTGCTCGGCGTCCCCTGCCTTCAGAGTCAGGAGTGCGGGATCCACTAGCTTGTCTCCCTCTGATGCCAGATTCGAGGCACAGGTGCTGATGGTGTATTGGCTTTTTTGTTTATTGAGGGGAGAAGTACTGTTTGGCTTAGAAACTCTTTGACTGCACTATGACATAGTAAGTTAAGGATCACTGTATCGAAAATAGCCTCACGATGTCCTCCTTTGGTGTTGAGAATTCCAGAGTAAGTTTGCTGTGGATCACGGAGAATTGATCGTATTCATCCGAGGTCAGCCATCTTTGATAAGTACCAACTTCTTTCCTCTGGGCTCGGGGTGGGGTGCCCACTGCAGGGACTCGGGTTGGGGTGGTTGATGAGTGCAGACAGCTACCATCTCGTAGGGGGTGAGCAAGTCCTGGCTGCTGCTGCCTAAAGCTGGGCTCTGGGGGTGGAAACACCCGGACTGGCAGCCCACAGTTTTTGTAAACAGCCAGGAGGAGGATTGTGCTCATGCCAGTGAAAACCAAGCCCTTTCGCCACTTCGGGTGGCAGGCCACATGTGCTGGTGCTTTGTAAGGACAGGGTCAAGTCTTGTGGTTCCATGTCACCTGCCTGTACCACAGCTGACCTGGGATTTGGGGAGCTGAGCAGAATAAATCTCCTGAAATCTAAACTGACATATGACATTTTAAAATTAGAAAAACAAACAGCTCCAACAAGATTTGCAGGATTATAGCTAAATAGTTAATATGGAAGACATGCCATGGAGTGGTTAGGAGGCAGGGTGGAATAATCCCATGTTGATTTAGCGAAAAGCGTGAAATAAGCCGTTGAATTTCCCTGTTTGCCCAAATGTTTAAAAAACAAAATTGAAAAATGACATCTCCCAGAGATGTTCGGAGATTTGATTGACATTCATGCCTTGATCTCTCTCATGAAGTACCCAATAAGAGCAAAATATATTATAAGAACTAAAATATCCACAACAAACTAGTGTGAACCATCTTGAGTAGATAGTAAAGAGTTTGGTATCCTTGATCCAGGTTGTACTTACTAAGGCAGTTTGTATTTTTCAAAGAAAGTTCCGTGTCACCTCTAATTTTCTTTTTAATATCAGCTGTGTACTTGGGGTCTTTAACTGTCAACTTGAGCTTCAACAGGATTTATAGATGGTCTATCACCTATAAAGGACAGCTGACCAGTTCTAGCCAGCCAGGCAGTTAAATGCACTTCAAAATGCTTCTTGCTAAGGATGATGCCTTTTGCGAATATTTGAGATGTTTATTCTCAATCTATTTATTGTAATCTATTTAGTAAACCTGCATCCTCATAGCAACTCCTTGGAAGGTGCAGAAGACAAAGCCAGAGAGCAAATAAATGAAATTAGTTCATTATATAGCAAGAAAAAAAAAAGCTTTCGTTTAAGGTTCTTTGTTGGTAGACTTATTGGTATGTGTCCTTGATGCCTGTTCAGTTTCACACAGTACCAGATCTGGGCTTCCCTGGTGGCTCAGTGGTAAAGCTTCCGCCTGCCAATGCACGAGACGCAGGTTCCATCTCTGGATGGGGAAGATCCCCTGGAGAAGGAAATGGCAACCCACTCCAGTATTCTTGCCTGGGGAAATCCCATGGACAGAGGAGCCTGGCGGGCTGCAGTCCACAGGGGTCACAAAAGAGTTGAACACAACTTAAGCGACCAAACCACAGTACCAGGTCTGACCGTGCTGTGTAAATAATCTGGCTGAATGTCCCTTGACTTGTTTTTTTTTTCCTTGTGAAGAGCACACAGCACTGCCACCTTGTTGCCAAAGTTTTGTCTGATTTGAAAGAGCTGAAAAATCCAGCGAGTGCCTGTGCTGAAAAAGAGTTCGCCTTCTCCGTGGGCCGGCACTTGTGAAAACAGCGAGGAAGGAGAGAGCACCAGGGGACCGAATTCAGTAATTAGCATAATCACGATGCTCTGTATTGTTCGCAGGGCACGCCCCTTGGCCAGAGCTCCCATTAAGAGGACACCGATGTCGTCCCAGTGAATAAATCCCAGCGCGTATGATGCAGATCAGCGAGTTCCTGCGGGCTGCGCCGGTGCGGTTAATTTTAGCCGGGGGTTTGTTCTATGAGTTGTAAAACTGTTTACCCGAGTAGAAGTTAGTAAGCTGAAATGTGACTTCTCGGCCAGTGTGAGAGAAGCCTATTTTAGACTCAGACTGTGTTGGCGATCCGGAGAGCGGTCTCTGAAGGATTGCAGTCCCCATTTCCTTTGAAAGTTCTTGTAAGTACTGGCTGAATCTTTCAGAAATCTGAAAGATTGCTCCTTGTTCTTTTTGCCTTAAGTGCTCCCTCATGTTGCTATCCATTGTCATTCTCTTATCTCTTGGGAAAACGGAGAACTCTGGGCTGAGTGCTCTAGAGGCTTCTAAGAATGGTGGCCAAAGGTTTTTCCTTAAACGTATCTCACTGCAGGAAACCTGCCTCACTTGATTTTCCCAAGAGAAAGTATTTGATTCTTACTATTTTTATCTTTGCAAAAGCACCCCGTGCATTGTTGCATACTTTATCTGTTAAAATATTTGATTAATGGAATAGTGTGTCATGAGCTTTATTTTCAGTGGTGACTTAACTCTTAGAGGGGGAAAATGTTGGAATTGGACTCCTGTTATACCTACTGTGAGCTACAGGTTTATGTACAGATATAATGGGAGTGTCAAATGTAATTTTGTGAAATGTGTAGATAGTTTTTGTTAAAGGAGGATTTGGTGCCTAAAAATAGACCCGTGTCTAAAGAGAAGCCCTTAAAAAATAAAATAAATTTAAGAAGAAGCCTTTGGAAAAGTAATTGAAATTATCCTCTAGAAGATTGAGTTAGGGATCAGAATTAACCAAAGGTCAGGAAATTCCCTAATCTCAACTGCTCTTAATTCGACAAGTCATTGCCAACTTAAGTTTGGACTGAGGAAAACTAAAGATTTTAATGTAGAATCATTTTAATTACGTCTGAATCACCTGGCTTGGTTCAAAATGCGTTTTAATTCACAAGACGCTGACTTCATGCCAAACAACTTGCTTATAACACAGAGCCTGGCAGGAATTCCTTTATCAATTAACATATATATTCCCTCCCCCGCTCTGGGATTTTAATGAAACAGTTGTAATGCTCCCAGGCGTCAGGGTTCCATCCTCTGGGCCCAGAAGAAGGCATACCCTCAGATGCCTTTTTCCATTTGGAAAGCTTTATTTAAAGACTTCTTTTTCACTGTGTATTGTCCGATTTTAAATCCCAACAACCCAAGGTGCCAACAATGAAAGGAAATGTTTCAGGGTACATTTAGTAGGAAAAGAATGTAAGACGGGAAAATAGAACTGAGTTCTTGGTCTATTTTTGGAAGGAAACTTTTTTTTTTTAAACTAAAGTCTTTTTATTGAGCAGAAGAGAAATTTGCCATCTGGATTCATTGTAATTATAACAGAAAAGTCTGTAATGTCATCTTCAGCAGTTGAAGGGACTTTGTTCCAGGATTTCCTTTGGAATATATACTTTTATGCATAGAAAGTAACTGTTCTTATTCTTTCTTTTAACTGTTAGTGAAGTACCATCAGAATCTCAGTGGGGTGTTTTTAGAGGTGTACTGTGGTTGGGGTTAGATCCTTCTCAAGCTGTTACTTAGCCTCTCAACTGCATAGTTCAGTCCTGCATAAAAAAAAGCCGTGTAAGATTTGTCCATTTTTTTAAATTTAACAGAAGGATGTGTCCCAAGGTGTTTTTACTACGAGGAAGCATATGCTCTTTTAGGAAGAGTTGCTAAAATGCTCGTAAACACTTTGAGTGTTTGTTTTTGTGATTTATGTGCCATGAGAGAGTGATCCAGGAGAGGCGGTGATGTCAGTGTCAGTGTGGGAATGTCAGGAGGGTTTGCTGGAGCGGAGACCCTCTGGTGCCCGGGAAAGGAAGGGGTCTCCCGGGAAGGGACGGGGGTCTCAACGCCCTCCGGGGAAGACTCCTGACTGCTTGTGACCTTGACCGTGACCTTGGCCGTGACAAATCACAGTGAGCTCAACTCACAGTCACCAGCAGGAGGTTCAGATGCTGAGAAACTCCGGCAGCTCTGGGGCCTGGGGAAGGAACCTGGATCCCACAGCTCCAACCGTGTGTAGCCGTGTGTCAGACACGCCTGTACTGCCCATCGCCCCCTGCACTTGGCTGTGCACGTGTGTCCTCCATCCCTGCTTAAGCTGCTCTCCCTGGCCACCTGCCCTCCTGTCCTCAGCCTCCCCATCTTAAAATAGTCCCAGCCCCGGAGGCTCTGACGACTCCTGATCACAGGAGATTGCTTTTCCTGGGATTTCATTCCTAGAGAAGAGCCTTCTGCTCTGTCAGCATGGCCAGAAGGGAACTAAAATGATCTAACAGGCTGCCCTTTGGTTGGGAGCCTAATGCAGGTGCTCAGTGATCACACTTCTAGAATGTTCTCTTTCAGAAGGAAATCTTGCAGGAATAGGACTTGATCCACTGAGTTTTCCACTGTTTCATCTGGCATGAAAGGAGCAGTGAGCAGAGGGTGCCTTCCGCACTGTGGGTCTTGGGCACAAGGGTATGGTAATAGGATCTGGGCCCCAGCAGGAATGCCAAGAGCTCCTGGACATGCTGAGAGGCTGTTGTTATTTAGCATGTATGAGGCACCCCCAGAGCCATACAATGCACAAAGAAAGCATAGTTCCTATACTCCAGGAGCCCACGTGCTCGTGTTAGGCGGGACGCAGAGCCCTGGCCCGACTTAACACTGAGTGAACTGGCAGAGCCAGGAAGAGAGGAAGAAAAGGAAAGCACGTGGGGCGGGGTGGCGGGGTGGCCCGTGGGTGCTCTCAGTCCACCTGGGCTCTGGCCTCGTAGGGGTCGGGCAGCCAGCAGGGCCACCGGGCTCTACTCCCCTGTCTCTTCCTGCAGCTGGGGAAGTGATGGAGGTGAGAGGCCCCCAGGGCCTGGCCCATGGCCCAGGGTCACTGTGACGAGTCCCACCCAGGGAAGGGGATCAGGAGTTTTGCCTGCACCTGGAAAGCACCTATTGTTCATCTGTAGGGGAGGCAGCTCAATACCACGTGCGTGCTCAGTTGCTCAGTTGTGTCCAACTCTTTGCGCCCTCATAGACTGTGGCCCGCCAGGCTCCTCTGTCCCTGGGATTTTCCAGGCAAGAATTCTGGAGTGGGTTGCCATTTTCTCCTCCAGGGAATCTTCCCAACCCAGGGATTGAACCTGCATCTCCTGCATTTCCTTCATTGGCAGGTGGATTTTTTACCACTGAGCCACCTGGAAGCCCCTGTTAGCTCCATTATTACCCCCAGAAATATCCAGAGCACCATCTAGCCTATGCACGAACCACCTACACATTCAAACATATTATAAATGTAAGAAGCATCTTTCTCCATACAGTGATATTTGGGTAGAAATCTGATATTTGGGTTCCAGACTTTCTCTCCCTCTTAAAAACCGATACACAATTGAACAGGTGACTTCGCCTAGTTGGGGATGTTGGGTCAACTGTTACATTAGCTAGAGAAGGGCTTTGAGCTTCTTGGAAGAAAGGCGTTTCCGAAGGTCAGCCCAGTGTTACTGCAGCCCATAAAGGAGTCAGAATGGCATGAATCAGAGGGCACTCATAAGGCAGGCGCGGGTGCTGGAGATTAATACCCAGGAGGATGTGGTGTGAGTCATTTTCCCTTTATGTTGAACCTCATCCCATCTCTGACTAAGGCTCCAGGCCTAGTTCACAGCCCCACAGCTAAAAGGGCTTCAGAGAGAGCTCGACAGAGAACCTCAGAAATGATTAAAGGGTTGAAAAATGATGCCTATGAAAGATGTTAGGAACTTCTATTCTTTATCCAGGAGGGGGAAGAAAATGACCAGGGGGGCTCTTGAATTGTTATTCCGGTGTCTGTATTCCAGGACCAGGGGGCAGAGGCCGACTGGTGTCCAGTTCTCTTGAGGATGTAAGGGTTTGGTCCAGTGACGGTTAGGGTAGAACCGTGGTTCTCACGGTGCAGCCAGCTTTAGCCTCACCTGGGAGCTTGTGCAAAATGTACCTTCTCAGGCCCCACCCAAGACCTGTTGATTCAGAAACTATGGGGAGGTGGGAGGACCCAGCAATCTGTGTTTTAACTCGCTCCTCAAGTGATTCAGATGAAGTTGGAGGAGCCCTGGACAAGGTGCAGAGTACAGTAAAATGGGGAATTGGGGTACTGGAAAAGGTAAGCTGTTTCCTTGAAGCCGTTGAAACCTGGGTCTTTGCAGGGTTTTCAGTATTCCGTCCGAAGTCAGGAGTTAAACGGCCTGTCCGAGTCCCCGCCAGCCTTCCCTCCGCTCTGCATTTCCTGTCACTTCGAGAAGACTAATAATTAACCAGGAGAATTTTGCAATGACTTTTGTGAGCTCAGTAGTTAAGACACTGCCCATGTCCAGTGGGGAGCAAGTGAGAGGCCGATGAAGTCCTGCTGTGTCGGCAGGTGTCACCGTCTCTGCTCTGTACAGCACGTCATTAAACAGAGTGTCTCCTCTCCTCGGGGCTTTGTAGCAGCCACGAGTGGGCAAGTTAGAGCAGTGGTGAAAATGGGGGCCCCGTGGTGTTAGCCTGCGGCCCCTCCATGTCACAGGCTGCTGTGACAGACCCCATGTAAGGGGAGGCGCCTCCCCGTTTCAGAAGCAGGGAGGCTGAGCAGGGAGTGTGACCCTACCCTACTGCCCCACCTCTGTCCCTGACCTACGCCTGCACGGGGACTTCCACCTGACGCCTGGAGGCTAGAGACAGGGGCACCTCGATATATTGTGTTAGTGGGTCTCCCCGGAGTCGGGGGATGGGGGCCTGTTTACCTTGTTGCTTTACATCTGCAGCATACAACCAGCCAGACACATAGTAGGTGCTTCACGCAAATAAACAGTGAATCGTTCCATCGTAGCGTCCAAGGCCACAGGTGCCCTGCCTCCATCCATGTGATGAATGACCTGGAGTCGGGCGGCTTGCCGTTCGGGCCTCCCCAGTCCAGATGCTCCCTCCTAAGCGTCCCTCCCCGCCCTCCATCTTGCGTGTAATACAGATGCATCTCAAGTTCATGGTCTTTGCCCTTTTGTCCATCCTTCCTGTGTGATTTGCTTGGAGGAATTGTCTGGGGTGGAAAGCAGAAACTCCGGAGAGGGTATCTGTCCATTCGTTACACCCTGTGTGGCGTTTGGGACAATCAGCGCTCTCTGCGATCAGAGTGAAGGAAGGGTTTCCTGAGGACATGGTCTGTCAGGGTTGCCTAGAAAGTGTCACAGCGGGAGTGTGCTGCTGTCCCCGGGGAGGCTGTGTCTGGCCTGGGCCCGGCCCGGAGGCCCTCAGAGCTCGGCCCTGAGGACTGGAATGGGGGCCTCCTCAGCGTTTGTTCTCAGTTACACATCTGCAGGGGAGTCAGCATCGCTTCAGGTGCGGGCCGTGTGGCACGGACTCCAGTGTGCCCTGTCACGGGAGACAGAGGGTGGAGGTGGCAGGTGCATTTTACGAGTTGTCACCGAGTCCTCAGACCTCGTTAGGTTGGAACAAACTGACTTCTCAGACGTGAGGGCGCGTGCACCGTCCTGTCCTACGTCTGTGTCACGTGTCATGCACACAGTATGTGAGGCCTGGTCCATGTTCTGGTTGCACGCAGAGAACACAGGGTTATCTCAGCAATTCAGAAGCAGAGACGGCCGACTTTGAACACCCTGGATCCGCCCCTGAATTGAACAGACTGTGTTTTAAACTCCTGAACTCTCAGTAACTATATATCCAGTAGAGGAAATGCCCAGTGGCTAGTGGATTTGGCTCTTCAGGATGGCAGGCAAAGGCTATTTTCATTTCTGTACAAAGAAAGATGACTGGAATAGTCTTTCTTTGGGTACTTCACCCTGGCAACAATAATTTTGTTTCTAAAGTCAGTCATATCTAGCCCACAGATGTGTCATTAAAAATGAGAATGGTGAGGTCATTTGGGATTAGCTTTATCTCATGGCGGTTGCTGAGTCAAAAAAATGTAACCACTTTGAAAGGAGAGAAAAGAAAAACTCCTTAGTTTGTTATTAGAAAGAATTACTGACATAATAATTTAATCAAAGATCCCCAGAAACAACCTAATAAGGTACTTGGACTGCAGCCCACCAGGCTCCTCTGTCCATGGGATTCTCCAGGCAAGAATACTGGAGTGGGTAGCCATTCCCTTCCCCAAGGGATCTGTCTGACCCAGGGATCAAAACCAGGTCTCTCACATCACAGGCAGATTCTTACCGTCTGAGCCACCAGGGAAGCCAAATAATTTATGGTCCTGCCCCATAATGCAGCATGCTGCAGCTGTTTGAAATGATGGTGTTGGATGTATATGGAGTAAAACTAGCAGGTTACAAAAAAACATAGGTATCAGCTCATTTTTTGAATGGAAGATATTTTTAAATGGGTATTCATAGCTTTAATTCCTTTTTTAAAAGGAAGGCATTTATATGCATATAAAAAATAATGCAGTGCCCCAAATATAACAACAGTTAGCTGTAGGAATGAGCTCATGTTTTCCCCTGGCTTCCTGGTTACCTGTACTTTAGGCTTTTTTCTTCAGTGAGCATATATTACTTGTGAAATAATGAAAACCTTTGTTTTCAAAAAAGAACTGTTGTAATTCATTTTTATTTTGACTTTTATACTTTATTTGATTCATCAGTGGCCTCTCAGTGGCTTACGTAATTAATACCTCCCCCTGTGGATAAAATGAGTACACCCAAGTGTTCACAGAAACAGTGGTCATTTTGCAGGGGTGGGCGAGGAGCATTGTTCCTTGTTTTACTTTCTCCTTTTCTGTACATACCAAAATTTTTATATGCGTGCATGTTGGGCTTCCCAGGTGGCGCTAGTGGTAAAGAACCTGCTTACCAATGCAGGGAGATGTGGATTCCATCCCTGGGTTGGGAAGATCCCCTGGAGTAGGAAATGGCAACCCACTCCAGTATAACCCACTCCGGTATTCTTGCCTGGGGTGTCCCATGGACAGCAGAGCCTGGCGGGCTACGATCCACGGAATCACAGAGAGTCAGGCGCCACTGAGTACACATGTTCCAGGCACAGGTGAAAGGCATCCTGCGGGGGTCTGCCTTGTGACCTCAGTGCTCCAGAGGTTCCGTGAACTCTCACATGAATCTCAGTTTGGCCAGGTTCGATGATATGTGGAGAGAGAAGGCAGGGAGCTGGCAAATAAAACATATTTTTAAAGGTCATTAAAATAGTACACCTAATGTGAAAATTATCCACTTAGGCCCCGAATAGCGGAGGGTGGAACCATGGCCATGGGCTTTGGGTAGTATTTACACAGCACTTATCTATGTGGCCTCTGTGTGCATCTCAGCAGCATTAATGGAGGTGATAGCAGCGTAAGAGAGCATCTGCTGCTCCGTTACTTCTGCCAGATGTTCCTGGCGTGTCCTTATGGCCTTAATCGGAAGGGTATTTGGGGGAATTGTTTTGGTACTGGTGGTACTTGCTTTAAGAAATTCTTGAGCCGTAACAGGAGGCCTCTTTTTCTACCCACTTTGCATGGTGACATGAAAGAATAAATGCTTTTGATGGCTATGGCAAAGGTCTCGCTCTGAAGTCTGTGCAAACACTAAGCCTTGACCAGAATGAATGGATCCATCACCAGGTTCACTTGGGGACAGAGGTCTGGGTTGAGATTGAGTTGAATCCACTTTCAACAAGACTGATAACCTTAAACTTAAAGCCAAGGTGCCTTGGGAAGCCGGATGGATCACATTGTGGCCTAACCTTGGCTTCACAGTCTTTGTTATTCATCGGGAGTCTTTCCCAGAGTCTGGGAGCCCAGAGAGCTGGTTTTTCGGGTTCCCTCCTTCCCGTTTTCGTCCTTACAGGAGCGTCCTCCTGCTCATCCTGTCCTTCCTCTCTTCATCATCTTCGCCTCTTTCTCCTACAGTTGCTCTGGGCTCCGTTAGAAAAGGCAGGAAGCTGATGGCTATCCAGGGAAAGGGTCATTGAGTCTTGGCTTAAAAACTTGGACCGAGTTCGTTCTCTTCCTTTTTGATTTTTTGTTTGTCCATCTGGTTTTTTGTTTGTTTGTTTGTTTCTGTCTTTTCTCTGAAGACTGAAATCGGAAGTGAGAAGGTATGGTTGTACTCAGCTTAGCGAGGTGGCTGGGAATTATAAATGACCTCATCAATGAGTATGAAGGTTTTTAAAAGAAAGAAGGATTGCTTTCAGCCTGACCTGAAATTGAAGTGGCGCCGGAGCAGGAATGGAGGCTTGCTGGGATGTGCCATCACTTTGTGCCTCAGCCTGCCCGGCGGAGTCGAGAATCCCTGGGCACCTGGCAGGCAGCACGTCCACCCTCGCACCTCCTCTGTCAGGCCTGACTTTTGCTGTCTCTACGTCTGTGGACATTTTTCTGATAGTCCCCCTATCTTTTAAGTCATAATGTCTTCAGGCTCTGTGAGCCTTGTCAGTAACAATTAAGGAAATCCAGAATTTTGACTTGAAGAAAAATGACTTAAAGTCTAATCCAGAAGAGACTTCTTTGACCAGGTGGAAAAGCTTGACATTATCATGCATTAGTTATCATGCATTATCAGGCTAACTATTAAGTACTAGAAGGATCTGGTTTTTAGTTTATATGTGTGTTCTGAGATGAAATGACTCCAATAGGCGATCGTATAATGAGAAAGATTTGTTTTTTGTCTCCTTTTAAGAACTCAAGTGATCAATTGGATCTGACTCCAGGTGTAGAAGTATCTTTTCTTAAAAGGCAAATCCGGTCACTTAAAAATTTACATACAGCAAAATTCACTCTTTCTGGTGTACAGCTGAATGAGGTTTTACACATGCTCGGGGTTTTGTGGCCACCAGCACAGCCAGGATACAGAATAATCCCAACTCTCCAGCGATTACCCTTGTGCTGCCCCTTTGCTTTCAGACACTCCCTCCATCCCTTGCTCTCTGAACTGTGGAAGAGAGCCCCAAACGTCATGGTAGAGCCTGGAAATCTGACTAGCTAAGGGGGCTTAAGCATAACCTTTGACCAGTAAGTAGCTTATGCTGTCCCATGGGTGATTCCTAGTAAGTCAGACTAAATACGAAAACGTGGGGGAATATCTGAGCGGCCACAGCAACAGCTGTACACTGTAGGGAAAGGAGATGTCACAGAATTTGTCCAGCCAAGTGAACAGCCAAATAACAACAGACCTCTAGGGGGTGGGAGTACCAATAACCAGAGTTGCTACAATAAGTTGTCCTTTATGTCTATTTTTCAACAAAAAAATTATGAGACATGTTAGAGAAACTGAAAGGTGTGATACATACATAGGGGAAGTAAGCAGACAGTAGAGACTGCTTTTGAGGGGCCCATTTATTGAACTTAGCAGACAAAGACTTCAGAGCAGCTATTATTATATTATGTTAGTTCAAAAGCTAAAATAAACTATTCTGAAAGAATTCAAGGAAAATTGGTGGCAGTGACTCATCAAATAGAGACTATCCCTAAAAGAGATAGAAATGATAAAAAAAAAAAGAACCAAATGTAGTTATGACACCAGAAACAAAAGTAAGGATGGATAAATTGGACTACATCAAAATTAAAGGTTTCTGTATATCAAAGGACACAAGCGATAGAGTGAAAAGCCAACCTACAGAATGGGGGAAAATGTTTGTAAATCATACATCTGATAAGGGGTTAGTATCCACAATATAAATATATGAAGAACTCCTACACCTTGAACAACAGAAAAATAAACTGATTCAAAACTGGGCAAAGGACTTAAATAGACATTTCTCCATAGAGATGACCAGCAAGCACATAAAAACACTCACCAACAGTAATCACAAACCCACAGTGAGATATCACCTCATATCCATTAGGATGACTTCTCCTGAAAAATAATAACAGAAAATAACGTGGAGAAACTGGAACCTTTGTGCACTGTTGGCGGGAATGTAAAGTGGTGTAGCTGCTGTACAAAATAGTATGGTGTTTCCTGAAAAAATTAACAGATTTATCATCTGACCCAGCAATTCTGCTTCTGGTTGTATACCCAAAAGAACTGAAATCAGGAACTCCAAGAGATATTTGTACACTGTTTTAACAGTATTATTCACAATAGCCAAAAAGCAGAAGCAACCCAGAAGTCCATCAGCAGATGAATGGATAAATAAGATATGATCCATACATACAATGGACTATTATTCAGCCTTAAAAGGGAATTCTGACACGTTGCAACAAGGATGGACTCTGAAGACATTATGCCAAGTGAAATAAGACACTCAGAAAAAGACAAATAGTGTATGATTTCACTCGTGTGATGCACTTAGAACAGTCAGATCCATAGAGACAGAAGGTGGAACTGTGGTGGCCAGGAAGAATGGAAAATTATTGTCTAATGGGTACAGAGTTTCAGTTTTGTAAGATGAAAAGTTCTATAGGTGGATGGTTGTGGTGTTTACACAATGACGTGAATGTACTTAATGTCACTGAACTGTACACTTAAAAATAGTTAAATGGTAAATTTTATGCTTATTTTAATCACAATTAAAACATCTTTTTTAAATGGAAATTTTGGAGTTGAAAAGTACAATAACCAAAATGAAAAACTCATCAGGGGGCTCCACAGTAGATTTGCATTTTCAGAAGAAAGAAGCAGCGAATTTGAAGATAGAGTGATAGAAGTTACGTAGTCTGAAGAACTGAAAGAAAAGAAGAACGAGGGAAAATGAACAGAGTCTCGGAAAAACATGAGCCTCTATGAAGTGCCCCAGCAGGAATACCAGAAGGGGAGAGAGAAAGGGCAGAAAAAAACTGTCAAAGAAGTAATGGCTGGCAAATCCCCAAAGATGATGAGAAACACCAACCTGCACAGCCAAAGTGCTTAACAAATTCCAATTAGGATGAACACGAAGAGATCCACACCCAGACATATTATAGTCAGGACCTTGAAAGGTGAAGAGACAATGGGAACGCAGGGAGGGAGGGAGACGTGACTCGTGGCGTCTGAGGAGAGCCCAGGGGCTCTCACAGCAGCGGAGGCCAGCCGGCAGTGAGAGGACCTGTGAAAGGGCTAAGAGAATCCTGGACCCTGGAGAGCTGTCTTTCTAAACAGGAGCGTTCCCGAGTAAATCAAAACGGGGAGAATGCCCTGCTGGCAGGTCCACCTTACGAGAAAAACTAGAACGAGTTCAGCAGGCTGAAAGGAAGTGACATGACAGCGGTTGGAATACACGCAGGAGCTCCAGTAAAGGTGACGAAGCAGGTGATGATAAAAGGCAATATGTTTCTTTCTATTCTCTTAACTGATTTCAAGCATCGCGGAAGAGCAGCTTATACCTGGTGGCTTTCTGGTTACTGTAAGAAAGCCCCTCATGTTCACATACAAGCACCTTCCTAGCCCTAAGTTTTCTAAAAGAAACAGACACAGGAAGCTAGTGACTTGCCCTGGAAAGTTTGTCTTAATGTGGAACGAAGCAACGGAGCACTCTCAGAATTGGGAAGTAATTTTCAAAGAAATCTCATAAACTGTCTGTTTTTTAAACTTCTGTCTCTATGGTTTTTTTGAAGGTGATATCAAGCAGATGCTTGTGGTTTCTTAATTTAGTTGTGTTGTTTAGTCACTAGGTTGTGTCTGACTCTTTGGACTGTACCCTGTGAGGCTCCTCTGTCCATCGGCTTTCCCAGGCAAGAATACTGGGGTGGGTAGTCGTTTCGTTCTCCAGGGGATCTTCCCAACCCAGGCATCGAACCCGTGTGTCCTGCTTTGGTGGGTGGATTCTTTACCGCTGAGCCACCAGGAAAGCCCCTCTAAATTTAGGAACAAGACTTTAATTTCATAGTCTCAGAGGTGTTAAGAACTGCTAAATTTTCACCTGACTTACCAACCAAATTTACGGACGCACTGCCTTGTGTAGGCTGCTTTGCATTGCTATTTTGCCCTTACTGGTGGAATTGAATCAAGTCTGTGGCCTTCTCATGAAGAACTTCAGAGACTTGAATCGACTTTGCTCGCTCGCAGAGAGAAAAACTCCAGCTAAGTCATTTTAATGTTTATTTATTTGTCCTCTCTTGCTTCTGCCTAAGAACTATTGCTTAAGAACCTCTGGGATGAAAATAAGAAATTCGGGGCTGTAAACGGAGCATGGATAATAGTGAAGATAATAATCTTCATCTATCAACTCTTCCATTTATATTAATGTTTTAGTAATAGAAATAATATGTAGTGGTAGCAGGAATCAATGCTTTTACAAGTATCATTCATTTTTATTGAACTTCCATTATACTGGGAACAGAATTGGCAAATAAATATGTAAGAACCAAGATGTCTATTTATATACATAGTTCCATTTTAAACTGTGGCTGAAGGGAAAGTATTTCCCTAATATAGCTCCTGGGACTTGGCCAAGCAGCCCAACACTTCAGGGCACAGAATAGGAACAAGTGATCCTTAGGTTTGCCAGTTGATAGAAAGGATATTAAGTGATTTGCTCCTGAAAGCGAATCTGTTTTTGGTTACAAGTGAAGAAAAACAGGTTACCTAGAATATTTGGAGGGAATCTGTGTCTATGCTGCTGCTGCTAAGTCGCTTCAGTCGTGTCCGACTCTGTGCAACCCCATAGACAGCAGCCCACCAGGCTCCCCCGTCCCTGGGATTCTCCAGGCAAGAACACTGGAGTGGGTTGCCATGTCCTTCTCCAGTGCATGAACGTGAAAAGTGAAAGTGAAGTTGCTCAGTCATGTCCTAATCTTGGCGACCCCATGGACTACAGCCTACCAGGCTCCTCCGTCCATGGGATTCATCAGGCAGGAACACTGGAGTGGGGTGCCATTGACTTCTCCGATCTGTGTCTATAGTGCATACAGAAAGGGAAAGATGTTCAGAGGCCATTTCTGTCTGGGAGTGGGAATAGATACATAAGGCTCAGCTGTTCTTGTCCTTGGGTTTCAAGCAGTATTGCACCTAAAACACTCTGGCAAGGTGGTCACAACTTATTTTTCAAATCTCCACTGCAGGTAATTCCACATTTCCAGTGGGAGCTCATTTCACTGTGAGGCAACCCATCCAGTTACCAAGTTTTCTCCTCCTATCTGAGTGTAGCTTGTCTTATTAACGATGAAAGATAATTAGATAAAGAAGAGCTGATAATGTATTTTCTCTTGGTAACATTTTCATGGCAAATAGATGAGGAAGCAATGGAAACAGAGACAGACTTTATTTTCTTGGACTCCAAAATCACTGCAGATGGTAACTGCAGCCATGATATTAAAAGACACTTGCTCCTTGGAAGAAAAGCTATGACCAACCTAGAAAGCATATTAAAAAGCAGAGACATTACTTTGCCGACAAAGCTTCGTCCAGTCAAAGCTATGGTTTTTCCAGTAGTCATGTATAGATGTGAGAGTTGGACCATAGAGAAAGCTGAGTGCCAAAGAATTGATGCTTTTGAACTGTGGTGTTGGAGAAGACTCTTGAGAGTCCCTTGGACTGCAAGGAGATCCAACCAGTCCATCCTAAAGGAAATCAGTCCTGAATATTCATTGGAAAGACTGATGCTGAAGCTGAAGCTCCAATACTTTGGCCACTTGATGCGAAGAACTGACTCATTTGAAAAGACCCTGATTCTGGGAAAGATTGAAGGCAGGAGGAGAAGGGGACGACAGAGGATGAGATGGTTGGATGGTACCACAGACTCGATGGACATGAGTTTGAGCAAGCTTGGCGAATTGGTGATGGACAGGGAAGCCTGGCCTGCTGCAGTCCATGGGGTCTCAATGAGTCAGACATGACTGAGCTACTGAACTGAACTGAAATGAGCCTTTACGTAGACTCACTGAATTAGCCATTTAAAGTGGAAACAACAGATAAAAGCTTTCTTACTTTAACGCATCACTTCAGTCAAATCCCATTTGAACCCCACAAGGCACTCGCACTTATACCTCCCGAAGCGATCTTTCAGTTTTTAAGAAATATTTTTCATGTAAGTCATGTAGGACCTCCTAAATCTTTCCTTCTTTAGGTCAGATCATCTCAGCTCCTTTAACTCTCTCTCATTTGAATTAATTTTGCTTTTATTTCTTTATCCTTTAAAAAAATATGTTCTTATTTATGAGATTTAGACAGTGCCTTCCCAGAGAGCAAAAGTCTGTGTGGAAACATCTAAATAACACAAGTGCTTTATGAGCCCAGAAGAAATTTAAATGTCAGAATGACAGGAATGCAGAGGGAGACTGACTGTACCAGGAATGAGGGCTGAGCCCACAGGCTCTGCAGTGGAAACTGGAGCTGGGGGGCGAGAAGAAGTAGGTTCACGTTCCATAAACTCATGAAGGCCGCTGACTGCACGGCTCGAGAGAGGGTCAGAGGTTTCCACCCGCTCTCCCCACAGGACAATCCTGTGGTTCATGGTTCCAGGCTAAACTGCCTCTTCCCGGCCCTGTGGTCTCTGGATGATGCGCAGGACTCAAGACGTCATCAGATCTTGAGAACGTTCCAGGATGCAGGCTCTGCAGCATTCCTGGTTATCCGATGTCTTCATCACCCTCTGGTCTTTCCCCATTGACTCTGCCCTCCCGTTCCCCGTGGAGGGCAGGACTTCAAGGCATCCCAGCTCCAGGGCAGGAGGCAGTGTCACTGAGAAGGTCTGATGGATGCCCCCCAGGGCATCACTTCTGCTGCTTTCCTCGGGGCACCTCCTGTGGAGTGAGTGGGTCATCACAACCTGCATGTCCAGTGAGGACAGTCACATCTTCAAAAGGACCAAAATCAGAATAGATGACTTCTAAAGTCCCTTCAGACTCAAATGTTCTCTAAGTCTGTGAACCAAGATAGGCTAAAAGAGTTAATCATATACGTGGTTTCTTGTAAACATTACCCTCAAATACTGTGAAGTACTTGGACCATCAGGACAGTTTCTTATTCTTTGGGTGAGGTTCAGTCCTGGCGGCCAGAACCTCCAGAAACTCATCAGGAAGGTGAGAGAAGAGGGAGCAGGTGTGACTGAGGAAGGACCTTCACACTCCCGCGCACGGGAGGCCCCAAAGCACACAGAGACCCGCGCCCCCAGGGCTCAGAAAGGAATGGGGAGACAGTCTTGAGAGTGAGAAGCGAAGAGAAGAGAAGTAAAGAGAACAGAACTGTTCAGTACAGCTCAAGCTGAGGGTTGTAAGGAAGAAATGTCTGAGAGGCCGAAAACAGGCAGATTCATATGAAATTCATTTTGCTTACTAGGAAAAACTAAGCTTATTTTGGTGTTACATTCCTAACTTGGGGGGAAAAATGTTCTTTTCTTTGTAGTGTTTTGCAGGCATTTTTTTCAATAATACAAGTAGTAATCGCTCCTGGTAGAAAATTTTAATAATATTAAAAAATGTGAAGAGTACCCGGAGAGGGTCGTTCTAAACTTGGGCCTGTTTCTTCAGTCCCGTGACTGGTGCATTCTTCAACAGAGTTGCAATATGGCCTAGGCCGTTTTGTGAACTCCTTTTTCACTCAGCATCATTACTATGTTCTATTGTCATGTAAAGCTCTCATGTCACCCCATTTTAGTGACTACATAAAGCTTCATCTTTAGAAGTCACCCGTGTTTCCTCAGCCATTCTCCCGTCTGGCTGAGGAAAGTTGCGTGGTTTCCTCTTTTCTCACAATGATAATAGATGACCCTGGACTAAACATCTTTGCACATGAGTGTTTATTCACATTTCATATCATTGGGTTTTTTACCTGTTGAGAGTCACGTCCTAACGAACACCCGCTCCCCACCTGAGTCCTCCTCGTTCAAGGTAGAGGACCTGGCTGGCCCTGCCTCTGGCCCAGCATGGCAAGTGTACGAGCACCATTCCACATAGGAAAATAAACACTGTCACTTGGAACTGTGTAAATCACTTCTGACTGTACTTACGGGGGATGACATTACAGGACTGACTTTAGAATTTGGTGTTGGAGTTGCAAACAAGGTGACACTTTTATTATCTCATCCGCGCGTTTCCTGTAACTGACCTCCCAGAAACTTTGGTACACGAGGTGTCCACAAATTTAGACATCACGCATCTCCAGCCCGTGGCCCTCCACAGATGTGACTTTCAGCCGACATGGCTTGTATTTGCCCTGACCTCAAATGCTCGTGAAATGCCCTGACCCCTGTTTGGCTCCTGTGGAAGTGATGGAGACTTGTCTCCACGGGAAGACCGGTGCTCTTTTCTCTAGAGAAGCGCTCGATGCCCATCCTGAAGGGCGGTCAGTGGACGATCCCAGCGGTGGGCCTTCCTCTCTCATCTCTGACCTCAAAATTGTGTCCGAGTCCCTCTCTGGAGGACTTCCCTGTGATGCAGCCCCTCCTCTGGTCTTAGCTCTTTGCTTCTCGATGCCGCTGTTTGGAGCAGGAGCGACAGCTTGCTCCTGACCCTGGTCGCACTGGCTGGTCGCACTGTGTCTGGCTGGAATGTTCCTTCTTTCCTCGCTGCTCTTTCTTTTTTTAACTGTTTAGCTTCTATACTTCATCCTAGCTGGACAGTGTGGCAGGAAGGGAAAATATCAAATCTGACTTGTTTTCTTTCCCGGCCCCCCAACTCTGTTGAGGTATAATTGATAAAGTGGTAAGATTATCATTTAAATATTACAATATGAAGTGTACCCTGTGATGATTTTATATGTTTCTATATATATACATTGCAAAAGAATTCTTCCCATCTAGTTGATTAAGGCATCCATCCCCGCACAGGTAATTAATGCACCCATCACCACACGTGTTTATCTATGCCAGTGTTATTTTCTAAGCAGCTTTACTGAAGCATAACTTATATACAGGCAAGCCCACCAGTTGTCAGTGTACGGTTGTGTAAGTTTTGACACACATGCATAGTAACACCAACTACTCGCGAGAGAACGAAGAGTCTCCTGTATAGATGTGTGTTTCCATTTCTCTTGGGTCTTCTGGCTTGCACAGTAAGCATATGTTTTAGGGTATGAGAAACCCCCAAGTTCTTTTCCAAAGTGGCTTTCCCATTTTGTGCGGATTTTTTTTCCTAGCACTTTTTTGAGTTCTTTTCTCTCTGCCCCTTCACCTCCGTCCATCCCTCCAAGAAGTTCCTGAGCCTTACGGTGTGTGTCAGTCTTTAGGCAAAGACAAGCCCAGAGTTTGTACGGCAGGAAGGAGAGCAGCCCTCAAGGGAGGTGGGGCCGTGTGAGTGAGGAAGACCCTTCCCGAAGGATTTTGGACCCTTATGCTCTTATTCTCCCTGTGACTGCCCCGATAACCGATAACTTCAAGTTGCTTGGAGTCAAGCACAACTCGCAAACACTTTGAAAAAAAAGGATTTGATCCTGACAATAATTCCAAAAAGTCCATGTGTTATTACTGTCCCCCCTTTGCAGATGATGAAACAAGTCTTATCTGTGGTCACATCGCTGGTTAGTAGCAGGGCCAGGCTCAGGCCTCAGGTTTCCTGCCCATCGGCCAGGGCTTTCTCTGCCGGTGACGACAGGTCCCCACGTGTGGGACCCCCTCTGCGGAGCTGGGACCTCACACACCACTTCTCAGATGGGGCGTGGACATGACTTGCCCAGGGCAGCTGTAGACCGGGGTGGACCCGGAGCGTCCCTTCTCCCCGTGGGAGAAACACCTCTTTACTAGTAGAGAGAAAAGGAGGGACAAGGACACTCAGAGCTGGGCCAAGGTCCTGGCCTCTTCTGTTCCACTTTGCACGTCTTAGGTCGCTGTTAGCAGGCTGTGTGTCCGTGCGCAGTCCCCTGCGTCCTCCGCCTCCATCCCCCTGTTCCAGGTGGCCCCTGACCGTCCGACGTCATTTCCTTCCCCTTCTCTCTCCCTCCTCCCTCCTCGTCCCCCCTGCCCCTCGCCCCTCCCCGCCTCCATCAGGACAGCACCTGTCTGCCCCTCTCCAGATGCCTCTGCTCCCAGTGCTGCGGGGCTTATCTGGGGACAGGCCCTTTAAAAGGGAGTTGAGACCTGTTTCAGACCCTTCCTAGTAATACTTCAGTTTTTCATCATTTGTGTGAAAACATGAAGCTCAGTATTTTCTATCTTCAACGTACTGTTACTTTTTGAACTATTTTTTTACCTTTTAAGCCTGTAAAGTCAACAAGCTACTCAAGAAGAATGTTAACAGAGACTCTTGATGACAAGGTCTACATCCTGAATGGTGAAAAAAATGTGCTTGCTGCACTGTTTTCTGCAAGATCCCCAAAGTGAAATCTTCCATTCTGTTGAAATATCACCAGGGAAAAAACTCATCATCTTTACATCTTATTCATCAGGCTCACCCACAGGTAGCCAAGTTACTGGAATTTACATCCTGCCCCTGAAGGGATACCTGTCTCCCCCTACGTTTTGACCTGAGTGTCAGAACCCCCATCGCAGTCCGGGCTGTCGGGAGAGCAGGTTTTTCATTTTCAGAGAGTTGTGCGTGTGAGGTACCTGGGGCCTCAGGAAAGGAGTTGGGAAGTTACTTCAGAGCCCCAGGTTTTCTGCGTGGGGACCTGGCTCCTTCCTGTTGTCTATTGTTAGGAGGGCCTGGCCCGGGTGCGGCCGTGAGCCTTCGGAAAAGATCCTCACGGGCTGGAACAACACAGGGAACCCTCTCCTGTATCTGCTTCTGAATCGAGCCGGAGGATGTAGGCAACTGTTAATTATGACTCAGCTCATGTCAGTAAATAAGATTAAGCCTCATCAAGTAGGTCCTTGCCCTATTTATGCTGTTTCCTAGCAGACCCGGGAAATAAGACATTTTATAGATTTATTGAATTCCTTCTGCATCATAGGGGCAGGAGAAGGACTTGGGTGAAACATGAAGCTAGCTCAGTCAGCATCCTTCAGGATCAAAGGTGTTTTTTTTTTTTTTAAAAAAGCTGAGTTCAAGATTGGCAGGTGAACTGATGAAAACAGGTGTGTACTTGGGGAAAAAGCCAGAAGTCATCTTTGGGATTCTTTTCTGCGTGAGTCTGGGTCCCCAACAGCCCACAGCCCACTGCTGTGGAGCTGGTTGTCTGGAGCTGGTAGTGCTGACTGGGGAGATGGTTAGACCCCAGGCCAGCGGGAGATGGGGGGCTGGAGCAGACCTTTGCTGGGAGGGTCAAGGGTCTCCTGGGGTGTAACTGTTGGCAGCATTTCAGAGCAGGACCCCCCAATCCAGGCTTCTCTGTGCACTGAAGTTTATTAAATGCCACAACTCAGCAACATTCCTATTCTTAAGCAGTGTACAAACCTGACTAGAAATATCCTGAGAATGTTTGTTTTCATGCTTCTATAAACATTCCGATTCCCAGGGTGGGGAGGAGGTTGTTGGGGAGAGTTGAGTCGACGCTGACAGAGGAAGAGAGTCGAAGCCTCCACGGAGGAGCCCTGGGAGTGCGGCTCAGAGCCCAAGGCCCAGGCGCCAGGCCGCGCCGAGGTGAGCTGAGGCGCCTGCTCACGGAGGAAAGGCAGGCTCTTGTGAACATGACCCGTCTGGGACCCAGACCTTACAAAACCCTCGGTACTTCCTGCGGGAGTTCGAACTCTTGAGGGCTCTGCTCCTCCAGCGCAAGAGGTCGGGGGCATCTGAAAACCGACGACCGTCTTGTAACCCTAGGTCTGTGAGTCCGGCCATTTAGGAGTTTTCACACTCGGGGAAGGAGAGGGAAGAGCAATGCTTGGTTCCAGCCACCCCTGTCACGTCCTGACACTTCTCAGAAAAGCTCTCGGAGGAGAGATAGGAAGAACAAGGCGTTTGGGGGAGGTTTTCTGATGGGCGTCGCCCCGGGCCGAGCATCGCCGCTGAGGAGGAGAGAAGGTGCTACCACACTCAGAGCCTCTGTCTGCAGGATTCCCGTGAGCTCACATGTGTTTCCATCCACTGCCGCCAGTGTCACGTCTAGGCTTCCCCGCCCCAACATGGAGTAAATATTTGCCTGTAGTCTTTATTCAGATTTCAGTTTTTATATTTAAATCTTTAACTTGGGGTGAGGTAGGGATCTCACTTTTTTCTTCCTTCTAGATAGTTAGCAGCTGGCACGTTGGCCCAGCATCACTTATTGAATAAGGCGAATTTCCGCCTTGATGTGATCAACCACCTCCCCCTCCTTCAAAATTCTACTTTCAGACATGAGCCTCCCGGTCGGGCCTCAGCCACTCTGAATTTGGCCGCGTTCTTGACAAGCTACCGCATGCACGGTGATTTTCCGGCCGCCGACGGCTCAGTTTCAGCAGTACAACCCTCTTTCAATGCATCCTGTTGTGCAGTTATTTAAGCACTTCGCTTTGCACGTGTTGGATAAAAATCAGTGAAGAAAATCAAAGTGTTGGTACTTGCAATAGGAAGTAGGCTGGGTAAATATCACGCAAGATGGATATCATTTGGTCTCTTAAAAGGGGCAGGCCTTTCTCCTCAGCCAGGTGCTTCGGAACTTCGGGGGTTGAGTGTGAAGGAGAAAACATAGACATAATTGTGGAGATAAGCTGTTTAAGATCATGTGAGTGGGAGAGAGAACCCCTGCTCTGAAATGGTGCCGGGGTTCTACAAAGACTATGAAACCCTCAGTCCAAGCAGAGCAGCCCGAGGGCCTCACCTCACCCCCTGCTTGTGGCATGTCCAGCCGTGAGCTGTGCCCAGACCCCGCTCTGCCACCTACCAACAAAACCAAGCACAGCGCAGATGGGAAAACAGGCTGCCCGGTAACTCCTCAGCCCAGCGCTCCTGTCTCCATCCCCACTGACGAGCCAGCACTGCATCCCGGTGGCATGAGCCACCGGAACCCTTCTTTCCATCCCTTCTCTTCCCCTTGTCAGCATCCCATCCCCGGCTCAGGACACCCCATCTGCACCTGCGCTGTGCAGGGGCCTCGGAGGCAGTCTCCCCGTGTCCCCTCCTGCCTCCACCCTGGCCCCCTCTGCACTGTGGCCAGGGGTCTCCAGAAAGGAGAGCCTGAGCACATCAACACCCCCCTAACAGGACCCCCCAGTGTTAACGGGGCCACCACCTGTGTGGTCCAGCCCGGCTTCCACCTCCCCAGACTGCCTCTGGTCTCCCACCTCGTGCCACTCCTTCGCAACTGGGAACCACCTGGAGTGACCCCCCGGTCCCAGGTTGACGCCCCCATCCTTAGGTGGCAGGGGACCCCCTCCTGCTCACACAGACCAGGTGCCCCATCTGTGCACTCGTGACGCTATGTGTATGACGCGGGCCTCCCCACTTCAGCACCTGGCACACGGGATAGTCTGACATGTGTCTGTTGATGAGCATCCGTCTCCCTTCCTGGACCACATCCCGTGTCACTCAGCATCTTCCCAGTGATGGGTACACCCGGGCGCTCAGTAAACAGCATCTGGTACTGTCCTTGTTGGCCTATGGGTCCCCTGACCTGACAGACAAGGCTTCATCTAGAACTCTTTGTATTTCAAGGTAGATAATATTGGTCCACACTGGTATGACTTTGTATTTTCATTTATCGACTCAGCGCAGTCTTTCCCCACGTCTCCAGAGTCACATGGGCTACAAAGCTTAGAAAGTGAGAAGGTGATCTGGGCACACTTCCTGTTTTGTCCTGTGCCTGCCACCCTGCCAGCACGTGTGGTTGCTGCATTTTCGTTGATTATTTTTTCTAAAAAGATGGTTCTATATATTTATTGATTTGTTTTTATGTATTTTAATTTGGAAAGCACATCATGACAGTATCGAGTTTTGGGAGGAAAGAAAAAATTGATCTCTACTACTGCTTGTCAGCTCAGCCACTGCTACACTGTTAGTGAATTACCTCTGGGTCTTTTATGTACCTTTTAACATTGCCACAGTCATAGGTACATACATTTTGTGTCCTGCTTTTTTCCCTCTAAATAACCTTAATGTTGACTGATCGTTATATTTTATATGACGTGGTGTATGAGGCTAACTCAGTTCAATAAACATTTATAGGCATCATTCTCAATGCTGAGAACCGCTCAAGTACACAGATGTGGTACTCTGTATAATAATAGAACACCACGACTCTGCAGCTTTTCAGGACATTTTTCCTTCATGGATGTATTAATTCTGTGACATCACCTCTTCATCCCAGGAAGAAGCCTATGCAAGAGTTTTCTTCCTTTATCTAATAGCTTCCTTCTTCACTTACTCCGCAGCTTGATTAGGGCTTATCCCATGTCGGATGCTAGTCTGTGTGCTGGAGACAGAGCTGGGAATCCCCGTGCGTGAAGCCAGATGGGAGTGAGTGAACGAATGAATGAGGTGGTCAGCAGAAAAGGCGGACAGCTGGATGAGAGAGAGGGATAACAGCATGGGCCGGGGTCTCTGCTGTTAGACAAGGTCGGGGTCCGCTCTGGTGGTGACGTCTGGGCAGAAGGGGACTTGGAGCAGGCGGTGAGCTGGCGGAGAGGCTGTTTCTGGCCCAGGGACCAGCAGGTACGACGGCTCTGAGCTGAGGGAGCTAGTGGTTTTCATAGAAGAGGCAGGAGCAAGTGAGGAGAGGAGGTGGGCAGGAGCTGAGGTCAGTGAGCCCAGGCGGTCTTGGGGGGTGAGAGGAGATCTGGCAGGGGGTGATCTAGGGACGGAGCCCCGAGGAGATCTGGGGGGAGCCCTGAGGAGATCTAGGGGGAGCTCCAAGGAGATCTGGGGGGAGACCCGAGGAGATCTAGGGAGGAGCCCTGAGCAGATCTATGGAGGAACCCCGGGATCAGAGCTCCCCAGATATTCTCAAGGCTCCACCATATCTCCTTGGAGCTCCCCCCAGATTTCCTTGCGACTCCCCCCTGCCCCCAGATCTCCCTGGGGCTCCCCCCAGATCTCCTTGGGGCTTCCGCCTAGATCTCCCCAGGGCTCTGCAGGGGAACCCTGAGGATATTTGGGAGGGTCCTGGGGAGATCTGGAGGGGGGCCCTGGGGGGACCTGGGGGTGATCTCCCAGGCTGTGCCCAGGCCTCTGGCTGTTCCCAGGTGAGGTGGGAGGTGGTGCATAGTGACTTGCTCTCCCTCACGCTCTGACAAGGTGGCTCCGCTCCGGCGTCCCCATCCTGCTGGGAAGCCCCTTCAGCTTCTGTCTCCCCCATCACCCTGTGGACAGGTCACTTCATGCTCAGACACAGGTTTGCTGAGCTCGGTGTGAAGTATGTTTGTGAGCAGGTGGACAAGGAGCCACACCCCAAAGTGTCACAGCCACATTGGGGTAACCCTGCTCCAGGAAGTTAGGTGTGTTCTCTGTATCTGATGAGCTCTGTGACTCTGAATTTCTCATTTTTTCTTTTGTTCCTCTGATGGAATTTTTTCCTTCTAAAATAAAGGCCACATATATTCTTCAAATTGTGTAAAAACGTACCCTAGTAGGACTTCTTGTCAGTCTGTAATCATAAAGCATGATCACCCTCTGAAGTTCTAGAATCAACTCTTTTTTGGTGGTGTGGGGGTGTCAAAGTTAGCCTGATTATAATCTCCCTTGCATTGCTTTATGGTCAGATCGGCCACATACAAGCGAAAGTGAGAGCCCATGAGTCGTCTCCAAACACTTCTTCCTGAAAGAACAGACTGTTGTCACCCGTTCCTCAGGGTGACTAATTCCTTTTGTTTTCTTTCTGTCACAGGAGGAGCCCTTACAGCTTCCCCAGATCAGGAGGGAAAATATGGAATGTGTTTTACCGCTGACTGAACACAACCCAATGAACTGTCCTGACAGTAGTTTGAAAACCAGCAGTTAGCAGTTTGTGCAGCCCCAACATCATCCGGCACTTTCCAGAGCAGACTCACTGTTTACAGGAACTCTCAGCCTCACACCCCGTAGAACCTCAGGCTCAGCCGATTTCAGAGATTTCTGCACAAGAAAAGCACCTGGCACCCCGCGTCCACAATGGCGATGGACGAGTACCTGTGGATGGTCATCTTGGGTTTTATCATAGCTTTTATCTTGGCGTTTTCTGTGGGTGCCAATGACGTTGCCAATTCATTTGGTACCGCTGTGGGCTCGGGCGTGGTGACCTTGAGGCAGGCCTGTATCCTGGCTTCCATCTTTGAAACCACCGGCTCGGTGTTGCTGGGGGCCAAAGTCGGAGAGACCATCCGGAAGGGCATCATTGATGTGAACCTGTACAATGACACCGTGGAGACGCTCATGGCCGGGGAGGTCAGTGCCATGGTCGGTAAGTAGCCTCGTCTTCCCACCCGTGGGAATGTGTTCACTGACCCACTTCTCCGCCCGACTTCTGTCATAGCCATAGATGAGACTTTTGCTTTACCTTTTCAAAAACTGGTCTGATAGTTGTTTTTTTTTTTTAAATAGGAGTATAGCTGATTTATAGGGTTGTGTTATTTTCAGGTGTATAGCAAAGTAATTCAGCTATATGTATATGTATATGTAATATACATGTATATGTATATATGTATATGTATATTTTTCAGATTTCTCATTTATTATATCTTATTTGTGCCTTCTGTATGTTATGATTTTGGTCAGTGTTCAAGTGTCAAGCAACCATTTCTTTCTTGAATGTATTCAAATAGATTTTGGCTAAGTCAGTGGTTTTCAAAAAGTCCCAAAAAAAAGATATTTGTAGCATAGCTCTTTGTCATTTTAAAGCTATTTGAAAGTTCTAAAAGAAAGAACACGTTAAAGTGAATGTGTTTCAGAGGTTTACTTAGGTTTATTTATAAACCTTGAAGGTTTATTTCTGTTTTTTCATATATTTTTCATTAGTTCCAAGGCGATGTTTTGAAAACGTGGATGCCAAAAAACAGTATTTATGAGCTTAACTTTTGTATTCTCAGTTTGAGTTTTAGAGCAGTTACCAAATGAATCTCAAGTGCCTATGTCTCAGGAAACATCGGTCTCCTCTGTCATTTGTCATCCTTTTGTTGGTTTTTGTTCGGATTTTCTGGTTCTGCCCCTGGGAGCTCCATCTGGTATGCTTGTTTTGTTTTCTGACCAGAAGATCATTTGTATGTCACCTGTTTGCAGTAGGACCTCTTATGGGTAGTGTCAGGGTGCCTGGATGAAAGAGGGGTGTGGAGGGCAGTGAGCTGTGTTGTAAGAGCATCGCTGGCTGGATGAGTGGTTCCTTCTCTGCCCGTGCTGATCCCAGACCTGTGGCAGCATATGGGTGCTCCCTCACCAAGCGGAGAGGTTTGGGCAGCAGGACTTTAGATGCAGCTGACGAGACCCTCCTCCACTTGCCTCTGGGTCCAAGTGACTCACAGCAGCGGTGATTCTGCATGGGCAAGGGGTGGGGGTGAGAGCAGTATCCTGCCACCTTCTGTTTTCAGCAGGGCACGCGCTTCTGTGGGGAGAGCCACGCCATGGGAGGCTGGAGACTGGTGGACCGAGAACACGGCTCCATCCCACGGGTCCTGAGATTAGTCATCACCAGCACTTCTGTAGCAACTAGGATAGGCTGGTCATTTGCCAGGTTTAGGATGGCCCATCATCTTTTTTGTGACAGCAGGTTAGTCTGAGAAGTAGTTGAGGTCTTTGATTAGAAGCAGAAGGAGGTCCTGAGTAAGGAATTAGATACTACTAAGCGATTCAGCAGTGGCCACAGGACTGGAAAAGGTCAGTGTTCATTCCAATCCCAAAGAAAGGCAATGCCAAAGAATGCTCAAACTACCGCACAGTTGCACTCATCTCACACGCTAGCAAAGTAATACTCAAAATTCTCCAAGCCAGGCTTCAGCAATATGTGAACTGCGAACTTCCAGATGTTCAAGCTGGTTTTAGAAAAGGCAGAGGAACCAGAGATCAAATTGCCAACATCCGCTGGATCATTGAAAAAGGAAGACAGTGCCAGAGAAACATCTATTTCTGCTTTATTGACTATGCCAAAGCCTTTGACTGTGTGGATCACAATAAACTGTGGAAAATTCTGAAAGAGATGGGCATACCAGGCCACCTGACCTGCCTCTTGAGAAACCTGTATGCAGGTCAAGAAGCAACAGTTAGAACTGGACGTGGAACAACAGACTGGTTCCAAATAGGAAAAGGAGTACATCAAGGCTGTATATTGTCACCCTGCTTGTTTAACTTACATGCAGAGTACATCATGAGAAATGCTGGGCTGGATGAAGCACAAGCTGGAATCAAGATTGCTGGGAGAAAAATCAATAACCTCAAATATGCAGATGACACCACCCTTATGGCAGAAATTGAAGAAGAACTAAAGAGCCTCTTGATGAAAGTGAAAGAGGAGAGTGAAAAAGTTGGCTTAAAGCTCAACATTCAGAAAACAAAGATCGTGGCATCCGGTCCCATCACTTCATGGCAAATAGATGGGGAAACAGTGGAAATAATGGCTGACTTTATTTTTGGGGGCTCCAAAATCACTGCAGATGGTGACTGCAGCCATGAAATTAAAAGATACTTACTCCTTGGAAGGAAAGTTATGACCAACCTAGACAGCATATTAAAAAGCAGAGACATTACTTTGCCAACAAAGGTCCGTCTAGTCAAGGCTATGGTTTTTCAAGTAGTCATCTATGGATGTGAGAGTTGGACTATAAAGAAAGCTGAGCACCAAAGAATTGATGCTTTTGAACTGTGGTGTTGGAGAAGACTCTTGAGAGTCTTGGACTGCAAGGAGATCCAACCAATCCATCCTAAGGAAGATCAGTCCTGAGAGTTCATTGGAAGGACATGATGTTGAAGCTGAAACCCCAATACTTTGGTCACCTGATGCGAAAAACCGGCTCATTTGAAAAGACCCTGATGCTGGGAAAGATTGAAGGCAGGAGGAGAAGGGGATGACAGAGGATGAGATGGTTGGATGGCATCACTGACTCAATGGACATGAGTTTGGGTAAACTCCAGGAGTTGGTGATGGACAGGGAGGCCTGGCATGCTACAGTCCATGGGGGTCGCAAAGAGTTGGACATGTCTGAGCGACTAAACTGAAGCACGGTAGGCTGATCATAGGTGCTCAGAGTTCCTCTTCCTCAGCTGCACATTTTGTGTTTGAAAGATGTAAGGCTCATGATTGATAGAACTGATCATTATTTTTAAGAGTTAAATATTTGCTATTAGTACACAGACTTTCAGCTCAGAGGAGGCTAAGGTGCAGCTTTCTTTGGTGTCCTGAATCCAGGTTTGTCCGACATCAGCCACCCTCACCTTGCCGCCTAAGTTCGATGACCCCAACGAGATCAAAGCTGTGTACCTGAAGTGCCCTGGTGGCGAGGTAGGTCCCTTGTCTGCCCTGGCCCCCAAGCTCAACCCCCTGGGTCTGTCTGTAAAAAAGGTTGGTGATGACGTGGATTGGAAGGGTGTGAGGATGCCAATGAAAGTGACCATTCAGCACAGACGGGCCACATTGAGGTGGTACCTTCTGCCTCTGCCCTGATCATCAGAGCCCTCAAGCAGCTGCCAAAAGACAGAAAGAAGCAGAAAAACATTAAGCACAGTGGAAACACCGCTTTTGATGAGATTGTCAGCATTGCCCGACAGATGCACTACTGGCCTTAGCTGGAGAAGTCTCTGCAACCATTAACGAGATCCTGGGGACCACCCAGTCTGTGGGCTGCAGTGATGACAGCCGCCACCCCCACCACCTCATAGGTGACATCAACAGTGGTGTGATGGAGTGTCCAGCTAGTTAAGAATGTCTAAGAAAAATAATTTAATAGAGGGTGATTTGACAACCCAAGAAAAGTTCATTTACAATAACAGTTATCATAATGATTGAATTTTACTCACCTTCATTGAATTTATACTTTTCATCATAGTCAGGTATAATTGACATTTCCCTTAGAAAAATAACAGTTATTTGTAAAAATCACCTTCAGTAGTGGTGATTAATATGTAAGACATAATCATATCAACCAGACCAGACCACCTTACCTGCCTCCCGAGAAATCTGTATACAGGTCAAGAAGCAACAGTTAGAACCGGACATGGAACAACAGACTGGTTCCAAATCGGGAAAGGAGTACATCAAGGCTGTATATTGTCACCCTGCTTATTTAACTTATATGCAGAGTATATCATGTGAAATGCCAGGCTGGATGAAGCATAAGCTGGAATCAAGATTGCTGGGAGAAATATCAATAACCTCAGATATGCAGATGACACCAACCTTATGGCAGAAAGTGAAGAAGAACTAAAGAGCCTCCTGATGAAAGTGAAAGAGGAGAGTGAAAAAGCTGGCTTAAAACTCAACATTCAAAAAACTAGATCATGGCATCTGGTCCCATCACTTCATGGCAAATAGATGGGAAAACAATGGAAACAGTGACAGATCTTATTTTGGGGGGCTCAAAAATCACTGCAGATGGTGACTGCAGCCATGAAATTAAAAGACACTTGCTCCTTGGAAGAAAAGCTATGACCAACCTAAACAGCATATTAAAAAGCAGAGACATTACTTTGCCAACAAAGGTTCATCTAGTCAAAGCTATGGTTTTTCCAGTAGTCATATATGGATGTGAGTTGGACTATAAAGAAAGCTGAGTGCCGAAGAATTGATGCTTTTGAACTGTGGTGGTTGGAGAAGACTCTTGAGAGTCCCCTGGACTGCAAGGAGATCCAACCAGTCCATCCTAAAGGAAATCAGTCCTGAATATTCACTGGAAGGACTGATTCTGAAGCTGAAACTCCAGTACTTTGGCCACCTGATGCGAAGAACTGACTCATTTGAAAAGACCCTGATGCTGGGAAAGATTGAAGGCAGGAGGAGAAGGGAATGACAGAGGATGAGATGGTTGGATGGCATCACCGACTCGATGGACAGGGGTTTGAGTGGACTCCGGGAGTTGATGATGGACAGGGAGGCCTGGTGTGCTGTGCTGCAGTCCATGGGGTCACAAAGAGTCGGACACGACTGAGCTACTGAACTGAATCATATCAAGCAGAAATTAAGGTTTTGCCAGTCAGGGTGATTCGGACAAGATATGTTGAAAGTAAAGGAGAAATAAAAACATTGCTCAAGTTCAGTTTTTTAAAATTTTTGTTGGCATATAGTTGATTTACAATATTATGTTAGTTTCTGGTGTATAGTGAAGTGAGTCAGTTATACATATATCCTCTCTTTTATAGATTCGTTCCCCATATAGGTCGCTACAGAGTATTGAGTAGAGCCCCGTGTGGTCTAGAGTGATGAAGTTCAGCCTTAACAGCAGTTTCTTCTTGTGTTGGATGGGCCCTGTGGGGAGTGGTGGTACTTGTCGAGGAGATTTGTTAGTGAGGCTACCCCGGGGCCCCAGGTGGACAGAAGGTCTACAAGCTGAGTTCCATGTCACCACTGACTTGCTGTGTGGACAGCTTAACTTGTCCAGCTTTGGGGTTTTCCCAACCCTGACCTAGTCTCTCCACTCAAAAAATGAAGGATACTTACCTCCACTAGAATTTAGGTTAGCCAAAGCAGTTTGTGGTTTTGCTTGAATAACTTGATTTTGTTTGCTTTGGTTTCTTTTTTCTTTTTTGATGTGTGGTTAGATGAATCTCAAAGCCTACTTTGTTGGGAGTTGGTGAGATGAGAGTTACCTAGACATTTAAAATTGGTTTTCTTGAACATGAGAATTCTGGGTAGTTTTGAGATGGTGATATAATTATGTTTGGCTCAAATCAAGTTGATTCTGTTCAAATGCCTGAATTCTCCCAGTCTTCCTCTTTTAAAGCCAACATCCCTTTCTTTTCCCCTTTTCTCCCCCGTTTTTTTACTCTTATTTTTTTTTCCTCTTTTTTCTTGATAAACTTTGCCCCCAGCCCATGGGCCTCTGTGGTTTCTCATAGCATGATGGTAGCATTAAGTTGATTGGGTGAAAGATGTTGTTCATGCCAGCTGGGCTTCCCGAACACAGCCTCTCTGGGAACTCTAGCTCAGCCCTAAAGCAGTAGTTAATCCACTTAGTATGAAACCACCCATGGTTCCCCAAATCCACTGAGAATTCAGAATTCTCCACCTTTTCACGGCAATACCCACAGCAGTGTGACCGAGCCATCACAGTGAACCACCCTAGGAAGTGTCGAGTTTCCTCTGCCGCTCTGTAACCCACACCTGCTCCACCACTCTTTCATCGTCTGGGAACCCGTAGCCTCAGAGATGCCATCTTAACCCCCAGTCTCCCCAGGTTTTGTCTTGCACCCTATGTTGTTCAATCGTGTCCAGCTCTTTGCAACCGCATGGACTGCAGCACACCTGGCTTCCCTGTTCTTCACTGTCTCCCAGAGTTTGCTCAGATTCAAGTCCATCAAGTTGGTGATGTCATCCAGCCATCTCATCCTCTGCCACCCTCTTCTCCTTGCACCCCAATCCCGCACTTAATCCCTTCCTTCATGGCAGGACACCTTTATCTTTAGGTTAGACTAACTGTTTTTCTTTTTTTAAATATTTACTTCTATGTATTTATTTGGCTGCACAGGTCTTAGTTGTGGCATGCAAGAGCTTTAGTTGCAGCATGTGAGTGCTTAGTTGTGACATGTGGGACCTAGTTCCCTGACCAGGGATGGAACCTGAGCCCCCTGCATTGGGAGCTCGGAGTCTTAGCCACGGGACCTCTACGGAAGTCCTTCCCACTGTTTTTCTTAACATAATTCCACTCACCTTCAGGATTCCCCAAGGTCGAAGAGGCCTCTCACCCACTCTCACCTCACAAGACCCCTGCACACAAGGCTTCTGTCTTCTCCTCTGTCCTCTGGCCATTTCTCCCCTTTCTCTCAGGCAGCCCCATCCCCCTACCTCTCCTTACAAACCTTCCTGTTGTAAAGTCAGCCCAGGGAGAAGAGAGTGGCTTTCAAGACAGAAAACCACATGGTCTGAGTTCATGTAGCTCAATTTTTCTCATTCTCATAACATCACTGGGTTACTTTAATTTTTGTAAGACTATCAATCATAAAGACTGCTTTTTCAGTTCTGGTTCTGTGCTGTGAAACACACTCCCAGCTCTGGCTTTATTTTTAAAACAATCCATCCCCCTAGGAGCCCAGGGCTTAGGTGTCCCGGCTCACAGAACTGTCCGCGGGGGAGCGTGGGTGCCGCCATCCAGCCTGTCACCGGGCTGGCAGCCCCAGGCTGGCCCTTCTGCTCCCAACACACGTTTCAGGGATAGACTCGGGGTCATGGCCCGCTTCGGCTCAAAGGTCATGGTGCCCAGCACTCCCGGAACAGCTGTCAGCCTTGCTGCACGAACTGGGACCTCTCATGAGCCTCTGTAGCACAGATATTTTTGGAGAAAATGCCAGGGGTCTGTTTGAAGGCGCTGCTGCTGCCAAGCAACCAGATTTCCAGAATTAACGTTTGGGATTAATGACGTGCCCTGTTTATCAGCCCGGCCCTTTGTTCCCCTGCGGTCCTTCGCAAGCTTTTCAACAACTGTTTCTGAAAGCGATCTCTCCCCAGCCGATGCTTTTAATACTCCCTGCAAAACCTGATCTGCTTATGAAAATATCTGGAGTGAACTCTGGCCTAGAAAAACATGAAGCCTGGAAGAGGGTGGTGAAGTTGAGGTGAAAGGACACAAAGCCAAAACCCAGGGATCCTCTTGACTCCTGAAAGTTAGCAGGCTTGGAGGGAGCAGGCCGAAAAGGAGGCAGCCAGGCAGGGGCTGAGGGTAGGTGCCCAGTGTGGGGTTTGGTGTCACAGTTGCTTCTCATGGAAGAGGCAAAAATATGAAAAGCAACATGGGATTACATTCATTCTTTCTTTTTTTAATTGAAGTATATTTGACATGACATATTGGTAATACCAGTTTTAGGTGTACCACACTGTGATTTTTTGGCTGCCCTGGGTCTTTGTTGCTGCTCGGACTTCTCTCTAATTGGGCTACTCACTAGTTGTGGCACGCAGGCTTCTCTTTGCAGTGACGTCTCTTGTTGTGGAGCACAGGCTCTGGAGGGCTGGTTCAGTAGTTGCGACTTAGTTTTCCCTCGATATGTGGGATCTTCCTGGACCATGGTCAAACCTGTGTCCCCTGTGTTGGCAGGCAGATTCTTAACCACTGGACCACCAGGGCTTCCCTGGTGGCTCAGACAGTAAAGAATCCGCCTGCAATGCAGGAGACCTGGGTTCGATCCCTGGGTTGGGAAGCTACCCTGGAGGGGAGCATGGCAACTTGCTCTAGTATTCTTGCCTGGAGAATCCCATGTACAGAGGAGCCTGGCAGGTTACCATCCACGGGGTCGCAAAGATGCGGACATGACTGAGTGACTAGGCACAGCATGGGACCAGCAGGGAAGTCCTAACTCCGTGATCTGATGTTTGTATTTTGCCCTCTTTTGTATCGATTAGTATACATAGCCTGTATCCAGTCTCCTTATGATGCAGCCAAAAGATGTTAACTACAGCAAAATCTTCTCTGATACACAGCTTTTCCTGTTTCTCCATGTTCATTGGTTCTCAGTCTCCTGCTTGGTCCTGGCCACCCTTCACATCAGAACTCATTCATCACCTGCATCCTTGCTTAAACGTGACAGAGGCAACTTGTAGCTGGCATCAGGCTTTTCTTTTCATACTATCAAAGACTTTCGCTTGACTAAATCATTATCCCTTCCGTGTTGAAGAACATTCCTTTGCCTAAGTTATTTGAGTGGTTTCTGTCGGGACTTTGTTAAGAGACAATCCAAAGACAATTAACCGCAGCGAGGGGTGAGGAAGAAGGACTGTAATTTGGGTTTCTTCCTTCTATGGTATCTGAGACACTGCACCGTGTACCTGACTTTCTTCTGTCTTTGTTTTTTTATCTTCAACCCACAGGCTCAGCTGTCTGGCAGCTCATCGCATCCTTCCTGAGGCTCCCAATCTCGGGGACTCACTGCATCGTCGGGGCCACCATCGGGTTCTCCCTCGTCGCAATTGGTACCCAAGGTGTACAATGGATGGAGCTGGTCAAGATTGGTAATTGGCATTTTCTTTTACGTATAAGAAGGAAAGTTTACATTTTCTAGAGTAAGTGTTATTAAAAGTTACCATTATGTTTTTTTCCTTTAAATGTTCATGTATGCTGAAAATATTTTCCCTTAAAATTTCTGGTAGCAGAGATGGTGAACTGTTATGCGTTTTGTTTTTTAAACTCCAGATGCTCTTATCAAATGCCGCATGGTCATTCAGCTTTGAAAATAAGTGTCTTATCTGCTGTTCACAGGGAGTTAAGAAATTTACCTGGTTGAAATCAGTCTGTAGGCAGAGAAAAACCTTGGGCCCTTGTCCAGGAGTCAGAGTTCCTGGTGATGGGGAAGTGTGGAAGTGAGGTGCTTACCCCTGATGCATCCAGGAGTGCCCCCCAGTCTACCTGGTGCTCCTTCTGCATTGTGGGGTGCCAAGTGGGAACTGTTTGGAGAGGTCTGACAGCTTGCTTCCTGGCTCTGACTTCTTCAGCATGAGGAAAATCTATCGAACCCCATAAGTACCCACATGCTCACTGCGAAAAGCACACTCTCACCCACCTCCGTCATTTTATGAATCATAGTGGCCTCAGGACCCCCAGCCTGAACAGACCCCTGACCTGCCAGGCAGGACACAAATGGCCAGAGAACTCACCTGATCCCAGGAAACTCAGATGAACTCCCCGGAAACTCACCTGAGATCCTGGGAAGCTCGCCCGAGATCCTGGGAAGCTCGCCCGAGATCCCCGGCTCATGAAACAGTATTTCGATTCTGGCTGTACTTTAGAATTGCCTGGGAGAGCAATAAAGATATCAGCGCCCAGACCCCATTCCAAACCTTTGAAATCAGAATTCTGCAGCTGGAGCCAGAGCGTTAACTGGTTTTTGAAAACTCCCGCAGATGTTTCCAGTGCATGGCCAGAGGCTGGGGGTGACAGTGCCAGGCTGGCCTTGGAAGATGAAAGGGACGGGGCTGCCTTTTCATCGACCCCCGCAGCTGGCACAGAAAGGGGCTCTTCAGAGGCCAGAGCTGGGGTGGCCGGATGCAGGGTGTGCTGGAGGAGTTCACGGTTGTCGGGGTGGGGTTTGTGTCTGAGGGTGGTGACCCCCGTGTGGAGGTCAGTGGCTTTGTTGAGTTCCAAGTTAAGGTGAATAATTCTAGGAATGTTTGTTAATGTATGTGCTGTATGTTAGTTACCGCTTTTCATGTAAGTAGGACCTGAATTATGCAGAATTTTAACATTCACTAGATTTTCTTTTAATTATTCAGTTGCTTCTTGGTTTATATCTCCACTGTTGTCTGGTTTCATGTCTGGCGTGCTGTTTGTACTGATCAGAATGTTCATCTTAAAAAAGGTAAGCGAGTTTATTATCTCTTTTAGTTAAGTTTTAGAACTAAGTTTGGTTTTGCTCAATAAAAACTAATAGAGGGCTCAGGGGAATAATTAAGGCACAACCCCCGATGTGGGAATCAGACGTTATTATACAGCAGGCGGAAGACTCGGGTGGAGCACCCAGGGGCCCCCCGGAACCAGCACTGGACGTGAGGTGTCCTGCCCTATGACTTAGTTCATTGGTCAGCATTCCCGGGCACTATGCTCACACCTCAAAAAGGAAAGACAATTATTTTATGACCAGTAAACAGAATAGAGTGAGGTAGTGTTACGATTTTGAAACTGACCAGCAGTAAAAACAACTGGAGAATTTTTTTACCCAGATGGAAGGTATTTTCTATTTTCTAACGGAGAAGGGAAGCGTGAGACACTGGATTTTTTTTTCGTATCCTTGAGGACAAGATAAAAGAAGGAACTACACCTATGGGGGTACATTTTTTTATCAAAAATAAAATGAGATGAAAATGAAAACTTACTGAGATCAGTATTCTAGGGGCATGTCGGGTTGTCGCAGCGCTTTATAAGCCCTGCTGCTTGCCCTTGGTCACTCAGCACACGCCAAGCACACCGGACTTGCCTGCCTTCAGCTGTGTCCTTACACGGCTCTTCTTTGAGTCAGGCTAAGGTCTCTTGGGTAATCGCACACTGACCATCCCTTCTCCGGGGCTCCTGCTGTGCTCGGACCTGTTAACATCTTGGCAGGTGGCTGGTAGCCTCCCCCTTTTATTTCTGCTGCCCCGGGCATCCCTGCCAGGCAGGCTCCTGCCCCTCCTCTGCCCCCAGGTGTCCCTTCCTAGGAAGCCATGCCTTCCACCCCAGCTTCCACTGGTCTCCTCCCTTTGTGTTCCCACAAGCTCCCTGCCTTCTCATCACTGCACTCTCACATCGTCATGCGGGGATTTATTTCCTGCTTGGCTCCCTGTTCACTCTTTGTGAGATCTGTTGAAAGTGGAAACCGTGACTCCCTGTTCACATGTGTAGGCAGCGCCCAGCTCTACCTAGCCTTTCAGAGCCGCCAGCTGAGTGTCTGTTGAGAGAGAACAAAGGCCGCTTGGATGGGTGGCAGGTGATGGATGGAAAGAAAGAAAGGAGGGAGTGGGGAGACAGGAGGAGGAAAGGAGCCAGGGCTCAGTGAGACAGCTGTCATCATGTGTTAAGAATAGGTTCTCTGGGGACTTCCCTGTGGTCCAGTGGTTAGGAGTCCATACTTCCAATGCAGGCGTTGAGGGTTTGATCCCTGGTAAGGGAACTGGGTTCCCGCATGCCTTGTGGGGAGGCAAAGAAAAAAAAAGAGTAGGTTATTTAAGAAAACATAGGTGATTCAGTTACAGCACACAAGCAGAAGACTTTACACCTTCACAAGTTACCAGTTGGGAGTCTATCTTTAGCAGCTGTTGTCCCCAGAAAAGAACAGTTTGGAAGCAGAGGTGGTAGGCATGTGAGCATGTGGGCGTTCTGTTTTTGGTTCAGCCTGGGTTCCTGTCCTGGGTCCATGGCAGATCAGGGGACGGCGTGCTCCTCCCAGGCCCCTGCCCACCCCTTCATACCTGCCCTTCACCTGCCTGCCTCTGACCCTGTCTGCATCACCTCCCACCCCTGCTCTCAGCACTGCTTACACCTCACTTCCATTCACTCCATCCTCCTGACAAGTGCTGGTGGCCACCAGAGACATTCTAGGCGGGCTCTTGATGCACTTATGTTCTGCAAACGGGCTTAATTTCTACACGTTTGCATTTGACAGTAGGAACCTTTGAGATAGTCTCTCCTGATCCTGACTTCCGTAGCCCACATCAAGAGGAGGGCATGGCAGCCCGCTCCAGTATTCTAACCAGGAGAATCCCGTGGACACAGGAGCCTGGTGCGCTACTCCATAGGGTCGCAAAGAGTCGGAAACGACTGAAGTGACTTAGCATGCACATGTGCTACTGATCTGACTTCTGTAGCTCACATCAATGTTTAGACCTAAAAAAAAAAAGTTTAGACTTGATTTTCCTTGTAATGTGGGTAGGTAATAGATTCATATCAATGTACGAGAGTGTTTTACACGGTCATTAGAAATTAGCCCCTTTTTGAATTATTTAAGCAACACCTACATGCGAGTGCTGCGTTGAGTTCCCAGTTCATATTTTTGCGTCAGAATCCTCTGTGGATCCAAACCCTCAAACCCTACATTTTTCCTCTGTAAACCCTAAATTTCTAATATTCTCCCAGGTGATATTTTGCCTTAAACACGTGCAGTACTGTTCTTGTTGAATCATTAGATTTATGAAATGTTGTACCAGAAGCCTAAGGTTGTTTAAAAAAAAAAGTTTTCTTAGACAAAGAGCCCACAGCTCTTTTCAATGTGACAGTTGAAAGTGAAACACTCTACCTTGTGAAAAGGTTTGGAAACTCGTAGCACATGGTTCTGTATTTACTTTATGTATTTCAACACAGCAAACGTGTGTCACAGAGTCACATAAAATCTAGTAGTAACACCGTGGTGTTGAAGTCACTTGACTTTCTCAGGGCATCCTCGGAGGGTCAGGCCTGAAAATATTTGTTGAAGGTGGATTTTAGGGGGCCAGCGTGCACATAGTTAGAATAGCCAGTGCCCTGGGTCCTGAAGGGGAGGCCAGCTCAGGGTTTGGGTCCCGGGAGCCACCTCACCAGCAGTCCTCCTCTGTCCCCAAGTGTCCCACCAGCCCACGCGGTCCCTGTGCTTTGATGTTTCTGCTGATCCCCAGGGCAGCCCTTTGACACAGAGCTCGCTCGTGTGGGAGGGACAGCCCAGGCCAGTGCTGGGTCTGGGGGTGCACGCAACCCCAGGCGGGGCTTTCCCCGAGGAGCATTGCATGTCATCTTGCCTGAGCTGCCTGCAGACACCCCCTGGAGACCTGACCTGCCCCGTTATCTCCTTACCCCGCAGGAGGACCCCGTTCCCAACGGCCTCCGGGCGCTTCCCGTGTTCTACGCTGCCACCATCGCCATCAATGTCTTCTCCATCATGTACACCGGAGCCCCAGGTAAGAGCCTGCGGCAGGCCGGGCCGGCAGGCGGGCGTGGGAGAGTCCAGCCCGGGTGGTGGACTTGGGCTTGGCGCTGTTGCTGGCCGCCAGCCAGAAGCACTATACGCAGTCATTACGGAGCAGAGCAAAGAGTAGAAGGTGTGGTTCCTTGTTTGACATATTCAAGAGAGGTGTGAAATGGAAAAGCCGGAGACTTGGGTTAAAAAAAAAAAACAATTAAAATCCCCTTCCTGGTGCTGAGTCACAGGACATGATATGACAGCCCGGCCCTCTCTGAGCTGGGGGTCCGGGGGGCGGGAGAGGAGGGGGCACGTGTAAACAGCAGGTCCTCACCCCCGGATGGGGTTGGGGGGCTGTCACGTGTCCACACCACAAATATCCACCCCCCACCCCTAGAACTCATCAGACCAGTAGTCCAGTCACTAGGGCTGTGCTTTTTTTTCCCGCAGATACTGAAACCAGTGATATTTTTCTTTTCAGAATTATTCCTTTTCTTCCCATTCTGATGTCTCGTGTTCTTCTCTCCCAAGGGCTTGGGGTGGGGCCTGGTTAAAAATTCCTTTCTTTAACCTTTTCAGCAGGTAAAAAACTTTCACACAGTATTGGTGTTTGCACACGACTCCGTGTTGGTGAGCTCGCAGGGGCCTCACTCAGCACCTCCGTCCGAATCTCTGCAGAGAGGACAGTGGAGAGGGGTGCCCATTTCTCTCTGGGATGGGCCTCCTACAGCCGGACCCTGACACACCCGTCATCGTGGGGGCGTCCAGTCAGCAGAGGTGCTTGCGGTGGTGGTTTCCTTCTCGCTAATGTCCGTTAAGGATTCATACTCAGTTATGGGCCATATCTGACAAAAAATCTCGCTGTCTCTGTTAAAAAGGTGAAGTTTCTGCTAAATGGTGTGTCCTTACAGTCAAAAGCACCCTCTTCCGAAATGGGGGAAATCCTTATTAATTTCGCCAACTGGGTTTCCTCAAGGCAGTTTTTCTCAGGTTTTAATAGCCGTATCTAAATATATGTTTGTGTACTTCACTCTTTCTGAATGATTCTTTTTAACTGTATTCCTTTTTTATTTTTGGCTGCGCCGGGTCTTGCTTGCCGCGCGTGGGCTTTCTCTGGTTGCGGTGAGCCAGGGCTCCCCTCTAGTGCAGTGCCTGGGTTTGTCGCCGTGGCGGCTTCTCTTGTTGCGGAGAACCGGCTCTTGGCGCACAGGCTACAGGAGCTGTGGTGCACAGGCTTAGTTGCCCTGAGGCACGTGGAATCTTCCCAGACCAGACCCATTACACCCTGCATTAGCAGGCGGATTCTTTACCACTCAGCCACCAGGGATGCGCCCCACCCCGCCATGATTCATAGCACTACGTAACCTTCTTCTTTGGCACCTTCACAGCATTCAGAACGTGGCTCTTACAGCTTTGAAGAGTTGAGGTCAGGGCTTTCAGATTTCAGGGGCGGGGGTGCGGGGAGCAGTGAAGCATCACAGCTCCTTTAAGTTACATGAAAAGTGCAAGGTAAGCATCATGGTGAGCTGGAGAGAGGTGACACTCTCACTTCAGACAACAGCAGCCTGATGCCCCTTCGGGCTTGATCATTCAGAGTATAAGTATATTTGTCAAAGGCTGTTTTCATGATCCATTTAAAAAAAACCCAAAAAACAGAGGCAGAGAAAAAGCAGTTCTACAGCATGAATGAAGGCCACCCCACCCCAAGTCTGTGCATCTCACAAAGCTTTCTCGTGGTACCGGGTGGGCACTGGAGCACCAGGTGGGAAGTCACCTGGAGCAGAGAGATGCCACGTCCACCTGAGCCCTTGTCCTTAGTTGTACTCGGCTCCCAGAGCCCAGGTGAGCTGAACAGTTGACGACCAGACGCCTCCTGGGCTAGTGATGTAAGAGATTAAACAAATGAAGGCTAGGGGACCTTTGTCAGACAAAGTCCTAGAAATGGGAACTGGTGGACATGAGAATCATTTCTTTCTAATTCTGCATTTTTTTTCTAGCCTCTATTTCTCTCACTCCCTGGTTCTTGATTTGAATGTCAGAAGACCACAAATGTATGATTTTTATTAAAATTTGACTTTTTCTAGACTTACCTATTTTTTCCATCACCTCTTTTTCTCATCTTTTAAAAAAATTTTAATCTTTATTTTTTATCTTTTGGCCATCGCTTAGTTCCCTGCCCAGGGATCAAACCTGCATCCCTTACATTGGAAGTGTGTAGACTTAACCACTGGACCACCAAGGAAGTCCCTCTTTTTCTCATCTTTTGCTGAAGTTTTATTGCAAATTTGCTAGAAGAATCAGATTACTAAGAGATTAAATTATGCTAGAGAAATGAAACTATAAAATGAAAGAGGCAACCAAGGATACTATAAATACTTCATAGAGAAGTTTTGAAGAATAATAATGAATAAATGCTTTTATTGAGCTGAGTTTTAAATGAATTCACCTCCATGATAGCTCAGACAGTAAAGCGTCTGCCCTCAATGCAGGAGACCCAGGTTCGATCCCTGGGTTGGGAAGATCCCCTGGAGAAAGAAATGACAACCCACTCCAGTACTTTTGCCTGGAAAATTCCATGGACTGAGGAGCCTGGTAGGCTATGGTCCATGGGGTTGCAAAGAGTCGGACATGACTGAGCGACTTCACTTTCACTTAAGTGAATTAACTCTTCTAGGAAATCAGTCGTATCGCCAGCACCTCCTGACAGGTGGGAAACAGGCACAGTGAAGCTGGCTGATTGCCGAGGCCACATAACTAGTGAGGTACAGAGCAGACTTGCAAGTGGGCAGCCTAGTTCCAAGCCCCTGTTAGGGTATTCCGTTAACACGTGGCGGGGCAGGGGTCAGACACCCAGCATCTAGTGCCTGGTCCCCAATGTCGCTGAAAATGACGGTCAGAATACCTCAGCCTCATACATCCTTTCCTTTCTCTTCACGCTCTTTAAAGATGGCTTCCAGGGAGTTCCCTGGATGTCCAGTGGTTAGGACTTGGTGGTGCCTTTACTGCCAGGGCGCAGGTTCAATCCCTGGTTGGGGAACTAAGATCCCACGAGCCATGAAGCTCAGCCTCAGCCAAAAAAAAAAAAAGAAAAAGGCTTCTAATATATTGGGAAATGATATGGTTTTGTACCTATTTAATATCTAGGTAGTGTGAAGAGGGTGGATGCCCCTTTATTTGGGAATATCAGAAAGTCGGTACAAGAACCTGGGTGATGGATACTCACCTGGGGACACAGACGACGCTCCCCATGCTGGGAGAGCCCATCGCTTCCTCTCCCCGAGCCTCTGCCCCTCGTAAAGGAGAGACGGGTGGGCAGGGACCGCTGTGAGAGGGAGGCCGCAGGACAGGAGGTGACGAGGGCAGGGCACCGAGCTTGGTGGCTGCTCATGATAGCGCTTTCTACCCTTGGGGGTGGGGTAGGAGGGTTCCTTCACCACCATGGGTCATAAGTAGCCTCATCTCTCCAGCCTTATGTCTCCGGCGTGTCCTGAGTCAGCTCGTCTCTGTCTCCCCACACACGCTGCTGTGGGAGCTTTTCCTTACTTGAAGTTTGGGGGTGAGGGGCTTGCGTAGGGAAGGAAGGAGGTCAGGACTGAGGGTCCAGCCAGAGTCAGAAAAGGACTTTGCTAAGGTCTTGGATCTGGGGAGTGTTTCTAGAATATCAAGTAGGTGAGTCCAAATCCTATTTTATTTAAACACTGAAGGTTACCTTCGCCCTTGAAACTAAGACGTTAACTCCATCCTGTCTCCTCATGCCGGCCTCTCTGCTGTCCAGCTGGGTCGTCTGTAGCCGTGGGGTCCTCTCTGGGGACAAGTGAGGCGGGAAGAGCCACTTCCACAGACTCAGTCCTTTGCCCCTTTCACAACTTGCCGGCCCTTGTGCCGATTTTGAGATTTAATCTTCCTAGTCCTTTCTTCCTTAAAGCATTTCCATTCAATGTAAGGGGCCTTAGAGATAAGAGGAAAGAATGAAATGTTCTAACAAAGAGTGGTGGCCTCAACCGAACCCTGTTGCAACTTTCAGAGACTCTGAGAAGCGGCACTTTTCCTCGTGGAGTTGAATCTGGTTGGGTCCCCGTGGGCTGAGTCACGGAGCTCTGGTTTGACTTCTTCCCTTCCTCCTCCCTAAATTATTTTGAAGTTGTTTATATCTTGGGCTTAGTTTGATTTGTTTTACTTTGCGTTTGACGTGACTTTTCTCAGAAGTCATCCTTATACTTCAGAGACCAAGTTAGCAGTCTTCAAAAATTGTCTTGGTCTTTTTGTCCTTAAAAAAATAATTCACAAGAAGCAAAAATAACTTGAAGAAATAAAGTGCTTACTTGGGTTGGGTTGGATACAAGCCTGAAGTTTATTTTTGATGAAGGGCTTCAGCTGCACGGGACCTGGTTTTTGTTCTGCTTTTCTAGAACGAATACTGAGGGAGGTTCATGGCACACGACTTCGTGGAGTCAGAGCAGATTAGCTAATGATGCTTCCCAAGTCCAAGTCTGGTCCCTACACCAGGAGCACCGGCATCACGTGGTCACTTGTCAAAAATGCAGATTCTCAGGCTTAGACCCGCTGAACCAGAAACACAGGCCAGCCTCAGGGTTTACAGGACTGAGTGCTTGGGGTGACCTGATGCTTGTGCGTTTGGAGGGTCCCTGCTCTAACCACCTCTTTACCTGTTGTTGTTCTTCAGTTGTTAAGTTGTGTCTGACTCCTCGCAACCCATGGACTGCAGCATGCCAGGCTTCCCTGCCCTCCACTATCTCCTGGAGTCTGCTCAGATTCATGTCCATTGAGTCGGTGATGCTATCCAACCATCTCATCCTCTTCTGCCCTCTTCTCCTCTTGCCCTCAATCTTTCCCAGCATCAGGGTCTTTTCTAGTGAGTCAGCTCTTTGCATCAGGTGACCAAAGTTGGAGCTTCAGCTTCAGCATCAGTCCTTTTAGTGAATATTCAGGGTTGATTTCCTTTAGGATGGACTGGTTGGATCTCCTTGCAGTCTAAGAGACTCTCAGGACTCTTCTCCAACACCACAGTTCAAAGGCATCAATTCTTCGGAGGTCAGCCTTCTTTATGGTCCAAGTCTCACATCCATACATGACTACTGGAAAAACCATAGCTTTGACTATATAGACCACTTTATCTAATAACCCTAACCCTAATCCGAACCCTAGTAATATGAACCTTTCACCATAAATGCTGCTATCTTATCACAGTCCTTATGTAAAGAGGTGCTCTTCAAAAGCCCAAACTCCTCACCAACAGATGAATTCTCAGACTCCACCAGGCCTGGTGTCTGGGTTCCCCAGAGTGGTCTGTGCCTGAGATGGGGCTGCCTCCTCTCCTCTTCCTCCTTCTCCCCTCCTCCCCCTTCTCCATCTTCTCTTCCTTTCCCCCTCCTCCCTCTCCCCCTCCTCCTTTTCCCCTCCCCCTCCATCTCTTCCTCCACCTCCTCCCCCAGTGGCAGCCCTTCTGGTCCAGCCCCAGGGAACCCAGAGCATCAGGCACCCCTCAAGTCCCCACTGACTGAGGAGAAGGAGCTTGGTTCCCAGAGGTCCTCTGTGTTCTGTGTTCGGTTTTTATATTCTGAGCTGTAGGGAGAGGGCGTTGGAGCTGGGGTGGTTCCCAGCCCTGGGTGGGGAAGGCCTGGTCTGAGAAGAGTCTCCAGTTTCACTTAGAGCAGAGTTCAGAACGGAGTAATTTGAACTCACTTCCTTCTCAGAACTGTTGTAAGTAAACCCTGGTTTGAGAAAGCTAGTACCATATGCAGGGGAAGAAAATCCCAATTATAGGGCAGATTAGGAAAGAGCATTTTTTAATTTCAAAGTGGTGCTTCATCTTCTTAAAGTTGCCCCAGGATTCCTTTTACCTAGGGAGCCCCTCCAGTGCTTTGAACATGTTGATCTGAAACATAACAAAAACTAGTGACTCCATTTATCAGGGAAGGGAGGACTAGCAAAAAGTGATTCTTCAAAGGAGATTGACTTCTGTGTGTGTGTGTGTGTGTGTGTGTGTGTGTGTGTGTGTGTGTGTTAGTTATGGTGGGAAAATGTCCACAGTATATTGTTATGTGAGAAATGCGGGCCCAGAACAATATATACAGTATAGTTTACATCTATTAAATTTAAGTCAAAGTAAAAGAAATCCACACAAACATGCTGCACTAGATGTTTGTTTATCTCTAGAAAATGCCTGGAAAGATACATACCAGTTATTTATCAGTGTTTCTCTGGAAGTGGCTTCAGAGGGGAGGACGGGAGGCAATTTCATATTTGCACATCCTACAATTTTGTATGGCTGGCTTTTTTAAATCTTTATTTTATATTGGAGTATAGTTGGTGTACTATATGGTGTTAGTTTCAGGTGAACAGCAAAGTGGTTCAGTTATACATGGATCTGTTTTTCTTCAGAGTCTTCTCCCGTATAGGTTATTACAGAATATTGAGCAGAGGTCCCTGTGCTATACAGTAGGTAGGGCCTTGTTGATTATCTATGGCTGATCTTTTTATAATCTTGTATTATTTATAAAATTAAACCAGAGAAAGCGAGAAGAGAGGGTGCAGGAGAGGTGGGTGAGAGGTATAAGGGAACTAATATGGGCTAGAGCCTTACGGGTTTTATGGAAGCTTCATTTTCCCGAAGTAACTAACACACACACACACACACACAGACCGCATTTGTAGAATCACTTTTTACTAGTCCTCTCATTGCTAATAAATGGAGTCACTAGTTTTTATTCTGTTTTAGATCAACATGCTCAAAGCATTAGATTGTAACAGTGATTGTTGTATGTGAAAAACAAGAGCTGTAGCAAAGGAAGGAGTCCGGAAGACCGTGAGTGTGTCTAACTGTTCTCTTTACTTCCTCCCCAAGTCCGCTGGATATCCTGATCTTCAGGGGGCTGGGGAGAGAATTGCAAGGATGCCTGAGGTTTGAGCTGAATTGCTATTCATCATATCTTTCCTGTTTAGAAAATGAAAGAGCTGGATATGAAAGGCCATTGAGGGCTGGAGCCAGGCCTGGGCTTCCATGCGCCCAGTGTGGGCTCCTGGCAGCTGCTCTTGGCCAAGGGATGGAGCAGTTCAAGCCCAAGCCGTGTCCTACTTTGCCTTCCCTGGGATGCGGGCCGAGCCTCAGCGCCCTCTTGAGCATCTTATCTGAGGATACTTTGAGATCCTAGCAGGAAGGCCATTCATTACCAACTATTTTTGTCAAAAATTTTGTTTTAAAAAAGTCTTACCTTGAATTTGCAGAAGGAAAAAAGTTTTCCCCTGGAGGCACATGGATTCAAGGGCTTTTCTGTGCTTGATTTTTGCATTTCATTTCATTTTTTTTATCCGTGAAACTTGATTCTGTATATTTAGTTCAGTTTAGAGCTGGGTCCCATAACCGTTAGTCAGCGTCTCTTACCAGAAGCTTTAAAAGTAAGTCCTGCTGCCCTTTTTTGTTTTTTTAAATTGGAGTATAGTTGATTTATAGGGTTATGTTTGTTTCAGGTACGGCAAAATTAATTAGTATTATATACATATACTTAACACATATAATACATAATATGTATAATATATAAATACATAACTATATAAGTACATAGTTTATAATATAGAAATCATATATAATGTAAATTATATATAATGGATAATTATATAATTACATATTAAGCATATAATATTATATAGTATATTCTTAATGTACAATGTCATGTATTATATATCATATGTATTCTTTTTCAGGTTCTTTTCCCTTTAAGATTTAACCTTATAGGTTATTACTAAATGTTGAACATAGTTTCCTGTGCTATATAATAGGTCCTTGTTGTTCATCTATTTTATATATAGTAATGTGTATCTGTTGGGCTTCCCAGGTGGCTGTAGTGGTAAAGAATGCAGGAGTGCCAATGCAGGAGACGTAAGAGATGCAGGTTTGATCCCTGGATCAGGACGATCCCCTGGAGAAGGGAATGGCAACCCTCTCCAGTATTCTTGCCTGGAGAATCCCATGGACAGAGGAGCCTGGTGAGCTGCAGTCCATGGGGTCGCAAATAGTCAAGATACACTGAAGCGACTGAGTATGCACAGTGTGTATCTGTTAATCCCCAACTCCTAGTTTATCCCTCCTTCCTTTCCCCTTTATAAGCAGAAGTTTATTTTCTATGTCTGTGGGTCTGTTTCTGTTTTGTATGTAAGTTAATGCTGGTGTGCTTTTGATGCTCTGTTAATTTACTAAATTGCTGAAATAGTTCCCCATTCTGTTCCTCTGTCTCTCTCACCATCGACAACTCACCCATCTTCCTGGTTCCTTTGCTCTTCCGCCATCTTCCCCCCACCCCTGGCTTTTTTCCCCTGTGTCTCCCGCCCCTTTCACCCTCTGATCTTCCATCCAGCCCTGTGACTCAGAGGGTGGCTCCAGAGCTTCCTGGCTACTTTCCAGGCCAAACCAATGGTGAAGGCGGTTGTGATGGTAAAGGTTCAGGAGCATGTGACCTTGGGGCTCATCGTCCCCGCAAAGCATCATGAGCCTTGTGTGTGGCCAGTCTCAGCCTGTCCCTTTCGGGTGTGGGTCCTGATGCCCTCCGGAGCCTGTGTGACCTCAGCACAGAGATGGGCCTGGGAGGAGCATGTTGAGCGGCCCTGCTCTGCTCTGCTATGGGCTCTGCTCAGAGGGGATGGAGGAGAAGGAGGTCTGGGAGCAACAGTATTCTCTCGTTCAGACACTCATCTCTCCACTTCCTGGGCTTCATCTGCCCACCCTCAGCACCCAGAACTCGCCTGTCTTAGATCAGGCGAAAAAGGCCAAAAGTAGCACAAGTGTCAGCTTTATCATCAGCTCAACCAGAAGCCCCAAAGGAGACAGTGAGAACTCTTCAAAAGCTAGGTAGTTTTAAGCCAAAGTTGGTTTGATGTTAGTAATTAACAGTTACCATTCAGTTCAGCAAGAAACCACATCGGAGTGGTCCTTTCCCACGTGTCTGGACACTGACATGCAGACACAGAGCAGAAGCAGGGAGCCCCGGCCACAGGCACGGCCAAGTGAGGTCAGCCTGAGTGGTTTTATAAGCAGCTCCAAGCCTGGATCCGGGGACAGAGCCAGGGCTGGGGTGGGGCTGCCGGTCGCCCCGGCACAGCTCCACGTGGGGCCTCGCTTGCTGGTGTGTCCGGGCACTAGAGGGTGGAGCCGCCTGGCTACTGAGTGTCTGCTCCCACCAGTGACCCCTCCATGGTGCCAAGGCTGGGTGATTCTGGCTTCTTACTTTTCATACTTGTATATGCTAATCCTGACTCCCCATTTAGAGTGTTAACGACCCATTCTCCCTCTTACCGTTACCAAAATGTCTAACAATACCTTACCTGAGTAATTTTGAATTGGTTTATATATATAGAATGGTTTGTGTCCAACTCTTTTTGACCCCATGGACTGTAGCCCGCCAGGCTCCTCTGTCCATGGGATTCTCCAAGCAAGAATACTGGAGTGGGTTGCCGTTCCCTTCTCCAGGGGATCTTCCTGACCCAGGGATCAAACTCAGGTCTCCTGCATTACAGGTGGATTCTTTACTGTCTGAGCCACCCTTACTTTTTACAGAATGGTTAACGGTGAGCAGTTATACTCCAATGAAAAAAATAATGGAAAAAAAAGAAAGTCAGTTATATATTTAAAAAAAAGAACAGTTAATAGTAACAAAGCCGGCAGCATTAGAGATTTATTTAAGAGCGGAGTTTTAAATAGTTCACTTCTTTCAAACTTGAAAAAAAGTTTAACAATTTACAAAAGTGTGTGCCTATCATAAATTTTCCAAGTTAGCAGTATGAAAGCACAAAGTAAGTGCTCTAGGAGCCTTTAGCAAACAAACAAGCAGATAAATAAATAGACCTGATTTTGCTTCCCAAATGACGGTGAGTTTCTGCTTTTCAAGTTATTGAAGTATTTTTTTAGTTGTTTTTTTTCTTCTTTGCCTTCTCTGGTTTTGCCACCGTCTGTGGGCTTGTGACTAAGAGCCCTTCTCTCCTTCTGTTTAGAAAGAATGTGGTATAATGTTGAGGGCCTTGGGCTTGGGAGTGAGATGGCGGGGTGGGTGGCCTTGTGCTTGAGATGGACAGTGTATAGCGCAGGGAGAGACCCCTCCTGTTTCCCATCCCTCCACAGGAGTGACCGCTGGTTCTTCCCAGAACTTTTCCAATCTGTTCAGGAGTGTACACTTGGTGGGGGGGAGGGGATGGTGGTGTTTCTCTTCTAGACGTAAGTTGGGTGGTGCTGCACACACGTGATCTCGCTGGCCTTTCTCACTTAACTAGACAAGAGCGTCTCTTCTCAGTCCCTTTATCTCGCCCTCATTTTATGCCGTGCTCCACGCTGACTCCACACTCCCACGATGACGCATGCATCGGTTGTCTTGCAAACTCTTATTGTTACAGGTAATGCTCCAATGAGCACTCGGGTGCCTGTCTCCTTGTGCCTGTGCAAGGGTGCACCAGTGAGTGTCTGAATCACACCTGTGTCACCAGGGGAAGGGAAGCCTGCAGGGCAGGGAAGCCTGATGTCTCTCCACCTTCTACCTTTTTACTGATTGAGGGAATGGCAACTTTGTGTGCTGGAGTGGATAGCAATGAAAAGCTTTTCTGTGTTGTAATTCCATGAGTTGCCCCTTGAAAGAAGAATTAAGCTTGAAAGTCAGTGTCGTTTGAAAACACTTTTCTATCTAAGCTGACTTTATTTTTTTTTTTTGACAATAAAAGGGTTTATTTATGCATTGGAAGACTTCACAGAAAAGAAATGAGCCCTCAGAGAAGCAGTTAGACTTTGGGACTTATGTACCATTTTGACAAAGGGTGATAAATTATGGAAAGAGACTAGGAAACGCACGGAGGAAACTAACAGGATAAGAGAGTTAGTGTGGCAAGGTCTGTCTGTGCGGACCCATCTTAGTGGCGGTGCCTGGTCTGCGGTGATGGGAGTCACTCTCCTCTTCCTGGAACGAGGAAGGCACGTTTCTCCCAAGAAATTTATGCCCTGCTGTCCGGCAGTTACAAAGCAGGGCAGCAGACTCTTCCTGCATCTGCTGTTTCTCAATTTAAGCTGCCTTTAAAAAAGGTTTGTGTGTGTGGTCCAAGCGTCACGTCCATTTAAAGCCGGGCTGCTGACTATTGAGAAACCAGAGAGGCGGCTGTCAGCCTTGCTGTGGCCACTACAGCCCTGAGCTTTGGGCTGCCCAGGGGAGGTGGGGGTGGGCATCCGGAGGGCAGACAGACCCCTTCTTACCCCCGTTTGTCCACTCAGGAATTTAGGTATTGAGATAATACTATAAATGGGTTTATTCCCAACTTAATATGTTGTTTATGCCAAGTTGGTCACTTTTTAATGATTAGCTTACTCACTGAATTAACAACATAGTCACAAGGTAAATAGTGTATCTCAGTATTTTTTTACAATTTTATAATCTATTTATTTGGCTGCATTGGGTCTTCTTGTGGGCATTCTCTACTTGTGGAGAGGGGGACTATTCATTGTTGTGGTGTGTGGGCTTCTCATTGCAGTGGCTTCTCTTGTTGTGGAGCTCTAGCACTCTAGAGCAATGGGGCCCTAGGGTGCATGGGCTTAGTCGTTGGGGTGCACAGGCTTAGTTGCTCCGAGACATGTGGAGTCTTCCTGGACCAGGGATCGAACCCGTGTCCCCTACATTGAGAGGTGGATTCTTATCCACTGCACCACCCGGGAAGTCCCGGTTGTGTGTCTTAAACACAAGACTTTGTTCCCGAGAAAGTCTAGCACAGTATTGTGGCTGAGAGTTTTATTAAACACAGAATCCAGATGATGCACTTCAGGATCGGGGAATGGCAGGAGTGGGGATGCCACACCCGACCTTGGAGATGTGTCCAGTGACAGCTGTGTCCCCTCTGTCCCCAGTGATGGGCCTGGTCCTCCCCATGTGGGCCATCGCCCTCATCTCCTTCGGGGTCGCACTGCTGTTCGCCCTCTTCGTGTGGCTCTTTGTGTGTCCGTGGATGCGGAGGAAAATAACAGGTAAGTGCTTTTCTGTTCTTTGATTTGCAAAAAGGCTCTGATTCCTGAGCCTGCAGGCATCATGCACCGTGACCTGAGTAACAGAGGGAACACAACCACGGCCAGGCCAGTCCTTGTCTCATGGCTCCTGTCTGCTTTCTGGCTCAGACTTTTCCTGGATAACTTGGGATCCTGGTGAGAATGAGGTCCTAGTTGCCATGGGTAACGGCAGGTAGCAAATCAGCAGCATAGCACTGCCCTGCCTCAAGAATGGCAAAAGGTAAAAAGATTCCGAGTGTGATAACTGGAATTCCCACGCTTCTATGGTGAAATAAAAACTGGTACAACGATGGGAAAAGTTAGTTTAGCAGTTTCCTATGAAGCTAAGCAAACATTTACCATATGACTTAAGTAATTCCACCGCTAGGTCTTTATCCAAGAGAAGTAAGACTTGTACACAAATTAAGTCATCCTAGCCAAGAAGTGGAAACAACCCACAGGCTCGTTAACAAGTGAGTGGATAACCAGTTATTCATACGGTAAAGGACAAATTAGCAATGAAGAGGGTGAACTACCAGGAGGAGCCACGCACAGACAAGCGCGTCCTGTAGGATCCCCGGGGACAGCCACCCATAGCCACAGAAGCCACTGGCTGCTGGAGACCACTGCGGGGGGGATGTGAGGGAACTTTGCAGGGACAGAAGGGCGCTTTAGGAACAGGACGGAGCTTCGCAGGCACAGGAGGGAACTCGGCAGGACTCTGCCTTAACTGGGGGGTAGTGATAGGCTGTACTCACTTGTCACAGGTCATCCACCTGCGCATTTTAAAAGGTATAAATTTCATTGTACAGAAATTATACCTCCGTGAAAGCAGTTTGTTAAAAAAGAAGACTCTGGCTTAGAAAATTGCAGGAGCTGTTTTCCTGTCACTGGCAACATGTTTCAATTCCAAGCCTTATGGCCACACGCTTTTACAGGGCTCTCAAAAGAAAAGAAGTATTTACTTTTGGCCTCAGAGTGTACCTTACAATCGTGGCGTGATATGGACATATCTGAATTTGAAAATCTACATTTCAAAGAAGAACTGAACAACTGAGGAGACATTACCATGCTTATGAATGGGAAGGCTCAATACCGGAAAGATGTCAGTTCTCAAATCGGTCTGTACATGTAACGCAATTTAAATAAAAATCCCAGCAGGATATTTTGTAGATTTAGACAAGTCACTTTAAAAATGTATATGGAGGACTTCCCTGGTGGTCCGCCTGCCATTGCAGGGGACAGGACCCCAGGAGGATCCCTCGTGCTGGGAGCAGCTGGGCCTGTGAGCCACAGTGAAGGGACGCCCCCAGTCGCTGCAACTAGAGGAAGCCCTCACGCAGCCCCAAAGACCCAACTCAGCCAAAAAGAAACACTTCATTAATTAACAACATTTTATAGGGAAAGGGACTGGAATGGCCAAAACAAATTTGGGAAAGAGTAAAGCTGAAGGACCTGTGCCACAAAAAGCTACAGGAGAGTGTGGGACTGGTGAGGAAATAAACACCTAGGTTAACAGAACAGGATACAGTCCAGAAACAGACCCGCAAATATGGCCAATTGATTTTCAACAGAGTCAGTTCAATGGAGGAGGAAGAGTGTTTACACTCAATGATACTGGAATAACTGAGCATTGAATGCCAAAAAGAGAACCTTGACCTAAAGCCTTATACCTTGCAAAAAAAAATTAACTCAAGATGCATCATAAGTATAAATGTAAAATGGAAAACTGAAACTTTGGGAGCAAAAAGAGGAAAACTTTTGGGACCTTGGGTAGAGCAAAGAGTGTTTAGGTTTGATACCAAAAACACAATTCATAAACGAAGTTGGTAAAATGCACTTCATAAAAATTAGAAACTGTTGCCCTGTAAGAAACACTATTAAGAGAAAAGACAAGCTGCAGACTGGGAGAAGGTGTTTGCAAATCTTCTAACAAAGGACTTGTATTCAGAACATATGCAGAAAGCTCAGAAAACAACCCGATTGAAAACAAAAAATTTAAATAGCCGTTTCACCAAAAAAAGATACATGAATGGCAAATGAGTCCATGAAAAGCTGCTCGACATCAGAAATACAGGTTAAAATCACAATGAGGTATCCCCACACATCTATTTTAATGGCTTTAAAATAAAAAAAAAAAGGATAGTGCTAAATGCTGACAAGGATGAGGCACGGCTGGAATGTTCATGCACTCCTGGTGGGAATGCAAAATGGTACAGCTGCTCAGAAAAGGAGTTTGATGGTTTCTTACAAGGTTAATCACTTACCCACTCCTAGGTGTTTACCCTAGAGAAATGCAAATTTAAATTCACACAGAAGCCTGGAGATGAATATTTATAGCAGCTGTATTTGCTGTCACCAAAAACTAAAAGCCTGGATTATCCACAGAACAAACACACACGTATTTATGGAAATAAATACATCCACATATTAGACCGGCAGTGACTCGGCAGTGAGGACGAGTGGGCTGCTGAGCCTGCACCAGCATGGATGAACCTTGGGCGCATTAATCGTGCCACGTCTGAGGAGCCAGCCTCAGAAGCACATCTTATGGTTCCATTTACATGACATCTGGAAAAGATGGAGACCAGACAGGTGGTTTTCAAGAGCTAGGGCAGAGGGGCTGACCATAGAGGAGCTTTGGGGGCTGATGGAATCCTTCTCTAGCCTGATTATGGTAGGTGTTATAGGAATCTAGACTTTTAAGATTTTGTTTTTAATGTGGACTGTTTTTAAAGTCTATTGAATTTGTTACAGTACTACTTCTGTTTTATATTTTGGTTTTTTGGCCACAAAGCACGTGAGATCTTGTGGGATCTTGGCTCCCTGACCAAGGATCGAACCTGTATACCCTGCGTTGGAAGGTGAAGTCCCAACCGCTGCACCGCCAGCAAGACCCCTAGACATTTTTTAGAATCAGCATTCTACACACACAGAGCCAGTTTACCACATGCAAGTTTTAAAAGCTAATAATTAAAACACTACATTAGTACATACCACTTCAAACTAAGTAGTGATTTCACACTATGACGGATTCATATCCAGCTGCTTCTTCCTCTCCTGTGTAACCGCTCACTGCTCTTGACTGAGAAGGAGCCCGCTTAAACATCCAGTGGGAGTGATACACTAAACCTGAATGCTCTGATGTTTAAAGCTTTTTCTGAGTGGCGGTGTTCAGTTGCTAAGTCGTGTCGGACTCTGTGACCCCATGAACTGCAGCATGCCAGGCTTCCCTGTCCTTCACTAATTCCCTGAGTTATGGACCATAAAATCTTTGCTCCCACCTTTAGGCTGTAATGTTACAGTAGGAAACTGACATTACTACCCATTCTGGCTTGCCAAGGGGTTTTTTTTTTTGGCCAGTGCTGTCTATTTTGACATTTCAATACATATGTCCCTTGTTCTAGCCATTTAAGTACAGACTACAGTTAAGGGCATGAACAGAGAGTAAACTGACTGCATTTTACTACTTGGGTGACCTTCAGCAAGTGATTTAATCTCTCTGGGCCTCAGTTTGCTCATTTATAAAATAGAGAAAATCGTAATACCCATTTCATACATTAACACGTTTTTTGGGGACTTCCTGATGGTTCAGTGGTTAAGAGTCCATGCTTCCACTGCAGAGGCCCAGGTGTGATCCTTGGTTGGGGAGCTAAGATCCTACAAACTGCACAGTGTGGCCAAAAACAGAACAAAAAACAAACAACAAGAAAAACGCAGTTAAAAAAATGTTATTATAACCGTTACAGATATTAACTTTTCTCGTCTACACTGTCAGCAGCTTGAGATCAGAAATCTGTGTGTACCTTTGTTTGTTCCTTGTAGTAAACAAACAGTTTTTTTTAAAAAAAATCTGTCTTTTAGATTTAGATAAATATAGAGATAGAGGTAGAAAGATTATGGGCAGGAAGAGAAGGGGATGACAGAGGACGAGATGGTTGGATGGCATCATCAACTCAACGGACATGAGTTTCAGCAAGCTCTGGGAGATGGTGAAACACAGGGAAGCCTGGTGTGCTGTAGTCCATGGGTTGCAAAGAGCCTGGACACGACTGAGTAACTGAACAACAGAGATAGAGGTAATCTATCCAGGTAAATATAGAAATGGAGGTGATGCATGAGTGTATCCAGCAGAGGAACTAAGAAGACTGTGTCCGTGTCAGTTGGGTAGGTTAGAGCTTAGACGTTTGCTCAGGGAAGTGTGAGGCAGCAAGACCATGAATCCACATACCAGATCTGATTACCAAGAATGTGCTCCAGCTTCAAAACCACTTTTTCAAAATCCCTGGTTTCTTTTGAAGGTAGAGGATTTTTAAAAGTAAGCAGAAACTCGGTTCCTTTTGAGGAAAATGATTTACTTGTTTCCTAAGACTTGGTGACCTGAAGAAGTCTGAGTGCAGTCTCTTACTGAACAGAAGAAAAGCAAACAGACCCTGACAGTATCAATGGGGACAAAAAGGATAAATATTCAGTGATTCTGAGGTCAGTTTAAGAACACAGAAGGCCGGTCTAGATGGTTGTAGAATTTACAGAATGTTTACCTTGGGAATCAGATCTAACCCTGTCTTTTTTGTTGCTTTTGGATGAGATGACTCAGGGATAAGTCTCCATCTTTCCCTGAAAATTCCCTGAACTTTCTAACGTGTTTCCCAGATTGAATTGTCCACTTTATTTTCCCTTTTTTTTTGTTCCCAAAGTACGAAAGTATCACGATAAGTATTTATTTTTATATTCATTTGTCAATAATAAGAATTCTCTTCCAAAGTTTTCAGTTATGACTCTTACTTTCTTCAGGCAAATTACAAAAAGAAGGTGCTTTATCGAGAGTCTCTGATGAAAGTCTCAATAAAATTCAGGAAGTGGAGTCCCCAGTATTTAAAGAGCTGCCAGGTGCCAAGGCTCATGACGACAGCACTGTCCCGCTCACAGGCTCAGCTGCGGAGCCCTCGGGGACCTCAGAAAGCATTTTGGGGGGTCACCACCCCCGGACCCCATATGGTAAGTCCTTGGGGGCTGGGGTGGCATGGGGCAGAGGGCAGCTTTTGGGGGGGGCCTGCTGGCCTGCATGTGGCAATGAGGCTCCAGTTCATACAAGTGTCCCCAGAGAAAACTTGGGGGCTGAAGGGCCCAGGGTTTGGTCAGTCCCAGAGTGGGCTTGTTCCTGTCCCGTGACTTTCCTCCAAGAGCCATTTACCTGCAGTCTCCCAGCAGCACCTCTGGGCCCCTCACCCGTGTCTTCCACGTGCAGTCACCTAACACTGGAGATCGGATTATCAGTTTATCCAGTCCTGGTGGCTCAGATGGTAAAAGCATGTGCCTACAATGGGGGAGACCAGGGTTCAATCCCGGGGTCGGGAAGACTCTCTGAAGGAAATGGCACCCCACTCCAGTACTCTTGCCTGGAAAATCCCATGGATGGAGGAGCCTGGTAGGCTACAGCCCATGAGGTCGCAAAGAGTTGGACACAACTGAGTAACTTCAGTTTCACTTTTATAAACACCTTCCTCCTGGGAGATGCAGAGAGAAAGCTGATGTCGGAACCAGGGCGGTGGTCCCACTAGAGAATCGCAGAAACCATCAGGGCCATCGTGGGGGTCCTCTGTCCCACAGTGTTTGTGGACAGTGATGGGCCAGCTCCTGCCTCTGCGAGGCCCGCCTCCCTACAGGGGCACTAGCACTGCCATCCAGGCTGTATCTGCGACTTGGCCAAGAAAGAGAATGAACTCTGCCCACTGATCTGACAGACCACCTTTGACTGTGTTAACTGGCCTTTTTTTTTTAATTGAAGTATACAGTTGATTAAACAGCATGTTAACTTCTGCTGTACAGCAAAGTGATTCATATATATGTGTGTATATGAATATATGTACATCCTTTTTTTTTAATATTCTTTTCCATTATGCTTTATTATAGGATATTGAATATCGTTCCGTGTGCTGTACAGTAGGACCTTGTTTATCCCTATGTATAAAAGCTTACATCTGCTAACCCCAGCCTCTCACTCCATTCCTCCTCCATTCCCCCTGCCCCAAGCACCGGTCTGTTCTCTATGTCCGTGACTGTTTCTCTTTCATAGGTGGGTTCGTTTGTGTCATATTTTTAAGGAGCACCTGGAGTGTATATCTCACAGGGAAATAGGTTGAGTCCCTCTTGTATCAAGTTTTCTGTAAAATAAGCTCCTGCTAGGGATCCTCCTTCTGCCCCTTCCTGGAAAAGGAAAGAGTGCCTCCGCGATTTGTGGCAGACACATTTTAGGAGAGTGCAGCATCGTTTTTTAACTGCCGTATTGTTAGTTTTACCTTTGCTGTATGTTTTCAAGTTTCCGTTTTTATTTTTACCATACTGCATGGCCTGCATAGTCAAGTTGGAAAATAAAGAGTACGGTGGAAAAATGCAAAAGCCCTCACTGTCCAGCCTTCCTGAGCTGACGTGGTAGCCCCACAGCATCCCAGGCCAGGCTCAGTCTGTCCCTTGTCCCCTCAGGCTGGGCTCAGTCTGTCCTTTGTCCCTGCAGGCCGGGCGCTGTCCATGACGCACGGCACCACCAAGTCACCCGTGTCCAACGGGACCTTCGGCTTCGACGGCACGGTGCGGGCCGATGGCCACGTGTACCACACGGTGCACAAGGACTCGGGGCTGTACAAGGACCTGCTGCACCGCATCCGCGACGAGCGGCCGGCCGACGGGGCCCCGCGGCAGCTGCGGCGTAACAACAGCTACACGTGCTACACGGCAGCCATCTGTGGGCTGCCAGGCCTGGCCACGCGCCGCGGCGACGCGCCTGCACCCGAGGACAGCGAGAAGCTGGTGGCCGACGCCGTGGCCTACTCGCGCCGCCGGCTGCGCTACGACAGCTACTCCAGCTACTGCAACGCCGTGGCGGAGGCGGAGATCGAGGCCGAGGAGGGCGGCGTGGAGGTCCGGCTGGCGCCGCCGCTGGCCGAGCCCGAGCCGCCGCGGGACGACCCGGCAGACGAGGAGAAGGAGGAAAAGGACTCGGCCGAGGTGCACCTGCTCTTCCACTTCCTGCAGGTCCTCACCGCCTGCTTCGGCTCCTTCGCGCACGGTGGAAATGACGTGAGGTCAGGAGCGGGGCGGGGCCAGGGCCTGAAGAGGGGCGGGGCCAGAGCAATGGGCGTGGTCTGGTGAGGGGGCAGGGCGAGGGAAGGGGAGATGGGGGCGGGGAGGATGAGGGCGGGGCCGGGCATGGCAGACACCTGGCCCACCCTGGAACCACGCGGGTTGCAACTGCCAGGGGTCTGCCAACGCCAGGTTTTGCCCACAAGTGCAGCACCTGCATTTTCATGGCGCAGATCTTTGAGTGAACCAGATGCAGGGAGAGTTGGCCTGGGGTCAGAAATCACAACAGGTGGAATCAGTAGAACTGGGCTTGGAACCCTGATTCTGCCCAAGCTGTCCGGGCTTCCTACCCTGGCCTGAGTTCAGTGCCATTTGGCATCAGTGCCTTTTGGTTTCAAGGCAGAGAGAGAAGTACCCAGCTTTCCCCCAAGTTGTACAAGGGTCATGTGCAAGCAAGTAGCTCCTGTAGTGTACCAGACCGCGTCACGGGTCAGAAAAGGGAGGTGGGCGTCCCCGGGGGCTGCTGTGTTGGATGGCCGCTCCAGTCAGGAGGGTCCCCGAGGGACACTGCAGGGACTGAGGGCACAGCTCTGACGGCATCTATAGGAGAACCTTCTGGAAGAGGGAAAAGCACTGTGAAGCCAAGGCAGGAGTGTGCCTGGTGGGGTTTTCCAGAAACAACCACTAGCAAGAGCATGGAGAGCTCAGGTCAGCTAGTCGTGGAGGCCAGAATGTGTAGGAGTGTGTAGAGTCTCTCCCCTCCTCATACTGGCCTGGCATCTGGATCAGTCACTGAATTTTCCGAAGCCTCAGTGTCCCAATCTGTGAAATGGGGGAAAACTAGTACAAATGCAGAAGATTTCTATGACGATTAAGGTGAGGTGCTTATATAATCAGATAAGGACAATCCTTTCCCATAATCAGTGTCCAGACACTTTCATTATTATTATAGTTATTATGCAGCCTAATGTTTCTGTCCAAACCAGAGAAATGTGCCATCATTTTTTTGGCCCAATTATATGACTCCATTTTACACCATCTACACACGTGCAGCTGCATTTCTGTTCTTTTTGAAAGATGTCTTCCAACCAGACAAAAAGGCCTGGACAGCTTACGTTCTTCTCAGTGTCACCTAGGCGCCGCCCTCTTACTTTATTGGGGGCACCATGTTCTGTCCTCTCTTAATAATTTTTTACTCCCCTTCCCCACCAGCCCACTTCCTTCTCCTTATCACAAATTCTTTCTGGAAAGCCTGGTACCAGCAACATATTATGAATTGGGTCCCTGTCCTTTAGGACTAAATTCCAGTTAAGGAGACAAGAAAGGCATACTCTGGGGAAAGTAAAAGAACACCCCAAAACAGCATTTCAAAACCAAGGGAGAGTCCAGGTGGTGGCTGCTGCGGGTGACCAGAGTGTAGAGCAGCTGTTTGCGGTTTGGAGGCTGATTTTCAGGCTTTTGAGCAGGGATGTAGTCTGATGAAAGCAAGGTTTTAGAAATAACAGTGCAGCAGTGAAGAGGGGGCTTCTGTTTATTCAAGTGGGTATTAAGTTTGTACCAGGCTTCAGACCTGAACCACTTGTAACTTACTCCAGCCCTTCTCAGAACAGTCTTTTGTAGTCCTAAGTGAAAGAAAGTGAAAGTGTTAGTTACTCAGTCATGTCTGAAGCTTTGTGACCCCATGGACTGTAGCCCACCAGGCTTCTCTATCCAGAGAATTCTCCAGGCCAGAATACTGGAATGGGTAGCCATTTTCTTTTTCCTAGGGATCTTCCTGACCCAGGGATCGAACCTGGGTCTCCTGCACTGCAGGAAGATTCTTTACTGTCTGAGCCACAGGGAAGCCTGCAGTTCTGAGTGACCGGGAATCTGAAGCTCAGAAATGTAACTTTTGCCTAGGGCCACACAGTTAGAGAGAAGCCGACGCGGGAAGCCAGCTCTTTGTGACTCAGTGTCCAGAGTGTGGAGGGTGGGCTGGGAACCACAGGGGTCATTCAAAGCCTGTAGGGAGCTTGGGAGTTATCACTACATCCTAACAGCAAGCGAAAACCAAATAGACTGAAAAGTCAACAACTCTTCTTGGATCTCGAAGGGAGAGGAGAACACAGGACATACCACTGCCCCCAAGGTCGGAGAGTCAGAGATGCAGGGAGTCCTGGAGGAGGCACTCAGGAGTGGGAGCTGTGGTGATAACCATGGAATCCTGGACTGGAGCGGTGGGCCCTGGAGGCTCATGGCGGACAAGTAGAGAGTTAAGGCTCCAGGGCACCCAGGGTAAGGGGACCCCACTATCCAGGGGCCCACCAGATCCTAACAGTGAGTGTCAGGGAAAAGGAATCCCTCCTACTCTCGGGGGAAGGAAAGCAGCCACTAGACAGAACAGAGACCATGTGCTTAGCCAGGCTGCACTCAGGAGAAACCAGGTCACCAGAGCCCAGACTGCAGGGGATTCCTGCACGCTAACTGACCTGGAAGGGGAAACACACTCCAGACTGCCCTGGCCTCCCCCTAGGGAAAAAGGAAACTCCCCAACTCCAGCCATCCTGTCTCACATAAGGAGGGGGGAGATATTGAGAAACACTTGCCAAGTTCATAGCCCAGAGGCACAGTCTCAGTGAAAGACCAAGACCTCATCAATGGGGTCATCAAAGGACCCACAGAAGGCTTCTCCATCCCCAGACCCACCACGTCACTAACAGCCTATTGACAGCAGTTCCTTCTACCCAAGACATCGTGTTTGGATATCAAGAAAAATTTCCAAGGCACACCAAAAGGCAAAAAACACAACTGGAAGAGGCAGAACAAACAGCAGAACCGATATGTCAGAGATGTTAGAATTATCAGACCAGCAAATTTTAAACAACTATGATTCATATGCTGAGGTATCTAATGGACAAAATAGGCATCCATTAGCTGGACAGGTAAGCATAGAGATGAGAATCCTAAGAAAGAACCAAAAAGAAATACTGGAGATCAAAAACACTGTCATAGAAATGAAGAACGCAGGGGGCTTTCCTGGTGGCTCAGTTGTTTAGAATCCACCTGCCAATGCAAGAGACATGGGTTTGATCCCTGGTCCAGGAAGATTTCACATGCCGTGAAGCAGCTGAGCTTGTTTGCCATAACTGTTGAGCCTGTGTTCTAGAGCCTGAGAGCTGCAACTGCTGAGCCCATGCTCTAGAGCCTGCGCTCCCAAAAAGAGAAGCCACCACAGTAAGAAGCTCATGCATTGCAACTGGAGAGTAGCCCCTTCTGGCCACAACTAGAGAAAAGCCTTCATAGCAACAAAGACCCAGCACAGCCAAAAATAAATAAATAACTAAATAAAATTATCTTTAAAAAAATGATGAATGCCTTTGATGGGTTTATTAGTAGACTGGACACGGCTAAGGAAAGAATCTCTTAGCTTGAGGGTATGTCCATATAATCTCAAAAAGCAAAGAGAACAAAGATTGAAGAAATACAGAAAAGAATATTGAAGGACACTGGGAACAATAAAAGGCATTACATAATGAGAAGACCAGCAGGAGAAGACAGAAAGAAAGGAACACACAAGATATATTTGACTGAGACACAGCAGTGACAGAATTTCTGTAAGCTAATGTCAGACATCAAACCACAGATCCAGGAGGCTCAGAGAACACCAAGCAGGACAGATACTCAAAAAGTGCACCTTGGCATATCAGATTTAAACTTCAAAAAATCAAAGATACAGAAGTATCTATAGATATAGAGGAACAAAGATAAAAATTATATCTGACTTCCCCTCAACCCTGCAATCAAGAAGAGAGTGGAATGAAATAGTTTAAGTGTTAAGGGAAAATCCCACCAAATCAGACTTGTGCACCCTGTGAAGTTCTTTAAAAGTGAAATGAAGTCTTCAAGAGAAATAAAGACCTTCTCAGACAAAGAAAAAATGAGGGAATTTGTTAAAAGCTGACCTGCCTTGTGGGAAATGTTCAAACGAATTCTTTAGATAGAAGGAAAATAATATGCGTCAGAAACTCAGATCTACATAAAGTCAGGAAGAACATCAAAGAAAGGCTAAGTGAAGGTAAAAAAACAACAACTAATTTTTCTTATTCTTGATCCAACAGGTAAGACTTGTTCAAACAATAAAACCAACAATGTAGTCAATTACATGTTTACGTATATGTTGTATATACACATATTTAGTTTAATATATACAAACATCAACAAATTAAAAAAATAGAAATGATAGTGTCTGCTCTGAGGCCATAATTGAATTAAACTACATATGTGTGTATGTGTGCATGCACATGTGTGCACACTTATGTATGCTTGTGTTAAGCAAATGAGTGGTAGCAATGATACAAGGGATGGGAGGGTAGAATTAGGGTTATTTTTTTTATTTTAAGTTACCTACACTTAACTTACATGGTTTCTATGGTAAAGAATCTGCCTGCAGTGTAGGAGACCTGGGTTTGATCCCTGGATCAGGAAGATCCCCTGGAGAAGGGAATGGCAACCTACTCCAGTATTCTTGCCTGGAGACTTCCATGGGCAGAAGAGCCTGGCAGGCTATAGTCCATGGGGTGGCAAAGAGTTGGACACAACTGAGCGACTAACACTTGCACACTTTCATACCAGCAGTCAAGTAGTATGTTATTGCAAACGGGGATTTGGATTAACCCTAGGTATATATGGTAAGCTCTAGGGCAACTATTTTAGAAAGTTAGCAAAAAAAGTATAGCCAATATGCTAAGAAGGGAGAGAAAATGGAATCATATGGAATGCTCAGTTAAAACAACAGAAGGGGAAAAAAAGGCAGATGACAAAAATAGGAATAAAGAACAAGGACAACAGATAGAAAGCACTAACAGATATGGTGGATATTAATCCAGCTGTACCAGTAATGTTTGAATGTCAGTGATCCAAATGCACCAATTAAAAGACAAGAGATTATCAGAATAGATCAAAAAACACAGCTCAACTCACTGTTGTCTACCAGAAACCCACTTTAAAGGTAAAAACACTAGGTTAAAAGTAAATGGGATTTAAAAAAGGAAAAAAAGTAAATGGAAGAAGGAAAGTATAGCATGCTAACACTAAAAGAAAGCAGAAGTAGCTGTGTTGATTTCAGACAGAGGAGACATGGACAGATCCAGCAGCAAAAATCAATAAGGACCTATTTGAGCAAAACAGACCATCAATCAACTGTGTATGAATCAATAACAAAAGATAAGTGGAAAATCCCCAAATACATGGAGATTAAACAACACACTTCTAAGTAACATATGAAACAAAGAAGAAATGCCAAGAGAAATGTTAAAATATGTTAACCTAAGTAAAATTGAAAACAAATCAAAATTTGTGGGAAGAGGCAAAGACAATGCTTAGAAGAAAGTTTATAGCATTGAGTTCATATATTAGGAAAGAAGAAAGATGTAAAATCAATAATTTAAGTTTCCAGCCCAGGAAATGAAGAGCAAATTATTAATTAATCCAAGTAAAGAAAGAAGAAGTAAATAAATAATAATTAGAGCTAAATAAATGAAATTAAAATCAGGAAATGAATGGAGAAAAATCAATGAACCTAAAAGCTGGATCTTTGAAAATATTAATGATATTTATAGGCTTCTAGCCAGGCTAACTAAGAGAAAAGGAGAACACAAATTGCTAATACCAGAAATGGAAGAGTAGACATCACTATAGATCTTATGGACAGTAAAAAAAAAAGTTAATACTATGAAGGCAATACTATGAATAATTTTATGTTTGCTAATTTGATAAGCTAGATAAAATGGACCAACTCTTGAAAGACAGAACCTGCCCAAACTCACACAAGAAGAAATAGACTATCCAATGGGCTTGAATCTATTAAGAAAATTAGGTCAATAATTAACAGTCTTTCAAATCAGAAAGCACCAGGCCCAGATGGGTTTACTGGTGAATTCTACCAGGCTTCTAAGAAAGAAATTATACTTGTTTACAATCTCTTTCAGAGGGCAGAAGCAAAAGGAATACTTCCTAACTCATGGTTAGGCCAGCATTAACCTAATACCACAGCCGGACAAAGTCCTTATGAGAAAACTATAGACCAGCATTTCTCATGAAAGTGAAAACTGAAAGTGCAGTCGGTCAGTTGTGTCCGACTCTTTGTGGCCCCATGGACTGTAGACTGCCACGCCCCTCTGTTCATGGGATTTTCCAGGCAAGAATACTGGAGTGGACAGCCTTTCCCTTCTCCAGAGGATCTTCCCAACCCAGGGATCGAACCCAGGTCTCCCGCATTGTAGGCAGACTCTTTACCGTCTGAGCCACCAGGGGCTCCCAAGGATACGCTAATGATGGATACATGTCAGTTTGTCTAAACCCATAGAACATATAACACCAAGAGTGAACCCCTAATGTAAACTATGGACTTCGAATGATTCTGATGTGTCACTGTGGGTTCCTCAGTTGTAACAGATGTTCCACTCTGGTGGGGATGTTGTTGATGGGGAGACTTAAAGTCTTAAATAAAGTCTTACTTTTTAAAAAAAGCTGTAGAATCCTCCCCCCTCAAAAAAGACAGCGTGTGCTCGTCGAGAGCCTGAGTGACAGTCGTGGGTCTCGGGGAGGAATGAGCACCTGAGTGAATCCGAAACTCACATCCCAATTTGCTTCCTGCTAGTGACATGATTTTAGCATCAGTTTTCTCATCAGTAAAATAGGAGACCAATGCCTGCTTTGCATGGTTGGCCTGAGAAATAGATACATGGTTTGTGGTTCCTTTGTGGGGAGGCTGACATGGCTGCCCCACACTGGTATTTGATGTTAGTAGCTGTGCTGGCAACGATAATGGAAAGAAATAGAGAAAGAAAGGAAGGTTTTTGTGTCCACTCCTTGTGATTTTTCAGTACTTTAAAAATAGCAGATCTCACCGCCATGAAGATGGCTACTGTAAAAACAAAGTAACAAGTGTGGGCAAGGACGTGAGAACTGGGAACCCTCGTGCACTGTTGGTGCAAATGTAAAACGGTGTGACCACTGTGGAAAACAGTCTGAAGGTTCCTCAAAAAATGGAGCAGTCCCACCTCTGGGTGTATACCCAAAAGGATGGAAAACAGGGCCTCAGAGACATTTGCACACCTATGTTCAAAGCAGCAACTGTTAACAATCACCAAGAGATAAAGGCAACCCAAGTGTCCAACAGATGAATGGATAAACAAGATATGATGTGTGTATGCGCACACACACACCCAGTGGGATATTCTTCCTTAAAAAGGAAGGGAGTTCTGTCATATGCTACAACACCGATGAATCTTGACGGCATTCTGATAAGTGAAATAAGCTAGTCGTGAAAAGACAAATACCGTGTGCTTGCACTTACGTGAGAGACCTCGTAGAATCAGTCACATTCATAGAGGCAGAGTAAAATGGTGGTTACTGGGGGTGGGGGAAAAGCAAAGAGAATTCTTCTTTAATGGGTCTAGTGGTTCAGATTTTCATGATTAAAAACTTTCTGGAGGCCTGTTTAACAACAGTCTGACGATCCGTAACACTGCTGAACTGCACAGTGGTGGTTGTTGCTCCGTCGCTCAGTCGTGTCCAGCTCCTTGCCCACGTGGACTGCAGCACGCCAGGCTCCCCTGTCCTTCACTATTTCCCCCAGTTTGCTCTGATTCATGTCCACTGAGTCAGTGATGCTATCTAACCATCTCATCCTCGGCCACTCCCTTCTCATTTTGCCTTCAGTCTTTCCCAGCATCAACGTCTTTTCCAGTGACACTTAAAAATAATCAATGGTAAATTTTTTCTTTTAGCCATAACCAAAAAAAAATGGCTAAATCGTTATTATCACTAATAGACTACACAGGCAAACCACAAATGCGGTAAGATAGGCTGTTCTCAAGACTGAGAAGTCATTGAATGTTGTATACAGCATCATCTGTATGTATGGACATTTGTACAATTTACTTGTGTGTTTTGCTTTTTTTTCCTCCTAGTAATGCCATCGGTCCCCTGGTGGCTCTGTGGCTGATTTATGAACAAGGTGCGGTCCTGCAAGAAGCGGCGACCCCCGTCTGGCTGCTGTTTTATGGAGGGGTTGGAATTTGTACGGGCCTCTGGGTGTGGGGGAGACGAGTGATCCAGACCATGGGGAAGGACCTCACCCCCATCACGCCATCCAGGTGAGCGGGGCGGGGGGGGGGGGGGGCAGCCTCGGAGCGTGTGTGTCGATGTCCCCCCGCACAGCCTGTTCTGGGTGGGGGGCGGTCCCCAGAGGGGGCGTCTCCGAGCACCATCACCCTCATGCTCTGCTCGGCCCCCATCCGCGGTGGCACTGAGATGGGAGAGAGGGATGGGGACGGGCAGACGCGGAAGAGAAGAGAAGACACGAGTCCACCTGCAGCCCCTGGTCCCATCCCACTGGGGGTCCTACCGGCCTGAGGTCCGGAGAACGAGTGGTAAAGGCGGGGTGGGGATTGCCTGTCCCAACACTCTCTGCTCACCGCCTCCACCTGCTGGCGGGAGGCCGCTGTCACCTGCTGCCCTTCGGGGTGATCGCCTACATCCTTCCTGAGCTGCCTGGGCTCAGCGGGTGGGGTGGGGGCGTGCCCTGCCTGGGTGGGGTCTGGAGCCTCCCACCTGGCTTCCTGTGGTCCTACTTTGGAGATATTTAGAGATATTAGGGGTCAAATAAATCCACAAGAGAATTTTCCAAGTACAACTAAAATTCAGAACTACATATTGTAAGGGCTTCCCTCATAGCTCAGTTGGTTTAAGAAACCGCCTGCAATGCAGGAGACCCAGGTTTGATTCCTGGGTCAGGAAGATCCCTTGGAGAAGGGAATGGCAACCCACTCCAGTATTCTTGCCTGGAGAATCCTGTGGACAGAGGAACCTGGCGGGCTACAGTCCATGGGGTCGCAAGAGTCGGACACAACCCGACTTAGCGACTCAACCACCACCACCACCTATTGTAAAAGATCTTCCCCTTGAAATTCATTCTTACAAAAGATTCTAGCATTGATTTGAAGAAAAACTAGTAATCTGAGCAAAAAGTCACTCCTTTATAATAATAAGCACACATTTTTGAAACAAGAGTGTGGTTTTCCCTGTGTCCATTTAGAAACGACATCTTTACAGTTTTCCTTGCGGCAGGCATTCCTGGCCCAGCTCCTTCAGGTGAGGTTTCTGAAATCCCATCAGGGAGACAGGACTCGCTCGTTGGGGCTGAACACGGCCTCGCAGCGAGTGCTGTGTGATGCTGCCGCAGTGTCCCGGCTCTGGTGCCATGCGGCGCAGTCCACCCGGAGGTTCTGGCGAGCCCCTGGCGGTGCCCTGACGGCCTCCTATCTCCCCCACAGTGGCTTTACCATCGAGCTGGCCTCGGCCTTTACTGTGGTCATCGCCTCCAACGTCGGGCTGCCAGTCAGCACCACGCATTGCAAGGTAGGCGGGCTGGCCGGGTCACCAGGGCGAGGTGGTGGGGGGTAGTCGGGGAGGCTCTGGGTGCACAGTCAGGGATGGGAGAGTCAACTGGGGTCTCCCCGGGGGCATTTTCTTCTCAGGAGCCCCTCTGGGCCCTCCCTGCCCTCCTTCCCTGTGTCCTGGTTCTCTCACTGAGGGTTTTGCGTTGAGGTCCTGCATCCATGAACCATGTTCGTAGGCCCTGGTAGGGCGGGGAGGAGCGCATCACTCAGTCCCCCCCGCCCCCTCTGAAGGGGCCCGGGAGTGGACAGGGGCCAGACATAGGCACAAATTGCTCATGTGAGCATAATACATGGTTGTTTCAGTTCTTTTCTCTTCTGTATGGTGGTCAGAGCGACCCTTATTGCCTTCAAGTCAATTGCAGATGATATTCAGTTCAGTTCAGTCGCTCAGTCGTGTCCGACTCTTCGCGACCCCATGAATTGCAGCACGCCAGGCCTCTCTGTCCATCACCAACTCCCAGAGTCCACCCAAACCCATGTCCATCGAGTCAGTGACGCCATGCAACCATCTCATCCTCTGTCATCCCCTTCTCCTCCCGCCCCCAATCCTACCCAGCATTAGGGTCTTTTCCAATGAGTCAACTCTTCGCATGAGGTGGCCAAAGTATTGGAGTTTCAGCTTCAACATCAGTCCTTCCAATGGCTCTAGAGCTCAGGGTGAGAGGGAATTCCTCCTCCAGTGCTGAGATGTTGGAGCTTCGAGGAGCCTTAAAGATGAAGAAAGAGGAACCAGGCTCTGGGAGTTATCCAAGGGAGCCCCAGGGTGGGCCAGGCTGGAACCCAAGTCTGCTAACCCAGGGCTGCCGAATACCTGGGGGAATTCTGAAATATCCCCAGGGGCCTCCTGTATACAAATATACCCACTAACTTCAGCAAAACAGAGGCCCTTGCAGATTTTCCTAGGTTCAGTAACTCCTGTCATTCAAGAAAAACTCACCTGTCCTGCTCTGTGTGAGGTGCTGTTCTGGGCACCAAGGGACCACAGTGACCGTGACAGACACGGCCTCCCCACACACAGTCTCAAAAGTCCCACCCATGTGTCTGAAAACAAGCACTGCTAAGTGTGAAAGGCTTACAAAAAAGAGTGAAATAATGCCATTTGTAGCAACATGGATGGACCTAGACGTGATCATATTAAGTGAATTAGGTCAGACAAAAACAAATATCTGATATCACTTATGCATTGAATCTAATTAACAATGATACAGATGAACTTATTTACAGAACAAAAACAGACTCACAGACATAGAAAACAAACTTATGGTTACCAAAGGGGTAAGGGAAAAGGAGGGATAAATTAAGAGTTTGGGATTAACAGATACACACTACTATATATATATAAAACAGATAAACAACAGGGACCTACTGCTCAGGGAACTATGCTTAATATGTTATAATAACCTATAATGGACAAGAATCTGTATATATATATATATATATATATATATATATATATATATATATATATAACTGAATCACTTTACTGCATACCTGAAGCTAACATAACACTGTCAATCAACTATAATTAAAATAAGTACAAATAGGATCACTAGCCTCTCTAGGTTTCAGTTATCTAATCTGGAAAATGAAAAGTCTACCTTAGATGACTTGTAATATAGATGCTGTCTGGTTCTCCCACTTCTCAGTAATTCTGTTGCTGTGAGTGCTTGGTGATGGACTTAATTTGGAAACACACTCAAAAAGTTGAAATGACGAGCAAAGAATACCACCTTATATCAACAGATGACCTCATCAATAGTGAAGCCTTGGGACTCTGGGCCCTTTGTGATCCAAATAACACAACTAAAAATACAAGGCAAAAGCTGTTAGAACTCAGAAATTACGATGTCTAAGTCTGTGACGAAGAAGACAGAAGTACTTGGGAATTAAGGAGTTTGAATACATTTATAGTAGTGTAATTGGGCTTCCCCGGTAACTCAGATAGTCAAGAATCTGCCTGCAATGCAGGAGAGACCTGGGTTCGATCCCTGAGTCAGGAAGAGCCCCTGGAAGAGGGCATAGCAACCCACTCCAGTGTTCTTACCTGGAGAATCCCATGGACAGAGGAGCCTGGCGGGCTACAGTCCAGAGGGTTGCCAAGAGTGGGATATGACGGAGCTACTCAGCCCGCAAGCACACATGACAAATAAATATGGAACAAAAAGTGGGGAGGGGGAGTGGAGAACCTGATCAGAACAGTAGGAAGAAATTAAGGAAGTTCTCCAAAAACAGCTCTCACCTGAAAAGGCAAAAGGAGGAAAATCCTTTTGCTGATCTAGATCTAGATGGAGTCGCTGGTTAATCTTTTCCATCTTAGAAGAGATAATTCTCACACTGAATGAACTTGCCATAATATAGGAGAAAATAAAACAGGAAGCCCTCCAATTTGTTCTATGAAACATATACTGAATAACCTAATACTGAAACCATCACAAACAGTGAAAGCTGTATTTCCAGATGTATGTTGATTTAAAAAAAAGAAAAAAAAACTTTAAGTAAGATGCTAATAAATGACATTCAACACTATTATAAAAGAACATTTCAACAGGACCACACATCTTCTGGGTTGTCAGAAAGTCGGCTCTGAACAGGACAGGTCTTATCTGCTGCTGATACCTACACGGGGCAGGCCCCTCACAGAGCTCGAGAAATGGGTGTTTACAGACGTCTTCAATACAATACGGTTCATCAATCCATTAGAAAACAACGTATGGTTGTCTGTTGAGATCCATTCCAAATTCTAAGACATTCCTGGAATTCAGTAAAAATGACCAGGTTTGCGATTAAAAAATGCAAAAATTTAGAACTTTTGCCTGTCAGCAATAGCCAGTAAGAAAATGAGATAAAAACAAGAACTTCTCCATAGTTGCAACAAAAATAAAAGGTACTTCAGAAAAATCCTAATAAAGTGAGAGATGTACATGGAAAAAACACAAAGCTTTGCTCACAGGTCAAAGAAAACCTGAATATGAGACACACTGTGCCATTGGGTGGGAAACTAGGTTTTATAAAGATGTCAGTTCTCAAACACAACCCCAACCAAATTCTTACAACTTTACAAACCTAAAGCTACAGTTAATTTTGTGGGTTAAATTAGCAGGAATATAAAATGATCTACAGAGAAAAACAATGACGAGGGGCCAGCCTGACCAGATAGGAAGTCTGTTACAAGGAAACAGGAGGCAAGAGGGTGGGGAGAGAGGGCTGATGTGCAGAGAGTTTCAGGTTGGGATGACAAAAAAGTTATGCAGATGCATGATGACGATGGTTGCCATTCAGTTGTACACTTAAAAATTGTTAACATGACAGATTTTTGTGTTTTATATTTTATCACAATAATAAAACATTAGACACTTGTACAAAAAAGTAGATAGGCCAGAGACAGAACCTAGTATATATGAGCATGTAGTCTGAGGAAGGAAAATTTTGACCAGTAAGTGATGTTGGATAACTGGCTTTCCCCCTAGAGAAACAAAATTAGACCCACAGTTGTCAAAGTACATGCTGTTATCTAATGGCTTAAATGTTTTTAAATTACTTTAAGATTTAGAATAAAATAGAACTTTAAAAAATTTAAAATAAATGAGAGTTATGGGCTTCCCTGGTGGCTCAGTGGTAAAGAATCCACCTGCCAATGCAGGAGACATGGATTTGATCCCTGATCCAGGAAGATCTCACCTGCTACAGGGTAACTAAGCCCGTGCACCCCAACTACGGAGCCCGTGCTCTAGAGCCCTGGAGCCACAACTACTGAGCCCACGGGCCGCCACTAGTGAAGCCCGCGTGCCCTAGAGCCCGTGCTTCTCCAACAAGAGGAGTGACCACAATGAGAAGCTTGTGCATCACAACTAGAAAGTAGGCCCCACTCACCGCAACTAGAGAAAAGCCCGCACAGCAACAAAGACCCAGCACGGCCAAAAATAAGTATTTTTAAATAAATGAATGAGAGTTAAATATCAAATATTCAAGCTAAAGATCAATCACAGAAGAAAAGTATAGCATATTTTAGTGCATGAAATTAGAAATTTAAAAGTGAAAGCAAAAATACTGGCTTGAGAAAATATTTGCATTAAATATCAGTTAATATTTATTTAAACACCACATAAACAAATAAGATCTTAAATGACCTCGATAACCACGATGTGTAGTCTCTCAGAGCCAGACATCCTGGAGTGAGAAGTCAAGTGGGCCTTAGGAAGCACTGCTGCCAGTGAAGCTAGTGGAGGTGATGGAATTCCAGCAGAGCTATTTCACATCCTGAAAGATGATGCTATTCAAGTGTTACACTGAATATGTCAGCAAATTTGGAAAACCCAGCAGTGGCCACAGGACTGGAAAAGGTCAATCCTCATCCCAATTCCCAACAAAGGCAGCACTAAAGAATGTTCAGACCACCAGACAGTTGCACTCCTCTCCGTGCTAGTAAGGTATGTGCAAAATCCTCCAAGCTAGGCTTCGGCATTATGTGAACCGAGCACTTCCAGATGTTCAAGCTGGGTTTAGAATAGGCAGAGGAACCGGACGTCAAATTGCCAACATTTGCTGGATCATAGAGAAAACATTCCAGCAAAACATCTATCTCTGTTTCATGGACTACACTAAAGCCTTTGACTGTGTGGATCATAACAAACTGGGAAAACAGCTGGAGAGATGAGAATACCAGACTGTCTTAGCTGTCTCCTGAGAAACCTGCATGCGGGTCAAGAAGCAACACTTAGAACCCTGTGTGGAACAACTGACTGGTTCAGGATTGAGAAAGGACTACAAGGCTGTTTATTGTCACCCTGTTTATATAACTTATATACAGAGCACATCATGTGAAATACCTGGCTGGATGGCTTACAAGCTGGAATCAAGATTATTGGGAGAAATGTCAACGACCTCAGATATGCAGATGATGCCACTCTAATGGCAGACAGTGAAGAACCAAAGAGTCTTGAGGGTAAAGGAGGAGAGTGAAAAACCTGGCTTAAAACTCAAAATTAAAAAAACTAAGATCATGGCATCTGGTCCCATCACTTCATTGCAAATAGATGGGGAAACAATGGAAACAGTAATCGACTTTATTTTGGGGGGCTCCAAAATCACTGCGGATGGTGACTGCAGCCATGAAATTAGAAGACCATGGCTTCTTGGCAGGAAAGCTATGACAAACCTAGACAGTCTGTTAAAAAGCAGAGGCATTACTTTGCCAACAAAGGTCCGTATAGTCAAGCTATGGTCTTTCTAGTAGTCATGTATGGATGTGAGAGCTGGACAATAAAGAAGGCAGAGCACTAAAGAATTGATGCTTTCAAACTGTGGTGCTGGAGGAGACTCTGGAGAGCACCTTGGACTGCATGGAGAAGAAACCAGTCAGTCCTAAAGGAAGTCAACCCTCAGTACTCTTTGGAAGGACTGATGCTGATGCTGAAGCTTCTGTACTCTGGCCACCTGATGTGAAGAGCTGACTCACTGGAAAAGACCCTGATGCCCAAAGATTGATGCAGAAGGGGGCAAGAGAGGATGAGATGGGTGGATGGCATCACCAATGCAGTGGACATGCACTTGGGCAAACTTGACAGCGAAGCCTGGCATGGTGCAGTCCCTGGGTTTCTCAAAGAGTTGGACACAAGGACTGAGCAACAACAAAACAGACATTCAGATTCCAATATGTAAATGGGTAAAACACAGGAAGAGACTTTATGTTACCAGGTGTTAACTTTAATATAATTGATGTAAAATACTGTAGTTTTAGGTGTACAACATAGTAATTCAATATTTTTATAGAGGATACCCCATACAAAGTTATTATAAAATATTGATTATATTCCCCATGCTATATATTACATCCTTGTAACTAGTGATTTGTACCTTTTAGCCCCCTTCACCTGTCTTCCTCCCCTCTGGTTACCACTAATTTGTTCTCTGATTCTGAGTCTCTTTTTTATTATACTTATCTTGTTAGGTTCCATGTATAAGTAAAAACATACAAAATTTGGATCTCTTATTTCACAAAGCATAATACCCTCCAGGTTCATCTATCTTGTTGCAAATGGCAGCATTTCATTCTTTTTTATGGCTGAGTAGTATTCCTGTGTGTGTGTGTGTGTGTGTGTGTGTGTGTGTGTGTGTGTGTGTGTGTGTGTATACCACTTCTCCTTTATCCATTGATAGACACGTAGGTTGCTTCCATATCTTTGTTATTGTATGTAAATAATGTTGGGGTGCACATATGTTTTCAAACTAGTGTTTTCATTTTCTTTTGATAAATACCCATGAGCAGAATTGCTGGATCATATAGTAGTTTGTATTTCCAAATTTTTATGGACCCTGCATACTGTTTTCCACAGTGGCTATACCAGTTTACATTTCCTCCAGCAGTGTACTGGAGTTCCCTTTTCTCCACACCCTGGCCAGCATTTGTTATCTGTGGTCTTTTTGATGATATCCATTCTGACAGGTGATGGCTCATTGTGATTTTGATTTGTATTTCCTGGATGATTAGTGATGTTGAGCAGCTTTTCATGTGCCTGCTGGCCATCTGTATGTCTTTTTGAGAAAAATGCCTATTTAGGTCTCCTGCCATATTTTAATCAGGTTGCTTTTTATATTGGGTTGTATGAACTGTCGCCCTCTTCTCTCCTGCCCTCAATCTTTCCCTGCATCAGGGTCTTTTCCAGTGTTAATCCTGGCATTGTTTCTAATAGGGAAAAATTGGAAGGAAATTGGAAATGTTTAAATAAATTAAGGTACATCCACCTAAAGGGTGTACCATTTTTTATGATGGTCATAAAGGTGTGAGCACTACGGGAAAATGCTTATTTTCTTAAAGAAAGGAAACAGTAGTGTTCCCTGTTGTTTACAAATATAGGTATATTTATTAAAACATAAGGAATACACAAACGTGACAACAGCGATGTTTGTGTAACTCACTAATAGTGGCCATCTGATAACTTTGGCCACTTGATGTGAAGAGCCTACTCATTGGAAAAGACTGATGCTGGGAAAGACTGAAAGCAAAAGGAGGAGAGGGCAGCAGAGGATGAGATGGTTAGATGGCATCACTGACTCAGTGGACCTGAATTTGAGCAAACTCCAAGAGATAGTGAAGAGCAGGGAAGCCTGGCGCGCTGCAGTCCATGGGGTTGCAGAGTCAGACACAATTTAGCTACTGAACAACAATTAATAGTGGTAATTGTCCACTCCTCCTATTACATAAACTTGCAATCATGTATTTTCTGCTTTTAAGAAAAGTGTTTTAAGAAAGAGTGTGGATAACTTTAAAATTTGAGTATGTTCTCTTATGTGTGAGGTAATCCAGCCTAGCTGAAGAGGGACTGTAACAAGGAGAGTCTCATCTCAGAAGCCAGTGTTAGCAGGCTGACTGTATTTGAGGACCAGTAGGACCTAGCTAGTCTTTGTGCAGCAGAAAAGTCTCGATTGTCTCCTGTGTGCTAGAAACTGGTTTTAGACAAAGGATTTACATAGCATGATCATCTAATGCTCCTTAGATGGTCTGTTAGTTGCTACCTGGAGGTGGTACAGAATTGCTAGTTAATCACAGCTTGGGTTGACAAAATGTCGGATTAACTTCCTTAAATATGCTGCTGGTTTTGCTGTTCCAGTTTGCTTCCATAAACAAGTGAAGTGTTTGATTTTATTTTTTCGGCTGACCTCAGAATACACCCTAGTTGCTCTTTGAACCTCATGGGCCCCTGCTGACTCTGAAATGATCCTGGGTCAGTGGAGACAAAGCCTGTTTTATGGAGATGTTCAGGGGCCCCTCCCGGGAGCAAAGGGCACCCTTGTGACGTCTCTGAGCTTCATCAGAGCTTGACTGAGGTGTGAGATATTAGGCTTTATACTTTCTCATGATTTCCACTTTTAATACTTAAAGTTGTGCATTTTTTCCTTTGTAAATATCATAAAATGAACTGTGAGTGTACAGAAAAATAGTGAATCCATGTTAACATCCTGATTTTCATGTTAACATCCTGATTTTCAAGTATCTCTATTATCTGTGAAACATGATTGACATTTTAGAACCAATAATATTTGTGTCCTATTTAATTAATTTTTTATCAGTAAAGTACAAGGACTGCAAAGCAGTTGGAGAAAATGTTTAAAATCAAGAGTCCTCAGTTCTCCTCCTCAACCTGCTATGACTTAAAAATCTTCTCCTACCCCCTACACCCTCTGGAAGTGTTTTATCTTCCACAAACTGAGCCACATGGATTAGATCTTTGCAAAGATCTCCAGCTCCAACATTTTATGATGCTTTTATTCTAGGAGAAGGGTACCTTACTGCCATTCATTGTGACCTTATAGTAGGTTCACCACTGTAATCAAGTCTCCTGCCTGGGGAATATTTCAAATAAGGGCCATCACAGCTGGTTGATAAAGTGCAGGGAGAATAGAAAACATTTACTTGGCTAAGCTGCCATTCAAATGGAGCAGAATACACGTGGAAGTGCTTCAGAACTGTATTCTGAACAGAGTAATCCTAAAATAATTACAGCTTAAATCTAGTAAGTGTTTTTAAAAGCCTCTCATCAGATTTAGGGGACAGAATCGGTCATCCTGCACCACTGGCTGAACACAGGCTGCATCTCCCCTGATCACTCCTCCAGGTGGGCTCGGTGGTGGCCGTGGGCTGGATCCGCTCGCGGAAGGCCGTGGACTGGCGCCTCTTCCGCAACATCTTCGTGGCCTGGTTCGTGACAGTGCCCGTGGCTGGGCTGTTCAGTGCTGCTATCATGGCTCTCCTCATGTACGGGATCCTTCCATTTGTGTGATCGCTCCTTGGCGGCCAGCAAACGAGGGATGGTCTGGGGTGTGTGGGGGTGGTATGGGCTCACACCCACACGCACACGCCGTGCCCACGCGCGCCCGTCCCCCGCCAGCGCCTCCACGCCCCTCTCAGATGTTCCCGACCACACTGTCCACCGAGGTGTAGAGTCATCGTCCAGAGCTAACTTAACTACTGTACATAATACTGTGCGTTCAACTGGTATCGTGGCGACATAACATGGTGCGGTTACTTATATATTAAATATATTGTATACGTAGAATAATAGCTAGTATTATTTCAGACATGCTCGAGATGGGAGTGGAGCTACCTGCCTAGATTTCAATAATCAACAAATCTCTGTACATACCGATTTCAGCGGCAGATTTTAAGAACCTTTTAAAAGGAAAGTGTAGATTGGAAGACGGTGTTTTTTCCCGTTTAATATACTGTAACGTAAGTGAGACACAGGATGAAGGCGGCCCATTTGGGAAGGTGTCCGTGTGTCCGTGTGCTGTTGACTCATACTGGAACAGGAGTTCACAAGTGCTTTCACTGAAGAATTTGTTCATATACTGTGTATTGATTATGTAATATATCATGAATTGCTTCTGTAAATACTTAAAACTGTAATTTTTTAATGGTGTGCTTCCCTTATACTTTTTTGATCAGAGAATTTTGGAAAGTACCAAAGAAGCAGTGGAATAGTTTGCCAGTATTATATTTTCATACTGTTTGTGTCCCCCCACCCCTTTCGCACTAATCCCAACATGAACCTTGGATGTGGTGAGATCACCACCTGGAGCCAGGTGTGTGCTGAGATACCAGCCCCCACCACGGGCGCGCCCCACTTCCGGTCCCCCCAACAACACAGCCCCCACTGCTGCCCGTGCCAGATCCTGGCCCCTCGATGTCAGCGCAGAGGCTGTACGGACGCGAGGACGCATGATCAAGCTCTACGTGTCAAGTCCAGTTTAAACTCCTGCCCCTCTGCCCCCACAGCCTGAAGAACGGGACTCTGACCTCGGTCGTGAGGCCCGGGCTTTGGCCTAGAAATTCAGGAGTGGGGAGGGCTGACCTGTTAGGCAATACACTGGACTTAAGGACTCCCTGGAGGCCTTCCCGGGGCGGAGCGCTGTGGTGCTCTGCTGTGGTCCCCACTGGAGTCTTCTGTTTTGACAGCGGGAGGAAGTACGACTAATGCAAGAGCCTGAAACTGTGGAGATGCTGCTAAAACTTTTATATTGACAAATACTTTCTCGGTACTTCATTGTGATTTTTCATTAATCAACCATATTAAATTTATAATAAAAAATGCCCCTCAAAAGTTTGCCTCTGAGGTTTTTTTCTAAATACGTGTTTTTTCTTACTGAGTTTCCACAAAAATAAAAGCTATAATTTGTTTGCTTCTATTTTTCAAATACCTTTTTTTTTTCCCTCTTATTTTACTACTGTTACCTGTTTGTGCCCAAAATACACGAGGAAAGAATGGCCCACAACTCAGCCATGCATTCACACACACTGAGCCTTCAGTGATGAGCCGCCTGCTAAGAGAGCTGGTCCCTGATGGACCTCTGTTACACTCTGCTCAATCTTCTCACTTCATACTTTTTATTTTAAAGGAATTTTTCTAAAATTGTTATTTCTTTATGTTTGGTTACACTGGGTCTTTGTTGCTGCATGCAGGCTTTCTCTAGTTGCAGCGAGCAACTAGATTGAACCTGTGTCCCCTGGGTTGGCAGGTGGGTTCCTAACCACTGGACCACCAGGGAGGCCCTCTGGTTCACTCTTAAATCAGCCACCAGCAGCGTTGGGGCCACGACTCGCACATCTAGGGCTGAGGACCCAGCCAGAGCCCACGTCCTGTCTCCCTTCTTGGCTCGAGCAGCCAAGAACACAACAAGGACACAGCTCCCTGGAGCCTCAGGACCTTCAGAAAGAAACGTCCAGCCTCTGTGGCAGAAGCCACGCTCTCTGTTGCCTTCTGGAGCCGGGAAGGTAGGAGAGGAGGAGGGCTGGCCAGGTGGAAACAGTTCTTCCTCTCCACAAAGAGACTTGCCTGACCTGATTTTTAAATGGTACTTCAGGCCTTTCATGGCCCTGCTTTTGATAAAACTATAAAGAAAGTTCTGCTTCCTCCTAAACTTTGTAAGAAAAATAATAGCGCAACACAGTGTCAGGCTCCAAGCTGTGTTCTGGCAAAAGGGCAGCTGTCTCAGTCTCGTAGTCAGGGTGGCAGAGGCCCTGATGCAAGCAAGACAAACGTCACAACCACACAGGGCCCTGCAAGAGAATCGTTTCAGATGTAGACACACAGGCTGAAAGGACGGAGAAAGGTACTCCGTACAAATGGAAACAGAGAAAGCTGGGAAAGCAATACTCGTTATCAGTCAAAATAGAATTCAAAGACTAACAAAAAGACAAGGACATGACGTAATTATCAAGGGATTAATCCAAGATCAATTCAAAAAGAGTTAACAACTGTATATGCGCCCAACATAGGAGCACCTCAATCCATAGTGCAAAGATTAACAGACATAATGGGAGGAATTAACAGAGTATCAGGAAGGGACTTGAGCACCTAACTTACATCAGTGGACGGACAGAAAATCAACCCAGAAACACTGGTTTTCAGTCTGTACATTGCTGTTTATATATATATATATATATAATATTCTATCCCCAAAGGGCAGAATACACATTATTTTCAATGGCACAAGTAACAATCTCCAGGATAGATCACAAGCTAGGCCACAAATCAATTCACAGTAAATTTAAGAAAACTGAAGTCCTGTCAAGCCTCTTTTCCAGCCACTGCACTGAGACTAGCCGGCGACTAAACACTGTGCAGAGACAAGCCTTGCCCATTGCCCCTTCCCCCTGCCCCCCAGTTATCTAACTGGGATGGCCGCCCCTTCCCACAAGGGCAGAGGAGGGACCCTCCCAAGGGGAAGGGATGCTGATAGTCTTTCCTTGGAGTTAATCAGCCTCTTCCTCTAAAAATGCACACCCTTCTCAGACCAGGGACCCTCCTGCGTCCCTGACATCTTAATTGTGCTGAGGCTTTGTCACCAGATGCTCGGTGTTGCAGAGACAGGGGCGTGGAGCTCTGAGGAGCGCCTGGGGATGCAGCCTCCCAGCCCGGCCTCCCATCTCTCTTCAGGGCAGAGCCTGCATGCAGCACAGGCTGTAGACCATCAGCGGAGCCAGAGCAGGATGCATTTGCTAGTCATTTCCCAAGGGCAGCAATCTAGAGGTTAAACTGAATTCTGAATGTCGATTCCAGGGGCAGTACTAAGATGGCTGAGGAATAGGATGGGGAGACCACTTCCCCCCCTCCCACAAATTCATTGAAAGAACATTTGAACACCGAGCAAATTCCACAAAACAACTTCTAAACGCAGGCAGAGGAGATCAGGCACCCAGAAGGGCTCCTCTTCGAAAGGAGATGGAGAAGTCTTGAGGCTACTCTAAGAATAAGACAGAAAACCAGAGGCAGGAGACTTAAGTCCAAAACCTGAGAACACCAGAGAACTCCTGACTCCAGGGAACATTGATGGATAAGAGCTCATCAAAAGCCTCCATACCTACACTGAAACCAAGCACCACTCAAGAGCCAACAAGTTCCAGGGCAAGACACATCACGCTAATTCTCCAGCAACGCAGGAACATAGCCCTGAGCTTCAATATACAGGCTGCCCAAAGTCACACCAAACCCACAGACATCTCAAAACTCACTACTGGATGTAGATTCCAAACTGTGAGTTGGGAGGTTATTGGGGAAGGGAGGAAGGAAGTCAAAAGGAACAAGACAGACTGATCTCCAGGGCAGGAGACCTGGACCCCACAGCCAGGCTGGCACCTTCCACTGGCAGACAACAGTGGCACCCAGTGGTGTCAAATGTGGTTGCGATCATGACCATCTTTCCAGAATCTTTTTAAATTGCAGCAGTGAAGTCACGTCACAGAATGTTCATTATATCATGATTCAAAGAGCTGTCAGAAAGGTCAGGAATTATCTGTGCCGCTTTGATGTCCAGAGGTAACTGAGTACCTGCCAGAGGAGAACCTCAATCTGGATGCAGAAACCCCAAACCAGGCCCATCATTTACTCAGGCCCACATTCACTGTGTAAACGTCCACTATGTGCCCATCATGTGCCAAGTGCTGGCCTGGCCACCAGACACAAGAAGACAGGCCTCTTGGAGCTCATCCTTGGGGGAGGTGGGTGAGCAAACTGCCAACACGATGGTGTGACTGCCCCACCGTGGGAGTGTACCCAGAAGGCAGGAGCCGGGGGGGGGGGGGGGTGTGGCTTTCACAGAAGAGGCAGAACGTTGGCAGAGACACCAAGAGCACAGTGACGGTGACAGCACTGGCTCCCTTGGGAGACGCTGTGTTTCGGAGCCTGCAGAGCAGCTGAGAAGCACCTCTGATAGGCTGCTCGCAGGAAAGGTCTGCAGGTGCTCAGCTGCCCACTGAAGGCCAAACAAGCCGGCTGGAGAGTGAGGCTCCAGGGGCGAGACTGAGGATGCCGGCAGGGTCAAGAATGAATCAGTGTTAAAAAGGAAGATCAAATAATGGCGCGGCCACAGGAGTTGTAAGGCTAACGGGCTGGGGGTAGGGAAGGAGAGGAGGGGGACCTGGGGAGTGGAGGGGAGGTGCTGAGGGTCATTTTACAGGGGACAGCAGAGCTGGCGAGCATCTCCCCACCGCACTGGGGAGGCTTCCTCTGCTGGGCAACTGCACTGCAGACGCCTGCAGTCACCGTGAGGGGCCAGCACAGGGCCTGGCACGGAAGCTCAGATGTGCTCTCCTTTCTGCTATGACTGTCGTGACGAGTGTACTTAGATCACAGCCCAGCAGCCGAACAATCCAACGAAACTGCGGGATAAAGGCTCCACATCCTTCTGTTCATGTCTGGGTTACTGTATCAACACAAAAACTGGGTCTTCGGCTCTACAGGAAGAAATCATTTACAAGGGAGAACGCAAGGAAGGGAAAAACACCGACCTGCAGCAACCTTCCCACCTACCTCAGGCCATAAATACAACTACCCTCATCAGACAAGTTAATGAAGTGCATGAAGGGGCATCTTGCCAGCGGTCTTCTGCTTCTCCTTAGGACCCCAGCATTTCCATCCCCTGCCCTTGCCACCATCTGGCTGAAGAGACACCCACAGTGACACCCCCTAACCCCAGGAACCACCAGGGCGGCCCAGCCAGCCCAGCTCAGCATCCCATCCACCCTCAGGTTGCACTGAGTTCTCCCACAAAGACACAGGCGTTCACTACACAGAATGAATTCGTCATCTACCCCCTCATCCCGTCTCCGTTTCTGTTACACTTAATCTCCTGTGAGGGTGGTTCAACCCACAGAGACAATGAGAAAATAAAAGTGTAGCGTGTGTGGCTGGCATCCCACATGTTTTCTGACATAAGAAGTGGTGGCTGGAATCTGGATTCTCGTAGAGAGAACCCCTGGTGCTGGCAGGGAAACGCCCTGCAACACTGACATTCTCCAAAAGCAGCTGTGTCCAGTTGTTCTCAAGATGACTGTCTTGGAAAGCGAGGAATCTGAACAGGCCCATCAGAGAATTATAAATATCAGTGGACACGAAAACAACTCCATCTCGTTGGCCATTAGGGAAATACTGTTAAGACATTTTTTCTCTAAGTGAAAATCTTTAAGTCTGTTACCATTCAGCATTTTTGCAGATGCAGGGAAACAGGCACCCTGCACCACCACTGGTAGAAACACAGGTTGGTACCAAATTTCTAAAGGGTGACTTTGTATTACTTATCAAATGTGCACAGTACCCAAGACTCAGCACCTAACTGCCAGACACTGATCCTGTGGGCTTGCACTAATACAGCAGCCACTACTGTGCATGTGGCCGTGCCATTTTATGAAGAAACAGAATTAAAGGCAGCCCTCCCACTGACCTCCTTCCATGTCAAGTGCTCAGCAGCCACGCGCAGCGAGTGGCTGCCGAATGGGACCGTGTGGACATACCACCACCTTCCTCACCACAGAAGGCTCTCCTGGGCAGTGCGCCACGGGGACACTCATGGAGTGGACAGAGATACCCAGTGCAGCCCTGTCTGTACAGCAAACTGAACACAGGAAAGAGGGGAGTAAAGAAACACCACATTGATTCAAAAGCATAAAAGTGAAAAAGATGAGGCCTATCTGTATAGATAGAAAACTGCTTTGTTAACTTGAAAAGTATGCTGCAAGACAAGACTTGCATTTTAACGTTTTATAAAGAGACACTTACGTAATCACTGAAGACACTGAAAAGTATCGACAAGGATGTATGTCCAACTGTTAGTGACAGTGGGAGAGGGACTGGAGAGAGGAGCGGCGGTTTTCACTTAGACGTACAACTACACTGGCTGAATCCGCTACAACCAGCACATATGGTTAACATGGTTTTTTTCCAGTTCTACTTTTAGAAAGACAGTTTACCAGTAAGCCCTGAAGATATCACAGTCTCCTCATTCCTCTTCTGAACCACCATTTCCATCCTCTGTGCATCATTTTTCTAGATCAAAAGCCTTGTCCCGAGACCCGGGGGGCCTCGGGTGCACCCCCTGCTCCAGCCTCTCCCTGGCAGCGTTTCCCCCGCTGCCCCCTTTCCGCCCACTCACACTCTCGCTCCTCCCGCGCGACTTTATAGAACTACCAGTCGGACAAACTCACTGCAATGGGCAGCGAGGAGCCCAGCAGATGTGCCCCTGCCCCGCAGGACGAGACTCGGGCTGACTCAGAGCAGCAGGAGCAGGGAGGCCGACAAAAGTGGCGGCGACGGGCAGGAGCACAGCCACGTTCAGGCCAGAGTCCGCCTGCGAGAGCGCCCCTCACAGCAGTCAGTCACACCAAATGCAAGCGCCCGGCACTGGCAAGTCAAGTCAGTTTATGTTCCAAATGTGATGGGTTTATTTTACTCTGATGCAAAACCAAAGATTCCACTACCGTACAGAGACCAGTATATTACAAGGTCATGAAAAAGTGGCGTGGGACATGCAGGACATGATGGACAACAGGGTTGGGTCGTCTCCTTTGAACATGACACTACACCGTCGCTGAGGAACACACTGAAAATAACACTGCAGAACTGAACTGAAACGTGGCACGAACCTGACAATTCCGGACATGCCTTCAAGCACCTCCCTTTGGATGGACTCGGTACCTACGCTTCAGTGTGGGGAGGAGTACAATTCTTTGGAAGAATAAAAAGTTCACACTTTTGAAATTTCACAGAAGAATTTTAAGGCCAAAACATAGTGGGTTCATTTCTCTTCACCTCCAGGAACAAAGCTGATGCTTTATTCAAAACCACATTAAGCTTCTAGTTCAAATCCCAGACCGACCTTGTGCCCTCCTGCATTGAAGTTCTTTCCATCGATTAGAGCTGACAGGGTCAGTTTCACTCCTGAGAAGAAGAAGATCACAATTACTTGTAACAAGCATCACAATCAGATTCTGTGTTTCCTAGAAACCACGGGTGGAGTCAGCGGCATGGGTTCAGCTGGCAGAGAGATTACAGCTATTACTAACTTAACACTGGGGATCCATAACCACCTGATCTGTAAATCAGTCAGGACACACTTTACTTGGAGTTCAGGCTTAAGAATGATGAATGATCAACGAAACGCACAAGCCAGAGGGACCAAGTTATAATTAGAAATACACATACATATATTTAAACAAAAGTACTGAATCTGTTTTCCTTCCAACAACCAAATGTTACACAGTTGTCTGAATTACCCTAAAGTGACTGCAGGTTGTCTGTAATTTTTATTATTCCTCACTCTCCTTCTACTTCAAGCCCACTGTTACTCATTCCATTGCTCACCTGGTCGAAGAGTCTGAGTGTAACCCAGTCCAATCAGGCTGGCATTGTTTACTTTAGCCTAAGATAAGGAGATGAAACAGAAACAGAAATCAATTTCATAATATGTAAGTCCAACACAACCACTTCATGCATCAGCTTTCCAAAGCTGAAACACCTTAGGACCAATCCAGAATTACTGAAACTGAAAGCTAAATTAATACAAGATAAATCTTTTAAGAAGTCAGTAGGACTGGTAGGGACAGAGGGGACCTTGAACATGAAGCTTAAGGGCCTCGAGCAAAATGTGAAAACACCATGTGGCCAAACATCCCTCCCTGTGCACCAGATTCTTCTGAGATACCAGTTTTACAACCTCTGACAGTGGTAAGAGAATGAACTCTGGTGACACACAGATCTGGGATCAAATCCTGACACTGCCTCTTACTGAGTGACCTTGGGCAGTTACCTGACCTCTCTAAGTCTCAGCTCCCTCGTCTGTAAAATGGGCGAGGAGGGTAATATTATTCACCAAACAAGAACAGTTGTGAGGATTACATGAGATAATACATACAAAGTCTTAGCAAAGGACCTGAAATTTAAGAGCTCAATTAGCATTATTAACAAGAATTACTAATGGCAACTGGGCTTCCCTGATAGCTCAGTTGGTAAAGAATCCACCTGCAATGCAGGAGACCCCAGTCAATTCCTGGGTCGGGAAGATCTGCTGGAAAAGGGATAGACTACTCACTCTGTATTCTTAAGCTTCCCTTGTGACTCAGCTGGTGAAGAATCCACCAGCAATGAGAGAGACTTGGGTTCGATCCCTGGGTTGGGAAGATCCCCTGGAGAAGGGAAAGGCTGCCCACTCCAGTATTCTGGCCTGGAGAAGTCTATGGACTGTATAGTCCTTGGGGTCGCAAAGAATCAGACACAACTGAGAGACTTTCACTAACGGCAACAGAAAAAGTAACTGAAACCCAGGAATCTGTAGATAAGAAAATTTTGAGGCCAAGAGATAAAATGACTTGAGAAGGTCAGACAACAAATTCGGGAGGAACCAGGATTGAAACCCATGTTTCCTGACTTGAGGGAGATGCTCCTCTCCCTACACAGTGATCAGCTCAAAGTTAATGAAGAACATGCAAACCACGACCGCATCACAACGTCCATTTGTAACTCGGTTGAAGCCCGAAGAGCAGACCCCATCTGACAGCACGTCCTTACAGAGAGAGAAGTTCTACAGTCCAGCTTGTACTTAGCGGCAATGCCGAAGCGCGTGTTGTTACTGCCGGCCGTCCACGCGAGGTTTATCGACGTTTCAATCTTCTCATTCACCTTCTGGTAGATCGACCCTCCAAACTCAGTGCCATCATTCCTGTTTTCCCGGCATAAGAAAAACTCGTTAAGTACCTAGTTTGTTACAGTATGGAAACAAATTCTAAGGCTATCTAATCAGGGTCTTGTTTTATAACTTCAAGATTTCAGTAAACTTCTAGCATAAATGACTATCAAATAAAAGTTATATAATTTATAACCACCTAATTAAAGCACAGTAACATCTGATTCATTTATTTGGCTCCCCCACATGATATAAATTTCTTAAACAGCATTTGACTGGGCACAAAGGCAGACACCCAGTAAATATAATCTGTATGTCTCTCAGATGTTCCCAGTACTTAGAAACTTCAAAAGAGAGTTCCACAAAGATTCTGTGAGAAAACATATATGGTAGTAGAAGCCAATTCTGGATTTCATTCAAAACACAATCTTAGCATAAGAAAGCGCCTTCCATGCAACAGCTACCGTGCATGACCCAGGGTATTGTTTCAGAGCATCTCAGAGGTCAGCCCCTGAGCTCGGATGGCTTTCCTGACAATACCGTTTCACCAATTTCAATGCCTCTGCCGACACCACTAGTGACTTTGGTCATCACAAGTGGCTTAGAGTGTCTAGTGGACGGCAATCTGCAACAGTTCAAACACACAAAGCTAATCCTTCTCTTCTCTTTCTGGGACAGTGGTAGTGCCCAGTAAGCCAAGACATGAAATAACAGTTTAAAGTTCAAAGTCATGTAACCAACAGGCTACGGCCTACAGACTTGAACCCAGGACTGCTCTGGGGACCCTGCTACTTCTGAATACAGCACAGGTACCTGGGGTCACACCAGGGTACCTGAACACCTCCACAGAATTACACTGGCACTGCTCCAGGACTCTGATCAATCAGGGGGTTATTCCTGATCCAAACAGACCTGCTTCCAAAAACTGCCAAGATGAGCAGGGAACCAGAGGAAGCAGCAAAACCTCTCCGAAGGACCCTCCCATCAAAGGGAATCCTTGCCCTCGCTCTCTCCATTCCAGGATCAGAGGCCAGCAGTGAGCGCCAGCGCTGAGGGCACCAAGCTCCGCAGTGCTCTGCTGACTTTGAGCACAGCATGGCAAGGCCGGGTGTCCACCACGGGATCATTACATGCAAGCACCACCCCCTTCCAACCTGCGCAACATGCTAACGGCTACCATCCTTCTGGGCGGCTGGACGGGCACTAAAGGAGGAACTCCGAACTTGGAATACTCACACATGAGTGTGCAGCTGGAAGTCTGCGGCCTTGTAACCCAGGGCGAAATTATTCTGTGACAGTTTGGATTTGGCTGTGTCAAAACTCATCTGATAGCCAGCAAGCCAACCTTCAAAAGCTAACACAGCCCAGCCATAGATGGTTGGTCCTGAAAAATCTATATCAACATTACTGCCAAGACTGAAACAATCCCGTTTATATGAGGCCTTCAATTTCCCACTCTTCTTTCTATAAAACAAGCAAAAACAACACAACACAAGCCTGAGCTTTTACTGCCGTCTAGGGATCTTGAGAGTAAGATCCCTTTTCTCCCACCATGTAAATATTATTTTGGCAGAAGGCACAAATAGACTAACAATGTTGCAAATGCCTTAGTTCTACAAATGTAATTTTGCTAGGATTTGAAATATATATACTATTTTTTACCTGTTCTCTACTATAAGTTCAGATGACAGGGTATTTCATGATTAATTTCATAAAAGCACAAGAAAAGTATAAAAAGGTGCAAGATATTTCAGTACCAAATTAATAACCTGAACGCGTATGTATATAGACATACAAGAAACCAAATTTCTTTAAATGTTTCCAAATGGTACAAAAGGTAACACCCGACACAATTTTAGATTATTAACCTGTCACGGAGAGAAATGTACTTTATTTTTTGGTTAGCATGTTTATCTTCCTCAGGTCAGTGTTGTCTCCCTGGACAATGTGGGATAGAAGTGTACACATCTGAAGGACAATTTTGTGAAAACACAAAATTAGTCCTTAACAGTCCAGGGCAATTCCAATCAGGCCTCTTATGAGAACACTTGTCCCGAAGACAATGCGGGTGTGCAGCATGAGGGGCACGCCTGCTCCACGGCTCAGGAAGACCTCACTCCGTCGAGCGCCTCGCCTTTAGAGACAGGCAGGTAGGAAACAACAAAGTGCCCACTGTTCAGATGAAAACACTGAGTCAGAGAAGTTGGGGGATTTACAAAGGCTAAGAAATCAAGTAAGCAGAACTGCTCTTTACACTGTTCTGCTGCCAGTAGATGACACGCTTTTCTAAAGATGTTAACTTCCCAGCAAGACCTCACATCCAAGAATCCTCGGGATAGCTAAAAATATCTAGTCTCAGACCCTTCTTGCTCCTACATTTTTCCCACAATGTGCCTCTGTGAATTAGATTTACAAGTCCTTGTACAACTGCCCAGATTTCAAATGAAAACCGCCCCCTGCCTCCGGCGGTCTTCCTCCCTGTCTCCTGCACACACAGGTCTCTGCTTGTCTCCCCTTCTGAGCTTCTCCTGCAGCCCCCTCCTCTAAACCTCTCCATCCCTTCAAGAAACAAGACCATTTCAGAAACGGGGTTGGGATAATTACCCTGTGTTCGGCACAAATATGGTATCAAGAGTCAGTTTCAACCCTTCAGCCAGCTGAAAAATAAAGATTTAAATTTAGCAATTAGCATTTTTCAATTCTTTTCTTGACTTGAGAAACCAATTCTAAAGTTTTCTCTAACTTCTTCGCTAACAAGGAAGTCATTAAAGAAAGCCAAATATTAGATTATTTCATAAATTGCCTCTCCTTTCTTTTCCCTGCCCCCACCCCACTCCCCTCACCCCAGGCTTCATCATGATTCTCACCAAAAAACGGGCTAAAACATAGAGGTCAGATCCAGTTATAATTAGCCAATAATGTAAATTGAGAGTACAAAACAACAAAATCCCAATGCGACAAAATAATCGTGATACCCTTTTGAAATTATTATGGTTAACTGGACATTTAACAAACCAACCTAAGTAACTTACTCAGCTACACAGATGCATTATCTATATATGATAACGTGCATACAGACATACTTCAAAAACTAGTGCCCTGAATGTAGCAGACACTTGACAAGCATCTGCTGAAAGAGTTGCTCTTTGAAAACATTAAAGAATTTTTAGAAACATTTTTCTGTGGAGTCAATTTTGCGATGATTACAAAAACAAAATTCAATCACTACAAATAGCTTGGTCTGCTCAGGAGAGGTCCAATGTATCTCAGTAAGTAGAACTGGTCAGAACAAAAGATGTCATAATTATGTCCTCACCAACAAAATCTTACTTTCTAGAAACATGAAACATACCAAAGAAGGCCACATGCAAATAAAAAAATACAGCAACTAGACAGCGTGCAAGACTTCGCTCAGATGATATTTGGACAAAATATACACTGTGGACAAAAGCAACACTGTGGACAAACTGATGACAGTTTGTTCAGCATCTTATCCCCAAGATTAAGTTCACCCTGCAAATAACTTCCAACCCTCTCTTACCTTATTCTCCCAAGAGATTTCTGTCCCAAGAGTATTGTCTGTGTTCCACTTCTGGGTGAAGGTCAGTCCATAGTCACAGATCTTGTATTTGGTCTCTAGGTTGCCGGATGCTTTCCCTGTATCAGTGTAAGCATGACCAGAAGTAGAAAATTCCTGGTAAGAAAAAATAATTAAAATCAGCTCACCAAACAGAAAATATTCATTCCAGAAAACAGTATTCAATGCAGCAGAAACCAATACAACTGACTTTCCACCACAACCCTACTCTGCAGCACCTTACTTCCTGCTCTCCTCTCCTTCTGATCTCTAGACATTTTCACCAGTTTTGCAAACTTCCCATTACTTCACGTCTCTTACTGATATTTCTGTTCCATATACCCTCTTACTAAATGGGAATCCAAAACTCGCCTTTTAAAAGAAAAATATCTTTACTGAAAATGTCTTTCCTAAAAAGACAAAAATATTGAATCTTAAACATTTACTTCATGACATGAAAACGACAGTTCTCTCTGAGACCTTTTGAACTATTAGTTAATTTTAAAGTCTTTAAAGAATCCCCAAACACTGGAAGCTTTAGATTCCCTCCTTTATAAGGGCCAGAACTTTACTGCATTAAAAACTTTTTAAAATTTTCATTGTGGTGAAATACACTTAACATAAATTAACCATTTTTATGTGTACAGTACACTGGCATTAAGTACATTCACACTGTTAGGAAAAATTTATTGCCTTTGCCCACAAAACTATCTGTAAGAGTTTCGGCATAAACAATTTCGATATTTGAAAGTATCCATCCATCTTTCACAACAAAACAGAATGTTGTGACTTCTCCGTCTCCCTCCCTCTCCCCTGTGAAAGAGTCGCTATGAATGGCTCAAAATAAGCCCTCCTCCCTAGTTAGGTCATACGACAGTGAGCAACTAGAAACACATCTCCTTCTAAGGGGAAGCGAGCAGTCAGCACCTGTCACTGACAGTCTAGGAACTGTCAAGGAAAACACATTTCTGACGCCCTGTTTTTAGAGGCCGTGTCTGAAATATCGCCAACTGTCAGGAAACGCCAGCAACTCTGCCCCAGTTGTTTTAGCACCTGCAGTAGGACTCCTTCCTCCACCGAACGCCCTGCCCCCCAACTCTCGTTCTATAGGCTGATGGCACAACTGGGAAACTGTGATCTGTTTATCTACACTGCACAGTGAGTTTTCACAGCGAGTATCACACTGCGCACTACAGGCAAGGCCTTGGCAAAACCTGACGAAATGCTAGTCATGTTTAACAACTCACATCCCTTTCTCTTAGTAGATCCAGCTACTGCGTGTTTTACTTTTCACACTTACCTTTTATAAACTTGCAAGTATAGCAAATATAAACCTTAATTTTGGCTCAAAAAGTTAAGGTAGAAGCATATTTAGTCTGTATTTCTTTCTTATCATCATTACTTCTTAGTCTGAAGCTCTGTCAAACATCTAAAATACCAAAGGTCCAAATCTCAAACACAAGCCTATAATTTTCCTAAGTTGAGTTCCAGGCTCACAATTACTTCAATTTTTGTTTAATTTCATAATTAGCTCAAACAGTGAAAAATATATTTATAACATGCACATAACATCTACAGTTCTGCTGTAATGCTAGTATGCAACAAAACAATCATGGAAATGTTACTGTTATAAATGGCATATCATAAAAATACCAAGATACGAGCTAGGCAATCTGGAGCAATGGATGAAATTTTTCCTAAATCAATACTAAAGAACAAAAACAGCCATAAAAACAAAGCACACAAATATACTGTTTTTCTTACCATCTGAATGAATATTCACACACAACAGCAGCGTGAAAGGGAGATAAAATTTTAGTTGTTGATTTTTGCAACACAAAACTACCTTAAGCAAATTTAAAATACTAATTAAAATGAGTGTGATTTTTGTTTTAATAGACTACATAATAAAATCCCATCTTAGGAGGCTAGTTGCATAAATATTTATTTACTACTAGAAAACCCACGGAAAGAATAGTGACAAACCAGGATTAGACGAAGTATGAGACAAAGCATCATAAATACTCCACATGCTTCTTGCTCTTCTAATTAAATCATTATATCCAGAAATAAAATTTACAGTGGTTTGAATAGGCAAATACCAAAGAAAAAAAGATGCAGCCAGTACAGAGAAATCAGAGAATAAGGTGAATGTAAACTTGATCTATTTTCTGAAACTTATAAAAGCTCTGGTTAGTGATGCTCTGATAATATGCTGATATATCCTTTATTTCTTAACTTCCAGGAAAAAAGACTTTGTGAACATTAATAAAAGTTGACTAACCTTCTGCATGTATTTCTTCATTTGTTTCAACTAATCAAGATGCGACAGAGACTAAAGTTAGTTTGTTTTTGTAAAAGGGCAACAAAGTTTGCATGAACCCAATAAAAAGGAAGCAAATATTTTAGTGTCCACATACATATTCACAAAAGTATAAAAATACATATATATACACACACACATACATATGTATACACATGTATTCTATATCCTCTGAGACTAAGACTCAGAATACTTTTCTAATGACAAAGATCTCCCCCCAAATTCAACCTGACTGTCCTTGGGCTCAAGTGGCTGAGAGGCTCTCTGAAATCTGAGAGGAGGACAAAGCTGTAGGGAAGATAGCGTAGCACCAAAGGTATGCTGTTTCAAGTGACTTGACTAAACAATGATTTTCAAACAGGTTCCTTTAAGTAATTATGCTACATTTTATTAACAGTATATTAAGTACTTACCACTCCACTACATGACTTGGTTTTCAGATCTATTTTGACCATGCCAAATCCTAGAGAAACACACACACACACACACAAAAATAAGTGATGTACAAAATGTGACATGCACTCCAGTCTTTGCAATTTAGAAATTATGAAAATAGTCCCTAGTACATTTCATATGGAAAATATTCAATACTCCTGTTAGGTGAGAGTTCCACAAGAAATTGAATTGTAACAAATTTCTAACTAAAATTGAATTGTAACAAAAAATTACAACAAAATGCTAACAAAAATTAAGTGTAATTTTTAAAGCTAAAATAATAAAGACATATTTTAAAAATATAAGTTAAAAAAACCTATGGATGAAAGAAAAATGCACTATTTTAAGAACCAAAATTATTAGAAATTATACATATATACAAGCTTAAAATACATAATTAACATTACTAGTTAATAAACAATAAAATGTGTACAGCACAAAAACTTAAAAATTTCAAGACTAAATTTTTAAAACCAAAACTAAATGTCTACTTGGTTTCAAACACTGTATGTTCCTCCAAAGAAGTCAAAAGCTGGGTTTTCATGCTCATGAAAACACTGCATTATTTGGAGGAGGAAAAACACACTCCCTGCTTTAACTGTCCCCAGAGCTAACCAAAGGTGACACATATATTACAGATTTATACTATTTCACCCCACAGATAATATTAAACATGCAAATATTATGTGTTTATGTACACAATGGCTTTTAATGCTTGTGGCACTCCACCTCTAAAAAAAGAAGTCTAGTAACCTGCTAATAGTTATCCCTTTAAATCTTGTGAAATAGATTAATGTTGACTTAACCTCATTTTACTGAGCACTGTATCTCCCATACCTTAGGCGTTCAGTATGAATGCGTACCCTACACTGGCAGTTTACAATAGCATACTTACCATATCCTTTGTTGAAGACATCTTTGGCGGCCTTTCCTAGGTCACAGTAAGTCGGTGTGTTACACATATCTTATAAAGAAAAATAAGGACAAGGGGATAAATAATATTTAGTACTTATTCACTGTTCAAGTGTTTAGTCCTGTAAGAAGAGGTATACAATGTTTCTTGCTTTGCATCCTTAATGCTTATACCCTAATGGAAGCAAAGTTCAGAGGAACCACGTGGCTCCTTTAAAAAGAGCTTTCCAGAAATATGGAGAAGGAAAGGGTGTTTTCATGAGATTCACAGAGGTCATCTTTCTGATTGCATTTCAAAGAAGAGAAATTTTTCAAAGGCTGAAGCAGATGTTCTGTTAAACTGGACTTGCACTTTTTAAAAGAATGCAAAAATGTACATTACTAAAACATGTCTTGGGCAGTTGTAAAGCCAGAGAGCTGTATAAGATAACAAAGTAAATTTTCTGAGGCTCTGTAAAGCAGATGCAATTAAACATCTTCAGGGCTAACATTTCTGCCACTCTGAATTTCAGATCTTAATTACCACACTAATTGAAGTGTATTCATCCAGAATATGCCCTCTCTCAAAACTCTTCTTAAAATACAGTGCTATAATCTAACTATTAACCAGATAGAGGATAGATCCTACCTGCAGTAATCTGCTTACCAAAAATCGGTATACACTCTAAAAGTTAAGTCTTCAAACACCCTAGGTGCTTCACTTCATCTTGCCTGAGGATTCAGCCAGCTTCTCTACTGCCAAGATGACCCTCACTCTCATCAAAATTCTCAGGCCAATCAACACTGCTGAATATACCATTCCTTTGCCCTTTCTGCACAACAGGAAATCTCTTCCAGCAGCATCCTCAAAAGTCATGCTGAAGCACCTCAAGCAACCCCATGAGCCCCACTGTGCATGCTAAGTTGCCAGGCTCCTCTGTCCATGGGATTCTTTAAGCAAGAATACTGGAGTGGGTTGCCATTTCCTCCTCCAGGGGATCTTCCCCACCCAGGGACTGAACAGGCCTCTCCTGCGATTCCTGCCTTGGCAGGTGGATTCTTTACCACTGAGCCACCTGGGAAGCCCCTGTTAACCCCATTACTACGCCCAGTAAAATCCAGAGCACCAGCGAGCCCTTGCTATTACAATGCCTCAACCACCTACACGTTCAAATCTATTTATTTCTATTTAGTGGAGCTCTTAGTCTGGCCTCCTGCTAATAAGTCAGTCTCTGCCTACTCCACCACACCTGAACATGGCACACCCTTTATGGTGCACTTCTTCACTGTGAATTCATTTAAAATGTGTTCCTTAACCTAAACCTGTCAAATATGACAGACATTAGGATATGTTAAGAGAACAGAGTATAAGAATATATATAAAGTTAAGTGGAAAGAATAGAGATGAAGAAGATAAATGCACTGAGTCATACCATAATAAAACTTTCTTCTGGGCCACAAGGTTTCAAAGTTCTTTTCCAGAGCAATTAATCTACAACGCAAGTCCTCAGTATCCCAATCATCAATTTGAGACTTTTTACACATTGCCAACTGCAATCTGATATCACTCTTTATGATCACAAACGACGGTGGTACCTGCTGAAATTCTGCCTGAAGCCCATAATTTGGGAGGTTAAGTATAAAAACCAGGCACTACGTACTCAAATATTAGAAACGTTAAACCTTTACAGTCTGCTTTTTTTTTTAAAAAAAAGGAAAGATACACTTAAGTGTTTAGAAACCTCCACAGGGACCCATTACAGTCTTTTGGCATTTTGCTTCTTTTTCAAAAGCACTTGCTAGACACTCTGCAAAAGTCGCGTGGTGGGGGGTGGGGGGTGGGGGTCGTCTGACCTCAACTGTGCCCAGTTCAAGCTTTCTTTTCCAGGCCCACGATCCCGATGGGAAATGCACTGCTGGTATGAGCAAGCAAAAACTCGAGAAGCCCCAGACACGTCACGTTCCAGCACACTGCCGCGGCTCTGCCGATGCACTCGTCCGTGGACGTGCACGGCGCCCCCGGGCCGCGGGCGCCGCAGGCGGGGGCAGGGCGCGAGGGGAGGCGCCGGAGTCGGGGGCTACAACAGCACCACCCTGGGGCCCGTCAGCTCGCCTCGCCCCCGTCAGCTTACGTTCAGCACCCTCCCCACAGGGGCAGGGAGTAGAGGGGGCCCCTGATGCCGGACGCCGAGGCCGAAGGGAAGCCGGGGCTCGGGGGTTCGCGGACCCGCTTTCCCTGGAGGCCAGCCTCCCCGGGGGCCGGCCGGGCCAGGACGCAGGTGGCGGCGCGGCCCGCCCGTCCCCGGAGGGGCCGGTTCCCGCTGCCCCACTCGCGGGCCCAAGCCCCGTTCGGCGGCCCGGCCTCCGTTAGCCGCCTCCCGCGGGTCCGCGCCGGAGGCCCGCCCGCCCGGCTGCCGGCCCGCGGCCCCGGCTCGCCTCACCTCCGACCGGAGGGCCCGTCCGCTCCGCCAGGAGGGGCCTGTCCGCTCCGCCAGGGCACCGCAGAAGGTCTTCTTCGGACCAACGCCGTCCGCGCCTGCGCGCCCTACTACGCCCGCGGCGCCTGCGCTCCCCGAGCCCCCGAGCCCCGCGCCGCGGCTGCGCTGGAGAGTCGCTCCGGGGGGCGCGCGCCGCGGGCCCGAGGCGGCCCAGCACCTCCAACTGTCTGAGTGCGCGCGCGCGCGCCGCGGGGGCGGGCGCGGTGGACGTGAGCGCGCAGGCTCGGCGCCCGCGCCTTTATCCCCGAGGGGCCCGCTCTCGCGAGAAGGCGCGGAGCCCACTAGCGGCCCTTGCCCGCGGAGTGGGGCCGCCCTGCCGCGTCCTTCTCCGGCGAATGCCTGACAGACCTGTGAGGGGGTTCCATCTCAGAGTGACTGAAACTCAAGAATGAGGCCTTTAGGTCACCTCATCGTAACGATGAGGAACATAAGTCCCCAGGGGGTAAGTGGCAGGACTTAAAAGATGACACCGGAGGAGTGATTCAAAGGGACAGAGGAGGTGGATGAGGGACAGCTCTCCTTTAGAGAAGAGTTCCAACCCATAAATGTAAAAGAAATTACAGAAACAGAAAATCCCCGCTTTGGAGCCACCAAGAACTGCGTCAGGCAGAACTGGGTTGAGGATATTCGTCCAGTTCCAAAGTATCATCCCACAGATGACTTAGTGAAGAGAAAAGGGTACCTTCACATCAAACGCATCACCTAAACCGAGTGATGGAACTGCGCAGCCCCAGGGATGTTACAGACTGACGTCTTATGTGAGAATGACTCGCCCAAGAAGTGCTTTGTCTCCGTTCCGGAGGAAACAGACAAATTCAGTTGAGGGACAGTTCTGCAAAACAACCACCTGGTCTCTTACAAAAACGTGAACTTCATGAACTGTTAAGAAGACTAGTCAAGTGTTCTAGATTAAAGGAGACAAAAGAAAGATATGACCTTGAGAGCCATGTAATCCTAAATTGCACCCTGGATCAAAAAACAAAAAGCAGCCATTAAGGGTCATTATTGGGACAATTGAGAAAATTTGAATGTCGACTGCATTACTATTGCAACAATGTTAAATTTCCTGAGGATAATGATTATACCTTGATTATGCAGAAATGGGGACTTCCTTGGTGGCTCAGCAGTAAAGAATCCTTGTGCAGAGCAGAAGATACAGAGATGCGGGTTCAATCCCTAGGTCAGGAAGATCCCCTGGAGGAGGGCATGGCAACTCACTTGCCTGGAGAACCCCATCAACAGAGGATCTTGATGGGCTACAGTCCATGGGGTTGCAAAGAGTCAGCTGCGACAGAGCTCGCATGCTCTCACGCATGCGTAAATCAATGGCCTGGGTTTTAGGAGATATGTAAAGTTATTCACAAGTGACATAGCGTGTGTCTGCAACAAACTCTCAAATGGTCAGGAAAAAACATTCAAAATGTTAATTGGTGTATCTAGGTGGAGGATCTATGGATCTTCACTGCATCATTCTTGAATCTTTCCTGTAAGTCTAAAATTATTCTTCAAGATAAAAAGTTGAAAAGGAAAAAACCCCACAAAGTCTTTGATACTCAGAACATAATACCAGGTTGCTTCTTGAAGCCAGAGGCAAAGATGATTTCCCTGCTGTGTTTAAGCATTTCAGGCTAAGAAAAGTAAGACACTTGCTCCCAAAGGACTCATAACGTGAGACTTGGAAAATGAGGCAGAAAATGATCAATGTCATTGGCAAAGCAATATAAGTTAGTAGGTTAAATAAAATGATCTTTGGAGTCAAAAGAGGCTGGGTTGGCACTTCAGATCTGCCAACCCTGTGGTCGTTGGCGAGCAACTCTACGTCTCTGTTTCGACATCTGTGAGACAGAACTAAATAAGGTCTACTTCAGAGGACTGTAGTCGATAGTAAAGACGGTGATGTATCCAGAGTACACAGTGATCCACTTGGCACATGGAAAATGTTCATTAGTTAATAACACAGATGAAAATTAATATGCTATAGGCAATTAAAAGCCATGCAAGCAAACCTAGATTTATTCACATCCAGACGAATATTAAAACCACAACTTCAGCCTGTATTTTGGCACAGACCTGGCCTTTGTCGGGCCCAGCAGGTCATTAAAATCTATAAAGACCACTTCCAACGGAAAGTTGTCAACATTCCTTCCTTGGGCTTCTTCATCCAAAGTCTTTCCTTCTGAAGGGAGCTGATAACACCAGTCCTAGGTCACATACAGAGGACCTCCTCTCTCTCCCAACATGAAGGAAGGTGGTAAAAGAAATTGTTCCAGAAAACAGCAGCTGCAGAGGGAATCATTCTTTTGTTTCCCATCACTCTGACCCTGCTGGCTTAGCAGAATCCACAGTTACTCTCAACATTCACATCAAGCCTCTGGCATCAGTCACCTCCAAACTATAGCTAGTTCTTACACCCTGCGCACCCACACTGGGTTCTGAATCTTGGGAGGCATAGAAAGGACTTTCTCAGTCCCAATCCTAATCACCTGGGATTCTTTTCCTATAAAATGTCTAGAACCAGAATTTTAGGGCAGGGAAGGGTCTTTAGATTCCTTCATTTGTGGGACATTTGCTAAGTGCTTACTGTGCACAGGGCACCATGTTCAGAACTGATGGACAAGCACAAACCTGGAAGCGTCTATGCTGTGTGTGTCCAGAGGCCCTGGTGAGCAGGTTGCCAACACAGGTCATCTGCTCTAGTCAAGATAACCTGCTCTGTCTGCCTGTGTTACCTTTGTGAGAGAAAATCTCAAAGGGTTAGTATGGTTTTACTCCCACAAATGAAAAAAAAAAAAGAACAAAAAACGACTGATTTCCTTTAGGAGACTGGTTGGATCTCCTTGCAGTCAAAGGGCTCTCAAGAGTCTTTCCAACACCACAGTTGCTTTGCCAGGGATGGGTCGGGTGAACGAGGGGAATGGCTTCCAGGGCAGAAGGACAGAGACCCAAGGATACGTTGTCATATGTTTACGGTGTGTGTGGTGCCCTGAAACTCCAGGTCTGACGGCATGCCTCAAGGCAATAGACTTGTGCAGGGGTTCATCTTGAGTAGCTTGAATGAATTACTGCAGCAGGAAATTAAAGACCAATTGATGCTTTTGAACTGTGGTGTTGGAGAAGACTCGTGAGAGTCCCTTGGACTGCAAGAAGATCCAACCAGTCAATCCTAAAGGAAATCAGTCCTGAATATTCATTGGCAGGACTGATGCTGAAGCAGAAACTCCAATATTTTGGCCACCTGATGCGAAGAACCGACTTAATGGAAAAGACCCTGATGCTGGGAAAGACTGAAGGCAGGAGGAGAAGGGGACGACAGAGGATGAGATGGTTGGATGGCATCACCAACTCGATGGACATGAGTTTGAGCCAGCTCCGGGAGTTGGTGATGGACAGGGAAGCTTGGCTTGCTGTAATCCACGGGGTCGCAAAGAGTTGGACACGACTGAGCGACTGAACTGAACTGAATTGAATGGCCAACATTTAGAGGATTCATTAAATTATAATACAACCCATATTTTGGGATATGGTTCAACCATGTGTTCTGATAATATCTGATAATCTGAGGGAAAGACCCAGTTTAAAAAAGTGGCGTTAGGGGGACAAAAGTTAAAGTACAGTGTAACTCTATGTGTGTGTGTGTGTGTGTGTGTGCACGTGTGCGTGCGTGTGTATGCATGTGTTACAATTTTGCTTAAAGAAAAAGCAAGGTCTCCTTCACTGCAGGTGGTTTCTCTACCATCTGAGCCACCAGGGAAGCCCCATAGACATGGACATTGGTAATGGCTTAACTCTGGACTGGTGATAGATTGATAATACATACATTATATATTAACTAAATAGATGCTGTATATTTGTGTGTGTGTGTGTATGTATGTGCATAGAAGAAATGTTGGGAAAATGTTTCCAAAGTCTGACAGTGACTCTCTGCTGGGTCAGAGTATACGTGATTTTTATTTTCTTCACACTTTTCTGTATTTTCCAAAATTTCTAAAATTTGGAAATGTGTTTCTGTTATAATTAGAAAAGTTAAACTGACTTTCATAAGGTGGGGAAGTACCTAGGTTCATGAGAAGGGGAGTGCTGTTCCCTGGGGAATTTCCACCTAAAACTGGGAACTGCCGCTGGGATCAGTCCCTGGAATTCACGTTGGGCCTTCTGTGCCCTCACGTCACTGTTGGCCACAAGAGGGCACAAGGAAATGAGGTAAGGAAACGCTGGCCCTGCAGGTGGATGGTGCAGGTGGGAGTCAGGTGATGACCCCAGCCCTCCCCTTGCCCCCAGAGCCTCATCCAAGCTCTCCATACAATTGTGAATGCAGTTATGGCGCTTCCCTACCCAAATCAGAGTCCAAGTTGAATGTCAAAAGGGCAGGAAATATTTACAAATTGTTTTTATGAGGAAACCAATTTTGTCAATGTTCCACTTGTGTGTTAGGGTACACCCTGGCTGACACAACCTGGAAATTAGCTCATCTTAACCACTTGCTAGTGAAGCACTATGATCACTTTACACAGAGGATAGTTAAGAAAAAAGAGGGTGACATATTCCTATGTAACTTGAAAATAGCAAGAAGCAGTGTCCCTCTGGTGAATAGATAGCTCTGTTTCAGAGAACTTGATGTTTTGGAGAAAGGTCTTCAGTTAGTGAACTGTGGAGTGTGGTGTGCAGGAAGGGATAAACTTTGGAACCAGAACACTTGCGTTAAATCCAAGGTCTCCAACTCACTAGCTGTGTGACCTTGGGCAGGTTACTTGACCTCTCTGAGCCTCGGTGTCTTCATCTTTAAAATGGAGATTCCCCAGAAATAAACCATCCAGATGAGGCCCGCCCAAGGGGCTCCACCACAAGGCTTTCTGTGGTCAAGTTCTGAGGAGGCTTGGACCACACCCAGGGTTCACCCCAGGCAGGAGACAGATGACACTCAGCGAGTCACATACAACACAACTCCCAGGATGATAGAGAAGTCAGATGCAGACTCACCCTGCAGGGGTGCAGAGAGGCCCTGGGGAGGGATTCTACTACTTGGGGCCCCTGGAGAGCACCCCAGGGAGGGTCAAGGCCCATAGCCTCTCCCCTCCAGTGGGGACTCTGTGGGCAGAGCTCAGGGCAGCTTTATTGAGATGTAATTGACATGAAACACTGTGTAAGTTTCAGGCGTACAGTGTGATGGTTTGACACACACAGGTTAAGGAAGGAGTCCTCTTATCCCTACATAATTATCATTTTGTTACTATGGTGAGAGCACTGATGCTCTGCTTTCACAGGAAATTTCCAGTTCATAGCATAGAACTGTTAACTGTAGTCACCAGAGCTGTTCATTTTTTAAAATTTGCTTCTTTAGAATTGGGACTCCAGGCAGGTCTGGGGTCTCCTAATATCATGGGATTCACCCGCTACCTTTGAGGAAAAAGAATCAGATTCCAGTTAGGGTGCAGACCCCATCTCGTCTGCAGGCCGCTTGGGGATTCCCCTTTGCGTGCTCCTTCCCTGAAACGGCCGATGGGGTGTGTGGACCGCTGCTCAGGTCCACTCTCTGTCCTGCAAAGTCATACACGGTGGGTGGGGGGCTTGGTTCCATGCTCTCCCTCCACAACCCTCTGGCCTCCTGCTTACAGACGCCACAGAAAGACCCTGTGCTGGTCACACGCCCCCAGCCCCACCCTGCATGGTGGAGGCCACTCCTTGGCCTGGAGGGCTGGTCATCAGGCTACGGTGCCACCAGGCTCTGACGGCACAAAGGGAGAAGAGGAGGAGTAAGTGGGTGAGTTACAGGGGTGCAGAAGGATGTGACTGAGAGTGAAGAGCAAGGAGGAGAAAGAGAAAGACTCAAATGATGAAAACATGAGGGTTAACGGTGTAGAAGAAGACAAGCTGAAAAGAAGAATGGAAGTTGGTCTCCATTCAGTTCTTTAGGTTTCCGTCCTCCTCCCCGCAGTGTATTTACTATTGAATTACAGTCAGTACAGTGAGTAAAGGACTTCCCAGCTGGCTCAGTAGTAAACAATCTGTCTGCCGAGCAGGACACTTTGGTTTGATCCCTGGGTCGGGAGGATGCCCTGGAGAAGGAAATGGCAACCCACTCCAGTATTCTTGCCTAGAGAATCCCATGGATAGAGGAGCCTGGCAGGCTACAGTCCATGGGATTGCAAAGAGTTGAAAACTACTTAGCGAACTAAACAGCAACAATGGGAATAAAGCAAAGTGGACTGTACGAAAAGGCCTTGCTAGAACAAAGAGGCTGAAAGGACTTGTGATCCACTCTAGAACGTAAGTGTAATTCAGTTGAAAAGGAAGTCACCCAAGTATCCTACACTGATGAGTGCAGGCTGCTGGGACCCTCAGTGGCATCAGCAAAAGGCCGTCAGTTCCCTGAGTCAATTGAGTGCCAAGGCCTCGTCCCAGCTCCCTGACTTCTGCCATGACCGAAGACGAGCGATGCTGTTTCCAGCTGATGTGTATTGAGACCTGGGCAGCTTTTTTAACATGTTTCCTTGCCTTTTCACAGCAGCATCTGCTGTCATTACCCCCATGTCCGTGTCTTGTGTAACATGAGTGTGTCTGGGGTTACAGGATGCAGAGGAGGAAAAGCGATGCTGTGGTCTGAATGCTTGTGTACCCAGATTCATTTGTTGCTATCCTAACTCCCAACGTGATGGTGTTGGACGTGGGCCCTCCAGAAGCGCTTGGTATGGAGGTGGGGTCCCTCAAAATGGGATCAGCGCCCGCGTGCAAGAGCCCCCGCAGAGATCCTTGATCCCTCCTCCACGTGTGTGGAGATGACATGGAACCTGAGCACATGGGGACTCTGACCTCAGACCTCAGCTTGAATGCAAGCACCTGGTCCATGGGATTTTCATTACAGAAAGTATGGCGCATGCCCAGGAATGGGGTAGGGCAGACAAGGCAGTTAGGATTCATGCGTCACACTCAGCATCATCAAATTTTTTTTCAGCCAAAAGAAGGCAGAGCACAACATTGATCAAGCAAGCTAGGGGCCCCTGGTGCCGTTCTCAGCTACACGTCTGCTGTGGGGTCAGGAGGGCTGAGGCTGTTGCTGCAGGAAAGGGAGGTCCCAACACCGTGTGACTGCACAACTCCGAAGGGGGCCGCTCACACAGACACCGGTCTGGGTCCAAGTGGTGCCCCCGGGGTGTGCAACATCGCAGTCACCTCCTCCATCATATACCTGCAAATTCCCAGAAACCTGGTCTGGAGGAGCCCTCCAGGCCACAAGGAGCTGAGGCTGAGAGATGCGTGACCCAGCCAAGGCCACAAGATCAGTGATGGGCTGGACCCCATCTTCCTGGCTGAATCTAGGCCATTTCCAGAAGTGGAACCACCCTAAGGGGCAAGACATCTGGTAAACTCAGTTCCTCGGCGGTCCCCTCCTGACCTCAGTGTTTACACGACTGCAGTGATTACACAGATCCTGCAATCTGTCTCCCCTCATCAACCTGCTCCCTCTCATCTTTCACTTATTGAACATTTCCTGTAAGATTCTGCCAAAGACCTGCTCATTTCAGTTCCTTTGATTTTCTTTTAAGAGAAGCAAACTGATTTTGACACAGGAGCCATAACAAATAAGACTTTGCTTTCCGAAGTGAATATGAATCACAGTGCTGTCTTTGACGTGAACTACAGCAGCTGTCACCGGAGGATGCAGGTGTCAGCTCTTATACACCAGCCCGCACCCCCTTTCCCGGACTGGGAATCACCTGAGGAGGTGGCCTCTCCCTCTTTGCTGAACCAGGGTGGGGGGTGGAATTTCTTCTTGAGAATTTTAATGTCCTCTGAGCTCAGTCGGTACTCCCTGATCCTGCCGTTCCTTTGAGCCAGGAGCTCTCTGAGGCATGAGGACCAGCTCGAATTGTCTGTTGGCCCACAGTCCTTGCCAGGGGCATTCAGGGGCAGAGGAGAGCATGTGAGGGCTTCCTCACGTGAGGGGCCAGGCTCCCAGCATGGGGAGTGGGCTCTGCAGTGCTCTGCCATCTGCGTCTGGGAACTCAAGGGCCCTGAGTCCCCTTCTTCCTGCCTTCAATCTTTCCCAGCATCAGGGTCTTTTCAAATGAGTCAGTTCTTCAAATCAGGTGGCCAAAGTATTGAAGTTTCAGCTTCAGCATCAGTCCTTCCAATGAACACTCAGGACTGATCTCCTTTAGGATGGACTGGTTGGATCTCCTTGCTGTCCAAGGGACTCTCACGAGTCTTCACCAATACCACAGTTCAAAAGCGTCAATTCCTTTTCAGCAGAAACACTTCTGAAGGCTTCCTCTCCCCTCTGCTCCTCACTGGCATCCACTGCCCACTGCTCTATCATCTCTAATCCACAAGGACTGAGATCAACCTGAGGGCAGTGAGCTCAGCCACTGGGCATCCTGGCTGGGGACCCCTGATCATTAGCCGCAAGAAGCCTCAGCAGATCTGGAAATAACCCAGGTCATCTTCCACGGAAACTCTAGTACTTATGTCCTCAAAGTCGCTCTGGCTTTTGGGAGACCTAGAAATAACAGACAATTTGGTGGGGGTGGATTTTTCTTTGGTGCACAGGGTTACATTGAAGGCAGAAGGAGAAGAGGGCGACAGGATGAGATGGTTGGATGGCATCACCGATTCAATGGACATGAACTTGGGCAAGCTCCGGGAGATGATGAGGGATGGGGAAGTCTGGCGTGCTGCAGTCCATGGGGTCGCGAAGAGTTGGACACGACTGAACTACTGAACAACAACAACAACCACTGTATTACACAAACTTCTCCTGAGCGCCTCCGAGGAAGGGCCGTGTGGTGTGCTAGGTCCTGAGGTTTGCCTGAGGCTGGCCTGGGATAGGGCGTATGAGTGTCAGTTACTGCACCAGGCCCTCTACACGAAGTCACACCCTGAAACCTCAGAATATAGGCTTTATGGGGAGTCATGCCCACTTTACAGTTGTGGAGATGCAGCCCAGAAAGGTGGAGTATCTTGTTCAAAGTCACAAAGTCACAATAAATGCATTTATTTATGCAGTCTTCCATCACAGAAAACAATGTTTGGAGCTTCTGTTATGTGCCAGGCCCTCAAAGCATGAGGATACAAAGATGATACCGTTGTCTCTCGTTGTAGAGACAAACCAGTGTCCAATCACAATAGAGATTTATAAACACTATGGTGGGCAGATGGATGCCGCCGGGAGTCAGGGGCTACAGGGAAGGCCCGTGAGGTGCTCCAATCAGGTCGACCTGACTCTGAAGCCCTCAGTCTTGCAAGGCTGAGAGAAAGTCAGACAGAGACAGAAGAAGCCTGCTTTTCAGTCTTGTTGCCCATTTGTAGCCTCCAGCATCTGGTGTGTCTGCATCCTCACGTCCTCTCGTCTGTGGGAGCATCTCTCCCGGAGGACACGGGAGATAACCAGCAAAGGCCTCATGGCTTGGGTCACGGTGCTCCTGGCCTCTGTCCCGCCGTCCCCAGCCTGCTTTCCATCCTGGCTTCCATCTAGAGCGCATAACCACCCGTGCTCTGCTCCTTCAGCCGCGTCTGACTCTTGGTGAACCCATGGACTGTAGCCCCCAGGCTCCCCTGACCGCGAGATTCTCCAGGCAAGGTTACTGGAGTGGGTTGCCATGCCCTTCTCCAGGGGATCTTCCCAACCCAGGGATCGAACCCACTTCTCTTGGGTCTCCTGTGTTGGCAGGTGGGTTCTTTACCCCTAGCGCCACCTGGGAAGCCATAACCATCTGTTTATGCACAGAATTAGAAATGTCGGGGTGACCTGAACTCCTCTGCTTCACTCACCGCTCAGCCCTCACATCAGACGATGGAGATCCAAGTGCAGCATCCCATCCTTGGAGGTCCTCACTGTCAGCACATCACCCCCTGACACCAGCCTTCCTCTTCTGCCTCCTCCACCTCCTCTTCACTGCTGCATTCACTTTCACCCACTGTAACCCGGCCCCACACCACCACCAGCACTGCACCCCTAAAAAGCATTTTAAATTAGAGCCTGTCATTTTCAAGTTCAAATATCCCCAGTGACTTTCTCCTGCATATGAAATAACGTCCGGTTCCCTTTGCCTGTTATCAGTTCTTCACAATCTAGCTTTCTCTGGTCTCTCCACCATCTGCCTCAGTCACACAGGCTCCCTAGAATGGAAATGTGACTCCCTGCCCCAGTACACACTTCACCATCTGAGCCTGAAGCGAGATCATCCCCTGCTCCTTAACCTAGGGAACTCCTACTCAACCCACAAAACCCACCTTAAATAATCCCTCCTCCAGAAGGTCTAATCACGACCTCCTCTGTGATCCTCCAGCCCCACATTTCAGCCTTTATGTTAGTGTTTGTCATAATATATAGAAATTATCTCTATCTATATGTCTTTTGGACGCTAACTCCTCAGGGGCAAGGACCATTTTTATCTTTTATTCCCAACACCCATAGGTTCTGCTCCATACAAAGTGCTCATTGAATGTTTGTGCCAGTCCTTTTTGTCTGTGTGTTTTGCCAGAGGCCTCTGCTGCCCTAATCTTCTCTCTTCAGTTAGGTAACAGGAAGCAGAGAAACCCAGCAAGGAACAAACCCTGGGGCTTTCTCCTTTATCTTTGGTCATAATTGTCCAACTTCAAAATAAATTCTGTAACACACCTAGTCACCAGGTATATCCTACTATCAAAGGGTGTTTGATGTTGGTTTACGTGAAAAAAGTAGTACTCACAGAAAATGGAGGCAGGCATCCCAACACCAGGACGAGAGCCAAGTAACGGAGCCTCAGGTCGCCTGCCCCCGCCGCCAGAACACTGGGCAGACTTTGAGGCTGAGAATGGTCCCCTGGCACAGGATATCCAGGTTCATCTTCACAACTAAGCTCAGCTGGTTCTGGAAGAAGACCCGGTGATTCTAAGAATGACATTGATGGCGTAAAAAAAAATGCGTTGTTAGATTTTAAAGAGCACCTTACATCCCAGGTACTGGGATGAATTTACCCTGAGAACAAAGCCAACAGTGAAGGGATTGTTAGATCCAGATTCAGACTGTTCTACCCTTAAAGTACTTAGGCAGTGACAAAGTGTTAGTCGCTCAGTCACATCCGACTCTTTGCGACCCCATGGACTGTACCCCGCCAGGCTACTCGGTCCACGAAATTCTCCAGGCAAGAAGACTGGAGTGGGTTGTCGTTCCCTTCTCCAGGGGATCTTCCTGACCCAGGGGTTGGACTGGGTCTCCTGCACTGCCGGCGGATTCTTTACCATCTGAGCCACCAGGGAGATAAGTTCATATCTAAATTATTTGACTTAGGCAACAGGCTGACTAGAAAAAAAAAAAAAATCAGACAAAAGGGGATGAAGCAGAAGTTATAAAAATTTAAATTACGAAAATTTAATATGCATGAAATTCCCTCTGAAATCTGCTATATTGGAGACCGTTCTGCTTCAGTCAATTCATCATCATACAACACAAGTTAAATCCATTGCTCAATAAAACTCACCCAAACTTCCTATTAAGTTGTGTAAATCTGTATATACAATTGCCTCTCCTGGGTTCTCTCTATCATTAAAAGGACAATTTTTGTGAATTTCATTATTTCCTAGTTAAATAATCCTAACTTCTAACAGTTCCATTTTCATCTTAAGGAGAATTATTTTCCAATTGACATTTAGCCTGAACAGGTGCTATACATTCACAGCTCTTAAGCTGTTGGGCTCTTTACATCTGGATGCCAGAGCTAATCAGAGGCATCAGCCCTCGTTTCTACCTGAGCATAGCTTAAGATGTCTCTGTATGTTTGTAACTCATTAGTTTTTGGCATCCCGCATAGCACATTGGCTAATAGGAGCCATTCTTTCTTGGAGCACAATTAGCTGTGAAAACAGATCTCAGAGTGGACTCCCCACTCCCCCAGAGGATTATGGCAGGTAGGAAATGCAGGTGATTATCAGAGTTTGCCTTTGATACAGACATCCTGCTCCTCTGCTGGCCCTTTGAACTTACTTTGATACGCAGTAATTAAGAGGGATTCAACCCCTGGAGGAGCAGCGGCTGAAGTTGTCTCTGCTCCCGCCTCGATTAAGTCCTTGTTTTGAACTATTGATCAAACAGATTTGCAGGGATTTGTTCTAGCCTGTGTGGGGTAAGAAGGAAGGAAATGAAGAAGGAGGGAGCGGGGAGCAAGGAGGGGACGTGTCTATAAATAGTTCAAGAGGGAACCCGCGGATCAGACCTTGCTCATCGCATTTCATACACCTTCCTCCCTTCTCTTTCAGAAAAAGCAGTTCCCAGAGACTTGCTGAGTTTCCGTCTTGTCTAGGCCAAACCTCCACTGCGGGTGCAGAGCTGCCCAGCTTCGAGGAGGACGTGGGGAGGGCCGAGAAGGTCGAGGATGGTGGTGCTGGTCCTACTGGGGCTCAGCTGGCTGTGCGCCCCCCTGGGAGCCCTGGTTCTGGATTTCAACAACATCAAGAGCTCTGCTGATGCACAAGGGACCCAGAAGGTATGGCCCTGCAAGGGAGGAGGGCTGGGTGCTGGGTTTGCATGAAGCATCACTCAGATCAGGGTCTGAAATTGTTCATCTAGACTAACCGGGGAGCTGCAAAGGTGGTGAGCTGGATTGAAGGCATCTTGGGAGAATCCAGTCGCCTTAGCGTTAACTCACCCAAGAAGCCAAGTGGCTTTTCAGGGCACTGAGCTCTCAATCTGCCTATAAATCAGAGAGGAAGCGAACACTGAGAAGGCTGTGCCATGTGCCAGGCCTCTGATACATAATACTTTGCTTCCTTAGAGCTTGAGATAGTTGTCACGCCTCCTAATGACAGATGATGAAAATGCAACTCAGAGGTGCTAACTAAGGCCACGCAGCCAGGGAATACAGGAGTTATTAGTTCAGTGTTATGTGCCAAGGAGCACTGGCTTGTCACCCTCTCACTTCACAGAATTGTTTTATAGGAAATTTTCATATTTGAAAAAGCATCAGTTGTAGATGAGAAAAGTCGGTCTTTGGAACCTGTTGCTCTGCAAATGAGGCATCTCTAAGAATCAAGTGACTTGGGTGAGGTCCCCCGAGGGCTACTTGGCCAACAGTGACTGATGGAGTCAAAAGGTCAGCTAGATAGAGATGCCACAAACACCAGCCTTACATCTCATTAAACTGTAGCACAGTGCAGAGGGCTTCTAGCCACACAGCAAGAATCTCGTAATCAGGGACTTCCCTGGTGGCCCAGTGGCTGGGACTCCACTGCCAATGCAGGGAGCCTGGGTTCTATTCCTGATCAGGGAACTAGATCCCACTGCTGCAATTAAGGCCTGGTGCAGCCAAATAAATAAATACACAAATAGGTATTTTTTTAAAAAAAAATCTCATAACCATCTCTAAGACACAAGGGAAAACATTTTCTTCCATTTTCACAAAGGGCATAAAAATTAAATTCTGGGTTTAAAAGTAAGACAATTTTTCAAACACAAATAACCTTTGCAGCACATAGGTCTCTTTGTTGGTGATTTGCTCTCCCCTTTGTGAGAGAAAACCAACTCTGTTGGGAAAAAATGGAGATGCTGCTAGAGGTTTGCCACAATGTTTCAAGGGCCTCAACATTCGGCTTCCTCCACCTCCTGCCTGCAGTGAAAAGTCTCCTTACATCTCGCTGGATTCTCTAGCCCTGTGAACAAATGTCCCTTCACAGGGTTCACAGTGCATGTCTAACAAGGACTGCAGTACTAGAAAATTCTGCCTCAAACCTCAGGATGAGAAACCGTTCTGCGCTACCTGTCGTGGACTGCGGAGGCGGTGCCAGCGTGCTGCCGTGTGCTGCCCGGGCACACTCTGCATGAACGGTGGGTCGGCCGGGCGCTTGACGGGGCCACTGTGCTCCGACAAGGTGGAGACAGCATCTGGGTCTCTTAGACGACAATGTCTCACGACGGGCACTCTCTAAAGGCTCCCTGGAGTCCTTCTTGAAGCGAATCTCCCCAGCTGCCTTTTCTCGATGCAGCAAAATAGTTCCTTTCCTGGCAACAACTCTTGCCAGCAACTTGGAGATGATTTTAAAGGAAGGGTGCAAGTTGGAATCACTGTTTCCGCTTTGATTGAGTTACTGAACCCCCTTCTTTGCCTTATGTGAGATATAAATATTTAGTGCACGTGTCCCAGCCACCTAGACAGTTATATGGAAACTGAAGGCAGAGGTCCTGCCAAGCTCTCTGACAGTCTGAGGATGAGCCTGCCTGTGGTTCTCATCCTCTACCCCACCTGCTTGTCTCTCAGATGTCTGTACTGCAGCGGAAGAGGCAGCCCCAGTGCTGGAGAGGGGGGTGGATGAGCAAGACGATGCAGACCCACAAGCAACAACTGAGCACCCAATTCAGGAAAACAAGCCCAAGAGGAAGCCAAGTGTTAAAAAGTCACAAGGCAGTAAGGGTAAGAGCAGCATTCTAAATGAGTGTGTGTGTACATATATATATATATATATATATATATATATATATATATATATGGGCTTCCCTGGCAGCTCAGTGGGAAGGAATCTGCCTGCCAAGGCAGGAGATGTGGGTTTCATCCCTGGGTCAGGAAGATCCCTTGGAGTAGGAGATGGCAACCCACTCTGGTATTCTTGCCTGGGAAATCCCATGGACAGAGGAGCCTGGCGGGCTACAGTCCATGGGGTCACAAAGAGTATTAAGACATGACTTAGCGACTTAACAACTATATAAACACGTTTTTTAAAAAAGAAAAACATTTTCTCCTCTTGGGCTCCTCAGGATAGGCTGAGACTGGCTTATTCCTCTCCACCCTAGAAACAGCATGTTCTACTTCTAATTTCTTTCCATAAATAGCTGCAGAGACGGTGTGGGGAGTAGCACAGGTAGTTGACAGGCCTAGAGGACGGGAATACCTATAATCATGGGCTGATGAGCAAGAAGACTTTCAACTGTTTAATTAAATTTTCTATGCACATGTTTTTATAGCCTATAATTCAACAAATAGAAATTTTCCCTTACTAAATAAATACTTAGAATACAAAATAAGGGCTTCCCTAGTAGCTCAGATGGTAAAGTATCCGACTGTACTGCAGGAGACCCGGGTTTGATCCCTGGGTTGGGAAAATCCCCTGGAGAAGGAAATGGCAACCCACTCCAGTATCCTTGCCTGGAAAATTCCATGGACAGAAGAGCCTGGCGGGCTGTATAGTCCATGGGGTCACAAAGAGTTGGACATGACTGAGCAACTAACACACACATACCCCAATTTAAAAAAATACATACATACAAATATAAGCCAATAAACTTGTTTTGAAAAAATACAAAATAAAAGAGATGAACACAGATGCAATCATTTTTCATTCTCAAACAAAATGCAAACTTCACTAAGATGCTTTTTACACAACTGTAACCTTGAATTCCAGTCTCTGACAGAAAGCCGCTGAAATGTTTGAAGGTGAACTGGCTGCTCGTTTGGGTCTTTAGGTTAACTGGTCCCCATGTAAGTAGTGGTCTCCTACCAGGTCAGTACACACCCCATTTAATACAACACTGATGAGTGATACTTACTTTATGTCTCAAGACAGGAAATCCCATCTTTCTCTGATAGATGTTTTAACTTTGCTGTTGTTCAGTCACCAAGTCATGTCCGACTCTTTGCAACCCCATGGACTGCAGCACGCCAGGCTTCCCTGTCCCTCACCATCTCCCAGAGTTTGCCCAAGCTCATGTCCACTGAATCAGTGATGCCATCCAACCATCTCATTTTCTGCTGCCCTCTTCTCCTGCCCTCAAATTCCTCAGGCAGTATCTTCTGTTCGGGAGAGCCGAGATGTCCGTTTCATTGTTGCGTTCAGCCTTGGAGCCTGGCATGCTGTTCCAGGCTTATTTTGCTGGCTTATCCTCCCTGCCATGCCTCCCCCCACTCACACCCCCACAAGCCACCTGCTTATCACTAAAGCCTGTGTCAATCCTGTTACAGGACGAGAGGGAGAAAGCTGTCTCCGAACTTCTGACTGCGGGCCTGGGCTTTGCTGTGCTCGTCATTTCTGGACTAAAATCTGTAAACCGGTGCTCCTGGAGGGGCAGGTCTGCTCTAGGCGGGGGCGCAAAGACACCGCGCAGGCTCCGGAGATCTTCCAGCGCTGTGACTGTGCGCCCGGGCTAGCGTGTCGGAGTCAGGAGGCTGGAAGTCGACAACACACACGGTTGCGAGTGTGCCAGCAAGTCTAACGGCTGCAGGTCTGACCCGGGAGTCTCAGGCCTGCACGTACACATCTCCCTTACACACGCCTCTTCAAATCCGATCTGTAGCGAGACAGACTGAGCTGGAGAAGCTGTCTTGTGATGGATGGAAACGAGCTTGGCTTTTTGTCTGTTTCTGCAGAAAAGTGAACCTGATTCTAGAACAAATTTAAGCTCATCTAGTGATTCAGTTAGTTCAAACAAATCTTTAAGTAATTTCTGGTGAAGTTCCTGATGGGAGTTGGGTGGGGAGGGGGAGTGACAGTGTATCTGCTGTTAAATTAGCTTACCAGGGAAAATGATCACATATTTTCCTTAAAACCCCTATTGTTTATAATCCTTCATTTCTTGGAAGGGAAATGCCATCTCGCTACAAAAACAAAAACTTGGTTAATAAAGATATAAGATTCAAAAGATAATAGCTTATGTTGGTATAACCCATTGCAAGTTCCGAAGCATTTTTCCTTTGTTTTCAATAGCCTTACTATTTAAGAACTTTTCATATTTTTGTATTCATATAATTTCTGTATTTCAAAGCTTGGGCTTAAAAAAAAAAAAAAGGCTTGGGTTTTCAAGGAGTGTCTGACTATCTGTACTCAAAAGTTACACTGGAGGAAAACAAGGGGAAAAAAGTGAAATCTTTGTCTGTTTGAAGTTTAAGTGGTCATATTTGATACAAATGGGTGAATAGTGGAAAAGACCCTGATGCGGGGAAAAACTGAGGGCAGGAGGAGAAGGGGATGACAGAGGACGAGATGGTTGGATGGCATCACCGACTCAATGGACATGAGTTTGAGTAAACTCCAGAAGTTGGTGATGGACAGGCAACCCTGGCGTGCTGCAGTCCATGGGGCCACAAAAAGTCGGACACGACTGAGTGCCTGAACTGAACTGAACTGAATTAGGGAAGCTCTTTCTGATGCATTACAATCAATTGCTACAGATTTCATTTAAGAGATAAACCACACACCTGTTCTTTATAAGTATTTATAACAAAATCAAATATGGGTCAAGCAAAGAAAAAAGTTAAATTTATAAAGTTCTCTAATCTCTAAAAAAGCCTGAACCCTCTTCCAGAGGCTGGCCTCTGGGTGCACCTTAACTGACTAATTTATAATCAGTAAACAGGAGGAAAGGTAATGAGGTAATGCGGTTTATAACATAAGGGCAGGAAATGAGAAAATAAAAATCCCCATATAAGATTTGTTATCATCTCATCTCTTAATTCTCTCTACTGATCCTTAGTAAAGTGCGGTCGTGAACAGAATGTATAAATTTAAACGTTTGCTAATAAAGTAAGAACTAGATCACAGTTGATAATCATACAAGAGGTTTTATTGACTATAGTGCAGGCTACGGTATGAGGAAGAAACAGTTATTTAAAAACACCACAGACCCTTACATAGCAAAGCTTAAGAAATAAATTAAGACCCCTATCGGGCTGTGCCAGGGACGACGGGCCTCACTCGCTTCGGTCCTTGGGCTCACGGTACTTCCACTGGATGTAGTCGAAGATGTCCTTCTCACTGTCCACGGGCAGGGGCTCCCCAGCAACGCCTGCAAGGAAGGACAAGAGACCTTCCTCGTGAGCTAGTTCTGGAGCTCAGTTACAGAGGGGTCAGGACTGAGAGCTGAATAGGACTTGTTTTCAGGGGGAAATAAACAGTCCACAAGAGACTTAAAAAGAAAAAAGTTATTGACCTCCCTCAAGAGCTTCTGTTCACGCTTTGTTACACACATATCACCAGCACTACACAACGAACCTGAGTACCCCAACTCTGGCCCTTTGAAGTGACCCTAATCCATGACTCTCCTCTCTGCTGGATCTCCCCTGTACTAGAGAAAAGACTCTAGTGAGCTCCTCTGCGACTCAGACTAGCAGTGCTGGCACTGCCCGGCAGCCTCCTAGCAAAGCAGCAGTCCCGCCAGGCCCGCTGAAGCGACACCTGCATTCAGTGAGGGCCCCCCGAGGTCTGTACACACGCTGACACGTGAGAAGCTCGGCCCCACTTTACAGTTTTAGGACAAAAAGATGAACTCTTCATTCTCCTAGTAGATGACAGTAAGCCACATAATACATATATTGTGAAATGTTAACAAGGTCTATAAAACAGATTAAGCAGTTCTTACTCTTTAAACTTTAAAAGTTTGGAGTCAAAGCTACCAAGTTTGGCCTGACACTGAAAGGAATAACACCTGAGTTTTTCAGAAATCTTGGAGGTACATTTAAGAAAACAAAAATCCTTTAGATCAGTAAGAGTTTTTTCTTGTTTTGCTGACCTCAGAAGTAGAAAGAATTTAATCCATTCTAACACAGAAAATAACTAAATCTTGTCATCATGAGCCTTTGGCTGAGAGCCTGGGAACACCTATGGAGCAAAGCTTTCTTTGTTGCCTGAGGGACTAACAATACTAAAGAAACTACAATTAACTGTCATGGTTACTTAAAGGCTCTCTAGAAAAACCAAAGTTGCTAAACCAAAATATCCAGATGACTGGGATTACCTCCATGCAGACACAAATACTCACCAGTGACACCCAAGGGACGGATTGTGTATTCATTGATTGTGAAGCCTTTTTCTAGGGCATGAGCTCTCATATTCTTATTGAAAATATCACTCCCAGTGAAATAGAGGACACCGCAGTAATACTGGTCCTTGGGTATCAACCTAAACAAAATCAACAATTGAGCAATCCTTTACTACGCATTTCAAACTTAGCAAAAATAGGACACACAATCAGTAAGGCGCAATACTAGCCTGTGCAGTCCAGTAACCTGAAGAGGAGACCATCACTAGGACCATTCAAATGACCTCAACTGTGCGGTTAGTTGAGGCTTCATTAAACTACGCTCTGCAAGGGGTGTGTACAAACCCAAAGGTGGTCTCAGGACCACCTTCCCCAGTGGGATCCACCTCATGCTGTGGAAGGCACCCTATCAAGAGGCAAATCCAGAGACAATAAAGCAGATTCTGTGGACAGTGTTAATCTTGACATACTTTCAGGCCAAACACTGTCTACTGCAGGGACATACAGCACTTCAGGGGCTTCCCCAGGGGCGCTAGTGGTAAAGAATCCACCTGCCAATGCAGGAGACATAAGAGACAGGGGTCGGGAAGATCCCCTGGAGAAGGAAATGGCAACCCACTCCAGTCTTCTTGCCTGGAGAATCCCATGGACAGAGGAGCCTGGTGGACTACAGTCCATAGGGCCACAAAGAGTTGGCCATGACTGAAACGACTTAGCAGCAGCATGGGACTATACAATGAAAAGGGATCCTGGATATTTATGCAAATTCCAAGATAGGAGGAGGGAAAAGGAGAAAAGAAAGGAGAAGTTAATAGGTCAGCAACAAATTCTGAGCAATACCTGATATCAATTCTCCTGTGTGGATATTCCTTTCCATCGTTTTTACTGGGAAGCTGGCAAACACCCTGAAATGGATATTTAAAATAATGTTTGAAGATTTTTTTTTAAACTTAAGGCTTAATTCTAATCAAATATTGTTAAGTGTGAAGTTACTTTTGCTTTAAATGGAGGTGGTTTTAGAACTGTGAAAACCTGTAACTTAACTTTTCTATGCTCTATATATTATCACCCCCTTTGTACTGTAATACTTCATGACTACTAAGGAACCATAGGAAATAGCAGATGATGGTTCATCTGGCTTTTTTGTGACTCTGAACAAGAAAATAATCAAGGAAAGCATTAAAGACAGAGACCAGAACAAACAGAAAAAAGCAACTTGGAAGAAACAATGATTATTCAGGGAGACAAAAATACACACAAAAGCTATCAGTAATATTCTCAGATTACAGATATTTTATCCATGATACAAGGACAGAATTCTACAGAAAAAGAAAACTCCAGGAAAAGTTTTACATCAAAATTAAAAATATGATAGAAGAATTTGAAATTGAAGATATCTTCCAGAAATTAGAGAAGACAGAGAGAGTACAATTAAGAAAAAAATGAAAAGATAGAGAACCGTTTTATTTCTTCTCTATAGGGGAGTTCTCATTATACTTCTGCAGTTTTCAAACAACAATTATCAAGGTCTGTTTTGTTATCTTTTCCTTCTCCAGAAAAATGGGGAAAGTTTATAGGCTGGGCAACAACCCATATATAAAATATGTAAAAAAGAAAAACATCACCATTTTTCAAATTTAAAGCTTCAAATGCCACATTCCAAGAGAAAGACACAAGTTACAGGCTTCCGGTTCTGAAGGGCAGTTGAGCTGGTACACACGTCACTAAAAGTCGTTATGTTTCACTCAGCAACACATAAAAATCAAAATCTAAAATGGTTCTTTTCTTTAGCAACTCCTCTGGCCGAGAGATTAATGAATCCTGTTTATCTCCAAATATGAAACCTACCTTCTCAGGCACTAACAAGTTCCAACTCAACCTTCAGATGGAATTACCATGAGGTATTACCTTGCGGATATGGAGGTTTGAGCGCCATGGGCAATGATCTTGCTGTTCCTCACATCAGTAACAGGATTTCATCTAATGGCTTTGTTCCTTTCCTCAAGGCTAAATTTTATTTCCTGCACTTTTTCTGAAGTGCTGGTGTTAAAGAATTTCTTGGTGTTATTGTAAATTCTTTATTAGAGTGAGTGGATTAGTTTTGTTTGGCATTTCAATGAGGCAGTTTCATGCTGACTGTCTGAAATAAAGCCTCTTCCATTCTTCTAGTGTGGCCAAGGTTTCCTCTATTGTCCCCTGAATCCTCACTGTGATCACAGAAAATCGTCTTCTGAGGCCAAACCTGCACCAAAACACTAAAATCTGAGTGGTACTCATCTATATTAAAAAGGTATCTAAATGCAGAGAAAATTGCTTTTTCTTCCAAATGTTATTATATTCACAGGAAGAATACTTGAATTAACTAAAGACCATGAGTTCACAAGAAGATCTGGAATAACCCTGACTTTCCTAAGGTTTGATTACTATTAGTTTAAAGGAATTCATGTTTTAAAGGTAACTTTAAAAACGCAGAGAAGGTTGTATCTTTCAAACTATTTAGTCAGTGGTTATAGCAGCAAGATATTCTGAAATCAACTGGATCGATATAGAGTGGAGTTTAGTCCACTTCATAAGCTGAATTCATTTTGCAGCCCATTTCCTTTCAGAAACCCAGAGATCTTAAAACTTCTTTGGTGATCTTCACTAATGTTCTGTGCCCAGAGTCACTGCCTTGACTCCTGCCTGCCTGTCTCTCTCCGCAGAGATCTGCTGGGCTGACTCCCTCACCTCAAGCCTCTCCCCAGGTGTCATCTCAGTAAGGCCATCCTATTTAATACCTTCTCCTGGGCTCCCTAGATGGTACTAGAGGTAAAGAACCCGCCTGCCAACGCAGGAGATGTAAGAGACCCGGGTTGATTCCTAGATCGGGAAGATCCCCTGGCGGAGGGCAGGGCAACCCACTTCAGTGTTCTTGCTTGAAGAATCCCATGGAGAGAGGGGCCTGGTGGGTTACAGTCCATGGGGCTGCAAAGAGTCCGACATGACTGAAGTGACTGAGCACACACTTACTATCTTAACCTAACATGCAACTTACCTACTTAATATATTCACTGTTGACTAGCAGTCCCTTCCACCCCCCTCAAATAAAAGTACCACTTAAATTCACTTATCTATCCCATGCTCCTGGGGCAGAGCCTAGAACACTGCAATGCTCAACACCGTATTTGGTGAACTGACTTAATACAGCCTCTCATCTGACCGATACCCCTTCTCCGCATTTTGTTCTTTGACAGCACCATCCTCTCTCTGTCCATCCCTTCTTCTGTCCCCCAATTTAATACCTTCTAGATTACTGCCTTCCTGTCACCGATCTATTTCCAAACAGATACACACAACTTTTATATTATTATTATGTTATCCTAGTATAACACTCTGCACAACTCTTTAAAGATTCAGTATCTTCAAAAGATATTTGTACAGACCCTTCCAAGTTTCCAGTATATGACCTAAATCTAACCTGCATGAGAATCCTTTGACAGAGGGCAAGGATATTGTCTTATAGATAAGAAAATTAAAGCCTTATAGGAGTAAAGCAACTTGCCAACACTGCACAAAGAACTGGTAATGGAGCCCAGACCTTACACCTCTGTACACAGATCTACTCACCACAATGCAACACGCCCACACCCACTCCCATCTTTGCCACCAGATGCAAATCACTTCTTACTGCCTCCAAAACAAAACGAGTTGAGAGTTGACCTGGAGTGCTTCTCATCCTAACAAATATTAACGACAAATGTCAAGACAGCAGGCTCACATGTGGCATATTCCAAGCCTCAGTAAATACATGAAGCACATGTATAGTGCGTAAACTTTATACACAAACCCACTTAGATGGATGCTTATGTCACAACAAAAAGGCCTTAGTCTCTTGATCTTACGGTCATTAAAGTCTTCTGTACTTTAAAAGCAAACAAAAAAACTGCTTTCTTATTTCTTAACCCGTTTTCTTCTGGGAATAGGTTTGGGAGGATTCCATTTCTGGCAAGATCTGTACATGTGCTGCCAGATATATACAAGGACGGGAAGGCAAGAGAGATTCAAGATTCCCACCGCTCCAGTCCGTAACCCAGGATGGGTGAGTGGCCCTCTCTCTCACACAGCACAGGTTCTGTAAAGGCTGAACTGGCTGACTCTGCAGCATCACTGGGGTTTGGCTGCCCATGACCTTCTTAGCAAAGGATTCTCTTCTTTGAGTAGCTACTAGGAATTCCACTACCGTCAGCAACTCTCAGCATTCACGTACTTGGCGACCCACCTTCCTTTGCAGGTTACACCCAGCCCACCAGCTTGTAATTTGTCCTTGTATTCTTGTTAGCTGGATTACTACAGCCTCTGCTGGTCTTCCCTCTGGATCTCTTTGGGCACAGCAGAGTGCTGTTCAAACTATTAAAAAATGCTTCTGCTTTTTTATTGAATAAACACCTTCCTGGTGGCTAATTCTGAAAACAGCTAGTGTAGTTCCCCAGGAGACAGCTCAGTGCCTTTTACAAATATGACTACTGCAGGAAGACAGTTAGGCCACAAGGGTTCCCAGAATATGCTCAGGCATACCAGGACACTTTCTTACTACTTAAAAACAAAACAAAACAAAAACCCCAAACTTGTCTATTACATATTATTTTTAGAATTTTATCTGACTGAATGTTCTTTAAATATAAGATTTGTGCACATTCATTTTGAGTGAATTAAAGACAAGCCAAATTCCAAAGTATGTTCATAGGGCACATACAAACCCTATTTTTACTATTAATATCTTGGGTGCATACACTTTTGGACACAGAGTTAAGAGCTCAAAACCTGACAGACTCAGGAGAACTGATAAAAATTTAATTCCCTAAAACTGACTAGGATTTTTATCTTTACCTTTCCCAAAGTTCTTTTGAAAATATTGATAAAGTGTGGCCAACTTAGACAATATACTCTCATGGCCCATTAAAATCACCAGGCCGAACTTAATGGCATTTTCTGCACATGTGATTAAATTACACAAGATGGACCATTTTTAAGCATGTAGTTCAGTGGCACAGAGCCATTCACACGGTGTAATCATCACCACCATTCATCTCCAGAACTTTATCATCATCTGCGACTGATACTCTGTCCCCTCTGAACACTCACTCCCATCTCCCTGCCACCCTGCCCAGGCCCTGGCAACCGCATTCTAGTTTCTAAATGACGTGGTATTTCAATTTTCTGTCTCAACCATCTTCTTCTCCTTTCCGCTAAGACTGTCAAAACTACACGCTGAGACTCTTGCCAATTTCAGCCTATCCACGCTCCAGAAGTACAGGCTCTTTCTTGTCAGTTGCACAGCTCACAGAAAGGGGAGCATGGAGAATGAGGGTCCACATGGTCTATTTAAGGGAGCAACAGACGAAGACGGTTTGTTACCTTAGCCCTAAGATTTCCACTTGCCTCCAGTTTTTCCACAGGACCATTTATTAACCTGTTTTTGACCCATCAGCCATTTGTCTTGAGCCCTTGAGTCCTAATTCCCCAGGAAGACCACAGGACCCCGATGGTCCGTAGCGGTGGGTTTCTCAGTGGCGCTCTGCAGGCGCTCCCCTACCGGTCACCTCACACTGCATGGCTCTTCCCCTGGGCACTCCGTCACTGACCCTGAGGCCTTCTTTCTTTCGTGCTGTCACAGATAATACTCTTCAGGCAATTCTAATCTCACTTATTCATAGATTCTGAGTCAAAGAATATTGGCTATTTTAGGAAAAAAATATAACGTGTCAAAGTCATTATGGATATTTTAAGAAGAGTGGATTATGCATAATTACCTATTCCATTTTCTTGATGAGGGTGAAAGAAGAGAGTGAAAAAGCTGGCTTAAGAATCAATATTCAAAAAACTAAGATCACGGCATCTGGTCCCATCACTTCATGGCAAATAGATGAGGAAAAAATGGAAACAGTGGCAGATACTATTTTCTTGGGCTCCAAAATCACTGTGGATGGTGACTGCAGCCATGAAATTAAAAGGCGCTTGCTCCTTGGAAGAAAAGCTATGACAAACCTAGACAGTATATTAAAAAGCAGGGACATTACTTTGCTGACAAAGGTCTGTATAGTGAAAGTTATGGTTTTTCCAGTAGCCATGTACAGATTTGAGAACTGGACCATAAAGAAGGCGGAGCACTGAAGAACTGATGCTTTCTAACTGTGGTGCTGGAGAAGACTCTTGAAAGTCCCTTGGACAGCAAGGAGATCCAACCAGTCAATCCTAAAGGAAATCAACCCTGAATACTTTTTGAAAGGACAGATGCTGAAGCTGAAGCAATATTTTGGCCACCTGATGCGAAGAGCTGACTCATTGGAAAACATCCTGATGCTGAGAAAGACTGAAGGCAGGAAGAGAAGAGGGTGACAGAGGATGAGATAGTTGGATGGCATCACCGACTTGATGGACATGAGTCTGAGCAAACTCTAGGAGTTGGCGATGGACAGGGAAGTCTGGTGTGCTGCAGACCATAGCGCTGCAGAGTCACAACTTAGTGACTGAACCACCACCACCACCACCACCTATTCCAATGGCACAGATTATTTACAAGTGAGGAATTTTGAACAAACTCTTTACTAAAATATTCTCAGATCAGAGAATATATCCCCTCTAAGGTCCAGAATGTCCTATTTCCTGACGGACACTAAGCTACTGTGAGGTCACACTCAGAACACTTACTGGTCACACTTATTTTTCAAATGTGTTAACTCCAGCGAGTACTCACCATGAACTTTGTTTCACCCTTTGACAGAGTGTCTGTAATAAAACACACCTTTTGTAACTGCTCCACAACACGATGTAACAGTTTGGGCTGTAGAATCATAATCAGGGATAAGAAAAAAAAAGCAATTACTCTATTAGAGCAAGAAAGAATTTTTTTTTTTTTTAAGAAAGAATTTTTAACATGAGTTTTCTGATGCTCTCTGCATAAATGCCTAGTTTTCCTGTGCTCTGACTACTTTTTCTTCTAACAGAAAATTCACTTTATCAAATGAAACCACTGCTTTTCACGAATACCATGACACCTCCAAACAGACATCATTCGTCTTTACCTGTTTCATAAACAAAAAGTTACCTGCTTATCTTTAAAAGGTATATTTTCCAAAATAAGAAACATTTGCCTTCATGGGTCTTCTAACAGAGGTAAAGTTTCTTAATACAATCTTTTTAATAGCAAAATATTTCTCTGTTAAAGCCTGAGCATTATACTGGATATTTCTAAGGTATCTGTGCTAGGCAGTAGATGATTCTGGAAGCGCCTTACTAAGTCTCGCCTCTTTCACATCGTAGGCCGCCCCGCCAGTTCCCTGTGGGAAACAATGTGCACTCCTTTCAACAAGTCACTTTTTGCCTTTCCCAGAATTCAATCAGCACCAAACGGTTCAACTGACCTTCAGAAGGATTAAAACAAAAACTCACTCTGAAAATATCCAACTATCTCTTAGAAAATGATATTCCTTGCTGTGTAAGACTGATCACCTTTGCCTGTAAGTTCTGAGGTACCTGTTTGGCTGACTCAGAGGTAAAGCTTGGATGGGTGAGAAGAACATCCATGTCACCACTGGATTCTGCACCTATAACAGCAAAACACACGTATGGAATTCCCCTTGTAAATGTATCAGTGAGGCAAATATTGAACCGAGATGATGACACACAGAGAGTCTTACTTCTTACTGCCTAACTTTCTATTTCACTGTGTTTCACATTCAGAATTAGTTAAAAGACTTCAACTATCTGTCCAAGCATTCAGGTTTATTGATGTAAACACCAGAATAACAGATAACAGCAGTAACTGACATTAGATATGCATTGTATACAATTAGTTATAAGTTATTAAAAATGCAGCTAAGAAACTACTCAATGATGATGATAAAAACAATATTTAAATATAGCTTTAAAATACATCTATGAACACTAAATAAATATCTAAGACTCTCAAACAAACAATATAACTCTGTACTAATCAGAAAATTCACTTCAATTCTTACGAATGAATTCATTTAAAGAATACTGGTAACTATTACTATTATGGTATTTTAGATAAGAATGCTAGACTATCTGAGCAGCTACCCAGAGACTTTCTGACAGCCTATTACCACTTCCTGGCCAAAACTCTAGAGGTGGCCACAGATTTAGTCAGACATCTATTTCAAAAATTTACATCAAGTTTTTCAGTTTCAACTTTGTAAGATAATAGGGGTAAACTAGGTTGGACCATAAAGGCGGCTGAGCACCAAAGAATCGATGCTTTTGAACGATGGTGTTGGAAAAGACTCTTGAGAGTGCCTTGGACTGCAAGGAGATCCAACCAGTCCATCCTAAAGGAAATCAGTCCTGAATATTCATTGGAAGGACTGACGCTGAAGCTGAAGCTCCAATACTTTGGCCGCCTGATGCAAAGAGCCGACTCATTAGAAAAGATCCTGATGTTGGTAAAGATTGAGGGCAGGAGGAGAAGGGGATGATAGAGGATGAGATAGTTGGATGGCATCACTGACTCAATGGACGTGAGTTTGAGCAAGCTCCTGGAGATGGTGAAGCACAGGGAAGCCTGGTGTGCTGCAGTCTATGGGGTCATAAAGAGTTAGACACAACTGATAAAAAATAACAATTTTAAATTTTAGGTTACTCTTCCAAAATTTTGCATTGAGTGGTTCTTACTTTGCTCATATTCACATAGTAAATCAAGATCTAAAGAACCTGGCTGTTTTGAGAACTGGTTTTAAACTGGTGTTCCTGAGACATTAAACTTTGATTCATTATAGAGAACTTTGAAAATTGAAGTAAAGCAAGAAGCAAAAAACCTACCCACAGCTTCACTAGCATCTGGCCAGACAATAACTACCAGTATTTAATACACCTAAAATTATGTTATGTGAATGCTAAGTCACTTCAGTTATGTCCGACTCCTTGTGACCCTATGGACTGTATGTAGCCTGCCCTTCTCTGTCCATGGGATTCTCCAGGCAAGAATACTGGAGAGGGTTGCCATGCCCTCCTCCAGGGGATCTTCCCGACCCAGGGTTCAAACCCGTGTTTCTTATGTCTCTTGCATTGGCAGACAGGTTCTTTATAATATTATAATATAATAAAATTATGTTATAAGTTTTATTAAAACTGGTCATCAAAAAAGCCCATGCAGCCCAGTGGTCCAGTGGTTAAGAGTTCGCCTGCCAATGCAAGGGACATGGGTTTTATCCCGGTCTGGGAAGATCCCACAGGCCATGGAACAACTTAGCCCGTGTGCTACAACTACTGAGCCTGCGTGCCCAGAGCCCGTGCGCTGCAGCAAGAGAAACCACCGCAGCAAGAAGCCTGCTCACCACCAAGAGTGGCCCCCACTCGCCGCAACCAGAGAAAGCCACGTGCAGCAAGGAAGACCCAATGCAGCCCAGAAACCAAAACAGCAAAAACAATCCCATCCTATAATAAAATCAGGATGAACTTCCCCTAATTTACTCATATATTCCCATTTACAAACAAATACACTTAGCGAATACTACAAGGTCTTAGCGAATCTATGAAGTAACATAAATTACATGTTTTCAATCCATGTTTTTTGTATATATTAGCCAATTTTAACATCAAGGCATGAATAACCTAAGATTAGGAAGTATGTTACCTCTTCTGAAACTGCCACAGACTGTAGCAATGTATTCAGAATCCACTTTCATAACTTCACTTAGTACAATATCCTAATAGAAGAAAAATTAAGTTAGTATTCTAAAAATGGCTTTTCACCAAGTGACATTCTCAATTCTAATTAAAGAGTAGAATTCAGGGCACTCTTACTTGCATTTGTAACATTTCTTCACGAGGAATTCTTTTCTCAAAGTCCTCAAAATATCTATAAAGACAGAATAAGTAGACAAAAGATTTTCTGTAAAATTTAAATCTTGACATTAAACTGTTTACCTTATTGAGCATCTTTATACAAGCAGATATTTAAAAAATTAAGACTAAAATTCATTAAGAGCAAAATTGGGGGGGGGGGCGTATGAGGAAAGGTTTACTCCTTAACTTGGATCAAAATCCTTAAGTGTCATACTTAGTGATATTGCAGATGTTCCATTCAAACTTATTTTAAATAAACATCACATTTCAAGAGTAAATAAATATATTTAAGTTTAGTATGGATCCAAGTTAGACTGCTCCCTACAGGCAAATTCAGGGATTGCAATTTACTACTTTTAAATCCTGAAAAATACTTGTATAAATATTTTAAAATATGATCCTATAATATGGACTAACTGAGACAACATTATGTTAAGTGAAAGTCAGTCACAAAAGACCAAATACTATATTATTTCATTTACATTAAATATCCAGAATAGCCAAATCTGTAGACACAGAAAGTAGAATAGTGGTTGCCAGGGCTAGGGGGAGGAAGGGCAGCTGGGGAGAAATGGGGAGTGTCCACTAATGGGTTTGGGCTTTTCTGAGGATAATAAAAATGCTGTAAAATCGACTATAGTGATGGTTGTACAACTCTGGGAATATACTTCAAAAACTCATTGACTTGTATACTTTTAAGTGGGTAAATTGTATGGTATAAGAAATGCTATTTCAATAACGTAATTAAAACATTGTTGTTGTCCAGTCACTAAGTTGTGTCCGACTCTTTGCGACCCCATGGACCCCAGGCTCATCTGTGCATGGGATTTTCCAGGCAAAAATAACTGAGTGAGTTGGCAACCCAACTGAGTGGGTTGCCAAATCCTTCTCCAGGAGATCTTTCCGGACCAGGGATCAACCCACATCCCCTGCACTGGCAAGCAGATTCTTTACTACTGAGCCTTATCTTAGTATTAAATAACATCCAGGAGTGATAAGTAAACTGTTCAAAACCAATTCTCACAACAAGCAAGTTCATCAGAAGATGTCCATTTACTATGTAAGTGTGAGGAGAGTGGGAACCACACCATCCTGATGTCTCACTGATTTGAAGTTTTGGAAGGTCAGGATAAATCTTCAAATATTGTGCTAAGGCATCATCAGGCAAGTTCAGAATGTTATTAGGACTGAATGGCCAACAAGACAATACAAGATCGGAGGAGATACAAGCTAATGGGTAGATAAAGCTAATGCACTATGAGCTGTAAATAGTTAGAGAGAGGGCGGGTCCGTATTTCGCACTTGACAAAGAAATTACCCATGCTGACAGATGACATGTCTACTAGTTATTCCTATTCTGTTATTTTAGGTGTTTGGGTTTTTTGGTCATGGCCCATCTTCTCAGGTAGACTAAAATTCTTGAGCTACACTGAACCTGTTTGTATCCTAACCTCACGCCAAGTGCAGTGCTGTCAACAATGTATGCAAGAAATAAACACCCTGACTGACTGATGCCCTCCATTCTGTGTATTTTAAGAGGAAGTTCTCAGCCAAAGTCAAGGGAATGAGGAAACCAAACACACACACACACACACAAAACACGTGTAAATACAGGGATACCTTCTACAGGAGTATGCAACAACCTTAACATTACTGAACAGTAAAATGATTTGTGTTTAGCTAAGTCTGAAGACTTATGGGGTACAGAAGAATGGCTACAGTTTTTTTTACTTTTATACTTCAAGTGTCAAAAGAAAATTTGCTATCTTACTTTAGCCCAATTCGTTGATGATGGTTCAATTTATCTTCATTTTTTCTGAGATCTGTATAGAAGATAAATAAAGTTAAGGTGCTAATTTCTGGGAAAAAAACATTTTCTGATTTTTGGGGAAAAAACGCTAAATTCAGTGATCCTCTCTTCAAAGGACTACCTAGAGAAACACACTGGAATAACTTTGAAAAGACAATGAAAAAAACTTTCAGATACTAAGGACTTGGTAAAAGTGACTTTAAGTCAATGTAGTAAAACCTAACAGTTGATTTCACAGTCATTTTTATTTACTGAGTCAAAATTTCAATTATAGCTATATAAAAATACATAAAACGTTACCGAGATCATACAAAATTTCACCGAGTACAGGAAAAAGCAGCCTTGTAAGGACCTTCTCTTGTTGTTTAGTCGCTAAGTTGGGTCCAACTCTTTTCAACTCCATGGACTATAGCCTGAAAGCCTCCTTTGTTCATGGGGTTTTTCTGGCAAGAATACTGGAGTGGGTTTCCATTTCTTCCTCAGGGAATCTTCCTGGACCAGGAACTGAACCCATGTCTCCAGCATTGGCAGGCGGATTCTTTACCACTGAGCCACCAGTGGTGGCCACCACCCTTCTAAGGACTTATACTGCTTAATTCATGATTAATAGCAGCCACAGAAGTTCATTCATACTGTTCATTTGTTCATTCGCTCTTTCAGTGAATTAATATTCTTTGTGTACTGATTTGTGCAGCCACTGTGCTAAAAATTCTGTTGAAAGGAGAGGTATTATTGTCATTTTTTAATCAGAAAAACTGTCATGTCTTAAATTGAAAAGTGACTCAGTTCCATCTGGATGGTCCCTCAGCGGGCACGAACACAGGCATGAGCCTTGTTAAAGAAACGGCAGGATAAGTATGATTCAGAAGCAATGCCTATGGTCACCCCTGGGCTTTCCTGGGGGCTCAGTGGTAAAGAATCTGACTGCCAATGCAGGAAACATGGGTTCAATCCCTGAGTCAGGAAGATCCCCTGGAGAAGAAAATGGTTACCCACTCCAGTATTCTTGCCTGGAAATCCCATGGACAGAGGAGCCCAGGGGGGCTACAATACATGAGGTCGCAAAGAGTCGGACACACTTACCAACTGAACAACAACAATAAAATGGTCGCCTTATGTTCACAAATTCTCTCTAGAGATATAAAATGGAGAAAGCTAAGCACCTTTATGGAACACTGAGCATGTAATATTTATCATAGTTTTGTGCACACAAAAAACAATTAAGTATATGACTGAAAATGCAATAGAAATATTGAGTTTGTTATATATGTAGAGAGAGATCCAACAGCTATTACATTACGTATCTGTGAATAGTGAAATAATCTAAAACCATCACTGTAGATCCTCGACACTCCCAAGGGATGCAACTGAATACCTCTGAGGAACAAACTCTTGGCCTCTTTAACCAATATTTTACTCAGATAAACGATATATGCCATACACAGAAAAGCACTAACCCTCCATGAGATGTAGGTATAGAGCAAGCTCACTCTGAGCTATGAGATTCACACAAATTCTTAATAGTATGACTAATTAGTCATACCTTCTAAGAGTCAGTTATCATTTTTAGGTACCAAGCACTTTGCTAAGTTTTTACAGACATTACTGCATTAAATCACATAAGATACTGTGAAACTATTTTGTAGTTGAGAACCTGAAGCATCACAATCATCTTTTCTAAGAAACTGGTGGAAACTGGATGTAATCCCAGATGAGTCTCCAAAATCTCTGTTCACCTAATCATTAGAGTAGCTTATAAATAGTTGAGCCCACAAATATTAATCCCCAAATGCCATAGATGGGCTGTAATGAATCAATATAGTAAATACCCTTGAAAGCATGAAGAGATCAATTATGTTTAAAAGATTGCATATTAGGTTTAAGGAAAATGTTTTACAATTACTTGACTTCTATTTTTATCACTTCTTTGAAAGCAAAAATCCCTTCAATAAGAATTGCAAGCCTCTTAACAGAATTTTTCTCAATATATATAACTTGGCTTTTAGGCTGAATGTACAGGATTTCAATGGTCTAAAATTTATTAAAGAAACAAAAGCAATTTAGATCATCTAAAAATCTGCAAGTGAAGTTACTGTCTTTAAACCAAGAAGCCACCTCTTGCTCTTCTTAATTTTCTTCTGAATTATAGACCAAAACACAGTTAAAATGGGAATATAAACTACACTTTACATCTATTCTCTACTGTATAGTTATAAAGAAAATCTTATCATTCATATCTCCCTGCAGTAGGAAATGACAACCTATTCCAGCATTCTTGCCTGGAAAACTTCATGGACAGAGGAATCTGGCAGGCTGCAGTTCATGAGGTTGCAGAGTCAGACAGGACGGAGGATTGAGCATGCACATCATTCGTATCTACTAATTGAGAAAGGTTTTTTTTCAAGTTTCAGTTTGTTAGAGCGTTACCAGTCCTTCAGGGCCATATCTGACCTGAAATTAGTGACCAACTGTACAGACTCACCTTCTAATGTCTTAATTCCTTCATCTACAAACTTCCTTGCAGCAGATGGACTACAAAGAAAGAAAACCATCATTTCAATATCAAGTGAAACTCAGGATCCTTATAATAAATAATCAGTAATGTCTTCTCTTGTCAAACATAAAAGTTACTGGTGAGCTATAAAAGACCTGCTAAACTATTGTGTGGTTACTTTGTGAAAGTCATTCAGTCATGTCCAACTCTTGGTGACACCATGGACTATACAGTCCGTGGAATCCTCCAGGTCAGAATACTGGAGTGGGTAGCCGTTCCCTTCTCCTGGGGATCTTCCCAACCCAGGGATCAAGCCCAGGTCTCCCGAGTTGCAGACGGAATTTTTACCAGCTGAGCCACCAGGGAAGCCCAAGAATACTGGAGTGGGTAGCCTATCCTTTCTCCTGGGGATCTTCCCAATTCAGGAATTGAATTGGAGTCTCCTGCACTGCAGGCAGATTCTTTACCAGCTGAGCTACCAGGGAAGCCCAAAAGCCCAAAGTGGTTACTTTGGTAATGTTCAAATCCTTGAAGCCTTAATCTAGGAAGACAGTCATGAATTTAGACATGAAAAACACATCCAAGCAGCTAGATGTCATAATGCCTATGTACTTTACTCATAAACCAGACATACAGGCCCTTGAAAACTACTCATTCTTGCAAATGAGATTTAATAAGGGCTTATTATGTGTCAGATACTCCTCTAGGTGCTGAAACTACTGCAGGAATAAGACAAGTAAGGGCCCTGCTCTTACTTACTGACACTCCAGTGGGGAGAGACAGAGAATAAATCAATACATAAACAAAGAAAATACCAGGAAGATGAATTAGAATAGGGTCCTATGACAGAGCGGCTGGTCTTCTTTAGATTGGGTGACGAGGGAAGGCCTCTCAGATGAAAAATAAATTGAGATTTTAATGACAAAGAGCCTTGGTACAGAAACTGTTTGGTACAGAAACTGATATTTGTATCAGGAAGGCAACATGGCCAGCTTCAAAGGTCTAACGTATGGAAGAGGGAAGTACGTGGGCAAAGGTGGAAAGGCACAGGTTTTAAAGGGAAACAGCAACTTCTTTAGTTCAGCTGACACACAAAATATTAAGCCAACCCTATGACTGTATCTGCTTAAAAAAGAATTCTTACCCAATGCCACTAACTCGAGTCAGGAAATTGATGGATGAACTCGTATCATCCTGCCGAATCTTTAAGGGAAAAAAAAGAGTCTAACAATGATTTAGGAATTCTTTGAAAACTCAAATGATCTTATTAGAAATACACTAGGCTGCTAAGAGACTTACTAAGGGCCATTACATTTGCCTGGATAATCCATGCAGAAGTATTCATGTATAACCTCAGTGGTTACAAGTGAGTAAGAAAGCAGATGAAGATGGCTCATTTCTCATTCATCCAATATTTTTTAAAGGCTTATTCATAAAAGACCAGAAGTGATACAATTACTATCATCAGAATCAAATAAAACCATAAAAAATGCTTGGGAGGATTTAAGGATTAAAAACTCTAAAAGATAACAATCACTTAGTCTAAGTTTATAATCTCCCTTCTAACTGGTAATGAAAATAAAGAAATAATTCTATCACAGAGGCTAACAGTCTCTTAAATGTCACATAAAGTAAGTGAACATTTTAGAGGAGCAATATTTAAAATTTAAAATACAGGACATTTAGAGAGCCATAAACTGCTGCTTCCTTAACCTACTGAGTTTCATGGAGGGGATGATATCACCTGCTCTGCAACGGTGCGACATGATAGCTGTCATAATTATCAAACAAACAGATAAGTAAAAATTTTACCTTTTCCAGTTTACGCAATTTTCCAGTAGCTAAAAACTCATCAATTTTTTCAGCAATTTTTGTTCCTACTCCAGGCTACATAGAAAATAAAAAATACAAAAGTCACATAAATATAATACTTACCAAATCACTAGAAGATAAAAGTAAAAAATGAGAAATGAAAAACCAATGACCATTACATGATCATTTTTCAAAGGACACAGGTAATTGAGCACCATCAAAAACATATATACATTCTCCCAAAGACAAAATGCTTAAATGACTGCCGAAAGAAAAGCCCTAATAAGACAATTCTAAATGACTCTTGCTTTTTAAAAAATTAACTTTTGTTGTAGAAAAATTAGAAACTACAGAGCTGAATAAAGAAAAATATTAGCATCATTTGTTAATTTCATCACTCTGAAAATTAAAATAAACTATAATCTTGCCACTTAGCATCTGCTATATACTATAGACTTTTTTGCAGTCATTATATACACACACACACACATATACATACATAGACATGCAAAGTTATCTGTGTATGTATATATACAAGTGTATATATATATGCATGTATATATACCTACTTTTTTCTTACAAAAATAGAATCACACTGCTTTATAAAGTGCTTTCACTTAAAAATACATCATGAACAAATTTATGTACCAATAAATAAATATAACTACAACCACTTTAATGACTTCATAGTGTATCACTGTATGCCGCTGCTAAGTCACTTCAGTCGTGTCCGACTCTGTGCGACCCCACAGACAGCAGCCCAGCAGGCTCCCCCGTCCCGGGGATTCTCCAGGCAAGAACACTGGAGTGGGTTGCCATTTCCTTCTCCAGTGCATGAAAGAGAAAAGTGAAAGGGAAGTCACTCAGTTGTGTCCGACTCCTAGAGACCCCATGGACTGCAGCCTACCAGGCTCCTCCATCCATGGGATTTTAATGTATCATAATTTACTTAAAAATGCCCTATAGGAGAACATTTGGATGGTTCCAATTTCTGATATTATAACAATGCTGTTGTGGACTTCCTCTGGAACAGAGGAAGCTTTCTCAAGCTTCTGCATACCCCAGCACCACCTGGGGAATGTGTTAAAACACAGCATGCCATGTCCCGCCCTAGAGTTTCTGATGCAAGAGACTGCATTTCTAACAAGTTCCCAGGCAATGCAGATGCTGCTGGTCTGGGTACCACACTTTGAGAACCACTGCTCTAAACTGCACAGGCCAACGTGACAGTGACCAGCTCTATGTGACTACTTAAGTTTACATTAATTAAAATGATAAATCCCTCAGTCACATTACCCACATTTTAAGAGCTCACTGGGCTTCCCTGGTGGCACAGTGCTAAAGAATCTGCCTGCCATTGCAGGAGATGCAAGTTCAATTCCTGGGTCGGGAAGATCCCCTAGAGAAGGAAATGGCAACCTACTCCAGTATTCTCACTTGGAAAAAGGAGAAAGGAGAAAGAACATTTGGATGGTTCCAATTTCTGATATTATAACAATGCTGTTGTGGACTTCCTCTGGAACAGAGGAAGCTTTCTCAAGCTTCTGCATACCCCAGCATCACCTGGGGAACGTGTTAGGAGAAAGGAGCCTGGTGGGCTACAGTCCATGGGGTCACAAAGAGTTGGACATGACTTAGCGATTCAACAACAATGAAAGCTCACTAGCCAAATGTGACTCACGTTCAGTAAATGTATACTGGACAGCACTGCTCTAGAATATAAGCTCTAAGACAGCAGAGATTCTATCTTTCCACTGCTTTATCTCTAGCACCCAGATGACTACCTGGCATACTGATGCTCAAAATTTACGAGCTAGTGAATCCTTGTGTAAATATATCTCTACTGGTTTCCTTAGAATGAATTGCTCAAAGTGGAACTGCTGGGACAAAACGCACACACATACATTTTGCCAACATTCTGCCTCATTATCCTTCAGAAAAGCTATAAATAACCAACACTTTGATCAGCAATAAATGAGTGTCTTTCTCCCCACATTGTTGTCCTCACTGTGTATTTGATAATTTGGTGGGCACTATATAATTGAATTTGCAACTTTGATGTACTAGTGAAGTTGAACTTTTCTTCATGTTTATTGGCCCTTTTTAGTTAAGTGTTCAACAAATATAACATGTGCCAGTTACTTCCTACTGTCTCTTAGCCTGAAATTCACCCTTCTATATTCTTAATTGATTTAATGTTAAATAAGTGTCCAAAGACCACTGAATGCATAGCCAAGCTCTGAAAATAGCAAATATAGGTACAAGTGAATAAAAGAAGTAGAACAAAAAGGGGAAACTGCTTGCGTTTCTCATTTCCTAAAGCAGAAGATACATACAGATCTGAAGCAATTTTGGCCTAAGCTACTTTCTAAATCTAACATTAAGGAACAAAAGGCAAAACTCTCATTCTGGAAATTTAAAGTTTCTAGATTACTGAGAAGCACTCACACGCGCCAGAGAGTAGGTCCATGGTTTTTAAATTAACAGTGAAAATCCAGTCTTATGCAAAATGAATTTTGGATATTTCTACATTTTTGTTAGAGATATACCATGAGCTCAGATTTGGGATGAGATGCATCAGAACTTGTCAAAAGTTTGCCTCTAACAAATGAGCAGGCTATCTGCAATTACCATAAAGAAAGAAATTCAATGGTGATAAAAAGGAAGCAGAAGTGGTAAAACTGGGTCAGTTCACCAAGACAGAAACTCAGAATTAAAGTCTAAGGTATTTAAAACTTGTTAGGCTAGTCTGTTGGGGAGGATTTACTGAAGTTGAGAACTGTTAATGACACAAAGGATTTAAAACCCCCGAGCATAACGTGTGAGTAATAAACGAAGGTGAAGATGTGACACATAATTAATGTGGATCTGCCATTCAATCATAACATGTGTAAGATTGGTGGTAATGGTATAACTCTGAAAAGTGAAGACAAAAGAGCAGTTATCGGTCACACTCTACAGGCTCTCATAAGAAAATTAAGGACAGTCAGATACTAATACCTAAATTTTAGAGGGCTTTCGTGAGACCTACACAGGTAGCTAAAGAATAAAAGAAGGTGGCAACTATCAGAACCTCGACTTCTCAAAAAGTCATGTCAGTTTGATATTTTTAACAACAAATGCATAAGATATGGTCCTTAATCTTGAGGAACTTAGAATCTTTTATCAATACGAAGACTTCCCTAAGATATTCTTAGCGATGTTAATGCAAATTACCAAGAGACGCAGGTAAACCTCTAGAAACTGTGACGCTGCTAGCATACAGGACTTTATGGAAATTACAGAGAACAGGGCTAAATGCCACACTATGCAAAGGGGCTTAATCATGAGCTTATATCATAAGTAAGATCTCCTTGGGAGCAGTAACTCTAACTCACATAAATCCCTATACATGGGGATCAGAAGGATCAGAAGTGAGCAGATGTGCTAGTAGCAATCTGTTACCACACTCTTCTTAAGGACTAACTCTCAAGCTGAAAATCAATGTGAAAATGAACACACATATACATGGCAAAGTGAAAGAAAACTGTAATTACATATATTAAAAAAACTTTTTAACCCACCCTCTCCTCCAATAAACACACTTGGAGCTTGAAAAAGTATGCTTGAGATAGCATTAATATTATTCCAAGAAAGCAGTGAAATTTGCCTGTTTGGGTCAAGGGCAATTTCAGAGGCAAATTTCGCTTTGTGGGAAACCACCAAACTGGTACATGTGTGAACTCTTCGATCAACTTGCTCACTAAACTTACCAGTTTCTTAGCTTCCGCCCCACTCTTTATTCTGTGTGGGTACTTTGCTATCACAGATGCTGCTTTTCTACAAGGGAGAAAAAAAAGGAACACCAATTAGAAATCCAGTGAGGCAGTTAATTTTTCTTATACATACAAGCAAATAAGCAGCTTAAACTTTCACCAAGATAACCAATTTCCCACATCTGTGTAAAACTTAAAAAACTCAATGAGCTGACAAATCACCCACATCTCTAACTTTTAAAAGTATCCTGAAGATCCTCACATTTGAGAATAACACAAATTTAATTGTATATGTAAAACTAGGGTGATTTAGGAAACCAGTAGTTTTTCCTTTTGGGGGTTAAATGGAAAATATCATTGAGCCTTTTTTAAAATAGCTGTGCTGTCCTGTGCTTAGTTGCTCGGTCGTGTCTGACTCTATACATACATATATACATTTATATGCCGTGTGCTAAGTCACTCAGTTGTGTCCGACTCTTTGCGACCCCATGGACTGTAGTCTGCCAGGCTCCTCTGTCCATGGGGATTCTCCAGGCAAGACATACTGGAGTTGGTTGCCATGCCCTCTTTCAGGGGAACTTCTCAACCCAGGGATCGAACCCAGGTCTCCCACATTGCAGGCAGATTCTTCACCGTCTGAGCCACCAGAAGTGAAGTGAAGTGAAAGTTGCTCAATTGTGTCCAACTCTTTGCAACCCCATGGACTACACAATCCATGGAATTCTCCAGGCCAGAATACTGGAGTGGGTAACCTTTCCCTTCTTCAGGAGATCTTCCCAACCCAGGGATCAAACCCAGGTCTCCCACATAGCAGGTGGTTTCTTTACCAGCTGAGCCACCAAGGAAGCCCTTAAAATAGCTAGTTTTTAGAAAGTGTTCATAATAATCTTTCATAAAAAATGTGCAGCTAGTAATATTCAAACTACTACACACGAAACTGGCTTACGGACGGTTATTTTAAAATTCATGGCTTAAAACTGTATTCCCCTGTGTCCACGTAGGTACCAGTTGTTTTTTCATTGCTCTCGTTTCAGTTCCACTTAAAGCACTGACTTGTGATCCTTGCCATCTCTACACGTACCCCGTTCAGCAATCTGGCGACAGACTGGGTCCACCCTGGGAGCTCACTGATGCTATCCTGTCTATACTTTCAGCGCTAAATGTAGATTAGTACTGATGCCTGTACAGAGCAGCACTTCTAAGTCTGAAGCATAAATATTGGATAGTCTTTGGACTTTAGTTTTTCATTCTGTTCTAGCACACGTAACCTTTAGACCTGGATTTGTTCTGACTTCTCTATTAGCCTATTACTGATAATGAGTCTGGAAAGGTAGATTGAGTGCCATCTGTGGATGAAATTGTTTCAGCAAAGACAAGTAGTTCCACATAATTGGCACTATGACACAAAGCCTGAAAGGGAAGACGGGTTAAATCATGAAAGGCCTTTTGTATGCATGACGCTTTGGGGCTTTATCAAAGGAAAGAGAAAATATTTAATTATTTAATGTGGGAGAATGACAAGATCAGATAACAATTTTCAAGAGAATACTTTGGCCACATCAAAAGAAACAAGTATGGGGAACTGGGGGGTGGGGAGGAGCCTTCAGGGGTGTAAGGCATCACCTGCTTTTCCAGACTTATTTCCCACTCAGACTATATCCCGTAAACAAACTGAATTACTGACTCCCTAGAAAATGAAATACCCCTCATGTCTCAATGCTGAGCCTCATTTTGTTTCCCTTCTCTAGAGAGTTCCTTCTCTCACTTATCTCCCACTTTGGGCTCCTTCAAGACCAAACACCTCCTCTCTGAACCTGACTCAAACAGAATATAGGGTTGGATATCTCTCTAATTTTCAGATTATCAAATGTGTGGACTACAGTACAATTACTTTACCTAGAAATTCAGAAGAGGTAAAGAAAGGGAGTATAAACAGTTTTTAGTTATGTTGAGTGGGAAGGAAAGAAGGAAGATGAGTTTAGTTTTGAAAAGGTAGAGATAAAGGTAATACAGGCTTGAAAACCTGGAGAAAACTATGAACACAGATTTGGAGTCACGGACTAGTATTCAAAGCCAAGAACGATAAGACTGCCAATTACAGAAGTGAGAAAAAAGGGCTAAGGGCATTAAGAAGTAAGAGAACAGAAGGTTGTGCAATTATGGGAGTCAAGGTGAACGTCACTGAGAGTTCAGTAAGATGAGATGTGGGTGAGAGGCTTTCAGAGAAATGGCAGGGTGGAAATTATAGTGCAATGAGATAAGGAATGGCTGGGGATGCCGAAAATCAGACAAGCAACATAGATTATTCAAAGTTAACTGTAAAGTGGAGAAAAGAGAAGGGTGCTAGCTCAAGGGCTGAGGAGAGTGAAGAAGACTGCTTTGTTGCTCTTAAGAGTTGAGGGACTGGACATGCTTCCCGGTTAAGAGGGCAGAAGTATATGGATGGGGTATTCATGGCCGGGATAAGGGTCCTGGTGAAATGGACAAGGATGGGCTCCAAAGGGTGACAGAACACCCACAGACCAAACAGATGGAGACATTCCCTTGATCCACATCCATTTCACAACACAGGCCTCCCTGTCTTTCATCAGGGCTTGAAATCAAACTGCACTTTCAGTGATTCACATTTGCTGATGGGAAAAAGTATTAGCCTATTTTCAATCAGAACTGGCAACTAATCAAAACGGATCCTACAGAGCTCTGCCAATTCTCCCAGAAATATCGCAGGAAGGTGCCACCAGAGTCAATACCCTCAGTTCTTGCTTTTTTTTTTTTTTTTTTTTCTTCTCCTTCTGCAGATGGTTCGAATATCCACGGGGATCCTCAGCCCCGTCAACTGCCACACATCCCAGAACGCATGCTACCAGAGAACGCTGTACCGTCCCACCTGTAGGCATTGTATTTGTGGATAGCCTGGTTCACGTTCTTCTCAAAGTTTGCGAGTTCTGAAAAGGCAACAAGAGGTCCGAGTGAACAAGAGCCACGAGTAAACAAATGAGAACCGAGTTTCCTGGAAGGAGGCGTTAACAGCCTCTTAAGGCACCAGTGAGCGCCCAGATCAAGCACACCAGATCAAGGCAGCCCAAGCGCGACTCGAGGGTCCCCAGCAGCGCCGACAACCGGCCACCGGCGGCGGAGCGAAGGCAGGCACCGCAGACCCCGCGCTGAGAGCGGCCGACTCCTCCTGGGCTGTCAGGACGGCAGGGAAGGAAGGGAAGGCGGCGGGGAGGCAGCAAAGGAGAAAGACGGCGGCGCCCGCCGGACTAACCTGTGAGCATGTCGGTGATGCCCCCGTTGAGAGTCTCCTGCGGCGCCTTCCGTTTGCTCATGGCGGCCCGCGCCCGAGGACCACTGAGAGTTCACCGCCCAGGACTGCCCCCTCTCCCAGCTCTGAGGAGACGCCGGGACTCGCCGAGGGGGCAGGACCAGCCTAGCGGCGGCGAAGCCAGAGCGACCGGCTGAACAATGGCCGCCTCCGACAGGGGGCGCGGCGCGGCGCCTGAGTGACGTCACGCACTGGGGGCGGGGCCCAGGCAGGACTAGAGGCAGCGTCCGAGCCCGTGGTGGGGCGTGGTTAGGGGCGGGGCCAGGGGCGGGGCTTGCACAGCGGTCCGGGAAAGGGAACCCGGAGTGCGCGGGATCAAGAGGAGGAGGCCCGAGGGGAGCTGCGATGTGGAGGTGGGAATCTGGGTGCCTCGGGATTACAAACCAGTGGGGTTTCTCTGGGAAGACCTGGATTCCTGATGGAAGGCGTTGGACCTGTCTTCCCGGTACATTTCTCTGTAATCCTCTCCCTAGGAGGGGAAGTCGGGTTTTGATTCTGGAGTCAAAACTGCAGATGATGGGGTATGTAAGATGATGGGGTTGGGGTAGGATACACACCACGTGTGTATAATGGTAAGTTACCGAACGCATCAAGTGCTTTACGCGTGAGTAGGGTCAACACCAGCGTCAGACTTACTGTCCGATGCTTGTGTGAGCCCGCAGTGCAGCCCACGCTGCAGAGGGTTCCGGTAAGGCTGCTGCAGAAGCCTGGAACAAAACCCGCGGATCCCAGGAAAGCCTCCCACACCAGACTTGTTAGCAGATACGCCAGCCAGTGTCGAAGGATATTTTATGTTTTATTCCCCTCCATTTGCGGTAGGGGCCAAAGTGAAAAAACCACTAACAATCGCGTAACCTAGCTCATGAGCAATGCCACTGCCATTACAACACGATGACCTGTATCTGAGAAATTTACAAGTCTGCTTGAGAAGTGAAAATATGACATCAGCTATATCTTATTTACAAGAGTAACTCCTGAGACGCATACTCAACTGGCAATGCCAGGCAATTGCTCTGTGTATAAATTAAAAACTTAAGAAAATGATACATCAGTACTGTAGCAAAATCTGAGAAATGTATAAAAGAATACAAAATAATTCACATCAATGAGTATGTCACCATTCCAGCTTAACCACTATTCATGTTTTGTGACATATTCTTCCAGTCTTCTAATCCAGTCCTTTTAAGATCCTCATTAGTTTTCAATAATGGGGTAATTATTTAGATATAACTAGTTTCTGTGATTCGGTTGTGCTTTTTTTGTTTTTTACAATATCCATGTGCATCTTAAGTTATGCTTCTTGGACATTCATATTCTTTTGTGGATTTATTTACATTGCCTTCATTTTCCTAATGGATAGCTGTTACTAACTTACTAGATTTTTAAAATATTACTGGTAACCCTTTTCTGCATTTGTAAAAATTTTAATAAATATTTGCATTATCCCTTGTCCTTGGCCTTTAAACTTTATTCTGAAGCTTCTCAACACCTTGAGTCCCTTGAGAGCGTTTAGATATTCTCTGTTCTCCTCTTTCCTGTGCAACCTCTAGTCCAGGTTTTATTTCTATTATTTTGTTCTGAAGGATGGTTATTTCTCATTAAAAAGAAAGTTAGTATTTACCTCGAAATAATGAAAGTTACAAGTTCGAGAAATTGTGGGATCACAGTTTATGTGTGTGTGTATATATATATATGTTATATATATGATATATATATACTTTTTAATCAGTTTCAGAAAACCCAAGGAAAGTAATCAGTACTCTGGACCAACCTTGTCTTCTTGGACCAACCAGCAACGTTTGACCCACCCGGTCCCTGTCTCCTTGCTGTAGTCTGTCTTCACTGGCATCTAAGTTAGTCCACACTGTGGGTTTTCCTTTCGCTCTCGCTTACTAACCACTCCTCCTCAGGTGTTTTGTGTGTCTGTGCTGATTCCCAGCTTCTCCACCCACCAACCTTCTTGGGAAAGTGCCTGCGGCCTTGATCCTCTAACTGGCTTTTCCACCTTGTCCAGTTTTAAACGCCCTTTTAAATGCCAGGTCTCCCAGCCTGGCACTCTGTGATGACCTAGAGGGGTGAGATGGGGCGTGGAGGGAGGCTCAAAAGGGAGGAGCTATGTATAAATAATTATGACTAATTTGAGTTGATGTACGATAGAGACCACCACAGCATTGTAAAGCAATTATATCCTCCAATTAAAAACTTAAAAAATGACATCTAATTTGAAGACTCCTTTAATCTAGCCCTGATCTTCCTTGAGCTCTAGTCTCATATATCAAACTGCATGGTGGGCATCCTCCCTGTCCATCATCGACATTTGAGGATAAAATGTCCTACAAATTCTTACTTCTTGCCCCCACTAACTGCTCCTTAACTCTTTCCTGTCTGAGTTAATGACATTTAAGCTGCCCTGCCATCAGGCCAAAACCTGTAGAGCCATTCTTAACTGCTCTTTTTGTACCCACATCCAATCTGTCAGCAAGTCTTGTCTGGTTTGTCTCCAGTAGATCTATTCTGATTTGGATTACCTCTCGCCACCTCTGTGCCACCACCCTAGTCCAATCTACTGTGGTTTTGCTTCCTTGTTACTGCCTCCTAGTGGGAGGCAGTGGGCTCCCCACTTCTGCTCTTATTCCCTACGGGCCATTCTCCAAATGGGACAAAAGTGATTTTTTAAAAACATGCGTCAGCATATGTCATTCATTTGCTTAAATACCTTCTCATTGCACTTAGAATAAAAGTACACTCCTTTCATGGCCTACCAGGCCTCATGTGATCCACCTCCTACTGACTCTCCCACTTCGCTTCCTGTCACCTTCCGCGTTGTCTGGGACACGTGTGCACATGGGTGCCTGCTTCAGGGCTCCTCTCTCGTTGTTCAGGCAGCTGCCTGGCTTCCTTCTTCTCATCGCCTGAGTCCCCGCCCAGGAGCCGCATCCTTGTCACAGTCCCAAACAACACTCAGGCACTCTCTGTTCCATTCTTGCCTTTTATTTTCATCTTAGCATGAAAAATATTTGAGGGACTTCCCTGGTGGCCCAGGGTTGAGTATCCGCCTTCCAATGCAGGAGAAACAGGTTCAGTCTCTGGATGGGGAAGGATTATCCCACATGCTGCAGGGCACTAGCCCTTGGCCTGCAACTTGAGCTCGTGAGATCTACAGCCTGGGCACTGCAACTAGAGGAAAATTGCGGGCTGCAAGTAAGACCCATCACAGCCAAATAAATAAGTTTTTTTTCAAAAAAGAAAACTATCTGAAACATACACACATGTGACCTACCTGTTACCTGCTCCCTGCCCCACCGTCCCTCCTGCCAACATGGATTTTAAGCTCCACGGGAGAGGGGGCTTTGTCTTTCTTTGCCACATAGAGATGCTCCATAAATACTTGAATGAATATCCTAAATTGTAATCTTACTGAAGTAAAGTGGCAAATATTTCAAATGACACAGGATATTGACCGATTATGATGTGGGATGGTGATTGTCCTGGGTTGGCAGGGACTGGGAGGTTTACTGGGATACAGAACTTTCAAGGCTAAAACTAGGAAAGCTCTGGGCAAACAGACAAGTTGGTGGTCCTAAGTTTTGTCACCATTTTGACAAACTGTGACACTAACAAAATCTAACTTGGAATATAGATTCTGAGATTCTTCTAGGGCTCCTAACTAGAGCAATTAAAAAAAAGTATTTATTGAAAGTCTACAAAATTGAGCATAGGAGGGGAAAAGAAGGAAAGGGTATTGAAAGCTTTAGAAGCCGCAGCAGTCACTGGGAGAACCAGAAAGATTCACACACAGTGCAAAGGAGTGCGCAGAGGTGGCTGGGAGGAAGCCAAGTGATGAGCAGGAGGAATTCCACCGCGGTCCAGTGGTTGGGACTCCGCACTCGCACTGCACTCTCACCCGAACTCCAGCCAGGGAACTAAGATCCTGCAAGCCATGTGGTGTGGTCAAAAACAAAGGTGGTGAGCAGGGCCTCAGGGCTCTACACGGAAAGTGTTTTGGCTCCTGCAGAAACACCATTCTCTACTTTAGAACCTACAAGTCTGTGGACTCTCTTGGGAAAATGGAACATAAGAGCTGCCGTGGGGATAATATTTTTGAAACGTGAACTGTCAATTTTTTCCTCCCTTCCACCCATCCCAAGACAATAATTGAAGTTGTTTCTGTTACAAAAAAGTTATAGAAAAAAAAAAAAAAGAAGTAACGAGCAAAAACTCCTTGTCTCTCATTTCAAGATTCCCAAAGCCTGAAACCTTTAAAGAGATAGTGCTTGGTACTTCTGAGACAAAATGTGATTGAGGAAGTTTCTCTAGGGTAAAAAGTGCTCATTCAGCCAACAAATACTTACTGAATATCTGTCAACAAATACTTACTGAATATCTATTAAGAGCCAGGCACTGCTCTGGAGTCTGGGTATATGGCAATGGACAGACCAAGTCCCATCCTGTGAAAGTTTTTTTTTTTAATTGAAGTTTATTTACAATATTTTGTTAGTTTCAGGTTCCATCAAAGTGGTTTGGTTATATACATGTGTGTGTATATATATATATACACATACACATACATTTTGGGACTTCCCTGGTGGTCCAGTGGTTAAGAATCTGCCTTGTAATACAGGGGACACTGGTTTGATCCCTGGGCAGGGAATTAAGATCCCACATGCCACAGAGCAACTAAGCCCGAGTGCTGCAACTAAGACTTGATGCAGCTCAATAAATAAATATTAAAAATATATCTATACATACATTCTTTTAAAATATACATAATCAAATATATTCTTTTAAAATCTATATACATTCTTTAAAATATAATCAAATACATACTTTAAAAAAAATCTATACATTTATATAAACATTCTTTTTAAAATCCTTTCCATTATAGATCATTACAAGATATTGAACATAGTTCCCTGTATGTGTGTGTGCTTAGTCGCTCAGTTGTGTTTGACTCTTTTCGACCCTATGGACTGTAGCCTTCCAAGCTCCTCTGTCCATGGAATTTCCTAGGCAAGAATACTGGAGTCGGTATTCCCTACTCCAAGCGATCTTCCTAACACAGGGACTAAACGCCACATCTCCTACGTCTCTGGCACTGCAGGTGGATTCTTTACCCACTGAGCCATCGGGGAGGGTGTAGTCCCCTGTGCTTTACGACAGCAGTTGTTGTTAATCTATTTTATACAGGGTAGTGTGTATCTGTTAATCTCGTGTTTTGTGGACCTTTTTAGTGGGGGGGGGGTGGAGGGACGAATAAATATATCCGATGGTAATAAGTAGCATGAAAACGAAGAAGACAACAGAGTTACAGGGCAGCCCTGGGAGGTGGGGCAGGGAGTGGGCACCAGGCAGAGAGGCTGGCCAGGAGAGCCCTCTCTGATGAGGCCGCCGACGCAGAGAGATGTAGAAGAGGAAGGGGCCCCGGATCCCTTCTATCCACGTTACTGCACAGTATCCACTTTTCATCGCCCATCACAACTTGTTTTAAAAAAGGAATGTTTCTGTTACTTTTAAGTAGAGACTCGCAAGTGGAAATATGGTCAAGAAGGTTCTTCTTGCTTCACTTACGTGGAACCCAAACATGAAAGCGATGAACGTAACCAAGCTGGTACAAATGATTTTCAAGACTTGATTTGGCTATTTTGAGCATGTCGCCTGTCTCCCACGTGGTATAATATTGACTGTTCTCAATTAATGCCTTGATTTGATTGCTATAAACTTCAACTGGTCTGACTGTGGAGCATCATCCAGTGAGAAATCTCCAGCACGAAACTTTGCAAACCACTTTTAACACGTTCGATCAGTCAGAGCATGTTCTCCATACACTGCACAAACTGTTTGTGTTTCAGTTGCGTTTTTACCTTTCTTGAAATAATAAAGCATCATATGCTGAAAATGTTCCTTTTTTCTTCCATCTTCAATATTTAAATGGCTACATAAAAATTCACCAATTGTGGTAAGTTTTTTTTTTTTAATGCATGATGATATGACAGCTGTCACAGTATGATGTAACAAAATTATTTTGAATGAAGTTAAAGACAACTAAGTGCTACTGGAGCCATCTTACAGAAAAAGACTGAACGAACCTTCTGGCCAACCCAATACCACTAAGAAAAAAAATGCCATCAACTAAATGGCACAACATCATAATGCTAATCCCTTACGACAAACAGATGAGTCACACCGCCTCTTGTTGCTTTGAATTTTTTCAGCTTTTCGGAGGGACCTGGCAGTCTCTTCCACCTTCAATTGCATTGCCTGGCACATGTGGCTGATGGTCCTTTGGCTTGTATTTCATTGACAAACAGTCTTGCCTATTTTTGGCCATAGCCTGTTCTTACAACCCATAAGAATTTGGTGGTTACTTTGGTCATAATGAGCACTGTTTTTTTTTGAAGTATAGTTGGCTTATGATATTATATACTAGTTACAAGTGAACAACATAGTGACTCACAGTTTTTAAAGATTAAATCTTATTTAAGGGGATTATAGAATAATGGCTATATTCCCTGTGCTGTGCACTAGATGCTTGTAGCTTATTTTATACATAACAGTTTGTACCTTTTAACCCCTGCCCCTATCATATCCCTCCCCTCCGGTCATCACTAGTTTGTTCTCTGTATCTGTGAGTCTGTTTCTGTTTTGTTATATACGCTTGTTCGCTTTATTGTTAGACCCCACATATAAACAAGAATACAGAGTATCTGTCTTTCTCTGTCTGACTTATTTCACTTAGTACGAGCATCTCTAGGCTTATCCATGTTGCTAAGCACTTCTTGCATGTACTCAGAACATATTACTAAATGTCCACATCACTCACAGTCTTTCCTTTTCCATCATTACCATCTCTGCCTCTTCTCCCCAAACTGCCCCCTCACCAACATCCATCCACAAAACTGGGCTTCCACCTTCAGGGATCTTTTGCTGTCAAACTTTTTAATTTTAAAATAACCATAGATCCCTGGAAAGTTTCAAACAATTACAAGATTTGCAAGAAGGTGCAAACATACTATAGAAAGATCTCACACAAGCTGCACCTAGTTTTTCTCAAAACCAGGGAACTGACACTGAGTGAATGTGTGCGTATAGCTCTATGTCCCTGTATTGCACGCAGATTTGTATACCCACTGGGGCTTCCCTGGCGGCTCAGAGGGTAAAGAATCTGCCTGCACTGTGGGAGACCTGGGTTCAATCCCTGGGTCAGGAAGATCCCCTGGAGGAGGGCATGGCACCCCACTCCAGTATTCATGGGTTTCCCTGGTGGCTCAGATGGTAAAGAATCCACCTGCAATGTGGGAGAACCGGGTTCAATCCCTGGGTCAGGAAGATCCCCTGGAGGAGAGCATGGCACCCCACTCCAGTATTCATGGGTTTCCCTGGTGGCTCAGATGGTAAAGAATCCACCTGCAATGTGGGAGAACCGGGTTCAATCCCTGGGTCAGGAAGATCCCCTGGAGGAGGGCATGGCACCCTACTCCAGTATTCTTGCCTGGAGAATCCCATGGACAGAGGAGCCTGGCAGGCTACAGTCCATGGAGTCACACAGAGTCAGACATGACTGAAGTGATTAAGCATGCCTGCATGCACACACCAGAATCAAGGTACAGAATTCTACTACAACATAAGCATCTCCTCTGGATTACACTTAAATATCCACCCTCCAACATTCCTAATTCCAGGAAATCACTAATTTCCCTGTATTCTCCATTTCATAACATAGTCATTTTGAGAAAGATACTATAAATGGAACTATACAGTGTGTGACCATTTGAGACCAGCTGTTTTTTTCACTTGAAATAACATCCTTTAGATTCATCCAAATTGCTGCCCGTACCAATAGTTCGTGCTTTTTTATTCATAAGATCTCCAAGCTGTGATGTATCATAGTTTAACTATTCACCTGTAGGAAGTTTTGCTTCCAGTTGTTAGCCATTAAAAATAAAGCTGCAATGAACACCCTTCTGTGGGGACATAAGATTTCATTGCTCTAGGATAAATGCCAGGAATACGATTGATTGCTGAGTCATATGGTATCCATTTAGTTTTTCCTAAGAAACTGCCAAACCATGCCAGAGCACCGATTTACATGCCATGAGCAATGTATGAGTGACTCTGTTTCCCACAGGTTCACTTCATATTGTCATTATTTTTAAAGTTAGCCATTTTGATAAGTGATAATATCTTATCATGAATCATTTTAATTTGCATTTCTCTAGTGACCAGTTCGGAGAAGGCAATGGCACCCCACTCCAGTACTCTTGCCTGGGAAACCCCATGGACGGAGGAGCCTGGTAGGCTGCAGCCCATGGGGTTGCGAAGAGTCAGACACGACGAGCGACTTCACTTTCACTTTTCACTTTAATGCACTGGAGAAGGAAATGGCAACCCACTCCAAATTCTTGCCTGGAGAATCCCAGGAACAAAGGAGCCTGGTGGGCTGCCGTCTATGGGGTCGCACAGAGGCGGACACGACTGAAGCAACTTAGCAGCAGCAGCAGTGACCAGTTATAATGAACATCTATTTACATGACTGTCATTCATGTGTGTATACATATATTTGTGTCTTTTTGTGTGAAATGTCTCTGCATGGCTTTTGTCCACTTTCTAGTGAGATTTTTAATTTAAAAAGATGACTTTGAGAATTCTTTATATATTCTAGAGGAATCCTTTGTGAACTATTTGGTTTGCAAATATTTTCTCCAAGTCTATAGCTTTTCATTCCCTTAAGTATCTTTCACAGAGAAAAGTTTCTCAATTTTGATGGAGTCTACTTTATCGATTTTTAAAATTTTATGGACCATAGTTTTGATATAATGCCTGGAAACTTCACCAAGCAGCTCTACACCCTAAAAATTTTATGTATTTTTCGTATCAGTTTTATAGCTTAACATTTTATACTTAACTCTATGATCTTTTTTTTTGCTAATGGAGATCCAACTACTTGTTAAAAAGACTATCCTTCAGGATTCCAGTGGTCCAGGGGTTAGGACTGGACTCTTTCACTGTAGTGGCCTGGGGTTCAATCCCTGGTCGGAGAACTAAGATCCTGCAAGGCATGTGGTATGGCTAAAAAAACAAACAAAAGACTGTCCTTTCTCCATTGAGTCACTTTTGCACCTTTGTCAAAAATCAGCTGGTTGTCCTTGCGTGGGGCTATTTCTCGGTTCTCGACTCTACTCAATTGACCTATGATGTGTCTATTTATCTTAAATCACAGTCTTGACTATAATGTCTTGAAACTGGGTCGAGTCATTACTTCCAGTTCACTCTTCTCTTTCACAATTATTTTAGCTCCTAAGCTCCATATACATCTTAGAATGATCTTGCCTATACCTAAAAAAGGTATTGCTTGGATTTTGATAGAAATTGTTCAGCCTGATTATTAACGTGGGAACTGAGACTTTAAATCATTGGGTCATCCAATCCATGAACATGGTATTTCTCTTCATTTATTAAGTCCTTTGGATTCCTTCATCCTCATTTTTATAGTTTTCAGCATACAAGTCCTATACATGTTTTGTTAGGTTTACACCTAGTTTTTTTTGGGGGGGGGGTTCTTGGGAGCTATTTTTATTATTATTTTTATACAATGTTAAAGGTTACACTCCATTTATAGTTATTACAAAATGTGGGCTACATTCGCTGTGTGTACAGTACATCCCTGAGCCTGTCTTACACGGGTCGTGTGTATTGATACCTTCTCTCCCGATGTTGTCCCTCCCCGCTTCCCTTTCCCCACTGTAACCACTAGTTTGTGCTCTGTATCTGTGAGTCTGTTTTTTTTGTTACAGTCACAGGTTTGTTGTTACTTCTTAGATTCCACATATAAGTCATATCATGCTGTGTTTTTCTCTGACTTATTTCACTCATCAGAATGTCCTGAGTCCATTCATGTTGCTGCAAGCGGCAAGATTTCATTCTTTTTTGCAGTAGTCCGTTGTATATGTACCACACTTTCTCTACCCATGTATCTGTTGATGGACATTTACGTTGTTTCCATACCTTGACAATTATAAGTAATACTGCTATGAACACTGAGATGCATATGCACTTTTTGTGATTAGTGGGGCTTTTCCTTCTTACACGTACCCAGAAGTGGAATTGCGGGTCATATGGTAGTACTAGTTTCCATCTTTCTGAAAAGACTCCATGCTGTTCTCCATAGTGGCCGCACCGATTTGCATTCCCACCAACAGGGAACTGGAGTCCCCTCTTCTCCACACACTTGCCAACTTGTTATTTGTATTCTTTCTGATGACAGCCACTCTGAAGAGGTGAGGCGGTATCTCACTGTGGGTTTGATTCGCATGTCCCTGATGACCAGCTGAGCATCTTTTCATGTGCCTGTTGGCTCTCTGCATTTCCTATTTGCAAAAACGTCTATTCGGGTCTTCTACCCATTTTTCAATAAGCTTGCTATTTTTTATATATATATATATATATACTGAGGTATATGAGCTATTTGGATGTTGGATACTAATACACTTAAGTATTAATTTAGTTTTGAGTAATTATAAATGCTAGTATATTTTTAATTTTGGGTTTCATGTGCTCATCTAGTATAGAATTTTGAATGTTTATCTTGTATGCTGTCACTCTAGTTTTAGGAGAGCTTTTATAGATTCTTTGGGATTTCTACATGGCAAATAGATGGGCAAACAATGGAAACAGTGACAGACTTTATTTTCTTGGGCTCCAAAATCACTGCAGATGGTGATTGCAGCCATGCAATTAAAAGATGTTTGCTTCTTAAAAAAAAAAAAATGCTTGCTTCTTGCAAGAAAAGCTATGACAAACCTAGACAGAGTATTGAAAAGCAGAGACATCACTTTGCCAACAAAGCCCATATAGTCAAAGCTATGGTTTTTCCAGTAGTCATGTACAGATTTGAGAGTTGGACCATAAAGAAGGCTGGGCACTGAAGAATTGATGCTTTTGAACTGTGGTGTTAGAGAAGATTCTTGAGAGTCCCTTGTCAGCAAGGAGATCAGACCAGTCAATTTTAAAGGAAATCAACCCTGAATATTCATTGGAAGGACTGATGCTGAAGCTAAAGCTCCAATACTTTGGCCACCTGATGTGAAGAGCTGACTCACTGGAAAAGACCCTGATGCTGGGAAAGATTGAGGACAGGAAGCACAAGTATGCGACAGAGAATGAGACGGCTGGATGGCCTCACAGACTCCAAGGACATGAGTTTGCGCAGGCTCCGGGAGACACTGAAGGGCAGGGAGGCCTGGCGGGCTGCAGTCCGTGGGTCGCAAAGAGCTGGATACAACGGAGCAACTGAAGAACATAAATCATCATGTCATCTGCAAATAAGGAGTTTTCTCTCTTCGTTTCCAATCCCTATGTCTTTTATTTCCTTCTCTTATTGTTGCTAACACCTCTAGTACTATGTTGAATAACAGAAGTGAGAGAGGATATCCCCGCTTTATTTGAATTGGAAGAAGACCCTCAGTCTTTCATCATTAAGCGAAGTGGTAGCTGTTGGTTTTTTGTAGATGCTATTTATTCAGCTGAAGTTTCCTCCTAGTTCTATTTTTCTGAGACTTTTATCTTGAATGGGTATTGAATACTGTCCTGATGTTTTCTGCATCAATTGATATGATCGTATATTTCTTCTTTAGCCTCTTACAATGTGATTACACTGATGGATTTCCAAATATTGAGACAGCCTCATATCCACGAAAAAAAAACCCACACTTGGTCATAGGTTAAATCTGCTGATTTTTCATTATTATTCTGTTAAGGATTTTTGCCATCTTTATGTTTTAATTTTCTGTACTGTTTTTGTCTAGTTTGGTACCATGTTAATGCCTTCATAAAATGAATTGGGAGGTAGGTATATTTCCTCCTAATTCTATTTTCTGGAAGAGACAGTGCAGAATGTGTTAATTCTTTCATTGGTAGAACTTTCCAGTGTAACCATGTGGGCTGGAGATCTTTTTCAGGGGTTTTTAAATTATAAACTCAATTTATTTCATAGCTATAGTGCTATTCATATCATTTCAAATTTGAAGAGTTGTGGTAGGTTGTGCTTTTCAAGTAATTGGTTCATTTATTCTAAGTTATATTTATATGCATAGCTGTTCACAGTATTCCTGTACTATTCTTTTGATATTTGCAACATCAGTTAATTTCATTGTGTTTAATTCCTGATATTGATCATTTGTCTTCCCTCTTTGAATTTATCAAAGAATCAGCTCATTTATTGATCGTATTGTTTTCCTATTTGTCAATGTCTTTGATTTCTGCTCTTTATTGCTTTGTTCATTCTGCTTGCTTTTATTTTGCTCTTCTCTTTTCTAAGTCATCCTTGATACCATGAATTTTGGGGAGGGGCTAGGTGGGTTTAATGGTGGCCCCCAGGAAGAAATGTCCACATCCCAATCCCAAGAATCTATAAATATTGCCTTATATTGCAAAACGTGATCAAAGTAAGGGTCTTGAAAAGAGGCACTTATCTTGGATTATCCAGATCAGCCCTGAATTCGATCACAAAGGTTTTTCTAAAAGGCACACAGGGGAGATTAAACAGACAGAAAAAAGCGGTGGCAATATGACCACAGAGGCAGAGATGTGGCCACAAGTCAAGGATATCCTGGATTCACCAGAAGCTGGAGGAAGCAAGGAACAGAATCACCCCTAGAGACTTTGGAGGACTTGATTTCAGACTACCAGCCTCCAGACCTGTGAGAATAAATGTGTGTTAAGCCATGAAGCTTGTATTTGTTACAGCAGACCTAGGAAGCTCAGAGCTGGAGAGCAGCACCTCTGTTGGTGTCATTGGCTGGTGTTTCCAGCACCCGCCAGGGACGCAGGGGGCAAAAGGAATTCCCGGGGAACTCACCACGTGTTACTGCTCAGGGCCAAGGTCCCCGCTGCTCTGCATCCTTCTATCTTTCAGAGTCTTTTTCATTTATAAATAACGTCCAAGGGTCTCAGCTGTACTAGGAGGTGGGGAAGTACATCTGCTCCACTTTCTGGACACAGGAGTCCAACCTCCAGGGTTTTCACTTTTTCAACCTATTAGCAGTACTCTTGCCTGGAAATCCCAAGGACGGAGGAGCCTGGTAGGCTGCAGTCCATGCGGTCGCTAAGAGTCAGACATGACTGAGCAACTTCACTTTCACTTTTCCCTTTCATGCATTGGAGAAGGAAATGGCAACCCACTCCAGTGTTCTTGCCTGGAGAATCCCAGGGACGGGGGAGCCTGGTGGGCTGCCATCTATGGGGTCGCACAGAGTCGGGCAGGACTGAAGCGACTTAGCAGCAGCAGCAGCAGCGTTTTCTAGTTACATTACTCTTTTATCATATTTTTATTTAAAATTTTCTATTTATTTATTTGGCTGCATTGGATCTTAGTTGCCGCATGCCGGATCTTTCCCTGTGGTCTCTCAAGTTGTGGTGTGTAGGCTTAGCTGCCCCCTGGCATGTGGGATCTTAGTTCCTTGACCAGAGATCGAATTCATGTCTCCTGCATTGGAAGGCAGATTCTTAACCACTGCACCACCAGGGAAGTCCCTATGTTACTCTTTTGAAGCACGAACTTTGGTGATATTTCCTTACTCAAAATTCTTCAGTGACTTCCAACTGCCATTAACATCGGCCCCTGACTCTTAGCTCAACACTCATTCCCTCCGTAATCTGACCCCATCCCAGCCTACCACTCCGGTCTAAATTCCTCACCAGTGTTTCCTAAATCATGCTTTATCACACTCCAGTTCCTTGGGCTGTTCATCAACGTTACATGCACATGAGAGAACAATAAAAGGTGTTATTGTCAAGCGAGTTGGGGAAACAGCGGATTTAGGCAGAATTAGGCCAGTTTATTGTTACAGGACTTTCAGATCCTTCCGTAAACCAGTGCACAATGTGAATCTCTAAGAGGCACTTAAAGCATGGATCGCTGTTTACCAAACTTCCTTTACATGGAACCCACGGTACCGCCTCCATGGAAGGCACTCTGTGAAACTCTTCTCGTCCGGCTTTCTTCTCCAACCAAACTTGCCTGCTGGGGATCATCCGAGCTCACTGTGCTGTCCTTCTGTTACACGGAAGAGAAGCTTTTGTGAGACGGCAGAGAGGCAGTGTGGGCGCTGGCACCATTTGATTTCATCAATCGTTCCATTGCAGTTGGGTTTTGAGTTTGTTAAGTCCTAACCAGAGGTATTATAAAAATAGACAGTGGGATCTGAGTCATGTTGCAAAATAGAGAATCTGTTTTTTAAATACATTCACTAAATAATACCACGAGAGGACATGAGGGAAGGGACCTCCCCCGTCCCCCCACGGCCGCACACGGGGCAGGGTTGTGGGCACAGGGGGTCAGCAGGCTCGTGGGTGACAGACACCCTTTCCTTCTTTCCTTCTTCTCCGAGGCAGCTCGCTCTCAGGGACTCCTTGGGACCCACAGCAAGGGAGATGCTGTTCCCTCCTGGCTCCAGACAGTCACGCTGGCTGGAAGGACTGCAGCCTGGCTGCAGGTCGCAGGTGGAAGGACGAACGTTAGCAGCAGTGAGATCAGAGGAGGAAGGAGGATGGGGCAGGGCGGGATCCGGGGTTTCGAGGTCTGCTCAAGAGAAGCCGGGTCCAGATGAAACGCTAGCTACGCAGGCAGACCTCTTATGGAGAGCAGGAGGGGTCAGGAGGAGACAGCCGGCCCTGAGTGCCACTCAGACTTCGTCCTGGGAGCCAGTCGGGTGTGGCCCCCATGCTTGGAGCACTTCTCGCCTCACAGGGGGGCAGTGGCAGCCCTGGCAGCATCTCCTGCACGCTGCCCCCCGCATCCATGTCCGCTAGACCTCTGCAGCAGAGGAAATCCAGCGAGTGGACAAGCTGCTGGCTGTGCCCACGGAGGACCATGCCTTCGGTCCGCAGTGACTGTCACGGCTGCTGGAGGAGCGTGATCTCCGTCTGAGTGCCGAGGACGCTGGGTGTGATGACGCTGGGGCCTCGGGCCAGGCGGCCCATCAGGGCCAGGGCCGCCCACCGTCACGAGGCCCGCTCCAGGCTCTGCTGTTCCTCCTCCTCCGACTGCAACCAGCTCCAGTCTAGAGACTGAAAGTCAACAGGCACGTTAACAACCCCGTGGCTACCCAGGCACCTGGTTTTCTTCTTCGGGAGGCAACCAGCACGATTTAGGAGGAAGGCTAGAGCCTTTCATTGAGATAGTCGAGTTTCTGCAAGGGACCTCAGAGCTGGAGCTATGTCTTCAAGACCGTGCAGGAGCTTATCTTCAGACGGGAGTGGAGCCCCTGAGACTCTGGCCAGGCAATTTAAATGTTATTCCTGCAGCTCACAGCACTGACCTACGCTCACTGCACGCCCAGGTGCCCAGGGCTCGTCTCAGCTCTCCACCTGCAGCCTCACCAGGTGGAACCGCCTGGCCAGACTTCCTTTTCCTCCAGCAGAAAGCAAACAGGCAGTGCAAGGATCAAAACATATACAGCCCGGAAGAGGAAGAGCAGCAAGGAGACACAGAGAGCCCCAAACCGGAGAAGGACACTTGAATAAGTAAGAGGTGATTACCATCGGCAGTGACCCCTCCGATCCTTCCCCAAACCAAGAAGTTCCGGAAACGCTAGCGCGGGACTGTATTGGCAGGAAATGGCCATTAAAAGACCCAAGCGAACGATTAAGCATCCTCTCAGCAAGTTCAGCTTTGCCTCGATGTCTCTGCACCTGGACTCATTTTTCTTTAGATCACCTTCCCTAGAGCTAGTCTTGCTGAGTCCCTAAGCTCTGAGTCCCTGAGAGATGGGGTGGTGACGGCTCCCACTTTGTCCCTGGAGCCCAGCACTGTACCTCCTACGTGCATGCCCAGCAACTGCACAGGAAGGAAGAGCGGGAGAGAGGCTTTCCCACAGGGATGCTACCTGCCTCGTAAGGACCAAGCGCGGTGAGGATGAGAGGAGATAGAGCACATGAGGTACCTGCGCTCGTTCAACAGTCGTCAGCCTGTTATCATGACGAATAAGAAGGATGTACCAGAAAATCCCAAGTGTACACTGAGATCAAGGCGGCAGGGCGTCGCCCCTCTCTCAGCTTCTCCTCGTTTACTGCAGAAAAGAAAAGGTATGGACCAGTGGGGGTCCCTGCAGGCCATTACCCTCAAACTCTGGTCCTGCTCCTTCATGGTGTCCTGCAGGGCGTTCTCCAGCTGGGTGCATAGGGTGTGCACTTCAGCCACCAGGTCTTCACTAAAGGAAATGATTGGATTATTAGAACGTGGTCAGTATGAACTTTTCAGAAGTAGTATCATATTACTGTGGACAAATATGCTAAAGAGCTTCTGGAAAGATTTTAAAAATTAAATGACTATTCTGATACTGAGTGTCTTAAAACATATGACACTGCCTCGGCAATTTCATCTGTCTACTTGAGCGCTGATACGGAAGCTTGGACCCAGCCGTGAGCATCGCCGTTCACAACATGAGAAAGCAGAGGTCTGGCCTAATAAAAAAGTTCAGAGCCGAAGAGATTTCTTAGGTCCTCTCTAAACTGCCAAAATCTGAAAATCTCTCCCAGATCACCTGTTTCACAGTTTTTGAAACTGACAAAGGCGTACAGACAGTGAGACTTCCCCAGGGGTCCTCAGCTCTCTGAGACTGGGAGTGGTGTGTTCTAGGAACTGATTCATCTGCTGTGCTCTGACCTTTCCTATGATGAGAAATGCGTACGTCCCACTTCCTCTATGATAAGAAACGCACACGTCCCGAGAACAGGCCGTGGCTGAGAAAGGCGAGAGCAAAGCAAGCCATCTGTCCTGTTCTAACCTCAGCTCCAGGACGTGGGCAGACAGACGGCAGCCTGCGCCCCCAGGACGCCTTTCCTAGAGCTTTGAGGATCTCGTGGAGGAATGGGACAAACCCAACGGGAAGGGCCCCGCAGTTCCTCTTCTAACCGCAGAGGAGGCGCTGGTGGGAGGGGCAGAGCCCAGACTCAGCCACCAGCCACTGACTAGGCACCAGGCTCTGTGCCGGGCCGGGACCTGGTTACCACCCTCAAGGAGCTAGCTGGAAGTTGGGGAGAGAATTAAGAATCCAACACAGGGAATTCTCTGGTGGTCCAGTGGTTAGGACTCTGCACACTGCTGAGGGCCCAGGTTCAGTCCCTGCTCAGGGAAATACATTCTGCAAGCCAAGAGGCGAAAAAGAGCAACAGAAAAAAAAAAAAAATCCAAAACAGTAGAGGCTACAGACTCCCCAAGTACAGGAACAGGACTTTTTGAAAACAGCTTTACTGAGATACATTCACAAACCATAAAGTTCACCCATTTAAAGTGCACGACTCCACACTTCTGGTGCACTTACAGCATCTTGCAACGATCGCAGAGGTCTAGTCCTCGACCCAAGAGAAAACCCTGTACCTGTTGTCGGTCATTCCCCTCCCTCAGCAATCGAGTCTACTTTCTAGTCTGTAGATTTGCCCTTAGGAGTCGGTTTTCACCGTCTCCAGTGCCTGGGGCCCAGCAAGGGAAGGCTCTGAAGAAATGGGTGTGAGACTGAACCAGAAACCAAAAACCACAGCGGTGTCTCAGGAGACGGCGATCTGTGCGTGTGTATCCGGGCTGCGGAGGGGGTGGGAGGCAGAGCCGGGGTGGAGGGAGGGTGTCAGCAGAGCCGAGGACTCGGCACTCCAGGATGCAGGAGGGTCAACCCGGCCTGGTTACCCGGGCTGCTGATCCCAAACCTGCACGTCCAGCAGGAGCCCAGAAGCCACTGATGCTGCTGGTCTGGACCAGGCTCCAAGACCCCTGGGCAGAGCTAGGAGCTGCCTGGGAGCAGGGGTAAGCCTGGAGAGGATGCTTAGAGGGTGGAAAAGGCTCAGCCTTGGCCCCGATGCAGTGGGCCGCCATGGCTGGTCCCTGAATATCAGGAAGAATAACTCAATCAAAACGCTCTTCCATGAAGACAGATTTGACCAGAGGGGGCCTGGGGGCAGCACTGGGCAGGAGGCGGGGGGGAAGGGAACCTCACGGGAAGGGCTCTGAGGCTGCACTCGAGTGCACAGAAGGCAGGGCGGGGAGGGACCACAAGAGGGACCAGCGATGCGTGACTGGGGCGCGGTGACCAGGGGACACCTTCGGGGACCTGCTTCTATGAGCAGATAGCGATGGATGGATGCGGGGACAGCACGGGACTGGCCAGCGCTGGATAGAAGGTTCCCATCCAGTAAGAGCAACTCAGCCTCAGATAAGGAAACCTGGCTGGGCAGGTCACAAGCAGCTCTGTGAGCAACACACCCCATCCATCCCCACAGCCCCCAGCACAGCGGACAGATGCCAAGGGGCACGCATGGAGCCACTGATGGCTGAGGCGGCCTGAAGCCGAGAGACCCGCGCTTCAGCTCCCATGACCTCCTGACGCACCCCGGACTTTGGCACTGGGTGCAGTGGACGAGGACTGACCTCTTCTTGGCGGCCTCGGGCAAGCTGTCGGGAGCCGTGCAGGGCTGCGACGTCAGCTGGCTGGGGTGACTCAGGCGGGAGGCATTCATGCTGTCCGGGCTCCCGCTGACGGGACCCCGGACCTTGCTCTAGAGGGCAAAACCGGAAAAAGAGTCAGCGGTCTGGGGGCAGGGGGATGACTGAAACTCTGCTTTCATGGCAGGGGGTTGTCTCACGAAGACACCTGGCCACGAGACACATGCTCTTCCTGCAGATATCAGTCAACATCGCCATCTGATGGTTTGCCTTTTGGCTGAGAAACTGCTTTTGCATCTGCAACTTTTTGATTAAGGGTTCTAAATACAGAGAGATTTGAGGGGTCTATTTCCTTTTTTTTTTTAATCAGCCATTGGCCATCTAAGTTTTTTTGGATTCTAAATACAGAGAGCTTTGGTGGTTCTATTTCATTTTTTAATCAACCACTGGCCATTTAATTTTGTTTTTTTGGCTCTGTGGGCTCGTCATTGCAGTCACAGGCTTCTCTAGTTGCGGCGTGAGGGCTTAGTTGGCCCGCGACACATGGGATCTTAGTTTCCCAACCAGTGAACAAAGCCTCGTCCCCCGCGTTGGAAGATGGATTCTTTACCACTGGACCACCAGGGGAGGCCCTGAGGCTTCTATTTCAGTAGCTGGATTGCCTAACAAACCCTTACAAGGAAAGAGAAGGAAGGTGCGTTTACTCTTCCCAAAGAGAAGACAAACACCCGGAGGTCCTAGGTGACTTTCTGGGACTTGCACCACCTGGGGGGCAGAAGAGGCCGAGGTGCTTCCTGGGCTGCAGCGGCCGGTGCACCTGAGGCAGCGGGCCACCCCCGGCCTGGGGCCGAGAGGTTCTGCTCTCAGCCTCCCTGCAGCCTGTGCGGCGGGCTCTGTCCAGCCAGCTCGATTCCAAGCTTTTCTCGGCTCTTCTCCAGTCTCTGTCCTGGGCTCTCCTCTGAGCTGCAGTTTCTCTCTGCGCAGCACACAGTGGGATCACAGCTACCTTGGGACAGTGGGTGCACAGAGAGCGGGCTGAGCGCTGCACAGCACAGGCCTGGCTCAGGGCCCAGCAGGCACTCCAGGAACCCGGGGTGTGACCTCATTTGGAAAAAGGATCTTTGCAAATGTAGCTATGCATCCTGTGATGAGATCACTCTGGACTATCTGGGTGGAACCTAACCCAGGGACAAGTGTTTTTACAAGAGACACAGAAGATGACTTCCTTGGTGGTACAGTGGAGGAGAGTCTGCCTGACTATGCAGGGAACACAGGTTCAATCCCTGGTCCAGGAAGATTCCACATGCGGCATAGCGGCTAAGCCCGTGCACCCTAGAGGCGGTGCTCTGCAACCAGAAAAGCCGCTGCAGTGAGAAGCCTGCTCGCTGCCAACTCAAGAGGAGCCCTCGCTCGCTGCAACTAGAGAAAGCTCACGTGCAGCAACAAAGACCCACTGCTGCCAACAAGAAACAAATTTTAAAAAGAGAGACATAGAGAAGAGGGCCACACGGAGTCAGAGGCAGAGACTGGAGTGATGCTGCCACGAGCCAAGGAGTGCTGGAGCCAGTGGTGCCTGAGAAGCGGCGAGGAAAGATTCTCCCCTCGAGCCTCCTGAGGGGGCCCGGCCCAGCTGATGTGTGGATGCCGACCCTGCTGCCTCCAGGACGGGCCCACCCGGGCTCACTCACACACGCGATCTTCAGGAGGTTCCAGAGCTCCTTCTGCCGCTTCTCCTGCAGCCGCACCACCGTCTTCTCGTCCTCGCTCATCAGGCTGACCACCTCCTCCACCTTGGGCAGCAGCTCCAGGGCCTTCTGCTTGCAGACCACGGTCTTACTGTAAAGACCAAGAGCGACAAGCTCCAGCGTGCCTGGGTCGGGGGTGGGGCAGCAGGATGCGGGCCCCAGCGGTGAGGATTCCGCTCTGCGGCTGCAGGTGGGAGCTCCTTCTGGGCCCAGGGGAGGGGACAGGGCCTCTCCTCGCTCCACGCTCCGAGGAGACAGCAGCCTGATACCTGAGCTGCGTATAAATCACTCGCACTTTCTTCTCAAAGCCTTGGATTGCCTGCAGGAGCAGCCGCACCATTTCTTGACTGTCGCCGTCAGTCCGCTGGTCTGCAAAGCAGGACGAAGCCACATGGTCTGTGGGGGGGCCGGCCTGGTGCCCTGGCAGCAGGGGACCCAGGAGGTGGTCCACTCACCTCTCGGTTTCTCCCTCAGCCTGCGGTAAAGCTCCCGCGCCTGCTCTTCTCTGAAACACACAAGGCAGCGGCTCCATCAGTGCCAGAGACCAATGAGCTCACCTGGAGAGCCGGAGCCACTGCCGGCAGGATCACCAACTTCTAGAAGCCGGGCGGGCAGCACGTCCTGGCTGGAGGGAAGGATGCTTCCTGGGGACATCACAGGTGAAACCCACGACAGAGGAAGGCCCAGCTCACTGTCAAAAGTCCAACTCAAAGCTCACTGTCAAGACTTCCTGAGTCCTCAGGACAGAAGTCTCCTCTGTCCCCCAGGATTTCCTACTCACCTGGCCCCTGCAATTCAGAAGTGTGGGTCCTGAGTTCAGAGAACGTGGCCCCTGAAACTCAAGCCAGGAGCAGACACGCCCTCCCGTGGGCCCTAACACAGTGAGATGGGCTGATGTTTCCAAGGGTTGATTTTTGTTTGAAAACCAGAGTAAAATAAAACGCTGAATAACTTGACAACACACAGGTTACAGATAATCAGATTTCAAAGACTGGAGCTTCTGGTCCTAAGAGTCCTGGCAGAAGCATCAGAGGCCTGGCTGCACCCCAAGGAGGCTCTCCTGGCACCCCCATCAGCTCCCAGAATGCAGGAGGGGCTGCTCTGCCCAGAGTGGGGTCCCTGGAGCTGAGGCCAAGTCCTGATCGCGATGCAAATGAAGAGTCAAGGTCCCACCTTCTAAGACTTGCCCGTCTCCTTCCCTTCCTACTTCCTGCTTCTAGGGCCACGCTCGGGTTGGGGTGTGCTGGGCGGCCGGGAGTCTGACCTGATGCTTTGGAGCTCACAAACCATGGCTCGGGGAATTATCTGAACTGGTCCCCACAACTATGAGGTCAGACAGCTCTTCTGTATCAGGTGAGGCTCAGAGGGATGGAGGTTTGCCTGGGCCCATCTTCCAGACGTGCCAAGAGGACTGCCCCGGGGCCAGGCGGCACGGGAGGGCGCGCTCACAGACACGCGTCCACACTCACAGGTCGTCCAGAGTCCCGCCCTGCTTCCGGCCCATGGGGCTGCGCTGCAGGTCCACGATGTCCGTCTGCAGCGCCATCATCCGCTCCACCAAGTGCTTCACCTCGTTCTCCTGGAGACAGAGCCGCGCTGAGGCTGACCGACTCGGCCAGGGACTCCCGAGATCCAAGGCTTTCAAGGGAGCCTTCGGGCCTCACCACGGACCTTCAGCTGACCGGCTAGAAGGGACACGGACTTGGGAGTCCGCGGCTGGGATCTGGGCCTGCCACCCGCCAGCTCTGTGGCCCTGGGGCAGGTCACCCTGGCCCCAAGCTGCAGTCTCCCCCACCATCAACTAGGGCGAGATGTGACGGGGCCCGAGAGGACCTGCCCTGGTCCTGGTGTAGAGACAAGCCGGGGCACACTCCCCTCTCCTAACTCATCCTTGATCTTAGGGGTTACGCCCACAAAGACAGAGATCGTGGGCGGGGGGGGGGGGGGGCGGGGGGTGGAGTGGTGGCTCACGTCCCTGTGCCTGAACAAGGGGTCACCCACCTCGAATGAGGCACATGGACACCGATTTATAGAAACAGACGCTATGACACGGAGGGGAGGCTCCCTGCCCGAGTTCACTGGGCAGATGGTGGAAAAGTCCAGGAATAAGCCTTGGGGCCCAGGCTTCCCCCCGAGTGAGGCCCACTGGGGCACTTTGCCTCCCTGGCCTCAAGATCAACACTGTTCAGCAGCATGTGATTCACAGCCCTCAGACTTGCCCCTTCAGACCCATTCCTTCCTACAGGTTCAGTGTCCCGAGGAGGAGGTCAGGACAACTTCTGACACGACCAAGTGCTGCTCCTTTATCCAAGGGCCCTTCTCAGGGGAGAGGTCTGCACTCCCCGGGACAAGTCACACCAAAAGCCTGACTCAAATCTGTGTGGCTCCCGGACCGGCCACACTGGGGACCTCTGCACGGCACCTCCCACCTCCTGCCAGCAAGCGCTAGCTGAGGGCAGAGAGCCTTGGCAAGGAAAATGTGATTTTCGACACAGAAGCTGGACTGAGCGCTCAGTGAGGAAGGGGGAGGATGGCAGGAAAGGGGATGCCCCCGGCCGGGCTGGGGACCCCAGGGAGCTCCTACCCGTCCACAGAGCTCCACGGCCTGCTCCATCTCCCTCCAGGCCAGCAGCAGCTTGTCTGACGCTGGAGGAAAAACACAGAGGGAAGAAAAAGTTAAAAACAACATGAAAACACCCCAAAACCAAGCAAGTAAAAAGGAACTCTGTTATAAGAGGACAAAAAAACACTTGAGAAAGAAGAGTTTAATAGTCTCTCCAGACTTATTGCAAAGGACACACTCACTGATCCCAAATTCTGTCTGCTCCCTGTACTTCTCCAGGTCAATCTGGATGCTGGTCTTAAAGAAGTCCAGCTTGGCCTTGAGCTGCTGAGACATGGAGGCCATGGAGTTCTTCATCTTGGACAGACAGCTGTTGTTCCGCAGCAGATTCATCCTGCGGGGGCCCCGAGAGACACACTGTGGGTGTCTTTGGGATCCCGGTACCACTTCCCGGACAATAATAAAAGCAGCCTCCAACACCTTGCCAGGCCCCTGCTATAATTAGTATAATCATAACTAGAGCAGCCACTTATAAGTATCACAACAATTTCCTGGCCTGTGGCGATGGGTGAGGCTCTGCTCTGAAACTGGAATTAGGTGAAGTGCCATGCAAACGAACCCAGACCAGCCACAACCTGGGGAAGGAGTCGGCCTGTCCTGGCAGGGTGGCCGACCCACAGTAGAGCCGGCCCTTCCCAAGTCCCAGGCCTGCCCTCTGGCTGGCTGTCCCCGCCCCATCCACACCCCTGCTCCGAGCTGACCACACGCGCCTGGTGGGTCTAACAGGCCCTCCCTCCATCCCACCCACCAACGGCTTCCCGCCCTTCCAGAGCAGCGTCTCCCTCCTGCCCCTCCCGATGGCAGCTGACCCTGGGCCCCCGCCTCGGCCCCTGCCCCACGGCCAGGCCACTGGGCACTCTGGGGACGCGGCGCCCCACAGCCGGGCACCTACATGGCCGCACGCTGGCCCTGCTGCAGGCGGCTGCAGTCTTCCTTCAGGGCCTGGATGCTGTGCCAGACCTGGCCCCACACCTTCCGCAGCTGGAAGAAGGGGAGGTTCCTCTTGGGCTCTTGCACTGAACGGAAACACACGTGACGGTCAGGGTGCAGCGCCTGCGGTGGACGACGGCATCTCGCCCTTGGAGCCCGCTGGCCCGGCCACACCGCTCGGTTATGTAACGGCTCGGCTATTACACAACCGCGTGGGGTTTTGGGCCCGGTTCCTGTTGCTCACTTTTGCACACGTCCAAATTTACAGATGCACAGAACCCGCTGGAAGGAAGACCCAGGAGTCTGGCAGCAGTTTTCCCTGGGAACTTGGGGACACAGAGGGGCTTACTCTTCACCATATTATTCTATTGTGCCTTTTGGTATCTTGTGCATATATTAATTACTAACATACAAAGACAACTTCAAAAATAAACAAAATGGTTTTGCGATTCAAGGTTAACGGCCCGTGGGCCATCTTCTCTGTCCTCTGTTTAGATGAGGCTGAAATTAACAAATGATGTCCTATCCTGCCTCTGGAGGGGCTGCTCCTCGCATGAGCAACTGAAGACGGCTGTCTGAGGACCGGGTGGACTCGCCTGCTTGGGGGGGGACCCCTCCCTTGGGCCAGGGCTCTCCCCCTAGCTTTGTCCCAAGAGCTGTAAGGGATCATTTTTTAAAAGAATAGGTCGTTCTTACGGATGCAGCTGACGCTTTCAGGCTGGGGCTGTGGGGAGACCTGGCTTTCATAGGCGACCCTGCTGTTGTCAAAGAGGAAAACGAGGTCCATGTCCAGCGTGCGGCCCTCATTCAGCTGCAAAGGGACCAGAGGCAAAATGAGGTCTCGCGGCCCCCACCCCACCGTCCCCCAAGAAACGGGGGAGACTACAGAGTGTCCTCGGCCAGGACCTACCAGGCACCCACCAGGCCTCTCCCAGCGCCTCTGGCCTCTCCTGCCCTGGGATGTTTCCTTTACACTTATTACCCGAATGCACACTTTATCTACACTCTGCTCTATCCTCTGTCTGTCTTTACTGTGTAACTCAGATGCCTGCCACCTCCTTTACTGTCCAATGCCTCTTCCCCTGTGTTAAATTTGCAGCCCATTCTGTGCAGCGGTCAGCACGGCGCTGCACATGACAGGGGGTCAAAAGCAGTTCTGGTGACGTGGAAGGATGAAGCATCACTTTGGCAGCAAGGGCAAAAGGCACCCCCAGTGGTCTGGAAGGAACAGGTAAGGTGTGGGGTGATCCGTGTCTCCTACCAAACCTGCAGGGTCTCACGTTCCAACCTCAGAGAGGGCAGGCACCTGCCCGGCGGTGGGGCGGACAGGCCTGGCACCCGCAGGAGGCCGGGCTCACCTTGCCTTCCGAGAGGCACTGGACCGCGGGCCTGTCGGGGATCAGGGCCAGCCCCGCCTCCTGCAGCAGCTCCTGGTCCTCCTCAAGGATGCCTGTGTCCTGGCGGATGCGGGCCTTCAGGCTCTGCAGGCTCTCGTCCTCGGTCACGGGGTAGGTGTGCATGGTGCCTGTGACCATGTTCAGGACGTGAAGCAGCTGCAACAACCCGGGGGTCACGGGAGGGTTACGGGAGACATCGCTCGATGGGGACGCCTGCCTGCTGGCCCAGATGCGCTGCTCCTCCCCACAGCACCCGGCTTCTTGGAGGCCCCACCCGGGGTCCGCACGTCGGAGTCTTTACCCTCCTGTGCGTCCACGGCGACAGCCTCACAACCCGTCAGTCAGCAAGGGTCCCATCACACGCCTCACGTGGGACATGCTCACAGAAGCCCGCCTTTGCCCAGGGGTCAGGGGGCCCACGGCTTCGGGCGAACTGGGCGCAGGCTCACCTTCAAGTTCAAGATGTCGTCCAGAGCCTTGAAGCAGCCATTGGGCCCGTAGACAGGGTCGGTGCCCCTCTGGCGCGGGTGCCACATCAGCATCAGCTGCAGCCACTTCTCCAGCCGCTGGGCCAGGACGCTGAGAAGGTGGGGGCGGGGGTGTGTGTGTGCACCCGTGCACGTGTTGAGGCCCAGTGCCAGCTTCCCATCCCACATGTGCACACATGTGTGTGTGAAGTCCAGCACCAGCTTCCCATCCCACGTGTGTGCGTGCATGTGCGTGAAGCCCAGCACCAGATTCCCGCCCGACGTATGTGCGTGCACGTTCACACACATGCGTGTGTCTGAGGCCCAGCAACAGCTTCACGGCGCACGTGGGGACTGAAACGCACACACGCTTCTCATGTCCCTTGTGACCATTGCACGACGGGGCCAAAGTGATCCCTGAGGCTGAACCACCCTGAGGACGGGTGAGCCTTCCCTTAACAAGACGAATCGCTCAGGGGCCCACCCCCCGCCCCCACCGGATCTGCGCAAACACCCTCCCGTCAGGGGCCTCTTGGCCTAGGGCTGTGTGAGACCCTCTAGGCAGCTTTCCACGCGCTGTGCAGCCCCCTCCCACATCAGGAGCACCGCCCAACAATCTGGACCCACACTGCGATTCGGTTCGCGTTGTCAGTCGCTCCCTGGAAAGCGTCTGAGGGGTCCACACTGCACTGCTGGGCGCCCCCCAGCACCTGCAGCAGCCCTCCCTGCCCCTCGACAGAAGCCCTCCAGAGGCCAGCATCGCTACCCACTGCCTCTCCTTGGCTGCCCCCAAGTCTTTCCCCCTTGAAGAGCCTTCCTCTTCATCCACCTGCCCTGCATATCTGTCCAGATCCTTCCGGGAAGTTCCAGCCCAGCTCGTCCACAGGGGTCCCCCCTCCCCGTCCTCCAAAGACTCATGGAAGCTGTGAGCCAAGAGCCTCGGCCATGGGGCTGCCGGCTGTCTCCTGAACCATTTCCCGGTTCTGGTAAGACTACCCGACGGCTCATATTCTGGCTCTGAGACCAGACCGCTATGCTGTTCAAAATGCAAAGGTTTATTTGTTGATAATAACCCAGTGCTGGGCTGCAGGAGGACGGGCAAAGAGCAATAAGGTGAATTCCCTACCCTTCAGAGGCTTACGGCTGACCAGGAGGCAAGCCCTCTCTGTAAGACCAAACGCCTGCAAGGCAGAGCCACCAAAGGTGAGGAGGGCGACAAGCGGTGCTGGGAACTGAGGAGGTGACTCCAGATGGGCGGGGTGGGGACGGCGTTCTAAGGCCAAGACGGACCATGGCAGGACTGGGGGTCAGAGCTGCTGGGGATGTTGGCCCCGACCCCCATCTTTAGGAAGGGAGCACAGGCCGCGGAGGAGGTGGCGGTGGCGGCCGAGGCCGTACCTGTTGAGGTTGTTGGGGTGCGGCAGCGAGCTGGAGAACTTCACGGTCCCGTTCAGGTCCTCGCTCACCACGATGTCCATCTCGCTCTTCTGCCGGACTTTGGAGTGCCTGTGGACGTGGACACCTGACCGTCACGCTGCGTGCAGTGACCCTGGTGTCAGCGGGCGGCCAGCAGCCCCTTACACGGGTGACCTTCCACTTGACAACCGGACAGGATCCCCCTGGGGTGCTGCTGAACCACTTGTGAGGCCCAGCAACCCGCTGGGACGCTTCTTTGGGAAGTTAAGGGCGTCGGTACTGCCCAGTGAGAGTCAGTAACCTTCAGGCTTGTACCGCTGTCTCCTGACCTCACCCTGGCTCGTCCTGCCCATTCTGTTACTCTCCATCTAACACAGAGAATGAAGACAGGATGTCTGCACTGTGGCTCCTTCACGTGAAATCTGCACACGCCACGCACTTCCCTCTAAATGCAATGGCCATGCCTGACTTCTGAAGGCGAGTGAAGCGCTAGCATTTTCCAACTAGGAGACCCTTTTGATGTATCTGAAATAGTTTCTGAAGGAAAAAAGATTTTAAACTGGCTTCACACGTTCTCGGAGACAAGGGTGATGACAGGAGTCTGAACAACGCTTCGCAGAGACTCAAGTGCTGACAGTGAACGCACCCTTCTCCGCCCGAAGACCTCTGTGGGGTAGCCAGTTTTCCGCCCCCCATCCCCCACGCTCACCAGGTGAGGAAATGACCTGCCCAAGGTCACACAACTAGAGAAAGACAGAACCAGGGGCTTGGATCCAAGGTCAGGTGCTCTTTCTACTCTGTCTGAATGTCCGCGTCCTTCCTTTCCAAAAAGACGTTGGATATTCAGACGGAAAATGCTTTAACCCGAAGTCTCATTGGCAGGGCGGTGAACTGAGCCACGTGGAGCACATGGAACCTGGAAGAGCCCGGGTGTGGCTCCAACCTGCCTGCTGGGAGTCATCTGTCATTAAATACGATGGGGTGGTGCTCCGATAGAAACTCAAGTCTGTCAACGGGAAACGACACAGATAAATAGAAGGACGCAGCGAGTGACATGCTTACTGCTCAGGCTGGTCCTAAATGTACTTTCAAGACTGGTTCTTCAAAGCAGCTTTATGATAGGATAATAAAGCTCAAATTGCATTTGTCCTGAAATTACTATCTACCTGACGTTTGAGATGAGAGTGAAATTGGTAAAGTTGCCTAAGGCATTACAGGCAGACCAGACAGACACGTCTCATAAACTCTCGGGTTTCAGAGATGTGTGCTTGGAAGTGGTCACCTGGCCTCCCAGCAAAGGGAGGGAGGCTGGCTCTGCAGACAGCCAGGCCATCAGGGATGGTTTCAAATGGCATTTCCCTTAATTCTGATGGATTCTGATTCACCTTGCTATAAATAATGGAAACACTCAACATTTGAATGGAAGAACTGCAGTCATCCCTCGGTGAGTTAAAAACACGACGCATGTACAGACGTTTAAAGTGACGGTCGTGACGGTCGCATGATGTGGCCTGACTAACGCAGGGAGCGAAGTCAGCACTGCAGAGCTCGGGGCGCGGCTTGTGCTACCGTCAGTCCCCACGGGAGGGCGCCCTCCGCCCCGTCACTAGGCCCCTCGGGCACGGAGACCAATGTCTGGTGCGTAAGCAGTGACCGAACTGGACTGCGTCACAGAAAGCTATCCTTGAACAGGATTCAAAGCCCACGTCTTGGTCTTACAAATAAACATTCTCTGATGTAAGTACCTGTGTCCCTTGAGAAAGTCCGTGTTTTTGGTACTTCCTGAAAGATACTGAGAAACGTGACATCAGCCAGTGGTGCCTCACAAAGGGGGCGGGGGAGAGGACCTTTGCATGTTCCTGGTGGAAACGTTCTTTATACAAACTTTCTGTGGAGCACATTGTTAATACAAATCAAAAACCTTGAACATGTGCACGATCTTTTGATCCCACCTCTAGGAACTTATCCCAGGGAAATAAATGTGGACGGACCAGGATTTCCCTACATAACAAGTTGTTTCAGTTAAGTGTGAAAGGCAGGTTCTATGAGAGTATGTATGGTAACCTACTTTGTTTTTTGAACAAACACAGGCGCACAGAAGAAGAGCCTGACAGAGAAATGTTAGTGGCGGCGGGAGGAAATTCTCGGTGTAAAAACCCTGGAGGAGCACTCGCAGGGCGGCGTGACTGCGATGTCATCACCCAGGTGAGAAGGGGCGAAATCCACACGAGCCAGCGGACAGATACATGCCCGCTCGCTTGGGGACATACAAAACATCCCTGGAGATGGACCCAAAGCCAACAGCGCCAGGCGTCTGTTCGGGGGGGGGGGGGGGGGGGGGGGAACCAAGCATGTGGCGTGGGATGACTTTTCACTCTTCTGCTTTCTGAAGGATGAACCCCGTGAACTTAGCACTGCTCCAAACACTAAAACTGGAGATAAAAAGTTCTGGACAACGGTACTCATTTCAGTAGTGTGTGGTCCCTCAAGGAATCATTGTGAATGAACCCTAATTGATTCAAGGGACCATTAACTTTTAAATGATGCAATTCAGTAATGATTAACTTTTATGTATATAATGAACCACATATTAGTATTACAATTAGAAGAAAAGTTTAAAAATTAGAGTAGTTTTTAAAACCTTAATCATATTCCTTATTAGAAAATATCTTTTTGGCAGTGTACTCGGTTCACATTTTAAGCCACTGTCTGATGCTTTTAAAACCAAATTTCATAGTTTCTGGTCTTACATTTAGATCTTTAATCCATTTTGAGTTTGTTTTTGTGTATGGTGTTAGAAAGTGTTCTAGTTTCATTCTTTTACCAATATAGTATATTAACGCATATATATGGAATTTACAACGATGGTAACAAAGATCCTATATGCAAGGCAGCAAAAGAAACACAGAAGTCAAGAACAGACTATTGGACTATATGGGAGAAGGCGAGGGTGGGATGAAATGAGAGAATAGCATTGAAACGTGTATATTGCCATATGTAAAAAAGAAAAAAATTTGTACTGAGGTGCAGTAAAATTTGTCAACAGCAAACTTTCATATAAATACGTCTCATTATTTGTCATGTGAACATGCCCTTTGCTTGTTTACCAACAGAGTGTGTTGCTGGCGTAAGCGCACACCACACACACACACTCTGTAGACACACTGGCCTCCTGCCCTGCACAGAGTAGTCATTTACACGGACTGGATTTAAGGCTGTTAAGGTTCAGAATCCAGGCCAACACTTGACACTCCATATCTCTAGGCTTTTGGAGCTCAGACTGGGCACACGCCAGGTCCCAACAGGAATTCCTCTGGGTGACAGATCACAGGGGTCACAGGCCCAGCCCAGGGCGCCCCACGAGACTGGGAAGGCGAGGCGATGTCTGACACAGACAGGGGACACTCTCCCGGGGGGCGGACCCGGGCCCTCACTCACCACTGCACTGGCTGCCAGTTGGGCAGGAAAGGCCGGAAGCCGGTGATGCACTCGAAGGCCAAGGTGCCGAAGCTCCAGTAGTCCACGGTCACTGTGTACTTCTGCTGCTCCAGCAGCTCGGGGGCCTGCGGGGGGAGGGAAACACACCTGAGCTGACCCCGCACTGAGGGGCCACCACAGTGGGGGGCGCCCAGCATTCTGATCCGCCCCACGTTCCCCGGACCCCGCTTGAGGGAGGAGGTGACCACGAATCTGTCAGGTGGCACCTAAACTCTCTCTGATCTCATTCCATCCCGGGGCTGAAACAAGGGCCTGCAGGGGGCGGGGGGTGAGGTGTGTTGTGCACCCTTCTCCCGGGCACCGTGCAGGGCCACAAGGGGAAGTGATCCAGGCCACACCAACCCTGGCACAGCGTATGCAATGATTGCCAGCCAGTCCCCTAACGCGGAGCAGAGAGGCTGGGGTGACAGGAAGCTTCCCAGCACAGGCGGGGTGGGGCTGGCTCAGGGTACCTGAGGGCAGACACCCAGGAAAGGACCCTGAGGCGCGCAGGCGTGCCGGCAGGACTGAGCCCGGGCTGGCTGCAGGCGGGACACGAAGGACAACAAGCCCAGAGGAGAAGCGTGGGATGGTCAGGTCAGCCTCTGCGTCTGGTTCTGGACATTTTGGCCCCGCGAGTGGTCAGAGTTCGGGCCCCGCATTCACTGCTGCTGAGCTGACAAGGGATCCAGGGGACACAGGGCAAGACCCCCAGGATCCTGCTCCATGGGCACAGGTGTTAAGTCACAGCCCCGATCCCCGCCCTGAAACCTCTACCCCCCAGAGCAGGTGATAAAAGAACAGTGCCCACTGCCCAGCGGGGGTTAGTGGGAAGTGTGGACGCACTCAAAAGGACCTCAGTGACTGCTTTTTCTCTTTTTTATGTAAGACCCAGGTAGGCTATTTAAGCTCATGGAGCCCAGTGGCTTTCAACTTTCTTTTGTTTTTCTTTTATAAACTGCAGACTCCGTTATTCAGTCCACATTTTCTGATCATCATTTGCATGCAATCTATCACTAAGTCCTGCTGAGCCTGTTCCAGGCCCTTCTTGTTTTTTTTTTTTTGGTTGTTGTTTGCGTTTTCTTTTTTTTTTTTTGGCCATACTGCGTGGCTTGTGGGATCTTAGTCCCCCGACCAGGGATCAAACTCTGGCCCTTGGCAGTGAAAGCGTAGAATCCTAACCACTGGACCCCCAGGGATGCCCCTGTTTCAGGCACTTCTTGAGCCATCCTCTACGTCCTCACAGCTACCCACTGGCTCAGACTAGCCCACCCCAACAGCCTCCACACCACTCGCCCACTACCTGCAATTCACTCTCCACGTTGTGCCAAGTGAGGTCTCTTCCAAAGGTAAACCTGATTCTTCTCACGCTTAAGACCCTTCACCATCTCTCCAGAGGTTTTAGGATCAAGTCTGGAGTCTCTAATGCAGCCAGCGAGGCTCTGAATGATCTGTCCCTCACGTCCCTCTCCAGCCTCAACCCGAGATGCCCTCCTCCTTCTTCTCTGGTTCCGGCCGTGCCTTCTGGGCGCCTCTGGATGCCCCCCCGCCCCCCCACCTGGAACTCCCTCTTTGTCCCCCGGCCCCTGGACCCTGCAGGTCCAACACCAGGTCCTCCTAACATATGTTCCAACATCCTGCACTCTCCATTCGCAGTCCTTATCACAACTCTCATCGCTTCTTTATCTGTGTATCAGGGCCATGTCCACCTTCTTCCTAAACTCTAAAATTATGGCACTTGCAGCATGTCTGCAGGAAGTAAGAGCTTCCAGGAAAAATAAGTTTGGGAAGCACTGGGTTCCAAGTAAAGTGGCTTTCTTAGTATAAGAAATATATTTAAGTGAGGGTTTGATGTATGAAGCAGGGCACTCAGAACCAGCACCCTGTGACAACCTGGAGGGGTGGGGTGGGGAGGCAGGCAGGTGGGCGGGGGACTCAGGATGCGGGGGGACACGTGTATGCCCATGGCTGATTCATACTGACGTGAGGCAAAAACCATCACAATATTGTAAAGCAATTATCCTCCAATTAAAGAAATAATTTTTTTTAAAAAGCTTAAATATATGCATGTGCAATGTGGTTCCCCCCCCAAAAAATAAAACATAAAAAGGAAAAATTACAGGTGATCAATATTTCTTGGATGAACAGGGGACTCAAATAGAACCATAATATTCAGACCCAGTAAGAAGAAAGGGTGGGAGCTGGAAGCTAGCCCTGTCCTCGTGGCCCCTGAGATGCTGCGTGGGAACAGAGGCCCCTTTGGAGCAGCGGGAACCTGGTTTAAACTCTCTGGACTTAAACACGGCAGCACGGGGGGTCACGGGACACGCGTGGGCCCAGGAGCAGAGCCCGTTAGACACGAGAGGATAACCGCATCCCTCCACAGGGCCTCTGGGAGGGTGAGGAGTCTGACCTCACACACCAGTGTATCTCCTGTGCACCCAGGAATCATCCAGAGAGCCGGCAAGCTCCAAAGGCAGAAGGTGAAGAAGGAAGCAGAGCCCTGCAGACATGGCCTCCCGAGAGAGGCTGACGCGCAGACCTGGGAACCCCGCCTCTTACCAGGTACTGCAGGGTCCCCACGAAGGAAGTGCAGAGGCTGCCCTGGTCCAGCTCCTTGGCGTACCCCAGGTCAATAATTTTGTGTATTAACTGAAAGGAAAAACAGCGAGGGGGAGACATCTGAGGGTTATGCAAGTCCGCTGTCCTTCAAGAATCCTGAACACCTCTGCTGGCACAGAGGGTATCTCTGAATTCCTAGTCCAAAGACCCTAAGCTCCCAAGGACCGCCAAATACACAGGAGAATGCCCTAGACATGGTAGGTTCAGGCAATAGAAAACAATGTAAAAACGTCAGGCACGTGTCCTCCCTTGCCTGGCGATCACCTGCTAGAGGAAGGTCAGAATTAGGAGACGACGCACCGGCCATCAGGATTGCAAACCCTGGACTCGATGTGACGTGAAGGACCAGGCGAGGTTCCTTCTCAGTAAACACCTTAAATTCTCAAACCTCCGATGGACTGCTGGGAATGAGTGTGAACAGGGACAGAGGTGAGGGCTAGGATGGGCGTGGGCTATGCCTGGGATGCTGACAGAAGCTGCCGGGAAGAGATCAGATGGCCCACGGCTGAGTGGCTGCATTCCACTGAGCCCTGCTCCCCACCCAGCTGAACAAACACAGCCCAGCCCTGCGGGGAGGTGACCCCACACCTGAGCGGGGGTCTCCTGAGAGCTCTGGGGAAACTGCAGGCTGGACCAGGCCAGCTCCAAATACATCCTTTCAGCCACATCCAGAACCCACCTACAGCTGGATTCCCTGTGAGCTTCAAAAGCTGAGGCTCCCAAACAAATGGAAAACAAAAAAAGTCCGTTTCCAAGAAGTGCGAAGCCCAAAGGCTGGGGGGTGGCAGTTGGAAGGTAAACATTATTTTTCTTATCAGATTCCTGCAACTTGGGACAGTTAACAATGTGGTCTGTTCAAATTGGCTTCAATCTGTGAGCCAGAACTTTGCCCTGGATTTTGTTTTGAATCAAAGAGGCTCCCAGAGAATCAAAGCAAATACGTGAGCAAGGAAACCCAAACATAAGCAGACACGCAAAGCACATTCAAGGAAACCCAAACATAAGCAGACACGCAAAGCACATTCCTCGATCCCTGCTGCCTGCCCCCAGCTGCTCAGCCCACCCTCGCCCGCCCCTCCCCGAGGCTGGCCCACAGGGTCACTCACTCTCTGCTCCCCTTGCTGCAGGACAATGTTTTCTGGCTTTAAATCCCGATGGATGATTCTGTTCTCGTGAAGGTATCGAAGCGCGGAGGCTGAGAAGGTGGAAAGGGGAGTGAGTTCCCGTTAAGCCGGGACAATGCCTTTTACTCAGCATTGCCTCCCCAATGAAAGATGGTTATCGCGTGTCCCAGACACACAACCCGACTCAGTGCAGGGGCTCGTGGTGAAGGCGGCGGGGGGGGGGGGGGGGACAGGCCCACAGACGCCCCGCAGGTGAAGGGAGGGGACCTGGCTACGTGAGCAGAACTTGGGCCAGCACCAGAATCTGCCTGGTTCACGCAAAGAACTCTTGAGCCTTCCATCCACGAGGTCACCACCTCCTGTCTCAAGCAGCGGTTCTCGAATGGCACTGCCTGGTACAGCAGCATCCAGACTTGGTAGACAGAAATGCCAAACCTTCGGGTCCCGCCCCAGTAAATTCTGCAGGGTGGGCAAGGGAGACGGGCCCTCTGGGCAGACAGCACTTGGTCATCGGATGCAGAGGATGCAGGGCAGAGCTGCCTCTGGGGAAGAAGTGGGGTGGGGAGCCTAGAAGGGGAGAGTGGGGGCGCCTTCAACACATCTGCCGGTCCAACATGCGTCTGCTGTGTGCCCCGTCCTCTGCTGGGCTTTGAGGGCTGGGAAATAAGGGAGGACGTGGTTCCCAAATTTAAAGGGCTCAGACTCTAGCTGACAAGAAGGCAGCCCGCACCACCCGGCTCACTTGCTACCACAGCCTCGGCTATGAAGAGCAAACGTGACAACGTGACCCAGGACAGCCGAGGCTCAGAGGCCAATCAGGACGTGGTTTTCACCCCCAAGAGAGGTTTTAACAGAAGTCCTAACAACCTGTATGTCCCACAAATGAAAGAAACAAGAAGTATTGGAAAGAGATAAAATGATCTTTATCTGGAAATGATCTGACTCTAAGTCTAAAAGACTCAACAGACTAAAAACGGAAAAATGTAGTAAGTTGTCTGGAAGCAAAACAAATAGATACAAATCAACAGCTTTTGTCCCTGTCATAGATCCAGTTGCAAGGGAAAAAAAAAAAATCCCATTCACACTGACAGCAAAAATTCTAAAATACCACAGGATAAATTTAGCAAAAAAAAAAAAAATAGCTTCACGGGAGGAAAACTATATGGCATAACACAGAGTTTTCAAAAGTTAATGCAACTAGAGAAAAGAGTATGCCGCTGCCACCAAGTCGCTTCAGTCATGTCCGACTCTGTGCAACCCCATAGCCAGCAGCCCACCAGGCTCCCCCGTCCCTGGGATTCTCCAGGCAAGAACACTGGAGTGGGTTGCCATTTCCTTCTCCAGTGCATGAAAGGGAAAAGTGAAAGTGAAGTCGCTGAGTTGTGTGCGACTCTTAGTGACCCCATGGACTGCAGCCTACCAGGCTCCTCCGTCCATGGGATTTTCCAGGGAAGAGTACTGGAGTGGGGTGCCATTGCCTTCTCCAGCAAAGAGTATGGAGGGTCCTTAAACAACTAAAAATAAAGTTACCAGATGAATCATATATTACTATCTCTAATAAAACTCTAATTCAAAAAGATACATGTACCACTATGTTCACTGAAGTGCTATTTACAACAGCTAAAACATGGAAGCAACCTAAATGCCCATTAACAGACGGAGGAATGAAGATGTGGTACACGCACAATGGAATATTACTCAGCCATAAAAAAAATGAGAGAACGCCTTGCAGCCACAAGGATGGACCTGAGATTATCATAGGAAGTGAACCAATCAGACAGAGAAAGATAAATATGTGGTATCATTTACATGAGGAATCTAAAAGAAAATTATACAAGTGAACTTACATACAAACACAAACAGACTCATAGACATGGAAAACAAACTTATGGTTACCAAAGGGGAGGAAGGGGGAGGGATAAATCAGGAGTTTGAGATTAATAAACACACACTACAGTACATAAAACAGATAATCAACAAGGACCTGCTGTATAGCACACAGAACTGTATTCAATATCTTGTAATAAACTACAATGGAAAAGAATGAAAAATATATATACACATACATGTATATAACTGAATCACTTTGCTGTACACTTGAAATATTCTAAATCAACTATACTTCAATTAAAAAGGAAGAAAGAAAAATTTATGGCAAAAGATATTATACAAAGAGCCAAAGACCAAAAAAAGTGAAAAAAAATATCTGTAACACATATGCCAAAAAGCATGTATCTATAGACAAAAACTCCTACAAACCAGTAAGAAATCAACCCAGGTGTTAGGGAAGCAACACCACTATTTTTCAAAATCATAATGCTATGTTACTTTTCTAAAGGAAAAAAATGCATTTTTTTACTTTAAAGGAACATAAAAGAAAAGAAAGAAGTGGGGTGGCTAGGCGCTTCCCAGGGTTTTAGATTCAGGCCAGGAGAACTGAAGATAAAGACTGAGGATGGAGTCCAAGAGAAGATGACTACGTTTTTATTTTCCGAGGTTAGGTACATTTAAAAATAATATTATCTACTATCAACAGAACTGAGTAATTAGTGATTTAATAAAGAAAAGACCATTCTAATACACAAAGAAAGCAAACCAGTAGGAAAACTGGCAAAGAACATGTGAAGGGGTAACTTATAGGAGTAGAAATGAAACACAGACCGCAAACAATTATGCAATTACGTAAAAAGTCGCTCAAGTTCACTGGCCGTCCACAAAATAAAAGGAACAAAATGCCTTTTCACTTCTTCAACCAGAAGGAATTTCAGATGAGATGTAAAAGGCACTCCCTATAGCGCTGGAAGGAGTAATAACTGCTGTGCAATTGGGGGAAAGAAACATGGCAAAAGCTATTCAATTTTAAGACGTAAGTATCATTTGACCCTTTGTTTCTGCCTCTGGCCATCCAACTTACAAAGTCAACAGCACCATCAGGTACAAATATGGGTGCGGACTGCAGTGTCAAGTGAAATCATTAGAAACTAATGAAAAGTCACCAATCAGGGAATGGCTGAACGAATTATGGGAAATCCACAGTATAACTGGCAATTATTAAAAATTATTTACGCTTATGTTACCTGACTCAGAGGGATGTCAGTGTTGTAATGGCATGAACCTCTTTTTTTATTAGAGGGAAAAAAAGGTCAAAAACAAAAGTGATAACAACACTAAGAAAAGTTTTCTAAAGGGTGCTGGGCCAGGGCAGAGCAGGGAAGGGGTGCACCCCCAGGGGGAAGAGACACCCTTCGCGGAACCCAAGGGACCAGATATGCCGTGTAAAGACTTTTCGTGCTGAGTGTTTTCTGAAAACACAGGGAAACCCCTGAGAGTTAAACACCCAACTTCCACCTTCTCAGGGGTGTTCCAGCCACACATTAAGTGAAATCGCAAAACCTTTTATTGAATCTGCCCTTAAATCCAGCCCCTGACTGTCGAGTTTCAACATTTCACAGCTGTCCCCTCTTCTTCTTTGCTTTCACAACCGGGCACAGCAGACTGGCTTAGCTCCAACAAACGTCCAGATGAAGCAACATGCCTGCTGCTCTCAGAGGGTACACCCCATATGCCACCCACCTTATTCTGCTGGGGGACTTCCCTAGCCATCATGGCCATGGTTAAGATGCCCATCCACTGCAGGGGGCACGGGTTCCACCCCTGGTTGGGGAACTGAGATCTCATGTACCATGGCATGTGGCAAAAAAAAAAAAAGACTAGTGCTTCTCACCAGCACTTTCATTTTTTGTTTTACTGGCTAGAGTCAAAGCACAGTGTGAAAACAGGCTCTGATAACCGCCTGGGCATGACCCTGCACATGGGGACACCGCCTCCCCTCACATGAACTCACGGCCGGCAGGCAGCACCCGTGGGGGAAGACGGGGTGTGTCTGCTCAGCGACTGAGTCCCAAAGGCCCGTGTGGCTGTGTGACATGAGTGTAAGGGGTTCTTACAGAAAGGCGGGGGTCAGTTTGTCCAAGGCCAGGATTCGTGGACGTTGAGACTCACTGTAGTTTGAACAAGTAGGAATGCCCGGACTAAGGCAAGGCCTCCGATGCTAGACGTGAACGTCTCACTGAGAGTGACGTGGGGTAGGACGAGTGAGGCGGTGCCCTGAGAAGACCCTGGGGAGGCAGAGCACTCACATCTAATGGAGGGCACAGCTCGATGCCATGACGCTCGAGAGCCGTGCCCGGGGCCTTTAGGGAGGATGGAGGGCAAGCCGGTGACCAGCCGGTGACCCTGTTAACAGCAGGCTCTCTTTACGCTGAAGCAACTGCACAAAACAAACCTGAGCTCTCATTTCGGGAAGACATTAATTTTCCAATACTTTTTGTCAACTTAACCAAACCTGGCATTAGACAATTTTATATATATATATAGTGTGTGTGTATAAATATACACACACACTATATATGTATATACACTATGTACTATATGCATAAGGACACTGTATACGTATATATATACACTATACATACATATATTGATCCTATATATGTTGTTACACGTGGTTTCTTACACTGAGTGAAATGGTCAAAACTCTGACAGGCAAGGGCTCGGTGACAGCTCCCCTTCCAGGATCAGTCCTTGACAGGCTCAGTTTGGTCTGACTGTGCCTTATTTAACAGAACAGGACCGCAGGGGCAGTTTCATGAATCAGAATTTTCCCAAGGCAAGAGAACTTAACTTGATTTAACTTAGATGGAACATGAGAATTTGAGATGGAAAAAAAGAAATACCTGTGTGTCCAAAACTTTCTTAAAAATCGAAGCCCCTAACAACAGAGGTCCTACATGCGTATAAAACTGGTAAAGTGGAGTACAAAGCAGGAAAGCCTGCAGGTTTCACGTTCTCATGTTCCAGTGACAGGAAAGAGGAGCCAAGTGGCACTCCGTGTGAACTTTGTCGCACGTAGTGGCATTTCCTCAGACAGACGCTGCTCGGGGGGTCTGTGTCAAGCACCGGCCCCCTCCTGGGTCCTTGGCAGGAACGGCACCAGGTCTTGGACTCCAGCTTCTCATCGGCTCGTGAGGGAGACACGGATATGCAACTGCAGACTGTGACACTCCTCTGAGTTCTCACTGATGAGCCAGAATCCCAAACCATGCTCCACAGATGAGGGAACAGACAGGACCAGCTAGACTCCCATGCAGAGAGGTGGCTGAGTGAGGCCTATGTCCACAAAGCCTACTGACCACACCCTGAACTGAAAGGGACCACTGAGCTCTCCTGAGCATATGCTTGCTTGGGATACATGCCGTGGGGAAGAGACGCAAAGATCGATGGACTAGGGATGCTCTGGGTGGTCCAGCGCTTAAAGAATCTGCCTGCCAGTGCAGGGGACACAGGTTTGATCCCTGGTCCAGGAAAAGTCCATGTGCCGTGGAGCAACCAAGCCCGTACGCCACAACGACTGAGCCCATGTGCCTGGAGCCCACACTTTGCAAGAAGAGAAGCCCCCGCAGTGACCCGCCCGTGCACCACAATGCAGAGGAGTCCCGACTCGCTGCAACTGGAGAAAAGCCTGCACGCAGCAACGCAGACCCTGCACAGCCAAAAATAGATAGATAAACAAAATAAAAAGTTCTTAAGACTTAAAAAAAAAAAAAGATACATGGACCAGCAAGCTGACACACAGGTTAGAAGAGAGAGACAAGAAGTCGGTGGTTTATGTCACCATGACGGAGAAGGGCAAGAGGACGTGTTCACTCAGTAAAAGCTGGCTGTGAGCCTACTAAGTGCCAGTCGCTCTGATGTCACTGGGCTTTTCCAAGCAAGACGGGCTGGAAGGCCAAGTGCAGACGTGTGGAGGAAGATCCAGTCCCTGTAATGGGTTCTTGGCTAAAGGAGAGCCTGTGACTCACGAACGAGGTAGCAGGGCGGTCCCACCAGTGCTGAGAGGGAAGTGCAGTCACCCTTGCTTCGCCCGCTGTCCTGAACAAGTGTCTTCTGTGTGGTTGGAGCTGTTGAAAATGTGCCACTGGATCGAACCATCTCTTTCACTTACTGCGCAAATAATCTGGTTTACACGGCATGGCTCATATCCTAAAGGAATCCTAAGGAAATCAGTCCTGAATACTCATTGGAAGGACTGATGGTGAAGCTGAAACTCCAATACTTTGGCCACCTGATGTGAAGAACTGACTCATTGGAAAAGACCGTGATGCTGGGAAAGATTGAAGGCGGGAGGAGAAGGGGACAACAGAGGATGAGATGGTTGGATGGCATCACCAACTCGATGGACATGAGTTTGAGTAAACTCCGGGAGTTGGTGATGGACAGAGAAGCCTAGCGTGCTGCAGCCCGTGGGGTCACAGAAAGTCAGACATGACTGAGCGACTGAACTGAACTCTACTGGCCCCAAACCCAGAGGTCAGTCCTTACTGTAGAGGACAGGCAGAAGCCAGGCAACAACAGTACTGGGTGGAGGAGGCCAAGAGGGCAGAAGAACCCGAGAGGGAGGCCCACTGTGCTCGCTGGGCCAACGTGGTCCCCACGCAGGGGCAGGCTGTGGCGAGGGGCCGGACCAGCATTTTGAAAGGAGTGCATGGGCAGAGGCTCACGAGGGGATCCAAGAATCAGGAAAGACGGGAGGCTACAAGGTTTGGCCTTGACCCAGCGGTGGACTGTGATGGACGTGTCCTCTCAGAAGCACGAGAGAGGGATTAGTCAGTGGGAACAGGTGCCCAGGAGAGTGAGGTGGTAGGGCAACACTGAATGAGTGGAGGCAGTGGGCACAGGAAGGGAAAGTGGGGTGTCACACAAAGGAAAAGATGAGACTTCAAAGGGGGGGGTGCAGGGTGGGAAGAGGGGCACATTCTGAAAAGAGATGAAATTCAAAGTCAGTACCCGTGTCTGGGTGACTGGCAGGAAGACGGGCCAGGGACGAGAGAGAGAGAGGATGTCAGGAAGGGATCAGGTTTAAGGAAGACCTCTAGGACTTCATCTTGGAAGTGACTTGGGGAGAAGAACCGCGGAGACGTGGATACGGAACTGAGGATGGAGGTCAGGGTTGAACACACAGACTTGGGAGAAGATCCAGTGGATAAAGATGTCATGAGAGAGATCTGGCACACGGAATACTGGAAGCAGCGGGCAGTCACCAGGTGCAGAGAGGGACACACAGGCTGGGGCAGGGACAGACAGACAGACAGACAGCATCGAGACGAAGCTCCAGGAAGAAGAGGATGCAGGAAGAGAGAGGCGAGGGGACCCCAGGGAGCCGTCAGGCTGGGGCAGCATTCCAGGTGGCCTTTCTGAAAACCAGAACCCAAACAGCAAAAACGCAATACTCAGAGTTAGAAGGGACCCTGGGGCTCACCCAGTCCATGTGCTCATTTCAAGCTGAGGACACGCAGACCCAGAAAGTCACCTTGGTTTTCTAGAGAGGAAAGGCCCCTGAACGAGGAGGCAGAGTCGGAGGAGTGGGAAGGCCAGGACTGACAGCAGCTCTTTTATTCTGATTATGTTCGTTAACCTGCTTACTTAAGATTTTCCAGGTACTCTATATACAAAAAATCTGAATTTCTGAGATCCAGTAGTCACCTTTCATGATAATCAGCAGTGCAGTCAGAATGTAGGTATTCAACGGAACAAGCAAGGAAAGCCACAGTGAAAGAAAACAGAGCCGAGAGCCCAGTACTCTGATTCCTGAAAGCCCCGTGCTCCCTCTGGAACCCTCCCTGTCCTGTGAGGTGGACAGGCTGGACGGTAGACAGCAGAGACACTCCAATGGGGACAGAGACAGTGACTCAGAGGACAAAGCACAGACAGAACAGCGAGCGGGGGCCCTGGAGGCTCGAGGACAGGACGGTGGTCACCACGACACCCTGGCCGCCTGGAGAATCAAGATTGGTGTAGAGCCAAGGTCCAGGAGGGCTCCAGGGATCGCTGACTGTCCCGTCCGGCTGGCCTGGCCGTGGGCAGGCCCCCACCCCTCAGGCAGCAGAGACCTGGGCCTCCAGAGCAGGCAGGAGTTTGCTGTCAGCTGGCAGAAGGAAACACATGGCAATGTTTTCCAGAGTCCACTGAGTTACAACTTCCTTGAGCTATTTTAGGGTTGCTTTATGTGGAAGACAAATCCCTTCCAGCTGCCTCAGCACCTGTCTCCAGACCTCTCAGCAGCATAAGGGCAACGTTCTAACAGGCCCGCCCGTCCTGGCACAGGAAATGGGCTCACCCACAGGCTTCCCGGGCGTCTGCTCACTTGCTCATGTGCCCTCTGCAAGATCTTCTCAGGCAACATGAAGCTCCCTGGGAAATTCCTGCCTGTGTCTATCATCCTGATTATGCTCTGCGTGGGCATCCCTGGGAGACGAGCGGCACCAGAGAGGTTAAAGCTAAGTAGGGGTCACCGTCCAGTCAAAGCTATGGTGTTTCCAGGAGTCATGTACAGATGTGAGAGCTGGACCGCAGAGGAGGCTGAGCACCAAAGAACTGATGCCTTTGAACTGTGGTGTTGTAGAAGACTCTTTGAGAGTCCCTTGGACTGCAAGGCGATCCAATGAGTCCATCCTAAAGGAGATCAGTCGTGAATATTCATTGGAAGGACTGATGCTGAAGCTGAAACTCCAATACTTTGGCCACCTGATGCGAAGAACTGACTCATCTGAAAAGACCCTGATGCTGGGAAAGACTGAAGGCCAAAGGAGAAGGGGGAGGCAGAGGATGAGATGGTTAGATAGTATTACCAACTCAATGGACATGAATCTGAGCAAAATCTGGGAAATACTGGACAGAAGAGCCTGGCGTACCGCAGTCCATGGGGTCACAAAGAGGTGAACACGACTGAGCGACTGAACACCAGCGAGAACAAGGAGCCACCCAGAGGGGGCCATGCAGCCGCCCCGCGGGCAGGGGCGGGCTCCGGCCATGTCTGTGGTCAGTCTGGCAGGGGCCAGCAGGGCAGCGCCACAGAGGGACGTGGGTCGACCCTTGGGACTAACTGGAACAAAACAGGCTCAGGCAATGTTCCAGAATACAAAAGAGTTATGTTAGAGGAGCTCCCAGAAACCCTTTTGAACTCGGGTTCCATGACGACATTGTGCAAGAGAAATAAACTTCATGAATCTCACACACAAATCAGAAAAGGGACTGAAAGGACAATATGAGCTTATCAGCAACCCCCCAGTCAGGCGGCCGGACCGCATCTGGGAGGCGGCGAGGGCGGTGGTCTGAGCAGGGCTGGTCACTTCTGGGGAGAGATGTCTTGGACGACAGCCACCTGCCCGGCTCACTGGACCTCAGCCCTGGGTCACAGCCCAACTGAGGACAACGGAGGTTTTCCAAAAGGGGTGCTGTGAACCCAAACCTGGGGGGGGGGGGAAGGACAGGAGGGAGGAGCACATGGCAACTGCCCGACCCTCCTGACGGTTCTCACAAGGCGAGTTATGAGCCCGTCTCACAGCAAATAAAGCTGCTGTCCTCAAGAAGTTACATGGGACTTCTCTGATGGCCTAGTGCTTAAGAGTCTGCCGGCCAATCTAGGGGACATGCATTTGATCCCCAGCCCAGGAAGATCCCACGAGCCTCAGGGCAATTGCGAGCCGCAATTAGTGAGCCTGAGTGCTGCAGCCACTGAGGCCTGTCCACACGAGAGCCTGTGCCCTGCAACAAGTGAAGATGTGCAATGAGAAGCCCACGGACCACAACGGGGAGCAGTCCTGACTCACCGCAGCTCGAGCAAGCCCAAGTGTGGCCATGGAGACCTGGTGCAGCTCAGGCCAGATCCACTGAAAGAAATGAGCAACGTGCCGAAGGCCACGCTGCTAACACGCGGCAAGAGCTGGTATCTGACCCCCGACGGCTCATTTAATCATATGTGAACAGGTGTTCTTTCAAATAAAAACTAGGTCCTTATTCCAATTTCCTCTGGGATTTATTTCATTCACTGGCAAGTATTTATAAGGCAGCTGCTACACGAGGGACTACTACTCCAGATGCGGGAGACACAGCGTTGACAAAGTCTAGGCCTTGACGAGTTTAATTCTAGCAGACTACTACTTCAAAGAAAGCCTCGTTATTTCCAACTCGGGGCCACAGAGAGGAAGACAGAGAACCAGTGACTTAACAACCTTTGATATTCATCTACTGACAGGAGAGTGGAACCACAGAAGCTTACCTGGGGCTTACCTGTCCTCACTATTCTGACTTACATGTAACTTACACACACCCACACACACCTTGAATACATAATAGAAAGCTGAGCAGGAGGCAGTGGTACCTGGACACATGTGGCCACACCGAGAACATGAGACCCGCAGAGACTCCATAAATATTACAAGGGTCACTGGAGCATGCTAAAGGTACATGAGGGAGTAGACAGCTTTGTGTGCCTGAGACAATCAGTCAGAGACTTCCTTAACAACAATTTTGTGAACGCACAAATAATCTACTGAGTGAAAGCACAACATTTGAAGAGATAACACACAGAAAAGACTTGAAGCTCTAACCAGAAACAAAAGCTGTTCACAAAGGGCAAAAGAACATGTTCCAACCTTCTATCCTGCCTTCGACTCAAAAGAATAAACTGTGATGTGGCCACTGGCGCAGAAGACAGGTAAACGTCCATGCACAGTGGGGACGGACCAGCGTGGGGCAGGGGACCAGGGAACAGGTGGGACCTTGGCCTAAGGACTGGACTCTCTAGGGAGACAGAGAGGGCACCTCCCTCTCTGAAGAAGTCTGGCTGATAATGGACGCACAGTCAGGTCACATAAAACTGCTGCTATGTCTTCACGCTGCACATCTGAAACTCACATGTGTCACACGTCAATTACATCTCAATAGAGCTGGAAAAGAAACCCCAGACTAGTGCCACGTCATCTTGTCCTCACTGTGAACCCCATCTACAGGACAGACACAGGCTAGAGAGCGAGAGGGAATTTTCCACGTCCCGCTGCTCGGATCCTAACCGTAAGCACGTCATCACTCCGTTCCCTGGCACTTCCTTCTCGCCCAAAGTGAAGAGGCGGCAGGGGCAAGGCCAAAGCCCTGGGGGCTGCAAGCCCCCCTACCCTCCCAGGCCAAGTGCCAGCAACGAAGCTTTACAGACGGGGCGAGAAGGCAATAACTGGTAAACCTGGGTGAAGGGCGTGTGGGTTTTACTGCACTGCTCTTCCGACTTTCCTATATGTTTGATACTTTCCTAAAAAGAAAGTCTGAACATACCAAAAGAAAAACATACAGCTTCTGAGAGGCTGCAGTGGGCGAGGGGTGTAAACAGTGTCGTTCCCCAAACTGGGGGCAAACGTTGAGTGACGAACCCTGGGTACCTCTCAACTCCAGATCTCAGACAGTCACCTTGCACCATCAACCTGGCAGATTTACCCCCAAAAGAGCAGGCACCAGGGCCAGGGAGGTGGTATCTGACCCCTGTGTGCCGAGGTCGGTGCCCAGGCCAGCCAGGCCACCAGCCGTGCCTTCTCAGAGGGCCATCAACACCTTCCTCGGAGGATGCCAAGGGTTAAACCGGGTTTAAAGGAGAACCGTTTTTTCCTATGCTTTCGGCCAGCAAGAGAACTACCAACGAGGAAGTGGAAAAATTCACTGCCAAGGGATGAGATGCATTCAAAGGACAACCAACTCCATTGCTGGCCGTTCCGGGAAAGCTGGGAGTGGAGCTCTTTAATGGGAAAGGAAACTCGCTCTTCTGTGCACGTGACTTAGTCCGGAAGGAAGGGAAATCTATCTGAGTTCAGCGCCTGCCTGACTAGGCCCTGTCGACTGCGCCCCAACCAGTGCCCCGCCACCGTCTGTCACCACCAACCCCACCTATGCAGAGACAGGCGGACCCGTCACCTCCCCTCCGCCCCCGCGAGGCCCCTCCCTGGCGGGCATGGCCGGATGTCTGGGGCTGGGGTTTACCGATGTCACTCAGCAAGGTGAGGATGGCTCCTTCCCGCAGGCCGCAGCAGTTCTCAAACTGGTTCAGGTACTGTCGAGAAGTGGGGGAGAGGCGTCAGGGAAGCAGTCACCGGCCACCAACGCGCTGTCCAGCAGGGTCCTCTGCCAGCAGAGGCCGTCTGGGCGCTCCCCGGGTCCTGGGTGGGCAGGCAGCCGGACAGCAGGACTGGCAGGGTCAGGGCCCGGGCGGGGATGGAGGGAGGAGGCCTGCGAGCTCCTGGAGGTGCTCACGTGTGCAACCCTGACCCTGAGCCGTTCCCAGAGCCTCACCTGAGCCACGGTCCTGGGGAAGCAGGCGCAGCCAGATCAGCCACTGCTGATCCACTGCTCCCAAGAGCCCTGGGGACCCACTGAACCCCTCCTTCAGACCCCTTCCCCTTGCCGTGGGTGGGGATAACAGCAGGGACCACGTGGCAAGCACTTGCCACGTGCTGGCACCAAGATGGGGCCAGGAGAGCAATAGGGAAGCACACGATGCTGGGTCCGGGAATGGCCAAGTGTGGACAAAGCATCACCTGGCTGCCCTGCCCCCCAAGCCCCACCCCTGCCAAAACCGTGCACCTTCTTCCCCAGGGAAGAGTGAGGGGGTGTGGACGGAGGCAACCTCATTTCAGTACAAAGCCAGCTTGCGCCCAGAGCCTGCACAGCCCTCTGCTCTTCGCGGATGGAGAGCCGCGTGGATGCACTTCATGGAGCCCTCCTGCCCCATCTCACTATATCCTGCCCTGCCCTTCTCTGAGGACAGCGTCAGCGGCCTTCCCGGTTCACGGGTGAAGGTGCTGGGCCAAAGGGGTCCAGGCGTCCGTTCGCCCCCACAGCCGCCGCAGGACAGAGCTGCCCCAGGATTGAGTCCACCTGAGGCTCGGGCCCTCCTTGCCCCGGCAGCCTATCAAGGGGCTTGGTCTGCTGCGAGACCCTGCAACAAGAGGGGCACTGATGCTAAGTCCATGAGCTGTTCCCGTACGGGGCACACATGCCTCACTCCTCCGATCAGCTCTGGCTTCTACATTCACTCATGCACTGGCCAAGCGTGTATCCCCGCCCAGGAGTGTGGATTCTGAGCGTTCAGGAGTGGGGAAAGACAGGCCACTCCACTTGGAACGGAGAGGACGGACCCTGGGCGCCGAGGCAGCAGCACCCTCCCTCTTAGATCCCCCCTGGTGACCGCGTGGACCCAGGTCCCGTGGGGTGCCACCCCACCTCCGCCGCACCACCCTGCACCCCGGGCTGGGTCAATCACGCCCAAATCTGTATCACTCTCTTCCCCGGCAGCCCGGCTCCCCGCTGCCCACGAGATGACGTCTGAGGTCCTCTGCTGCTGTAAGCTGGTCGCCTCCCACCTACCGCCTACGCTGCCCGCCAAGGAGTGTCCACTTGGCTACAGGGACACGGTTTTATCTCCCTAAATAGCTTCAGTTAGTAATCCAGTGGCTGTCAAAGGTTAGGAAAATAAAAGAGGAAAATGGAAGTGCTGCCAAGTCCCCGTTTCTCTTGTTATCAGTCCCTGCCCGCGGGCCGTGCCAGCAACTATGATCAATCACATCCTGCCCTGACACCCCTGGACCGGTCACCTCCTGGGCAGGCAGGAGACGGCTGCTCGGGCACATGGGCCTCGTGGAAAGTCCCTCTGGAGAGGAACAGTGGAAGGGGATAGGACAGCAGCGGGAAAGCAGGTGGCACTGGCTCTGGGAATGGCCGAGGGGGGATGAGGCGCCTGCTGGCTGTCCTGCCCTCCTGACCCCCATCCCTGCCTGACACCGCGCACCTTCTTCCAGGGTGAGGAGTGAGGGGGTGTGGACGGACAGGCAACCTCTTTGCAATACAAAGCCACCTTCTGCCCGGAGCCTGCACGGTCCTCGTGCTCTGGCTTCACACTACTGTCCTCACAGACGGAGCGGGGCCCGTGACTGGGACCCGCAGGTGAGACTCAGGCTCTGCCGCTGCAGCTGTGGTGGCCCAGCCCCCCACTCAGCCTCTCTGGGCCACGATGCGCCCCCCCTTCACTGGGGATCCTATCTGTTTCCCCTGCATCGTGGGGCTGCTCACGAGGCCATGAGTAAGAGCAGGTCGTGGTACCATTTCAGAGATGGGACACGCACGACCCCTGGGACCCACCCCATGGCGCATGTTCTGATACAGAGATGTGCGGACATGGCGGGAAGGCAGGCGGGGAGCAGAGCCCAGAAGCTGAGTCAGTGGTGGCTGGCTCTGGTTCCCCGGGCCGGTCCGCCGGGGCCGAGTCAGTCCCTTCCTGCCCGGCTCCGTGACGCCATGGGGCGGCCATGGGGCACCAAAGGGCTGACGAGGCCCTGCCTGCTGGGGGAGGGAGGTCTGTCTGGGGCTGGTTCGGCCTCGCCTGGACCGGGTGCTGTTCCCTCGTCACTCGAGGGACAGCCGCAGGGTGCACGGCAAGCCCCGCCCTGACCTCTGTGCCCCCAGGCGCCCTACCCCCAGGGTTCCCCCCCAGGCCCCACAGCCTCACCCTGTCCTCCCAGGATGCCCCCCCAGGCCCCGCAGCCTCACCTTGCGCAGATCCCCCCCCTGGCAGTACTCCATAGCCAGCAGGGGCAGGTCGTTGGGAGCCAGGCTCTGCATCCCTTCAGGGACGTCCCGGGCGGCCACCACGTTGGGGTGGTTTAGCCTAGAGGGGAAGGGGAACTGGTGAGGGGGGCGAACACTGGGCTCACTCCTCCTGCCCCCCAGGGCCTCGAGGTGCCCAGGGCCTGGAGGGTAGAGGGGCAAGGGCACGGCTGGCCCCTCACCCAGGGCCTGGCAGCGCTTGGTCAGCACCCTGAGCCCTGGCCCTGCGAGGGCCCCGGGGGCTTGGTTCTCCTCAGAGGCCCCATGGCAGGGCCCACACGCTTCCCAACTGCTCTAAAGCAGAGAAAGCGGAGGGACTTCCGACGGCACGCCATTGGGTGTGGGATGGGGTGTGTGTGCGGGGTGTGTGTCTGTGTGTGGAGTGTGGGCAGTGTATTTGTGTGTGTGGTGTATGTGTACGATGTATGTGGTATGTGTGTGTCATATGTGTGTATGTGGTGTGTGTGTGTGTGTGCGTGTATCTGTATGCGGAGTGTTGATGTGTTCATGGTGTGTGTGTATGGCATGTGTGTGGTGTGTGTACGTGGTATATGTTGGGGTGTGTCTGTGTGTGCACGTGTATGTATGTGGAGTGTTGGGGTGTTCGTGGTATATGTGTATGGCATGTGTGTGTGGCGTGTGTGTGGTGTGGGTGGGGGTGTGTCTGTATGTGGAGTGTCAGTGGTGTGTTTGTGGCGTGTGTGTGCACATGTGTCTGTATGCGGAGTGTTGGTGTGTTCGTGGTGTATGTATATGGCATGTGTGTGATGTGTGTGTCTGTGTCTGCGGGGTATATGTGGGATAGCTCTGTGTGTGTGTGGTTTGTGTCTGTGGAGGGTGGGTGGTGTGTTTGTGGCGTGTCTGTGCATGTGGTATGTGTGTGTTATGTGTGTGGGGGTGTGTCTGAGTGTAGAGTGTGCAGTGTGTGTGTGTACACATGGTAGGTGCGATGTGTGTGCACACGGCATGTGCGGTGTGTGTGCACACGTGCTCATGCAAACAAGGAGACACCCCCTTCCCCGAGGTCGGAAGGGAGCCCCTGCTGGGATGCGATTCCCCCACGCCTTCCCAGCTGGGAGGGCAGCCCCCCAGGCCCCTGCCCTGGCCCCCCTGGAGGAACAGACTCCGGCAAAATGTTCACAGCAGGGAGACCCACCTACCAGCTCAGAACTGGAAACACTGGGGGAAAAGGATCTTTGCGGACAGAGGAAAACTCGGCGTGATGGCTATTTTATATAATATGACAAAGGAAGCCCACCCAGAGCCCTCAGCGGGGCTGGGCGGTGGGCTGTCACTGCCGCTGCTCCGGCGGCCACCCACCTGGACAGTCTGGCTGGGGTCCTGACACCTCTATCAGATATCAGTGCTTGGACACACCTCTTTCTAGAGTCGGGGCTGCTGCTCCAGATCCCGAGGGCCAGCTGGCTTCCTCCAGAGTCACTGCAGCGTCCCCTGAGCCCCGCGGTCCCCCAAGCCTCTGCTGTCCCCTGGTCCCACAGTCACCCTGAGCCCCACGGTCCCCCCAAGCCTCTGTGGTTACCCCAAGCCCCGCGGATCCCCCGAGCCCCGCGGTTCCCCGGCCCCTGCAGTCCCCCCGAGCCTCTGCGGTTACCCCGAGCCCCGCAGTCCCCGGGCCCCTACAGTCACCCTGAGCCCCGCGGTCCTCTATGGTCACCCCAAGCCCCGCGGTCCCCAGGCCCCTGTGGTCACCCCGAGCCCCGCAGTCCCCTGACCCCTGCAGTCACCCCGAGCCTCTGCAGTTCCCCGGCCCCTGCAGTCCCCCGAGCCCCTGCGGTCACCCCGAGCCCTGCAGTCCCTCCGAGCCCCTGCAGTCCCCCAAGCCCTGAAGTCCCCCAGCTCCTGTGGTCCCCCCAAGCCTCTGCAGTCCCCTGGCCCCTGCGGTCACCCCGAGCCCCTGAGGTCACCCAGAGCCCTGCAGTCCCCCGAGTCCTGCAGTCCCCCAGCTCCTGTGGTCCCCCAAGCCTCTGCAGTCCCCCAGCCCCTGTGGTCACCCCGAGCCCCTGAGGTCACCCCGAGCCCTGCAGTCCCCCGGCCCCCGCGTTCCTGCCCCGGGGATGCTGGCGCCCGGGCCCTCACCTCCTCATGATCTGGATCTCCAGGCACCAGCGCTCACGGTTCCGGGGACTGAGCTCCTGCCGGCACTGCTTGATGGCGATCTGCTCGCCCGTCTCCTGCAGAGGACGCATGGGAAGATCAGAGACAGCCAAGGGCCAAACCCACAGCTGTCGCCTCAAGGCCAAGAACACAGCCTGCACTCAGCTCCAGGCTCCTGAGGCCGGCAGCATGCCCACTTAATGGATGTCCCCAAGTCCCCTCCAGCCCGCCTCCTGGCCTGCCCCCTGCTCATCTCTATGCACCCCACGTTTGCACCCAGTCCTTGCCCCATCCACACCTCCCCCTCGAGACCTCTTTGGAACACTTCTGCCCAAGACAGTCCTCATTCCTTGACCCCTGGCACTACTGGACTTGACCTTGGACCCATGCAAAAGGCACTTCCCTGTGCTTCACCCTAATAGTTAATGCCCAGGCTTCAGGTTTCATGTCTCTCCTGCTGGGGAGGGTGGGGGGGAGGGGGGCAGGGGCCATCTCTCTCCAGAGAGAATGCAAGCGTGGTATAGGAGATGGAGCACAGGCTGATTCAAACTCCAACACAGCCATTTACCAGCTCTGTGTCGCTGGGCAGATCACAGGCTCTGGCTTGCTCTCTCTATCTGTAAAGTGTGAACACTGACACCCACCTTCCAGGGGTGCCTCGGGGCTGAGCCCCTAGCAGCGTCCAGCCCTTAGCAGACATTGGGCAACACTCCTGGGGGCAGGCCCACGCAGGCACCGCTGGCATTTAAAACTCCCTGAAGCGGGGCTCTAACCCACCTCTCCATCATCCTCCTGCGACTCCACCCGGGCCTCAGATGCCCAGTCAGGGTCAGACCGCTGGCCTGTCCTGTGCTCTTTGGTCTCTGCTCTGGGGCAAGGCCCGGGTGCCCCCCACGGCAGGGGCTCCTGCCCTCCTGTCTCAACAGGGCACTCCTTCATGGCACTTACCCGCCAAAGACTTATTTTCTGCAAAGTCACAAGGTTACTTTCTCTTTTCTCTGTTACACTATAGGCCTGTCCATCCTTAGGAGTTTAACCTCTAATGCAGTAACTGACACACTGCCCCCCATGGAACCTTCGTGAATGGGAAGAAGGGAATCTCTACAATTCTTGTGAACGAAAGACAGCCTGAGTACCCAGGATTAACTCTTCCCTTCCCCTGGGTGTCCAGGTAGCACGCAGGACAGCGCACGGCCACCCCTTCCCGGGCCCACGGGGCGCCCAGGACGGCTGAGGGACAGCAGTGGCCTCAGCCGTGGCTCTGGGAGCAGCAGAAAGGGGGCTGGCCCTGCCATCAGCGAGTGAGCCGACCTCTGCCCCGCCCAGCGGACCCCAGGCCCCTGCAGTGAGACCCCCCCTAAGAGCCCATACGCCCTGGGACCAGCCCTGACCTGCAGGGCAGGCAAATCCAGCAAGAAAAGGCTTCAGAATGGTACCAAAATTCCACTGGTGCCCAAATGAAAGATGGGTGTCCTAGAGGCCCCACTGGACCATTTTCTCTGTTTATGAAAACATGCGTTACGAGGAATCTTAACTCTTCTAAGTGCAGGAATTCATTCGGTCCAGATCGGGACTCAACGGATGCACGTTGAGGTCGTGGCAAGGCCCTCAGGGACATGTGCTTCCTCAAGGCGGCGGACACGCATCGAGGTCACAGGTCCACCAATCCAGCCACGATCCCTGCAGAACAGGGGCCCACCCAGGAGGAGAAGGACAGTCGGAGTCAGGGCTCCCCAGGCAGCGCTAGTGGTAAAGAACCCGCCTGCCAATGCAGGAGACGTAAGAGACATGGGTTCGATCCCTGGGTGGGGAAGATCCCCTGGAGGAGGAGATGGCAACCCACTCCAGAGTTCTTGCCTGGAGAATCCCACGAACAGAGGAGCCTGGCGGGCTGCTGCCCACAGGGTCGCAGAGAGTTGGACATGACTGAAGTGACTTAGCACACGCCCACGCAGACAAGAAACAGACAGTGTCCGCTAGGACGCCTGACCTGCTGCTCAGAAGACCCATCCCTAAAACCGACATTCACGAGTGAAAGCTTCGGGAATGAGGTGGAGGCATCTTTCGGCCGTGACGGCTCCAGGGCCAGAAGCCGATACTTCCAGCACCCCCAGGGCACTCTCCCAAGTGGCTTCTATCAAGTCCCCACATGGCTGTGGTTAAGCCTCGGTCACGCAGTCACCTTATATGCTTACTTTTTTTTTTTTCAACAGCTCTACTGAGATATCATTCACATACCATTCAACTCATCCATGGAAAGCACACGTGCTGATGGTCTGGGGTACATTCCGAGTAATGTGGCCAAAGCCACAGCCAGTTTTAGGACACGCTCATCAGGACCTCCCTGGTGGCCCAGTGGCTAGGCCTCAGTGCTCCTGGAGCAGGGGGCCAGGGTTCGGTCCCTGCTCGGAGATCTAGATCCCACATGCCGCAACTAACAGCGTTGCATGCTGCAACTAAAGGTCCTGCATGCCACACCAAGACTGAAGATCTCAAGTGCTGCAACTAAGACCCAGAGCAGCTTCTCTCAGTTCAGGTCAGTTCAGTCGCTCAGTCGTGTCCGACTCTTTCCACCCCACAGAGTGCAGCACGTCAGGCCTCCCCATCCATCACCAACTCCCAAAGCTTACTCAAACTCATGTCCACTGAGTCGGTGATGCCATCCAACCATCTCATCCTCTGTTGTCTCCTTCTCCTCCTGCCTTCAGTCTTTCTCAGCATCAGGGTCTTTTCCAATGAGTCAGTTCTTTGCATCAGGTGGCCAAAGTATTGGGAGTTTCAGCTTCAGTATTGGTTCTTCCAATGAATACTCAGGACTGATTTCCTTTAGGACAGACTGGTTGGATCTCCTTGCAGTCCAAAGTGAAGTGAAAGTGAAGTCGCTCTGTCGTATCCGACTCTTTGCGACCCTGTGGACTGTAGCCTACCAGGCTCCTACATCCATGGGATTTTCCAGGCAAGGGTACTGGAGTGGGTTGCCATTCCCTTCTCCAGGGGATCTTCCCAACTCAGGGATCAAACCCGGGTCTCCCATATTGCAGGTAGACGCTTTACCATCTGAGCCACCAGGGAAGCCTTAATTATTTTAAAAGAGAACATACTCATCATCTCCCAAAGAAATCCCCACCCCTAGGCCTAGATAAGCACCCATCTACACGCTGTCTCTACAGATTTAGCTGTCTGGACACTTCACATAAAGAGGATCATACAAGACGTGACTTTCTGTGATGGCCCCTCACCCGGCAGTATTTCGAAGGCTCATCCTCTGGTGGCCCACGTCTGCTCGGAGCCATGCTCCCTGGCGTCGCCCGTGGCAGCAGGTGCTGATGCCGGGATCTGCCACTTCGCCCACTTACTGCGCCGTTAGAACCCCGATCTCTGGCCAGGATTCAGAGGTGCCCTTGAAGAAGAACTGACCTCCTGCAAAAACTGGCAGTCCTGCTGCTCTTGAACCCACCAGTACAGCTGGACGAGTGACCTTGGATGGACGTCCAGCTAGCACTGCTCAAGAGTTGGGGTGTGTGTCAAGAGGCCACGATTTCTTTAATCAACGAACAACCAGACTGCGTTACCTCGCACGAGACTTCCCACCCTCTGCAGCGTGAACTTCCCGAATCCCCTGCTCTCAAACTGATTCGAATCTGCTTTCAAGTTTCACTTCCCATTAGGGTTCAGACTCGTTTTTTGCCCAGTTCTCTGGTAACTCCACCAACAGCCATTCCAATACGTGTCTAGAAGCTTGTCTGCAGGTGGGCGGGATCACACAGAAACCCGGGCTGGGAGGCCGAGCTCCACCAATGAGAGGAGACGGACGGCCACGCTACAGAGGGAGGTCAGGCCGCCGGGAGTGTCCGCTGAGCACGTGATGTTGAGATGGACGGTTGTTTTAAGCAACTGTTCAGTAGAAGATGCTGCAACTCGTGGTTCGTTACTGCAGAATGTCTCCTTGAGTTTAAAAATCTGCACCTGCTTTAATATGCACGACAGTGCATTTGTTTTCTATAGCTGCTACAAGAAACTGCCACCAGCTCGCTGCCTTAAAACAACACCCATTTACTTCCCGGTGGTTTTGGAGGTTCAGAAGTCTGGGGTCTCACTGGACGGAAATCAAGCTGTTGGCAGGTCATGTCCTCTCCAGAGGCCCTAGAGAAGAATGCCCTTCATGTCCGCCCTAGAAACTAGGGTCTGCCTGCAACCTGTGGCCCACGGCCCCTTCCTCCAGCTCCAAGCCAGCAGTGACCAGTCCAGGCTTTGCGGGTGCACTGCTGACACTGAGTCTCCAGTCTCCCTCAGTACTTTCAGGGACCCATGTGGTTACACTGGGTCCACCCAGATGATCCAGGATAAGCTTTCCAACTAAGGTCAGCTGATTAGCAATGTTAATTTCTTCTGCAGTGTAACCTAACACCTTCACAGGCTCAGGGGGTTAGGAGGCAGACATCCTGGGAGGGGTCACTATTTTCTTGAGCATAAACAGTGGGCTTCCTCCATGAAGACGACGGATAGGGCTTCTCTGGTGGACCAGTGGTTAAGGATCTACCTTGCAATGTAGGGGACACCAGGTTCGATCCCTGGTCCTGAAGATTCCACGTGCCGTGGAGCAACTAAGCCCGTGCACCGCAACAACTGAGCCCACGCTCTAGAGCCCATGAGGCACAACTACGGAAGCCCCCGTGCCCAGAGCCTGTGCTCAGCAACAAGAAAAGCTACTGCAACAAGAAGCCCAGGCACCGCCATGAAGGGCAGGGCAGCCCCCACTCGCCACAACGAGAGACAAGGCCGAGCAGCAGCGGAGACACAGCACAGCCAAAATAAGTAAGAAAATAAATGAATCTTTAAAAAAACAAAAAGACAGATAAGTCAAACCCAAAGGGTAGACATTATGTGACTTAGAAAATATTTTATAGAATCCATCTGTATATGCACTAGGTGATTGCAGGTAGCTGTAATTTCCTGCCCAACACAAACACCGGAGCTCACATACAGCCATCACCTGGCCCATCCCAGAATCCACTAATAGACCCTGATACTGAAGACTGATATTAAAGACTGAAGAACAGTCAAACTCAACCTCAGAGCAAATTTCGCGACGTGAACGCGGAACACACCACGGGATAAGTGGGCACAGGCCCCAACACTGACTGGGCAGCTCAGCCTGGTCCTGCGGTGCCAGGGGAAACCCTGTCTTCCTAGGCCCGAGGGTCCCAACCAGACACAGACGCGTCTTACCCTGCGGCCCTCTAGGAAGGACTCTAAAACATTCCTGTCTTTCCACGACTAATCTTTCACTTCAAACAGAAACCCAGTTAGAAGGACCTTCCGTGGCTAAACACACTTTCTCTGGAAAGCAAAATTCAATTAATCATGAATAGACTGTGAAGATGACTTTGAAACTCTGGGAGGTGTCTGTCCCCCAGCAGCAATGACACGCCAGGGCATGGATGACTGACTCTACTTGGCTTGGAACCTCCCAGTCTCAGCTCAGTTCTCTGGAATCCCAGATTTGGCCCGAACCATCACGGTACCCAACTCCTAGGAACTTGGGACAAAATTCAAAAGCAGTGTACCTGGAGAAAATGGAGAAAGGGACCCAGCCAGGATGGTGTCTCCATCGAAGGCAGTTGACTACGAAGGTCCTTCCAGTCTCTGCAACCTTTGTGCCTTTTGAGTACAAAGGTGAGTGTACTCTGAAGTAGGGGCAGCTTGGGGGGACAGGCTCCCCCAGACTCCAGGGACCCCTGGACGGCACTACAGGAGAAGCGAGCCAAAGGCCAGCCTCTGAAGGAGCTGCCGGCCTCCCTGGCAGCCTTTTTCTAATGGCTGTGGGGCCACGAACAGGAAGCCAAGGGGTCTGTCCACACCCTCGGGTCATGAAGTCACCTCCTGTTACCAAGGCAACCACCCAAAAGGCCTCTGTGGTCTAAGAGGGGGACTGGGAACACCTTCCTTGTTCCTTCTCGATCCTCCCTCCCAGATGAGTGTTTCGGGAAGGAGGGCCCCAGAGACAGCACCCCAGCCCAGAGTCAGAAGGCTGAGGTCTAGCTGAGGCTCCGCCCTCAACTCAACCTCGGTGACAGGTCCGCAGGGAGCCGGCTGACCCCGCCCACTCCCCACCGCCAGACCCACCCACAGGAGCTCAGGAGGAAGAAGGTCAGATCACCGGTGATCCTTCGCGCTTCACCTGATGAATATGTGACCTCGAGCTCATTACTTAAGCCTCTGGGTCTTTGTCCAGAAGGCGGGGGTGACAGTACCCCTCCTGGTGCTGTTGGTCAAATGAGACGGAGTGTCTGACCCTCGGGGGCTTGGAGCACATTCCTACTTCCTCTCCCTACCCCACCTGCCGACTCTGCTCCCGTCACACTGTGTGCAGCCCGTGCTTTTGTGCCAAGCCCCTTCAGTTGTGTCCAACTCTGGGTGACCCTATGGACTGCAGCCTGCCAGGCTCCTCTGTCCACGGGATTCGCCAGGCAAGAATACCTCACTTCCCGTCAAATCCTGCTTGAGGATCCTCCTATCACACCCGAGCACGCAGGAGGCACTGTGGATAAAGCGCCCAGCACACCTGGCGATGACACCCTCGCTCAACAGGAGCCGTGATGATTTCTGCACGATCTGGTGCTTGTATTTACACCTATTTGATATGATCCTGAGTATTCATTTCACTCCCTCAACTACAGCGTGAGCACAGTAAGTCAGGGCCCTCAAAAAGATGGTCCCCTGATGGCTCAGGCCAGCGCCCAAAGCCTTTAAGACTTGAAGACACACAGACAGGCTATAGCAAGCTTAGTGTTGTCCAGTGAGGAGACAGGTAGAGCTGGCCCTACTCGAGCGGTGACCAGTGTGTCCACAGGGATCAGGCAGCACTTTCCAGCCTTTCCCATCACAGCGCATGGAGGATGTGACATCAGCAAGGTGCCCTGGGACACGTCACTCGCCTAACTCAGGATACCAGTGGTTGTATTTGCAAGGTGCTCTGGAGGCTTCCGGCCCAGACAGGCTGAGAGCAGAAGTGATCAGTATCTTAGCTTCTTCCAAATCCACGTGGGAGGCTGTGGCCCAAAGCCCCGAAGCTGCCCACACCACTCGGGACCCGAGCCCAGGTCTGTGTGATACAAGCTCTCAGTCCTGGAAGGGGTTGCAGCTGAGGTCACTGAGGTCACCTCCTCTTCTCCGTCTTCTTTTGTGTTTAACAAAACATCCTATTGAAAATACCAGCCCACCTAGAGAGTACTTGGGCTGAAGATTTAAGCGAGTATCCACACAGCAGGGACTGTTGAAGCCCACGCTTGGTAAGAAAAGCAAAAAAACTCAGGGAGGCGGGTGGGGTCATTTGTTCTACCGCCCCTCCTCCCTTGGAGATACTCACTTTCAGGGTCTTTGCTTAGCAAGGAAGAACCTACATATTTTGTCATCCAAAGGAGGGTTTTCACTATAGTGCTTCAAAGCAGGTTAGACTGACGGTGGACAAAACTGAGCCTTTCCGGGGGTGTCCTTGACTTTGGATCCCCACCTGGGAGAGCCCACCAGCCAGTGGACGAGGCGTGAGGCTGGGGTTCAAAGAGGAACAGGTTCAGAATATTCCGGCTCCTTTACCTACTAGCTCAGCCCCTCTGGAAAGGAGTTAACCTCCCTACACTTCAGTTTCCTCGGTTACAAACTGAGAGTAAGAACAGTACTTCTGCTGGGGGTTGCCGTGCTGACTGGAGACAAAGCAGGTGAAACGTCTCACCCATGCAGGCATGCGGTGCGTTCTCCACAGATATGGGTCTGATCATTAGGTGTCTCTCATCCGAAAGATGGAGAAGGCAATGGCACCCCACTCCAGTACTCTTGCCTGGAAAATCCCATGGACGGAGGAGCCTGGTAGGCTACAGTCCATGGGGTCGCTGAGAGTTGGACACGACTGAGCGACTTCACTTTCACTTTTCCCTTTCATGCACTGGAGAAGGAAATGGCAACCCACTCCAGTACTCTTGCCTGGAGAATCCCAGGGACGGCGGAGCCTGGTGGGCTGCCGTCTATGGGGTCGCACAGAGTCGGACATGACTGAAGCGACTTAGCAGCAGCAGCAGCAGCAGCAGCATCTGAAAGAGGAGCCGAAGCTTAGGCTCTCTCATTGTGACTCCTCCTCTGAGGAAGGAGAAGTATTCTCTCTCATGGACAAGGTACGTGGAGTGTTAGGAAAACATGCCTGGCTGTCACGTCCAGTAGAATCCGCGATTCTGCCCGACTGGAGTTATGCAGCCACCCCTCTCTCCTGGCTGCCTTCCTCCAGAGGCTCGGAATGCAAGGGGGTCTCCCAGAGAACATCCCGCTCACGTTCTGATTGTGGATGCTGATGAAAGACCCTCCCCTGAGTATCCAGGGCAGCCCAGGGATTTCTCCGACGGGAGGAACAGCCCAGGAGGACCTAGAGTGCTTCCTGGACTGAGCCAGGTCATGGCCAAGTGCTCACCACACACCTGCGAACGCTGGACGCCTCCCCCAGCCCCTCACGTCCACCCCACCCCTACGTCCTGCTGACTGTCACCCTGAAAACAGCTCTTAAATCTGCCCGCCTCCACAACCATAAGCCCTGTCCAGTCTCGCCTGGAGTACTCCAGAAACCTCACAACTGGTCTCTCCAGTGGACGGGGCAGGGCCAGCGGGGTCCCAGTACCAGACCCCAAGAGCTGATGGCTAATACCCAGGAATTTGGTGAGAAAGGTGGTCAAACCGTCAGTGGTTTGAAATAAGCTGGGTGGAAGTTGCTACCCCGTAGAAGTCAGGGCATTTTTGGGGAGAGCTGACTGCCCCTCCCAGCACTGCCTAGACCCCTTCCCATGTATCCCCCCCGACCCAGAGTGGGGCTCCCTGCAGCAGCGCCCACCTTTTGCACATCAGCCTCCCTCACACCCGGCTCCCCGCTTGGCAGGGGCTCTGAACAGGCCGCCCCCTCAGCCTGGACCCTCTTCCCACGCTCCCTGCCCGGCCGGCTCCCGCCAACCTCAAGTTGTTTGTTCCTCCTGCCTGGCGGTGCCCCCCGGGGGCAGCCTTCCTGACCTCCAAGCCCCTCCCAGCCCGTGGTGTAAGGTCTCACTGCCCTGGGGTCCCTCTCCCGGGGCGCAATGACCACAGTTGCGAGCTTACGTTTATAATACTCGATTAACGGCGCTTTCCTTTTTCCAAAAAGGCTGTCATCAAACAGTGGCTGACTCTTGTGTACCCAATACATGCACAGCATCGAGTTTCTGTGAGGCAACTGGAAGAGGCCCAAAGGCAGACAGGGTCCAGGCTGATGGGAGCCCTCCTCCGCAGACACACGGGCTGCGCGGGAGGCTGAGGACCTCAGGGAGAACCGACGCCTGACTCCGCGGGGCGGGCCTCGCTGACTGATCTGCTGGAGCCCAGAGGGCAGAGGCAGGGAGGGCAGGGGCCCCAGACGGCAGAAGGAGAGCTTGGTTTTTGGTTTGTTGTTTTTTTTTAAATAAGGTTTTTGAACAGGAGAAGAAACTTGAAATAGAAGACATTCACACATACTCTCTCTCTCTCAGGCTCACAGCTATAAAGCCAGGAACAGCCTCCGATCTGACAACCATACCCCAAGCCCAGAGGGCACACTGGGGCCCCCGGGGGTGGAGATGGCAGACAGTGGCCCATCCTGACAGAACTCTCTCTGAAGGAAGCCGAGGTGTGGCTGCAGCAGGAGGCGGGCTGGAGCCGAGACTCTGAAGGCCCCCGCCTGTCAGAAAGCGCCCGGCCCAAGTCTATGTGGGGCTGAGGGAGGAGCTGAGCTCCGGGAGTCACTGAGGGACAGGGAGGCCTGGGGTGCTGCAGTCCACGGGGCTGCAAAGAGTCGGAGACGACTGAGCGACTGAACTGAACTGAGGAAGGAGCTAGCTCTTCCGTCCTGATGCCAGGGGTCTGGCTGCACACCGTCCCCCCACCCCAACCCCCCAGTGACGCAGTTTGCTGGAATCGGGAGTTTCCCGGGTGACTGTGAGAACTACCACATGCAGGACTGTCCTCTGACCCCCACGTTCCTCCAGGGGCTGCTCCACCCATTCAGAGCTCCACGTCTTCTAGCTGACAGTGGAGGGTGGGGGTCTGAGATGACCTCTGCTGTGACTGGCCGCAGGCCGGCATGACTCTTCCCACTGGCTGCAGCCAGGCTCCTGGGAATCCATGTGAAATCCACCAACTCTTCAAGTCCAAAAAGATGCTCAAGGTCCTTGACTAAAAAGTGGATACCTTCCCTCAAGGGCTTCAGTGTATCTGAATTTTGGGTCTAGAAGCTAGTATTAGCTGTAGGGTGAGTGAGGGTTCCCCCAGGCAGAGGTCTCCAAACTGGGTATAGACAGGGGTTACTCAAGACAGGAATCCAAAAAAACATACACAGGAAATGAAGCTTTGCTGCCACTAACTGTGCAGCACCCTCCTCAGAGCATCTGTCAGGTTGTATGTCACTTCTGACATGCGGGGGATCCCAAGGACAATGGGCCTTCCACCAGCAGGGGCCGACAGGGGCCGGTGGGACATGCCAGAGGTTCCGAGTGCCCCACTTACATAGAATTATGGACAGTACCATCCCATTTTAATAAGTTCAGTTCAGCCACTCAGTTGTGTCCGACTCTTTGCGACCTCATGGACCGCAGCACGCCAGGCTTCCCTGTCCATCACCAACTCCTGGAGCTTCCTCAAACTCATGTCCATTGAGTCGGTGATGCCATCCAACCATCTCATCCTCTGGTGTCCCCTTCTCCTCTTGCCTTCAATCTTTCCCAGCATCAGGGTCTTTTCCAATCAGTCAGTAATTCCCATCAGATGGCCAAAGTATCAGAGTTTCAGCTTCAGCATTGGTTCTTCCAATGAATATTCGGGACTGATTTTCTTTAGGATGGACTGGTTGGATCTCCTTGCAGTCCAAGGGACTCTCAAGAGTCTTCTCCAACACCACAGTTCAAAAGCATCAATTTTTCAGCACTCAGCTTTATGGTCCAACTCTCACATCCATACATGACTACTGGAAAAAACCATAGCTTTGACTAGGCAGACCTTCGCTGGCAAAGTAATGTCTCTTCTTTTCAATATGCTGTCTAGGTTGGTCGTAACTTTTCTTCCAAGGAGCAAGCATCTTTTAATTTCATGACTGCAGTTACCATTTGCAGTGATTTTGCAGCCCCCCAAAATAAAGTCTCTCACTGTTTCCATTGTTTCCCCATCTATTTGCCATGAAATGATGGGACTGGATGCCATGATCTTAGTTTTATGAATGTTGAGTTTTAAGCCAACTTTTTCACTCTCCTCTTTCACTTTCATCAAGAGGCTCTTTAGTTCTTCTTTGCTTTCTGCCATAAGGGTGGTGTCATCTGCCTATCTGAAGTTATTGATATTTCTCCCAGAAATCCTGATTCCAGCTTATGCTTCATCCAGCCCAGCATTTCTCATGATGTACTCTGCATATAAGTTAAATAAGTAGGGCGACAGTATAGAGTCTTAGTGTACTCCTTTCCCAATTTAGAACCAGTCTGTTGTTTCATGTCCAGTTCTAACTGTTGCTTCTTGACCTGCATACAGATTTCTCAAGAGGCAGGTCGGGGAATAATTTTCCACAGTTTATTGTGATCCACACAGTCAAAGGCTTTGGCATAGTAAATAAAGCAGAAGTAGATGTTTTTCTGGAATTCTCTTGCTTTTTCGATGATCCAACGGATGTTGGCAATTTGATCTCTGGTTCCTCTGCCTTTTCTAAATCCAGCTTGAACATCTGGAAGGTCACAGTTCAGGTACTGTTGAAGCCTGGCTTGGAGGATTTTGAGCATTACTTTGCTAGCGTGTAAGATAAGTGCAACTGTGCGGCAGTTTGAACATTCTTTGGCATTGCCTTTCTTTGGGATTGGAGTGAAAACTGACCTTTTCCGGTCCTGTGACCACTGCTGAGTTTTCCAAATTTGCTGGCATATTGAGTGCAGCACTTTCACAGTATCATCTTTTAGGATTTGAAATAGCTCAACTGGCATTCCATCACCTCCACTAGCTTTCTTTGTTTGTAGTGATGCTTCCTAAGGCCCACTTGACTTCACATTCCAGGATTTTAATAAAATGACGCTCATAAAATGGACGAGTGATTTAAAGAGATTCTTGCAGAGAATTTCAGTGCATGTAACACCAGGACAAACAGGAATAGAGAAGCCCTAATACTCATGGAGTGAAAAATTCATGTGTCAAACACATTAAGAAAATAATGAGGATCTATCAGATATAAAAGGAAATTGGCCCAAAGAATTCAAAATTATAAAAATTATTTGAAACACACATGTTCACCCATCATCCTCAATGATAATTCTCATTTTCATGTGCCTCTGTATAACTTTTGCTGTGAGGTATTGCAAACAATAGTAGGAAGACACTTTAACTGGTACGTAGTTAAAATGTTTTTTTAATTAATTTTTAAAATATTTTATTATTTTCACACTTCAGATTTTTCTAAAGTGTGAAAACATGTTTGTATGTTTTGTAACATCTAATACATCAGTACACAATACATTAGTAGGTGATAAGGTTAGCAAAGATACATAACTTTTAAAATATATATTTGAAGCTGAAAGTTAATTTTTTTTTTTTTACTATATATTTAGGTGACATAGTCAATAAAGCTTGGAGACCACTAACTAGAGTCAGCTTAGGGGACCTGAGGCCGTCTTCCCAGGCCCCTTCTCTCCCAAGAAGTCCAGGGCCAATGTGAGCCCCATTCACAGGGTGGGGGGTGGAGGGGTGAGACTTAGTCTGCACCCCGCCAACCCCCGCCCCCTGCCCCCCCCCCCCCCCCCCCCCCCCCCCCCGCTCCTCCCAGCAGCATAGAGCCTACCTGATTGTGCCATCGGATGACGTTCCCAAATCCCCCTGTCCCAAGCCGCTCTTTCATTTCCCAGGCCCCACATGTCTGGGTTGGCAGGGAAGGTGACCAGCTCATACTGAAGTCCTGCTAACGCTGCAAGCAATGTGGGGTGGGGGGGACAAAATGTGATGGTTAAGGAAAAGTGAGACTCGAGAAGATGGACAAGATTAAGAGGTGCCACAGCGCTTCGATGGGAAAGAAAAATCGGAACTGATTTTTCATCTCCGTACATAAAAGCAGGTGGTCGGGTCTGGTTTTCGTTTGGGGGAGCCAAGTCCTGTCTTTCGCAGCCCCCCACCCCACCCCACCTCACCCCGAAGCTGTATGGAAGCAGCAGGGGGGTCCGGGCCCCGCCAAGGACAGGACGCCCCGGCGCCCAGCACCTGCCAGGGGGATCCCCGGGCTGCGCCCCCCGCTCGGCGCCTCCCCGCTCAGCCCCCCCCGCGGCCCCGACGAATCACCGCCGCGCCCCGGGCCCCCGCCCAGCACCACCCCGCCGGGGCCGGGCTCCGGGGCCTCCCAGCCCTCCCCCGCCCGGGAGGCCCAGGAATCGGGGCCGGTCACGCGCGTCTCTGGGAGCCTCGGAGAGGGGGGGCGGGGGTGACACCGGGGGCGCCCGCCCAAGGCACTCACCTGGCGGCGGGGCGCGAGCGCCGCCCCGAAGACATGAACGCGGGGGCCTCGGAGCCGCCAGACGGGCGCCACTTCCTCAAAACACTTCCTGCTCTGACGTCACGGGGCACGTGGGTCGCGGCCTTAAAGGGGCCGCCGGCCCAGACTTCCCCGCCCCTGCCCGGCGACCAACCCCCGGGGAGAACGCCCCCGTGTGCTTTAGACATGCGACTTCTACCTGAGCGCTTTCTGGGACGGGGAAGATGGGGATTTCCTCACCTGGCGCCCCTCCTCCCCCGCTGCGGGGTCAGCCTGACCACGCTTCCTAGACTTTGAAGTGGGGGAATTTCCCGCTCCCCCCTCGCTAGCATGGATTTAGGGACGGTTTACAAGAATTACCCTGGGTCTCTAGCTTTTCCGGCTTCAATCCCTCCCGTCGTCTGGAGACTCCTGGGCTCAGATCGAGAATGATAAATCACACCTGTAGTCCCTAGGCGTGACAACGCCCTCCTCCCCCTTAAAAAAATTAAGATAAGGGGTGTAAAAATCTAATAGTGTAACGCAAAACTGCAGCTTCAGCCCCAGTAACGGGCGGAAATTGTGAGACGAGCTCTCAGCCTGTTAATCCTTCATCTCCTACCTGCTTTTCATCATGATTCAATTTTATTATTGAGTTTCTCAGTTCGAGGGCAACATATTAGCAGACAAAGGTGTGTGTGTCTGTGTGTGTGTGTGTGTGTGTGTGTATTATTACTCAAGCAGCGATAAAGTATCAAAGGCAATCTGAAGATAATAGCTCACTTTACAGAATGACAGAGTGTTTAATAAGTCAGTCAGTTCAGTTCAGTCGCTCAGTCGTGTCCGACTCTGTGACCCCATGGACTGCAGTACACTAGACTTCCTGTTCATCACCAACTCCCGGAGCTTGCTCAAACTCACTTCCATCGAGTGGGTGATGCCACCCCCCCCCCCCATCTCATCCTCTGTTGTCCCCTTCTCCTCCTGCCTTCAATCTTTCCCAGCATCAGGGTCTTTTCCAGTGAGTCATTTCTTCGCATCAGGTGGCCAAAGTATTGGAGCTTCAGCCATCAGTCCTTCCAATGAATATTCAGGACTGACTTCCTTTAGGATGGACTGGTTGGATCTCCTTGCTGACTAGGGACTCTCAAGAGTCTTCCCCAACACCACAGTTCAAAAGCATCAATTCTTAGGCTCTCAGCTTTCTTTAGAGTCCAAATCTCATATCCATACATGACTACTGGAAAAACCATAGTCTTGACTAGACGGACCTTTGTAAGTGCCTGACACTAAATTCTGTACTTAGGTTTCCTCATCCAATCCTCAAGGCCACCCTACAAGTTGGACAGCACTGCATTATTATTATCTCCATTTTACAGATGAGAAGACTGAAGCACGGAGAGGAAACATCTTCATCCCAAAGTCACAGGCTTTTAACTGGATAATGATCTGATATTCAAACCCCAGCCGCATTTTTTGAGTGCAAGTTTTTAGCGTGTAGCTAAAAGTAGCATACTAGTAAGTTCAGAAGGATTTTACATCCAGGTACTGCTGTTGACCACCTCTGGGACTTTAGGGCAAGTTACTCAGACCACTCCAAGCAGCCCGTTGCTCTTTAAAATGTAGGCAACGTTGATGGATGGACTTGGAGGGCATTATGCTTAGTGAAATATGTCAGACAGAAAAAGGCAAATACGGTATGATACCACTTATATGAGGAATCTGAAAAAATACAACCAACTAGTGAGTATAACAAAAAACAAGCAGAATCACAGATATAGAGAACAAACTGGTGGTTAGGAGTGGGAAGAAGGATGTGGGGAGGGACATGATAGGGGTAGGGAATTAACAAACTACTATGCATAAGATAAATAAGTTATGAGGATACATTGTATAGCGTGGGGAATATATCTAATATTTTGTAATAGCTATGAAAATGAAAGTCATGTCCGACTCTTAGTGACCCCTTGGACTATCCAGTCCATGGGATTCCCCAGGCCAGAATACTGGAGTGGGTAGCCTTTCCCTTCTCCAGCAGATCTTCCCAACCCAGGGATCAGTTCCAGGTCTCCCATGTTGCAGGCAGATTCTTTACCAGCTGAGCCACAAGGGAAGCCCAAGAATACCGGAGTGGGTAGCCTATCCCTTCTCCAGTGGCTCTTCCTGACTCAGGAATCAAACTGGGGTCTCCTGCAGTGCAGGCAGATTCTTTACCAACTGAGCTAGAGTATAATTTGTAAAAATTTGGAATCACTATGTTGTGTACCTTAAACTAATATAGTAAATCAACTATGGTGCTTGGTGCTAAGTTGCTTCAGTCATGTCCGACTCTTTGTGTCCCCGTGGACCACAGCCCACCAGGCTCCTCTGTCCATGGGATTCTCCAGGCAAGAATACTGGAGTGGATTGCCATACCCTCCTCCAGGGGATCTTTCAGAGCCAGGGACTGAAACTACATTTCCCATGGCTCCTGCATTGCAGGCATATTCTTTACTGCTGAGCCACCGAGAAGCCCCCAGATCAGCTATACCTCAATTTTTAAAAATGTAGACAGCATAAGGTTGAATTGCATGAAATTATCATTTTTTAAACGAAACCAGTTGAAACATCAGCAACAAAGATTAGCAGTTTTATGTGGTTCAGCCTGAAAGCAACAGAGTGCACATATCAGAGATGGGAGGGTCTGGGTAGCTTGTTACGAAGGACAGATGATAAGACAGTAAAAGCCGTGCCTGACATAGAGGAACTCTGACCTGGACACAGCCTGAGTCTGAAGTTAACTCCTAGGAACAGACATCAGCACTAGCAGAGGGGTCAGTGTGACCAGGGTTGACCCGGGCGTGCCAGGATGTTCAGAGTTTCTTCATTTATGCTATTGCCTCTGCTAAACAACACACTTGACCTCAAAGCAGAAAGAGAAAGGAATATGAATAAATAGTTGTAAAGCACTTAGAATAGTGCCTGACATATTTTCAGTGCAATATGTTTCTTTAATAAATCAGTTTTAAAAATAAATTTATTTTCATAAATAAAATTTGATTGAACTCTTATAGGTGCTGGGCCCTATGTAGAGTCTGTTTCCTGTGCGACATCAAAAAAGATTTCCTTTTACTCCTGTCCTCTGAAAATCACTGTCCCTGAGAAACTTAATGAGACATCCATTGATATGCTAAAAGTTCACTCTGTGCCACTATAATTTAAGCATTCTTATTTGCTCAGCTCAAAATAACTTTGTTTTCAACTGAATATAAATCTCTCTGATAAGTCACATATTGCTGGATTTAAAAAAAAAAAATTAATGACAGCCCAGGAAGGAGTCTCTGGGTTTTATCCCATCCCAAGATGTTTATCGTGTTAAACCCCTTATTCCCTCCAGATAAGATGTACTCACTGCCTACATCTGGTCTTTATCCTGTTCTAGAGATGAGTGAGCTGATTGTTTACACAAAATTATGTTCAGATGCAGAAGAAAAATCTTTCTTTTTCTTCCTGTTTTGAGGCTGAATATGCTATTTTGGGTAATCCAGAGCACTGAGCAGCTTGAGTGCCTGGCACAACCCTGGGTACCACTGTACCAGGGGCTCTAGCTCTCATCAGAGGTATCTAGAATCTTACTGGAGGCTTGCGACTCCCTGAGAGTCACCAAATAAATGATGAGCGATGGGGACCAAGCAATACAGAGTCCAGTGCTAATCTGTTCTGCTGTAGAGGCCATATGGCATTGCTGGATACCATTTCCATTGCTGGGATACCATTTCCCAGGGGATTATTTTAAAATAAAAATCTTCAGAGGGTAAGTCAAAGATAACTATCCTCTTGCTCCATCTTTGAGAACCAAGCAGAACTGAGCTCCCTTGAGTAAGGAAAGGACTGTTTTCTGAGCAATCTGGAAGCTGAGTCATACATAGTAAGAAAAGGCAAATTGAAAGATAAGACGAAAAAACAGATCCCTGGGCGGACGGAGGAATTCCCCAGGCCTCCAGCCCTGGAGTCAGCTCTGGTTCAGTGATTTCAGCAATTCTTTGTTTTATCCCAGTCCTGTAGGGAAAGGACTCTGCAAGTCAGGACCTGTTCCTGCAACAAACAAAAATTCTCTTGTCACAAAGGTTGGAAAACGTGTTTAGTTGGAGGGCGCGAAGACATCCGCCTTTCTTCTAGGGAGGATGGTGGGAGGCAAGCGTGGGCTGACAGAGACTGACGGTGAGAATGAACTCGAGTTCATCTTTCGCACAGAGCCAGCTGCAGTGAGGAAGGGAAGAACATGCAGTCAGCTTGTCCCTCTGTGAATGAGACCCGGGCCAGCTGGCCGTCGCGCCTCAAAACTTGGGTGAAACACACACAGCTGGGATTAGGGGCCCTGAGTCACCCTTCTTGGAGGGATGATTTCCTGGGGGAGGAAATCAGTTTGTAAGCTCCCTTGATTTTTACATGCATAGGTTTTTATTCCCGTAAATTCAGATGAAAGAGGAAGAAGTTGCCCATCCCTTGGCCGTGGTGGCGGGGAGACCGTGAATGTGGGTTGGGCGTGTGTGTTCTTCCTGGTAGGATGTTTCTTAGTACACCTTAGTTCTGAGGTCTTAACCTGTACTCTGCAGGGGCAGAGATGTGGTTCACTGCTGCATTCCCAGTGCCTGGAACATCATAGGTGCTCAATAAGAATGTACTGAATGGATGGGGAATTGGCCAAGGCAGACTGGTGATACTGTATTGTACCCTTTAACATTTGTTTAGAAGTGGTCTCTGGAGTCAGAGATGTGATTGTAATCCTGACTCTGTATTTTTTTGTTTTGTGAAGAGGCAGTTCACTGGACCTCACTGAGCTTTACTTTTCTTATCTCTAAATTGTTGCTAAATTGCTCAGTCATGTCCAACTCTTTGCAACCCCTTGGACTGCACCATGCCAGGCTTCCCTGTCCTTCACTATCTCTCAGAGTTTGCTCAAGCTCGTGTTTGAGGTTCTCCTACGGAGGCACGGGTCAGCAGTGGCCTCTTGTAGGGACAGGGGCTCTGGCTGCAGCAGACCTGGGAGGCGGGGCATGTGACATAAGTCCTCTTGGGGGAGGTTGCCATTAGCCCCACTACAAGAGCTGCCGGGTGGGCAATCCACACACTGGAGAACAATTATATCAAAGAAGTTCTTGAACTGTTGTGAAAGTCTTAAGCCCCACAACAGACATCTCAACCTGGCGATCTGGTAAAAAGATGGGGAATCCCCAGGGAACCTGACTTTGAAGGTCAGCAGGATTTTATTACAGAACTTCCATAGGACTGGGAAAACACAGACTCTTGAAGGGCACAAACAAAACCTTGCGTGCACCAGCACCCAGGAGCAAGGAGTGCTGACCCCCCCAAAAGACTGACTCGCCTGTGAGTGTTTGGGAGTCTCCGGCGGAAGCCTGGGTCAACAGTGGCCTGCCATGTGGTCAGGGTCACAGGCAGCAGCAGTCCTGGGAGGTGCAGCATGCTGGCATAAGTCCTTTTGGAGGAGGTCACCATTATCCCAAGGAAAGTGAAAGTGAAAGTGAAGTCGCTCAGTCGTGTCCCACTCTTTGTGACTCCATGGACTGTAGCCTACCAGACTCTTCCGTCCATGGAATTTTCCAGGCAAAAGTACTGGAGTGGGTTACCATTTCCTTCTCCAGGGGATCTTCCCAACCCAGGGATCGAACCCGGGTTTCCTGAATTGTAGGCAAACACTTTCACCATCTGAGCCACCAGGGAAGTCATCCCATAGAACCTATAGCCTACGATGAGACTGGAGCTCCTAGGACTGGGCCCCTCAGGTCAAAATACAGAGAGGGAGCACAGCCTAACCCATCAGCAGAAAATTGGATTAAAGATTTACCGAGCATGGCCCTGCCCACCAGAGCAAGACCGGATTTCCCCCATAGCCAGTCCCGCATCAGGAAGGTTGCACAAGCCTCTTGTCCTCATCCATCAGAGGGCAGACAGAAGGAAAACCATAATCTCTAAAGTAAGAGCTAGTAATCATTAAAAAGTCTACAAATAACAAATGCTGGAGAGGGTGTGGGAAAAAAGGGAACCTTCTTACAAAGCTGGTGGAAATGTAAATTAATGCAACAGCTATGGAGGGCTTTCAAAAAACTAAAAATAGAGTTACCCTATGATCCTGCAATCCTACTCATGGGCATCTATCTGGACAAAACCATAATTCAAAAAGATCCATGTACCCCTATGTTCATTGCAGCACTATTTACAGTAATCAGGACATGGAAGCAACCTAAATATCCATTGACAGATGAACAGGTAAAGAAGATGTGGTACATACGTACAATGGAATATTACTGAGCCATAAATAAGAATGAAATAATGCCATTTGCACCAACATGAATAGACCTAGAGATTATCATACTAAGCCAAATAAGTCAGATAAAGACAAATACCATATGATTTCACTTAAATGTGGAATCTAAAATATGACATAAATGAATTTATGTATGAAATTGAAACACTCACAGACACGGAGAACAGACTTGTGGTTGTTAAGGGAGAAGCAGGTAGGGGAGGGATGAAGTGGAAGTTTGGGATTAACAGATGCAAACTATTGTATAGAGTCTGGATAAACAACAAGGTCCTATGTATAGCCCAGGGAACTGCATTCAATGTCCTGTGATAAACCATAATGGCAAAGAATATGAAAAAGAATATACATATGTGTATAACTGAATCAGTTTGTTACATAGCAGAAATTAGCACAACTTTTTACATCAACTATACTTCAGTAAAATTAAACAAATAAATTGGGGGCTAATAAAACATACTCCTTGTGGTTGTATGGTTTAAGTGAGATAATACATATAAAGTGTCTAATACAGAGCTTGGTGCTTATTACGACCTCTTTGAGCAGTAGCTATTAATACTGTTGTTTTTAAAATGCAATAATCCAGAATGCAACTGAAATCCTCGTCCTTGGTGATTCAGGTGGAATGGGCTCCAGCCCACCCCCACTTACAGTGAAAAGCCCTGTTTCCCTTTAGCTTTCCTGTCTCTCCAGGAATTTGACGCTAGAGGTGGTGTGTGATGCTAGGTGAGACCAGGAGCATGTTCTGCAGGCTCCTCTGCTTCTGAGCTCCTGCTTTCACTCAGTTCTTAACTGTCCTTTCTAAGTCACTCTTCCTCTTTACCACTGTCACCTATTTTGTCTCCACACTCTCTTCTAGTCCCCAAGAGCCGTGATCACTAATGTTTTTTTTTTTTTTTTAAAAAAACTTCAGCTTTTTACTGACCCATGTTATGAGAGATATTTAATCAAAAAGACGCAAGCCTAGGTCATCATTGGACCCCTAGGATTCTTCTGTCTTTGCTTTCACCCTCTTCTCTTTCTCCAGGCAGCAGGGCTGGAGGCAAAGGGCCACAAGCCCCTGTGCTGTCCCTAAGGCTCTCAATGCCGCTGACCAGGGCCTTTGCAAATCAGCCTGGCCAGAGCATTTCCCCCAGCTGCTTGAAGGAGGGCGTTGCTCTTCTCTGTGACTGTCACCACAGTGGCCCAGGATGGTGGCCCAGGGCTGGGCTGGTGGCCGCCAGGCCGGGTGTCGATGGCTACATGCAGGGATGGTCCCCTCTCCCAACACTGCCAGCATCCTGCCTGCCTGCTCTGTACCCTGCTGTCCATGCATCAACTCCTGCTGCCCAAGGCGCAATAATAGCAAACAGGAAGGCTCCACGAAACAGGAAGGCTCCACGTACCCGCTCGGTAATTATTTCATCAGTTTCAATTAACCTTTTTGCCAACCTGGGTTTGTGTATCCTGTGCTCTGCCCAGGCCTTCTGCTCCAATGCATCCATGTGATCATTCACAGATGGACCCTTACTTCACAGACTCTGCCAAAGGTTCTAAGAGATGGAGGACTTGCATCCCAGTCCCACAGGCAATTTGAAATAAATGTCAGACAGCTTCTCTTCAGCGTTCCCATTCCCACATAGCCTAGATCCCTGACTGACACCCCTACCCCAGTCCCCCACCCCAGTCCCCACCCTGCCCACTCTGGCCCCCATCCTCACTTGCCCTGGCTGCCCAGTTTTCAAGCCTCCTGCTCCTGGACAAAGAACCATATTCCTCCCACATCTCAGGCAGAGCAGCTCGCTCTCCTTGGCCACAATCCCGCCTCCCACCCCCCACCCCCTCCTCCTCTGCTCAGTTAGGTCCCTAACAGGGCCAGAGGCCCGGGGGCGGCCAGCATCGCTTCTGAACTTGGATTCAGATCCCAGAATCCTAGGCTGGGGCCTCGAGCTGGTCCTCTCTGTCGCTGGCCCTGCCCACCTGCTCTCCAGAGGCTGCCCTCAGATTTGATAAATTCTGCCTTCCCTTAGAAGACAGGAACATCGACAGACCATTTTGGGTCCTAAATAATCAAATAGTAAAAACAAAAAAATTTTTTTTGTTTGGCTGCGCTGGGTCTTTCGGTGCTTTGCGAGGGCTTTCTTTAGTGACCAGGGACAAGTCTCTGGTTGTTGTGCCCAGGTTTCTTATTGCCGTGGCTTCTCGTGTCATGGAGCATGGGCTCTAGGCGCTCAGACTTCAGTAGTTGCAGCAAACAGGCCTGAGGTTGCAGCTCCCTGGCTCTGCAGCACAGACTCAGTAGTCATGCCTTGGCTTAGTTGCTACTCGGCATGTGGAATCTTCCTGGACCAGGGATGGAGCCTGTGTCCCCTGCATTGGCAGGCAGCTTCTCATCTACTGAGCCGCCAGGGAAGTCCCCTTAATAATGAAATTTCCCCCCCACCTCTGCTGCTTCTACTGCTACCTACCAGTCTGGATCAGTTCGTGCTGATCTGGTGGGTGGGTCTGTGTAGTGGGCAGAACCCAGAGGGGTGGTTCTTAGGAGAAAAAAATTGTAGACCCTACTCATTACATTCCCAGAGGCTGTCAGGTCACTTGAACACTAGAGAAACTCTCCTTCATTTTGAGCATTAAAAAAAAATTAGGTTTAGGGACTTCCCTGGTGGTCTGATGGTTTAAGACTTCACCTTCCAATGCAGGTGATGCAGACTGATCCCCGGTCCAGGGAGCTAAAAGCCCACCTGCCTTGTGGCCAAAAAACATAAAACAGAAACAATATTGTAACAAATTCCATAATGACTTTAAAAATGATCCATATCAGGGAAAATCTGTAAAAAAAAAAAAGTAGGTTTATAGAAGTATCATTGACATACTATAAAAAGGTACCGATTTTCACTGAAGGAGTTATTTTACCACTGCGTGTAGCCTAGCAGCTCTCCTGTGAATCACCTAGTAGAATGTCTTCATCACCCAGAGTCTGCCTCCCTTGGGCCTCCTCATGGTCCATCCCGCCCCACCCCCAGCCCAGCCCCTGGCCAGCACTGATGCTGTTGCCAGTGCAGTTACGCAGTTTGGCCCATGATCATGTCACTTCTAATCTACCATTTCTAGAGAACCGCTGAGGTGTGGCCAGGCTGCTGGATTGAGCTGGGTTTCTCCTGCCAAAGAGTCAGAGGCTGGAGATGACCAAGCAGACACACCGGGAAGGGCCGGGGTCAGAGGCTCCAGGCCCGGCTGAGCCAGCCAAGGAGGGGAGGAGGGCTCAACGTTCGGCCCAGGAATGAGGAACAGAGAGAAGAGAGAAAGGCCAGCTCACTCCGGAGGGAGAAGGGGCCACGTGGCCAGAGATGGGAACTTGAATTAAAGGCCTGCTCTGTGTTGCAATTCAACTGTCAGACCTCAGCCCATCCTGAGCCCAGGGTGCTGTCAGCACGTCCCCTGGTGGGGAGGGGGGTGTCTGTCCCACCTGCCTGCCTTTTCTGCGGGAGGCTGGCCAGATCTCCAAATAGATAAAGCGGGTCTTGGAATCCCCACCTGCTTCCTGCCTCCTCCAGGCTGGGGCCTCTCTGTCTCTGAAGACATCTCACCCAGCTTCTCTCTCCCCTGGGCCTCGGGCTCCAGCTTCATGTCCTTTTCCGTGAGGGGGACCACTTGCAGGGCATTTGCATTTAATTGGAGAAAGAAAAGGAAGTGAATTCACATCTTTTACCAGACGGAAGGAAAAATTCAAACGGGAGGAAACGAACTAACTGAAAAGTAAAAAATTCTCTCTCTAGGTCTTAATTCCTCGTCTGTCCCCCCAAAAGCCGTCACATCACCATTTCCTGCAGGTCCTTTGTAGGGGGAGGGACATATTTTCTAAAACAGCACCATACACACCAGGCTCTGTACCTTCCCTTCTCTGCTGCGTAGGTCTTGGGACTCTTTCCATGGCAGCATATGTATTAATTTTGATATAATTTCAGATTTTCAGAAAACCTGCAAGAACAGTAGAAGGAACCCTGTACACCCATGAGCCAGATTCACCGATGACTGATATTTCACCCCCTTTGCCTTACCTATCTGCCCATCTACATATTACTCTTCTGAACCATTTTGGATGACGTTAAAGACCGTTTATCTCTTACCCCAAATTACCTCAGTGTGTATTTGCCAAGGGCAGGACCTTCTTTACCATAACCACAGTCCAGTTATTACTATCAGGAGGTTTAACATTCATACGTAGCTGTTATCTGATTGGCAGTCCATGCTTAAATTCCTCAAGTGCTCCTGTCACGTCCTTCATAGCTTTTTCCCACCCACCCCCGACCCTCCATCTAGGATCTAATCAGGGTCGCACATTGCGTTTCATTGCCCTATCTCCTTAGTCTCCTCCAATCTGGAAAAATTCCTCAGCCTTGCTTTGTCTTCCTGGAACTAAACGTTTTGAAAGAGTACACACAAGCTGTTTTGCAGAATGTACCTCAGCAGGGGTTCACCTAACGTGATGTCATAACTTGATGGTACATCAAGGTATCTTGGAGGGGTCTGATGTCATTTTACCCCACTTGTTCTCCGTGTCTTTAACTTCGATCAGTTGGTTTAGGTGGTTTCTGTCAGATTTCTCCACTTGTAAACTTACTATTTTCCCTTTGTAATTAAGGTGTAGTTTGTGTAAGAAATCCAACTCCTCGTCAGATTTTCATCCATTTGCTTCCCATCCGCTGAGGATGTTCTAACTCTGTTATTTCCATTCTTGTATTCTACTGCAAAGAACTTGATTTTTTTGCTGGCATTCTCCTGTAAAGAAGGGCTTTCCTCGTTCCACCGTTTGTCCATGCCTTTGTTTTGTTTATATCAGCTTAAGCCTTTGCATTCTTATTTTATTCAATGGATTGTAATCCAGTGTTATTATTTTTATAAATTAAAACAATTTAAGCTATTTTTATTAATTTTGATGCTTAAATGATCTCAGCTAGCCAGTGAAAGCCACTTCAACTTGGCTCCTGTGTCATTTTGATGAGTTCCCATCATTCTCCGAGCCCTTCCTTAGATTCTGGTAACGGTTTTGGCACCAAAATGTTCCAGGGTTTTCTCACACTTTCTATGCCACCGTCCTGGAATCAGCCTTTTCTCCAAGAAGTCCTGGTTCCTTTTAGTGGAAAATGATATTTGGAAGCCAAGATTAGGGAACTGGCAGCATATACATTTTCACCTAATTGATTTATCAGCTGGATATGATTCTGTTGTATGTAGGTAGCATGATTTCTAACCACTCACCTCTTCATGAACATCTGTAGTGTTAATTCTAGTGATTAGAAAAGTGCACTGCTGTGACTATTCTTGGCTTACATTTGGGAATATACCTGCAGAGAAGATTTCTAGCAGTGAAATGCTCAATCAGGTTTATGGGTTCAAAAATGTGATAGGGAATATGGAAAATAATACATATGTATGTATTACTGAATCATTTTGCTGTACAGTGGAATTAATACAACATTGCAAATCAACTATACTCCAAAAAAATACATTTTTAACAAATGTGACAGATGTTTCCAATTATTCTTTGAAAAAAATTACTCTACATCAGTGATGGAATGTCTATTAACCTGAATCTTTCTAACTCTGAATACTATAAAAAATTTTAAATTTTGTCAATTTGATTATGATTTTAAGTGGATTTCTTGTGTTACAAGTGATATCGACAATCTTTCATTGCTTTATTGCCCATTTGTATTTCATACTGCCTGGCCAAATCCTTTTCCCATAAACACACATTCTCTTTATTCTTATGATATAGACCTTCCTTGTAAATAAAGATATTAACCTTTTGATAAATTTTTTCCCCAATTTATTTTCTGACACTGCTGAGTGTGATTTTTTTTAAAAAATTTCCATAGCAAATTTATTGCCTTTGCTTTTTTTTTTAAATTTCTTTACTTTAATTGGAGGCTAATTACTTGACAATATCGTAGTGGTTAGTTTATTGACTTTTTGAGGCTTCTAGGCTTTATATTCTGATTAGACAAACCCTCCGTACTACAAGATCATCAATAAACCTCACTCGAGTTTTCTCTTTGTACTTTTGTGTTTTCTTTTTTAAAATTATTTATTTATTCATTTTTGGCTGTGCTGAGTCTTCATTGCTGTGCGCAGACTTTCTCTAGTTGCAGACAGCAGGGACTATTCTTCGTTGTGATGCAAGGATTTCTCATTGCAGTGGCTTCTCTTGTTCCAAAGCACAAGAGGGGCTTAGTTGCCCCTCGGCATGTGGAAACTTCTCAGACCAGGGATCAAACCCATGTCCCCTGCATTGGTAAGCGAATTCTTAAACATTGGATCACCAGGGAAGCCCTGTGGTTTCTTTTTTAGGTTTAATAGTTTATTTAGAATTTTGTTATGTGGAAAGAATGAGGTAGGGATTTATCACTATTTTCCCACTGCCCCAGGAGGCTAGTTGCAGCCATTTATTAGAAAATCCATCTTTTTCCCCACTGCACTGAAGATCACCTTTATCAGAACCTTCATCCTCCTTTGTTTTGCTTCTGTTTCTGAGCTCTATTTTGGGTCCTTCACCTCTCTTTTATTCTCTGGGTGTGTGTGTGGGGGAACTGTTTTAATGATGGCAGCTTCATGCTGTCTGAATATCTGGAAGATGATAGATGATCATATTTAAACCTCAAAATAACAGAGAGAAAAATGTTTCTCCCATCATTGCTAACGAGGAAATGGAAGAGACAAGAGACATCTTGCTCCAGGCGGGAGAGAAGTTACTAGAACACCTGGACCCACTCCAAACTGTCCGTTGCTTTCCTGGATTTTTTTTTTTTTAAACGTGTGACTTTACAGCAGGGCTTAGTGGGTTCTGAAGTCCTACTAGGACTCATAAGAGCCAAAAAGTCATTGGCTTTATCCTGGGACAAAGTTCTTGCAGTTCATCTTAGATACTCGTAATTAATAAGAATATTCCTTGCTCTGTGTAATAAGGTGTTTCTGAAAGGTTGTATTCGCCAATTTTTGCAAAGTAAATCCTTTTCCAAATGAACCAGAGGAGTTCTCTGTTGAAAGAAACTTCAGAGATCTAGCAAAGCAGAGTGCTCTTGCAATTGTAAAATTTTCTCCTTCACTGATCTTTTTGTGACTCTCATGTGGAGCGGATATTCAGACCTCTTAAAAAGAGGCACACCCATTCTCTTAGAAGCTAATTGCATATGACAAGGGTGCGTGAACCAGAGGTGAAAGGAGTAATAAGGTTGGACTCTGGGGTAAAGACCAGCACTTCCTAGAGAACAGCCTTTTTTACCAGCATTGGAAATTCACTAAATGGTTGCCTGGGAAAAGGACCAGCAAGGCAGTGGTGGCATCAACAGTCTAAGAAACCAGTTCACCTTCCTTAGACAGGAAACTTGAAATTGCTGTGTAGGGACAGTCAAAGGGCAGAAAGCTGCTGAAGAAACTGTTTTCCACTGGCTTTCCTGTGGTTTTCTGCACTAAGATCAAGAAGGTATCTATCTAGATGTTCACTGATACACAGTTACGGTTTAGTGAGCATCACCCCAAGTCTGATCTGCACTGAATAAAACAGAAATGTACAGTTCAGAAAGTGAAACTCCCACAAGGCAACTCACAGAGGTAAACTCTTCTGCCATGTTTTTCCCCTTAATCCTCTGTCTTGAAAACACGTCTGGGGACTTCCCTGGTGGCACAGTGGATGAGAATCCGCCTGCCAAGGCAGGGGACATTGGTTCAATCCCTGGCCTGGGGAGATTCCATATGCCGTGCAGCAACTAAGCCTGTGTGACAGAACTGCTGAGCCTGAGCTGTAGAGCCTACAAGCTGCAACTATCGTGCCCTTGCCCCCTAGAGCCAGGGCTCCCCAACAAGAGAAGCCACTACAGTGAGACGCCCGCACACCACAGCTAGAGAGAGAGTAACCCCCGCTCGCTGCAACTGCAGAAAGCCCAGGCAAAAGCAGCGAAGACCCGGTGTGGCCGCAGGTCAATAAATAAGTAAAATGAAAGGAAAGGAAACAGGTCTGTGTCAGTTATTAGTTTTAGAAGCTTCGCATCCCACCGGATGGACGTATCGCTTCTTAACCTTTCTCCTGTTGATGTTCTTCCACATTTTGGCCATTGTATCAGTGCTTCAGTAAACATCCTTGTACAAGTATCTTTGCACACTTGTCAAGAATTTAGGAGACATCCCTGGAAGTGGAATTGCGAACCCCATCGTTATGCAGACGTAAATGTAGTCGCAGTCATTGCCAAACGGCTCTCCAAAGTTTGTGTTCTACAGGCTTCTCCAGATAATGGATCTGGTGTCTGGTGGGCTGAGGGCTACCTTTCTCCTCTGAGCCTGAGGGTCCCTGATTCTCCTGTGATCACAATAAGATGTAACTACGGGCTCCCATAGGGCTTCCCTGGTGGCTCAGTTGTACAGCACAGGCCTGCAACGCAGGAGACGCAGGTTTGATCCCTGAGCCAGGAAGATCCCCTGGAGGAAGGCATGGCAACCTACTCCAGTATTCTCACCTAGAGAATCCCATGGACAGAGGAGCCTGATGGGCTACAGTCCATGGGCTTGTAAAAGAGTCAGACCTAACTTAGCAACTAAACAGCAATGGGCCCCTAGACACATGGGGTCAGCCTTCATTTACTTTGTTGTCACATGGGTGCCCTGTGGGGTCCAGATGAAGCCCTCACAGCTCTCTACCTGCCCGTATCATTCTCAACCAGCCAAAGGCTTCTCCACTCAGAGCCAGGTGGCTCCCTGGGTGCTGTGACAGATGGCCAGTGACCCGTGGCTGGGCTGTGGTGAGCACAGTCCATCTGTGATACTGAGGGGGTGACGTGTCCTGACCTGTTTGGTTGTCCTCCTTAGGTCATAAGGAGTAGGCCCATGGCATCGACCAATCGCAATGCCCCCACTTTTTTGGGGGGTATGGATGGGCAAGGGGGGGTGACCCTAACTTGTACAGAAGCATCAACAGTGTGATTTCTAAACAAAGGGCCTAAAAGCCCCTTTAGGCCAGAGCTTTCCATATGTTCCCCTTTATTCCAGATGTGCCCTCAGTCTGGGGAAGGACCCACAGATCTTGGCACAGCCAACAGGCAAATCACAGCCTCAGTATCCTTCTGACTTCCGTTCAGAGGGAAAGTCCATTTGCATTTCCTGAGGGTTCCCCTTGTATCTCTGGACTAATCAGTGGGGGAATCAACCTCTGAATCCAGTACCTGAACCCAGGTCTCACTGATTCAAAAGCCTGTCTAGAGAAAGGACAGACTTTTCAACAAAAAGTGCTGGGAAAATTGGATATCCACATGAAAATGAAGGAACCTGGACCCTTAATTTATGCCATATGCTACAAACATTAACTAAAAATGGGTTATACAGGAAGAATAAACCCCAAGTAATCCAATTAAAATGGGCAAAGAACCTAAATAGACATTTTCTCAAAGGTGTATGGCACAGCCAACAGATACATGAAAACATGCCAAGCATCACTAATCAGCAGGGAAGTGTAAATCAAAACCATGTGAGATATCATCTCATACCTGTTAGAACAGGTGTAAGGGTGAGGGTAAGGATGTGGAGAAAAGGGCACCCTCGTGTGCACTGTTGGTGGAGTTGTTTTGGATTGGTCAAAAGTTCCTTTGGTTTTTAAATAAAAATAAAACACACACATTTCATTTTCACCAAGAGCTTTATTGAACAGTGTGTCCACCATTTTGTTCCACTACGTTCTGCCATTTTTTAGGCAACTTCATAATTCCATCTTCCCAAAACTTTTTACCTTTTTGAGCAAAGAATAGTTCCAGATGCCTTTTAAAGTCTTCAAAGGGAACTGAAATTTTCTCCATTAAGAGAATTTTATAAGGACCCAAACACATGGACATGTGAAGGCACAATGTCTGGTGAATAAGGCAGATGAATCAGAACTTCCCAGCCAAGCTGTAACAGTCTTTACCTGGTCATTAAAACTCTTAGAAGAAAATGTAGAGGAAAAGGTTTACAACACTGAATTTGGTTATGACATAAGCAAAACAAGCAACAACAACAAAACACAGGTGAATTTGACCTCAAAAAGTTAAAATTCTGTGCAATAAAAGACATAATCAATAGAGTGCAAAGACAACCCGTGGAATGGAAAAAAATACTTGCAAACATTATCTAATCCAGAATATATGGATAACTCTTACAACTCATCAACAACAAAACCCTTACGGGCAGAGGGCTTTGAAGAAGTCCTTTGTCTCCAAAGAAGATATACAAGTGATGTAGAAGCACATGAAAATACACTCAACATCATTAGGGAAATTGAAATCAAACCCACAGTGAGATACCACCTCACATCCATTAGGATACCAAACACCAAAAACAGAAAACAACAAATATTGGAGAGGATGTAAGAAAATCCGACCGCTTGTACATTGGTGATGAGACTGTAAAATGATGGACCCACAGTGGAAAACAGTATGGAGTTTCTAAAAAAATTTAAAGTAGGTCCCCCATATGATTTGGCTATCCCAGTTCTGGGTACAAACCCCAAATAATTGGAAGTAGGGACTTGAAGAGTATCATTATTTACAATAGCTGGAAGTTGGAAGCAACCCCATTGTCCATTGATGGGTGAACAAAATGTGGTCTATACACAATGGAATACTGTTTATCCTTAAAAAGTTTGGAGATTCTGACAGATGCCACAGCATGGATGTACCTTGAGAACATTATGCCAGGTAAAATATGCCAGTCATGAAAAAGACAAATAATGTATGATTCCACTTATATGACGTACCTAGAGTAGTCAAACTCATAGACCCTGAAAGTAGGCTAGCGGTTATCAGAGACTGAGAGAAGGAAATGGGGAGTTATTGTTTAACATTGTTAGTAATGTTTAATGGGTATAGAGTTTCAGTTTCGCAAGATGACAAGAGATCTGGAGATATATGTTGGTAATGGTTGCATAATAATATGAATATTATACACCTTAAAAATGGTTTAGTTCAGTTTAGTCGCTCAATCATGTCCGACTCTGCACCCCATGAAGCAGCATGCCAGGCCTCCCTGTCCATCACCAGCTCCTGAGTCCACCCAAACCCATGTCCACTGAGTCGGTGATACCATCCAACCATCTCATCCTCTGTCATCCCCTTCTCCTCCTGCCCTCAATCTTTCCCAGCATCAGGGTCTTTTCAAATGAGTCAGCTCTTCACATCAGGTGGCCTAAGTATTGGAGTTTCAGCTTCAGCATCAGTCCTTCCAATGAACACCCAGGACTAATCTCCTTTAGGATGGACTGGTTGGATCTCCTTGCAGTCCAAGGCACTCTCAAGAGTCTTCTCCAACACCACAGTTTAAAAGCATCAATTCTTCGGCGCTCAGCTTTCTTCACTGTCCAACTCTCACATCCATACATGACTATTGGAAAAATCATAGCCTTGACTAGATGGACCTTTGTTGACAAAGTAATGTCTCTTCTTTTTAATATGCTGTCTAGGTTGGTCATAACTTTCCTTCCAAGGAGTAAGCATCTTTTAATTTCATGGCTGCAATTACCATCTGCAGTGATTTTGGAGCCCCCAAAAATAAAGTCAGCCACTGTTTCCACTGTTTCCCCATCTATTTGCCATGAAGTGATGGGACCGGATACCATGATCTTAGTTTTCTGCATGTTGAGTTTAAGCCAACTTTTTCACTCTCCTCTTTCACTTTCAATTAAAATGGTAAATTTTATATAAATGTGTATTTACCACAATTTAAAAAATGTTTAAAAATTCATCAAATGAACTTTCTTACAAAACAGAAACAGACTCACAGACTTAGAGAGCAAGCTTATGGTTGCCAGGGACAGGAATAGATAGGAAGTTTGAAATGGACATGTTCACATCGCTATAATTAAAATGGAAAACCAACAAGCACCTACTACATGGCACAGGGGACTCTGCTCAATGTTATGGGGCAGACCGGATGGGAGGGGAGTTTGGAGGAGAATGGATACATGTATATGTATGGCTGAGTCCCTTCGCTGTCTTGCCTAAAACTATCACAAACTGTTAACTGGCTATAACCCAACACAGAATAAAAAGTTTTTTATAAAAAAAATTCATGCTAATTCTCCTCCAGTGTAGGAAGCATCTACATTGTTGCTCAAAAGTGTGCCTCAGAGACCATCAGCTTCTTAAAAGTTCAAATTCCTAGGCCTCACACGCAAACTATGGAATCAGACTCTAGGAAGAAGAGCCCAGGAACCTGACTTTGGACGAGTTCAGATGGTTCCTAAGCCCACCAGTTTGAGAACCACTTGCCTACAACCATGGGGCTTCCCTTATGGCTCAGTTGGTAAAGAATCCGCCTGCAACGCAGGAGACTCCGGTTCCATTCCTGGGTTGGGAAGATCCCCTGGAGAAGGGATAGGCTACCCACCCCAGTATTCTTGGACTTCCCTTATAGTTCAGCTTGTAAAGAATCTGCCTGCAATGTGGGAGACCTGGGTTCGATCCCTGGGTCAGGAAGATCTCGTGGAGAAGGGAAAGGCTACCCACTCCAGTGTTGTGGCCTGGAGAATTCCACGGACTGTAGAGTCCATGGGGTCGCAAAGAGTCGTACACAACTGAGCGGCTTTCACTTTCCCTACAACCAAGCGGCCATCTGGGGAAACACAGCAATTCTCCAACACTTCTCCCTTGGGCAGGAAAAGCGAGGGCATGGTCTTTGAAAGGAGAATGACATGCAAAATCGGCTTGCTTTTGCCGCAGGGGTGTGGTCTGTGAGCAGCCAGCCCCGTCTTCACTGCCTCTCTGGAGGCTCAGGACAGGGCCTCACAGCTGAGGCCTCCTCCACAGCCGGCCTGTGTCAGGCCTGGCTCTGACATAACAGATAAAGTCAAGAATTCTCTCTGCTTCACCAGGTCAGCATGAGGATGACATGAGAAATATCAATGCATACAAACTCTGCTTTGAAGTCATATAGAAAAATATAAATTATTATTATCTTGGAATTCTGAGAATAAATCATTTTGGCAACAACACATTCTCAAGTCAGAGTCTCAAATGCAGTCAAAGACATCCTTCAATATGGTTAAAAAAAAAAGAGCACAGGGGAACTTCCCTGGCGGTCCAGTGGATGTCCCCAACTCCCAAGGCAGGGGCCCTGGGTTCGATCCCTGGTCAGGGAGTTAGATCCCCCATGCCACAACTTGGACAAGGAAATGGCAACCCACTCCAGTATTCTTGTCTGGAAAATTCCATGGACAGAGGGACCTGGCAGGCTACAGTCTGTGGGGTTGCAAAGAGTCGGCCACGACTGAGCACATCAGAGCCTGCCACAACTCAGAGTTCAGATACTGCAACTAAGAGTTCTCACGCTGCAATAAATATGGGGTGCAGCCAAAGAAATAAATAAATTTTATTTATAAAATAAATAATATTTATTTATTTAAAAAATAAATAATATTTATTTATTTAAGTCATTTTATTTATTAAAAAATAAATATATATTTTATTTTATTTTATTTTTATTTTTTAATAAATTTATTTATTTTAGTTGGAGGCTAATTACTTTACAATATTGTAGTGGTTTTTGCCATACATTGACATGAATCGGCCATGGGTTTACATGTGTTCCCCATCCTGAACCCACCTCCCACCTCCCTCCCCATTCCATCCCTCTGGGTCATCCCATTGCCCCAGCCCTGAGCATTTGCCTCATGCATCGAACATGGAATGGTGTTCCGTTTCACATACGATAATACGCATGTTTCAATGCTATTGTCCCAGAACGTCCCACCCTCACCTTCTCCCTCAGAGTCCATAAGACTGTTCTATGCATCTGTGTCTCTTACTCTGTCTCGCATATAGGGTTATCGTTACCATCTTTCAAATTCCATATATATGCATTAGTATACTGTATTGGTGTTTTTCTTTCTGGCTTACTTCACTCTGTATAATGGGCTCCAGTTTCATCCATCTCAATAGAACCGATTCAAATAAAAAAAATAAATATATATTTTAAAAAATAGAGCACAGGGACAGAACTTATGAGCAGTCCAGCCTGATACAGTCTACGAAACAGTTCCCATGGTGTTTCGTGCCTTCCAACCCCTGGACCAATTACAGGAGCAGCCCAGTGCTGCTGAATAATCCACTGATAGATGACAGCTTCACACATAAAATCAGCTGTGAATTACTTCTCCAATCATTACTATTTCAACACGGGAGTACAGTAAAGAAGATTAAGAGAAGCAAAAGGACCTTGGCACACTTAAATCAGGCCTGCTTGCTCAGAACATTATCCGCAGCATCGCGTGTGTTAGAGGCACTGCCTATCCAGTCACGTGTCCAGCAGCTAGAGCGCCGGGACGGCCAAGGACACAGACCCCCTTGTCTTCTAAACAGGAAGCAGAATGGACTCTGTTTTCACTAGCTTCTTGCCCAAATCAGGGATCAGACTAGAAAAACATGAAGGTTTCATTAAATAATCCATTCAAATAAAATGACTACAAGGATGTGATACACACTGTGGCCTGGATTTCCACATTTTTGTTGGGAGACCCCCACGCAGGACAAATGCCCAAATAAAACCATACTTTTAATGAAAATTCTTCATGTATCACAGGTGGAACCAAAGCATGATTACTGCAAGTAGTTACCCCCATCCCCCCGGCAAATAATAGGAAACCTGTTTTGAAGTTGATATAGACAAGAGGGAGTCCAGCCTTGAAAACCTATCAGTATCCCCCTTGTGGAGTTACTGCTAGTAAAGCTGGAAGCCCTTGGTGATCAATGACCTGCACCATCAGAGCTCAGCCAAGTTTCTGTTTATAGTCGAAGTTCTCAAGTATAAACAAAATTTGAGACCACATGTAAGTCTAAAAGCTCAAATATTACGTGTCCAACTACAGACGCTCTTAAAATGATTAACCAAAAGATCAGGACTGTTGATTCTTATTTTATGCTCTGAACATCTGTCCACCATGGAGCCTGCCTGCAGTTACAACCTTGGGGTTCCTGCCAGGACCAACTGCCTTCCTGAAACTCTCCGATTCTTCTAGTATTTTCGGTGCCGAGTGCCGCTGTAAGATGAGTCTTGTCAATAACAGCATCTAAAACCTGCAATATTGGTTCTATTCAAAATGTTAGAAATTTTTATTCCAACCTCAGTGTTGATGCTCTAAACTGCCCCTACTTTAATTTTAAAAAATTTTGCCTCACCATGTAGCACGCAGGATCTCAGTTCCCTGACCAGGACCCAGCCCACATTCCCTGCAGTGAAAGTTTGGAGTCTTAACCAGTTGATCACCAGGCTTAGTGTTAGTCGATTAGTCTGACTCTTTGCGACCCCATGGACTGTAGCCCGCCCAGCTCCTCCGTCCATAGGATTCTCCAGGCAAGAATACTGGTGTGGTTGCCCTTCCCTCCTCCAGGGGATCTTCCTGACCCAGCAATCAAACCCTGGTCTGCTGCACTGCAAGCTGATTCTTTACCATCTGAGCCACCAGGAAAAGACCACCAGAGAAGTCCCCAAACTGCCCCTACTTTAAATGGATGGTCTTGGTTTGTCATATTAGAGGGCCTCTCCACTGAGATGTAAGTATACCAGGGAGCGATCTGAGCTGGAATCCCACACCCTCCATTGCCCCCCGGGCTCCCTCTCTTCCCTTCCAGTATTAACAGCAGGGCTTTTACCACCATCACTTGTAAGCACATGAGGTTAGATTTTCACATTAACTTTCTATTTCTTTTCTTCATTTGTTTCGAGTGTGTTTGTAATCATTCACTGAAGCATTTTTATGACAGGGGTTCTAAAATCATCATCACATAATTCTGACATCTCGTCAACTCCATCTTGACACCTATGGATGGTCATTTTTTTACTCAATATATTGACTGTTTGAGACCTTCCCGGTTCTTGGTATAAGGAGTGATTTGGGGTATCACGTTAGGATGTTCTGGATCTTTTTCAAATCTTGTGTTTTAATGAGCTGCCTCTGACCCCGCTCTGGAGGGGCAGGTGTGGGGGAAGGTGCTGGTGTAGCAAAACCAGAAATGAATGAACAGCCTTTGGCACATACCAGCCAAACAGGCCAGCAAGTGTTTAACTACCCTGGCTCTTCTTTGGCTGTTACTACCATCAAACACTTACAAAAAGTGTAAGTGTACCAACTTACACTTGTAAGCAGGACGTGTCCTTCACAAATCTATTAGAATTACTCTCAGACCCCACGAGAATTGTACTCTGCACCTGGCAGTCTTCTGTCCCTATGCTCTCTTGTAGGTTTCTGCATTTCAGAAAGGTCACGGGCGATAACTTTAGGGACACCAGACCCGGTCATTAGGTTGCCTGAAACCAGTTCTGGCAGTTTTGAAACCTTGCAAAGACAAAAAAAATGCAAGACCTTTACTGAAATATAAAACCTCTCCCTGGTCCCCAGAAACGGGGTGGCGGGGAAGAGGGTGCATAGTTCTTGAGGCGCTAGCCTACGGTGGATTCCTCTCTTTCAGGCAAAGGTGAAGCCATTGTTATATTTCCTCCAAAATCTGTGTCCATAGTTGTGTTTAGCACAGGTAGACAGGGGGCAAGACAACCAACAGCTGTCTCCGTACAGCCAGGAGGAAAGTGAAAGTGAAATCACTATGGTAATGGTAACCCTATATGTGAGACAGAATAAGAGACACAGATGCATAGAACAGTCCTGTGGACTCTGAGGGAGAAGGTGAGGGTTGGACGTTCTGGGACAATCACATTGAAACATGTATATTGTCATATGTGAAGCGGAACACCATTCCATGTTTTATGCATGGGACGGATGCTCAGGGATGGAGCATTGGGATGACACAGAGGGATGGGAAGGGGAGGGAGGTGGGAGGAGGGTTCGGGAGGGGGAGCACATGTGAACCCATGGCTGATTCATGTCAATGTATGGCAAAAACTACTACAGTATTGTAAAGTAATTAGCCCCCAACTAAAAAAATATAAATAAATAAATAAATAAATGGGAAAAAAAAAAAAAGAAATCACTCAATCCTGTTTGATTCTCTGTGACCCCATGGACTGTAGCCTACTAAGCCCTCCATCCATGGGATTTTCCGGGTAAGAATGCTGGAGTGGGTTGCCATTTCATTCTCCAGGGGATCTTCCCAACCCAGGGATTGAACCCAGGTCTCCTGCATTGCAAGCAGACACTTAACCGTCTGAGCCACCAGGGATGTAAGCTACAGCCAGGAGGGGATGAGTCCAGTTTCCTCACTTGGCCAGCGTTGATCCCTAAGGGCGGGGTCATTCCTGCTTGTGGGGGTGGGTGGAGGTTCCAGCTCCCCACGTGCTCTCCATGACACCCAGCGTGGGGATGACCTTGTCAGCACTGGGCAATGGAGAGAGTTCTGGTTCTTCTCTCTGCTCCTCTGACAGCCCCCAGGAGGGAGGCAGGGGCCTCCGGGTCCAGCCAGAGGAGGACAGAGGTCCAAGCACCCCCTTGGCCTTGGCTGGTGTGGGTGGCTGTGGGTCCACAGCTTTCCTTCGATGGCTGGCTAGGGTAGAGGTACTGTCTTTAAGCTGTCTGTCTCACTTAGGAGACAGGCTGCCCTTTCCCTGCTCCTTTGGTGGTAGGAGCAGGCTTCCTTGAGGGTTTTGTTTTGTTTTTTCTTTTTGGTGGCACCTACTGGTGTTTCCAGGCGGCTCCCTCCTCCAGCTTCAAGTCTGGGAAATAGACGAGGCAAAAGCAAGCCCAGAGAATTCACCACCACTGCCTGGGACTCGAGGCCTCCCAGCCAGTCTGCCTTCTCTCCACCTTCTAGATGCTTCTTAAGTGTGTTTGATGTGTAATGTCCAGGGTTTCTGATTGTATTTAGCAGGAAGAATATAGGAAACCTGCTTATTACACCTTCCCAGAGTGGCAGAACCTATCCGTTAAAAACTAAAACCCTGCCCTTTGGGGATGTATTTTTAAGAAGGCTTTTAAAAAAAATGACAAATGGCCTTTGAATCAGCAGCAATAACAGTGGCACTAATTCAAGCATATGAAGGTTTATAGGAACGGAACCTCTTATAATCGCTCATGATTTAACAGCTATATTATTTAATTGGTAATTCATATCACAAGGAAATTTATAGGAGAGCAATTTATTTGTGTGAGGATCGTAAACATTACTGTGAGCTGACTTAACAAGTCTAACTTTTCTCCTGTTATTAATCTAATTGGGGGCAAACCTGTAACCAATGATTCTTTCTTTTAATCAAGCATTATTATTTTATGAATCAGTCCAGATTTAGTAATGACAGTGTTTTCTAAGTATGCTGCTGCTGCTGCTGCTGCTAAGTCGCTTTAGTCGTGTCCGACTCTGTGCGACCCCGTAGAGGGCAGCCCACCAGGCTCCGACGTCCCTGGGATTCTCCAGGCAAGAACACTGGAGTGGGTTGCCATTTCCTTCTCCAATGCATGAATATGAAAAGTGAAGTCGCTCAGTCATGTCCGACTCTTCTCGACCCCATGGACTGCAGCCTACCAGGCTCCTCTGTCCATGGGATTTTCCAGGCAAGAGTACTGGAGTGGGATGCCATTGCCTTCTCCGTTCTAAGTATGCAGTCATTATAATAAAATGTAGCATATGTATTTATCATTATAACTGCACTAAACTATCTTTTGTATATTAACATGCCCCCATAAATTTATCTGTAATCTCTCTTCTACTCTTATAACTTAATCCTATAATTACTCTTGGGTTCAAGTACTGCAAATACAATTTAAATTAAACCTTGAATTGTGATTCTACATAGAGAATCTCTTTCTCATTTATTAAGAAAATTTTCAAGAATTTCTAGTTCCTGTTACTTTATATAACAGTGTTTTATAAAAAAATTTCAGATGATTTTTTGTTTGTTTCAGAAGCCAAAAACTTGGTAATATTCCAAATTAAAAAGTACTAATACATTAAAACTTTCGTAATAATAAACCCGATGGTCACTTTTCCTGTGTTATTCACACATTTGCACAAGATGTATCAACATTCAGATAGCTCTTCTATACGCCATTTATTTTTCTTTTTAAAAAATTTTTATTGGTGTGTAGTTGCTTTACAATGTTCTGTTAGTTTCTCTTGTATAGCAAAGTGAATCAGCTCTACATACACATGCACACATGCATGCCAAGTCACTTCAGTCGTGTCTGACTCTGTGCAACCCTATGGACGGTAGCCCACCAGGCTCCTCTGTCCATGGGATTCTCCAGGCAAGAATACTGGAGTGGGTTGCCATGCCCTCCTCCAGGGGATCTTCCTGACCCGGGGATCAAACCCGTGTCTCTTATGTCTCCTGCACTGACAGTCGAATTCTTAACTATTAGAGCCACCTGGGAAACCCGTATGTATACATACATCCCCCCTTTTCTGGATTTCCTTCCTATTCAGGTCACCTGGGCTATACAGTAGGTTCTCATCAGTTATCTACCTTCTACATAGTAGTGTGTATATGTCAACCCCAGTCTCCCAACTCATCTCACCCCCTTTTACCCACTTGGTATCCATATGTTTGTTCTCCATGTCTGTGTTTCTATTTCTGCTTTGTAAATAAGATCATCTATACCAGTTTTTCCACTTATAGTCCTTAATATATGATATTTGTTTTTCTCTTTCTGACTTCCTTCACTCTGTATGACAGACTCTAGGCCCGTCCATATTGCTGCAAATGGCATTATTTCATTCTTTTTTAATGGCTGAGTAGTGGTGCGCTGTGTATATGCAGCACATCTTCTTTACCCATCCCTTTGTTGATGGGCATTTAGGTCGTTTCTATGTCCTGACTCTTGTAAATAGTGCGGCAATAAACACATGCTTTTTCAACTGGTCTTCTCAGTCTTACATCCACTCATGCAGGTCAGATGACTTCTATTTCAAATCCACATTGACCAACAGAGCAAATATTTAGGCTCTTCATAAATGCTAAATCTGATTATATTTCAGTAATCTTTATTCCTCCTGCCTTTTAAGAACATGTCCAATTCTGAAATTTTCAAATATTAATGCATTTTCACTCAAATATTAATCAATTACTCAAAACATCTATCCTGATTTATGATCACTATAATTTTTATGCCTAACAGTATTTTCAAGCTTTTCTTTTTTAATTTATTTGGCTGCATTGGGTCTTAATTATGGCACACAGGACTTTTCTTTTTAGTTGTGACCTGCAGGATCTTTAGTTTCAAGGTGCAAACTCTTAGTTGCGTCCTGTAGGATCTGGTTTCCTGATCAAGGGTTGAACTGCACCCCCAGCCTTGGGAGGGTGGAATCTTAGCCACTGGGCCACCAGGGAAGTCCCTATTTTCAAACTTTTTATTGCGTCACAGAAGTCATGTCATGTTATTAACTGGTTAATGATACAGTCAAACAATTACAGACACAACATCCCTCCAAACAGTTCTCTGCGATTGTACTGAAAATTCAGCTTTCAATCAGGTTTTGAAAAACTTACGATTAACTCTATTTTGTAAGCTTTTAATTACTTATTATAATCAACCCTATTTGGCTGCCACTTTAGGCGTACTTAAAGGACCTGAAAAATCACCCCCATTTGGGTCTGGTCATGACTGCCTCCTACAGCAGAAGTTTTCCACCACTAACAGCCCTACCTCATCCCAGGACAAGAGCAGGAACAGGATTTGTTTACACTAATCTAAATCCAATAACTCTTAGAGTAAACAAAACAAACCTAAACCCTCTGTTTATCAGCCCAGATGGTAATTTAAGTTCCGTGAAAACATTAGATTTAAAAATTGTTGCTTTTCAAACTTTGATCTGCTAAGAGTATTAATAATAGCAATTGAGAGTAATTAAATTTGCTTAAAAGAAAAATAACCGACTAGGAGGACATGAGTTTGAGCAAACTCCAGGACAGAGTGAAGAACACGGAAGCCTGGTGTGCGATAGTCCACAGGGTCACAAAGAGTTGGACACAATTTAGCGACTGAATAACAACAACAGATGGCAAACACGTATGGAAAGAAGCTCTACATCCTATGTCATGAAGGAATTACGAGTTTCAACCATGAGAAACCGCTGCACACCTGTTAGAACAGCCCAAATACAGAGCTCTGACATCATCATATGCAGGTGAGCAGCTGGAGCAACAGGAAGTTTTCCTTCATTGCTGGTAGGAATGGAAAAGGATGCATCCACTTGAGAAGACAGTTTGGCAAATTCTTACAACACTAAACATTCTCTTACCATTAGATTCAACCATCATTCTCCTTAGAATTTACTCAAAATGAGCTGAAAACTTATGTCGACACAAAACCCTGCACACAGATGTTTATAGCAGCTTTATTCAGAATTGCCAAAATTGGAAAGCGGAGATGTCCTTTAGTGGATGATGGATAATTCACCTGTGGTACATTCACACCTGGAAATTTATTCAACACTGAAAAGAAATGGGCAATCAAGTCATGAAAAGACATGCAGGAACCTAAAACGTGTGTATTCCTAAGTAGAAGAAACCAGTATGAAAAAAGCCACATACTATACAATTCCAACTACATAGCATTTTGGAAAAGGAAAATCTATGGAGATGGTAAAAAGATCAGTGGTTGGCAGGGGTTGGGGGAGGAATGAGTGAATAGGGGAACACAGAGGTTTTCAGGGCAGTGAAACTACTGTGTATGATATTATACTGGTGGATATAGTTTTCCAAATCCATAGAATGTGTTATAAAATGCCAACAGTGAGCCCTAATGTAAACAACAGGCTTTGAGCACTAATAATGGATCCATGTAGGTTCATCAGTTGTAACAAACGCACTTGTTGATAATGGAAAGAGACAGGGGTACATGGAAACTTTCCATATTCTGCTCAATTTTGCCCTGAACTTAAAACTGCTCTAAAATAAAGTCTATTTGAAACTTTTAAAAACTTGTTGCTTTTTCAACTTTCTGCTTATTAAGAGTAGTAATACACCAACTGGGATTAAGCCAATGTACTTAAAAATACATTACAAGGAACGCATGCTTTTTTATAAAGCAATTTTATTCATAACTCTATTCATCAAAGCTTTAAGGATGAACAGATGTTGGTGAGACAGGAAGCCTAGTCTCATCCTTTTTTTTTTCATGTGTCATCTTTAACAACTTTAGTTTTTTCCAGTTTTTCTTTTTTAAAGACTAACTTTAGTTGAATGCTTTTTCTCATACTTTTTAAAATTATAAATTGTGAAACATTTCCACCTTCAGGAAAGTAGAGAAAATAATATAACAGACAACTGCATATCCACCATTCATTCAGAAATGAATATTAACACTTCACTATTACTTGGTTCATTAGCATAGTTAAAAGACAAGGTACATTACATTTTCCATATCACATACTATCTGTAACCTTATCACCATGCATATCATCTCTACATTCCTTCCTTGATCAGCAAACTCATGAGAAACCAGCAACCCTGTTGGTGAACATACTTCTTGACCTGACCTGTTGTTCAAAGCAGTTTCTAAGCTGAACTATGGCTGGTCCTTCCTTCAGGGTCATGCAATCTAAAATTGCCCTTCAGTCCTCTTATATAAGGCATCATGACGATGAGCTCGTGACTAACTGGTCCATAGTCGTGGATAACCATGATTTCTTCAGTTGGGTGTCTTTTATTTTGCTTTAATGTAACCCTAACATTTAATGTAACATACACACAGAAAAGTATGTAAATTGTAAGGCTGCAGCTTGACATCACTCAGATCACACAGTATCTTATTAAGTGAGAGAGATGCTACAATCCAGGTATGACATAAAAACCTAAATATAGTCTAAGATTTTTACACAGTGTGATCTATGAATGCTATTTTCCTAATGTTTATAAGACATAAAATAAATATTTTATCCAAAGTATTTTATCAAAATATTTTATCAAAGTGTGTAATAAGTATCCATATATGAGCACAAAGGTACATGAGGTAGGTAAGCATAAACTAGAAATAAATATGAAAGTGAAAGTCACTCAGTCGTGTCCAACTCTTTGCAACCCCTTGGACTATACAATCTATAGACTTCTCCAGGCCAGAATACTGGAGTGGATAACCTTTCCCTTCTCCAGGGGATCTTCCCAACCCAGGGATGGAACCCAGGTCTTCCGCATTGCGGGAGGATTCTCTACCAGCTGAGCCAGAAAGGAAGCCCAAGAATGCTGGAGTGGGTAGCCTATCCCTTCTCCAGTGGATCTTCCCGACCCAAGAATCGAACTGGGGTCTCCTGCATTGCAGGCAGATTCTTTACCAACTGAGCTATGAGCGAAGTCACTGCAAAGCTTCCTGAGTTACTTAGCCCTATTACTTTTAACATCTTGTTTGAACCTCTAAAGTAAGAGTAATATATACAACAGCAATAGCTATTGTCCTATATTTTTTAAAAATTTTTATTAATTTATGAATTTTTTGGCCATCCTGGGTCTTCGCTGCTGCTTGGGCTTTTCTCTTGCTGTGGATCAAGACTCTATGGCACATGGGCTTCAGTAGTTGCAGCTCCAGGGTTCTAGAGCACGGGCTCCATAGTTACAGCACACTGACGCAGTTGCTCCATGGTGAAATCTTCCCGGACCAAGGATTGAAACCGTGTCATCTGCATTGGCAGGCAGATTCTTCACCCCTGAGCCACCAAGGAAGCCCTAATATCCTGTATTATAAGACTAAATTTTAGGTATAGATAACATTAAAATGACTAATGTAGCCTATAGAATTTTCACCTTGGTTCGACATTGATGTAAATTACCTGATCTTATGCTTCAATATGGACACAGCACACAACGCTTCCTGAGTGGATCTTGCTTACATTAGATCTAGGCAATGAGAACACCCAGGTGGTTTCACAGGCCCATAAACCCGAAGGTGGGGTCTGGCTTCCTTGTTGGTGGTCAGCAGAATTGCACATGCCGGCAAACCAAGGGGCAGGGGCTCCGGTTCAGAAAACTGAAAGGCCGAAGCACCAAGAACACCATGAAGCAGCTCATCACATCTTGTTTGACCACATCCCCATGGGACCAAAGCATCAACAGATAGTTTTAAGTCATCAAACAATAAAGGACGGTTTGACTAAGCTGTCCTTGAAATGGCAAATTTCACCCTAGCAATTGAGTTCATATAGCTGATCCAAACCAGCATTCCCCAACGTAAAGCACGTCTAAGAACTGGAAAGTGAAATTCAAATTCAACTGAACTGTGGAGAGCTCCAGCTAAAATAAGAATGAAGATACTTTATTTTTTCCCTCTTTTCCGATTGAGGTGGGGTGGGTTTCCAACATACAGAAAAGTTGAAAGAATAAGTATCAGTTCAGTCGCTCAGTTGTGTCCAACTCCTTATGACCCCATGGACTGCAGCCTGCCAGGCTTCCCTGTCCATCACCATCTCCTGGAGCTTGCTCAAGCTCAAGTCTATTGAATCAGTGATGCCATCCAACCACCTTGTCCTCTGTTTTAGCCCTTCTCCTGCCTTCACTCTTTCCCAGCGTCAGGGTCTTTTCCAATGAGTTAGCTCTTTGCATCAGGTGGCCAAAGTTCTGGAGCTTCAGCTTCAGTAGCAGTCCTTTCAATGAATATTGAGAAGAAATATTCACTGAAGAGTTGAATCCTTGAAGAAGAAATACAAATTCAACTGAATTGTATACAGCTCCAGCTGAAATAAAAATGAAGATACTTTATTTTTTCCCTTTTTTTCAGTTGGGATGGGGTAACTTTCCAATATACAGAAAAGTTGAAAGAATGGTACAATGGAAATCCTTATACCTTCCACTTTTGTCATATTCATGTACTCTCTCTTTTTCTCTCAATCTCTCTGCCTCTCTAGGTAGATAGATTGATCAATAGATGTATATAGCTATACCATTTATATTTATGCTTGGCTATGTCATTTGAAACTAAGTTGCAGATATAACAGAAGGATGGGTCATCCCTAAATATTCCAGCAAGAGTCTTCTAAGGCAAGGATAGTCTCCTATCTAAACACAGTTCTATTACAACACCTGAAAAAACTAGTAACCTTTCCTTAAGAGTATCCATATTCAAATTTCCTGAATTGCACTCAGAATGTTTTCATAGCTTTTATTGCCTTGGAATTGCTCATTAATGCTCTTCAGTCAGTCCAGAAGTATCCTCCACCCTTTTTTTCCCCCCTCATTGACCTTGACTTTATAACGAGTCTATGACAGTCATCTTGTGGAATGTCCCACAGTCTGGATTTGCCCAGATTTGTCTAATTAGCCTGTTCATGTCACTGAATTTTTTTCTCCCTCCTCTGTACTTTCTCTGAACCAGAAATTAGGTTCACAGCCTTGGGAGACACAGATAAGACATTTTGGACCATCGTTTGTTGGGGGGGTGTTGACTACTTTTTGCATCCCACTAGGAGGCACACACTGTCAGTCCCGGCTAATTTTGATCACTGATTAAAGGGGTGACTACCAGATCACCCCACTGCAAAGGCACATTTTCTCTTTGCAGTTCACAGTGAAGATGTGGATGGTACTTTGGTGCCATGAACATAAACTGTTCAGTAACCATGACTGAGCAACTGAACTGAATGGAACAATCTCTCACCTAATGGTTTGAGCATCTGTGGATGACCATTGACTGAATGAATGATTATATGTGAGGCTGCAAATTGGTGATTTTTATTTTATTTTTAATATTTATTTATTATTAATTATTAATTTATTTTTAATATTCACTTATTTATTTGGCTGTGCCAGGTCTTAGTTGCAGCCAGGGATCGAAAACAGGCCCCCTGCATTGGGAGCATGAGGTTTTAGCCACCGGACCACCAAGGAAGTTCTGCAAATGGCTGATTTTAAGAAAGTGATGTTTAGAGAAATATATAAGTCCAGATCCTGACAAGAATAAGGTACTTTACCATGCTTCATCCTTGTTGTTCAGTCACTCAGTAGTGTCTGGCTCTTTGCGACCCCGTGGACCGCAGCACTCCAGGCTACCCTGTCCTTCACTGTCTCCTGGAGTTTGCTCAATCTCATGTCCATTGAGTCGGTGATGCCATCCAGCCATCTCATCCTCTGTCGTCCCCTTCTCCTCCTGCCCTCAATCTTTCCCAGCATCAGGGTCTTCTCCAGTAAATCAGCTCCTGTTCAGAGTATTGGAACTTCATCCTAAACTAACACAACAAGGAATTTCTTTTTTGGCCAGAGGATTGGTAGTAATGCCTTAAAAGTCATATAATACATGGTGGTCGTATCTCTCTGAGAATCTGTGCTATAACTGATATTCGCCTACAAACCTCAGCTTCCTCACTCTTGAGATCAGCAAAAGCCTTGACTGAGTAGAAGAGGAAGCACAAACATAGACATAAAACTGTCAGGAAGGACAGCATCTGGGTTAGCAACAAAGGAGCTACATTCTCTAGGTTAGAGAGTACGTCATTTGTGAATGTCTCCAAGGTTAAATAGTCCAAAAGAGGGTTTGCATGCTGTGCTAAGTCACTTCAATCATGTCCAACTGTTTGCAACCCCGTGGACCGTAGCCCACCAGGCTCCTCTGTCCATGGAATTTTCCAACAAGAATATTGGAGTGGGTTGCCATTTCCTACTCCAGGGGGTCGTCCCAACCCAGGGATAGAACCCATGTCTCCTACATCTCTTGCATTGCAGGCGGATTCTTTACCACTGAGCCATCAGAGAAGCTCAAAAGAGGGCTTAAAAATTAATAAAACAATCTATGAAGCACTCATGCCCAACCTCAATGAAAAATCCTTAATTCATAATAGGATATATTTTATTGGAACGCAGGGAGGAGATGGGTAAGAACAAGTTAAGCAGACTGAAAGGTACGCTTGGATGAATCAACTGTAGCTCAACCTAAGCAGACTTGTGGTTGGCTTGGGGGGTACCTGATCACCCTGAGCTCACCCTAGTCCTTCCCTAAGTCTAATTAAACTATGTTTCACATTTCTTAAAGCATTCACGCTCACTTAAAGAAGGGAAATCAACACTGGGGATTTTAAGCAAGTGCTGTAAGTAAATGGCAAACCATTGACATCATTGTAAAAGTGAGACAAGATCAACACTTACATCTTCAGCATAAAAAATTAACCAGAATTAAACACACAAAATCTTATGGGTCCAAAAATCCTGTAACTAAAGGAACAACTCTTAAACAATGAACAGAATGAAGTCAACTATGTTGCAATATCGTGAGAGGATCTATTAGAACAGGGGAAAGGCCAACCGCACCTCGATCCTCAGCTACGGAAAATGGAATTTAGGTTAAACTTTAAATATACTCTTAACAGTCATAACCTCAAGATTATCTTAACAGAAAAAGAAGGCATAGGTCTTTTGAAATAGCAAATATTCTTTGTTAACAAATAAAGCACCCAAAATTTGTAGTAGGCATAGGAGAAGGTATCAATTTAAGTGGCTTAATTCTAATAATCAACCAGCACTCCTGACCAACTATTGAACCAAACTATATATTTTAGAAGAAATAATACTTGTATAAGTTAGACATAAGAAAATCGGATTTCTTGACATGTGCACGTGTGCACGCATGCTAAGTCACTTCAGTCATGTCTGACTCTTTGTGACCCTATGGACTGTAACCCCCCCAGCTCCTCTGTCCATGGGATTCTCCAGGCAAGAATACTGGATTAGGTTGCATTTCCTTCTCCAGGGGATCTTCCCTAACCCAGGGATTGAACCCACGTCTCGGGTCTCTTGCATTGGCAGGTCGGTTCTTTACCATAAGCGCCAACTTTTCTTGGTGGTCGGAAGCCCTTTTCTTGGTGGTCGGAAGCCCTTTTCTTGACATGCTTCCATTTAAAGAATAAGAAGGACAAAAGTCTGGAAAGATGAGGTCGGGACCAAATGGGGGAGGCTTTTTCTAACGGGTCTGTACATTCTCCTGTGGGTATAGTAGGGAGCCGGTGAATGTTGTGGAGCCAGGAGATCATATGAAGAAGGCATTACCAGACAATAACTGGGAACAACTCTCTGAGAAATGCTAATGGCTAATTTGGGGGCATTCAATAAGTGCCAGGTTGGGCGCAGGCCTGGGGGACATTCCCTGTCTCAGCCTCACAGCCCGTCTGCAGCGTGGACACTGCCCCGGGTTTACAAATGAAGAGAAGGCTCAGAGAGCATGTATCTTGCCCAAAGCCACGCTGCTTGCAGATTGTGGAACTATGATTCAAAACAAGTCTGTTGATTCTGAAGCCGGTATAGTTTCCTCTGCCCCAGGCAGTGGCCGTGGAGAAAGGCAGCGCCTGCCCAGACAACAATGCAGAGACCTGTCTCTGTGCATCAGGGACCAAGGGCTGGGCCTAGGGATGGGGACCCCGGGGCACTGGGGTGTCTGCCATCTTTCCAGGGACTGTGCTGACACCAGGGGATCCGTAGCCCCTTGCTCCCTCCCTCCCCACTTTATTTTATTTTTTAAATGAATGCATTTAGTTAGTTTTGGTTGCACTGTGTCTTTGTTGCTGTGTGCCAGCTTTTCTCTAGTTTCAACAAACAGGGTCTACTCCTTGTTGCTGTGTGCGGGCTTTTCATTGCTGTAGCTTCTCTCGCTACCGCACAGGCACAGGCTCTAGGGCGTGCAGGCGTCGGTAGCTGCAGCTCCTGGGCTCTAGAGCACAGGCCAAGCAGTTGTGGTGCCCGGGCTTAGTTGCTCTGGGACATGTGGGATCTTCCTGGACCAAGGATCAAACCCATATCTCCTGCACTGGGCAGGTGGATTCTTTACCATGGAGCCACCAGGGAAGCCCCCTAGCCACTTTCATGACCACAGGACCTTGGAAAAGTCACCTTGCCCTCACTCTCACCCTCTAAAGGCTGGGCAAAGGAATGAAGAAATGGGACATGAGACAGACGTAAGATGGGAATTCAGAGCTAAGGTATTTGGCTCTGACTCTCAAGTGTGTCACTTTAAAATTTCTCTACTCTCACTTCCTTCTTACCTATCAAGCTACCGTTGCTGTCAGCCACTGTTACCACCAGAAGCAGGGATGGGGCAGGTGCACGCAATTGACAGGACTGGGAAGCAGAAGAGCCCTGGGGGGTGGGGTGGGTGATCATTTTTCTGGACTCAGCGTCTAGCTGCACTCAGAATATGTAAAGACTATCTCTTTACGGTGGTTTAAGAATCGAAATGGGAGCCTTCCCTGGTGGCTCAGTGGTAAAGAATCCGCCTGAGAATGCAAGAGACACAGATTCAATTCCTGGTCTGGGAAGATCCCACATGCAGCTAAGCTGGTGCACCATGACTGCTGAGCCCGCACTCTAGAGCCTGGGAGCTGCGACTATGGAAGCCAAGCACCTAGAGCCCGTGCTTGGAGACAAGATGACCCACCGCAGTGAGAAGCCCACCGACTGCAGCTAGAGGGTAGCCCCCGCTGCCCACAACTAGAGACGAGCCCATGCAGCCATGATGAAGATCCAGCATAGGCTAATAAAAAAAAAAATCAAGATGGGATTAGTGACCACTTCTGGGTACAGTTGCACAATCATATTCCCGGGGTTTCTCAAACTTCAATGTGCATATGAATCACCCAGGGATCTTGTTAGAATAAAGGTTCTGATTTAGCAGGTCCAGGGAGGGGCCTGGGGCTCCAGTTCAAGTTCACACCTTGAATAACCAGGAACCAGACCCATGTCAAGGATGAACGTCTGTCAAGTGGCCTCGGAGGTCTTGGTGTGGAGACCATGTGAAGAATGGACTGAAAGCTATTTGGATAAACGACACACTTCGATGTCAATTATTATTTAATTCATCAAGGGTCTGCTGAGTACCCACCAAATGCCTGGCCAATATGGAACACAGAATTCCTGCAAATGACTCTCCGTATCAGAGCCTGGGCTCAAAGAACTGGAGCATCCAGCAGCTAAGCTACCATGAAGACGGGGCCCAGGGCAGAGCTGGGCAGGGAGGCGCTGAGCCGGAATCTCTGGAATTCCTCTTACTCTGTGACCTCGGGCATGACTCCTGCTGCCCGGCATGGGCTCCAGGTGGACCCCAGCCAGGGTGATGCCCCAGAGCAGGAAACGGCGGCCACAGGCATGCCCTCCCCACAGGGCTCCCTCGGCTCCCCGCCAGCCACATGGGAGGCTCCAGCCTGACTAATGGGGTGACAGGCCAGCGCCCCTTCTCGAGATCCATACCGTGTCGCCCATGGTTTAACTTTCTTCCAACTCTGAGAGATCCTGGCATTCTTTCCCTGCTGGCAGGGGAGGCCACATTGGTGGGACGAGGGAGGGAGAGGGGCCTCAGGGCTGGGGTTCCCCAGGGGCAGCAGGGAGACAGCCAGGGTCTGGTGCCAAACAAGCCGGCCACTCAGCCAGGCAGTGACTTTGGGCAAGGGTTTCATCACAAAATGGGATTAATAATGCCAACCTCGGACTTCCCTGGTGGCACAGTGAATAGGAGTCCACCTGCTGATGCAGGGGATGTGGGTTTGATCCCTGCTCTGGGAAGATCCCATGTGCCACAGAACGATTAAGCCTGTGAGCCCCTGGTACTGGGACAGTGTGCCTAGAGTTCAAGAGCTGCAACCGGAGGAGCCACTGCAGTGAGAAGCTCACACACCACAAGGAAGAGGAACCCCCACTTGCCTGTGCAAAGTGCAAGCTCGCCCGTGCAAAGCTGCAAAGAGAACACCCGCGCAAAGCACCAAGGACACTGTGCGACCAAAAACAAACCAAATAATGATACCGACCTCACTGTGTTCTGTGAGAGTGAACCTGGGATTGTGGATGCAAAGTGTCTGGAAGAGGGCTGACCACAGACGCCTCGAGCCTGTTCTTCCTCTTCCCCTTGGCCCTGAGGACAGAGCCCCCCGAGCTGCCCACAGCTTCTCCAGCCTCCCACTCCTGTTCCCCCAAGTCCAACCACATTACTGGGTGGTAGTGGCCTGAACATCCTGTGGGGTGCTGACCACAGGGCCTTTGCCTGGCCATGTGTCTCCCTTTGCCAGCCAGGCTGCCCCCTCTGAACCTGGCCATGCCAGGTCACCTGTAGCCTGGGCACCACCCTCGGGGGCAGGATGGGCAAATGGCAGCCCACGAGCCGTAGTATCCAGCTTGCCACCGGCTGGCTGCATACAGCTGTATCAGAGCAGGGCTGCACTCGTGTGCTGACACGTGGCTGCCTTGTGCTACCGTGATGGGACTGTGCAATCAACATGGGGATGCTATGGCTCTGGACCGTGTGGCACGTTGCGTAGCAATCTTCCAGGAACGCCTCAGGTACATCCCCGTCTCCTCTCTCTAGATAGCCAGCTACCTGAGGGCAGGATGAGGGTCACCCAGCCCTGCCTGGCACGTAGCAAGATTCCAGCCAACCTCAGAGAGGTGAGGTGGGGACACATAAACAAAGGATGCGTGTCTCTGACTTCCTCATCCCCGGGTGGAGTGGTGACCCTTCGAGGGGCTTGAACATACTGGCACAGGATTTGTTTGATGGCCATAAGGCCCCCAGGACCCCAGTAAGCGTATCCAAATGAAAAGGTGACCCAAAGTGGCTTGTCTGGAGGACGAAAAGCTGCATCTCAGCCAGTGCTTCTGAGGATGTCCCCCAGGATGCCCCGGGACTACAAGACAGAGTCCCTGGATAGGCGGACAGCGGGGAAGCCGGCCGGACGCTGTGTGTGCCTTCCTCCATCCGAGGAGAGTCCACAGTCAGATTCTGTAAAGAGGGAAGCCCAGAGACCACATCAGCGTGTCGTGAACTGGTAGTGGTTTTAGGCATGAAGCTTCCAGCAGCTGTCTGTTCCTCTTTCCCTGGAGGGTCAGAACTGAGCCTTCCTCCAGGGGCAGCACCTTCACCCCGCAGTCGTATTTTACTTGGTCTCAGTCATTTCTTTGAAGCAGCAAGGTGGATTTCGTGGTGTCCTAGAGAGAGCCCTGGACAGGGTGATGGAGCCATAGGGACCCAGTCCTGCCACTGCTGGTCCAGGGACACAAAAGTGCAGTGCGTAGGCTAAGTCAAGCAGAATCCAGTGCTGCTTCCAGCTCCGTAATTCTGCAACTCGGATTTGTTCTCCCTTTGGTTTGGGAATACAGGAGTCCCTTCTGGTGCCTGGGACTGCGGTGCCAGGGTCCCAGGGAGACGGAAGTGGTGTGTGTTCCCCAAGGCAGCCTGCACCCTCTGCTTCTATCTTCCTGCACCCTCTCTGCTTCTCTTGCTCATAGACCCCACTCGCCAGGCTACAGTAATGGGCCCACGACCCAGGCTAGGCCGGTCCCCAGGATGTTTCTGTGGTGTCGGGTTATGAGAACTGTCCTGTCTGTGTCCCCTGGAGGCAAGAAGAGCCACCTGAGGGGCCCCGTCACACAGAGAGAAGGGGACAGACGGTGAGCAAAGACCAGCGCCTGCAGCCTGGTAGGCCAGCTTACCGGCTCCCTTGTCAATAAATCCCCTTGTCCTGAAGTCCAAGCATGGACCGGACCTCCCCAGCACACGGCTGAGTCCTGCCTTCTCTCCGGGCTTCAGGTAGTTCAAGGCCCAAGGCCCCCTCCCTGACACCCTTTCCGGAAGAGCCTTTGCTGGGCCAAGTTGCAGAGTAGCTACACAAGGGACTCAAGTCAGGCTGGACTACATCCTGGTTTGTCATTTACTAGTCATGTGACATTCAGCTCTCAGAGCCTCTGTTTCCTCATCTGCAAAACGGGTGCGATCCCAGCCTCTCCCTCCCAGGGCACGTGTCAAGGGTCTGCCTGTGGAGTGTCGTGTAAGACGTGGCTGTTTATACTCTCCCTGGGAACTCAGACTGTCTCTGTTGCAACCCAGGAAGTTTAGACTCGATGAAAACCCACTCTCCCTTCAGCAAGGCAGGGCGTGAGCACATCTATCAACAGTTGTGTTTAGCTTTTTGTCCAGCTCCAGCCGGATAGGACCACTTCAGATGCATTTTTTGTTTATTGCTTTACCTTGAATCACTTATAGGAATTGGGCACTTGGGCACCACTTCCTGTTTAGGACGCACAGAATGCTGAAGAGAAACGGTGCGGGTTAGCCTCTCCAACCCTCCACCCCCTGGACCATCCTCCCCAACCCTGCCCGCACAGCTGGGTGGCCCCAGGGTGGTCTGAGAAAGATCCAGGAGCTGGGCTGCCAGGTGGGGACGTACAGGCAGCCCTGCCCCACCCCCACCCTCTGTTCCCATCTGTATCCTTTATGAAGGATTGGATTTCATTCCCAATTAATGGATGAGAAAAGTGACCTGGAGACGAATGCCCAGGGGCTTAGTCTGACTTATGGACCATGTCCACGCTAATACAGGCAGTCAGAGAGACTGTGGGCTGATATATTCCAGATACGTGCCCGTCCGTCCCACCTGCCTCCTGTTGCCTCTCTCGGGGGGAACACCCCTGGCAGGACTGCCACCTCCCACCCCCCTCAACAGAAGCACAACTTCCTGACCCCCCACCCTGGACTGGCAGAGTATCGCTGAGGGGGTGCCCATCCCCACCGCCATCACCAGCAAAGCGGGACTCCTGGCGCGGTGGGAGGTCAGTCCACGGGGCCAAGTGTATTGACTCTGGCAAGGACACGCCTTTGGCATCTTGGGGATGGAAAAAGAGTGACCAGTCCAGGCCCAGCAGGGTGGGGGCAGGTGGGGAGGGCAAAGCCCGTCCAGCAGCTCCCAGCTTTTTGGTGCCCACGCCCTCCTCCCCGCCCGGGGGGATTCCCAGGAGCTGAGATGCCCAGGAGGAGGGGTGGGTAGTCACAGGATGTAGGGACGGGGTCTTCTCTTCCCATCCCTGTGGGACCCGAGCCGGAGGAAATAGGACACACAAGTTTCAGGAACTTTCTGGGGTGACAGGGGCCGGCTGGGAGGCTCCGCCTTGAGGACACGGAGAATGCCCGGTGGCAATGGCTCCAGGGGCCACGTGGCCCACCACAAGGGCACCCCTCTGGCCAGCACGCTGCGACAGTTGGCTTCTGATGCGATGTGGGTTCTGCTGGGAGCAGGACAGACAAAAACATCAACAAACTTAATTCTCCCTGCAGTTGCCGCCTGCCAGCGGCTGCTGTGGGCTCTTGGCTTGCTGGCTGACAGGTGACCAGAGCCCTCTGCTCCGTGCTGTCGTGGCTGAGCCCAGCTTCTATTTCGGGGGACCTCAACGGGCTCCCTCCAGTACCGTGAGCAATTCTGTGGTCACAGGCGAGTCCTCTCTGGGCCTCTGTCTGCTGCTCCGGGAATTGGGTCCAAAACCGTCTGCATCTTGCTCCTAAGCTACCACCTTTGTGAACAGCAGTGAGCATGTACCTGAAAGAGCTTTGTGAGAGACCACGCACAGAATCAGTTATTACTAATTAGTTATGTTAGTTATACATGAAATTAGTTATTACCATAATCACATGCTGTCTGCAAGGCGGGCTCACCCCGGAAGCATTTGGCATCTCCTGATTGAGCCCCCTTCCCCTCTATCTCCTTTCCAAGCACTCAGCATCCTTGGGTACCACAGCCTCGGACGGTGCCATGGGGACCACATGGTCAGAGCCACCCTGCAGGAGAAGCTTCACCCTTCAGACTCAGATCTCCTTTCATGCCCCATTGAGGTTAAGGGCAGGGAAGCTGTCTTCTCTCCCAGCCTCATGCTGCCCCGAGCTGTCCTTGGTCCCCGTCTCCCTTGCTCTTCAAGGAGCAAGGGTTCTGGAATCACCTCTGCCCTTCAGCACCACCCACCCAACCCCTGACCCTTTTGCCCTCTGCCAGCCTGGGACCAATAGCTTACCACAATGCCCATGAATATGCTAGAAATACTCTTTGTTCCAAATCCAGGCTTGGACCTGACCCCTCAACATTTCCTCCAGAGGGGTTCCCTGACTCCCTTGCTTTCAAATATTATTTCAGAGCAGTCGCTTCTCGAATTGTCAGCTTATAACCTCTCCTCTGCTGGGAACCCTATGGGAAGAGCGTTTTTTAAAAGTTGGCATCAAAATGCTTTGTAATCTGATTATTTTCCTTTTAAAAATTTTATAGCCTTTATTTTTATTTTTTGTAAACATATAGTTGATGCACAGTGGTGTGTTAATTTCTGCTGTATAATAAAGCGATTCAGTTATACACATATGTACATTTTCTCTATGTTCTTTTCCATGATGGTTTATCATAGGATACTGAATAGAGTTCCCTGGGCTGTACACGAGGACCCTGTTGTTTATCCATTCTCTACATGATAGCTTGCATCTGCTAATCCCAAACTCCCAACCCATCCCTTCCTTCCTTCCTTCTGGCGATCACCAGTCTGTTCTCTATGTCTATGAGTCTTTATATTTCATCAGTTCAGTTCAGTTGCTCAGTCGTGTCCGACTCTTTGGGACCCCATGTACTGCAGCACGCCAGGCCTCCCTGTCCATCACCAACTCCCGGAGTCTACCCAAACTCGTGTCCATTGAGTCGGTGATGCCATCCAATAATCTCATCCTCTGTCATCCCCTTCTTCTCCTGCCTTCAATCTTTCCCAGTATCAGGGTCTTTTCAAATGAGTTAGCTCTTCACATCAGGTAGCCAAAGTATTGGAGTTTCAGCTTCAACATCAGTCCTTCCAATGAACACTCAGGACTAATCTCCTTTAGGATGGACTGGTTGGATCTCCTTGCAGTCCAAGGGACTCTCAAGAGTCTTCTCCAACACCACAGTTCAAAAGCATCAATTCTTTGGTGCTCAGCTTTCTTTATAATCCAACTCTCGCATCCATACATGACTACTGGAAAAACCATAGCCTTGACTATCTGGACCTTTGTTGGCAAAGTAATGTCTCTGCTTTTTAATATGCTGTCTAGGCTGGTCATAACTTTCCTGCCAAGGAGTAAGTGTCTTTTAATTTCATGGCTACAGTCACCATCTGCAGTGATTTTGGAGCCCAAAAAAATAGTCTGTCACTGTTTCCACTGTTTCCCCATCTATTTCCCATGAAGTGATGGGACCGGATACCATGATCTTAGTTTTCTGAATGTTGAGTTTAAGCCAACTTTTTCCCTCTCCTCTTTCACTTTCATCAAGAGGCTCTTTAGTTCTTCACTTTCTGCCATAAGGGTGGTGTCATCCGTGTATCTGAGGTTATTGATATTTCTCCCAGCAATCTTGATTCCAGCTTATGCTTCATCCAGCCCAGCGTTTCTCATGATGTGTTCTCCACATAAGTTAAATAAGCTGGGTGACAATGTACAGCCTTGACGTACTCCCTTTCCTATTTGGAACCAGTCTGTTGTTCCATGTCCAGTTCTAACTGTTGCTTCCTGACCTGTATACAGATTTCTCAAGAGGTAGGTCAGGTGGTCTGGTATTCCCATCTCTTTTAGAATTTTCCACAGTTTATTGTGATCCACACAGTCAAAGGCTTTGGCATAGTCAAGAAAGCAGAAATAGATGTTTTTCTGGAACTCTCTTGCTTTTTCGATGATCCAACGGATGTTGGCAATTTGATCTCTGGCTCCTCTGCCTTTTCTAAACCCAGCTTGAGCATCTGGAAATTCACGGTTCATGTATTGCTGAAGCCTGGCTTGGAGAATTTAGAGCATTAACTAGTGTGTGAGATAAGTGTACTTGTGTGGTAGTTTGAGCATTCTTTGGCATTGCCTTTCTTAGGGACTGGAGTGAAAACTGATCTTTTCCAGTGCTGTGGCCACTGCTGAGTTTTCCAAATTTGCTGGCATATTGAGTGCAGCACTTTCACAGCATCATCTTTTAGGATTTGAAATAGCTCAACTAGAATTCCATCACCTCCACTAGCTTTGTTCGTAGTGATGCTTTCTAAGGCCCACTTGACTTCGCATTCCAGGATGTCTGGCTCTAGGTGAGTGATCACACCATCGTGATTATCTGGGTCGTGAAGATCCTTTTTGTACAGTTCTTCTGTGTATTCTTGCCACCTCTTCTTAATATCTTCTGCTTCTGTTAGGTCTGGTTCTATTTCATAGATAAGTTCATTTTGTCATATTTTAGATTCCACATATAAGTGATATCATATGGCATTTGTCTTTCTCTGTCTGATTTTCTTCACTTAGTATGATAATCTCTAGGTCCTTTCATGTTGCTGCAAATGACATTATTTCATTCTCTTTGTGTGCTAAGTTGCTTCAGTCACGTCCGACTCTTTGCCACCCTGTGGACTGTAGACTGCCAGACTCCTCTGTCCGTGGGATTCTCCAGGCAAGAATATTGGAAGGGGCTGCTATGCCCTCCTCCAGGGAATCTTCCCAACCCAGGGATTGAACCCCGAGTCTCTTATGTCTCCTGCATTGGCAGGCGGATTCTTTACCACTAGCGCCACCTGTGAAAGTCGCTCATTCATGAACTGAGCTACACCATGGACTATCCAGTTGATGGAATTCTGCAGGCCAGAATACTGGTGTGGGTAGCCTTTCCCTTCTCCAGGGGATCTTCCCAACCCAAAAATCGAACCCAGGTCTCCTGCACTATAGGCGGATTCTTTACCAACTGAGCTCTCAGGGACGTGCCATCTGAGAAGCCCCAGTTCAGTTGCTGATGGACAATTATAACCCGGTTACTTCTTCACTTTCCAAAGTAGTTTCTATCCTAAGCACATCAAGTAGGACCTTGAGAATGGGTGGGTCTGTGCCCTTGACCTGTTGCTGTTGTGATGCGGTGCCCCCAAAGGTCTTTCTTTCACATTGGAAGGTGGGTCAGACTGTTCAGGTCAACAAGTGGGTGTTCAGTGCTCTGTGTTCTGGCAGCTTCCCTCCATTTCTAAGAAAAGCTGTGGCCTGGGCCATTCCTGAATCACACAGTGAGATAGGACAAGTGACATTTGGGATGGGATTAAAGCCATCAATCTAGAGTCAAACAGGAAACCCTGTGCCCCTCAGATAAAGGGCACCTGGAAAAAAATCTGATGTCAGATTTGTTCAGATTGGTGCAAACCCCTCAGAGGGGAAAGAAATGCACGATCAGTCAGGATGAGCTAAGAGCGCATCCCCTAGAAAACACATCACTTCCCTGGGGTGGAGGAGACGGGCACTGTGGAGGCCACACCAGAGCTAGATTCACCGGGCAAAAATGCTCCACTCAGGAAGAGGCCGTGGGCAGGGAGCCTGGGATGCTGCAGCTGGAGGGGGTCCAGCGGAAACTGGGTGTTCCTGTCACCCTGGAAAGATGCAGTTCCCCCTCGGTGACCGTGATGTTCTGGTTGCCCAGAACAGCCTCGCCCACCCAACAGTGTTGGTTGAGGTCATGGGAAGTGTGGCGGGCTTTGATGCTCTCTGAGTGCCTGTCCCAGGCACAGCCAGGACTTGACACCTAGGAGTCAGTTTGGGTAGTTTTGTAGCCTCTTAATTTGGTGATAACTGCTGTTGTTATTTTAAAACAAAAGGGAAATGACCAGAAAGGCTAAAAGAAAACAACTCAAGTATATGCTTCTGATGAGTCCGTCAGGTTGGGTGACTCTGGATACAGTACGATGTCACCCCCTCAGCCTCACCTCCCCCACCCCACCCCGCCATCACCCCGATGGCGACTCTGATGGCCACTTCGGAGGCTCGTGTACCTAAACTAATGGACCACAGACACCCTTACAATCCCAAGATGCCGATAGAATCCTTATAGATACTGATTGATAGGTGCGCATGCTCAGTCACTCTATCATGTCCTATTCTTTGTGACCCCATGGACTGTAGCCCTCCAGGCTCGTCTATCCAATTCTCCAGACAAGAATACTGGAGTGGGTTGCTATTTCCTTCTCCAGGAGATCTTCCTGATGCAGGGATGAAACCCGGGTCTCCTGCACTGGCAGGTGGATTCTTAACCACTGTGCCACCTGGGAAGCCAGATTAGGTAGGAGGGACATGTGTAAACGTAGGCTGTGGTGGATGGTTTCACAGACCAGCTAATCTCTGCCCCCAAAACCTGGATTCTTGGTGTCATTTGAAAAAAATATTCAAATGTTAGAGATGATTACACATCAACTGAAATCAACTTATAAAACAAGCTTATGTCTATCTCTTTAAATAGGATATAATCTTGTTATATTTAAAATCAATTTAGAAAATACCATTAGAGGTAAAATTTATTGTTCACAATTTGTCAAATGCACATACATAAATATAATATTGTTATGCCATTCTGTATCAGAAATGGCCACCTTTTGAATTTTCAAGTAAATATTTCTAGAAATAATCAACATTTTTAGAAAAGTTTTATTTACAGAAAAATTAAGCAGAAAATGGAGTTTACCGATATCTCTGTCTCTTCCTGTATTATTATCTTACATTTAGTGTGGCACTATGCAGTATTATTTTGAAATAATCTCCAACTTACAGAAAAGTTGTGAGAGTAGGTCATAACATTCGAATACACCCTGGTGTATGATTCGTACAAGAACAGCCATTTTTCAGGGCACTTCCTGGACGTTGGGCCTGTCCTGTTTGGCAAGTCACCAGAACAGCAGGCCAGCAGGAGAATATGGTCTGGATGAAGGTATAGAGAGTACATGTCTAATGACACCATGTCAGATCCACTGTGATTTTTATCCCATCCCTGAAAAACCAGATATTAACCCAAGTTAAACCTTCTTAAAACGTACACAACATTTCTGCTTTCTGGTGCCAAGCCATCTTGTCATAAGCCTCTTGTCCATTTCTCTCTTTGAGTTTTCAGACATTGCATTATTTCTTACTCAGCTGATTGGGGTCTCAGTGATGTCCCTGTTCTCGAGCCCATCTTGGGTGATAAGGGGTCAGGGCTGGTGACTCACGATTTGCAGGGGAGGGGCCGCTGCAGAAACAGTATCAGCTGGACAGCCTTGTAGGAATTCTGTAGGAATGTTTCCTTCCTGTTCCCTGAGCCCACTTGGTCTCCGTGTTATCTGTGCCTGAGTTTTATTTTTCTTCCTTGAAAGCAAAAACTTTCGATACAATTTTCCCAGGATGTGATTTCACCAAGATTACTTTTCATTTCTCTTTTTTCTCGGCAGTCATCTTGTGACTGAAAAATCAAGGCTCCCATTGTCATCAGAGTGGAGTCTCTACTCCCACCTTCTCACTGTTAGCCTTTCCCAGAGCTCAGGAAAGAGAAAAGCACCCTCTTGCTTGGTAGGAACACAAAGACCCGTTCTTAGGACCCGGGTATTTGTGGGTATGAGTCATTGGATTGTGTTTCGGGGCACAAAGCTCGGGGCACCTGCTGGCGACCGGGAAAACTCTCCCTTCTCAATCCCCGGTGCTAAGTCTACCTCAAGACACCAGGCCAGCCTGGGTCCAGCAGACAGGTCCTCCCCACCGGAGCCCACTTTGAAGTTTAACGGATCAAATAGGCATTTTAACTGGGGCCTGAAAACCTAAGGGATCATGTTTCTTTTTTAAAATTTTTATGTTATATTCGAGTATTTGGGCTTCCCCCAGGTGGTGCTAGTGGTAAAGAATCCACCTGCCAATGCAGGAGACTAAGAGATGTGGGATGCCTGAATGGGGAAGATCCCCTGGAGGAGGGCGTGGCAACCCACTCTAGTGTTCTTGCCTGGGAAATCCCAAGGACAGAGGAGCCTGGAGGGCTGCAGTCCGTGGGGTAACGAAGAGTCGGACATGACTAAAGTGACTTAGCAAGCATGCATAGTTGATTTGCAGTGTTGTGTTAGTTTCAGGTGTCCAGCAAAGTGATTCAGTTATACATATATCCATTCTTTTTCAGCCTGCTTTCCCATATAGGTCATTATAGAGTATTGAGTAGAGGTCCCTGTACTATACAGCTGGTCCCTGTTTTATCTATTTTACATATAGCAGTGTATGGATGTCAATCCCATGCTCCTCATCTATCCCCCACCACGTTTCCCCTTTGGGAACCATAGGTTTATTTTCAAAATCTGTGAGTCTATTTCTGTTTTATAAATAAGTTCATTTGTATGCATTTTTTTTTTTAGATTCCACATATAAGTGCTATCATATGGGTATTTTTCTTTCTCAATCTGACTTATTTCACTTAATAAGACCATCTCTAGGTCTATCCAAGTTGCTGCAAATGGCATTATTTCATTCTTTTTTATGGCCAAGTAATATTCCATTGTATATATGTACCAAGGGATCACGTTTCTATGGATGGAATTGCAGGCACCCTGACAGGGAAGGGGGCTGGGCTGGGGAGGGGAGGATCTCTCTACCGGCCTGTTTAGTCACATCCTGCCCCTCACCCCCTCCCCGGTAGGGTCTCTGCCTAGGCTTTTTCTGCCTGTGGTCTCTATGTGATTGCTCCATCCTCTACAGGAGCCCAAACTAAAGTACTATTTCTACCACCCCGACCCCTGCTGAACCAAAATGCCAACCTCCCCCAAAACCCTCCAAGCCTCATTCTGGCAAAGTAGACTATCTGGTGGCACTCCCCACCCCCTACCCCTGCCCGCTGTAGCTTGTCTGATGCTGGTCTGCAGCTTGCCTGGCTCCAACGCACCAGGATATGCCTTATGTGGTCCCCCACTGCCCCTCTCCTGTAACAGCCGTTGGCAGGGCTCTGGTTTGACTAAAATGTAGAAGACTGGTTCAACCTTGGCCATGCTAGCCTTATTTTCCAAACCCTGAGTCAGCTCTCATCGCTTGATAAACACAAGCATGTTTAGAATTAGATACAGGACACCTGGCCGGTCATCCCACACACTCTCCTCGGCCAGCCCTCAGCATCTTTTCCAGCATCCTTCCTCGTCCTCCTCTCTCACCCTCATGGTGCCTGGTCTCCGCTAGACATCGACATAACAGATGCCACCGACTGCACCCTGTGATGTGCCAGGGATCTTGCGTGCTTTGTCTCTAATCCATACATGACCTCAGACGTGAAAGCTCAGCATCATTGAAAAACTTGACTGAGGTCACATCCCTCATGCCCGGTACAGCTGATTCAAGTGTCTGCCTTTCCCTACATGGCTCGGCCCTGACTTATGAGTCCTCTGCAGGGGGTTACCAAATCCAACGGGGCATTTACGATTAAGAGCAAACTCCAGAACACTAAAACATTTCCCAGTGTCGGGGTGGGCGGGGAGGGATGGAGTTTCCAGCATAGGCAGCCTCGTAGAGTCAGAGTATCAACTCAGCACCCCCACCTGTATCCCCTAGCCCAACAAGAGATCTCGGGAGCTGAAAAGACCTTAGTAATCAAGGGTTCACTTTATAAAGAAGTGAAATGATTTCCCCCGGGGCGGCGGTGCTAGGAGTGGCTCACTCCAGGCTGGGGCACTTTGCACTGCAGGTGTCCAGGTGGGACCTGCTTACCTCTGCTAACCTGTCCCCACCCCAGCCCCAGGTGCTCCAGCCCGCAGGGCGGCTGGCCTGCCTGACCTGCTGTTTCAATCTCCTGTATCCAGAGGGGCAGAGTGACTGCTGGAGATTCCAGAAGAACCCCATCCACTCCCTGCGTCTTTGTTTAGAATTGTAAATGCCTCTCTCTCCCCTCTGGGGCTTTGAGCTAAGGGTCCCTTTAACGATGCTGAGACTAGGGTTTGAAAGCAAGATGGTTCTTCAGGTTCCCCTCCAACATCCGGCTCCCAAATTCCTGTGATTCGCCGATGACATCAGGACCATGAATAATCAGCTTGGGCCCGAGCCAGGATGGGCTGGGCTGTTTCCATGGGGGAAATTCCTCCCCCTCTTTATGAAAAGAGGCCCGCCCCAGCTTGGCTCCTGCGGGGCCCAGTGTCCACTGGGCATCCTCCTGCCGCAGAGAAGCCCGCCCACCCGGGGCCAGCGACCCCACCCCCTGCCTTGAAATTTAAAGGAGGCTGGAGCCCTGCAGGGAGAGCGAGCCAAGGTCCTACAGAGCCGGGCGCTGAAGACAACGCCTCTGGAGGAGGGAGAAGGCTCCAGCGCGGTAGGTTGGATTCTGTGCCTCTCTGTCCCTGGCTCCTCTTCTCTCTCTTAAAAGTCTTTCTGAGCCACTGAAGGAATGTCTGCACCCAGAGGGGTGACTTGGTAACTCAGGCCAAACCTGGGGTTCACTAGAATCCGCGTCCGCAGGGAGGTTTCTTTTTGAACGTGCATCCCACTGGGATGGGCTGAAGCGTTCGCGGGGGCGGCGGTCAGGGCAAGAGAGAGGGCACTAGGGCTGTGTCTCCTGAAGTAGAAATCTGTGCACGCACAGGGGAAAGTGAAAAGGGTGATCCAGACACCCTCTGAGTAGACGGTGGGCACTGCTCGTGAATCACCGGCAAGAAACGCCAGACGGGACGATGGGGTCAGAGCCCAGAGGGTCCTGGGGGTGGTCTGAGCCCACGGGGAAACTGAGGCGGGGCAGGGCAAGGAGAGACTTGCCCACAGAGGATTCACCAGATGGGAAGTGCTGGGTGAGAGGAAGAGGGGAAACCATCAGAGTGAAGCCTCCGGTCTCCCTCCGTGGCTGGGTTTTGTCCTGTGGCTTTTTGCCCAGGATGCGAGGGGCGGCCTCTTTGAGGACTTTTCCAATTAAGAGGGAAATAGCACAGAGTCCTCTCTTCCCCAAGCTCTCTACAGGGACTGTATTGGGCTTTCTAGGCTTTCACTGTTATTATCTTTATTTTCTTAACTTCCCAGGGAGGGAGAGAGGGAGGGAAGGAAGACACTCTCAGGTAACTGATGACAAGCTGAAGCCCAAACCAGTGTGGTGGCGGTGACTGATGTGGGTGGCAGTGGTGGCCTCCCGCAGCTGGTGGATGATAGAAAAACATTACGTGTGTGTGTGTGTGTGTGTGTGTGTGTGTGTGTGTGCTCGCAAGCCCATGAAGAAATTCTGAAATACAGCCGCTAAGTGGAGTTTCCTCAGAAGGGCTTCCTAGCAAGTCTTGCCCGGGGGCAGGAGACGTCCCAGGATCTGGACGCTGACTGGTCCAGAATCAATAGATGACGGTCAGAGGAGCTACCGGCTAAGTACTTCCCGTGAGAGCAAAGCCAGACCCGGCGCCAGCAGAGACGCCGCGAATACTGAAATAGGAAGAGCTCCATCCCATCAACTGATTGCACCTAAAATGGTCTCAGAGACGCCAGCCTGCAATCACTGGCTCTTGTCATGAGCAAGCAAGAGGCTGCTCTCTGCCCGAATGTTCCAGGCTCTGTGCGGACGCTCGGTTTATCTCATAAACCGTCAGATCAGATTCTACCAGCAACGCTGCTCTCTGTGGCTTCCGCACTGGCCCAGGACGGTTCCTGCTTCCGGAGGAACAGAAATGATCCCATGATTAGTTTTCGCTCTTGGAGGCAGGACTCGGGGACCTGGGGACCTAGCATGTTGGTGATCAGAGCTGGTGATCAGTACGTTTCAAACGATCGTAAAGAGCAACCCAGCCAGGCCCCTGGTGGTGTGACTTGAAGCCGTCATCACCATGAAAGGCTTGTTGTAAGTGGGTGACCAGGACACAGGCCATCTGGGAAGTCACTGCCCAGGTGGGGCCTGGCTCTACTTCACCTCCAGGTGTTCTGGTCCTGTCTGGGGTTTTACAGCAGCATGGGGGGCCCTTGGGCTAGACTGTCATTTGAGAGAAGAAGAGTTGGCTTTAAACTTCCAAAGCTTCCAAAGGGTGGGCAGGCTCTCTTGGATCAGAGGCCGAGGGGACAACATGGTTCATGGCATGAATAGTAGGCTTGCTGTGTGTGCCAAGTCACTACAGTCGTGTCCGACTCTGTGTGGCCCTATGGACTATAGCCCGCCAGGCTCCTCTGTCCATGGGATTCTCCAGGCAAGAATACTGGAGTGGGTTGCCTTCCTGCAGGGGATTTTCCCACCCAGGGATCGAACCAGCATCTCTTAATGTCTCCTGCACTGGCAGGTAGGTTCTTTACTGCTAGCGCCACCTGGGAAGCCCAACAGTAGGCTTAGTTGCCGTCAAAACTCAAAATCCATGTGCTTCTCTGAATACTGAATATCTGGGGGAGGGAGGAGGGAACATCTGTTTCTTGAGTTGAAGTGTTCAGTTTCAATGACTCCTGGGCATGTGCAGTCTCAGAATGAAATCCCTGCTTCCTACGAGTGATTTTCCGCCTTGTTCTGATACGATGGCCAGGGTGGACAATGAGTGATGAGAATATTCTGTTCATTCCTCCTTTGGGCTGTTCTCTTTGCACAGAGAAAACCTGTGTCCCTAGTTCAGGTGGTAAACCTCACCCTAGCTAACCAGCTCACAAAACCAAGGGCTGAGTCTCCAGTGGAGCCAGAGTAAAAGGTGAGGAGGATTTAGACTCAGAAAGTTCAAGCTAGAAAGAATCTTCTGAACCATCTGCCCTGGTCCAACCCCCAGGTCCAGGCACATGGTCTCCTGCTATTGGCTTAAGTGTCTCCTTACATATTAAGGAGAGCACCTTTTCTTAGTCATACTTTGGGCATTTTATACTCCACTTTCCCGCCTGGGAAAAAGACTTCTATAGAAGGGCATAGAAGGATAGATAAACAAACCTCCTGATCGCCTGAAAGTTGAGACTTTGGACAAAGGGAAAAGGAACCAGGTGCTGGGCCCACAGCAGGCATTTTATAAACAGTTTTGAAGGCACAACCTAGGCAAGTTCTGGTTTTGATCATGATTCTCCAGAAAGTGATAGAGGAGGTTCTTCCTGGTGAACTGGTACAACTGAGGGGGGTCTTCAGCGGCTGCCCACAACATCCATGCCAACATCTGTGATCTGGAGGGTGAGTCTTGGCCACAAGTCCAGATGAGCTGCACAGGATGGCTATGTGGTGCCCCACAGTGGCTTGGAGAGGTTTGTTTGGGACTTGGCCTACAAGACCTGATTGCACTTGGAGCCACTGAAAGCCTACTTCAGTATCACGCTGAACCCAGATACTGGAGCCCTTGGCATTGAGATCATTTCCTGCTTATTGAAAGTAAAAGTGAAGTCACTCAGTTGTGTCCGACTCTTTTCAACCCTGTGGACTGTAGCGTGCTAGGCTCCTTCATCCATGGGATTTTCCAGGCAAGAGTACTGGAGTGGGTTGCCATTTCCTTCTCCAAGGGATCTTCCCGACCCAGGGATCGAACCCAGGTCTCCCGCGTTGTAGGCAGACGCTTTACTGTCTGAGCCACCAGGGAAGTCTTATTCTGTTTATTACATGGCCGTAAATATTCTCTTAGCTTACAATTAGACGTTAGAGAATCCAAGGTGACCTCCTCTGAGATGCCTACATCCTTAGAGCTCTTGGGCTTTTCAAGCCATACTTCCTCCTAGGGATGCCCTCCTAGGGGCACCCTCTTTGGGGCACCCTCCACGAAGGGAGAGCCTGGGGTGTGTGACTCGCACTGCTTTGCACAAGGAAAGGTGTTTGTGCTGAAGGTTAAGGGGCTCTGGCTGCTAGCTGCTGTGGGACCCCAAACAATGGTCCCATTTTAGGGCTTTGTCAGTGACACCCCTCCAGAGCTTGGCTCACTCCCACTTTGGTTTGATAAACAGACTGCATAGCATCCATTCCAGAAACCCGACCAGCCCCCACCTCATCCCCTCCTTCATATCCCGGTAGGACCCCTTCTTCCTCTGCCCGCTCACCTCCAGCTCCTACCCCACTTCCGCACAGCACAGAGCTGGTGGCACCGAGCTAGGGTTGGCTAGCTATTTGTCTGTCCCCTGCCGAGGCTGTGAGGTTTTTATAATTTTATTTTATTTTTGGTTGCGCCGGCTCTTGGTTGCCTCACTCGGACTTCATCTAGTTGTGAGCGAGGGCTCCTCCTTGTTGCAGGGCATGGATTTCTCACTGTGGTGGCTTCTCTCGTTGTGGAACATGGGCTTCAGGGCATGTGGGCATCAATAGTTGCAGCTCATGGGTTCTAGAGCTTAGTTGCTCCAGGGCAAGTGGGATCTTAGTTTCCGGACCAGGGATCAAACTTCACATACCCTGCGTTGGCAAGTGGATTCTTATCCACTGGGCCGCCAGGGAAGTCCTAGGCTCTGAGGTGTTGAGGATGGAGCTTCTGTGTCTTCATACCACAGACTCATGCCTGGGGCACAGTTGGTGCTCTTGCGTGGTGGTGCTACAGAGTAAGTCATCGCCTGTGAACTCAGGAAGGAGCAGACTAGAGAGCGGGGCTTCCGGTTGAGGTGGATGGGATGAGAGATCTGACGGATACCAGGAGGATGACCCCCAAGCCCTTTGGTTAGAGATCTTTGCAGGGACAGTTCCTTGAATGTGTGGGGAGCAGGCTTGGTAGGAAGCTAAACCCAGCAAACTGCTAGGAATAATCTGAAACAGAAAGCCCACCAGCCTCTGGCTTTTGCTGGCTATTCACAGGTCATCCTGTTCACAGGAAAGAGGAACTTGATTTATTTGGCAGCAAGAGCCTAGGCCTGCCACATGAGCTGGGGAGAAAGAGGGGGCTTTGGCTTTGTTTTGTTTTCTGAGAAGCTCTGGTTTCCTCCTTTTTCTTGCCTCATGTCTCTGGTTTTCAAAGACATGTGTGGTCCGCATCAGATGGCCCTTATCAGCATCGAGGGCCTGACCTTCCAGCTGCCTTGGCCGCAACCTCCAGCTTCCTCTGAGAGTCCTGAATAGCCCTGGCATGTGTGGTGTAAATAGGTCTGGGAAAGGCAAACAAAAAAAAAAGATTGAAAATAGGATAAAAGACACTACCCTGTGATCCGGGAAGTACGGGCTCCTGTTAATACTGATCTGTGCGTATAGACGAAGGGCAGGAAACTTGATTTCAGTCATCAAGAATCTGGGTACAGGTCATCGCAAGATGTTCGGATGATCTGGGAGGCGGGATTTGGTATTAACACTTGAACTCGATGATGACCCCATAGAACTTGGCTTCCTGTCTACTCAATGTTCCAGGGAGAGGCTGTAAACTTTGGCCTTCCTTCTAAGGGCACTCCTGGCAGTAAGGACAGTTAACTGTGCCATGCACTAGCTCTTAAAAGAGGCTTTACCTGCTTCTTTCCTAATTGCCAGCACTGTCCAGCTGGTGGAAAGGACTGGACCACTAGAAAACTGGGAACACACACGGCCGATAAGAAGAGGCTGGAGGGACTATGCTCCTTGCATTCCGATTGCTGCTCCTCTCCATCAACAACTCTGAGCACATTCAGAACACAACAGTCTAGCATCAGGACCCAGTAAGAGCTGTGGAAAGAGCGACTGGGGGTTTTCTATAGAGCCAGTTGTCCTGAGTCCCAACGCCTCCCTTTAGATGTGTTGCGTGACAGCAGGTTCATTACATGTTTTTTTTGAAGTTCGATTCTCTCATCCATTAAACAAGAGATAATATTGACTTAAATGATTTAGTGGTTGCCTGACAAGCGTCAGCACTCCAGGACCTGATGAGTAAATGGCATTCATCCAGACGCATTTCTCAAAACTGTGCTATCACGTCACTTTCATGTGAGTCTCATAAAAGGTGGACAGATTCCGAATAGGGTGATACGATGAATGTTTCCGATCATCTTTCCTGATTCAAGTGTGTTGAAATCTGGAGGAGAGACTGCAGAATTACTGGGTGATGGCGTATTTCATTACTTGTGGTGATGTTTGCTTTAGGGCGTGGAGGGAACACCAGAAACCGCCTCACTGCAGAACAAGACTCTCTCTTAGATTAACATGCGATTGCAGGTTTGCTGAGATTCAGACTCAGGGATCATATCTCCTTGCCCTGACTCACGGGGTTAGCTTTGCCAGCTGCACTTTGCATTTTCTTCATGAGGATCTAAGTTTCTCTTGCTTTCACCGGAGGAGGAGGCAGGATGGACTTCTTTTTGCCCAGACCCACAACTGCACTCCCTGAGTGCCTCCAGATAAGCAGGGTTACCTGGCAAAGGGTGGAGAAGTTCGGTGACGACAATGCTCAGGATAGATTGCTTTGAGTAGGTCAATGTCGTATAAAACTTAGACCCAGGTCATGTGCCTATTGGGGCTTCCCAGGTGGCGCTAGTGGTAAAGAATCCACCTACCAAGGCAAGAGACATGAAACACGGGTTCGATCCCTGAGTCAGGAAGATCCCTTGGAGGAGGGCATGGCAACCCACTCCAGTATTCTTGCCTGGAGAAATCCATGGACAGAGGAGCCTGGAGGGCTGCAGTCCAGGGGGTCGCAGAGTCAGACATGACTGAAACGGCTTAGCACATATGCACACATGTGCCTATATTTTAAAGATGCTTTGCAGAGAATTCTATCCTGAGTAAGGAAGTGGAGATGTGGGAGTAGGTGGGAGGTGCCAGGAGAGGATTTTATTCTATTTACCTCATTGGAAACAATCCAATTAGATAAGAAAGACTCGTCTCTTGTTCCTTAGGTATAAAGAATTCTGTTTAGGAAAAGAGGAAAGAAGCTTTAGCACACAGGAAATTACCTTTAAAATTGTTTTTAATTGGCGTATTGTGGATTTACAATGTTGTGTTTGTGATAGTTATAACTATAACTGTAGGTATAGTGATTCAGTTATACATACCTTTGTTCTTTTTCAGATTCTTTTCGAATATAGGTTATTATAGGATATTGAGTACAGTTCCCTATGCTGAACTGTAGGTCCTTATTAGTTATCTCTTTTATATATAGTAGTGGGTATATGCTAATCCCAAGTTCCCACGTCCCTTTTGGTAAATAAGTTTGCTTTCAAAATCTGTGAGTCTATTGCTGTTTTATAAATAAGTTCATTTATATAATTAAAAAAATTAGATTCCACATATGAGTGATATCATATGAATTATTAGTCTTTGACTTCACTTAGTATTATAATCTCTAGGGAAGAGGTAAGAATTGCTTCTGTGATGGCAGTTTTGGAAAATGGTTTCTATTCTGAGAGGATAAACTCTAAAAAAAAAAAGTGTTAGTCTCTCAATCTTGTCTGGTTCTTTGGGGCCCCATGGACTGTAGCCCGCCAGGCTCCTCTGTCCATGAAATTCTCCAAGCAAGAATACTGGAGTGGGTTGCCATTCCCTTCTCCAGGGGATATTCCCAACCCAGGGATCGAACCTGGGTCTCCTGCATTGCAGGTGGATTCTTTACCATCTGAGCCACCAGGGGAGCCCTATACAAAGGAGGACCCATATAGGTGGAAGATGGATATACAGCCGTTACCCATAGAGCTAGCGGCTCCGGCCCTGGGCTCCGACGCTGGTGCAGACACAGGTGCGCTTTTCTGTGGGAGTTCAGCCCTAATTTCCAAAGCCTGCTTCCTCATCCCATCTCACCACATCTCTTGTCCTGACTCAGTGATGGGCCTTTGCTGTTTCAGGGAGTTCTGACTATCTCTTTTCTAATTTGTTGGCATCCGTCCAGGGCATAGTGGTTGGGTGGGGGGAGGGAGGGTGATGTTTGTCTTAAAGCCGTGAGTCATTTTGGAGTATTGGTGTTCTTGGAGACTGACTTTCTCTTACTCAAATTTCCAGAGAGAGGCTTTGTGAAGTAATAACAAACCAAGGCTCCTCTTTGCCAAAGATTAAGCGAGCAAGCCTTGCACGCTTGCAAAAATTCGATAGCCGTGTCTGCTGAACTTTATCTTTCCCTTGCAATTTCCATGGTCCTCCAGCTGGCTCAGTGTTTCTGCTTTGTTTTTGCTGCCAAGAGTAGAAGCAGCTTTAACATCCCGGCAAATGTACTGTTTGTACTTAGAATCACAGAGCTTGATTGGTTGGTCCCGGATCTTTACTGTAGGTCACGTTATGGGATGTGGTTGGGTGTTTACATGAATGCGCTCATCCGCATGTGTAAGTGGTTCACAGATCAGACAGCACGTGCACACTCAGAACAGTGGAAATCATAAGACGTCAGCCCTGGAGGAAGCCTTGAGAGTCTTGCCCACTTGGGAGCAGATTTGATGTCTCAAAACAAAGATGCTTTTTGGAAGGGCAGCACGTTAATTTTTTTTTGGCCACAGCAAACAGCGTGTGAGATCTTAGTTCCCCCACCAGGGATTGAACCCATGCCCCTGCAGGAGAAGCCCAGAATCCTCACTATTGGACCCCCAGGGAAGTGCCAGCACATTCCTGTTAATACAGTCAAACCATATGCGAAGGAGGGTGTCTGTGCTTTTCCCGAGAGCAGGCCTTTCTGGGGGCAGGTGGTGGGAATGGGTCATGCGAAGGGCAGTGAAAGACCCTGAGGACAGCCGTCCACTGCACCCCCCCCCCCCCAGGCCCTTCCCTGGCTGTCCTGCTGCAGTTCCCATGGCCTCACCCGAGCCAGACTCCAGGGCCCATCAATCAGCATTCCCCCTGCCACCACCGCAGAAAGGAGTCCTGCGCTTCTGGCTGGCAAGATCGGTTTCCCAGCCACAAAGGCACCTTCAGCTCCTGGAGACCAACCCTCCTCCCTGGTTACCAGACCATTATTCTCCCCCGGAGCAGTCATCACTCACGGCTGTTTAGAGGCCAGAGAACAGAGTCACTTTGTCTCTGCAGCCAAGCCGGGCCCCGCGTGGCTTCTACGCAGATTGAGGGGGGGAGGGGGCACCCTGGAGGCAGAGATTGCAGGCTGGTCCTCCACCAGGATGCCCGCGAGCACAGCCTGGGAATCCAAGCCACGCTCTACTCCCCGTATGTCCTGATGTTTCTAACCTGCACAGACTCTTTGTCAACTTGTCGAGCTCCCTGTCTCCAGAGGTCTGTCCACGGGGCCTTTTGCAAATCTGCAAAAATTAGCTTTATGTTCCAAGGTGGGCCTGCCAGGGCTGGGGCCTTGGGACCTTGGGGACCAGCGGTCTTAGAATCATTCCATATACGCCCGCCCCCCCACAGCGATGCTGCTGGTGACTCAGGAATTCTAGTCCCACAAAAGCCAGCCAGCCCCATCCTTGTGGTTCTCTTTTTCTTGTCTTTCCTCCCTCCCTCCTTTCCTTCCTTGCTCTTTTTTTTTTTTTTTTTTGATGTGGACTATTTTTAAGGTCTTTACAGAATTTGTCACGATATGTTTTGGGTTTTTGGCTACGAGGCATGTGGGATCTTAGTCCCCCGACCAGGGATCGAAATCGCACCTCTGGCATTGGAAGGCCAAGTCTTAACCACTGGACCCCCAGGGAAGTCCTCTCTTTGCTCTTTTAGTTCTTTGGTTCTGGGAAACTATTAAATACAGTAAAAGAAAAGGAACACACCAAAAAGATGACAGGTTTTGGATTTACAAAATGAGCCTGCAAAAGATTTCTTATGCTTATTTCTCAAATCTCCCCTCCCATCAGTCTCACATGGGCACCGGGCGCCTCTCCCTTTGGTGGGAACTTGTGGTCCAGGGTTGAGGTCCACAGCTCCCCAGGGTCCTGAGTGCTTCCTGAATTTCTGAGGTCACTCATTCTTTGTCCAGACGCTGACCCCAAACCTCTGCACTTCCCTCCCCACAAAGGCAACACCAGGACTTGGTTTGCCTCTTTGTCTTGCTCCTTTGTCTTGGGAAGGCGCTGACTGTAGGCAGGATGACTCATTTCTTTATCATCCTCTCGCCCTACTGGGCCTGTCCAGCTGTTCCCACGTTTTGGTGCAGCAGGGATGGAATGTCACATGATTTGTGTGAGGCTCTTTGGCACTGGGTCAGCTCCAGGTCTCGCAAGGCCAGAAGAAGCAGAGGAAGATAAGGACTAATACACGAGAGACAGGCTCCGACTGTCCCAGAGCAGAAGACAAAAGTACGCCCCTTCTGCTGAGTCTTCAGTTGCAAAAGGGTCTGCGGTGCTGCAGCTGTTGGATCCTTTACCCTCAGACCTAAGTGCATCCCTCCCCCATCGGGCCCCCTCCCCAGCCACGGGGACCCCTCTCCCCATCCGTCCAATGAATGCAAAGGTCTTAATGCTCCACTTGTCACTTTGCAATTTTCCAGCATCTAGACTTTTGCTCCATGTAGGGCCCATTCATGTGCCCCTTGAATGTGCTCCATTTGAGGAGGACCTTGAATTCTTGAAATGACACAGTCACTTGATGACGGGCATCCAGAGAAAAGACAAGCCCCCCGTCTGAGGGGAACGAACTTGCTGGAAGGCCTGGCTGATTGTCAGGCAGGAGGAAGAGGAGCCAGGTTGCCCAGTCGCGGCTGGTTCATTGCTTCATTCAGAGTTTCTGCCAAGAGCCCTGGGCAGGCAGACCTCTCCCCATCCCAAGGCTTGGCTGAGATAATAAAGCTGGGACACCTACAAATATGCGAAACATGATTAACAGCAGGAAGAGAGAGGGGGAGTGTGTTTACGAAGAGCTTTTTTAAAGATTCAAAGTACTGGGATAACTGGGTAAATTTTGAGAGTAGGGAAATTGGAGGAGTGCTGAACACCAAATTCAGGGGTGATGGCCTGTGATCTGAAGACTCCCCGCTCTGGGTCCTGTTCGGATGCCCTTGATCCCTAGGTCTTCCTTCTGAAGCTGCTTGGAAGCAGCAGGCTTCCTGCTCTGGGTGAAAAAAGGTCCCGCCCCACCCCCCAGCCCCTGCAGAACAGCCTGCCCTGCCCGGGAAGGGCCTCCCCCGGGGCAGGCCAAACTGGAACAAAGACCCAGATCCTGGCTTCTTTCTGTTTCTTGAGGGGAGCGGGAGGGACGTGCTGGTTGGCAAGATGCCCTCTGAGCCCGAGGAATCTGCCCGGACAGTCCGTCCGCCTCCTCCTCCCACAGCTCCGTGCGCGCCTTGCCTGTCACCAGTGTCCCCAGAAGATCACTGGGCACAGAGCTGCTCCCGCCAGCCCCTGCCCCTTATTTTCTCATCCTTGCTCTGAAGGGAGCTTGTGGCCATGTGAGAGGGCAGCATCTCTAACAGCAAAGGAGCCCGAGCCAGCGCCAGGGTCAAAGTTCTGGGCTCTCTGAACCAAGCAGGCCCTTCGGATGCTTGGGATGAAGGTGGGGGGGAGGGATGGGAGCAGAGTTGTTGTGACTGAGGGGAAATGAGTCAAGGGAAGACGAAGAGCCCTAGTTTAGTCCTTGCTGACGAGGGAGCAAATGAGGCTGCCAGACCACAAAATAACACCCCAACCGACTAACCCACTGGGAGTGGCTGAGGGCCAGAGCCCCAGCTAGGACAAGGCAGATGGAACCAGGGATGTAGGTCCAGGGAGATTTGAGTCCGAACACCCAAACCAGAGGCCACCCCTTCTCTCTGCAAAAGTGCACATCACAGGGCCTGAATATAAAAGAATGCCGGCTTCCCAATGGAGCAGGGAGGCGGTGGTGGAGGAGACTTCCTTTGTTGGACAAGGAGATGTGGAAGTCCTCCGGGGCTGGGCTCAGGACATCTGAGGAGAGCTGGCTCAGAGATGTGCCAACCCCTGATCTCCTAGGATTTCCTCTAAAAAAGTCAGAGAGTGGACATTGCCCTGGGTCCATCTAGTCAACCCCAGGGCAGGAGCTCACTTCAAGGGAAATCAAGCCAGTGCCCTGCTGTCCTGGGCTGCAGCCAGCGCCAGAGATGGTGTCAGCCTTCAGCCCACAGAGATGTCTGAACAAAGCCATCTTTCAGCAACCCGTGTCCATCACTAGATGCATGGATAAGCAAGATGTGGTCCATTTACTCAGTGGGATATTATCCAGCCTTAAAAACAAAGGAAAGTCTGACCCATGTTACAGCACAGATGGACCTGAGAACATCATGCTCAGTGAAATGTCAGACACAAAAAGACGAATATTGTATAAGTCCATTTACATGAGCCACACGGAGTAGTCGGATTCATGGAAAGAGTAGGTAGGATGGTGGTTGCCAGGGGAACAAGGATTTGGGGTTTTTGGGGTGCAGAGCTTCAGCCTGGGAAGATGAACGTTTGGAGTTGGATAGTGGTGATGGCTGCACAACCGTGTGAGTGAACTTAATGTCACTGAACTTACACTCAACAGTGGTTAAAATGGGAAATATTTACGTGTATTTAGCCACAATAACAACTATATATATGAGAAGAAAAACACCATCTCCCAGATGCTGGGCGCGGCCTCTCCTGCCCTGGGAGCCAATGCTGGAAGGACCAGCTGGCTCCGGAACTCTGCTGCCTACTTGGACCTCTCACGTCTCACGCTTATTTCCTCCTCTTCCTCCAGAATTTAAGGGAAGCTCTGAGGAAGTGATGAACGCAATGAAGACAGAGTACCTGTGCGTGCTGCTTTTCTGTGGAGCCGTCTTCATGTCGTCCAGCCAGGTAGGTGTGCACTTGTGTCTGTGCTGGGACACACCGGGACACACCAGGACACACTCACCTCAGTGGACAATGCTCAAGATCCAGGTTTCCGGCGGGAACCCTGCGCATCATTCTGACTTGAGTAAGCTCCGCTGCTCAGTGGCTTCTTCGGAGCTGTTTTTAAAGGATTTGTTTGAATGAATCCATGAAGTTTGTTTTTTTTTTTTTACAAGTTTTTTTGGCTGTGCTGGGTCTTTGTGGCTGCAGTTTTGGAGAGTGGGGGCTCCTCTCTAGTCGCAGTGCACAGGCTTCTCATGGTGGTGGTGTCTCTTGTTGTGGAGCGTGGGCTCTAGGCACACAGGCTTCAGTAGTTGCAACACAGATGCTCGTAAGTTGTGGGTCTCAGGCCTTAGAGTGTGCAGCCTTCAGTACTGCAGTTCCCGGGCTCGAGAGCACAGGCTCAGTAGTTGTGGTGGACGGGCTTGGTTGCTCCGCAGCTTGTGGGATCGTCCCAGACCAGGGATCGAATCTGCGTTGGCAGGTGGATTCTTATCCACTGCGCCACCAGGGAAGTGAGAATCTGTGAAGTTTTTATAAAAGTGCAGGCGCCGTGAGCAAGCTGCCCATGTGTTGCTTACCATCTAGTTAGGAGGTGGTCTCTGAAGATCCCCAGCAGATAAGAGCATCATTCAGGCCAAGCCCGTGATTCAGGCCAAGTGAGCGATGCCCACATAGCAGGGTTTTAGAGAGGGGAGAGTGTGGATGGCTACACGGAGGAGATGGGGTGAGGGCACACACCCCACTAACCTACGGGTGGCTATTTTCATCTACAATGAATTAAAATGAAATGAAACTTAAATTCACTTCAGTCACGTGACATATGAGGGCTCGGTCATCACGTGTGACGAGCGGCTGCCGTTTCGCATGGCACGGGCATTACACATTTCATCACTCAGAAAGTCCTTCTGGATAGGACTAGGCTAGAAAGGGAAGAAGGATCAGAGGGGCAGACAGGTGTGGACACTGTACCTGGGCCAGTTACTTGAGAGGAATGCTCTGGACAGGCGGGCTGATGGCGGTCTTCTGGTTTGACCACCTTTATTCTTCAGACACCTGCCTGTGCTGACTCTTCTTCCACCCCTGGTTTCTTTGCAGGAAACCTACAGACGACTCAGGAGAGGCGCCAGATCGTACAAAGGTGAGACTTCGCTGGGGTGGAGGGAGGTCCCTGGAGGCAGGGTCAGGGTCAGGGTGCCTGAGGCTCCAGCGGGGATTTTCTTCCACGTGACCTGCTTACTCAAGGTCCTTGAAAGTGAGAATCTGCAGAGATGCCTGTGTCCTCTCCTGTCACTCACACAGGAACAGGTGTGCTGGCAAGGTGTCAGGATGTCAGGAAGTCACACACTACTGGGAGCTCAGTGGCCCAAAGACCAGTTACACAGATGAGAACGGAGCCCAGAGAGCCTGAGTGACTTGCCCAGGGTCACACAGCCACCAGGCTGCAAAGTCCTCCAGGACCTCTCCCTGGGCTGTGATCCCCTTCCCCCCGGACTCCACGCAGCATCTCTGTTAACTAACTTCTTTGTGCCTCCGTTTCTTCAGTTGGTAATTCAGAGATGATCAACCTGGGTTACTTTATTTCACGGCAGTACTGTGGGAAGACCTTCTCTGTAAGGCCGTGTCTAGAGTTGAGACTAAAAACGCATGTACCATTTCCACTAGGATCCCAAGAATAAAAGATGCTTAGGCCCGAGTGTCTTGAATCTGACATGCAGAACTGCAGGTCCCAAATCACCCCTCCTTCCTCAGGACCTACTTCCTTTGGGTCTGGAAGGCTCTGCAACACTCGTTTAAGGTGGAAGCTTCCCCAGAATGAGTCACGGGTTAACTCTCATTGCCTTTGCTGTCAGACAGCTTGGCCTTTCCTGCTAGCATATCTTGGTGCCAACCGGCCCGCTGAAAGAACAGCAGTATCACCGACAATGAGCCTATGTCACTTCTTCAATCCACTAAAAGTTATAGATTTTTTGAGCTGGAATTCTGATTTGCAAACACAGAGAGAAAAAGGGAACACCTATTAATGGGACTCTTCCAACTATTTCCATTGTACCAGAAATACTGACGGAAGTAGCACACTTTCTGCACAGACTAAAATGTCACTTTTCTTTGTTTGGGGCCAGAACTGCATTATCTCAGTGTGATAATACTCATGTGAATCAAAAATTCTGGTAGGCAATTGTATACATGTGCCTCTTTTTAGATGAATTAAAATGAAAAATTAGAGAATTACTTTATAAATGTGTCTTGATAAATAAATTCTTTTAAAATAAGGTGCCATCAGAGGAAAAACAATTAAAGAGGTCTTTCTTAATTGTTTTATTCAAGTGGGTTTCATGTTTCAGTGAAACTAACATAAGGAGACAGTAGGAGTACACCATTATATTTTATTACTTATTTCAAGAAAATAACTGATTTTCATGGGAAATTAAATGTAAAGGTACATAGTCATATGGAAAATAATATTGGCACATGCCCCTAATAAACTGGATTTGAAAGTGTTTTTTTCTTTTAAATGAAAGGGGTGACAAAATATGGGGTATTTGTTGTCTTCTGCTGAGAGCAAGGAAGGAATAAAGCATGGATTTTCCTGAGAGTGAGCAGGACGGAAGAGGGGAGGTGTCAGTGTGGGGTGAGTCGGGCCCTGAAGAGGCCGGCCTGTCTGTCATTACAGCGACCTGCAGAGATGAAAAAACGCAGACGACGTACCTCCAACGCGAGTCCTGGCTGCGACCCCTGCTCAGGGGCAACCAAGTGGAGCACTGCTGGTGCAACGGTGGCCTGGCCCGGTGCCACTCCGTGCCTGTCAGAAGTACGTGTCCACCCAAACCAGGCCGCGAGCCTCGGGCCCATGCTCACGGCCCCGCAGCCCAAGCCCTGTCTGTCATGATCCCCAGCCTGCCCAACCCTCTAACAGGGCCTCAGGCACACTTTTCCTTAGGCCAAGGTGAAGGTGTGAGGCCATGAGCCTCAGTTTACTCATCTGTAAAATGGGAGAACAGTTGTATAGACTTTGGGGTCAGCTGTGAGGAGTCAATGAGCTTGGTTTTTGTCAAGTGGTCAGAATTGCACCTGCGGGGAGGGTGCCCTCTTCAACTTTGACTCATGTATTCTTGGGGTGCCTGGAAAGTAATTCAGGGTCCCCTTGCTTCTACTTGGCAGGTTGCAGTGAACCTTGGTGTTTCAATGGGGGGACGTGTCGGCAGGCCCTCTATTCTTCAGACTTTGTCTGCCAGTGTCCAGAAGGGTTCTTGGGGAAACGCTGTGAAATAGGTGAGTGGTGGGCAGGTGTTTAGGAGATGAGGACCTACCAGGGAAAATCCCACTTGCAAAATGATCCAGAAAGGAGAGCAAAGTGTGGGGTGATGAGGGAAGGGCTGGAGTGGGGTGGGACAGATCATCTGAGGGTGGGTAGAGCCCTGGGATTGAGTCTGGAGCCTGGTGCTGCGCTGGCAACGGGGACACCCAGCCCCCCGCAGCAGTTCCTGCCTCAGCGGTCTGCAGGGATGACAGAGGCGGCGCTGAGCCCCCCGTGGAAACTAAATGAAAAAGGGACTCACAGGGGATGTGTCGTGTGTCCCGCTTCCCATCAGACGCCACCGCCACGTGCTATAAGGACCGCGGTGTTGCCTACAGAGGCACGTGGAGCACGGCAGCGAGTGGGGCTGAGTGCGCCAACTGGAACAGCAGCGGCCTGGCCATGAAGCCGTACAGCGGGCGTAGGCCCGATGCCATCAGGCTGGGCCTTGGGAACCACAACTACTGCAGGTGAGATGGCCGCCTCCCCCCCAGGAGGGTTTGCTCCAGTGAGAAGCTGGGGCGGTCACTGGGGTTTCCAGAGGAGCGGAACCCATAGGAGGGACACATATACAGAAACAAAGATATACACGGGGGTGGTGGTTTAGTTGCTAAGTCGTGTCCGACTCTTGCGACCCCTTGGACTATAGCCTGCCAGGCTCCTCTGTCCGTGGGATTCTCCAGGAAAGAATACTGGAGTGGGCTGCCATTTCCTCTCCAGAAAGATATATCTCTCTATATAGATATAAATACATATATATCTATATAGAGAGATATAAATATATTTCTATCTACATAGATTCATTTTAAGGAATTGGCTCACATGACCGTGGGGCTGGCAGGTCTGGAATCCGCAGGCAGCCCCCTCCCCAAGCTGGAAACTCAGACCCAACTTGACACTGCATTGTGAGACAGAATTTCTCAGTTTTTGATCTTAATATGCCTTCAACCGATTGGATGAAGTCAGCTGACCATATACGTGAACCACATCGACACATCACACCAAGGCTGGCGTTTGATCAAACGACTGGGCGCAATAGCCCAGCCAAGTTAACACATAAAGCTCACCATCACGGTCCACCCCTTGTCAACATGGCAGCCATGTGCATCTCTGTAAACCATGCTTAATCTCCCAATAAAGGTGATTACAAGGTCATACCTCCACCCAACATGATCCAACTCGCCTGTGTACAACAAACGTAAATAACTTTCTCCCCAGAAGAGAGTGAAGAGTCCTTGGCCTGAGAAACAGGCTTAACTGTTAACATCGTAACTCTTAACACCTCTCCTGGCCTTCCTGGCTGATTTTTCAGAAACCCGGACGAAGACTCAAAGCCCTGGTGCTACGTCTTCAAGGCAGGGAAGTACGTCTCTGAGTTCTGCAGCACTCCAGCCTGCGCTAAGGGTAAGTGCAGCCTCCCCAGGGCCCCTGCAGCCTCATGGAGTCCTGGGGGGGGGGGGAGAACGGGGGAGGGAGGGAGATCTGGAAGACAAGGCTGACGGTCCTTCTGCAAATGAAGAGACAAAGGAGCAAACCGGTCAGTCACTTTGGCATCAGAGGGAAGGAAGTCAAGAGGCTTAGGTCCTCATGAGGCTTGGCCTCTAACTAGCTGTTTGACCTTGAGCTGATCTCTGCACCCTGCTGACCCTCAGTTTCCTCGTGGACAGAGAAGATGGGGCTCTGTCGGTGGTTTCCAGTCCTTTTGAGAATGCGTGGAAGTTCCCTCTTTTTTGTTTAATGAGCCTATTTATCAAGATCTCTCTCTATCTCTAAAGACTTTAATGTGAGAAAATTTCCCAGATTTAAAAAATACTCAGCTACAAAAAGGCACCATGAGTTCAGTGGTGCTTTCCCAAATAATGATGCTATTTATCACAATAGTGTAAAAATATGTTTCAAAGTTCTAAATATACATGTATAAAAATGCACATTCAGCCTACAAGTGATGCTGACAGACTTGTGAACTTGAGAGCTCTTTAGAGTAACTCTAACCCTGGAGGAGGGCATGGCAACCCACTCCAGTAGTCTTGCCTGGAGAATCACTGTGGACAGAGGAGCCTGGCGGGCTCCAGTCTATGGGGTCGCACAGAGTCGGACACGATTGAGTGACTAAGCAGAGCACAGCACAGAGTAACTCTAATGCATCCTGCCCACCCCCTAGATCTGGTATAAACTGGGGTTCACTGGAACCAATGATCTCAAACGCCCCTTCTCATTAGGTTACTGGTGCATGCTAATTTACTGTGTCAGTTTCAAATGGGGAGAAAAGAGGGTAAAATGGGGGCAAATATGCAGCATGTGAGGGTTCATACTCTTTCTTCCCTCCCTAGTCAAATAAATCCTCCAAGGTCCTGGCCGACAAAATCCGAGAAAACTGGGCCTGCACACGTGTCCCCCCCCAACAGAGACCCCCAGATTGACAGCAGCCTGTCAAGTGGAAACAAGGAAACCCCAACAGCCTTCCAAGCAGCTCCAGGAATAATCAATCCCCACTAGCTAACTGGGCAGCCTTTCCTGGCCAACCTGAATATCCCTCAGGGTCTCCCTTAACCCAGCCCAGGAACGGGGAGGCTGGTTCCAGGTGGAAGCCGCTGACCACCCCGAGTGAAAGCGCTTCAAGGAGAGAGGAGGGCGAGGTGGGCGGGCTGGCCCCCACCCCGGGCGCCCCAGGCCGGCAGCCCCAGGCTTCAGGCCCTGCCGCCAACCCCACTTGCTGCTTCGGCACTTGAGCGGCTGTGTTTCAGTTTGGATTTCCTGCGTTCCAGCTCCAGAAGAAGATGGGGACTGCTACACTGGAAACGGGCTGGCCTACCGCGGCACCCGCAGCCGCACCAAGTCTGGGGCCTCCTGCCTCCCGTGGAATTCCGTGTTCCTAAAGAGCAAGATTTACACGGCGTGGAAGAGCAACGCGCAGGCCCTGGGCCTGGGGAGGCACAACCAGTGCAGGCGAGCTGGGTGGACCCCGGGGGCGGGTCCCCGCAGGGGGCGGGGCGGGGGTGACGCGGAAAGTTACGCACGAAGGGCACGTAGGTGGGAGAGAGCCGCGGCTACCGTCCGGTCCAAGCTGGTCATTTGCACCTACCGTGGAAAGCACAGTCGTCCGGTTTTTTGACCCACATCCCAAGTTAAGCGGGGCTGCCCTCACCTGCTGCATCCTCCCGAGGCCCCTTTATTCCGTCCGGGGGTTTTCTCCCGGGAGATGAGAACAAAATGCAGAAGCTAGGAATGACTTCCTAGCTGGCGGTGGGGAATCTATGGCAGAGCCCAGCCCCCTAGCTGGGCTGCCTTCGCCTCTTCTCTGGCTTGTGTTGTGATTGGAAACGGTCCCTCCTCACGCCAGGAATCCCGATGGGGACGCGCAGCCTTGGTGCCACGTGTGGAAGGACCGCCAGCTGACCTGGGAGTACTGTGATGTGCCCCAGTGCGGTAAGGCCAGCTCCCCTCACCCAGCATTACTCTTGCCCGTGTCCTCTGCTGTTTCCCACATCTGGGAAGCTGTCCGGTTCATGCTAGGCAGCGGCCAGCTTTTCAGGAAGGCTGGACCTGAGTGGGGAGGGGGCTTGCTCGGCTGAAGCCGTGATGGATGGCAACTCTGTTGCGCAGGTGATAGGAGGGGCAAGAGAGAAGGAAAGGATACAGCCATTTCTCATCGATGGCATCGGGCTCCATGCTGCCCTCTGGAGATGCCTTGTTAGTAGTGATGGCGGCCGGGATGCGAGGAGGAGGGAAGCATAAGCTCTGTCACTCTGTACAGACGCTGCAGAAGCGCAGCCGTGGGTAGAAACCTGGGTTCCTAGAAGAGACACTGGGCTGGGGCTTGAGGACCTCGCCCAGGCCCACAGGTCTGAGCCCCTGCTCTGTCCTCCCCTCCGCAGTCACCTGTGGCCTGAGACAGTACAAGCAGCCCCAGTTCCGCATCAAAGGAGGCCTCTTCGCCGACATCACCTCCCACCCCTGGCAGGCCGCGATCTTCGTCAAGAACAGGCGGTCCCCGGGAGAGCGGTTTCTGTGTGGGGGGATCCTGATCAGCTCCTGCTGGGTGCTGTCGGCGGCCCACTGCTTCCAGGAGAGGTAGGGATGTGCACCCAGCCGGCCTGCCTTCCCGCTAAGGCCTTGGATCCGGCCCGATACAGAAGAGCATCCTCACGTCTGTCTCTCCGTCAGGTACCCGCCTCACCATCTCAAGGTGGTTCTGGGCAGGACATACCGGCTGGTCCCTGGAGAGGAGGAGCAGAGGTTTGAGGTAGAAAAATACATCGTCCACAAGGAATTCGATGATGACACTTACGACAATGACATCGGTAAGATGTCTGGCTCTCCTTGGCTCCAGTTAGACCCCCAGGCCCACACCGCCCACCTCCTCCTCCCAGGCCCCTGGCCCCTCCCTCCTCTCCCCGGAAATCCCCACTCTCTTTCTCAACCCCCCTCTCCCAGCGCTGCTGCATCTGAAATCAGACTCACTGACCTGCGCCCGGGAGAGCGGCTCGGTCCGCACCATCTGCCTCCCAGATGCCAGCCTGCAGCTGCCCGACTGGACGGAGTGCGAGCTGTCCGGCTATGGGAAACACGAGGCCTGTGAGTGGGAGGAAGTCGCCGTGCCATCCTGTCTGTCTGGGGGCAGCGTGGGGGGCGGGTGCTGACCAGAGAAAGGAAAGAGCGGTCCTGAGAGCGTGCAGTCCAGCCTCGGGGCAGGCTCCACCGCTATGATAGTCTGGGCAAGTTCCTGCCAAGTGAAGCCCCGCCATCCACCTTCCCAGCCAATGGCCGGGTTGGTCAAGCGAAAGGTCTGAGTGGCAGGAGAGCTTTAAGGGCTGAAGATTTCAAGGAGGTTTTGATAAGACGTGGAGCGAGGTTAGTTAAGGGTGTGGTTCCCGGATTCTGCCTGCCACCCGGTAGCCCTCACCCTGCACCTCGTGAGCCCTGTGATCCAGGCGTGGATTTTTCATTTCATGTTGCTCCAAGCCTCAGTTTCCTCACTGGTAAGAAAAGAATAGATTGTATGAGGCTTTAATGAGATTTTAGGTTAAACCAGTGGTTCTCAGCTAGGGTGCTCTTGCCCACTAGGCAACATGTGGCAATGTCAGTTATTGTGACGACTCAGAATGGAGGTTTATACCCACATTTACTGAGTAGAAACCAGTGATGCTTCCTGTTGGCTCAGCTGGTAAAGAATCCGCCTGCAATGCGGGAGACCGAGGTTTGATTCCCTGGGTTGGGAAGATCCCCTGGAGAAGGGCATGGCAACTCACTCCAGTATTCTCACCCGGAGAATCCCATGGACAGAGGAGCCTGGTGGGCTACAGTCCACGGGGTCGCAGAGTCAGACACGACTGAGGGACTAAGCACGCATGCACACACAAGCCAGGGATGCTGGCAGACATCTGAAATGCACAGTGTGACCCCCTGCAAAAACTGTTATCGGGCCCCAAATGTCACTTGTGCTGCTCTTGAGAAGCCCTGGGTGAAACTCTATGAAACTGCCATTTCTGTAGGTCAAAAGGTTAAAATATTGGCAATTTCGTAGGATTCAACTTAATACATGTAAAAGATTAATCAACGTTAGCTATAATTGAAAAGTTCAGCTTTCTCCTTCCAAAAGGTTTCCAAATAACTTTCCCTAAAGCCACAAGCTGTCTTCCCTGCTCTCTTTCAGGGTCTCCTTTCTTTTCTGAGCGGCTGAAGGAGGCTCACGTCAGGTTGTACCCATCCAGCCGCTGCACTTCCCAGCACTTGTTTAACAGGACCGTCACCGACAACATGCTGTGTGCCGGAGACACACGGAGCGGCGGGGACCACACCAACCTGCACGATGCCTGCCAGGTATGCCCGGGCGCCTCTCCTCTCCTGAGCCTCCCCCGTCCAAGGGCAAAAGTGTTCCTCGGCGAACTGGTTCTTAACCAAGGGAAAAAAAGTTATAGCCAGAAAGCAGTGATTCATCTGGGCATGGGGGATGGGATCTAGATGAGAGCCTCAGAGAATAAAGCAACTGGAGCCAAGATCAAAGTCACCCAAACTGAAGACATCTAAACGGCAGTAAATTTCCCCAATGTCTGCACCGGAACCCCCGCCTGGTACAGGATTTCCTGTAAGCCCAGGCAATTAAACAAATATCAAAGTGATGGATAAAGCCACACAAGTTAAGACAGCTTTGGCTTCTGTGGGTGCTGAGGAATCGGGGTCGCTTGGGTAGCATGGGAGGAATGGCGGCAGCTTCCTGGAAATAGGAGAGAGATGATCTGTGAGAAAGAAATTTTAGGAACTTGCATTCAGCCCTCTGATGAGGTTTCCCCCAGGAAAGCACACTATTACAGGATCTCTGGGTTGGCGTCCCCATCAGAGCTGGTACATACTTGTATTTCATGATAACTCTGAGTGTAAGACACAGACCAGTGTAAGGTAGGACCTAATGGAGCAAAGGAACCCTCAACGTGGGGCTGTTTTCACGTCCACTGTGCTCTAGACTCTCACTGAGGCTAGGGGACAGCGGCGTGGCTGGGGGCAGTGGGGCTGGGGTCTCGCACTGAGGACTGTGGGCTCAGTTCCGATGTGGGAATCACACCCGCATCTCCCCCTCTTGCCTCCATGACAGCCTTTCGTCTCTTTTTGTAAGGCTTTCTCAGACACCTCCACCACCTAGCTACACAGTCATAAAAGGTTGTGTGCAAAGTGAAACCATGATCTATCAGCGAGCGTCAAGTTCAAAACAAGTCATTTCGATTCAATAAGACAATAACAGCTAACAATTGCCAAGAGTTCTATTAAATGCGTACATTGTTCTCAAGAGCTTTTCAAGCTTTTTTCCAGTTAATTCCCATAACCTCATAAGGGAAGTACTATGATTTCTGTTTTAGATTATTATTATTTAGTACCATTCAGGTAAGAATACTGAAGCCCAGTGTACCTAGGGCTGCACAGCTAGTGGTGGCTTTACAACCCCGTGGGGACTAGGTATTGCTAGTGGTAAAGAATTTGCCTGCCGCTGCAGCAGATGCAAGAGACCTGGGCTCAATCCCTGGGTTGGGAAGATACCCTGGAGAAAGAAATGGCAACCCACTCCAGTATTCTCACCTGGAAAAAGCCCATGGACAGAGGAGCCTGGCGGGCTACAGTCCATGGGATTGTAAAGAGTCGGACACGACTGAGCACTTGTCAGCAATGTCTGAGCTCAATTCCACTTTACAACAAAACTACAACCTAATTCTCTAATAGTCCAAGATTGGGGAGGTAAAATTTCCCTCCCTGAAACTGAGCGCGTTGAGGGATACCTATTAGTGCCACATATTAGTGGTATGTAGAATACATATCAGTGCTACAAACATTCACCCTAACATCCCCCCAAAGAGTCTGCATTTTTGCACACAGCTGACCTCCTCTCCCTTCTGCAGGGTGACTCGGGCGGTCCCCTGGTGTGTATGAAGGACAACCACATGACCTTGGTTGGCATCATCAGCTGGGGCCTGGGCTGCGGGCAGAAGGACGTCCCGGGCGTGTACACCAAGGTGACTAACTACTTGGACTGGATTCAAGACAACACACAACCGTGACCAGGGACACCCCATCTTCCCCTGCATCACAGAGACCCCGCTTCTCCCACCTCTGAAGACACCGCGGCGGGGGCTTCTTCACACAGCGGAAGTCGGGGGAGGATGTAGTTTCACAGGTACTTTTCCATTTTGGAAGTTTTCAGGGCTTAAGGGCTGAAATGTACTGTCAGACAGGAAGATGGATAAACGCGAGTCCCTCGTGGAAAACCACTCCCCAGGGCGGAAGCCCGCTTCCTCCTCTATGCACGTGAGCATCTTTGGAAAGGGGACCACAAAGATGAAAGCATTTCTCAGTAGGCAAAGATAACTCGAGCCTTCAGGAAAGAAGGGTTAGACGTATTCTACTAGAAATAGAATGTCTATTTATAGTCTCAAGGAAGCCCAGCAGGAACCTCCTACCAAGGGATGGGCTGGCTGGCCAGATCATGTTCCCCGATTCTAGCCCTTAAGTCAAGTGTTGGGCTTTCCTTTTTTCCCGCTGCAGCTCTCGGAGGGAATCCTGTTGTGTACAGTGTAATTCTTTTTCTTTATAAGTTTCATCATAGAACCAGGAGACACGTAGCATTTTAATAACTGATAAACTAGGCTCTAGCATATTTATATCAATTCATTTTTGTTTGTACTCTGTTGCCACTACCTGTATGATACTGTACTGGAATAATAAATTCTGATATATTTTTCACATATTTTCCCGAATCAGAGTGGAATCTTTCTGTTACACACAGTACCTTCACGGCTTTTATTCCTTACTTGCTTCCACATTCTTTGAATCATTGGGAATATTTCCTTTCATTGGCTTCCCAGGTGGTGCTAGTGGTAAAGAACCCACCTGCCAATGCAGGAGACATGAAAGGAGAGTTTGATCCCTGGGTCGGGAAGGTCCCCTGGAGTAGGAAAGGGCAACCCCCTCCAGTATTCTTGCCTAGAAAAATCCCACGAACAGAGGAGCCTGGCAGGCTACAGTCAGTAAGGTCACAAAGAGTCGGACATGACTGAAGCGACTTGGCATGCACGCATGCATTCAGAAGAGGTGCTGTGCCAGGTGCTGTAAAAGGTAAAAGGAAAGAAAGAAATTCTTGGTTTGACAGGGAAATAGGGGTTTGGAGAAATAACAAGGCAGGGTGGAGATGAACCACAAAATTGTGGACAGAAAGTTTTGCTGAAATTCAGCTCAGGAAGGATTTAAGAATCTTAAGAAAAAAATTTCCCTGGTGGTCCAGTGGTTTAAGACTCTATGCTCCAAATGCAGGGGGCCTGGGTTCAATCCCTGGCCAGGGAACTAGAATCCCACATGCCACAACTAAAGATCCCACACGCAGCAATGAAGATTTCATGTGCTGTACCTAAGACCAAAAAAGAGAGAAACTTAAGGAAAAAACAGAATTGGGTAGGCTTTTCAAAAATTGAGCAAGACTTGGGCTGGTGGAGAGGAATGGGAAAAGGCATTTTAAAATTTTTCTGAAAATTTTATTGAAGAATAGTTGATTTACAAAGTCGTGTTAATTTCTACTGCACAGCAAAGTGATTCAGTTATACACATATATACATTCTTTTTCGTATTCTTTTCCATGATGGTTTATTACAGGATATTGACTGTAGTTCCTGAGGCAAGGAACTACCACTGCATGAAAATCTGAAGATCTGGAGGGCAAGAAAGGCAGGGGTCTGTGGGGAGGAATTGAGTTATATTTTGTTCTAAGTGAAGTTCATGAAGAAGAACATAGGTTGGAATTCATGATGGCACTTTGAATGCTAAACTGAACTTTGGACTTAATTCTCTTGGCAGCAGGGAGCCGCAGACACTTGGGATTGGGTGAGCCGATGGCCCAAGTGAGGCTCAGGGAAGATGTCCACGGGAGGGGAGTAGGTGGGGAGACACCCCGGACAGGACTCCAAGGTAAAGGAGGAATGAGTGTCAAGAAGATGCTGACACAGATTAGGACTGACATACACACACCGCTATATGCAAAACAGATAACTAATAAGAACCTGCTGTATAGTACAGGGAAGTCTACTCCAAACTCTAATGACCTACATGGGAAAAGAATCTAAAAATATAAGAGTAGAATAGATGTAAATGTAAAACTCATTCACTTTGCTGTATACTTGGAACTAACACAACATTGAAAATCAACTATACTCCAATAAAATTAAAAAAAAAAAAATTCACTCCCAGACCAGTCCACACAAGTATGTTTCTTAAGTAATGCTGCTCTCCGCTTCTCTTAGACTTTCCTACTGCTCCTGAGATGTAACTCATACCCCTGGCTGCTGCCTGACAATTTGTTATCACTGACACCCCAGATCTAAGAATAAACCTGATGATGCGAGGCTAGCTGTTGGCTTATGTGCGGACAGTTCCTTGGAGCAAACGTGGTTGTAGTTCTCTTTCTGTCTCTAGAGAGGCTGTCAGAACTGCTCAACTTAGACGTTCTTAAAAGAATAGTTTCAGCTCACACAAGAAAGACTCTAAAGCCCAGAAACTTGATTCCAGCGGAGGGGGGTGGGGGTCGTGGTGGGGAGGGGGGCACTGATTTCTCTGAAAATGCTCGGCCCCTGGACCAGTTCAATACACGCGAATCACAGAAATGTAAGTCCCATATTTCCTGACTTCAGCCTGGTGAAAGGGGCAGGTTTTGTCTTAGGTAGATGTGCACCTTAGCCCTCTGGGGAGAAGACGGCTGGAAGACAGTGGTAAGGAAGACCCCTGTTACTGCAGCTCTGGTCGGAGTCCTGCGGGCTTCATCCCCTCCCCCCTTGCAGAACAAGCTTTTCTCCGGACAGTTGTGTTAGAAATGAACTGAAGCGGCGAGGGCGCCTTTGATGCAAAGTTAAAAGGCCCCACATTCCTCTGAGTGAAGCCCTGGAAACCACAGGCTGCTTGAAGACAGGTGCTCAGCAGAGGCCACTGACAGAGCCCCAGGCAGGGCCCCCAGCCCTGCAAGACGGACGCATGTGGATGAGGCTAAAACACACTCAGAGCCCAACATGTCACTACCCGGTGAGGGTTAGGAGAGTCAGGATAAAATGTCTGCGACCTGTCGGGAGAAGGAGAGGGCGATAAGGGGAAATAAGTAGTACTGCTTTACTATCTCTGGCTGATTAATAAAACAGACGCTAATAGACCCAAAGAACAAAAAAGATCCTCATATAATTGTGCAAATAGCTTTAATGGGTAAAGACCTAGAGAAACTCAAGCGATTGAAACTACCATTCCCCTGGAGCCCCCATCTTAGGTCAGGTTGTCGAAAGAGGATCATAAACTTTGGTTCCACATCTAACCTCGAAAGTCAAAGACTCACAAACCTGGGAACTTGAGGGAAAGTTTAAGTTTCCATTTCCTTTAAAAAAAATAATTCTAACAATTAAAAAAAAAAATTAATGTCATTGCTGGCACTGAGTCACCACCTACTGGTCACAGAGCAAAGTACAAGTGTTATAAACGTGCCTGGTCACACTGTGAGGCTAAGGAACAGCCAGACCGAAGGCAGAGACACGAGTCACTGAAACAGATAGGATGGGGTAGCAATACGCACTTGACAACACCTGTGGTCGGAGGGCAGAAGGAAGTCCTCGTCTTAGTCCCCCCGGCCATGAGAGACAGGACAGATATGGGAGCAGGACCCTTGTCTACACATCCCAGGAGACTCTGGAGATGTCTCACGCCGGGAAGTCTTCACTGCAATTAGGATAACCAGGACCCCTGCACCCGGCTTCATGTCCGAATTAATCAACCTAAGAAGCATGAGAGGCCAGGATAGGGAAAGCGCTAGAACAGACAGCAGCAGCTTCAGTGGGTTTTGTCTTTTGTACACTGGGGAACGTAATTTGATTGATCTGGACCTTTGTTCTCATGCCCTGCAAGATGACATACCTAAACCACATATACAGCTTTGAGTCTGCTGGTTGGAAAGTGAGGACGCAGTGGGATCCCCTGATCTTTCTTCCTGCTTCCGCCGGGCATGTGCGCAGAGCATCGCCCATGGTCCTAGTAACAAGACACTCAGGACATGAAGGACTGGCAACACTCAACTTTATTAAGATTTAAACAGAGAAGATGCTTCTGCATGTTAAACACATGTGGAACTGAGTGGCTGAGTGGGGGCACCCAGCACCACCTATGCTAACACACCACCGGGGTGAGGGGGTGTCCAAGGGTCTGCAGCTTGGGGGGTGGGGGGCCTCCCTGGCTATGGTCTGCGGGCCCCACAGCCCCAGTACTTTATTTCTCCTTAAATTCTTCCCTTGAAAGTAGGATGAGCTGCCCTGGAGCGAATAAGACAGCTGGACTTATAAACCTAAGGATATTCAGGGACCAAGATGGGTTGTTTCCTGTGACCAAGGAAACCCTGCAATCCTCCAGAGCCCTCAGGAATAGTAGTTCCGTTGTTCTGGAACCTATAGGCAGAGACGTTTCCCTACCATGGCAGGTACAGGAATGGGATCTTGGATCCAGGACAAATATTGGAGCGATAGGCTATGAGACACAGTACAACGGACCCTGGAGCAAAACCACAAAGCAGCATTATTCTGCAGCAAAAAACAAATCCAGGAAGTAGGAAGAGAAGACTATAGAAAAAAAAAACCCACGACCTAAGTACTTGGAAACAGGGCATTAGAGAAAAATTGTAGGGTTTGGAGAGCACAAGGTCTTCATTTCTCTGTGTGCACAGAGCACAATATCAGATCATAAACTATAATTTTAAAATACCTGTCTGATCTATAAATATTTGAATGGGTGATGGGCACACTGAACTAGACGGAAAGTTTCCCGCTGGGGAGGCCTGCGAACCACCTTCAGCTGCCGTGTTTTCTGAACCGGTGCACACGCGCAACGTGACCCATCTTCCTACAACATCGGGTTTATTCAACGACTGAGGGATCTGAGCTGGGGGGGTCCTTCAAAACAAACATGAACTGGTCGATATATACCGCTAATAAATAGATTATACAGTGGGGATACAGAACAAAAGAGACTCTGGGGAAATGTCGTTATTGGACGGCCCCCAGGACTGGCCGCTGTCAGCGTCTGGCTGAGAGTGACCGCGGGAAAGGGTGCCGACGGGACGGTCAGGCTCCAGCTCCCAGGGAGCCCCGACAGACGTGGACGAGGAACCGCTGGGCCGTCTACACTCCGGCACCGTGACACGCAGCCTGCCGCCCTGGGGCTGACGGGGCTGGCTTCTCTGAAACTCTCCTCAGGGAGCGGCAGTTCTGTGAAGGAGGGGAGCTGTTTGGGAGGGGGTGGGCGGGTCACGGAGAGAGGTATTTGAGACCATCGCCCCCCCGGGGAGCAGGCAGGGCACCCTCTCACTGGAGAGGGCGGCCGGTGCTGCGGGCAGGGCAGCCCTCAGTGTCTGAAAGCTGGTGGGAGCGGCATCCCAGCCTCCGAGGGAAAGTCTCCCTCCGCTGGGACTTGCATGTCAGCAGTGGGCTCCAATGAAAGATGCTTCAGCTCACTCCTAGAGGTACGGATCTTTATGCTTGTATGCAAACAGAGGGGCAGAAGGAAACTCACTCCACTCCGCTCCTCCCAGCCCTCCTGGGGGTGGAGACGGGTGTCCCTCTCTCCACTTTAACGGGGGTGCACGCACTCCGTGCCTTCCCCGCGCCTTCCTCCACTAACATTCGTTTCCTCCCAAGTTCGCCCTCTAATTCTTTTTTCCCTAGCTTAAAAAACAAAAACGAAGTCTTTCCCTTGGCTGAAGAAAATTACAGCCGAACAAGTAACAAACGCTGGTCTTTTCCTGGGGTAACCCCGTTACAAACGGTTCAACAGGCTGTCAGGCACCTCCCCCTGCCAGCCACGCCTCCGGTCTCAGAACCGTGTGGGAGACGCTGGCGGGTGGGTCCTGCCCGGCCCCCCGGAGACCCCATCTCCCTGAATTCGCTCCACGATACGGACGGCTAAGGAAAACGGGAGCCGGAGGGTCCAGAGGGGGCACGGACCTACGAGACAAGGCTGATGCGTTTTACTTCTAGACAAGTTAAGATACGAAAAAGTGTTTGTGATCGTCCGCTTTGCGAAATTCCCGCTTCAGGTTCGAACTTGGAACTTTCCAGCTTTGGTCATGTACTTTATGCCCTTGAAGGGTTTGTACTTCTCTCCATACATATCCAGACGATTCACTTTGAGGCCTGCAAGGAAGGAAGAATCAGACGTAAGCATTATTCCAAAGAAGCAGGTAGCGTAACTGGTTAATTCACGTCAACTCAAAGAGCTCCAAGGGCTGGAGGAAGTTGTAACCGTGGACCGGAAAGTGTGTGTGTGTTCAGCTGCTCAGTTGTGTCCAACTCTTTGGGATGCTATGGATCCTTTGGACCACAGCCCGCCAGGCTCCTCTGTCCGTGGGATTCTCCAGGCAAGAATACTGGAGTGGATTTCCGTTTCCTTCTCCAAGGGATCTTTCCAACCCAGGGATCGAACCCAAGTCTCCTGCATCTCCTGTATTGCAGGCGGATTCTTTACCATTCCGCCACCTGGGAACCTACACTTAGGTATGTCACTTAAACACAGCCGACAGATTCTTCACCCCGGGAAAATAGGCTGGAAATAAAAACCTGCTCCAATAAAAAGCTAGCCAATGAGGAGATCTGTCCCTGTGGTGGAAAGGGCAGAAAGTTACATGCAGGCTGAAATGAGGGTAAGGAAAAATAAGACCACTCCAGATTTTTCTCAAAGCTATGGGGTTGAACATATGAATTCATAATAACAAAAGTAAGAAATTCATAATCAAAGGTATAACTGAATGAATAAACTAACGATGAAAAGTGATGAATTAATTCTTCAGTGCTTCTTAAATATTCTCACTGGACTAAGAAAAGAACATTTTATACTATGCAGAGCTTTAAAGTTTATTAAGCATTTTAAGATGAAAAGAGCTCATCGTTTAAATGAATTCTAATCACTTAAACTAGATGTGGTTCATTGATAAAGAAAACAGGAACTTCATATAAAGCTGAAGTCATCTCCTATCCATCCGAAAGGGTCATTCTAAGGATTAAATAAGGAAATATATGAAAAGAGCTTAAATTAGTGCCTGGCACGTAGTAGATCCCCGCAAAGAGGTAACTTAAGTCTTGATATCACCCTGGGTGGCGGGGTGTAAACTATAGTCGGTAACTCAGGTCAGCCAAACGTTCAAAATGATCACAGCACACACGTGTGAAATCTTCTGAAATTGGGGGGGAGGAGGGGAATTCTTTTCACTCACCAGCTGAGAATACAGACACATCCCCGTACTGAAGACCCTGGGATGCCCCAGCCAATGCCCCCAGGGTGACTCAACAACAGCTCATGAGCACTTCCATCTCCAATACTGATGGAGGGTCACAGATTCCTCCAGAAATCGGCTGGGAAAGACCTGACTAAAGATCACATGTCAGCTAATGAAACCCAACTCTATGGACAGGGAGCGGCCGGGGGGCTTTGTGACATCACTGCCTTGGGCCCCCACCCCCCACCCTGAGCTGGGTGTCACTCACCAGAAATGGCCAGCTGCTGGATCTTAAACTGCAGGTTGATCGTGGGGTTCTCATCTGGTTTGGAAGCTCCAGCCTGCAGACTCATGGTTCCCTTCAAACTTGGGAGCTTCTGGGGATTTATTTTTCCTACATCCCAAGACAGCATCTCCAAAGAGAGAAAAATATGGTGGAAACTGCATCTGAGACGCCTGGGCTCAGAGACCTGGTATACTGTGTTCTTATGACCTCCTGGGGTTTCCCAGAAGAGAATGCTACTCGTTACTGTAAATTATCTCGGTGTCCTCAACCACGTCCCTTTGGTCAAGCTCGCCTTTCCACAAGGCAGAAAGGGTACTGCAGAGCTCCTGCTATTTGAACACAGACACCTCAAGCCCCCTGCGTATTCTCCTACCTTGGTGACTGGGTCAAATGTGTGTGTCCCCTGAGACGGCGTGAGGCTCATATTCAGGACACCTCTGGGCATCTGGCTGATGACAGTCACCCCCTCTATGGTCTTCCCCATGGTCTGCTTAGGCCCCACGGTTATTTCAAAGCGGCCGAGTGAGCTGCTGTCCCGGAAGCTGATGTTATGTTTAACGTACACTGGAATCGCCACGAGGCTGGAAAAGAGAAGAGGCAAAAAGCCCACATCGTCAATGTATTGGAAAAACGGCCACTCTTCCCTTTTCTGTTCTGCCAGCAACTTTTCCTCCCTCACTTCCTTCCTTATCTTACAGAGTATGCAGAGAAAAACCCTCCAGACATCTTCGATTGCTTTCTTTCTGTAAATCTAAGATGTTGACTAGTAAGTCAACTAACTCTCCCAACGACTCTTAGAATGAAATCAACAAAACCAAAGAGCAGACGTGGTGGCCTCTGAGAAAAAGGCACGGCAAACAAAAATCACACTTCCGTGCTTTACCGTTTTGCCGTGTGACCGACAGTTATTTGCACTTGGGAGAGTAACATTCACACCTCATGGGGCTTTTACAAATTTGTGAGTGCTTTTAACTTGACTTTGATCCTTACAAAAACCCCTAAGGGATAGGGTCGGCATGATCTGACAGAGAAACTACAGGGTGATACTAAAGTTGCAACCATCCTTGGCATCTGTGGAGTACCACTTCCTGTGGCCAGCACGACCCTACAGGTTTTCCCTGGATTACTCACTTAATCCTCCCCATAAGTATGAGGCAGGCATTGCTTCTGTCCTGAAGTTGTTAATACTGATGCCCTTATGCTTAACCGAGGTTAACTATTCAATAACTTGCCGGGGTCATGTATCATCAGTACTGCAGGTGGAGCTTAAGTACGGGCAGTCTGATGCTCTCAAGCACTCAGATATTTCCCCCAATTATTTATTCCGAATCCCACAGGAAGGCCTCAGTGGCCGTGAGGTCCAAGGCTCTCTTCAGCCTACACATCTACTCTACGCCTTCCTCCAAAAGGACTCAGAGTCCACAGTAAAGAGAATGTTCAAGACCCCAAATCACTGAATCGTATGGTTCTTCACAGTACCATTCACTGCTTTTTTGAGGGTGAAAGGGATTGAATACAGGCGTTCTCAGATTCCAACTGAGGAAAAAACATTCCTGTTTAGGCACACAATAATAACAAGACTAACAGCAGCAAACTTCATGAGCGCTTATTTTGTGCGGAAGCCACTATTTAGAGTTTCTTATTTAACCCTCATAACAAGGCACATTTACTATTTTCAAGTTACTTATTACTTTACTGTTGACGTTTAGTCGCTCAGTCGCGTACCGACTCTTTTGTGACCCCATGGCCTGTAGCCCGCCAGGCTCCTCCGTCCATGGGATTTCCCAGGCAAGAATGCTGGAGTGGGTGGCCATCTCCTTCTCCAGGGGATCTTCTTGACCCAGGGACTGAACCCACGTCTCCTGCATTGGCAGGCAGGTTCCTTCCCACTGAGCCACCAGGGAAGGCCCTTACTTATTACCTGTTACTTTGACTACTTCAGCTTTCCTAGATAAGAAAACATGCTGGAAGGAAAAACAACTCACCTGAGGTTACCTGATTAGTTACCTTGAGCCCAGGTAACTCTAGAGCCTGAGTTCTTCATTGCTGGGGATACTGTTTCCAAACACACACACGCACACACACACACACACACACGCGCGCACACTCCACCCTCAGGTTCGAGAGCCGCTTACTTCTGCGCGCTCACGTGGTAGGAGAGCAGGCGGAAGTTGCCGTCGGGGGGGATGAAAGACAGGATGCGCTCCGACTCCCAGCGCTTGAAGCGGACGCAGGGGTGGAAGCTGACGTCGTCCAGCAGCCTGGGGTTCTGGGCGACACCAAGCAACAGCCACAAGTGGGAATTAGAACCATGCGTCTTTCAGGAAAGTAACTTAGGTGCTGCTTTCACTAAAACACATGCACACATTCTGCTGTTACTCGGGGAAATTCAAGGCCGCCCGTGAGCTTTGTGGCTGGCCCTGACCATCCCTTCTGGTTCCATCCCTTCCCGCCGCTCTGTCTTTCCAGAAGCATCCAACTTCCCAGGGACTAGTTCTCCGGCCCAGGATTTTACCATGAAGGAAAGCGTCAGGTCGGGCATGCCAGTCAGCTTGACGCAGGCATCGATCACCCCCTGGATCTCGGCAGTGATGGTGGACCCTGAGACGGGATGAGACAGGAAGAAGGTGAGGTGAGACCCTCTCTTCCTTCCCAACTAACTTAACTCCTGCCTCCCTCCTTAGCTTTCTCTTCCCCTCCCATCCCATTTCCTTCCTTCCTTCCTCCTCTCCTCCCGTCTTCCTTCCTTCTGTCCATCCATCTATCCAAACCATCTACCCAATCCATCTGTCCTCGCAAACCTCTATCAACTGCACAGCAAACACAAGACACTCTGATGAAGCAGTGGGGATGAAGACTGGTGAGACTTAGCCCAGAGGAGCTTTCAATCTAGTGCCAGAATCAAACACAACACCGCTATCTTGACCAGTGGTTCAGAACACTGAATTCACATCAAAAACTGCTCTCCCTAGAGGCACCAAGGGCTTCCCTTGTGGCTCAGCTGGTAAGGAATCCGCCTGCAATGCAGGAGGCCTGGGTTCAACCCCTGGGTTGGGAAGATCCCTTGAAGAAGGGCGTCTACTCACTCCAGTATTCTGGCCTGGAGAATTCCATGGTCGGTATATTCACTTCACAGGCCCCAAGGAGCTCTGATGCCAAATGGAACTTTGGTCTTCAGTTCACAGGCTCTCTCTCCTGCAGCCCCTGCGACCACTTCTTTCTTTCGATCACTCCTTTCTCCTAACCCCTCCTGTTTTCTGGTTTTCTGCTCTTCTCCTTCTCCTGGTATGATCACACTGAAACTTGTTCATCTTTTCTATTGCTGATGGACATTTGGGACCTTTCCAGTTTGCGGATAATACAAAAAGCTGCTGTGCATACTTGGTTTTAAAGCCTCATCAGTTACTCTTCTTTCTTTATGCATCTCAATCCAGTCATTCTGAGATACTTAGTTTCTCAACAATATTTCACTCTTCTTAAAAGGGTTTGCACCTGCTTTGCTCCCAGATCTATGCAGCCTGTACTAACTCCTACTCATTCTGTTGATGAAGCGTTTGTTGGCTTTATACTTAGGTCTGGGTGGGAGGGGACCCCTCTTTTTCCCTTTCCTGCCCCCTCACTAGACTTTCAGGAAGCTTCCTGCAGCCACGGACACCGTCTTAGTCACCATCACACGCCCCCCCTGGTGCTTGGCTACAGCACCACGGATTCTCCATAAGCACTTGCTGGATAAATAAGTTCACTCACGTGAAGAGAACTTTCTATAAATTTCCACACTCTAAGGACCTGTAGTCGTGTTAACCTACCTGAATGGAGAGAAAAGAGGACGACTCTCTGGATTTTGGTGATTCAACTTCAGTTCTGCCACGACTACTGAGAGTCAAATACTTCCAAAAGAAAGTTTGGAAATTTTCTTCCAAAAGATCGGTTTGTTACTTTTTCACTTGAGAGGATAAAACCACTGAAAATGTGAGCCCGGCGCTGGTCTGCATCGTGTTTTTCTATGGCTTTTCTTCAGTGTTGTTGAGGTATAGTCAGCAAATAAAAACTGTTCATAGTCAAGGTGCACGACTCGATGTGTTAATACACCCTGTGAAGTGATCACCATGATGAAGCTAATTAACACGTCCATCACCTCACACAGTTCGTTGGGTATTTGTGGCACGAGCCCTTAAAACATTCCTTTTTAGTAAATTTCAAGTAGACAATATACTTGTGAGGTGACAGATGTGATCACTTAACTAGCGGGGGAAGGGGGATCCTTTCACAATGTATGTGTAGGTGAGATCCCCATAATGAACATTTCGAATGCCTTACAAGTTTGTCAGTTACTCTCCATAACGTGGAAAAGGAGGTACACGGCAGTCGTCACCGTGCTGTGTGCTAAATCTCCAGAGCTTCTTCATCACGCAGAACTGAAGCTTGGCACCTTTCACCAACCTCTCCCCATTCCCGTCCTCCCCAGTCCCGGTAACCGCCTTCTACTCTGCTTCTGTGGATCTGGCTGCTGCAGATCCCACACGTAAGGTGAGCCCAGTGCTGGTCTGCATCAGGTCTTCCTATGTGAGATCATGCCACATTTGTCTTTCTGCGTCCAGCTTCCTTCACTCAGCATCATGTCCCCTAGGTTCACCCATGTTTTCACAGATGGCAGGACTGACTTCTTCATACGGCTGAGTAATATTCCTATGTGTGGGGTATCTACCGCACATCTTTACCCATCAGCCATCAACAGACACTTGGTTTGTTTTCACGTCTTGGCTGCTGCGAACCATGCTGCTGTGAACACAGGGGTGCAGACACCTCTTTGAGATACTAATTTCATTTCCTTTGGATCTAGACCCAGGAGTGGGATTGCCGGATCATTAGGGACTGTCAGTTTTTGAGGCACCTCCACACTGCTTCCACAGTGGCTGTACCAATTTACACTTCCCCCAGCGAGTATATAGGGTTCCCCGTCCTCCACGTAATCGCCAACGCTTGTTATGTCGTTTGTCTTTCTGATATGACGTGTGAGTGATACCTCACTGCGGTTCTGACTTGCTTTTCCCCGGTGACTGGTGACGCTGAGCACGTGTTCATTTACCCGCTGGCCATTCGTACGGCTTTTCTGAAGTACGTCTTTTCGGATCCTTTGCGGGCTAAGTCGCTTCAGTCATGTCTGACTCTTTGCGACTCCATGCACTATAGCCCGCCAGGCTCCTCTGTCCATGGGATCTTCCAGGCAAGAACACTGGAGTGGGTTGCCATGTCCTTCTCCAGGGGATCTTCCTGACCCAGGGATTGAACCCACATCTCTTAAGTCTCCTGCATTGGCAGGCGGGTTCTTTACCACTAGCGCCGTTTTCAGATTCTTTGCCCATTTTTTAAGTCAGATTATCTTTTTTTTTTTTTGCTATTGAATTGTATAAGTTCCTCGTGTATGTCGGATATTAACCTCTTATCAGATACACGGTTTACGCATATTTCCTCTCATTTGCAGGCTGTCTTTTTCCTCTGTCTGGTTCCTTTCTTGTATGGAGGCTTTTATTTTGATACAATCCTATTGGTCTATTTTTCCTTTTGAAGCCTTTGCTTTTGTATCATATCTAAAAAAAAAAAAAAAAAAAAAAAACACTGCCCAGACCAGTGTCAAGAAGCTCTGTTCCTATGTTTTCTACTGGTAGGTTTATGGTTCCAGGTCTCGCATTTAGGTCCTTAATACATTGTGAGTTGACTTCTGTCTGTGATGTGCGGTTAAGGGTACTTTTATTCTTCTACATGTGAACATCCAGTTTTCCCAACACCACCACCTGCAGAAACTAGCCTTTCCCCATCGCATGTTCTTGGCATGCTTGTTGCAGACCAGTTGACAGATTTATTGCTGAGCCTTCTATTCTGCTTCGCTGGTGTATATGTCTATTTTTACGACCTTACCATACAGGTTGGGTTTTTTTTAAACTATTTGTTTGTTAGTTTTGGCTGCACTGGGTCTTCATTGCTGCATGCAGACTTTCTCTAGTTGTGGCGAGCACGGGCTTCTCATCACAGTGGCTTCTCTTGTCGTAGAGCGCAGGCTCCAGGCGTGCAGGCTTCAGTAGTTGCAGCGCATGGGCTCAGTAGCTGTGGCTCGAGAGATTAGTTGCCCCTCAGCAAATGGGACCTTCCGGGACTAGGGATCGAACCCATGTCCCCTGCATTGGCAGGTGGAGTCTTAACTGCTGGAGCACTAGGGAAATCCACGTTACAGTTTTGATTATCATAATTTTATAATATACTTTGAAATCTAGAATAGCGACGTCTGCAGCTTTGTTCTTGCTCATGACTGCTTTGGCTATTTGAGGTCTTTGTGGTTCCATACGAGTTTTGTTTTTTCTATTTCTATAAAGAATGCCACTCAGATACTGATGTGGATAGCATTTGGGATTCTGATGGGGATGTCTTTGGATATTTCAAACATTTTAACAATACTAATTCTTCCAATCCATGAAGATATAGCATCTTTCCATTTATCTCTTCTTAATTTCCTCCACTTTGTAATTTTCAGGGTATAAGTTTCTTTGGTTAAGTTCATTCCTAAGTATTTTATTCTTTTTGTTGCTATTGTAAATGGGATTGTTTTTTCAGTTCCCTTTTTGGATAGTTCGTTGTTTGTGTACAGAAATATCACTGATTTTATATTTTGATTTTGTACATTGATTTCTGCAACTGTATTACATTTATTAGTTCTCACAGTGTTAGGCTGGAGTCTTTAGAGTCTCCACATGTATGATCACATCATCTACATCATGATGTTTCAGTCCAGCCCTAATACACAATGCTTGACACAAAGTAGACACTAAGGTAATGAATGACCCTAAATGGGGGATAATTCTGATAACTAGTGAGCATTGTCTGAAAGGGGCCTCTATTTTCACAGTTCTGTAAACAGGCTAAAAGCACCAACCTGATTTGTCAATGATGGCATCAATCTCTTCAATCACATCAAAATAGGCCTCATTGTTGGTGTATTTCACCCCCGTTCGTCGCCAAGGTACCACAGACAGCTGCCCAGTGGGAAGCTGGTCGCCTACGTTGGTGCTTCCTGAGACAAAGAATATTGTAATTAGATGAAACCAATTACCTAATAACCAGAGAACACTTCCCTAAAAGTTTCTATGCATCCACTATTTACATGCTAACTTGAAGAATTTTTCCAAAATAGAGATTATAGTTTTCCCAACTTCTATCTTGGTAACCTGGTCCATTTAAAAAACTTGTCCCCAGCTGGTGTGCCTCCTCAGGCAGAATACAGGTTAAAAAGTTACCTGAGAAACAGATATCATATTATTTTGGTTTTGAAAGTAACGTGAACTCGGTCTCTCAAATTCCCCAATAGCTTGCAGCTTAAATAATGCATTGGCTTTCAGTAGGGATGGTAATCTACATATTGATATAAAAATTTCATGGGTAAAAACAGTATTCTAACTCGTTTTAAAAAATTCCACCTGTCCATACATTATCCATCTCACCAAAGAAGACTAAAAAATATATATATACATATATATATACACACACACACATTGTATGTTAAAAGTGATTATGAGCTTATTTCATGTTCTTTGTGCTTTTCTGAATTTCTGACCTTCTACAATAATTGTGTGCTTCTTCTATAATCAGGAAGAAACATTATTATTATTAAAGATTTGGTTATTTTATTTTCTGGCTGTGCTGGGTCTTCCTGGCAGTGCACGGGCTTCTCTTTGCAATGGCTTCTTGTTGCAGACCACAGGCTCTAGGGCACGCAGGCTCAGCAGTTGTGGCACATGGTCTCAGTTGCTCTGTGGCATGTGGAATCTTCCCAGACCAGGGGTCTAACTGGTGTCCCTTGCAGTGCAAGGCACGTTTTTAACCACCGGACCATAAGGGAAGCTCAGGGGAAATTACTTTTAAAAGGAGAACAGTTTATTCTGTCATTGAAATCAGAATATTTTCTACACATAAAAAAGATTTATTTCAGGTTATATTAAAGACGATAAAGAACAAAATGAAAGCACCTGGACATTTGCGATCTCCCCAAACAAGCACTCAAAACAAGGCCCAACAGAGGACTAAGCCACACCAGGATGGCGCTGCCTTCCGTGGGGCCCCTCTCATACCTGTGATGGTGTTGACAACGGTTCGAAGGATAGTGGGCGGCTTTATCAGTTCTTTGAGGATGTTTGACTCGGTAGCCAATGGAAACCCATTGTCAAGCATCTCTTCCAATACCTCATAAACCACAACCACATTGTCTTTTATCACTGGCTCTGAACAGACTCCAAAATAATCCTGATGAAAACACAATGCATATATACATTTATCACTCAGAGACTGCGATGGGTGAAGGAATGCTCCCAGAGGTTATTGAGCCCTGCCCACGTGTGTTTACGCAGAGTTTCTGGGACCTTCTTCTACAATAAGGGAATGAAGCATAACCCTGGTTCTCTTAGGCAGCCAGTTTGGTGGCAAGAAAATTAGACTGGACTATAACACAAGTGTCATCAGTAACTTCTTTCATATACTAAAGTGAGTCATTTAATCCCTTTGGGTTAGTCTCTTCAACTAATATGAATAACACAAAACTGAGTCTAGACTATTACACGGTTCTGAACATGACTTTGAAAGAACTATGTGAGATGATAATACCTGATACAATATACACTGGACCCCCGAGTTTGTAACGCTACTGTTGCACCATTCCGCGGCATTCATGAAGCAAACAAGAACTGACAGAGAAGCGAAATGAGGGGTGTGAGGTAGCACACCAGAAAATCTCTTTGGATCACCCTTTTTCTAAGGTGCTAGGATTCTAGTAACACTTTGTCCCTTTATTAAGAAAGGCTAAACTTAGACATTAAATGATCTGGGTTGTGGGAAAAGCACTGAATTCCAAATCGGAAGGCCTGGGTAATAATCTTAATTGTCACCTGCTAGATTAATTCATGCTAACTAACTAGGTCTCGATTTCTCTAATAGTATAATCTGGATAATACCATGCATGGATGCACAGGGTTGTAAAAACTAAGCATGATGGATTAAATGAGAACATGTATGAAAGTGCTTTGTAAACTATAAAGCACTATGTAAACTGTGATGCATCATGATGAAATGATGCAGAGAGAAAGGCCTGTAGGCACTTGGCGTGCCCTTCTTGACAATGTCAGTGCTTCTGCTGCTGGGCCTCTCAGATGGTCAGACAGTCCTCTAATAATTCATCCACTGATGGGAAATGCACCCCTTTTGAGAAAGTCCATTCTATTCATGGGCAGTGCTGATTCTTAGAAAGTCCTTTCTTTGGCTAAACTGAAATCTGCTTCCTAGATGTGCCTTACAGAACAAGCTTACGTTAACAGCCCCACAGTGATCAGAGGGCCAGGACAACATTTGCCTTCAATTTTTCTTCTCAGGGCCAAACTCCCTGTTTAGTCCTGCTACTGTTGATGCTACGGTAAGGTTTCTAGATTGTTTCCCTTTCTTGCCATTTCTTTGAATTTGTCCTAATTTTCTAATAGTCTCCTCAAATGATGACATCCAAAACAGAACACAGACTCCAGAGGTGACCTGAGGCCTTACAAATAGCTGTTAGAAGACGGGAAGTGAAAAGCAAAGAAGAAAAGGAAAGATATTCCCATTTGCATGCAGAGTTCCAAAGAATAGCAAGGAGAGATAAGAAAGCCTTCCTCAGTGATCGATGCAAAGAAATAGAGGAAAACAACAGAATGGGAAAGACTAGAGATCTCTTCAAGAAAATTAGAGATACCAAGAGAACATTTCATGCAAAGATGGGCTCAATAAAGGACAGAAATGGTAGGGACCAAACAGAAGCAGAAGATATTAAGAAGAGGTGGCAAGAATACACAGAAGAACTGTACAAAAAAGATCTTCATGACCCAGATAATCACGATGGTGTGGTCACTCACCTAGAGCCAGACATCCTGGAATGTGAAGTCAAGTGGGCCTTAGAAAGCATCACTACGAACAAAGCTAGTGGAGATGATGGAATTCCAGTTGAGCTATTTCAAATCCTGAAAGAGGACACTGTGAAAGTGCTGCACTCAATATGCCAACAAATATGGAAAACTCAGCAGTGGCCACAGGACTGGAAAAGGTCAGTTTTCATTCCAAACTCAAAGAAAGGCAATGCCAAAGAATGCTCAAACTACTGCACAATTGCACTCATCTCACATGCTAGTAAAGTAATGCTTAAAATTCTCCAAGCCAGGCTTCAGCAATACGTGAACTGTGAACTTCCAGATGTTCAAGCTGGTTTTAGAAAAGGCAGAGGAACCAGAGATTAAATTGCCAACATCTGCTGGATCATCGAAAAAGCAAGAGAGTTCCAGAAAAACATCTACCTCTGCTTTATTGACTATACCAAAGCCTTTGACTGTGTGTATCACAATAAACTGTGGAAAATTCTTCAAGAGATGGGCATACCAGACCACCTGACCTGCCTCTTGAGAAACCTGTATGCAGGTCAGGAAGCAACAGTTAGAACTGGACATGGAACAACAGACTGGTTTCAAATAGGAAAAGGATTACATCGAGGCTGTATATTGTCACCCTGCTTATTTAACTTATATGCAGAGTACATCATGAGAAACGCTGGGCTGGAGGAAGCACAAGCTGGAATCAAGATTGCCGGGAGAAATATCAATAACCTCAGTTATGCAGATGACACCACCCTTATGGCAGAAAGTGAAGAAGAACTAAAGAGCCTCTTGATGAAAGTCAAAGAGGAGAGTGAAAAAGTTGGCTTAAAGCTCAACATTCAGAAAATTAAGATCATGGCATCTGGTTCCATCACTCATGGCAGATGGATGGGGAAACAGTGGAAACAGTGGCTGGCTTTATTTTTTGGGGCTTCAAAATCACTGTAGATGGTGATTGCAGCCATGAAATTAAAAGATGCTCACTCCTTGGAAGGAAAGTTATGACCAACCTAGACAGCATATTGAAAAGCAGAGACATTACTTTGCCAACAAAGGTCCATCTAGTCAAGGCTATGGTTTTTCCAGAAGTCATGTATGGATGTGAGAGTTGGACTATAAAGAAAGCTGAGCACCGAAGAATTGATGCTTTTGAACTGTGGTGTTGGAGAAGACTCTCGAGAGTCCCTGGGACTGCAAGGAGATTCAACCAGTCCATCCTAAAGGAGATCAGTCCTGAATATTCATTGGAAGGACTGATGCTGAAGCTGAAACTCCAATCCTTTGGCCACCTGATGTGAAGAATTGACTCACTGGAAAAGACCCTGATACTGGGAAAGATTGAGGGCAGGAGGAGAAGGGGACGACAGAGGATGAGATGGTTGGATGGCATCATCAACTCGATGGACATGGGTTTGGGTAGACCCCGGGAGTTGGTGATGGATAAGGAGGCCTGGTGTGCTGCGGTTCATGGGGTCGCAAAGAGTCGGACATGACTGAGCGACTGAACTGAACTGATGTCAACTATCAGACACATCCCAATATCCAAGAGCAGTTAGGAGTCAGGAACATGTTTCTAAAACAAAAAGATTTTTTCTTTAAAAAATGAAGATTGAAGGGGGAAAAAAAGGCTACACATTTCCTTCTCGTGAGTGATTTCATTTTGAAAAATAAAACTCCTCACTGGAGAAACGGGAGTCCTCCTACATTGTCAGTGAGAATGTAAAATTGGTACAGCCACTACAGAGAACAGTATGGAGGTTCCTTAAAAAGTAAAAACAGAACTGCCATATGATCCAGCAATCCCATTCCTGGGCATATACCCAAACAGAACTGTAATTCAAAAAGATACACCCACCCCTATGTTTACAGCAGCACTATTCACTACGGTTGACACATGGAAGCAACCTAAGTATCCATCAACAGATGACTGGATAAAGACGTGGTACATCTATACAGTGGAATACCACTGAGCCATAAAAAAAGAACAGAATAAGGCCATTTGCAGCCACATGGATAGACCTAGACCTTATCATACGAAGTGAAATAAGCCAGACTGAGAAAGACAAATATCGTATGATACCACTTATATTGGAGAAGGAAATGGCAACCCACTCCAGTATTCTTGCCTGGAGAATCCCATGGACAGAGGAGCCTGATAGGTTACAGTTCATGGGGTCACAAGAGTCGGACACAACTTAGTGACTAAACCATCACTTATATGTGGAATCTAAAATACAACACAAATGAACTTATCTACGAAATAGAAACAGATTCACACATGTAGAAAACAGACTTGAGGTTGCCAGGGGGGAGGCGAGGTGCGAGAGAGATGGACTGGGAGGTTGGGATTAGCAGATACACATTATTACATGGAGAATGGATAAACAACACGGTCCTACTGTATAGTCCAGGGAACTGTTAATATAGTCAATATCTTGTGATAAACCATAGTGGAAAACTACGAAAAAATGCGCGTATACATATATATATATATAACTGAATCACTGCTCTACAGCAGAAATTAACACGATGCTGCAAACCAACTATACATCAATATAATAAACTAAAAAAAACACCTCCCTTGATTTTCTAAATCAGGGAGAATGTGATTTTATCGACCAGCAGCCGGAAGGGGACAGTGCTACAGCAATGCGCGTGAACTTCCACAGCGGGGGCTCCTCTATCACAGCTCAGCGCCAGAGAAGGACACTTGCAGAAAACACATGTCACATAAGCCATTCAAATCAGGATGCGTCCATCTAAACACTTCTAACAAATTCTTCCAAACTGGCAAGCTGTGAAGTCCCAGCCTTCTAAAGCAGCCACTTCACTGTTTACCCCAATCCCTCTGTGGTTCCAAGTAGATTAAACAACTTTCTTCACTTCCTCTCTTGTAATAAGTTGCATAACATCACTAGGGAGATACTGGGCGACGGTTAATGGGGTGAAATATCCCGTGTGGAAATCCTAATAAGGCCCAGCTTGAGCAGCTGAAGATCGTAACTGCTGGGTTCCTCTGCTTCTTCCACGTCCTGGGGTTTATAATTCTCAGGTTCTCACCGTGTGAAGGAACTAATACGCCACTGGAATCCCAGAGGAGTGCTACCAGAAGGGCTGTTGGGGGGGAAACTTAAATATATGCTCATTCTTTGGAGATGAAAGCTGTTCCAAACATGTGACATATATTTATAAGAGCAAATGAAAGGGCTCTTTGACTTGATTTTTACTGTTTATCAGAAGGTGTGGGTCCTCCTCCTCTCCAGTCCCACAGTGTCTGTATTCATGTGACTAATTCCAGACTTCACATGACACAGAAGTTAAACCAGAGGACCTTTGGTTCTCATGTATCGTTAAGTTATGCAAATAACCACAACCATGAGAGGCTGAGGAATTCTTTTAGGGAGGGGATGCCACTGTCTGAATCCAGAGTCCAGGCCCCCTGAAAACCTGTCCCATAACAGGTGCTGACATCCTGGCATGACCAGCACCCCCATGCCCCCAAGATCTCCAAATCTATTCCTGAAGGAAAAACTCCAAGTGAAAACTGCATCTTGGAAAATGCGTCCCTTAAATTTTACAGAAGTGCTAAGCTTGCGATGAGGCCTGTCTCTGGTACTCATATGCTGTGGATGAGCACAAAGTCAAGCTGAAGGGTAGGTTCCCAAATTACCCCTGCCAGGGAGAATGAAACAAGCATTATTTAAGTTCTTCTAGTTTAAAAAAATGTATCTTTCCACATGCATCAGTTTTTGATGCAACTCAAAGCAAGGCTGTTAACAATGGTTAAGATCAAGTCTACCATAAAAATAAAAAAATCGAGCCTCTCCTTTGGGGTTGGTCTGCTCCCACGTCTTGGGAATATACTATCTCTGCTGTCTGTTTAATAAAAGTTCTGTCTTCTTGAGCTGTCACTGAGCTGCAACTGGTCTGTTGTTTTGAATCCTTGCTATGACAAGACAAGAGCTGAGAAATCCTGCCTGCTTGAGCTGTATTCACCAGCCATTCCAAATCTTTGTCATGAGACAAGAACCAAGGGAGAGAAATTAACCAACCTGACAAAAGCCTTCAAAAAAATTGAAACTCCTTAGCTTTGTGAACCAAACGTAGGACAATTCCAGTCTCTAGAACTGAAATTTCATACAACCATACTAAGTAGGGTGGCTTTCTTGGGCCACAGGTTCAAAACTGTACAATCTATCATTCAAGATGCCACCCATTCAATAAACAGAAACAAGAATCTTATCAGATGGGAGAGGAAGTGAGCAATGTCAGAGCTGTGATTTCTTTTTTAGTTCCTTAAAGTGAAAGTGAAAGTTGCTCAGTCATGTCCGACTCTTTGTGACCCCATGGACTATACATATACCGTCCATGGAATTCTCCAGGCCAGAATACTGGAGTGGGGAGCCTCTCCCTTCTCCAGGGGATCTTCCCGACCCAGGGATTGAACCCAGGTCTCCTGCATTGTAGACAGATTCTTAACCAGCTAAGCCACAAGGGAAGCCCAAGAATACCGGAGTGGGTAGCCTATCCCTTCTCCAGTGGGTCTTCCCGATCCAGGAATCGAACCAGGGTCTCCTGTGTTGCAGGCAGATTCTTTACCAACTGAGCTATCAAGGAAGCCCTTTTAGTTCCTTAACTGAGGCTGAATACCATGGAAACAAAACTACAAAGACACTTCATAAGGTCCACGGATGAACCTCCTCATATTCACGCACCTGAAATGTGTCCACTACCCGGTGGAGGAACTCGATGACAAACAGAGGCGGCACTTCTGTCTGGATCACAGCCACAAAAAAGATCTTGTGACGGTAAACACTTAAGAGATAGTGGTGCGGGGTGGGGATGACTGGAGGGACGTTTTCAGCCTCCGTCGCTCGCTCTTGTGCCTCGAAAAAGTAATCACAGACAGAACGGCTGACCACGCTCTTCCAGTGTTTCTCCAGGAAAATATCTCCAGAGGAGTTGATCAAGAAAAGACTATGAATCATGGTGGAGACCGTGAGTGAGTGAGGAGAGTCTTTTTCGGTCTGAAAGCCTCTGAAAATGCTCAGCTCTAAAAAAGTAAGAGAAGCTATGGTCAGTTGCAGTCAACCAAAGCCGCCTCTGCATCAGTCCAGCAGCCCAAGCTTTCCTATCCATCTTTCAAGACTAGACTCAATTTTCCACCACTGCAGGAGCCAGAAGTGTCCCTCCCTAGGATCCCCAAGGGTAATTAACAGCCATCTCATTTGTCAGTTAATTATATACTGTACAGTTATCTTTAATACAGCCTGAATCATATTCATTTAAAATTCGACTGAATTTTTGAGTGTCTACTTTCTCAAGTGGACTGGGAGCTCCTGGAGAAAAAGAGACCTTGCCTCATGTTTCTGCTGCCTCCTTGCACAGCATCATCTCCTTGCATACAAGAAGGCTTCAAAGAACATGGAGGCATTCCCTGTATGTGGCAACAACTCACATATAAGAAATGGTTATGCTTGCATCATCTCATTTGGTAGCCATTGGCCAAACGGGGCCACTGAGCATTTGAAATGTGGCTGGTCCAAGCTGAGATGTGAATAGAAGACACACACCTGATTTTGAAGGCTTTAAAATTGTGTTTAAAGACTGACTCACCAACAGGTTGGGGGAAGGATAGGGAGTTTGGGGTGGACACTGTACACCCTGCTATATTTAAAATGGATAACAAGCACCTACTATACAGTACATGGAACTCTGCTCAGTGTTATGTGGCAGCCTGGTTGGGAGGGGAGTTTGGGGGAGAATGGAAACATGTATATGTATGGCTGAGTCCCTTCACTGTTCACAACACGGTTAACTAGCTATACCCAATACAAAAGAAAATTTTTTTAAAATTCAAGACTGTTTACCAATAATTTAATATCAATTAATTATTAATATTAACTTATTGATTTAATATTGATAGTTTTGATATACTGGATAAATACAAGATATAACATTCTAATGTGGTTAGTAAAACATGTAAAATCACATAGTAAGTGGGTCGCTGCCTATTTCTATAGGACAGCGCTGACCCAAGGAATGGGCTGAGCTGTCTTTGTGGTCTTTATTTACTCGGTCAGACCCCATTCTCTTAAGTCCTTGCTAAGCACAAGGCTGTATGTTAGATGTCTTAAAAAAAGAAAATCCCTCTGGGGGATCCCCCAGGTCCCTCAGGCGGCGGCATCTCTACGATGCCAGTTCCCGGAACGAGGCGGCCGCGCTAACCAAGAGCCGCAGGGCGAGCTTAATCCCTCTGCCCGCGACAGGCCGGCGGGAGGGAGGGGGCGGCGGGGAGCCAGGCTGTGGGGGCGCAGAGGCGGCTGGCCAAAGCGGGTTATTTTTGCTCGGGTCGCGGGGAGGATGGAGGCGGCTTGGAGCCGGGTGTCCACGGGCTGCACGATCTGAGGCTGAAAAAGGTCGCCCGTCCGCGCACCTGCGTCGCCATGGCAACAGGGTCTCCTCCTCCCCGGACCCCTCTGGCCGCAGTGACCTCCCCAGCCCGGGACTCGGCCCCTCGCCTCTCCCCGCGGCATCACGCAGCTCCGACGGTAGCTCCGGCCGCATCCCGTGACCCTGCGCCCCCGCCACGCGCCCAGCCCCACCCCGGCCCGGGCGGTCCGCGTTCCTTACCCTGCTTGCTCTTCGCGGAGCCCACCTTGAGGCCGCGCGGACAGGCCCCGCCCCCGGGCGCCCCCCCCTACGCCCGCAACCCAGGTCTGAAGGCCGCCGATTGGGCCTCGTCCTCCGCTCTGATTGACCGCGGCCAGCCGCTCGCCCTGTTCTCGGGCTCGAGCCCCCGATTGGCCCTGGCTCAGGCTCCGGTAACCTCTGATTGGTGCAGCTCCGGGACTCTGAGCTATGATTGGCTGTCGAGAACCTCCTGCGGCCCGCCCGGCTCCGCCTGGTCACCCAGTCACAAAAGGCCCTGGCGAGCTGCGAAGCCACCTGCGTAACCGCGGGATACGCCAGGAAGAGGATGCGGAGAAAGTGTGACTTCCAGGGCACGATTTACGGAACAGCGTAGGATAGATGATAAATCGTGAGCAGCAATAACTGTTCTCTACCTAGCCATAACTGCTCTCCGTTAAACAAGTGCGTTTAAAAAGAGACGTGATGCCTTTTCACTTACGTACCTTGAGTAAAGGAAATGTGATTGGCTGTGCAGCGCCCTGTCCAGAGCTCTGGAGCTGAATCCAAAAGGCCTCTTCCAGCCCTAGCTGGACCGCCACCTGGTCGACCCGGGGCAAGGCCCTTCACCTTTCAGAGTCCCAGTTCCCAGATCTGAAAATGTGAGGGTTGGGCAGGTCTTTCTCCAAATTGCATTGGATCTCTGATGATTTAAGTTTGGCTTACCCAGGAAAGCATGAGATAGAAGTCAGAAGATGCAAGTTCAGTTAAACGAAAACTTACTTGTTATGCGGGATGGGATGTGGAAAGGGTTTGCCGTGGCGCCTGGACATTGGATATATTCAGTAAGATGGTCAACTGTGCAGATGATGGTTGTGACCTGAACGAGGAGGGCGTTGCCTTGCCTGTGCTTTGGTTTTCACTTTGAGTGGCAACTTCTGACGCGGGACCATGATAAATGTTTATTGAAGGTGACCTGGGTTGTTCTTTGCCATACTTGCTAAGGGCAGATATTTGGCTAATTTTGAGCTAAACAGGAGAGACAAACCCAACTCAAAATGGTTGCGTGATGAGGAATCCTATTAGATTATGGGCTCTGGTGCCAGAGTGCCTGGGTTTGAATCCTGCTCCAACACTTATCAGCTATGTCCTTGAGAAGGTAACTTAACTTCTCCAAACTTCAACTTCCTTACTTCTCAAATAAAGACAGTAATAGTACCTACTTCAGTATGTTGTTGTGGGGATTAAATTAGAAAAGTGTTAGCAATGGTTTCTAGCTGGGAAGCAGCACAAGATACAACTACACATGGTTGTTAAGCAGTGTGTGTGTTTAATGTGCAGAGATGCTGTCACTGCTGCAGGCGTTTTTCACTCATTCACTGAATTAATGTTTGCTAAGAGTCTCCCATGTATCAAGCCCCATGCCTGGGATGGTGCAATGAGTAACATCTCTTGTCAGAGAGCCTGGCTGGAAAAACAAATGAGAAACAATTACAAAAGGCTGTGGGACTTCCCTGCTGGTCCAGTGGTTAAGAATTTGCCCTGCAGTGCAGGGGACATGGGTTCGATCACTGAGAACTAGGATCCCACATGCCGTGGAGCAACTAAGCCCTCAAGAAGCAACTAATGACACACGCTCCAGAGCCTGTATGCCACAACTAAAGAGCCTGTGTGATGATCTCACGCGTTGCAACTAAGATCCAATGCAGCCAAATAAATAAATATTGAAAAACGAAAGATTTAAACAAATGAAAAAAAAAAACGGTGTGATGAGCAAGGAGCACATGGGGGGCAGGCATTGCTGGTGGAGGGAGGAGACTTGGAGCCAGGGAAGTCCATCTAAACTAACACTTGAAAAATAAATACTGGCAGATTCCACTGGGGTGGAAGAACAGAGAAGAGTACACGTGGAAAGCTCTAGAGACGAGAGAGTTAACTTTAGCTGAGCTGGAATGGGATAAAGAGTGCAGTTTTTTTTTTTCTTAAATGAGATTAGTGGGTAAGTAAGAGCCAAGTGGTTGTGAGTTTTGTAATAATTGTTTGCTTTTATTTAGTTCATTGAAGTACAGTTGATTTACAGTGTTGTGTAAATTCCCTGTGTACAGCAAAATGATTCAGTTATACACATATAGCCTGGAGAAGGAAATGGCAACCCACTCCAGTATTCTTGCCTGGAGAATCACATGGATAGAGGAGCCTGGCAGCTGCAGTCCATGGGATCACACAGAGTCAGATGCGACTGAAGCAACTTAGCAGCATACATACATAGACATTCATTTTCATAGTCTTTTCCATTATGGTTCATCACAGGATATTGAGTATAGTTCTCTGTTCCATATAGTAGGACCTTGTTATCTACCTATTCTGCATAGAATAGTTTGCATGTCATAATTGTTAAGTTATAAAACATTGCACCTTTAGTAGCCATCCAAGTAGAGGTGTTGGAAAGAATACATGAGTTTAAGGTCTGGGAGAGAGGTCTGAGCTGGAGGCATAAATTTGGAGTTATCAGGATGTGGATAGTCACTCACGGGACCATTGAGATGACTCAGGGGGTGAGCACAGAGAGAGGAGAGGCCCAGAGTCAGGGGACTCCAAAGTTAAGGGTTCATGGAAGAGAGGAAGACCCAGGTTCCTCTGATCCTCCCAACTACCCTAAAACGAATCATGGCTCTGATCCCCTTTCTAAAACTGAGAAAGCTGCAGGGAGTGTGTAAGTAACTTGCAGAAAGTCAGGTAAGGAGATGAGTTGCAGAGTTGAGATTCAAGCGTGCAGGGAGGGCTAAGCTGTGTGCCTCAAGGTCCCCGCCTCCTGTCTCTCTCAGGGGCCTGAGAGCCCCCTGTGGCATGTTAAGTGGGAGAGTGAAAGGCCTTCAGACTGCCATTTCAGAGACACCGTGCATATAGATGAATTTGGGCAAGGCCAAGCTTGGGGGCAGGGAGGTCATTTAGATACTGCAGTAATCCCCATGAGAGATACTTGTGACTGCAGCCAGGGTGGGGAGTTGGAGAGAAGTGAACAAATCCCAGTGACAGGTAGAAGGATAGAGATCCTGGTTGAAAACTGAGAGTGAGTGGTGAGGAGAGTAGGCATCAAAGATGATTCATAGGTTTCTGATTAGGGCAACCACGTTGATGGAAGTGTCATTAGTTGAGATGGGGATCCTTGGAAGAAAGGCACCCTGAGGATAGGAACAGAAGGTGTGAATTCAGTCGTGATGCCCAGGGTCACAAATAAGCCAACACTAAATATCTGTTGAGTCAGATCAAACAACACAGATTTTGGATGCTTGAATAATACATTACAATGGTTTTAAGAGAAACCACAGGAAATCATAGGCAAATAATGATCTATTTCATGATAAAAAAAATCTCCAGGAAAAGATTTTCTAAAGCTGCCACTGATTAACCATTCTAGTGTTTAATGGCTCTCACTGCTGAGAAATTTTCTATTAATACCATAAAAACCAATCCCAACCCTCCTACACTGTTGGTGAGAATGTAAATTGATACAACCATTATGGAGAACAGTACAGAGATTCCATAAAAAAACTAAATATAGAACTACCATATGATCCAGCAATCCTGCTCCTGGGCATATACTCAGAGAAAAACCATAATTCAAAAGACACACGCACCCTAATGCTCATTGCAGCACTGTTTACCATGGCTAAGATATGGAAGCAACCTAAATGTCCATCAACAGAAGAATAGATAAAGATGTGGCACATGTATACAATGGAATATTACTCAGTCATTAAAAAGAATGAAATAATGCCATTTGCAGCAACAGGAATGGATCTAGAGATTATTGTACTAAATGGAGTGAGTCAAAGGCAGATATCAGGGGATATCACTTATATGTGGAATCTAATTTTAAAAGATACAAATGAATTTATTTAGAAAAAAAAAACAGACTCACAGATCTTGAAATCAAACTTATGGTTTCCAAAGGGGGAATGTGAGGGGAAGTGACAAATGTAGGTGACTGGGAATGACATACATATCAGTTCAGTTCAGTTGCTCAATCATGTCCGAGTCTTTGCAACCCCATGGACTGCAGCATGCCAGGCTTCCCTGTCCATCACCAACTCCTGTAGCTTGCTCAAATTCATGTCCATCGAGGCAGTGATGCCATCCAACCATCTCATCCTCTGTTGTCCCCTTCTCCTGCCTTCAGTCTTTCCCAGCATCAGGTTTTTTTCCAATGAGTCAGTTCTTTGCATCAGGTGGCCAAAGTATTAGAGTTTCAGCTTCAACATCAGTCCTTCCAAAGCATATTCAGGATTGATTTTCTTTAGGACAGACTGATTTCATCTCCTTGCAGTCCAAGGGACTCTCAAGAGTCTTCTCCAACACCATAATTCAAAAGCATCAATTCTTCAATGCTCAGCTTTCTTTATGGTCCAACTCTCACATCCATACATGACTACTGGAAAAACCATAGCTTTGACTAGATGGACCTTTGTCGGCAAAGTATTGTCCCTGCTTTTTAATATGATATCTATGTTGGACATAGATTTTCTTCCAAGGAGCAAGAGTCTTTGAATTTCATGGCTGCACTCACCATCTGCAGTGATTTTGGAGCCAAGGAAAATAAAGTCTGTCACTGTTTCCACTGTTTCCCCATCTAGTTGCCATGAAGTGATAGGACAGGAGGCCATGATCTTAGTTTTTTGAATGTTGAGTTTTAGGCCAGCTTTTTCACTCTCTTCTTTCACTTGCATCAAGAGGCTCTTTACTTCCTCTTTGCTTTCTGCCATAACGGTTTCCCTGATAGCTCAGTTGATAAAGGAGCTGCCTGCAATGCAGGAGACCCTGGTTCAATTCCTGAGTCAGAAAGATCCCACTCCAGTATTCTTGGGCTTTCCTTGTGGTTCAGCTGGTAAAGAATCCTCCTGCAATGCGGGAGACCTGGGTCCGATCCCTGGGCTGGGAAGATCCCCTGGAGAGGAGAAAGGCTACCCACTCCAGTATTCTGGCATAGAGAATTATATGGACTGTATAGTCCATGGGGTCACAAAGAGTCAGACACTAATGAGAGACTTTCACTTTTCTGCCCTGAAGGTGGTGTCACCTGCATATCTGAGGTTATTGATATTTCTCCTGGTAATCTTCATTCCAGCTTGTGCTTCATCCAGCCCAGCATTTCTCATGATGTACTCTGCATAAAAGTTAAATAAGCAGGGTGACAATATACAGCCTTGACGTACTCCTTTCCTAATTTGGAACCAGTCTGTTGTTCCATGACCAGTTCTAACTGTTGCTTCTTGACCTGCATACAGATTTCTCAGGAGGCAGGTAAGGTGGTCTGGTGTTCCATCTCTTTAAGGATTTTCCACAGTTTATTGTGATCCACACAGTCAAAGGCTTTCGTGTAGTCAGTAAAACAGAAATAGATATTTTTCTGGAACTCTCTTGCTTTTTCAATGATCCAACAGATGTTGGCGATATGATCTCTGGTTCCTCTGCCTTTTCTAAATCCAGCTTGAACATCTGGAATTTCTTTGTTCACATACTTTTGAAGCCTTGCTTGGAGAATTTTGAGCATTATTTTGCTAGTGTGTGAGATGAGTGCAATCAGGCGGTAGCTTGAACATTCTTTGGCATTGCCTTTCTTTGGGGCTGGAATGAAAACTGACATTTTCTAGTCCTGTGGCCACTGATGAGTTTTCCAAATTTGCTAGCATATTGGTGGTGGCATGTGGATGGTAGGAGGAAGAGACAAGTGTCAGGGCAAGTACAACTCTGCCATCTTGTGAACCATATCCTGACATACACATACTACTGTATGTAAAATGGATAACTGATAGTGAAAGTCGCTACTCTGCCATCTTGTGAACCATATCCTGACATACACATACTACTGTATGTAAAATGGATAACTGATAGTGAAAGTCGCTCAGTCGTATCTGACTCTGCGACCCCATGGACTATACAGTTCATGGCATTCTCCAGGCCAGAATACTGGAGTGGGTAGCCTTTCCCTTCTTCAAGGGATCTTCCCGACCCAGGAATCAAACCAAGGTCGCATTGCAGGTGAATTCTGTACCAAATGAGCTATCAGGGAAGCCCAGATAACTGATAAGAACCTGCTCTACAGAACAGGGAACTCTACTCAGTACTCTGTAATGACCTATATGGGGAAAAGACTCTGAAAAAGGATGGATTCAGGGACTTCCCTGGTGGTCCAGTAGTTAGGAGTCTGCCTTGCAATGCAGAGGATGTGGTTTGATCCCTTGTTGGGGAACTAAGCCTGCATGCTGCAACTAAGACCTGATGCAGCCAAATAGATAAATAATTTTTTGGAAAAAAGAATGGACTCACTTTGTTGTATACCTGAAATGAATGGAACATTGTAAATCAATTATACTTCAATAAATTTTTAATAAAAGTAAAGTGAAGTTTAAAAAAGTCAGTCCCAGCTGTCAGGGGTCTCTGGGAGTGATTACTTAACTAATTTTTAAGATCTGAGGCAAGAGAGGCCTTGTTTACAGAGAAAGACGTTTGTACATGCCCTGGCACTCATCTCTTCCTCCTCCTGTCCACACATGCCACCTCTGTGATCAAATAGCGTTTCACAGCTCTGTCCTGTAACCTACGGTGCTGTTGACACTCAGCCGTGCATCGTGTATGAATCTGCTCCCCGTCACTGAACTGTAGACTCTTTGAGAACCACAGGTATATATCTCAATACTTTATGTGCATGCATTCACCTAAGAACCCAAAAGGTATGGAGGGTCTACTACCGCCTGGACAATAAGGGTGCAAAGACAATTAAAGCATGGTTTCATAGACCTTACAATCAAATGTGGGCAAATACTCCAAAGAAAAGACCAGCTCCCTTCAAAAAAAAAACAGAATCAAATCCAGCTTCCTTAAGGCTGGCTGTGGAAGGAGCCTGTCCTTGTGGAGAGGAGAGCTTGAGCCGGACACCCCTACTCTGGAACAAGAGATCCGTTTCTGCCTTAAGGAGCTCCCGCTGCTGGCAATTATCCCCACCATGCTATGCTTGGCAGGCTCCGTGCCCCCAGCTCTTCAGGGTAGACACACTGGTTTTTGTTTAATTTCCCACAGCAGAGCTGAGACCAGGTGGACACAGACAAAGCTCATCTAAAGACATGGGGATAATAGGGACTTCCCTGGTGGTCCAGTGGCTAAGACTCTGTACTCCCAGTGCAGGGGGCCCAGGTTTGATCCCTGGGCAAGAAACTAGGTCCCGCATGCCTCAACTAAGAGTTTGCATGCTGCTACTGAAGATCTCACATGTGCAACTAAAATAAGATCTCAACGCCACAACTAAGACCCGGTGCAGCTAAATAAGTAAAAACTAAGACTTGGGAAGTGCCGGGAGCCAGCTCATGAGATCCCCACTCATGACAGGGTCATGAGAAAAAGGACTGATTTGTGCAAGGCTTCTCAGGCCTCAGGGAATCTCGGAAGGCTGCCTCAGCTCTCACCTTAAGGATGATGTCTGTCTTTCTGATGTTTACTATAATAAACCTCTTCCTATTTTCTGTGACTTAGGCAAAAGGCCTTTCCTGATTCCCTTCTAAAACAGATCATTCTGAAACATCAAATCAACAAAGCCCCTGAACGGTAGCACCCTAATAAAATTATCTGGGATATAGAGTATGCTGATCTAAATTCCCTTTGCTAACATATTGGTTTGTTTAATAAATGTACCTGTGCCTTTGGAGCTAATGTGCATAACTGCTCCCTAGTAATAAAACAGCATTGAGAGCCTCTGCACAGAAAGCCCCTATGGGCACAAAACCTTTTGCAGGAAAAAAGGCTTGTTAGGAAATATAAGAAATATTGCTTTATGAAACTGTTACTTAATCTATATTTACTCACTATGCTTTTACTCTTAATGTATTTAGCCTATATAATGAAAGCATAATAGTTAGGGATTTATATAAATAGAAGTTTAGTTTTAATACAAATAATAAGACAATTGTTGATTTAACTGATGATTCTTACTTAGAGCTGAATTTCAGCTTGCTGTTCTTTGACTTTATGGAACTAAATTCTTTTCTGTTAAGCTCAAGGCATAGAGTAAATTACCAAAAAACAGGTTTTACCTTAAAACTTCCTGTTGAGGAATTCTTCCCTGATGTGCTCGATACAAAAGTATTCTAATTGATCAACCTTTATCAATGGAAAGTCACAAGGAGTTAGCAGGCCGCCAGGCCAGAAGATGATGTAATCAAAAAGAGGCTTTTTGTAACTAAAGACACGCAAACGGCTTCGATGAGGGTCAAAGCTGCTAGCCCATTGAGCTAACTTGATAGGCCCATTAAGATGTACCCACTAAGCTTAGTTGGTATGTGCCTTAAGCTAAGTTGGTATGTCCCTTAAGCTAAATTGGTATGATTCTATGCTTCACATTTGTTTCTATATACCACTAAAAATATAAAAGCTGCTGGAGAAAATAATAAAGCAGAAGATACTTGGAAAACACCACGACTCGCTGTGTCTTCTCATTCGTATCACTGACGCCGTCCATCCTAAGGGAACCCTGACCAGCTGGAGCAGGACTCCGGCAGGGAAGAATAAGGAGAAATGGGCAGAGAGAGTAACAGGCCACATCACATCTTGTGATGTCATCAGGGGGTCTCGAGATGTGCACCTCTTTTAGCGGGCAGAGGTTCTCTGTTACTCCTCTTATTCAGAAGCCCCAGCAAAGCCCTTTCTGGTTCCTGAAACCCAAACACTGCGGAACAAGAAGACAGCACCATCCCTCTCGGAGCAGCCCCAGGCAGGCCCACTCATTCCCCTCCCCAGGGGCAAGGAATCATGGCACCAGAAAGTGCCTTCCCTACATAACTACCCCCAGAACACCCAACCGTGAGGCCACACTCACACCTCTGGGGCATGGGCATTCTACGGCTTGTTAGAGACCTTCCTCCACTTTCTGCCTACCCTCGGTCTAGATGATGTCAGAAGTGTAAGTCCGCTTTGAATGATGTGCTTTTTTTTTTTAAGATTTTTTTTCCTTTTATTGATGTGGACCATTTTTTAAGTCTTTATTGAAATGTATCACAATATTGTTCCTGTTTTATGTTTTGTTTTTTTGGCCAGAAGGCATGTGGGATCTTATCTTCCCGACCAGTGATTGAACCTGTACCGCCTACACTGGAGACAAAATCTCAACCGCTGGACCCCAGGGAAGCCCTGAATGATGTACTCTTAATTTTTTGTTTTTTGGCTTCCCTGGGTCTTTGCTGCTGCACCTGGGCTTCTCTAGTTGCAGTGAGTGGCGGGGTGGGGGTGGGGGTGTTACTCACTAGTTGCAGTGCATGGGCACCCACACCAGCATTCTCGCCTGGAGAATCCCATGGACAGAGGAGCCCAGCGGGCTACAGTCCATAGGGCCACAAAGAGTCAGACACAACTGTATCGACCCAGCACGCACACATGGGCTTCTCACTGAGGTGACTTCTCTTGTTAAAGAGCATGGGTTCTAGGGCTTGGGGTCAGTAGTTGTGGTTCACGGGCTTAGTTGCCCCTTGGCATGTGGAATCTTCCCAGACCAGGGATCGAACCCATGTCCTCTGCATTGGGAGGTAGGTTCTTAACCACTGGACTACCAGGGAAGTCCTGAATGATGTACGCTTGATTGTAGGTACAGACAGACTTCCAGACCCACATATCCCATTGCCCACTCGACTTCTCCACTTAGGGGCATGCCTCACAGACATCTTACTAGGGCAAAAACAAACTGTTGAGTTCCCCTCCCAAATCTGTTCCTTCCTCCAGCTCTACTTGACCTCCTGTTTTCATCATCTTAGTAAATGACATCACTGTCCATTCAACTACTCAAACCAATATACACGAATCACCCTTAATTCTTCCATTATCCTCATCCTCATTTGATCCAGTGGGAAGCTACATGGATTCTATCTCTAAAGTATATCAGGAATCTGTTTTCTCTCCACCCTCATCCAGGCCACCATGGACTGAACGACGCTAAACACCTTCCAGACTGTTCCACACTCACCCCTTCAATCCACGTTTTTATGGAGCAGCAAAAGGGAGATCTTCAAACTGCGAATAATTACTTCCAGCTCAGGTCCCTTCAGTGCCTCCCAGAGGCTTTCAATCCAAATGCTTTTACCACCTTGCTAAAGGCTAAACATTTGCATCCCCTCAAAACTCACGTGTAAAACTCTAACGCCTAGTGGAATTGCATTTGGATATGGGGCCTTCGGGAGGTGATATGTCTTGAGCATGTGGCCTTCATGAACCAGTCTCTCCTGCTGGTGGCAGCATATCTGTCAAGGCCTTTGGGTCTGATGATGCTCAAGGATGTCAAGGCAGCACTTGAAATTTCAGGTCTTACAGCACATAGATGTAACATCTGTTCAAAAGACATGCACATACAGTACCTGTGGGTAGAGTGTGTGTGTGTGTGGGGGGGTGGAGATTGTCTCATTACATGAGTAAGTGAATGAATTATCAATATTATTATGCTGTGATGGTGTAGGTAAATACTATATGAGCAACAAGTAACTGTTAAGGATCATTCAATAAAACTGAATTTCTACTTTGTTCTCATTCTAAATGGGAGCCAGTGGAGATTATGTTCAACTTCATATAACAAAAAACTCAAATAATACTAACTTAAACAAGATAAGGGTTTATTTTTCTCTCATTATGGGAAGTCAAGAGGTATGAGATCCAGGGCTAAAATGGTAATTCCACATCAAAGACTCAGGCTTCTGTTAGCTTGCCCTATTCCACTATCAATATTTCTATGGTTGAGCTTTCACCTTCAAGCTCACAACATTGTTGCTGTGGCTCCAGCCGTCAAACTATACTCCAAACAGAAAGAAGGAAAGACAGAGAAAAAATGAGCATGAGCCACTGGAGTTAATTCCCTTTACTGAGCTTTTCCTGAAGTCCCACATGTGGGCTACTGCTCAGAATTAAGCTAAAAGAAGTCCTGGGAGGGACTTCCCTGATGGTCCAGTGGCTAAGACTCCATGCTCCCAACACAGGGTTTGATCCCCAGTCAGGGAACTAGATCTCACACACCACAACTAAGACCTGCTACAGCCAAATAAATATTTTTTAAAAAAGGAAGTCCTGGGAGTGTTCTGTTTTTTAGCTTGTGTGTGTTTTAGCTTTTTGTGATTTTTAAAAACTGAAGTATAGTTGATTTACAATGTTTCATGAGTAAAGTGATTCAATTAAATTTATATGTATATATGTATATGTATATATTCTTTTTCAGATTCTTTTCCATTATAGGTTATTATAAGATATTGAATATAGCTCCCTGTGCTATACAGTAGGTCTCATTGTTTATATATTTAATATATAGTAGTGTGTATCTGGCTTAAAAAACCTAGCTTAAAACTCAACATTCGAAAAACTAAGATCACGGCATCCAGTCCCATCACTTCATGGCAAATAGAAGGGGGAAAAAGTGGAAGCAGTGACAGATTTTATTTTCTTGAGCTCCAAAAGCACTGTGGATGGTGACTGAAGTCATGAAATTAAAAACACTTGCTCCTTGCAAGGTAAGCTATGACAAACCTAGACAGCATTTTAAAAAGCAGAGACATCATCACTTTGCCAACAAGGACCAGTATAGTCAAAGCTGTGGTTTTCCGGTAGTCATGTACAGATGTGAGAGGGGGACCGTAAGGAAGACTGAGCACTGAAGAATTGATGCTTTTACACTGTGGTGCTGGGGGAGACTCTTGAGAGTCCCTTGGACTATAAGGAGATCCAAATAGTCAATCTTAAAGGAAATCAACCTTGAATATTCATTGGAAGTTCTGATGCTGAAGCTCCAATACTTTAGTCACCTGATGCAAAGAGCTGACTCACTGGAAAAATAGACCCTGATGCTAGGAAAGACTGAAGGCAAAAGAAAAAGGCGGCAGAGGAAGAGATGGTTAGATAGCATCGCTGACTCAAGGGACATGAATCTGAGCAAACTCCAGAAGATAGTGAAGAACAGGGAAGCCTGGCATGCTGCAGTCCATGGGGTTGCAAGGAGTCAGACATAACTGAGTATCTGAACAACAACAAGAAGTGTGTATCTATTAATTCCAAACTCCTAATATATCTTTCCCCTCAGGCCCCTAGTCCTGGGAATGTTTTCATCTGGGCACGTTACTACCTTCACCCTCAAAAGGGGATTCTGTTTACAAGGAAGACAAGAGACTGGATATTGCATAGGCAACTAACAGCCTGTCCACAGCCATTGGGAGTGAATAGAGAGGCTACAGTCAATGGATAGACTGGATATTTTAAGTCAAGTGTAAAATCAAAGGCCGTTGGGAAGGTAGACTAGAAAACAGGAAAGCTTCACAAGACAGCTTTGACTTAATCTCCACAAGATAGATTAAAATCAGAAGAAAAGACAAAAACCATGGCCATAGGAACAAGAGTGTTCGGTAAGCAATGGCCAGGGAGGGGTAATTCATCCAGCTCTGGTCTGAAAGGACTGGTCAGGAAAGGCAAGTGGTCACAGGGTCATAAATAGGCACAAGCAGAGGGCCTGACCTCGGGCAAGTTACCTAAACTCCTTGGCTCTCAATGTCCTGATCTATAAAATGGGAGGACTGGACTAAATTATCTCCAAGATCTTTTCCAACTCAAAACTTCTTTTGTAACAGCAGTCTTTTTTTCTTTCTTTTTTTTTTAAGCAGTGAAATCTTTCAGACAAATGAAAGCTGGCATAGCAAACTGATAAATCGGAGCTGCTCTGAATGACCTAGAGATGGGGAACCCTGGAGTTCTCTCGATTTGGCGTTAGTTTTAATTCCCATGGTGGCCCCTGAGCTCCAAAGAGCACATCTCTACATAATTCCATGTGTAACTTTCATAATATGATGTGTTTATGGGTATAAATCAGACAGCAGATATAACCATAGAAAAATTTTTTTGTTAGTAACAATCTTAAACACTTTCTAAAATCCATGAAATTAAATAACCAGAGTTTCAAATTATGACACTTTATTATGACTCTCATTTGAAATCATGGGGAAATAGGCATCAAATCTCACCAAAAATTTGATCGAATTTCTTCCAAAATTTATTCAGCAATGTTGGGGGTGGGGGGAAGGAGCTTGGAGGGTACAGAAAAGTTTTCAGAGCAACATACTTATTATTTTCTAGGTAGTTATTTAGATGAAAATAATTCTCAGAGGAAAAAAAACAAACCCTTGCTTTGCAAATACTTGTTTCCTGTGTGCCAGACGTGGCTGCTTCCTGTTTACCACAAGTAATTGCTGGTAACTGGAAGCAAAGAGAAGAAAAATGTACCTCCTGTCAGTCACCTGCTGAACTTCCTTTCCGTTACACTTGTCATACTTTTAACATTCCCAGAGTTTTGTTTTTTTTAAATGTCTTTCCAAAACATTAATGTATCAGAAAAAAAAAAAAAAAGGAGGCACAGTGAGACCTGAAACCTGGTATCCTCACGTCTCCCTCCACTGCGTCTACCCTTTGAGTATTAGATAAAAATTTATGAAAACTCTGATTATTTTTCCTACCCACACCGAATCTTTACTAAAGCATGTCTTTCTCTCCATAACCGGTCCACACACCCCAGTTTTGCTCTCTGTCTTCCGCTCCACGCTGGCGATCACCACCCAGCTTCTGCATTTTTCTCCTGGCTAGTATCCGGCCTCCTTCTTGATCCTGCTTTTTCTCTCATCACTGTAAACTTTTTTTTTTTTTTCTTTGCAGACAGGTCTGGAAAACACCATCTGTTCCAATTTTAAGGTCTCGGGGAGGGATCATAAGTCCGGGGACAATAATCTTCCAACTCCAAATCTCAAACACACCGTCAGCCAAAGAATTTTTTCCCTCTCATTCTTGAATTTAATTTTCACAAAGTTCCTCCACAGTCAAAATAAAGGAAATCCTATTTAGGTATTCACGAAAAGTCATACAAAACTTCAAAAAAAAAATAGTTTAATAATCCCTTTAAGTTAGAAGCCTGACCACAACAGCGGTCATATTGTTACTGTGTGGTCTTTTCTCTGGACAGAAGGCGTCCAGCTGCTACAAGTCCAGCCCTGAGTCAGTTAACCCACTAGTCCTCGTTGCCACAAACAGCCGACTTCCAGCTCGGCGCCCAGAGCATCCGCGCAGCCCGGCCCGGCCCGGTAATGAGCTCTCGGCTACGGAAGGTGGTGCTGTTGGATCTGAGGGGCCATCGACGCGGGCCGGGGCTCCGGGAGCAGAGCTGGGAAGGGCTCCCGGGACGCCCACAGCGAGTTCCCCTAGTTTGGACCCCACACTAGAGGCTGGGACCGCTGGGGACTCCGAGAGTTGGAGGTAAAAGCAGACGTGCTCCGGGAAGGGCGAAGGCGAGAGGAAACTCAGACCCGGGCTCCGGGCGGGGGCCGGGGGGCACCTTCTGGGGTCGGGGCGCGGGGCGCGGGGTCGGCGGAGAGAAAGGGGGCGATGAAAACCAAATGCCTTTCATCCCCTGGAGACAAAGAGGTGCCTTCTTTGGACAGCAGCTGCCAGCGCCACACGCACCATACGGCGGGGCCCGGGGGAGGGGCGGGGGGCGCCGGGACCCGGGCGCTCAGGCGGCCCACAATGCTGGTTGTCATGGCGACGGGCCATCCGTCTGCGGGGCGGCTGAAAGGGCCCATTGTTCCGGAGGCGGGCGGCCCGGGCTGCGCCTGTTTCTGGGAGACACCTTGAAACACCTCCCGGCCCTCGGGAGGGCTGGGGACCGCGGCTGCGGCCTCCGCGGGGGTCTCGGACCGCGCAGGGACGCCGCGGCCCCTCGGGTCCGCACCGCAACCTCCCACGCGGGCGTCCGGCTGTCAGCTGGGGACACGTGTGAGTGCGCGCGCGCACACACATGCACAGTCACACAGACACACGGTAACAGCCGGCACGCGCGCGCGCGCACACGCACACACACACACGGTAGCACAGCTGGCACACGCACGCACACACATAGACACACGATAACAGCCGGCACACACACACACACACACACACGGTAACAGCCGGCACCCGCACACACACACACACGGTAACACAGCTGGCACACACACACACATACAGACACACAGGCGTGGGCCGGCAGGTGCACGGGAGGCTCGTGGGCAAGGCCCAGGAACCCGAGCAGTATGAGCTGAAGTCTGGGGCCAGGATCCTCGGGGAAAGCCCTGCAGAATCACTTCCCAGTCCTGCTGGAAGAGAAAAGACAGCAAAATCACGGTGCAGAGCAGACGAAAAGTTCCAAGGTAGCCTGGCACTGTTCCCTTGAAACAGCAAACAATTGGAGACATCCTAGAAGTCTGTCCCTTGGGGGCTGGTAAGATAATGTGGGCACATGCCTCTGATGAAGTGTTGGGCGGTCCTTTAAAATAACAGGGCGGCCCCACCTGCAGAGGTGTGGGAATGTCCCATATGCTCTAAGAAATGAAGCAAGTGCCCAGCCCGTGAGTGACCTGTGTGCCTGTGTGTGCGCATACATCGCTGTGCACATGCATGTGTTCGCATCTCCCTCAGGAGAGCAACTAGATAGAGCGTGTAGTGGGGAGGTGATGCAAACTTCCTTTTCACAGGACAGTTTTGGGGGGTCTCCCCTGGTGGTCTAGTGCTTCCAGTGCAGGGGACTTGGGTTCCATCCTTGGTCAGGGAACTAACATTCCACATGCTTCTCAGCATGGGAAAATTTAAAAAAATTTTTTTCAAATTAAAAAAATATATAATCTTTTGTACCTTTTGGATTTTGTCCTAAGTACTTTGTAATACCCAAAAAAGAAATAAACTTCAAAAAATAACTTTAAAATTGCATTTAAACACTGTCTAATGAGATTTGGAGCTCTCTTTAAGGTGCCTGAGCTCTTTTTTAAAAACTGTTTTAATAAGTATTACTTTAAAAACAGTATACATGGACAACAAATACCATTAATTCACAGATACGGAAAGGCAGAGATAAAACATCGAAACACACACTTCCAGGAGCCCACTGTATAATCTATCTGTTATATCAAATTAATCTCAAGGCCTCCTAGTTAAATATTGAATTACATTAGGGTGATTTTTCCTAATTAGAGAATGGTGTAAAATCAGTGAGATGAACTATTGAACCCCTGTGACATGGATGCTTTTTCCATATGGATACAAATAAAAATCATTATTAATGATCATGAGTTAACATCTATGAGCACTTACTGAGCACCATGTTAAGAGTTTGATTTGCATTATTTCTTTCAATCTTCCAAACAAACCATTTGTCTGTTTTACAAATGAAGAAACATGGGAAAATGTTCTTTCATTTACCTGATATCACACAGCTAAGAAAGCTGCAGAGCCTGGATCTGAATTCACATCTGACTGACTCTAAAACCTATGTCCCTAAACTCTATACCTCACTTTTTCAACTGTAGTGGAAATATAGGCTCAGGGTGACTCTAATCCTGTGGCTTCACAGATTTTTTAAATTGAAATACAGTTGATTTACAATGTTGTGTTACTTTCAGTTTTATATATATATATGCTGCTGCTAAGTCGCTTCAGTCGTGTCCGACTCTGTGCGACCCCATAGACGGACGCCCACCAGGCTCCCCCGTCCCTGGGATTCTCCAGGTGAGAACACTGGAGTGGGTTGCCATTTCCTTCTCCAATGCAGGAAATTGAAAAGTGAAAGTGAAGTCGCTCAGTCGCGTCCAACTCTTAGTGACCCCGTGGACTGCAGCCCACCAGGCTCCTCCGTCAGTTGTAAATATAGATACATTTCTTTTCTAACTTCTTTTCCTTTATAGGTTATTACAGAATATTGAGTATAGTTCCCTGTGCTGTATAGTAGGTCTTTGTTGGATAGGACGTCACAAATTGAATAGAAGGTTTCTAGCTATTAAGAATTAGACTGTATTTGAGGAAACATAATCTGTGAATGAGCTTCCCAGGTGGCTCAGTGAGTAAAGAACCTGCCTGCAATGCAGGAGATGCTGGAGATATGGGCTTGATCCCTGTGTCGGGAAGATCCCCTGGAGGAGGGTACAGCAACCCACTCCAGTATTCTTGCCTGGAAAATCCTCATGGACAGAGGAGCCTGGTGGGCTATGGTCCATAGGTCGAAAAGAGTCGGACACAATTGAAACCACTGAACACAGCACGGCAAGTTGTAAACAGTGTAGGAGCCTGTGAACTGTTAACTCATGCTACAGTTTGGTTGTGCAGAGTAAACATGAGGTCTGTATTTTGTGAATAACTAATGGAGCCTTTATTTAGGTGTTTATAAATGAAGTTGAATTGGAATGCAAAAACATGCTCATTCCCCTATGTGTTGTCTGGCTGCTTCTGTACTGCCGTGGCAGAGTTGCAAACTTGGAAGATCACTGTATGGCCCACAAAGACTAAACTATTTGCTGGTTGAGCCAAGACTTGGAAACAACCTAGAAACAACCAACAACCTTGGAAACAACCATTCATTGGCAGATGAATGGATAAAGAAGATGTGGTTCATATATACAGTAGAATACGTGGTCCACCGGAGAAGGGAATGGCAAACCACTTCAGTATTCTTGCCTTGAGAACCCCATGAACAGTATGAAAGGGCAAAAAGATAGGACACTGAAAGAGGAACTCCCCAGGTCGGTAGGTCCCCAGTATGCTACTGGAGATCAGTGGAGAAATAACTCCAGAAAGAATGAAGGGATGGAGCCAAAGCAAAAACAACACCCAGTTGTGGATGTGACTGGTGATGGAATAAAGTCCGATGCTGTAAAGAGCAATGTTGCACAGGAACCTGGAGTGTTAGGCCCATGAATCAAGGCAGATTGGAAGTGGTCAAACAGGAGGTGGCAAGGGTGAACAACGACATTTTAGGAATCAGCGAACTAAAATGGACTGGAATGGGTGAATTTAACTCAGATGACCATTATATCTACTACTGTGGGCAAGAATCCCTTAGAAGAAATGGAGTAGCCCTCATAGTCAACAAAAGAGTCTGAAATGCAGTACTTGGATGCAATCTCAAAAATGACAGAATGAACCCTGTTCATTTCCAAGGCAAACCATTCAATATCATGGTAATCCAAATCTATGCCCCCACCAGTAATATTGAAGAAGCTGAAATTGAATGGTTCTATGAAGACCTACAAGACCTTCTAGAACTAACACCCCAAAAAGATGTTCTTTTCATTATAGAGGACTGGAATGCAAAAGTAGGAAGTCAAGAAATACCTGGAGTAACAGGCAAATTTGGCTTTGGAGTACAGAATGAAGCAGGGCAAAGGCTAATAGAGTTTTGCCAAGAGAATGCACTGGTCATAGCAAATACCCTCGTCCAACAACACAAGAGAAGACTCTACACATGGACATCACCAGATGGTCAATACTGAAATCAGATTGATTATATTCTTTGCAGCCAAAGATGGAGAAGCTCTATACAGTCAGCAAAAACAAGACCGGGAGCTGACTGTGGCTGAGATCATGAACTCCTTATTGCCAAATTCAGATTTAAATTGAAGAAAATAGGGAAAACCACTAGACCATTCAGGTATGACCTAAATCAAATCCCTTACAGTGGAAGTGACAAATATATTCAACAGATTAGATCTGATAGACAGAGTGCCTGAAGAACTATGGACGGAGGTTCATGACATTGTACAGGATGCAGTGATCAAAACCATCCCCCAGAAAAAGAAATGCAACAAGGAAAAATGGTTGTCTGAGGAGGCCTTACAAATAGCTGGGAAAAGAAGAGAAGCAAAAGGCAAAGGGAAAAGGAAAGATATACCCATTTGAATGCAGAGGTCCAAAGAATAGCAAGGAGAGATAAGAAAGCCTTCCTCAGTGATCAATGCAAAGAAATAGAGGAAAACAATAGAATGGGAAAGTCTAGAGATCTCTTCAAGAAAATTAGAGATACCAAGAGAACATTTCATGCAAAGATGGGCTCAATAAAGGACAGAAATGGTATGGACCTAACAGAAGCAGAAGATATTAAGAAGAGGTGGCAAGAATACACAGAACTATTCGAAAAAGATCTTCATGACCCAGATAATCACGATGGTGTGATAACTCAGCTAGAGTCAGATATCCTGGAATGCGAAGTCAAGTGGGCCTTAGGAAGCAGCACTACGAATAAAGCTGGTGGAGGTGATGGAATTCCAGTTGAGCTATTTCAAATCCTGAAAGATGACGCTGTGAAACTGCTGCACTCAATATGCCAACAAATGTGGAAAACTCAGCAGTGGCCACAGGACTGGAAAAGGTCAGTTTTCATTCCAATCTCAAAGAAAGGCAATGCGAAAGAATGCTCAAACTACTGCACAATTGAATTTGTGGAAAAGAGCATGCCGGGGGGAGCCCTGTGCCATCCGCAGGGACAGTTGCCTCTAGTCTTAGAGTAAAATGTTTAGGAAAATCCATGTTGGGGGATTGTCACCCCTGTTACCTTTCCCTCTCCATCTGTCACCTCCTAGCCAAGGGCAATGGCTCTTGTTACCCAACCAGAAGCTCCTAGGTTATGCCATGGACAACGCCTGCTCATAACAGCCAACATCTGTAGGTGTCTTGGGCAGCAAGTCAGATGACTTTTTGAGTCTGAAGTTTTGTTTCCTTAAGCTGGGAAGAGCTCTCCAGAAGCTCCTCCACCCAGCTGACAGCTGACCTGTGTTGGCTTGTTTAAGGCATTCACGAAATTGGCTGCAGTACAGAGCTCTTATGAGGCACTGGCCTTACCAGTAGGGACAGAATACTTCCTATGTAATTATGGTAGAGCTGTTGCCCCATTCAACATCACTCAGAGGCTTAGACAAATATGAATTCAAGCCAATAAAAATTAAATTCTGACTGTAGAACCTAGGTTGTGGGAATTAGGGTGTTCATTGTTTAATTCCAATTTTCTGTATATTTTGAAACTTTTTCTGATCAGATGTTGGAGGAAAATTAGATTCTTATCTGGAAGTTCCATTTTATCTAAGTTTCTGAGGAACAAAATAAGACTGATATTTGAGAAAATATATTAGAACATTTCATTCAAAAACATATCCCCATCTGTAAAAAACAAAACAAGAACACCTCCATTAAGATCATAAAGATACTATGAATAATAAAAACACAGATAGGAATCGACAAATGAAAAGATAAAAAGGATGTGGTATACATACAACAGAATATTACTCAGCCATAAAAAAGAATGAAATAATGCCATTTGCAGCAACATGGGTGGACCTAGGGATTATCATTTTAAGTGAATAAGTCAGAAAAGGGTGAATGCCATATTTATCACTTATATGTGGGATCTAAAATATGACAAATGAACCTACCTGTAAAACAGAAACAGAGTTACAGGCATAGAGAGCAGATGTGTGGTTACCAAGCAGGAAGGGGGGGGGGGATGGATGGATTGGGAGGTTGGGATTCGCGGATGCAAACTGTTACAGAGAGAATGGATAAACAGGGCCCTACCGTACAGCATAGGGAACTGTATTCAATATCCTGTGATAAATTATAATGGAAAAGAATATGAAAAACAATATATATATTACATAATACATTATATATATGTATATATATAACCGAATCACTTTGCTGTGCAGCAGAAATTAACAGAACATTGTGCATCAGCTATACTTCAATAAAATAAAAAATTTAAAAATCACAGGATCGGGTTCAGAGTCTAAAATAATTTCAAAGGTCTTTTCCTAAGATTAAAAACGCTTTGGGGAAAATATGTGGACATTTTCTAATAAAATATTTCCCAGTATTAGCTTCAAATTCTTACAGCATGGTAATAACACTGGTTTTGTGTGTGGGAATGGAATATTCTTTTTTTCCTCCATATTCAATTTTAAGTTGTCACTCCTTGTTTCTGACTCCCAGATTGCCCTCTTGGTAGGCTTTCATCCATCAGAAGTTCTGAAAGGGCCTTAACCTCATACAGGCGTAAGGTCTCCTCTTTCTTCTTCTCTCATCTCCAGAATAAGCATCCATGGGCATTTCTTCCCACCACTGCTGAACTACCCACTAAAGTCTATTCAATCCATCTGTTAGCCCTTTTAATACAAATTCAATTAAATAAGAAAGAATATGACAGGACTAATGAACATTCGCATTCAGTCAGACAATGAGTTTTCTCAGTTTATTGTCTAATATTTTTTCATGTTACTGTAATAATATAACACCCTAATTTCAATCACCCACTCTATAAGTAACGTCTTAATTAAGTACATAAGACTTAAGTGTTTATCTTACTAAATTAGAAAAAAAGAAAAAATAAGAGAAAATGAAAATACAGTAGGAACTGAAATTACTGAAGTTGAAAACTGATCAAGGTGGAAAAAAAGAAAGCAAAAATGGAAAAGAATAAGAAAGATATTGCCATGAGTATAGAAGAGATTTTCTAAAAGGTTTATTCATGGAGTTATGAATTATATGGCAGCAATTTGGAAGATCTAGAACTCAGAAATTTAAAATATGTCTATCTTAACTTATAAATTCAATGCAACACTAGGGAGAGTAATTCTAGAAACCTCCCCAAAAGCATAGGGGAAAAAAAGCAGAGAAAATATTCTAAAAATTAGTAGACCAGTGTGGGAAGTCTAACAACTCACTAACAGAAATACTGTAGAGAAGAGAGAAAAGGGTGAGAAGGAAATTTTTTTAATCTAGTAAATTTCCCAGTAGTGAAGGGCCTGAGGCTCTAAATGGAAAGAACTAACTGGGGGACCCAGTTCCCAAGAATGGAAACCAACTCACAGGCAGAAAAGGAAATGCCTAAAATTTACATGGGAAGAAAGAGAAGGAGGCAGAGAAAGAAAGAAAAAGGGAGGGGGGAAGGAAGGCAGAAAGAGAGAGAAAGAGACAGAAAGGGAGGAAGGAAGGAAAGAGGAAGGGGGAGGAGGAAGGGGCATGACAGACGGTAAATAGTAAACAGGGGAATATAATTCTATCGGAGAGGGAAAGAAAAGTGATTTGGGTACATAGGAACCTGAGCAAGTCAACAAAGGAAAATATAAGTATTGACCTCAGGAGAAACAAAGTCGCTCAAGAAAGAAAATGTCACTCAGTGTGTTACTTAGCTTATCAGTGGTGAGTCAATATCTAGACTATATAAAGAACTTCTACAATTCAACAGCAACACCAGCAAGAAACCTGATTAAAAAATAGACAAAAGACCTGAATGGACAATTGCCCCAAAGATGACATTCAAATGGCCAAAAAGCATATGACTGAGGCTCAATATCACTAAACCTCATGTAAATGCGTATCATAACCACAATGAGTTATCACCTCACACTCATTAAGGCAGTTACTATAAATTAAATAAACAGAGTAACAAATGTTGGGCAGGCTATGGAGAAATTGGAACTTTTTTTCCTTTGCACAACTGGTAAGAATATAAAATGGTGTGGCCACTATGAAAAATAGCATGGCGGTTCCTCAAAAAGTTAAATGTAGAAATACCTTATTATCCAGCAATTCCACTTCTTGGAATATATTGAATTGAATATAAGAATTGAAATCAAGGACTTGAAGAGCTACCTGCACGTTCATGCGCACAGCAGCACTTTTCACACCGTAGCCGAAAGGCGAAAACGACGCCCGTCAACAGATGAATGTGAACAAAATATGGTACATTTTTGTAATGACCTACTATTCAGCCTTAAAAAGGAAGGAAATTCTCACATATGCAACACATGGGTGAACCTGCAGGACACTATGCCAAGTGAAATAAGCCAGTCACAAAAGACAAATTACTATATGTCTATAGTAATTACTATTTGTCTATGTCTTATTTATACCAGGTATCCAGGGGAGTCAAATTCAAAGATGGAAAATAGAATGGCAGTTGCTGGAGGCCAGGGGAAGGAGAGAATGTGGAGTTGTTGTTATTTGATGGCCATAGTGGGAATGCCAGCTGGCGCTAGTGGTAAAGAACCCACCGGCCAATGCAGGAGTCGTAAGAGACACGGGTTCAGTCCCTGGGTTGGGAAGATCCCCTGGAGGAGGCCATGGCAACCCACTCCAGTATTCTTGCCTGGAGAAGCCCCATGGACAGAGGAGCCTGTCCGGCTATAGCCCTTGTCTAACTCACACAGAGTTAGACAGGACCCAAGTGATGGCACAGCGGGCATGAAGTTTCGGTTTTGCACAAGGACAGAGTTCTGGAGGCTGATTGCACGACAATGGGAATATACTTGACAGTACTGAACTGCACTTTAAAAAATGGTAAAGAGGGTATATTTTGTGTGCATTTTACTACCATTAAAATTTTTAAATTACTTCAAAAAGATTAAAGGTCTTAATGTAGGAGCTTAAATGATCACTTTTAGAAGGAAACAAAGGTATAAATCTGCACGACCAGAAATTAGCAACGGTTTCTTAGGTGTGACACCAAAAGTAAAAACAACCAAAGTAAAATTAGATATCTTGGACTTCATCCAAATGAAAAAGACATGATCAAGAAAGGTAAAAGGCGACGGATAAAATGGGAGAAAATATTTGCAAACCATGTAGCAGATAAGGGTCTAGCATTTAGAACATAAAGAATTTAGATACTAGACCCTTTATTTATGAACTTACAATTCAACAAATGTATTTATGACCTTAAAATTCAACAAATTTATGTATTTATGAACTGACACTTCAACAAATTTATGAACTTAAATTCAACAAGAAAAATACAAACACATAACTTTAAGATGTTCTAAGGGTTGGTATGGACACTTCTCCAAAGAAAACATACAAACAGCGAAGAAGCTCGGAAGATCCCCTGGAGGAGGGTATGACAACCCATTCTAGTATTCTTGCCTGGAGAATCCCATGGACAGAGGAGCCTGGAAGGTTATGGTCCATAGGGTCACAGAAAGTCAGACACAACTGAAGTGATTTAGCACAGCCAAGAAGCACGTGAGAAGATGCTTAAGGTCATTAGTCACTAGGAAAATGCCAATCAAAACCACAATGAGATACCACTTCATACCCACTAGGAGGATGATACAAAACAAAAGGCAAGTGTTGGTGAAAATGTGGAGAAATGAGACTCTTTCTCTATGGCTGGTGGGAATGTAAAATGGTCCATCTGCTGTGGAAATCAGTTCGGTTGTGCTTTGTTTAGGTTAAACATAGAATAAACCATGTGACCCAGCAATTGCATCCCCAGGTATATACCCAAGAGAATTGAAAACATACGTTCACACAAAACTGGTAAATGAATATTCACTATTCATAAAAGCCAAAGAAGTAGAAACAACCCAAATATCCGTCAACTGTTGACTAGATAAACAAAATCGGTACCCACACCATGGCAAGAGAAGACCAGTACTGACATGTGCTACAACACAAGGAACCTCAAAAGCACTATGCTGAGTGAGAGAGGCCAGTGAGAAAAGATCGCATATTATATGATTCCATTTATGTGAAATATCCAGAATAGGTAAATCATAGGGACACAGAGTAGACTGGAGCTGGGGTGAGGAAGAGTAGAAATGAGAAGTGATTTGAACGGAGTTCCTTTGGGGGTGAAAACACTCTGAAATTAGATGGTGGTGAGAACTGGCGCAACTCTGTGAATATACTGAAGACTATTGAATCGTGTACTTTAAATGCTGCTGCTGCTGCTAAGTCACCTCAGTCGTGTCCGACTCTGTGCGACCCTATAGACGGCAGCCCACCAGGCTCCTCCGTCCATGGGATTTTCCAGGCAAGAGTACTGGAGTGGGGTGCCATTGCCTTCTCCCAGTACTTTAAGTGAGCATATTTTATAATATGTGAAATGTGCTCTCAGTAAAGCTATAAGAAGGAATGCCAATAAAAGCAGGGAGCTGTTATGTCTTCCCTACGCCTCCATCCCCTCACTGTTCCTGGGGCACTTGCATTTCTTTTTATCTTCTGTGTTCTCGGGGTGCTTTATGTTTGGGGTTTGCTTGTGAAGCATTCTTTTATCTCTAACACGGAGTAGGGGGTCTTTCCCTTGGTCCCTCCTGCCTCCAAGAACTGGTTGCTTGGTTGCCGCCTCTTTTATCAGTTAGGAGTGGCAGGAAGTCAGGGAGGTCGGGAGGAGGCTAGGCTGAAGCAGGGATTCCGGGTGAAAACCTACTTTGGTAATTAAGGTGAGAGATGACCAGGGCAGCCTGGGGAGAGAGAGTGGAAGTCGTTGGATTCTCTGTGTAACTGGAGGCGAGGCCAAAAATATTGGCCAAAAGGTTGGCTGTTAAGTGTAAGAGAAAGAGGAGTCAAGAATGACTTTAATGGATAAACAACAAGACCCTACTGTATAGCACAGGGAACTGTATTCAATATGCTGAGATATACCATAATGGAAAAGAATGCGAAAAAGAATGTATGTAATATATATATATATGCATAACGGAATCACTTTGATGTCCAGCAGCAATTAACACAACATCGTGAAACAGCTACACTTGTTTTTTAAAAGCTTTGTTTTAAAAAAGAATATAAAAGGGAAAAGAAAAGAATGAAGCCACCTCTCTTCAGGCATAACTCATCCAAGACTTAAACTTGTCCTCAAGACGCCACCTCCTGTTCCATCTCCTTCGTTTGCCGTCCTCGGCATTGATTTCCATCACAGCCATGCTCTTTCCTTTTGGAAGCAAAGATCGCTAAAGACGAGGCTGTGTTTTTCTCACCCTTTAGCTCGTGATCTCACAGAAAAGAAAACACCTTTTCTTTCACAGCACTGGGAAAAGTCCCAAGTCTTTGACTGGTTGGCCTGGTTTGGGTCAATGCTCTTTTCTGTATCAACCATGAAGACCAGGGGATGGTGTGACAGAATTCTCCAGACCTGCTTCATCTGCCCAGGTCTTCAGTGGAAGATAGAGTCCTGACCCCATCTGAAACACACGGTATGAATTCCCTATGAGAAGTCAGAACTCTGTAACCAGCCGTGGGGGAGGCACGTGGTCTGGAGAGAAATTAATGTGACCGTGGTCCAGTCCAGGTGAATTCACAGTGGAGCCATGCATGGAGGCCTTAGAGAATTCTGCCTAAGAGACACGGCTGAGCCCGTTTGCTGTGAAGCTAAGCGGTATCAAGGCACCCTTTCCATACCTGACCGTCAGCCTGGTAGGTGGTCACACTGAGCAGGAGGTGGGCAGTGAGAATTATGTGCTTTGAAATCTGACCCCGTCCCCTGAAACGGAATGACTTGGAGCCTCCATGTCTGTTTGGACAGCTCGTAAGAAACGCTGTGGATGGTGCAGGGTCCTGAGAGCCCTGAGAGGTGCACCTGTAGCCCAGAGTAACAGCCCAGGAATGTGGGAGCCAGCGGGCAGCTGTGCGGGTGCTTGGCCACTGCCAATCTCCACCCAGCTTCCTTCCCTCTTTGGGCCCTAAGCAGTTTCATCACACGGGGCACCAGTAGGACTTTCTAGAACCCTGTGCCTTGATTTTTGGCTCTCCTTCAAGGACTTGGCTTAGACCTATATCTCACCAGTGTAATTTCTGAGGTACCAGTTCAGATAAGAAACCCTGCCCAGTTATGCAACCCTAACACAACTATGCTGACGCCCACCATGCTGGCTCCACCATGGAGAGTGGGCTGGCCACCCCCGGGCTGGCTCTGCTGGGACAGGTCAGCACTTCTGGCACTTACAGCCACCTTGTGAAGAGGAGAGGGGTCTCCATGGCTCTAAGGGAGTTCCCTCCACTGTATGTTCGCAAGCTATCCTGCTAAACAGGAATCCCTGCAGAGCTCTGAAGGGTATGGCTCTCCCATTCTGTCTCGCACTTTCTCCATCAGATTTCCAGTTTACCCTCCCAGAGTAGCTGTGATGTTGAAGGACTGCCAGGGTCTGAGGGCCAGGAGTTTATGGGCTATCTGAACCTCTAGCCACCAGAGGAGCATTCAGAGGCCCAGGCTCACGTGGCTGATACGTGGAGATCATCAACAGGAAAATGGCCTGGACCGAGCAGAAGGTCATCTCTCCTGTCGGTCAGACTGGCTGAGCCAGATTATAAGCAGTAAGCCCAGGACTAGGGTGAGACTAGAGGCTGTGGTCACGGATACCCAGAAACGGTTGGGGCCAGCTGGGCTCAGTCACAGAGGAGGCAAAGGAGTGATGAAGTGCAGACATGGACTAAGATCAGGCAATCAATACTATGGACACCAGGCTTTTGCAAAAGCAAGGTCTTTTTCATATTTGGCTGTCATGTCCCCAACAGGTAGGAAGTAGGTCTTAAAGGGAAAGGCACCACGAGACCCAGAAGTGCCTGTAGGTCCTTAGAAGTGATGATCCTACCTGACCAGCTTAGGCTAGAAACAAGAGTTCCAGGATCCGGTTGATTGTCTTTGGGGCTAAGTTGCAAAGTCAAAGGCGGTCAGGTGTGTGGCATCTACTGGCCTCCATCAGAAGAGTGAAGAAGCAGTTGCAGGGAGTGTTTGAGAGGGGGGAGGTGAGTAGCAAGTACATTTAGGCACCAGAGAGTTGGTTAAGGTGAGGTCCTGAAGTTAGAGTGTCCCTGGAAGCCCACAGGAAGCCAGGAGGATAGAGAGGAGGAACTGGTAATTGACAGGTGGCAGAATTTATAGTTCCTGGATGGGACACTAGCCTAAGGCAAGACATGGTGGGGCATGGATGCCTGATTCTGACCTCAGCATTTTGTTTTCCTGAGGCCTTCAGGTGATCCCAGGACCCAAAACAAGATATTAGAGCAGCAGGCACTTTCCAGACGTTCAAAGACCCTAAAAGTATTCAGGGTAGAGATTAGGAGAAGTGAGGAACTGTTGGAGAGAGCTAAACCTCAAACACGTCCTCAGTGACCAGGAACATTGCATGTAGATCAGTCAAATTCTGCAGGACTCACCTGACACCCCCTCATGCCCTCCAGAAAAGGAAGAAAGAGAGAGAGAGGGAGAAGGGAGGGAGGGAGGAAGGAAGAGAGAAGGAGAAAGAGGAAGAAAGAAAGGAATAGCAGGTAAGCAAATGGGGCTGACCAAGTCCATTTCTGAGGACAGATATGGGAATTCATGCCTGGGGCAGGACAGCGGTCATTCCCAGTCCTCCATTGAAATGGCCTCTGGTGTGAATGCATTTGGTTGCTGGCCATGACCATCTCGGGGTGCTTTGGAATGACCCAAAGGTCAGATTTTGGAGAGCCCAGGTGCTGTAGTCTACCAGACCTTCCCCAAACCTTCCATGCCCTGTCGATGTGGTTACCCAAGTCTCAACAGCCCTGCTTTATTCAGACCCTGTGTTGATTCTGTCTTCTAAAGAGGCTGCGGTAATGATTCTCATACCATACCCCTTTATTGAATAACAGTTTTATTAAGATGTAATTCACATGTAATTCACATTCACAGTGCTTTTTCTAACCTGCTGCTGCTGCTGCTAAGTCGCTTCAGTCGTGTCCGACTCTGTGCGACCCCAGAGACGGCAGCCCACCAGGTCCCCCGTCCCTGGGATTCTCCAGGCAAGAACACTGGAGTGGGTTGCTATTTCCTTCTCCAATGCATGATAGTGAAAAGTGAAAGTGAAGTCGCTCAGTTGCATCCCACTCTTCGCGACCCCATGGACTACAGCCTACCAGGCTCCTCCATCCATGGGATTTTCCAGGCAAGAGTACTGGAACCTGGATGCCTTTTATTTCATTTAATTGCGTAATTGTCAACTTCTCGTACAATGTTGAATAGAAGTGGTGAGAGGGATTATCTCTGTCTTATTCCTGCTCTTAGAGAGGAAATATTCATTCTTTCCCCCGAAGTATAAAGTGAGTTGTGGGCTTTTGGTGGATATCCTTTACTAATTGAGGGCCCGTATGCTTTTCTGCAGTGTGATGTGTCACTGTCTCATTAGGATAAAATGTTAGTCACTCAGTCACGTCCGACTTTTTGCCACCCCCTGGACTGTAGCCCATCAGGCTCCTCTGTCCATGGAATTCTCCAAGCAAGAATACTGGAGTGGGTAATCATTCCCTTCTCCAGGAAATCTTCCCAACCCAGGGATCAAACCTGGATCTCCTATCTTGCAGGTGGATTCCTTAGCGTCTGAGCCATCACGGGAGCCTGATTCTCATTAGGAGAAGTAGAGTCTAATTTGTCTCCCCTTGAATGTGGACTGAGTTCCTTGACTTACATGTGGCCTGCAGAATAAAGTGAAAGAGAAGCTTCCTGACCTCGGTGTTGAGGTCAGCAAGGCCAAGCATCCTCTGTCTCTCTAGAATCCTTGCTCTCCATACTTGCCCTCTCAGGATACTCATTCTGGGAACCCAGCCTTCATGCTATGATAAACCCAAGTGATGTGGAGGGGGCCCAGGTGACAGTCTAAATGCTAAACCCAACCTGTGAATTTTCCCAGCCCAGGTGCCAGACATGTAAGCGAATAAATGATTCCAGCCTTCAGCCATACAAGTCACTGTCAACCTTTCAGTTCTCCCACTGTGGTCCCAGACATGGTGAAGTACTGTGTGTGGTCTGAATACCTGGCTGCACAGTTAATCATAATAAAATCGTTATTATTTTACACTGTAAATTTGGGGTGGCTTATTATACTGCAGTAGGTTTCTGGAACAGGTCTCAAACTTTCAAAAGCAAGTTTTTCCTATCAGGGGATGAGAGCTGGGTGTCTAATACTGAAGTAGGAGTGGGCTGGGGGCAGGTTAGGGCAGGACACGAGATTACGAGTTTCTCTGCATCTGTCCATAGGCAGTCCATCTGTAGCACATGCCTTCAGTCCAGGCAACCTCCTGGAGGTGGAGCCCAGCCTTGAACCTCAGCCCAGTTGACAGCTCTTGCCAGTCTCTAGTTCCCAAGACTGGACACTGCTCTCCCCCACGTTCTACTTGATTCCTGCATCATTCTGGACTGTCTTCAACTGAGCCTTGTTCCAGCCCTGGAACATCATAGCATTTAATACTAATACTTTATAAATGAATCATATATTTTATTAAAATGAATATAAAATGAACAAATTTTATAAAAACGTGATTCACATGAGGATGGCTATATGCTTTCTGTCTCAGATTCCTTAGACATTAGGGTTCGAGTCTTCTGTATCAGATTTGACTTTGTCACCCTTTGGACTTTGTGATTTGAATAGTTCTTTTTGTAGAATTTGTTCTTCTCTTGAAAACCTCAATTTTTGCTCTTAAGGCCTGCAATTGGTTGAAGTTCCTCCATATTATTGAGGGTCATATCCTTTACTTAAAGTCAACTGATTGTAGATGACAACTACATCTATGAAGTGCCCTCAAAGCAAAACCTGGATTAATATTTGATTAAATAACTGGGTATATGGTCCAACCAAGTGGACACACAAACCAGCTGTCACAGATGCAGACATCTTTGGTGGGAGCAGGTCTCTGCCTCCCACAGGCGATAACAGTGAACATGATAGAAATGAACATCCTCCCCTCTGAGAGTCTGACGTGGGTCCTTAGAAGGGAGGATATTCCACAAAGCGCTAAACACATAGAAGAGATGGTTCTAGAGATGGAAATTTCCCATATGAAGCAAGGCAATATGTTCAGCTTACATTTGGAGGTTGGAAAGGGGGTTTCCAAGAGGCACTCATGGGGTCTAACAGTTGGAGGAGGGTAAGAGGGTAGCAGGAACCACCCTTGGGACCGCCCCCTCCACATTGTTGATGGGAATGTAAATTGGTGCAGCCACTATGGAAAACACTATGGAGGGTCCTCAAAAAACTAAAGGAACAACCATATGAGCCAGCATTTCCACTCCTGGGTATCTATCCAAAGGAAACAGGAACCTTAATTCAAAAGATATATGCACCTCAATGCTCTTAGTAGCACTATTTACAATAGCCTAGATAGAAACAACCCAAATGTCCAGGAGAATGGATAGAGATGTGGTATATATAGAGTGGAGTAGTACTCAGCCATAAAAAAGAAAAGAGTGAAATAATGCCATTTTCAGCAATATGGATGGATCTAGAGATTATCATACTAAGTGAAACAGGTCAGACAGAGAAAGACAAATACCATATGATGTAACTTATTTGTGGAATCTGAAATATGACACAAATGAATTTATCTGTGAAACAGAAACAAACTTATAGACACAGAGAAGGAACTTGTGGTTGCCCAGGGGAAGGGGGTGGCGAAGAATGAAGTGGGAGTTTGAGATTAGCAGATGCAAACTTTTGTATAGAGAATGGATAAACAAGGTCCTACTGTATAGCACAGGGAACTATATTCAATAGTTTACCAATAACCTGTGATAAACCATAAGGGAAAAGAATATTTAAAAAGGAGGACTTCCCTGGTGATACAGGGGATAAGGATATACCTGCCAAAGTAGTGGACAGTGGTTCCATTCTTTGGGAAGATTCCACATGTCTTAAAGCCACTAAGCCCGCACACCACAACTAGTGAGCCATGCTCCAAAGCCCACAAACCGAAATTACTGAAGCCTGTTTTCCCAGAGCCCGTGCTCCACAACAAGAAAAGCCGTTTCAATGAGAAGCCCGAGCACCCCAGTGAAAAGTAGCCCCTGCTTGCCGCAGCTAGAGAAAGCCCACGTGCAGTGATGAAGACCCAACACAACCCAAAATAAACAATTTTTAAGAAAGAATATTAAAAAGGAATGTATCTATGTATAACCGAATCACTTTGCTGCTCAGCAGAAATTAATATAGAATTGTCAATCAACTATGCTACAATAAAATAAATGTTTTTAAAAAGAAGGAACTGCCCTTGGAGTTCACGTAGTGAGGTGAGGCCTTAGCCACCTTCAAAGACTCTTAGGTGCGTTAGATCAGGAGACACCTATTAACAAAATTCCAACTTTTTTGAGACATCTCCACGTTTTCTCCACCACAAATAGGAATTGATCCCCAAAGTCCTGTGTGCTCCTTTGTGGGGAGCAGTTCTGAAGCTGAGTGGGTCATCTTGTGCTCCTTGGTCAGCAGGCTTAGGGAGAGGAGGGGATGCAGAAAAACACCCCGGGTTTTGAGTGGAGGTGGCAGCTGCTGAAAAACGGGAAAGAAGACAGAATTTTCGGATCCATGACCACAAGGGAATAAACAGGTTTCTGGTCTGGGCTGAAGAAGAGGCCTCGGTGCTGAGGAGCACTTGACAGTCATGTAAAGGACCCCCAAACACCCGGAGAGCTCTGGGGAGCATGGGGGGTCCTTGACTCCCACCGCTAAGCTTGCTTAGCACCCTGGATCTCAAGGCCCAGCAGAGCCTGGGCTATTGAAACTCGTGTGTTCCAAGCTTTGCTGATAAATGATTGGTGGGGAGTGGGGCTGGATCAGCTGTTCTAGAACAGGGACCCCCAACCTCCAGGATCTAATGCCTGATCTTCTGAGGTGAAGCTGATGTAATAAAAATGGAAATAAAGTGCACAGTAAATGTAATTTGCTTGAATCATCCTGAAATCCTCCCCACCCCCAGCCTGTGGAAAAACTGTCTTCCACAAACCCGTGCTGTAGACTTTTTCCTTAGGGGGCACTTGTAAAGCTTGTGCCCTTGGCTGATAAAGAAATTGTGCCCCAGGAGTCAGGGGGTGACAGAGCTCAGAAGGAGAAAATTAAAGTTATGGTGAGGTAGCCCAGGTGTGTTCCCTAAAGGTATGAGCTGAGCACCCTCACTACCGAACCCAGCTAGAAGGAGAGCCTGTGAGAGGAGAGAGGACTTTGAGTGGAAAAAAAAAAACATTTCCAGCAGCTTCCAAAAGCAATGAGCAGAGTGGGTCCTGCAAACGCCTGGAGGTCTGAACGTGGAAGTGACGGCGATTCAAGGTTCCACATATCCATCCAGAAAAAGAAATAGAATCAATGAAATTTTTTCAAACTGAGACTACCTCTGTCCAAGTCCAGTCATTTATCATCCGGTGTATGTGTCATAAATTATTTTCCACTAACTAAATATATCTGGGGCCGTTTGGTCCCATGATCCCAGGTTAGGAAAGATTGCATGGATTAAAGTGCCCGTTGAGTACTGAAATAAATGCACTTGGCGAAGTTCAGGTCCTCAAAGGGACTTGCAGATGGTCTCCCAACAAGGCTGAAGGGAACCCACGGAGGTGGCAGTTCATGGACTGAAAGGTATGTGGCCATAGTCACCATGCACCATGCATGCGAATTTCAAATGTGTCCTTATCTGGGAATGTCAGCTTTCTCTAGGTGTGAGGAGGGGCCACACCTGTTGGAACCTGGTTGCACTGGTCCAGTGGCTTTTGTGGAGTCCCATGAGGCTTGCAGTGGTTCCCTTCAGAACATCTATGAAGCCAGCAGAGCCTCTGGCCTTGCGTGTACCCACGGGCCCACCCACCTTCCTGCTTGGCGCCACTGTCGTGTCTCAGAAGCACGACTTGAGTTGCCTCTGGAGTTTATCCTTCACGAGGATTACTAGTTGGATGAGAAATCCCAAATTTCATGGACTCTACAGCCATTACAGCGGAAACAAGAAGCAGAGCAGAGACCTGATTAAGATGGGGAGATCATTTGTCAGGTCCTTGCGTGGCTTATTTTCCTGCCCACACAGTGGAATCCACTGCCAGGAGGGGGTAGCAGCAAACTCCTCTGTGACCTTGCTCACAGGTGGAGTGCAGTTCAGGAGGACAGAGTTGCATCTGGTGATCAGCAATGGAATCCAGGGCCCTGTCAGGGAGGATCAAGCGTGTCTGCTCTCAGAACGCCAAACGGGGGTGGGCGTAAAGGGTTGCCAGGAGGCCAGAGAGAATTTCATGCCTTTTCCCTGGTCTTCTCTCCCTTATTGTGTGATCCAGGCAGTCTGACTCCTAAAGGTTCCTTGTATGTGTCCTTGCCTCTCCACTCCCGACACCAAAGCATTGGTCATTTTCTCCTCTGTTGCAAACATCCCCTTGCTGGACTCTTCTGTCTCATCTGCACCCCCTCTAGCTTGCCCCCACCCCAGTCCCCTCAGGCTTGGTCAATTCACTCCACTGCCTGGAATCCTTCAACAAAACCACCTTGACTCTCCACCACAAACTCCTAACTTTTGCTTTGAACGGAGAACAAAATGTAATAAAAATTTTCTTACTATATGCACATTGTAAAAACTGGGCAACAAGGTCCTACTGTATAGCACAGGGAACTCTGCTCAGTGTTAAGTGAGAGACTGGATGAGAGGGGAGTTGGATGAGAATGGACACATGTATATGAATGGCTGAGTTCCTGCACTGTGCACCTGAAATTCTCACATCGTTGTTATTCGCCTGTGGAAGTAGTGAAAGCATTAGTTGCTCGATCGTGTCTGACTCTTCCTGGTGATCCTTCCACTGCACAAGTGGCTCTGTGAGCTGACACAGTGGGGCGACTGGGTCCCTGGTTGTTTCCTTTCTTCCTTTCATTCTCTAAGCTCCTCCCAGGCACCCAGGCATCCAGAGCACACACAAATAGGAAGGAAACCTCAGTAATACTACAAAACATCGTCCTCTTTCAGGAACCAAAATCCCACAAAATCTCCCCAGTATGTGATAACAACTGCCCCTGTGTGCTTTCTGCATGCCAGGCTCGGTTCTAAGCACTTCCCATAGATTAGTTCCTTTAATCTTCAACAATCCTATAAAATCGGTATTATGGTACCTTCATTTCACAGGTAAGAAAACAAACGCATTGAGAGGTTTTAAGGGTTTAGCACCCAAGTGTTCACAGCTGGTAAGTCTCAGAGCTGGGACTTGAGCCCATATAGACTGGCTAAAGCGTCCATGATCTCAGGGTTCACGTTTACTAGTTCTGAACACGGCGATCCAGGGGGACATTTACTTGGGTATCATGCTACAGGTGGCTCTCCTTTTGGTTTTTTCTCAATACATATGTTCACATCCGTAAGTCCAAACTTCTCAACAGTGCCCCCAAGGCTGAGATGCCTCAACGGTGCACACTGTTCTGTCCCTGCTCTCCACCACCCACCCCGAGGGGTAGGTCCTCTGAACCACAGGGCCCCGCCGCTCTCTGGAGCGCACACTCCCCCAGGTCTCTCTGCCTTCACACGTGGCTGCTCTCCTTGCCCTCGACGTCTGTGTTGTTGGTGGGCCGGGTCGTCTTCCCAGTCCCAGTCCAGCGCTGTGGAGTCTCAGGCCTTCCTTGACTTCTCCAGAAGCTCCGTGCCCCCTCCTCCCCACTGCCAGCCCTAAGCTGCTCAAGGCCCAACCCACGGTCTCAGAGTTCAATGGGAAATAACACTCGGCTTTATTTACCACTTCCTTGGGGCCTGCCATAGCATTAATGAACTCTTCTTAACAAACTCATTACCTTTTACAGATTAATATTTACTGTATTTTCCACATTTTCTAGGGAAGGTGATGCCATTGCTTTTCTTAGTGGTCAATTCCAGTCGCCACCCCTCTCACTTAGAACCTTCTTTCCTAGTTAATCTGTGCGTTCTCTTTTTTCCTCTCCACGACAGCTACCACAAGCTCTGCTTCTTCTCCTGCGCAGAGCTGTGCAAAAATGGATTATGGAATATACCCAAGATGACAGGATGTCATAAACAGTCCTGGAAACACAAGTGCCAAGACACGCTAGTTGAGAAACAGCTCCGCTCCACCCCACCCTTCTGGGAGGAGAAACAAGTTCTACCTTTTTACAGGGAACATTAAAGCTAACTTTCAGTCTTCACTGTTTTGAGGGGTGAAACCTCCGGATCTGCAGTATCTTTTGTCCTACCATGTAAGAGACAGCGTGGAAACACTTCTGACTCAAGTCAAAGAAAAGTTATGTCAAAATCCAATCTCTAAAGTTCTCATTACAAGAAAAACATTGTTTTCCATTTCTTTAATTGTTTATCTATATGAGATGATGAATGTTCACCCAGCTTACTGTGATAATCACTTGATGATGTATGCGAATCAAATCATGATCTATGGTCTTTAAACTTCTACAGCGCTGTGTGTCAACTAGATCCCAATAAAACTGGAAGAGAAAAATCCAGTCTCTGAGATTGTGGTCTAGAGATGCATTTTCTTTACAATTGTCCTTTCTTTGCTTAGTTTTTTGAGTGGGAGGGAGGTTATTGACTTAAGTATTTTATCATTAAATAATTCCCATTCCTTTAACCTCTTTGGGGGCTTCCCTGGTGACTCAGACGGTAAAGAATCTGCCTGTAATGCGGGAGACCTGGGTTCCATCCCTGGGTTGGGAAGATCAACCCAAGGGATGAAGGGAGAAGGGAATGGCTACCCACTCAAATATTCTGGCCTGGAGAATTCCCTGGACAGAGGAGCCTGGCACACTACAGTCCATGGGGTCACAAAGAGTTGGACACGACTGAGCAACTTTCACTTTCACTAACTATTTTGGAATCATCCATTTTTTCAGTGTGTTTCCAGAGCCCTCTTCAGGCTGTGGGGGTGTCGGATGTCTTTTGGATGCTGGGGAAATGCTCCAGGGGATTTACATGTACCAAACTTGCATTCGTGTCAGCAAGAGCTCCTCACTCTTAAATACTCCTCATCAAGCAATAAAAAGCTGTGTTCACGTGGGAAACCAAGGTCAGCGGAAGCTGGCTTGAACACAGAGTGATCCAGTGGGTAACTCCTCTAAATCAGAGGTTACCCTCGAGGATCGAATATCTGGATGTGGTGTGGTCGGTTGGGCTACAAGTCACAGATACAAGATTCTCTGCTGCGGGGAAATGACCAACATTCTTGGGTGTAGGCTAGCTTCTACTGAAGCTCTCAGCACTGAATCACCGTGACATCCTTCTTGCATCTTTGGGTCAACCAGACCCAGGGATGACGTGCCTGTTGTCTCCTGCTGTTGCCCACCTTGGAGTTGCGTTCCTACCCTCCATGTTCTCTGGAACATCTTCCTCTTTCTGGGCATGTCCAGTTCCTTCTTAAAAGTCATTTGTTGTCTGAATTAATTGATACTTTTTGCTCCAATGTCTTTGTCCCTCTTCATCTTTCTTTCCCTGTTCAACCAAAATAGTAAAAACCTGCCCAGGTCACACGCCTCACCAATGTGCTACCAGCTCTTATCTGCTGAGCATTTATCTCATGCCAGACACTGTGGGAATATACACAGTCTACAACACAAAACCCTAACAGCTAAGTGTCTGTACCTTACATTTGAGGGAACTGAGACTCAGTTCCAATGATTCCTTGGGGTCACAGACTTAGTAAATGTTTAGAGCTGAAATTGGAACCCAGAACTAACCCAAAGCACACACTTTATTGTTCTATTATTTTTAAATGTGACAAATTAATTAATGTCCATAAAATACATTTTTCACGTATAGAAATGTAGTGTCTATTGGCATGCTTTTTCAGTCTTTATGACTTGTCAAGATTGAAGCCTTCCCTCAAAGACAAGTTGCTCAAATTACCAAGCGCTATCTGGATCTGAGGTTTGTCCTCTGTGGGTGTGTGACTTCTCTGAGCTTTAGTCAGAAGAATCTCCATGACACTGGGGTGAGGCTGCTCCCAGACCTTCTCAGGGGATGTACACATATATGTGTATGTGGATATCCAGGTGGCATTAGTGGTAAATAACCTGCCTGCCAATGCAGGAGATATTAAGAGATGTGGGTACAATCCCTGGGTCAGGAAGATCCACTGGAGGAGGGCAAGGCACCCCATTCTAGTATTTTTGCCTGCAGAATCGCATGGACAGAGGAGCCTGGTGGGCTACAGTGCATAGGGTCTCAAAGAGTCAGACATGACTGAAGTGACATAGTATGCACAGATACATAGGTTCATACATATATGTATTCCCTATGTATCAAAGTGTTGTATTGGTTGCTCAGTCTTGTCTGACTCTTTGCGACCCAATGGACTGTAGCCCACCAGGCTCCTCTGTCCATGGGATTCTCTAGGCAAGAATACTGGAGCAGGTTGCCATTCCCTTCTCCAGGGGATCTTCCCCACCCAGGGATCAAACTGGTTTCTCCCACATTGCAGGCAGATTCTTCACCGTCTGAACCACCAGGGAAGCCTATTATATATTCCCATATATATGTATACACGTGTGTCTGACCATATACATAGATATATATCCATATCTACATTCATTTTATTATCCAGCTATATATACTGAACTCGAGTTCTCACCAATACCTCTAATTCATCCAATTTTTCTCCGTTCGCATTTTGCAACTCCCTTTTCTGACAATGAGGAAGCTGATTTCCATTTTCCTCCATTCTTTTACTTTCGGAATAAACCCCCGCCTCTCCATGTAATCAATCTCCAGTTACTGACCCCACCCTGTGAATGTCCTTGTCACCTGCCAGGGCTCTGACACCAGACATGCACCAGCCCCAGCTCCCTACATAGGTGCTACCTTTCTTGGCCCCACTAATGGTTTGGGGACCGAATTATCCAAGAGGCAAAGAAGGAAAGAAGGCCAACAAAGGTCTCTAATTAACTTTGGAATGTCTGGAATGCAGCTATTAATATAATTACTGCTGATTCAGGCATCCGTATCAGTTCTGCATCTGTTTGGATTTATTGATAGATCTCCTTAATATGGGTCATATTTTCCTTCCTTGCATGACCAGTGTTTGTTTTTTAATGAATGTCAGACACGATCCTGGTTCGATTCCTGGGTCGGGAATATCTGCTAGAGAAGGGAGAGGCTACCCACTCCAGTATTCTGCCTGAAGAATTCCATGGACTATACAGCCCATGGGGTCGCAAAGAGTGGGACACAACTAAGCGACTTGCCCTTTCCCTTTCAGGCTTTGTTAGGAGGGTCCTGAGCAGTGCTCCATCGAGGGCTAGTCGCTCTTCCCACCAGAGGCCCTTCTGACGGCTCCAGCCAGAGCTGGTGACTCAGCAGGCTCCTGCCCTGGCTCGAGCCAGCAGCCCCGGGCAGGTCCTGGGTGAGCTCTGGCCCTGTTACCTCTTGCGCTCTCGGATGGTGCTTTCCTGGCCTCGCATTATTTTCTTGCACATACAGCTGCTCGGGACTCAGCTGAGACTCAGGAAGGCCCGCCGCGTTCTCCGTGTGGCGCCCTCTCCTCTGGGGGTCTCTGTCCTGAGGGCTGTACCCCACCCCGGGGGCAGGTCTTCCCCATCTCCCTGACCAGGGACTCCTGTGGGCTCTCTCTCTCCCGGGTTCCTCCTCCCAGCACCGGCCTGGACTCGCTCAGTGCCTGAGGCAACTGAGTGTCCAGCTCATGTGTTTCCTTCTCAAGGATCACTGTCCACGGCCCGATGTCCAGTGGCCTGAAAAGCAGAGTGTCATACATTCTGTGTGTGTGTGTGTTGTTTCATGCAGAAGGCTAGCTCTGGTTCCTGTTACTCCATCGTGGGTAGAAATGGAGTAATAGCAGCATGTATTTAAGATGAAAAATTAAAAAAACTCTTACACTCTTAAGGTATTTCTCAATTCAGATTCAATGCCAACAATAGGTGTGCTAAAGGTTCCTTAATGTTTCAACATTAGGAGATTATGAAACGATCCTGAGAGATAGCCAAGGGCCTCTTAGATTCTGGTTGAACAGTAGTGGTTAGAAGCACTCCTGAATCGATTTCTGATGATAAGTTACTTAAAAAAATGTGTACTAATTCTTACTGAACATCCACAATGTGCCCATAACTATGCTCTCGCATTTGGGGAGCACCCAGTCCTACTCTGAAAGAACTTGCAGAGACTTCCCTGGCCATCCAGTGGTCAAGACTCCCATTGCAGGGGGCGGGGGGTAGGTTTGACCCCTGATCGGGGAACTAAGATCTTGCCAACAACAAAAAAGAACTTGCAGCTTCTTGGAGAGACAAGACGTAAACTTACACATATACAGTGAAATTGCAGACTAGTACTGTTAATGTTTACGTGACTGATGACAAAGACAGTAAAGTGATAAAACATCTCGTGCCAGAATTTATCTTCCTGATACTGGACATAACCATAAAACACTTCAACAGGTCAACATTTGCATCTCTACTGGCTTGTTTGGCAAGAACGAAAAGTTTGCATGTCGTGGCGAAGATGGTGGATAGAGTCTCTCCAGGCTTATTTCAGCCTCTTTGAGTAGGGTGCCTACTCCTACTGCAAAAACAGGAAGGCTGAGCACGCCTGTCCCGAGGCTCCCTGGCAGCTTAGGGTCTCGTATTCTTGGGGTTCCACCCATGAGATGGCTTCACACAAGAAATGTATGTGAAGCTGAGTAAGTGGGAAGAGGGGCCAGGGCGCTGGCTGGTCTGGATGGCAGCAGTCCTGCTGATCCACATATTACAGCCCAGGCAGCTTGTCCAGAAAGTAACAACACAGCAAAAGCTTCCAGGGAGCTTCCCTGGTAGCTCAGCTGGTAAAGAATCCACCTGCCAGGCAGGAAGATTCCTGAGTTGGGAAGATCCCCTGGAGAAGGGATAGCCTACTCATTCCAGTATTCTTGGGCTTCCCTGGTGGCTCATGGTCAAGAATCTGCCTGCCATGCGGGGGACCTGGTTTCAATCCCTGGGTTGGGAAGATCTTCTGGAGAAGAGGCATGACAACACACTCCGGTATTCTTGCCTGGAGAATTCCCACAGAGGAACCAGGCAGGCTACTGTCCACGGGGTTGCAAAGAGTCACACATGACAGAGTGACTAAGCACAGCACAGCGACAGGTTCCTGAACCTTGGACTGAGGTTAGACTGCCATGGGCTAGAGCGGTGGCTGTTGACTAAGGGGCTGTCCTGTACCCAGGGGGCATTGAGCAGTCTGGAGACTTTTAAAAAGTATTTCATTTATTTATTTGGCTGCGTGGGGTCTTAGTCGCAGCATGTGGGACCTTCATTACATCATCTGCGGTCTTTCTTTCGTTGCGGTGCAGGGATTCTCTTGACATGGTGCACAGGCTCAGTAGTTGCCGCACACAGGTTTAATTGTCCCGCAACATGTGTGATCCTACTTCCCTGACTAGGGATTGAACTGGTGTCCCCGGCACTGCAAGGCAGACTCTCAGCCACTGGACCACTGGGGAAATCCACTGGAGATCTTTTTGATGGTCATGACTGAGGATGCGCTCTCACACATCCAGTGGGCAGAAATCAGGGATGCTGTGAATCCTCCCGCAAGGCACAAGAAGGTCCTGCAAAAAAGAATCAATCTGTCCCACATGCCAACAGTGTCTGTCCTGAGCGGGGCTGTTTGGATACATACACCCTTGACGGCGTGGGCATGTTCACAGGTGTCCCTGAAGTGAACAGAGATTTGAACCTCTTGGATTGCACTGTTTTGTGAGTTTCTAGGTTACATGAACAGGGCCGCTTTGGGAAGAATGCAGGTTCACTTCCAATAAAGCCTCTTGAAAAAAGAAGCAAACATAGCTGATAGGTGAACAACAAAAAGTATGCAGGGTCACTGCTACAGAGTCATCCTGAGAATCAGTCCCAAAGGTCCTACTTAAAGCCTGCCTTTCTCACCCCTCACACAATTTTGTAAGCACCTAATTCCTTGGATTAAATTCCTTTTCTGCATAAGGTACTCACGGCAGTTTTTAATCTGCCATTGAACTCTGATACACAAGCCACTGCCCGAACTGATCCCTGGATGATTCCTCCGTTGAAAAACCGCATCGAAGGTAATTTTGTGCTAACAAACCGTGAGGGGAGCTAAGCCCTTGCCTACTTGTTTGTTTCTCTCCCACCCGTGGATCTGTCTACAGAATACGTGTCACATGCTCGCCCCAAGGACTGTAAGATACAACAAAGTGAAGAGGTGCAGAAATTAAGAAGACTGTGGCAGGAGCCTTTCCTGATTTATCAGGATAGAAGTAACCAGAAGGCCATTTTAAAATAGAAACAAGAAATCAAGGATTCACAAAGGGCCAGTGTGGGCATAAAAGTGTAATGGAAGTAAGTGTTTTTAGACCATACCTCCTTTAACAAATGTTTTAAAATAATTTTAGTCGTTTTGGCTGTGCCGGGTCTTTGTTGCTACATGAGGGCTTCCTCTAATTGCAGTGAGTGGGGGCCACTCTTTAGTTGCAGTGTTCGGGCTTCTCATTTTAGGGGCTTCTCTTGCTATGGAGCAGGGGTACGAGGCTGCATGGACTTCAGTAGTTGCAACTCCTGGGCTCTAGAGCACAGGCTCAATAGTTGTGGCACATGGGCTTAGTTCCTTCACAGAATGTGGGATCTTCCCGGACCAGGGATTGAACCCGTGTCTCCTGCACTGGCAGGTGAATTCTTTACCACTGAGCCACCCAGATCTTGCCTCTTACTGTTTCCCAACTGATGTCATTCCCACAAACACAGACAACAAAAAGGATGAACTAAGCATGAGCTGTTGTTTCTTTTCCTCTTTCTTCCCTATCCTTTATCTATTTTTCCCCCTTTGGCTGTGCCACTGGCATATGAGATCTTAGTTCTCTGATCAGGAATTGAACCCTTGCCCCTTGCATTGAAAGTGTGGAGTTTTAACCGCTGGACAGCCAGGGAAGTCCTTCCTTCTTCCCTATCTGATGGGGGATAAGTATCACAGGTGGCTTAATCAAAACCAGGATCATTCCAAATTTCTTTTACTTATCTGAACTAAGTCAGTGGCATTTGGAAATGAAGACACTAGAAATATCTAGGGGGACAGGAAAAGGGGAAAAGTTGGTGATGATTACCAGAGTTCTGGCTTGGATGATCAGAGTAGTGGAATCACTGACTGACATAAGGAGAAAGTCAGAGCAGGCAGGCTTGGTACATAATTTACAGGGCTCGCTGAAAAGTGAAAATGCAGGTCCCTAGTTCAACATTCAGGGAGAACTCTTTCCTTTCTTCCACGGTGTCTCTCTTAACTTGTGATCTTTATTTCCTGCTTACTGTCACAGTCTCTTGGGCACAGGGATACACACAGAGGGAGTCAGACCGTACAGATGACAAGGCAAAGAGCAGCCAGGTTATACTCCTGCCAATCAGCGACCAGCACCCCTGGAACTCAAGCCAGGCAGCTTCCCTTCCCTTGAGGCCTCAGACCCAACCCAGCCACAGGTCAACCACCTGCATAACTAGAATATGGTTACTTCTGTGCCATGACGCACTAGGTACCTGGACAGGGGTGGGCAAGAGGCTCACACAGCTGTCAAGTTGCCCCCTGAATGTGTCCAGGTGCTGCCAGCCTTGTGCTGGGATGGCCACTGCTTTGCCCTGATACACACGGTGAGCATGCCCATGCCCCCTACACTCGTGCCCAGGATCTCCCCATTGGGGACAGGGGTGCAGAGTCACAGGAGATGGAGAGGAGAGGCCTTTGGTGTGAGGGGCCAGGAGTGGGAGGTTGAGAACTGTCCCAGGAATGCAGGGAGGTGGTGTGACGCAGGATGGTGAGTGAGCACCAATCCACGAGCTCCATTGTCTTGCAGGACTTCACCTATGGAACACAGATTTGAAGGTATAAAGTTATTAAGAATTTCAAAACAGCTAATGCAGAACATTAAATGCTAAGTGCAAGATCCTTCTGAGCTTGGGCCCCTGAGTGACTGCCTGGTGGAGGACCTGTTGTTATGAACATTTACTGAATGTCTATGTCCCCCCAGAATTCATATATTGATGCTCTCTGCCCCCCAGTGTGGCTCTATTTGGAGACAGAGCCTTTAGGGGATGGTTAAGGTTAAATGAGGTCCTAAGGGTGGGGTCCTAATCTAAGAAGATTGGTGGCCTTATAAGGAGAGGAACGCAGGCACACACCAAGGAAAGATCAAGTGAGCACACAGAAAGCCAGGGAGAAGACCCGCATGAGAACCAACCATGGAAGCACCCTGAGCCCAGACTTCCAGCCTCCAGAACTGTAAGAAAACACATTTCTGTAGGCCAAGCCACCCAATCAGAGGTATTCTGTTATGGCAGGCAGCCTGAGCTGACTAAGACATTTCTGAAGCCAGACCTGGGAGCAGGTTGTTTGAGAAACATCATGAATTCCATCATGGGTCTGTTGAGATTTAAGGGACCTAAGTTAGAATCAACTGGCAACTTCTCAGATATAGACTTACAGAGCCATCAGCCAAGAGTGAGGCTTGAAATACCAGTTTGGGAGGCATTAACACATAAACAACAATTAGATCCACCGATGGCAATGAGCTCACTCAAGCCTGACGTTTGGCATGAGAAGAGGGTGAGGTTAGAAACCAAGGTAAGGGTTGCCAGCATTTAGGATGTGGCCAGAGGTGGGCGCATCACAGGGAAGACAGTGACAGGCAAGGAGAGATCAGAAAGGAAGGGAGGAAATTCAAGAGGAGACTGGTGTTCTGGATTCCTGGGGTCTTCATCTAGAGATGATGGTTTGGCAGATCTGGGGTGGGACTTGTATGGATGATGCTGATACCCTGCCAAGTTTGGCAACCACAGAGAGAATGCAAATAACAAGACTTGTATTCAGAGTGACCTGGGCTCCAATCCTGATTTTAGCTTTATGAGCTGAAACAAGATACTGAAATCTCTTTGAACCCCAGGCACCTCTTACAGAAAAAAAGGTGGGGGGGTTGTCCCCATTTTGTAGTAATGATTTGAAGATTGGAGATAAATGTGTGTAAATTACCCTGCACATAGTAAATGTTCAGCAAATAGCAGGCAACGCAGTGAATATAACGGATGTAAACCACGCCCTTAATAAATAGCTTGACCTTGAGGTGCAGGAGAAAAGTGTCCTAATGGTCAAAGAGGGACAGTGTTTGCTTTTGTCTCAATTTCATAAGATGGTTGAGACTTGTGCCTGTCTATAACTGAGAAGCAAGAGAGGGAGCTGGGGTGTGATGAGCGTGAACATTTCTGAGTTGACGAGAGGAATTGTCTCCAAACCACAGGAGGAATGACCAGCTTCTGAAGGGAGGAGAAACCCCGTGGAAAGAATTTACTTGGTACAGAAGCAGGACATCTGGGGCTTTCACTCTGAGTAATTTTAATTTTTTCCATGAAGCAGAAGGCAATATCATATGCCAACAGGGCAGAGTTCTTGAGAAGAGGTATAAGTTGGAAAAGAAAGTGAAAGAAGTTTGAGGAATAGGAGAGCCAGATGATAAAAGGTACAAAGAAAGATTAACAGGAAGTGTCAAGGTCTTACCTTAGGTTGTAGACCACCAATTTTTTTTTTTGCTTTTTTTTTTCTGTAATACATATGGCTTGATTCAGCTAGCCTGTATATTTGAAATTAATAGATTATACTATTGACATGTGCTGAATGGTTAATCTGTGCCAGGCATCCTACTGAGCATGTGGAATCTTCACAACAACGCTGGATGTAGGTACCATTCATTAGCCCCATTTTACAGATGAACTGAGACTTTTAACTAACTTCCCCCTTAGGTCACTTAGCTACTAAAGCAGGTTCTCAGCTTCAGGTCTCTCTGATCCCAGAGCTTCTGTTCTTAACGGCAGCACATGATGTATTAATTAGAATTAGGTTATGGCGGTATATAAAATGGAAAAATCCAAATAAGCAGATCAAACAGGGCTCAGGTTTGTTTCTTTTTCATGTCAAGAAAGTTCAGTTAGGCAGTCCTGGGGTGGTTCTGCAATCACCAAACACCCAAGTTCCTTCAATCTTTTTGACCTGTCATCTTTAACATGTGGTTTCCATCCTGAGGGTTGCTTCACGGTCCAAAATGGCTCCTGAAGTTCCAACCCTCATATCTGCATTCCAGAAAGCAAGAAGGTGCAAGAAGTAAAACAGTACATATCAGAGTCTATCCCTTTTTCTGAGGAGCTTTCCAGCAAATCCTACCTGATAACTTCTAGTTGTATCTTGTTGACGGTTTCCTTCAATTCAAGAAAAAATTGGAACAGGTCATCTCAAGGGCACATTTTGCTGTACAGAATATGATTGAGCTTTGTTACTAAGGAAGAAGGAGAAGCAGATATTGCATAAGCAGCTACCAGTGTTTGCAACAGTAACGATTCCCACACATACTTGAAAATGTAGGGGGAAAGTTGCTTATTCTCCTTTCATCAATATGCCAACTCAGTAGTTCTTGTTAAGTTTTCCAAACCCATGAAGGAGTGGGCATGTTCTCTTGCGTGTGCGTGCTAAGCCACCTCAGTTGTGTCCAACTCTGCGACTCTATGGACTGTAGCCTGTCAGGCTCCTCTGACCATGGGATTCTCCAGGTAAGAATACTGGAGTGGGTTGCCATGCCCTCCTCCAGGGGATCTTCCCAATCCAGGGATCAAACCCATCTCTCCTGCATTGCAGGCGGATTATTTACCACTAGTGCCACCTGGGAAAGTGGGCCTTATATGAGAGTGCTTCAATAACGTTTTAGCTCAAAGGCTGAATTATTACGTAAGTTAGGGGCCTTTTGGCTCCTAGTAACAGAAAACTGGACTCCTATTGACGTTAAGTAATGAAGACCTTAGCTGGGTTGGCTGATGAAGTCCAGAGGCAGAGGGGCCCTTGGAGATGTTTCAGGCAGAACGACTCCTGGTGAAAATGCTTCCTGGTCACACACACAGGAAGGGAATGGGTCTGGCTCCCACGGTTTCTCCCTGAAGCTCGAGGAAGAAGCTTCCACATCTTCAGTCCAGATTCTCCTCATGGCTCACCAGCTAACATGGAGTAAGATGCCCCCCCCTTCTTTTTATTCTCCCCTTCCCCCTTTGGTAACGAAAATTTGTTCTCTATGTCTGTGAATCTGTTTCTCTTTTGCAAACAAGTTCATTTGTATAAGTTTCTTTTTTAGATTCCATATACAAGTGATTTCATATCATATTTGTCTTTCTCTGTCTGACTAAGTGACTCTGCATCGCTTAGTATGATATATTCTAAGTCCATCCACGTTGCTGCAAATGGCATTATTCTTTCTTATGGCTGAGTTGTATGCTATTGTATATGTGTACAACATCTTCTTTATACATTCATATGCTAATGCACACCTAGGTTGCTTTCGTATCTTCGCTATTGTGAACAGTGCTGCTATTAACATTGAGGTTCATGTATCTTTTTGAATTAGAGTTTTATCTGGATACACACCCAGGAGTGGGATCACATGGTAGTTCTATTTTTAGTTTTTTTGAGGAACCTCCGTGCTGTTCTCCATAGTGGCTGCACCGATTTGCATTCCCACCAGCAGCGCAGGAGGGTTCCCTTTTCTCCACACCCTCTCCAGCATTTATTATTTGTAGACTTTTGGTGATGGTCATTCTGACTAGGTTAAGGTGATACCTCATTGTAACTTTGATTTACATTTCTCTAATATTAGAGATGTTGAGCATCTTTTCATGTGCCTGTTGACCATCTGTATGTCTTCTTTGCAAAAATGTCTGTTTAGGTCTTCTGCTCATTTTTTGATTGGGCTGTTTTTTTTACTACTGAGTTTTATGTGCCATTTGTATATTTGGAAATGAAACCCTTGTCAGTCACATGATTTGCAAATATTTTTTCCTAGTCTGTAGGTTGTTTTTCCATTTTGTTTAGGGTTTAAGATGCCTCTTCCTGAATGGAGCACGGAACAAGGTGAGACCACCTTTACACTGGTTGGACCCTGCCTCCCTTAAGCTGAGCTCGGTTCCCCCAACCACACTGCTACTGGGGTGGAGAGGGTGGAGGATATTAGAGCATCAACCAGATGTATACTTTTGGTCTTTTCCAGAACATATATGTCAGAAGACATTTTTGTATTCAGGTCTCAGTATCACAAAATACAAAGTATTTTCGACTAATGGTTGAGAACATTCTTGATTGCTTACAAATGAAACTATCTTGGAAACTGTAAAAATTGAATTTATTAAGTAAAAATGAATACATTCAGTAGAATGAAGAATGAGTTTATTAAGTAAAATTGAAAGAAATAGAGGGAGGGAATAGAGCTACACAACTTCATAATCATATTGCTATTTTGGGTAAGAGCTTCATTTTTCATAGTATATCAGTATACTAATATTGATATTTTTCTAAGAAAACTTTATATGTAGTTAACTCTTACTCTTTATAGATTTTAAAATATTTTTGAATTCATATCTTACTAAATTTTATGAAATAACATGAAGACAGAATGAACTGTGTCTAGAACCCGAGAGTAATGAAAATTGTGGGGTTTTATGGCTTCTGGTTTCTACTGCAGAGGGGCTTCTGAGACAGAGCAAACCCCTTTCTCCATCCCCTCCCTTACTCTTTCTTATAGGGGTGGGAGTGACTTATCTGAATGGTGAATTAGGGAGAAGGAATACAGCCAGTCTGGAAACCTATAATTACCACCTGTATTATTCAATCTACTTATATTGACTATTATTAATATATTTGGATTTATTTATATGCAATAACAAATCAAGTTTAAAGAAAAATCTTTAAACTTTTTGATCTTTATTGGTTTAGAGATGTGAATTAATTTTTTTTCTTATAGTAGCTACCCTTGGAATTTTAACTTGCCTATCTCACTTTTGAAAATCTAAAGATAATTGATATCATTACTTCCAAATAATCTTTTAAGCCCAATAATCCCTTCCAGGTTTACATTGCTAGTGTGTTCTGACCAGTTAGTTCTATCTCAATTTTTTAAACCCCACAAATAATACTGTAATAATAGTATTATTGGGCTATTACTAATACTAATATACTAATACACCTAATACTAATAATTGTATTAAGTGGTGCTGGTGGTAAAGAACCCATCTACCAATGCAGGAGACATAAGCGATCCTCTGGTCAGGAAGATGCCCTGAAGGAGGGCATGGCAACCCACCCAGCATTCTTGCCTGGAGAATCCCATGTGCAGAGGAGCCTGGTGGGTTATGATCCACAGGATCTCAAAGAGTTGGACACAACTGAAGAGAATTAGCATGCACAACAATCAATGCTTGTTTAGAATTACCCTCATCTGGAGAAAAGGGAATCTTCCTACACTGTTGGTGGGAATGTAAATTGGTGCAGCCACTATGGAGAACAGTATCAAAAAACTAAAAGTAGAACTACCATATGACTCAACATTTCCACTCCTGGGTATATAGCCAAAGAAAACAAAAGCGTTAATTCAAAAAGATATTTGCATCTCAATGCTTATAGTGGCACTATTTGCAATAGCCAAGACATAGAAACAACCCAAATGTGCAGATCAATGGATAAAGAAGATGCAGTACATATGTATAATGGAATAGTACTTAACCATAAAAAAGAATGAAATGATGCCATTTGTAGCGGCATGGATGGACCTAGAGATGATCATACTAAGTGAAGTAAGTCAGACCAAGAAAGACAAATACCATATGATACCACTGACAATATGAATCTAAAATATGACATATGACTTACTTACGAAACAAAAATGAACTAAACTATGAAACAGAAACAAATCTACAGAAATAGAGAACATACTTGCAGTTGCCAAAGGGGAGGGGGCTTGGAGAGGGGCTGGGAGTTTGGGATTAGCAATGAAAACCAGTATATATAAGCGGATAAACAACAAGGTCCTTCTGTATAGCACAGGGAGCTATATTCAATATCCTGTGATAAACCATATTGGAAAAGCATATGAAAAAGAATGCATTATATGCATATAACTGAATTGCTTTGCTGTACAGTAGAAGTTAACACAACATTGTAAATCAACTATATTTCAGTAAAACTATGACAATCCTAGACAGTGTATTAAAAAGCAGAGCCATCACTTTGCCGACAAAGGTCCATATAGTCAAAGCTGTAGTTTTTCCAGTAGTCATGTACGGATGTGAGGATTGGACCATAAAGGCTGAGAGCTGAAGAATTGATGCTTTTGAACTGTAGTGCTGGAAGAGACTCTTGAGAGTCCCTGGACTGCAAAAAGATCAAACCAGTCAATCCTAAAGGAAATCAGCCCTGAATATTCACTGGAAGGACTGATGCTGAAGCTCTGAAACTTCAATCCTTTGGCCACCTGACATGAAGAGCCAATTCATTGGAAAAGACCCCGATGCTGGGAAAGACTGAAGGCAGGAGGAGAAGGAGGTGACAGAGGATAAGATGGTTGGATGGCATCACTGATTCAATGGACATGAGTTTTAGCAAACTCAGGGAGATAGTGAAGGACAGGGAAGCCTGGCGCGCTAGTCCATGGGGTCGCAAAGACTCGAACATGACTTAACAACTGAACAATAGCAACATAAACAAAAAGAACTACACGCATTTCGTATCTTTCTAGAATAATCTTTGTTCTTTGTTCTTTGTGAAGCATATCTATATGCTTTAGTAGAAAGTATATTTCTTTTTATTTATCCTTCTTGGAAGTTATTGGGTTTCCTGCCTATGTGATTACTGTCTTTCACTAGTTATGGAAAGTTCTCAGCCACGGTTACCATGAATATTCCCTCTCCCACTTTCCGTTACCTCCTTCTGGAATTCTTCTAGGATGGATGGCTATTTCTTACTTCCAGCATAAATCTTAACCAGGCTTTCATCGTCTCTATCTCTTTTGTTTCTGGGCTGTGTTCTTTGAAATTTCTCCAGAGTCATCTTCTAGTTTATTCCAACTTTGTCTATTAAGCTGCCTAAATTTTCTGTTTTTACCTAATATTTTATTACGATAATTTCCAAAGAAATTTTACACTAAACTCCCATATAGCCTCCGCCTATATTCTACAGTTAACATTTAACTCTCCTTGCTTTATCAAAAATCCACCCCTTTTTGGACCCATTAATCCAACTTTTTCTGTGACATCAAAGTACACTGCAGCATCCTTGCACTTATTCCCAATTGTCCCATCTAGTGTTTATTTTTGATTCTCATTTTTTCCATTCTAGAAAGTTCACTCGTTCCTTTTCCATATCTACTTTGTCACTTCTGATATTCTCCACTCATCGTGCCTCTTTCCAGTTTTCCTTCTCTTATGTCTTAAACACATTAGACTTTTTTTTACCTTATAGTATATATCTGAGGCTGCTGGATTTAACAATTAAAATTACAGACTGCCAAGTTAAATGGGAATTTCAGGTAAATGTCACATTTTTAGTATATCTCAAATATTGCAGGGAATATACTTAAATTGTATTCATGACTTATTTGAAATTCACATTCAACTGAGTGTGCTGCATTTTGCCTGGCTCCTATTTGATTCCTATACCTGGAGTCTTTGTAGGACTGGTTTATTTATTTTGCCCAATCTTGCTGGTGATGGCTTATTTCCCTGTGTACTTTGTGATTTGGGGTTGTTGGCTTATCTTTGTTAAAATTTCTCTGCCAGATTCCTTCCCAGGCTTAGGCTGAGAGAACATTACATTTGCTTCTGCCAGATGTATAGAGCACTATCGATCTGGCCCACTTCACAATTTTCAGCGGATGGTTTTCTGGCCTGTGCGAAGAGTGACAGTTGGGCCAGGAACCCTCAAATAGAAGCTAGTGGCCACAAAGTGTCAATGGAGGCTTTGTCTTTCTTAAAAAAAAAACAAAAACACTTCAGTATAAAGGTAACACGGAACCCACCTTTGTTGCTGTCTATCTCTTCTAGGGGTGTATTCTCCTCACTCAAAGGCTTACCTTTGCTGAGTCCCGGGATAGGGGACTCTGCACCCCACACAGACCCCTGGGTCCTTACGCAGCAGATTCAAAGCTCACATCCTTCCTCCTATGAGCTTCCGTGCTGGTTTGTTCCTGGCATCAGAGGAATTCCCCTTGAATTCTTCAGATGCATTCATTTATTTCAAAGAGAGATTTTCATATTTTGGTTAGCTTCTTAGATGTTTTGCAGAGCCTCTGGCTTACTTTATTGCTGGAAACCCGTGTTCCTTAGTCATCAAACAATCTTGACTTTAAAAAAGTTAAAGGGTTGCTTAAGGTTAAGGGTTGCTTAAATATGAAGATCTAAACCAGGCACTCCTATCTGCTTGGTTATGAACAAGCGTAAAACAAAAGGAGCAGAATTTCCTTCAGAATTCCATCTATCTCACTTTAAGAATCTTTTTCAACATACACCACATGACATAAATCAATGAAACTAGCCACATTAAAAGTAAAAACCCAGGAACTTCCCTGGTGGCCCAGGGGTTAAGAATCTGCCTGCTCATTCAGGGGACACGGATTTGATCCCTGGTCCGTAAACTAAGATCCCATGTGTCTCAAGTAAGCCCACAGGTACTGAGGGCATGTCCATAACTACTGAACCCCCACGCTGAAATTACCGAAGCCCACACACCTAGATCCTGTGCACCCCATGAGAAGCCACCGTAAAGAGAAGCCTGCGCTCTGCAACTCGAGAGTCTGTTCGCCACAATTAGAGAAAGCCTGCGTGCAGCAACAAAGACCCAGTGCAGCCAAAGATAAATAAATCTTCCCAAAGAAAAAAACCAACCCAGGCAGAGCAACTGGAATGATCCACTTCACCAGGTCAGTGCACATATAATGCCACTTGTGTTGAACACTCAAAGTCATCCAGCATATTGGGGAAAGGACCAGAGACTCTGATGGAGGTCAAATGGAGCCCAATAATCCCTTCCAGGTTTACATTGCTAGTGTGTTCTGACCAGTTAGTTCTATCTCAATTTTTATCACCCCATGTCCATCACTGCAGCATCCACTCCCTGCCTGGGTCCTCCAGGTGCAGGCTCTTTATTTCACATCTAAGCACTCAGCCTTAGCTCTTCAGACTCTCCCCCAGGGCCCAGACGACTCTTGAAGGGCATGTCCAGCCTTGGCCACGGGACACGGCTCCTGGGTACACTGCCACCAAGATAGTCTAGCCTGTGTTTGGGTTCAGGTTCCCCTTCCTGCAGAGTAAGTGACTTCCTAGGGACAATGGGGATCTTGTCCTGATGGAGAACTTCAGACAGGCCTGACTCAAGGAGCCGACATATCCTGACATGGTACCTCTAGGGGGGAGAAATGTGTGCATGAGGGTCTTGATTCCATAATACCCTGTGCAAAATTTCTTCTCCCCTTGGCATTTAGCAAGGAGTAATGGGAGGGGCAGCTTTTGTCAAGTTACTCACAAATGCTCACAAAACAGCACAAATGCTTCTCCCTGGTGGTCCAGTGGCTAAGATGCCATGCTCCCAATGCAGAGGCCCTTGGTTTGATTCCTGCTCGGGGAACTATTAGATCCCGCATGCCACAACTAAAGATCCTGCTTGTCACAACTAAAACCCAGCATAGCCAAGTAAATAAATATATTTTAAAAAGAATGCTCAGGCTATATTCTCAGAGCTGAATGTGTGCATGTGTGTTCACTCTTTGCAGTGCCAGGCTCCTCTGTCCGTGGGATTTTCTAGGCAAGAATACTGGATGTCTGTTCTCACCACATCTATTTCACATTGTATTGGAGTTTCTAGGTAGGGCAATCAGACTTCAAAGAAATAAAAGGCACCCAGGCTGGAAAAGAAGTAACAGATGACATGACCTTGTATATAGAAAATACTAAGGAATTAAAAACTATGAGAGGCAATAAATGGGGTCAGCAAGTTTGCAGGATGCAAGATCAATATAAAAACATAAATTGTATTTTTATAAATAGCAATGAGTATTGCAAAAATGTAATTAACAATTCCATTCATAATACCATCAAAAAGAACAAAATACTTACAAGTTTAACAAAAGAAGATGTATGTTGAAAACCATGAAACATTGTTGAAAGGTATTTAATAAAATCTCATAAATAAAAGACCTTCCATGTTCACAGATAGAAAGGCTTAATATTGTTTAGATGGCAATATTCTCCAAATTGCTCTGCAGATTCAACTTAATCTGGTCAAAATTCCACCTGGATTCTTTATGGAAATTGACAAACTGATCCTAAAATACACATAGAAATCAAAAGACCTGTAAGAATCAAAATAATCTTCTAAAAGAAGAACAAAGTTGGAGGACTCATAATTTCCAACTTTACAACTTATTACAAAACTTCCATAATCAAGATGGTATAGTAATGGTTTACAGGCAGACATACAGATCCATTGAGTAGGATTGATGGTCAATTGAATTTGGATGAGAGCTAAAACAATTTAATTGTCTTTTCAACCAAATGTACTAGGAAAACTGGATATCCGCATGCAAAAGAATATAGCTGAACCCCTAGTTCACACTGTACACAAAAAATAACCCAAATGGATCAAACACCTAAATGCAAAAGCCAAAATGATAAAACTCTTACAAGGAAACATAGGAATAAATCTTCATGAATTTGGATGAAGGAATAATGGTTTCTTAGATATAATGTCAAAGGTGTAAGCAATAAAAGAAAAAAATTGATAATCTGGACTCCATGAGAATTAAAGCTGTTGAACTGTATACTTTGTAATTATTATTTCTGTGGTTGTTGAATTGTACACTTTAAATGGGTAATCAGTATGTGAATTATATCTCAACAAAGTGGTTTTTAAAAAATGAACTTCATCAATGAGGGGCAAGCGGAATTCATGTGCCTCTAAGGATGATACCTGAGAAGGATGTATCACTTTTGGAGTATTCTGGCTGGGTATGAGTAACTAGAATTTAATCCTGAATAAAAGAGGCAAGCTACAAAATCAAAAAACAAACAAAAAAGCACACAAGTTAGAGAATCAGAGAGCATGCAGGGAGAAAACCAACCAGGGGGAGGGGACTTGTTCATACCCTCAGAGAGATACAGTCAGTGCTACATTCATGAAACAAGAAAGGGATGCTCGGAAAAGGAACATTAAGAAAATAAAATACAGCTCTTAGAAATCGAATACACGTTAGTGGAAATGAGCTCAAAGAAGTATTGGAAAATTAGTTTTGGAAATTTCCCCCCAAATGGAGAAAAAGACAGAGACAGAAAATTAGACTAAGGGAGAATGTAACAGGATCTGTCCAGTGAGTCCAAAACCTAAATAACAGAAGGCCCAGGAGGAGGAAAACATCAAAAGTACAGTAAATATTCTATTTATTAACCTGAGTGTGTTTAGGGGTGTGTGCGTGTGCGCACGTGTGGGAGGAGAGACAGAGGGAGAGATGTGCTGTTGATGTCCATCCTATCATTAGTCTGTAAATTGCACGTTTTATATGATTTTTCTATTATAGTGCTTGTTTGATATATTTCACACCAAAAAGTTTCTTTCAAAAGACAGTAAGCAAAATCACTGGCATTTTGCTCAAACCTTTTATTTTCCTTAATCAAGGATTTATCCACACTGGCAAACTAATTTAAAACAATTTTTTTCTGAAGGAATTTCAATGGTCCTTCTAAAATCCATTTTATTTATCTTGGCTGTGCTATGTGGCATGTAGGATCTTAGTTCCCTGACCAGGACTGAACCTACCCCCACTGCAGTCTTAACCTCTGCTCAGAATCTTAACCACTGGATCACCAGGAAGTCCTAAAGTCCATTTTTAAATTCCCAAGTAGCTCCATGCGGTTGGAGGAAGGATGAAAGTAACAGAGCTCAGGAGATGAGTTTCCAGAAGCAGACAATGCCAGATCATGAAGGACTGGAATACTAAAAGCATCCTGGCCTGCAAAGGTCCTAACTATACCCGGAGGAGAACCAGGCACATGTAGCTGATGGTTTCCAACTCCCAAAGTGTCTGGGAAGACAGGGCAATCTAGTAACAAGTAATGTGCAGGCACAAGGAAATGTCTCAGGTTCCTAGAGCAAGCAAAGTGCTTGTTTTTGTTTAAGAAATAGCTCTTCTTTAAAATTATGTTTTTATCATAAAATTTAAATTTTTCTTTAAAATAAGAAACAGCTTTTGGCTTGCAACTGGGCTGTTAGACAGCATGTAACCTACACTGCCTTACATGGACCAGGTGTTAGCTGGTCCAATTAGCTGTTACATTACTCCTGCCCAGAGGTGCTACATGAAAAAAACAGGAATACGTATGTATAATCAGGACTATGCCTGAACAGGCCCTGAAAGATAATTGTTTCGAGAGCAAATGGATCACATTTGCTGTGTGTCTGCTCATGTTACACTCTGGTCCCTGCTTGACTGCGGACACTGTTGTGTCACTGACTGAGAAACTATTTTGAGCATGATTGAAAAATGGTGCTTGTGACGGAGCCCCTCTCAGAGTTGTCTTGAAGGACAAGGAAGCAGAAAAATCCTCCCAGGGGTTGAACATTAAGCAACACATCTCCGCATCTGTTCTACCCAGTAGAAGAGATTAGCCTGAACTAAGACCCTACATGGATTCCTGGGCAAAGGCTAGTGTCTTGACTGGATGACCAGTGACTTGGAATGACCATGGTGGAGAGCTTGCTGGCAAGGAACTTTGGGCCAAAAGGATGCAACTAATTGGTGCCCAGGTAATTGCTTACCAAGGGTCCTCCACTGCGAAGAAGGCTCATAAAAATCAGTTTAGCAAGAGGACTCACTTTGCGAATGCTGGTCAACTTCCTTTTCTGACCATTTCAGTGCTTGCTCGTGAATATAGCGGTAATGGTGTCAAGACAGAAGCTGTGCAAAACCTCATCAATAAGGACTTGCCCTCATCAGAGCCAGCCTTGGGTATCATGGGCTAATTGCCACTGCTGAGTGCCTGACATGCCAGTGGCAACAATCCTTAGCCTCCCAGTATGGTACTGCCTTCCAAGGATATCAGCTGCCACTTGGTAGTAGGTTGATAACATACCCTGGGACATCCTCAGTTACAAAGGGGGGAGGAATCCACCCCGACAAGATGGATACTTATTCTGAATTTGCATTTTTTTTTTAATTTTAGTGATTTATTTTTGACTGTGCTGGGTCTTTCTTTCTGGAGCAGCTTTTCTCTAGTTGTGGCAAGCCGGGGCTCCTCTCCAGTTGCAGTGCATGGGCTTCTCACTGAGATGATTTCTTCTGCTGCAGAGTATGGGCTTCAGTAGCTGCAGCGCATGGGCTTAGTTGCCCAGTGGCATGCAGGATCTTTCCAGACCAGGGATTGAACCTGTGTCCCCTGCATTGGCAGGTGATTCTTAACCAGTGGCCCACCAGGGAAGTCTTGGATTCGTTTTCTTTGTTGTCCTTCTAACACCATCATCTGGGGGCTTACAGAACACATACTGTCATAATACTCCCAAATGATATTACTTCTTTTTTTTTTGTATGTATTTATTTGGCAGCACCAGGTTTTAGCCATGGCATATGGGATATACATATATATATATATATATATATATATGTATATAACTTAGTATGCAAACATTTTTCCACAAAGAGAAACTAGGTCTGGATGGTTTTACTGGTGAATTTTTCCAAATGTTTAAAGAACAAATAATTTTACCTTACAAAACTATCTAGAGAATAGAAAAGAGAAGTAACTATCCTTCCTCGTTTCATGAGACAAGTACAACTTTGATACCAAAATACGAAAGAAGAATTCAAGACAGGAAAACGATAAATTGGATTCACTTGTGGACACAATCACACAAATCCTAAACAATTTACTTATGCACGTAAATCCTGCTATTTATAAAAAGATAATATATCATGACGAAGTTGAATCTGTCCCAGGATGCAAAGTGGATTTAACATTAGAAAAACAGTCGCTGCAATTCATTGCCTTCACAGCTTAAATGAAAAAAATTAATGACAATGTCATTAGTTGCAGAACAGGCATTTGACAAATCCAGCATTTGGTAATAAAGACTCTTAGCAATGTGGAAATAGAAGGGAAGTTCCTCATTCTTATTAAAAGTATCTTCAAAAACTATAACAAATATTCTCAATTTGAAAGTATTTCTTTTGCAAGATTAGAAGAAAGACAAGGGAGAAAACTATCACCACACAAATGATAAAAAGAAAAGATTTACATAATTTATATTATATAAGATTAATTTATATATGTATACACATATACATAAAAATTTTATAATAGGAACTTCTGTTCTTCTAGAGACACCACTAAGAAAAGTGAAATGACAAGCTAAAAACTATGGGAAACAATATACAACATATAAAACTGACACGTAGCAGGACCTACCCGGAAAACATGAAAAATTAAGAGAGATGCAAGTAATGCAATAGCAAAATAGGCAAAAGATTAGAACAAAATGCTTCACAGAAAACTCAAATGGCCAATAAATGTATTTTTTAAAAAAGGTCAGTCTCACTAGTGATCAGGGAAAATGCACATTAAAATACCACAATAATAACAATACGAACAAGCGTGCTTATTATATAATGCAGACTATTTTAGTGCTATGACTATAGTATCTTTAAACTCTCACAACAGACCTATGTGATACTATGGTAGCTGTCAGTACTGATGTGTACTGCGGGAGAAAACTTGGAAAGTCATAAAGTCAGACAGTAAAACACCTTCACCTCTGTTCATTTTCAAAGTTGTATGGCACTTCTACACCTTTTGTAGTTCCGAGAGAATTTTAGGATCTGCTTGAACTAGAAATGGATCCTGCTCGGATAATGAGTTCAAGTGCACTGCATCTATAAATCAACAGGGGATAATTGACATCTTAACAATATTGAGTTTTCCAATCCAGAAGATGTATCTTTCTATTTTCTTAGGCTTTCTTTAATATTCTTGGCAGTATTTTGTATTCAATAAACATATCTTGTGCATTATTTGTCAGGTTTACTCCTAAATATTTCATATTTTTGATATGACTATATTTTCATCTCTAATTGTTTGTTGCTGGTATATAGAAATAAAATTTATCTTTAACTGTAGTAATATACACATAACATAAAATTCACCGTCTTAATCATTTTGGGGGTGGCGTCATGCTTGCTGGGCCACATGGCTTATGGGATCTTAATTCCTCAACCAGGGATCAAATCCAGGCCCTGAGCAGTGGAAGTGCAGAGTCCTAACCTCTGGACCAGCAGAGAATCCCCAATCTTAACCATTTTTAAATGCACAGTTCAGGGGAGTTCAATCCCTGGGTCAGAAAGATCCCCTGGAGAAGGAAATGGCTACCCACTCAAGTTTTCTTGCCTGGGAAATCCTATGGACAGAAAAGTCTGGCAGGCTACAGCCCATGGAGCAACTTAGCACTGTTTTATGTATAGGCAGATTCCATTTGCTAAAACTTTTGAAAGAGATTTGCATCTGTGCATCCACATTCATGAAGGACTTCTTTTTTTTTTAGTAATGCTTTTGTCTAGTATTGGAATCAGAGTAATGCTGACCTCAGAAAACAAGTTGGGAGATATTCTCCTACAATTTTCTGGAAGAATTTATGTAGAACTGGTTTTATTAATTTATTAAGTGTTTGGTAGGATTTACCAGTGAGAACAATGCCTGAAGTATCTTTATGGAAGGTTTTAAAACGATAAGCTCCAATCCTTTGATAGATGTCAGATTATCTGAATTATTTCTTCTTGTATATCCTTTAGTAGATTATGTCATTCAAGGAATTTTTCCATTTAATCTAAGTTGTTCAGTGTTTTGGTGTAAGGTTGTTCATATTATTCCTTATTCTTTTAATATGTGTAGGATCTTTCATTCTTTTCTTTTTAATCTATTTTGGCCGTGCTTCACAGCATGTGGGATCTTAGTTCCCCAACCAGGGATTGAACTTGTGCCTCCTGCAGTAAAAGCACAGAGTCCTAGCCACTGGATAACGAGGAAATTCCTTAATCTTTCACTCTTTATACTGTTAATTCATGTCTTATCTTTTTGCTTTCCTGGCCAGTCTCCTTAGACTTTAATTGATTTCATTAATCTTTACAGCAAACCATCTTTTAGTTTCATCGATTTTTTCTTTTGCCTTCCTGCTTTTCATTTCATTGATTGCAACTCTTTATTACTTCCTCCCTTCCATTTACTATGGGGTTTTTATTTGCTTTTCTTTTTCTAATTTCTAAACGTAGAAGCTTGATTAATTGATTTGAGATGTTTCCACGCTTCTAATATAACTGTTTAGTGCTCTAAATGTCCCTCTAAGCACTGATTTAGCTGCACATTTTTATATGTTTCTTTTCATTTTTATTCAATAAAACACTTTCTAATTTCTCTTTTAATTTCCTGGTTGACCCATGTGTTACTTGATTTGCAAACATTTGCTGATTTTCCAGATACACTTCTGTAATTAATATCCAGTTTAATTTCATTTTATCAGAGATCACACTGTGTACAATTTCAATCATCTTAAATATAGTAAAATTAGTTTTATGACCCGGAATATAGTCTATTATGACCCAGAATATTTTGTGTACACTAGTGAGAATGTGGATTCTTCTGTTGTTGGGTACAATGTTGCATAAATCTCAGTTGACATTATTTCTCACGCACCCTATATCATTACTCATTTTCTTTCTACTGACGTTTTTAATTAATTATTGATATGGGACTGTTGAAATTTTACCTCATTGCAGGTTTGTCTCTTTTCGTTTTCTCCGTTTTTGCTTCAGTATTTCGAAGGTCTGCAATTAGTTTCATGTACATTTATGATTGCTAAATCCTCCTGATGAATTGGCCCTTTTGTCATTCTAAAGTATCCATTTTTATTCCTGGTAATAAACTTCATTCTAAAATCACCTTTTTTATATTAATACATCCATTCCAGAATCACATCCATTATTTTTCATATCTTAATGAATTTGTTATAGTATTGTTTCTGTCTTACATTTTGGTCTTTTGACCACAAGGCATGTGGGATCTTAACTTCCCAACCAGGGATTGAACCCACACACCCTGCTTTGGAAGGCAAAGCCTTAATCACTGCACCACCAGGGAAGTCACCAGTATTCTTTTGATTAATGTTTGCCTGGTGTATCTTTTCTCATTCTTTATTACTAATTGTCTTTGTATTTAAAATTTCTTCCTTATAGATACTACATATTTGGCTCATACTTTTATCCCATCTGATTATCTGTACCTTTTAATTGGATGTTTATACCATATATATTTAGTGTAATTGCCAATATGGTTGAATTTTAAATCTATCATTTTGCAAAAGTTTTCTATCTGTCTCATCTGTTCTTTGATCCTTTTTTCTCCTTTCCCTGTCTTCTGGGCTGAATAACTTTCTGACTGCATTTTATTTCTAGTATTGGCCTAGTAACTATACCTCAGATTCATTATTATTCCTTGTAGTGGTTGCTCTAGAGTTTATAATATGCATCTTCAGCTTACCTCAGTACCTGCAAATACTATGCACTACTGTATGTGTAGCGTAAAACCTTGTGACGGCTACTTCCATTTCCCCGGACAACCCCATTATCCACTTTATTCTACGTACATTTTAAATTCCATGGGTATTGTCTTCAATTTGCCTTAAAATCAATCATAAGTTTTTGTTTTAATTATACTTATCCACACATTCCTCACTTCTAGTACTACTACTATCTTTCTACAAACCGACATTTCTATCTAATAAAGGATATACCCTTTCCTCTTCTTTCTGAAGAAATGTTTTCCCCATTTCTGGCAGTTCAGGTCAGTAGTGATAAACTGTCTTAGCCTTTTCGTGTCTGAGAAACTTGCTATTTTGCCCTCATTCCTAAAAGACTTTTTTTTTTCCCTGAATGAGGAAATTCAGGTCGATTTTTAATCTTTCAATAGTCTAAAGATTTTTTTTCTCATTCTCGGTTATATAGTTTCTAATGATAAATCTAATGTAATTCTTTGTAGCTTTATATATAATGTGGGCTCCCCTTGTGGCTCAGCTGGTAAAGAATCCATCTGCAATGTGAGAGACCTGGGTTCAATCCCTGGGTTGGGAACCCCGGAGAAGGGAAAGGCTACCCATCCCAGTATTCTGGCCTGGAGAATTCCATGGACTGTATAGTCCATGGGGTCGCAAAGAGTCGGACACGACTGAGCGGCTTTCACTTTATATATAATGTGTCTTTTATTTCTCTGGTAAATGTTAAGATTTTTCTCCTTACCATTGATTTTCAGTAACTTTAGCATAACGTGCCTTGGTGTGGTTATGATTTTCTTTATCGTGCTTGGTGTTCATTAAACTCCTTGAATTTGTGGATTTAGTTTTCATTCAATTTGGGAGTATTTCAGCCATTATTGCATCAAATCTCTCCCCTAACCCCCAATATAGGGTAAGTACAGCCTCAATACTAAGATGATCCCCTTCTGTGGACTCTACCCAAAGCTGACAGTGTTGAAAGCCTTCCATTCTGGCTTCTGGAAACAGACACTATTCCACTCATACGAGAGCTCTGGGAATAGTTTTACGTGCTCCTTTTTGGTGGTTCTTTCCCCAATTAGTTTGTTCTCAATCATGTGCAAATGAACACTCATTCACAGGCTGCAGACACCTGGGGTCCTAGATAGATGCATCTTTCCCCTTTCTGGTTCCCTGTCCTGCAAATCTTAGATACCTTGTTCTCTCTCAGCAGTGATATTTGTATCCTCACTGAGCAATATTGCTGGGCTCTGGGCTGAGGCCTAAGCATGTCTCAATGCAGTAGGCTGGGGCAGTTAGCTGGTTCCACTTCTTCACTTCTCATTTCAGTCACCACTGCCCTACCCTGTCTATTGTCCAATGTCTTAAAAACTGTCGTTTCATATAGTCTTTCAGGCTTTGCAGTTGTTCAAGGGGGGAGGATAAACCCCAATACTTGATCATGGTCAGAGCAGAAGTTCTTACCTGCAGAGTTTTTAAAACACAGAGCCAAATTCGTGTCACTCTCAGAAACTGCGATTCAGTAAGTCTGGAATGGAATCCTTGAATCTTTACTTATTAAAAAGTACTCAGGTGATTCTGAAACACAGCAAGTATTGGAAACTTACCTTGATACATCGGGCAAAGCCCTGTTCAGACATTCTTCTAATGAGAAGGCAGGAGAGACCTTTTCATTTTTAACACTTTTCCTGGTTCTGAGTATGGTGGGGGTACTTACAGCAGGCCAAAGATCCAGCTCAAAACCAGGAGGCGGGCAGGGGATGAAACACCTACTTGAAGGCATCAGCAAGCAGCTGAAGGGACCAGACTTAAGAGGATCCAGTCTCAACTAAGGGGAAATTTTACACACAGGTGGGGTGACATTCTCCAGCAACCTTTGTTCCGCAGGGAAATTTGAGGTAAATGGCCAGAGTCTGAGTTTTGGAACAAAGCTACAAAGGAGGCCCTGAGAGGCAAAGAGAACAGCAGGAACTGTGGCAGTTAAGTGAGATCAGAGAGACAGAATCACCAGAGGGCCAGGTTCCCAGTGAGGAGGGGAATAACTGAGTCTCTGCGGGTTTCCTCAAGTTTCTTTTTTTAAAGATATATGGATCTTTATTTTTATTTATTTTCTTGGCTGCTCCTTGTGGCATGTGGAACCTCCCTGACCACGGATCGAACGTGGGCCCGCAACATGAGAAGTGTGAAGTCTTAGCCACTGGACCAGCAGAAAAGTCCTCCCTCAAGTTTCTGAAGATGCCTGAGACGAAGGTTGTCTGTGCTTGGTTGCTCAGTCGTGTCTGACTCTTTGTGGCCCTGTGGACTCTAGCCCGCCAGGCTCCTCTGTTCATGGGATTTCCCAGGCAAGAATACTGGAGTGGGTGGCCATTTCCTTCTTCACAGGATCTTCTCGACCCAGGGATCGAACCCAGGTCTCCTGCATTGCAGGCGGATTCTTTACCTGCTGAACCAGAAAGCAGACTTACTTCTCTGCCCTGGGAAAGCAGAGTGGAGGTTTCTGCCATCTTAGGGTTTTGAGGAAACAAGCATTCGATTCCAGTGTCCGCAGTGACCACTGTGGGCTCCAGGGAACACAGACTCTCAGTTGGAACACCTTGCAGGCTGTGCTGTAGGAGCACAAAACAGAAGGAGCTCAAGTCTCGCCAAAACCCAATCTCAACTGTGGTTTAAAATATGTGCACAATTAAAATCCATGAAAACAGTAAACACAAAAGGGGAAGGACTAGGTGGAGGAACAATATTATTCTATGCTCTTCGCATTTGGAGGGAAGTGGCAAAAATAATCCTTTATATTATAGTGTAATAAGCCAATCTTTTTGCTTTTTCATATTGTTCGTGGGGTTCTCAAGGCAAAAATATCGGCGTGGGTTGCCATTTCCTCCTCCAGTGGACTGTTTTGTCAGAACTCTTCACTGTGACTTGGCCGTCTTGGATGGGTCTGCTCGGCATGGCTCATAGCTTTATTGAGTTATGCAAGCCCCTGCACCACAACAAGGCTGTGATCCATGAAGGGGAGGGAGAAAGGGAAAGATATACCCATCTGAGTGCAGAGTTCCAGAGAGTAGCAAGGAGAAATAAGGAAGCCTTCTTAAATGAACAATGCAAAGAAATAGAGGAAAACAACAGAATGGGAAAGACTAGTGATCTCTTCAAGAAAACTGGAGATATCAAGGGAATATTTCATGCAAGGATGGGCACGATAAAGGACAGAAACATCAAAGACCTAACAGAAGCAGAAGAGATTAAAAAAAGGTGGCAAGATTACACAGAAAAACTATGCAAGGTCCTGATGACCCAGACGACCACAATGATTGTGATCACTCACCTAGAGCCAGGCATCCTGAAGTGTGAAGTCAAGTGGGCCTTAAGAAGCATGATTATGAACAAAGTTAGTGGAGGTGATGGAATTCCAGCTATTTATACTCCTGAAAGATGATGCTGTTAAAATTCTGCACTCAATATATTAGAACATCTGGAGAACTCAGCAGTGGCCGCAGGACTGGAAAAGGTCAGTTTTCTTTCCAATTCCAAAGAATGTTCAAATTATCATATAGTTGTGCTCATTTCACAGTAATTATATTAAATGTAAATGGACTAAAACTCCTGTTGAAACAAGGATAGAGCAACCATCCAATTTTAGGCTTAGCTGAACTCTGCATAAAATGCAGTTAACAGACACAGCTGAAAAGGCAGGGATACCTAGAGTGAAATATGGAAGGGGGACAAACTTTGAGCTGCCAGCCCAACAGGCTGAATTCTGAGTAAGCTTGAACCAAGAGAAACTATCCTTTGGATCTGTGGATTTCTTTTTAGCATGCAAAAGATGAAGACCTGAATCAGTCTTTTGAGAAGACTGCCTGAATGTGCCATTAAGTTATGCAAATGTAAAGCAAAGACTCTCTATGGAAGCTGTTTGAAAAGCTAAACTGTGCTTTGTTGTTGCAAATTGTTTTAAATTCTTGCTACTGTGTGCTTAAACTCCACTTTGGTCTTTTCACAACAATGGCTGTGGCTAGTTTTCTTCCAAATTACCCCAAAGCAAACAAAAGCCGACTTGGTATTTTCTTCTGAAGACCAGGCACTCACCTCACGTGAACTCGTTTTCTGTTAGTATGACTTGACTTGTCTTCTTGGGAAATATGAACATTGCTTTAGTCTTCTAAAAGAGAGTCTCTCCCACTTCTTGCCCACAGGTGTACTTTCATTACAAATGTCTCTCATTTTTCCTGAGAATGCATCTATCTAACTCATCTAGAATGGCAAGTATCCTAAAAGATAATTTTCTATCCCATTTCTCTCCTAATTTGGAGATGGGGCTTAGTGGTAGGTGAAGAAAAAGGTGTGTCTGTAAATCTTACATCATAATAACTGTTATCAGTTGTCAGCGGTAGGATACTGAGTTGAAAATGTAAGTTTTTGTTACTATTGAACAGCCTAGACCATCTATGATGTATAGAAGAATAAGGTTAAGGAATAGAGTGGAGAAAAGCTACAGAGACAAGAAAGTATAGGTTGAGATATAAACAAGAGAGGGCTTGATGGGGGTTGAGGTGGACATTCCACCTCTTAGGGGTTGGAATACTGTTCATTCACTAGCAATATTTTTTGGACTCTGAACTGCATGTACCACACTGCCACTGGAGACGCAAAGAGGCATTCCAGAATATACCTGGGAATACGCTCATAAAACGTAGATAAAAGGCCATACATCAAGTGCCACACGGATAGGGCAAGCGATCAAACTGCAAAAGTTCACGAAGGAAACGTTAGAGGAGTGAGCCAGAGCGTGGACTTTAAATGGTAAAGCTGGGATAAATGCAGGAGATGTTTGGGGAGAACAGTCTGGCCGGTGAAATGGTCCAGGAGCGGAAAAACGTGTCCACACAAAACGATGAGTTATTTCGTCTGTCATCTGTCATGCACTGCCCTTCCCTGGAATGCAGATTAATAAAAAGGTCTGACTCAGTAGTCCCTGCCACCGACGGGACACCAGACAAAGAAAACATCCGTGCGGCCGGAAGAGGACAGACGGGCCGTGAAAAGTGCCCCGTTCGGAGCTCAGCCGTAAATTTGGCCGAGAGCGGGGCCGAGCAGGGCCAGGCGCACCGGACCGAGGAGTCGTGGCGGGAGTCCGACGGAGGCTCCAGGCTCAGACGTGCAGTGGACAGCTGCGTGCGCGACCTGCGCAGGTCTCGCTGCCGAGCGCACGCCGGCCCCTGCAGAGCAAGACGGCCCAACAGGTCCCCCGGGGCGGGCAGGGTGAGGTCACGGTGGCAGGGCTCCGAGCGCCGTCCAACTTTCCGCTCCGGCCCTCCCGCCTCGCGCCCTCCCCTCTTCCTGCGAGGGGACACCGAAGGGATGAACATGGAGGGGGGGACACCGAAGGGATGAACACGGGGGGGGGCACCAAAGTGATGAACATAGCGGGGTACACCGAAGTGATGAACATGGAGGGAGGGGGACACCGAAGTGATGAAGGGGGGGACACCGAAGTGACGAAGCTGGGGGGACACCGAAGTGATGAACATGGAGGGGGGGACACCGAAGGGATGAACACGGGGGGGGCACCAAAGTGATGAACATGGGGGGGGGACACCGAAGTGATGAAGGGGGGACACTGAAGTGACGAAGCTGGGGGACACCGAAGTGATGAACATGGAGGGGGGGACACCGAAGGGATGGAGGGGGGGACGGGGGGACACTAAAGTGATGAAGGGGGGGACACAGAAGTCATGAAGAGGGGGATGGGGGACACCAAAGTGATGAACATGGAGGGGGGGGACACCGAAGTGATGAAGGGGGGCGACACCGAAGGGATGAACATGAAGGGGAGACACCTAAGTGATGAACACGGGGGGGGCACCAAAGTGATGAACATGGGGGGGGGACACCGAAGTGATGAAGAGGGGGATGGGGGGAACACCAAAGTGATGAATATGGAGGGGGGGGGGGACACTGAAGTGATGAACAGGGAGGGAGGTGGACACCGAAATGATGAAAGGGGGGGCACTGAAGTGATAAGGGGGGACACCGCAGTGATGAAGAGGGGCGGCCTCCGCGCCCTCCGCCCCCTCCCGGCTCCGGGGGGCCGCCCGCGGAGGCGACGAGGAGCGGGGCTCGGTGGCTGTAAACACTGGGTGCCGCCATCAAGACGTCGGATCCTACCGGATTTCCGCGCCGCCCCGAAGCCTCCCCGCCCGGGCGCGGCCCTCCGCTCCCACGGCGGTGCCATGGGGCTCGCCGCGGCTGCTCCGGCCCCGGGGTGGGAAGCCGCCCGGCCAGGCCCGCGCACAGGCGCCCCCAGGCCGCCGGGGCTCCGGGCGCGCGGCGCCGCCTCCCCCTTTGGCCTTTTGTACCGGCCCCCACGTGACCGCGCGCGGCCGGCTCTTCCCTGCTGCCCCCCCCCCCCGCCCTCCGGCCCTCCCCGGCGCCCGGCCCCGCTCTTCCCGCTCCGCGGCCGCCCCCCTCCCGCCCGCTGCCCGCGCGGCCCCCCCCCCCCCCCCTCCCTCCCGCCTCCCTCCCGAGCCGTTCCCCCGCGCCCTCCCCCAGGCCGCCGCCGTTCCCTCCCGCCGCCGCCCTCCCCTCCCCCCGCGGCTGTTCCGCCGCCCCGCCTCCCCTCCCCCCCCCGGCCGGAGCGCACTGTCTCCAAGATGGCGGCCGTGTCAGTTCGGGGCATCTCCGCGGTCCGGCCCGGGGCCCCGGGCGCCCGGCGCTCTCCGCCCCCGGTAAGTAGCCGAGGGGCCGCCCCCCGGCCGCCCCCGGCCGCCGAGCCCGAGGCCGAGCCGCCCGGGGGCCCCGCCCCGCCGCCGCCGCGCGGGCCCGAGTGGCCGCTGCAGGCCCCGCCGCGGCCTGCGCCGCCTCCCGCTGCTCTGCGCCAGGCCTCGGGCTGGGGCGCCGCGGCCGCCCCCTCGCGCCCGCCCGGCGCCCGGCGGCCCCCCGCCCGCGGCCCGCGCCCCGCGCCCGGGCCCGGCTCCGCGGGAGCGGGGGAGCCGCGAGGGGGCGGCGGCCAGGCCGCGGGCGGGCGCGCGGGCGGGCGGCCGGGGCTCCCTCGGGGCGCGCCCACCGTCCGGCGCCCGCGGCCCCGGTGCCCGCGCCCGGCCCCGGGCCCGGCCCGCGCGGCGCGGGCTGACAGGCGGCCGTGCGGGGGGGCGCGGAGGGCGCACGTGCGGCGGCGGGTCCGCGCGCTGTCAGCCCGGGGCCGGGGGCGGCGGGCGCCTGTCAGCGCCGACCTGCCCGGCGGAGCCCCCACCCTGCCCCGCGCCCCCGCTCCCGCCAGTACCCGGCCCGGCTGCGGGGCGCCCGGGAGCGCAGACGTGCGCCGCTCGCAACTCTTTCACGTGATTTCATTGTTAACTTCGTCCCCGGGTTCCGTGTTCCCGTCCGGTGGGAGCCGCCGGGCCGCCCCCCGCCCGCGTCGGCCAGCCCGGGCTGCTGCCAACGCCAAGTTGTTGTGTTGTGTTTTTTTTTTTTGTTTAAGTTTTTCTCGCTGTTTTAAAAAAGAGAGCGCGAAGCTGTGTCTGGGGGTGGAGAGGGGCGGCGGGGAAGGAGGCCCGGGGGACGGTCGGGGGCGAGGGGGCAGTTTCCCCGAGTTGGAGTTCAGGTGTGCGGGCGCTCGGCTCGCGGCAGACCCGGGGCCCCTTGGCGGAGCCGGCAGACCGGCAGCGCCTGTCACTCATTCCCTCTCCTCACCTGCGGGCAGGTGAGCCCGTGCAGGACGGGCCCCGCCGCTGAAACTCGGGCTGGAGCCGCTGCAGATTCCCCCCCACAAGGAACTTCTCCGACTGATGCTGCTAATGCTGCAAGATGCACAGAAACGATGATCTCTGTCCTCTCGAGACGCCTCTCACCCAAACGTAGCTCAGTTCTCTCCGGAGGGTGGTGGTGGGGCCGCTTTTCAGCCAGAGCTCATTTAAAAATTAAGTCTTGCCTTAGGTTTGAGTGTTTACCCGAGCCTTTTCTTTCTTATCAGAGTTAATAGTACTATCGGTTTCCTCTCATCTTGTTAAACTTTTTCTTTTGAGTTTAGTGGCACTCTTTAAGGAAGGATTGCTGTGCGAGCCACTTGACGACATTGTTTATGTTGTAAAGGCTCCTCAGAATGAGAAGAGTTCTCAGGACTATTTAGGAAAGGTTAAGTTTATTTTTGGAAGCAAAGGAGTTATAGGGTTCATTATTTTGGTGATTCTTAGAAGATGCAAACCTGCCGGGTTCTTTTGTTTGAAAGTGTTATGACTTTGATCGTGGAGTGGCAATGTCATGTATATACATAATGTTTGTGTGTTTTTTTTTCATTAATGTTCACTTCAGCATAACAGTCTTGAATCATTATGAGATCTTCTCCTCTTTAGATTAGACACAGGCAGTGTGTTTCCCCCCTCTGAACTGTACATTTGATATGTAAATAAGTGTACGTTTGAACCTAGGAATTTCCGGGCCAGTCTCATTTCTAGTTTCTCTATCTGTAGATTGGTTGCGAACATTTTGACAGTTGTTGGACTCTCTCCAGTGTATTGAGTGTTACTAGGAGAAGCTATCACAGCATGTGATTCTTAAAATCTGAATGAAATTGGCTTATTTTAAAATTCTTCAAACACTTTTCACACGTGACTATTTTCATTGTTACTTTGTTTCCATTTGGAATGTTTATAGTAATATTGTACTTAAAATATGAACTGTGCGGTGTGTAAATTTTCTTTTACCAGATGAAACAGTTAAAAGATTTTCTCAGTGATTTTCTGCCTTTCTTATTGACTGTTTTCATCCAGTCGAAATGTCTGGAATTTTGGAAGAGGAAAGATTCATTCTTAACTTTCATTGCAGGATTCTTTCTACCAATTCAGGTAACTTGTTGAAGTTCTGATTAATTTGTTGGAGAAAGCTGTCAAGGAAGAGTTTCAATTCATAGAAGGGTGGGCAGAGATTGTGCAGAGCAAAATAGCCAGCACCCTCGGGTTAGTTGTAGCCTGAGGTCATTTATAGTGCATCTCATCTTGTTTCCTCATCATTTGTCTTTTTTTTTCCTTTTCTTTGTTATCCCAATGGTTTGCACACATGATTGTTTTGAACAATAATAGAAACATGTTCACACTTTTACAGGGGCTCAGTGAACACTTGCTGTTGGAGTGCTTTAAAGACTAGGATGCTTCAGTTATAACTTATTTATTAAGTGGACCTTGATCGAAAACTGACTTTGTTTTAATATTTTTCAGGCATAAGATGCACATTTTTCTGCTGGAAATGAGATGTTCTTGAGTTCTTACACCTTTATGAAGAGACCCACATGTGGTGCTATTGAGAAGTTTGTTGGGAAGTTTGAAGACTTTTCAGATAACAGGTTGTTTTGGTTTCTAAAATAAAAGTGGGGAGGCATCTGTTTTGTGAAAGGAGAAAGAACTGAGGCCAGAAAACTTGTATGCTATGGTTAACTGGTTCCCAGCCTCCGGGAATGGTATTTTCCGTGGTGTGAAACTTACGCAGCATCAGGATAAGGGATAGCGACTCTATGGATATACAGAATCCTTCACCATGGTAAAACTCGCCAACCCGCTGTACACGGAGTGGATTTTGGAGGCCATCAAAAAAGTGAAGAAGCAAAAACAGCGGCCTTCAGAAGAAAGGATATGCAATGCGGTGTCCTCATCCCATGGCTTGGATCGTAAAACTGTTTTAGAGCAATTGGAGTTGAGTGTCAAGGATGGAACAATTTTGAAGGTCTCAAATAAAGGACTCAATTCCTATAAAGATCCTGATAATCCTGGGCGAATAGCACTTCCTAAACCTCGAAACCATGGAAAATTGGATAATAAGCAAAATGTAGACTGGAATAAACTGATCAAGCGGGCCGTTGAGGGCTTGGCAGAGTCCGGCGGCTCAACTCTGAAAAGCATTGAACGTTTTTTGAAAGGTCAGAAGGATGTGTCTGCATTATTTGGAGGCGGTGCTGCCTCTGGCCTTCACCAGCAGTTACGATTGGCTATTAAACGCGCCGTTGGCCACGGCAGACTCCTTAAAGATGGACCTCTTTATCGGCTCAACACTAAAGCAACCAATGTGGATGGGAAAGAGAGTTGTGAGTCTCTTTCCTCTTTACCTCCAGTGTCACTCCTTCCACATGAAAAGGATAAGGTAAGAAGGGCGTGCGCATCAGTGTTCCCAGAGCTGGGGATACAACATGCTACAGAGCCACATTTCTAGGATGTTCAGTAGAGGTTACATTCGGCGTTCAGGGCCCTTTGTGGATAATCACTGCCTAGCTTTTATTGGTGAAATCTAGGTGTGAGAACTCAATAGATGTAATTGTTCTGACACTTCGACATATTTGATACCTAAGATTTCAAAGTGTAGAGTATTGCTCCGCTTAAAAGAACATACTTAGAATTAAAAAGTAACAAGCAACTTTAAAAGTGTTATGTACAAGTTTTTATAATACCTTCTTGCTGAAGTTGCTGAGCAGCCAAATGCTGGAAACTCTAAGAACCTGTCTTCTTCCTTTCTTCATTTTGTTACTAGACAGGGAAGACTGATTATCCTGACCAAAGTAGTGGCTAAGCAGATTTAGCAATTCTTATTTCTGCTGTTTGTATTCTAATTTTTGGCCGTGTGTTATTTTTGTGCATGCGATGGAGTCCTAAACATTATTTGTGACAGATGTAGCTGCATGGGTCAGGAATGCAGTAGTCCACGTTGCTGAAGTTCTGGGGAGTTGGGAGTCTTGCACTGTGCTCTTTTATGCCGTTACTTTGTACAGCTTAAAGTATCTTCTTAACAGTTCACCTTGGCCCTCCAGTAGACGTTCAGGATGAGGGGAGTTGGCAGTAGTTCCTTCTCACACTGACCTGGTGTGAGAGCTGTGAATCTCTTTCGGGTGCTCATAGTTGTAGTTCTGGGGGGAGTGGTTGTACTTTAAGGTAGTTGCTCAGCTTAGTGAGTGCTAGTGGCATCATCTTCATTTTGCATAAGACCATGGAGGCTGTTTCTAGGATGTTAACATTCTAAAGTTAATAACATTGAATGTATTTTAAAATATTTGAGATTTGATCTAAATTCTTGCAATTAATTACGCACTAGTAGATTTTTGTTTAAATAGCAATTGAAAATGAACAGTTTTTTTGGATAAAAGTTTTAGAAGGGTTCAGTTTTCCCTGTGGACTTTGAAATAGAAGCATTATCTTAACTGTTATTACCCTTAAAATGATTCTAATTGAGCCTTGAATTAATAGGCAGTCCCATTCATAACATGGTTCTGTACCACCGGAGCATTCATTAAGGGTGTAATATTGAAAATTCAAGGTGGACAAGGAACTGAAATACTTCATTCTGCAGTTCAGTGCTGTAAGGACTCTCTATCTGTACGAACTGTCTCTTGATCCCATGGCTGAAGTTAAATGAAATAGTTGATTTCAACAACTGTTATCAAATTATCTCTAGGTTTACTGCATGAAAATGGGAAATACTTTATAGTTTAGAATGAAATCAGTGTCACATCTGTTAATTAGGTATTATAAATTCTTGTTAGAACTCCTGAGTGCTTTAATTTCCCTTGCTTGAATTAGGTATTTTAATTTTTAAAAATGTTAGCCATACATAAAATGTCAGTTGTGCATATCTATTTTTAAAGGTAGTTGATATTGTACAGTGTAGGACAAAACTGAGTCTTATCACCCTAAAATTGTACTTTTGAAAACCATCGAGTCCAACAGTCCTTATTTTGCTGCTAGGCCGGAGACCTTTGCATTAAAAAAACATTTAATCCAGTAGAGGTCTGCTGGTTTGCTTTGGTTAGAAATATCTCTTTGGCTACATAACTTATTAATTATACACTATTGTTAACCAAAGCAACTGAATGTGGAAAAATTGAGTTTTGTTGAGTAGATTTTTGTGTATTTGTACTGGTCTGATTGGGAAGCCAGTTTATGGTAGTGTCTACAAAGTTAGGGTTGATGAGATCTGTTATATATTTTTTAATAGGAGTCTTATTTTCAGGGGTTAAGTTTTCTGTGTGACTTTCTCCAAAGATAGGAAAAGCTCACATTAAAAATCATAATGCAGTAAACTTCAGGGCAAGGAATTACTCCTCCTATGGGCAGGTTATGTTGTTCCTTTTGTTGTATTTAACTGCTTTTTTCGTTTTTAAAAAGCTGTCCAGTCAGTTCCCATTTGGAATTGATTGATTGCTGTTATGAACCTAGATGTTCTTTAAAAATTTATCCAGGTTGTGTTTGATAATACAAGTAATTATTAATTCAGCAAATCGTTACTGAGCACTCTGCTTGGAGCTGCGGTGGCCTTACCTGGTGTCTGCACTGCGTGTACCTGCCGGTCTGCTCGGCTGTGGGTGAGAGAAGTTCAGGGACTGTGGAGTGGCCTGAGCAAGTTCCCCTTTACTTTTTTCTGTATCAGCTCTAACTTTTAATTTTTTTTTTAATTGTGACATTAACCTTTGGAAGGAGCTGTATGCTAACTTCTCAGCACTGAGTGGTTTTTGCTTTGCTCTGAAAGTGAGATGGCTGTGTACCAAAAATTTTGAGAGTTTTTGTGAAGACACTTGACCTAAAGTGTGTTTTCACATTGATAAATAGGAGAATCTGGAGATACTGTGATTGAAAAGTTTTATCCATGTATGAGGGAAATTTCTGTGCTAACTTTAGGGTGTGGTAGTTTATGGTGAGTTTAACTTAATGATTTGTTTATACTGTGCGCCAGGCATTACTTTACAGCCACACATAAGTTAACTCATTTGATCCTCATACAGCTCAATGAGATAGGTGCTGTTATTTTACAGGTGAAGAAATTGAGGCATAAGAGTTTCGGTGACGTGTCCAAGTCACAGAGATAGTAGGTGACAGACAGGGCTAGGTTTTGGACTTGGGCATCCTGGCTGCCGAGTCTTTGTCACAGAGATGCCTGCTGCCTCCTGAGGGTCATTCGGCGTCACGCCTGTCACCGCTCCCAGGTACAGTTGTGAAGGTTCTTGGCGTTAACTGCAAGGTGCATGGCAGAGGACATGTCCCGAGCGCCCCTTCACTGTTTGCATCCTTTTCTTCTCTTTCTGTCATAGAATGGATTCTGAATTTGATTTCAAACCAGCAGTAAGAATGTAGCAGAAGTAAAAGATTATGAATAATTTATTTTTGTATACCTGAGATCCATAACTAAAAAATAGTTTGGTCTGTGTGACTTTTTTTTTTTTCCTTAAAGTTATTTTTCTGTGTGTATTAATTTTCATTTCAGATGGCCCTGGAGGCTTCTGATCTGTAGTTTGGGATCGGTTGCGTGGCTGTAATAGAGTGCTTTAATTTGGGACAGAATGTTGCTTTCCCTTGAATGACGGGCTGTAGGTGAAGGTGATGTGTATAACTGGCTTACAGGTGGAGGTGGTGTGTGTAACTATCGTAAATAAGAACCTCTGCTTGCAGATTTCCTTTTTTTTTGAAATAGACATTACTGTAAGAAAATTTGTTCATTTACTTTTATTTATTCCGTAAGTGTTTAGGTGCCTACCACGAACAGTGCATTTATGATTTAGGTTCTCTTGGGGATTAAGGCAGACAGCATAGAAATGGGCAGTAACTTTTTTTACACCTTGTTTTAGTTCACAAAATGTAACTTTTAGTTTTTACATTCACTGTTTTTTGGTGTGTGTAACAATTAGGTGCTGTGAATCTCTTGAGAAAGAATAAGATGTTTCCTGGGTGAGGCTAATTATTGCCTGAGATTTTGAATGGTCCATTAAAAGAATTACTTTGGACACTGAATCTTGGAAGGATCCATTTCCCTTTCAGGAATAATTTTCACCTTCATTTCAAATTTCTGGGTTCGTTTTACACACAGAACAATGTACTTGAATATCTTTATCTTATGTTCCATATTAGTAATCCCGAAAACTGCTCCTGTGGTGATCAGCCAGATGAGGAAACTGTTAATCTGTGGAGTGTGTGGAACAGAATTACATTTTGCGGAAGCGTTCCAGCTGGGGAGGGAAAAGAAGACACCAGCGACTCATGTCATTGTTTAGGTCGTTACCCAGCCAAGTGACTCGGAGCCGAAAGATTAAATGATGAATTGCTAGCCTTCTAAGATAAGTGATACTGAAATTTGGTAAACTCTTAGTAGAGTCCAGATTATTCTGTGTAACTGGAACTTGGCATTTTAAGTGCATAGAATAAATGAGGCTTTGACAGGAACTTTGAGTTTTGATTTACAGATGCTGATTAGAATGGAAATATGTTTTCAAGTTAGAGTTAAGAATGAGAGTTTTGATTTAGCTGTATGGAAATGGCCTTAATCATAAAATTGTTTCACATTTTATGTGTTAGAATAGTGGATCTGATAAAATTGTTTATAAATGTAAGCTTGGTAATGTTTTCAGATATTTTGTTGCTATGGTACTTTATAGTAATTGTCCATGCTGTTAAATTCAGGGGTGTGTTTACTGCTTGGCAGAATGCTTGTCTGCTTAAAAGTACTGGAGTGGGCTGCCATTCCTTTTTCCAGGGGATCTTCCCCACCCAGGGATCGAACCTGGGTCTCCTATGAAGGCAGATTCTTTACCATCTTGGTTAATATAAATTGACTTTGTCTCAGCAGACTTGTTCTTATTTAAAAAAAAATTAAAAATAACTCAGGCAGAGGTATATTTGTAACGCAATATTTGTTTAAATACAGTCAGTTGTGCATATATTTTTTGGTCTCCAAGTCAGCCTGTGAGCTTGTGTGCTTTGGTTGTTCTCAGTCCATGATATACCCTGAGAGAAAACTTGAGCCTCTAAAACAACCTTTGATTCAGTCACTGCTGATCAAAACTTCTATACTCAGCCACTTCTTGTTGAGTCATTAAGTCATGTCAAACTCTTTGCAACCTCATGGACTGTAGCCTGCCAGGCCCCTCTGCCCATGGGATTTTCCAGGCAAGAATACTGGAGTGGGTTGCCATTTCCTTCTCCAGGGAATATTCCTGAATCAGGGATCGAACCTCTGTCTCCTGGATTGCAGGTGGATTCTTTACCATTGAGTCACAGTTGCTAGCACTTTGCTGTTTCTTGGGCTAGCTTCTTGTTAAATTGATGAAATAAATGGAAGAAATTAAAGAAGATATCAGGTAGTACAGCAGATTGCTTTGGGAGTAGAGACTTAGATGATCTAACCTCTTTCTTTGCCCTGTATCAGGAGGCCAAGGAACTGGAAGCAGTTGCTTATAGAAACTATTAATAGGTAACATTTGTTAAGGCCTAACCATGTGTTGACCACTGTTCTGAGTGCTTCAACATGTACTTTCTTATTGAAGCCTCAAAAGAACTTTACATGGTTAAGTTTTATAGGCATAGTATATTTATATAATAGCTATTTAATAATATAAATTTTCATTATGGCTTCTCATAAAACACTAAATGGAAGATAAACGTATGCCAAATATATTATCTTTCTTCTTATTCTGCTGCCAGTCTTTTATTCAGTTCATCCAGGTACGTGGGCCAGCACTTTTTTACATTGTATTTACTGTTAATACTGTGAAGCAGATAGATAACAGAAACTGTGTAATGAATCCAGGAAAAAAATATTGTATCATTCCAGGCCTCTTGCATTGTAAGACTCTCCTTCACAGATATTTTTTTCTCTTGCTATTTAGAATACTGGTGAAAGTATAATTACACTGACCTGGTTCTTAGCTGTGTGAAAGGACTGAATCTGGGTGCCAACTTTGCTGGTTAAACTAGAGTTAAAAATGTTTTTTTCTGGTGAACTGAGAAATGTTTTTTAAACTTACAATACTTTTTGTGCTCTGATTTGAAATTTTTTAAAGAACCAAATAAATGTTACCTATGGGAATCAGCCGTGAGCCTCATTCTAGTAAAGCTGTTTACAGGTTGGCTGCTCAGGGGTGGCGTTGGCACACCCAGAGTCTGCTGCAGGTGAGTTAAACCTGCAGCAACTTCACCTTCTGCTTCTCCAGCTGGGGTAGGATTTGGACTCCTTCAGCTGCAGCTGGTTCCCAAGAAAATCTAGGCTGTTTCTTCTGGGTTTTTCCTTTGACAGGAATGTCAAAGTTCCCAACAGATGGCTTTCATCAGCACTGTACATAACTCTGTAGATTCAAGTCCAAAGAAATACTTTGGCTTCATTAGGGAATAGGTGAAGAAACAGTTCATAGCATGGCACTATTTGATTTAGGGTTGGAATTAAGCATGGAGATTACAGAAGTGTAGCATTTAGATTTGCAGAATGCCATTCTGGGTCAAAATAGTTTTTAACTGCTAGCAATTACAGAAAAGGACCTGCTGTGAAAAAGTAAGTCTGGCTATATAGCGTTGAGTAAGTTGTATTTTTCAATTATGATATATTTTATACTATATATTTATTTATATTTATGTTTTCTATTAATTTTTAATTAAATGTTTTTGTTAAAGTATATTATTTTTATTTTGCATAATGCTTACAAAGTATGGATAAATTCTCAGGAGGAAAAAGAACACAGTCATCTGCATTTTGTAAAACTTGGAGCCAGTAGCCATCTTGGATAAGGATGATTCTAATCTTATTCCACAAATAGAGAAGCTGAGGGCCAGAGAGGTTTACGAGTTTTGTTTAATGCCATACGGCAAGTTAATCACATCTGGGTGATGTGATCAGGCCCTTCTCAGTTCTGTGCTTTTTTCGTTAGGCTGTAGTACTGCTTTATAGTTTTAAGAGAGGAAAGAGTATAAAATAACACTGTTAGAAATCTCTTCTTTGATGGAAACCATAGGATGAACCCTGGTGTAGAGAATTTTGTTGGTTTTGTAAACCACAGATATGTAAATCTGCTTGTTTCGGTGTTTGAAGACTCTGGAAAGTTGAACAGGTTTTTTTGGGGGGGGAAGACTGAAGAGGAATTAGAAAGTTTTCTTCTGTTTTAGCTAAATATTATGAGAACATCTTAAACTACCCTAAAACTGGGAGATAAAATACTCCTTGAGTTTTGAAAAAAATGTTCACTTGCAGTTAAGTCTGATTTTCAGAAAGTCACAGATGATGATTGAGTGACTTGGGTAGTTGGTTTGAATTTAAAAATATTTTAAGACTGAGATAGAAAGGGAGGGACAAGCCTTTCTATTATTAACAGTTAATGAAGTAATTTTCATTAAAGGCATAAATATGGTTGGCCTAGGAGTGTATAGTCTTATGTATACATAGTATTTTGGTTCTGGATTTTGTAATTGTTGTTGTTCAGTTGCTCTGTCTTAACTCTTTTGCAACCCCCATGGACTGTAGCCCGCCAGGCTCCTCTGTCCATGAGATTTGTAAGGCACAAATACTGGAGTGGGTTACTTATAAAATAATTGGGTTGTCATTTTTAGTTATTTCTTTTCTTCCCATGCTAGTCTGTTTTCCTTTAATACTATAACATAAATCTAAAGTTCTGTTCTTTCTAAAGCAGTGGTTTTTAATATTAAATCCACTTTAGAATTACCTGAGGAGGCTTAAAAGAGAAATACCAAACCAGTTAAATTGGAGAAGGAAATTGCAACCCATTCCAGTATTCTTGCCTGGAGAATCCCATGGACAGAGGACCCTGGTGGACTACAGTCCATGGGGTCCCAAAGAGTCGGACACGAGCCAAGTAACTTACACACGCACACACACACACAAACCAGTTAAATTAGACTCCAGCAGTGGGGCCCAGATTTCAGTTTGTTTGCTGACATCTTCCTGCACGTCTGATACGCAGCCATGGTTGAGAACCACTGCTCCAGTGCTTAGAACCAGCATGTCCTGGGGTGGGAACTGTTGGAGGGAGTTGGGGAGGCGGGGTGGGACGGGCGGGGAAAGAATTGTCTGTAATTGAAATTCAAATACAGGAAACACTCTCATGAACGCACTTTGAGCTCAGGACGGTTGTACCCCTGAATTTTGTTCTAGTCCCTGACCCTGACTGCCCTAATTTTCCACCTTTCTCTTTTCCCTCTTGCTGCACCTGCTCTCTTAGCTCGTGAAGATCTCCCATGGGGTGTGTTCTTCAGGAAAGTTCCCTGTGCGATTCTGCTGTATCCCCCCATGAATGCTTTCCTTCTGATCGCTTGGCCTTATGGTTTATCATTGCAGTTACTTGCTTTACTCCCGCATCTAATTGGCAAACCCCAACCTTGAAATTAAGCCAAATGTTCTCTCCCTATGGGCTTCCCAGGTGGCTCAGTGGTAAGGAATCTGCCTTGTCAAGCAGGAAGCACGCGTTCGATCCCTGGGTCAGGAAGATGCCCTGGAGGAAGAAATGGCAACCCACTCCGGTGTTCTTGCCTGGGAAATCTCATGGACAGAGGAGCCTGGTGGGTTCATGTGGTTGCAAAGAGTTGGACACGACTTAGAAACCACACCACCATTACCGCCATTCTGTCCCTGCTCTTCTACGGGACTCGATCATTTTAAAGAAAACTGTGCAAACTCACAGAGTGGCAGGGTGCCACTTACAAGTTTGTAATCCCATCCCTGTCGTCTGCTTGGGACTGTATGTCTGTGTCTGCAGTCTTTCTCTCTGCAGGAGTTCAGTGTTCTCTCCAGCCCTCTGCCTCTCTCGTCTGCAACAGATCCTCCCTTGTACTCCTTCAGAGAGAATAGAACGTCTCCAGCCATGTGCACTCATCCAGCTTTACACGGGTGCTTGTGTTTACCCCTCTTCTGCCGGTTTAGAAGACATGAGGGGAGCGTCCCGAGGTAGCGTCTCTGTTTACGTGCAGGATCCTCTCCTCTCCTGCCCAGGAGCCTTGTTCCATCTTTTCAGTCCTTGCCACATAACATGGGGACGTCTCTCCTGTCAAGTTAGAAGAGAAACAAGCATCACTGGTCCAAATTCTCTCCATCTTCACCCTGTCTCCTTCCCTTTATCTTGAAACTTCTTGGGAAGAAGTCTAGAATTGTTCCAAATCTGTTGCAGTCTTGCCTTTGGCTCTAAGCACCATTTGAAACAGCTCTTGTGGACAGTTTTCAGTCTTTATCTTTCCTGACCTCCCAGCAGCACTTAGCACTTGTTGATTATTCTCTCTTCCCTTGACCTCTGGGATAATTCTTTCCTAGGTCCTTGCCCACTCCGCTCATCTTTCTGGTGATTCAAGTTCGGTTTACTGGCTTTTTATCTTTTGCTTCTAGCTTACATGTTGAATTTCCTAAGGTTCTGTTCTTTGTCTCCTTATTGTTTTCACCTTCCTGAATTCTCTCTGGACATACCTTCTCTGTACTGATGACTCTAAATTCATTTATTGTTCAGTTGCTAAGTTGTGTCTGACTGTTTGCAACCCCATGGATTGCAGCATGCCAGACTTCCCTGTCTTTCACTGTCTCCCAGATTTTGCTCAAACTCATGTCCATTGAGTTGGTGATGCCATCCAACCATCTCATCCTTGGTCGCCACCGTCTTCTGCCCTCAATCTTTCCCAGGATTAGGGTCTTTTCCAGTGAATCGGCTCTTTACATCAGGTGGCCAAAGTATTGGAGCTTCAGCATCAGTCCTTCCAATGAATATTCAGGGTTGATTTTCTTTAGGAGTGACTGGTTTGATCTCTTTGCTGTCCAAGGGACTCTCAGGAGTCTTCTCTAGCACCACAGTTCTTAAGCATCAGTTCTTTAGCACCCAGCCTTCTTTATGGTCCAACTCTCATATCCATACATGACTACTGGAAAAACCATAGCTTTGACTACAGACCTTTGTGGGCAAAGTGATGTCTCTGCTTTTTAACACAGTGTCTAGGTTTGTCATAGCTTTTCTTCCAAGGAGCAAGAGTCTTTTAATCTCATGGCTGCAGTCACCATCTGCAATGATTTTGGAGCCCAAGAAAATAAAATCTGCCAGTGTTTCCATCTTTTCCCCTTCTATTTGCCATGAAGTGGTGGGACTGGATGTCATGATCTTCGTTTTTTGAATGTGAGTTTTAAGCTGGCTTTTTTGCTCTCCTTTCACCCTCACCAAGAGGCTCTTTAGTTTCTCTTTGTTTTCTGCCATTAGGGTTATATCATCTGCACAGCTGAGGTTGTTGATATTTCTCCTGGCAATATTGATTCCAGCTTGTACTTCATCCCGCCCGGCATTTCGCATGATGTCCTGTGCATAAAAGTTAAATAAGCAGGGTGACAATATACAGCCTTGATGTACTCCTTTCCCCATTTTGAACCAGTCCTTTGTTCCATGTCTGGTTCTGACTGTTGCTTCTTGACCTGCATACAGGTTTCTCAGGAGACAAGTAAGGTAGTCTGCTATTTCCATCTCTTTAAGAATTTTTTTTACCATTTGTTGTGATCCACACAGTCTAAAGGCTTTAGCATAGTCATTGAGGCAGAAGTAGATATTTTTCTGGAATTGTGTGCTGCCGAAGCGACCACTCTGTAAATTCATATCTTAACCCAAACCTCTCTTTTGGTCTCTGGACTTATGGATCACACTGTGCTGTGTAGTATCTTATCTCAGTCCCTTCAGATTCTTGGTGACCCAGAGGAAGTTGATCCCCCTCCTCAGCTTGCTCTTTTGATCTCACGCTGTGTGAGAGGCGTTACCCTTTACTTGGATTCCTAGCGGGATGGGACTCTGGTGCCGTCTTCTGCACTCGCGTGCTGCTCTTTGGGATTCAGTTCTAGTCCATTCCTAGTCTTTGCTCTTTTACTTCTTTACCATCTCTTGTAGTGAGCTTCTTGTTCATTCCAGCCACTCCTCTCGGTGTGTGTCCTCACCGTTTCTCTCCTGACCGAGTAGCTTCCTCCAGTATCATCTCCTTCCGGTTCACAGGAATCATCTTATTAAGAAGCAGTTAAGAACAGAGGCTCAAGAACCAGAGTGTCTGGGTTTGCATCTCCTGTTGGTACTACTTGCTTTATCACCTCGCATAATTTGCTTAATCTTTCTTTGCCACATTTCTTTCTATAGAATGGGGATAATACAGTGCCTGTCTCATAATGAAGCTTTGAAGATATGATGAGTTAATATAGTGTACGTCAGTGTTGTCTAATAGAGCTTTGTATGATGATGGCTGTGCTCAAAGCAGTAGTCACTCGCCATATGGCTCTTGAGCCTATGAGATGTGGCTGGTTGACTGTAGAACTGAACTTTAAATTTTCTCTACTTGTAATTTAATTGAAATAGCCCCCTATGACTGGTAGCTGCAGCCCTGAGCTGCAGATGCCTCGTGCTGTATAAATGTTAGCTGTTACCATCTTTCTAAAACTCTGCTGAAGCTCCTCAGTGCCAAATTCTGTGGCGTGAAGAGTATATATGACTTTGAACCCCCTCCTTTGCCTCCCGTGTTGCTCCAGACTGTCACCTGTGCCCTCGGTGCTCCTTGATGCGGCGCTTCTCAGAGGGTGGGCCCAGGGCCAGAAGGAGCAGGATGTCCCTGGAAAACTTGCTTGAGGTGCAGATTCTTGGGCCATTCTCATGCCTGCTCAGTCACACACGAGGGGTGGGGCACAACAGTTTGTAGGTGAATAAGCCCCCCAGGTGATTCTGAGGCTGGCGTGCGTGCTAGGGTTTGAGAACCGCTGCGCATTCCCGACCGCCTGGTGTTCCTCCGTGTTTTCTCCTGCTCCTTTGTTTTTCTCCTGTCTCGATTCCTTCTCCTCTTCACTGGGCAGCTCTTACTTAACTTTGAGGACTTAGCCTCGGCATAGCCTAGGCGTGTTCTCTTCCTTGTCACCCATCTTGCTTCCAGGCTGACTTAGCCAGTCCTTTCTCCAGGAATGGCTTCTCCCTTCTCCACTCCCTCCTTCAGGCCCCTGATGTACTGAACAACCCTCCTCATAGCCTGTTTGCATCATATGGGTAGTGAACTGAGGATCTGGTTGTCCATCTCTGTACCCCATCTATGTCGCATAGTGTCTGGTGCTTTGCACATATTTATGGAGCATCTTCCAGGTGCCAGCACAATGGTCAGGTCCTGAGTGAGGGAGATACAGCCCTGTCATTAATGCTTGCAGTGGTCGGGCTCTGGCGGACTGAAGCAGGACTGAAGCAGTGTGCCGTGGAAAGGCAGAGGGGGTGGGGAAGGTGAGGGAAGCCTTCTCAGAGGAAGTCACATGTGAGCAGTTAGAAAGTGGGGAAGCAAGTGGGTGGGGTGGGAAAGAGAGTGGTTCCTGCAGAAGGAACAGCATGTACAAAGGCCTAGAAGCAAAACATTGTGGGCCCACAATAAATGTTTAATTGAATATGAGTTAAAAAAAGCAAGTCACAGGTCTAACTTTTGAAGTGCTACTCTCACCAGCAAACTTTACTTAGCATTTTATAAGCTGCTTTTATATTTGATATCATGCTTTCTTTGAGCTGATGTTTAGAGGGTAACCTCCAAGCCAGCAGAATACATTTATCTTTTTTCTTTCTTCCTTCCTTTTTGCCTTTTTTATGGTAGAAGAAAGAATTTATCTGAAGCATTCTTCTACAGAGTGAGGGACACATCAGTGCTAGCAGAGGTAAACACATTCCTTTTATTGCATAATAATAGGTCAAGATTTTAAGCAAGCAGCTTCAAATTAAGGGCATTGACGAAGCATGTCCGTAGGAAGGCTGAAAGGTGGCCAGCATGACCATCGCAGCTGTGGTCACTCCTGTAGCCCCCTCTGCATTGGCCCTTTTTACCCTTGTTGCTGCCACCCCAGGCTTCTCGTTGCTCTCAGTAACCCTCCATTTTACGGGCATCAGTCCTTGGTTAATGTGCTATGTAAGCTCCCTTTTCCTAGCTGTTGAATGCCTGCTTTTGTCTGGATGAGACTTTATATGTGTGCTTTTTAGTAAAAAACTCATCTTTCACTCTCAGAATGCTTTACAAAGAGATTGGCTCCATCATCTACTAATTTTGGAGAAAGAAAAAAACACAGTTTTGTTTCTGATAACTTCAGCTATGCAGAAAACTCCTAATGTTAGCCTAAAGTCTTTTCCCCCAAAACTTTATATGGGTGGTAATAACATGTTCTGAAGTGTTCCACAGATTGAAACGAGTTTTGCTTTCATACATATTTTCTTTTGACATAGTATTTGTAGCAAGGTAAGCAGTCCAGGTGCTATGGTGGCCAGATTTTGCTTATTCAGAATTGTGTGGTTAGTTAAGGGAATAAATAGAACTAGAACCAGATCTCTCTCTCTCTCTTTTTTTTTTTTTTGGTGATATCTTTGGTTTGGGTATCAGGGTGATGGTGGCTTCACAGAATGAGTTTGGAAGTTTTCCTTCCTCTGCAATTTTTTGGAACAGTTTAAGAAGGATAGGTGTTAACTCATCTCTAAATGTTTGATAAAATTCTCTTGTGAAGCTGTCAGGTCCTGGACTTTTGTTTGTTGGGAGGTTTTAAATCATGGTTTCGATTTCAGTGCTTGAGATTAGTCTGTTCATACTTTCTATTTCTTCCTGAACCAGGTCTCTTTCAAGCCCAATACTCTTTCAGCCACATTAGGCTGCCTCTTGTTCATGAAAATGACAGCGTTTAAAAACAAAAAGTGGGTGCTTCTTTAGCATTTTAGTTACATACGTCTGTTAAACCACGTATCTAGTCATACATATTATTAATCCTTATACCCAGGTCTTGACACATTGTTAGATGATCAGAAAATGTTTGTTGAGTGTAAACTGTCAGGTTTAAACTGGAAAGGGGAATGATAGAAATAAGATTGTTTTTTTTCTTCTTTTTTTAAGTATTAAGTCTCCTAGTGAACTTAGAAGCTGAAACCATTCATCCTCTTAAAATATATAGATTGAAGGGAGAGACAGTTTCTGATGTTTTCTGCAAATACTTGAAACCTCAGCTGAAAAGTGCCTTCTGCTACTTCCTTCAGGGTAATATTTGTTCTGTTACCCATGTAGTGTTTTTAAAAGTTCAAGAAATTGTGTTTTCCCAATAAGTAATACATTCACTAGTACGTAGCATTTAAAAAGTACAAAAGAGGAGTATTCCCTGAGACTCAGTCTCCTTACTCCAGTTCCCTAGCCGACCAGTTCTCTTCCCGAGTAGCCTTCAGTAAGTTTTGTTTCTTTTTTACCTGCCAGAGAGATCTGTGTGTATGTAAGCAGTCACTCTATATATGCGTTTTTCCCCCCACAGTCGGTAGTGTATCTTAACATACTGTTCTGCACCCTCCTTTTATTTTCCTCCCTGCTTAGTGACATAGCTGAAGTGTATTCCGTATCAATACATAAAGTTTGGTGGTATTCCCTTGTGTGCTGCTGCTGCTGCTAAGTCGTTTCAGCCGTGTCCAACTCTGTGCGACGCCATAGACGGCAGCCCACCAGGCTCCCCCGTCCCTGGGATTCTCCAGGCAAGAACACTGGCGTGGGTTGCCATTTCCTTCTCCAATGCATGAAAGTGGAAAGTGAAAGTGAAGTCGCTCAGTTGTGTCCGACTCTTCGCGACCCCATGGGGTGCAGCCCACCAGGCTCCCCCATCCATGGGATTTTCCAGGCAAGAGTACTGGAGTGAGGTGCCACTGCCTTCTCCGATTCCCTTGTGTGGGTGTGCCGTAATTCATATAACTAGTCCCATGCTGATAGACATTTGTTTCCAGTTTTTTGTGTGACTGCAAATAGTACTCAATTAAATACCTCCTTTGTATGTTGTTTTACTAACAAATTCCTAGAAGTGGAATGATTGGGCAGAGTGTGTCTTTGTAATTTTGATATTTCTAAATTTCTCTCCATGCGATTCACCCACTGTATATGAGAATACTTATTTCCCTAAACCCTTTGGAACAGTTTTTTCAAATCTTTTGATCTTTGGCAGTCTGATAAATGAATAATCGTTACCCATTTTTGACTCTGTTCTTTCACTTTCATTGAAGTTTGCTCTTCTAACCTAGTGACCAGAGACAGTTCTGATCACCTCTGATCAACTTCTGAACCTTTCTGCTACTACGCTGTTTTAAGCCTGATTACTTGAAAATACGCAGTTTTTAGAGATCATTGTAAATCTTTTTTTAACTGTTGCCTTAAAAAATGTATAGGTCTTTTTGCTGAATCTCTCTTGTAAGCAATGACTTATACTGATAGATTTCTGTCAAGTAGAATGAGCCCTCTTTACCCACCATAAAAATCTTAGCCTGTTGCTTTACTCCTTCTGGCGAGTAATAAGTGATTTAGTATGACCTTGTTGGTTAATCTTTTTAAGTGCTTATATTTGAAAACAAGTAATTTTGAATAAATATTGTATGCGAGGTAATACGTTTAGGTCATACCAACCATTTAAGGAAGGGTGTCTGTTTTCTAGAGGAAACAAGCTCATAGCGGTTGAGTGGTTTGCCCAAGGCTGTGTAGCTTTAGTGTGTGTGTGCCAGAGGGTAGAGGCCAGTGGAGAGGTCAAAAGAGAAACACTGAGTTCAGAGTTGAGAGAAGCTGAGACTCTGGTAAACTGGTGCAGTGCGTTAAAGTGCTTCCTAAATCACCATCTTATTAAGAATTCCGATTAGCTTAGGGCTTATATTTAAGAGTACATATCTTGACCTCATTGATTGCTTATTGTTTGATCTTTAAATTACTTGGTCGTCCATGAGCTTCAGTTCCTTTCCTGTAGAAGAGAAGTAACCACCTTATGCATCCAGCAACTGCCCATTAAAGATTGTTTCAAGCTTGAGCAAGTCATAGCTCAAGTGGTTCCTTTCTCATTTTTTGCCTTCACTTTAAAAAATAAGCAGCAGGAAACAGTGCTGATTTCCCTCTTCTTTCTCCAGAAAACACCAGAACAAAGCCAAACAAATCGATTTATTAACCCACAAAATACTGCCATCATATTTTAAAGACTGAAATTTCATGAACACATACCCACTTTTAACAGGACATAGAAGCAGACGTCTAGATAGATTAAAAAACATATTTCACACATCTATAATCCATTTAAGTTAGGGTGGATATTCTCTGGTCATATTCTTGTAGAAATAGGGACGATATATGACAGTCCCTCCTTTGGCCTTGTTTTTAAGTAACAGTATTTCTCTCTTCTCTAATAAAAATAACAACCAAAAAACCAACAACCCTCGCCACCCCCACCCCCGAGTACCCCCTTTGTTAAAGTTGTCAAAATAAGTCTGTATTTTGTATCTAGAAGTTCAAGATTAGAGTAACGATGAAGTCTTAGAGCTGTTGTTTTTCATCGTGCAAAGCAACCTGGCCCATATTGAAAATCAAACCAAGGACTTTAATATAATTAAGCACCATGTTGTATAGCACTGGGTCTCAAATTTTCATCTGGAGATCTTGTTAAAATGCAGTTTCAGGTCTTTGCCTGAGATTTTGCATTTCTAACAAGCTCAACAATTCCACTGCTGCACAGAACACCCTTTGAGCAGCAAGTTTCTGTAGGACTGAATTTCTCCTTTACTCTTGACTGATTGTCCTAAGTCATATGCTTCATTTCAGATACTCAGCAGATTTCCCCTGAATGTCTATGTCCCAGGCACTGTGCTAGGACTGGGATTGTAATGAGAATGCTAGGTAGATACTGCTGTCAGTCAAGGGAAAGCCACGGAAATAAAAACAATCAAGTAGTGAAGTTGTGATGGACATGTCCAGGGAACTCTGAAAATCTAAGTGCAGAGCTACTTTTTAAACAGGTTTATGAAGATCCTGAAACTGGGTTGTCTGATATGTTGTCATCTAAGTTCTCAATAGATGTAAAGTGAAACTGATTGAACTGTCAGTCTAAAACAGATGTTGGCAAACTTTTTTTTGTGAAGGGCCAGATAGTAAATATTTTGGTCTATCTGACCACTCTGTGGTCTCTGACCCGACTACCCAACTCTGAGCAAAGTAGACACACGTATCTTCTTGTAAGACTTTGCCTACAGAACAGCTGGCAGGCTGGATGTGGTCTGAAGGCCACAGTGTGCCCACCCTGTTTATTACACCTTATATATTACACTCAGTTGTAAGTTGTGTGGAAAATAACTTAAAGTAAGAATGATTTATTTAAAAAATACGCTCTCTCGGGACATGTTCATTTACCCAGTGATACCCCTGAGACTGGATCATGCATGTAATTGTCATTTGTCCTGTGTATCATCGGGAAAAGACGGGTCAAGAATTACAGTTAATACTCTTACTGAAGAGCAGCTCAAATGCCTGTTTTATCCTTTTCTTATATGGGGAAAGAAGCTATGACAGGTAAGAGGGGTTTAGGGAGTTTCAGTACAGCTATGTAATGAAACACTTCCATAATTTACTTTTTCTGGCCAGTATTGAAAAACATGTAATTTCTGAATCAAAAGAGAATGACGTTGTTGGGTACTCAGATCAGTTATTATCATTTAAGGTGATGAATACAATTTAGGCTCTGGAGTTTGCTTTCTGGTCTTGCCACTTAACTAGTTGTGATCTTGAGCAAAGAATTTAATCTCTTTGCCCCTCAATTTCTTAATAGGATCATGACCTTGAACACAGTTTTGGGGATGATAAGAAACACTATTTGATAGCACTGGTAAACAGTTGGCCCTCAGTAAATGTTACTTTCCCTCCCTTCTGATCTGCCTGAGAAATTAAGAAAAAATGTCTCTGTCACATAAGAATGTTAAAATTTTCTTGGAGGTAAAAATAGTGATGGAGGAGCATGCTCAAAATAACATGCAGACAAATGTAAGGCCTCTTAATAGAGAAGTAAGTAGGTGAGAATTATTTAACTCTGGAACTGAAGTCTTAGAAATTCTTTCAATTCAAATTCATATTTTTACAGACGAGAAGAGATTACATGACTTCCGCTATGTTGTCTTTGTAAACAGATAAAGAAGGAGACTAACATTCATCCATTAACCAGATATTACTGACTCTTGTTTAGGAATTTCTTTATCTCTAAGCTAAATTCATCTTGTTTCATTTTAAGCACTTAATAGCTTTCTTTGCTTATTTTGAACCCTTGGTAAATGTTGACTCAAATAATTTTGTCTTCAACAGAGATGAAGAGTAGCTATAGTCCTGACTATAAATTAAATAATCTTGATTTATTTAATGTTGCCACTAGGAACAAATTTTTGATGACATATTTGTAGTTCTTTTAGCTTTTTTTTTTTTGCAGACCTAAAAATTTACAATAGTATTAGTCTTTTTGAATTGCATCAGTAGAAGGGGATACTGACAAGCCAAAAAATGATACATTATACATATGTGTATATAATAATTACTATTTAATGGCTTAACTCAGTTCTTTTCTGTCTTGGGTTATTGTAGTTGTCTTTCAGCTGGCTTTCCTTCATTCATCCAGTAAATAGTTAATGATACCTGGCATGGTAAATGCTGGGAATTGAGCAGTGAACCAAGTGGGCAAAAAGCCCTGCCCTCATCGGGCTTGTATTACGTGGCAGACTCCAGTCTAGCCTTCTGAAGCTCATGTCTGTACTGTCTGATTTTTCTCTCTAAAATATCCCGTCTTCCGTTGTTTAGAATCTTCAAGCCTGTTGGATTTCTGTTACTGTGTGGATAAAATTCAAGCTCCTTAGCCTTTTTGCAGCTTCATCCGTTGACACACTCTTGTTGACCCACTGTCTTGCAACATATCCCAGTTTTTGTAAGCACCACATTCTCTTGCCTTTCAGTTTTTATATGTATTTATTTCTGTTCGGGATGTCATTCTTTTAGACATTCCTCCAGACAAAACCAAAAATAGCTAATAAACCTCCTTGACTGACCCGCTACCATTACTGGTTTGGTGAGATGACTTTCTTCCTGTATGACTGTAGCAAATATATTCTCATGGTATGTTAGGCATGCTGGTTTTTCTCCCTAGATTATGATGGTCTGTTTAGCTGCATCTCCTACTGGAATTAAAAGCAAATTGCTTTTTATTTCTTTATTTTTCAGTGTCTGCCAAGGGACCTGGCTCATAGTTTGAAATAGCCATTGAACAGTGAATGAAATGCATGAACTTCTTCTGTCTCAGTACCATCAAGATGTCTAGAGAGTGTTGGGGGTTCATTTAATAAATCTTTGAATTTTTGGAGTGCTTACTATGTGCCAGGCAGTAGATAAGTAGATGACCTGCTCTCAGATGAGTCTATGATAAGACTAACAACTTCCTCACTTTTACGACAAGCTATGTTTTTTTTTTTTTATTGTTACACACACACACACACACACACACACACACACACAGACGTCATAAATAGTACAGATGAATCAATAGTCTGTACTATCAAGTATCCAAACAGTATTGATGGTATCTTTTAAATACAGCAGTGTTTTAAACTATTGAATAGAGACTGATAAAAATTTGGGGATCCACAAACCATTTTAAGGTCGTATGAGGAAGGAATGTGAGTCCTGGTTTATCAGGAAACCTTCTGTGGACACCTTCTGGTAAGATTAAAGAAAGTGTCCACATCCAAACTTGGAGGAACGGGTTACTAGCTTGGAAGAAGATTTTGGAGAGCACAGTGAAATAGTCTGTAAGAATTACTGCATCACTGACACCTGGATGGTTCATAGAGTGATACTGTAAACAAACAGAAACCAGCAACAAAAAGCGAGCACTGACAACTGGGAACAGAAGAGCACTCCAGAAGAGATGAGCTCTGAATTCAGATAGGGTGTAAGACACTTAATTTTGCTTTCATTTTTCTTTCTCGTTTGCACAAGATTAATATATGATAAAATATGTCTAAATAAGAACACTTACAATATGTTTACATTAAAAATTTAAGTAATAAGAGTTTGGAAAGAACTGGAGCAGCGGTATTGGACATATAGACGTGTATGAAAGCGCTAATATTTTTTTGCACCTCTCAGAGATCCAAAGTTATTTGGATGGTTGAGTAACATACAAAATATATTTTAAACAACTGTGCTCATTAAATCATTGTATTTATTATCTTTAAAAATGTGAAGGCTTCTAAATGTTTTCTTCCCCCGATTAAGAACAGAATTTTGACCTTTAAATGTTACCCTTGGAGAAAAATTTCTTCTGTTCCCCTACCTCTCACCTTTGTAGTAGAGCTATCTACTTGTATATCTCAAATTTCACCAGTATCCCTCCTATTTTTTAAAATAATAGACTAGTTACTTTCATATTGCAGTTCTCTTGGACTCTTATTTTACACTTTGGCTTTTGTGTTTGTAACTGTTAGTCTCTCAAGTTGTTTTATGTTTATAGAGATGTTAAAAGTGTTTTTTATGCTTATGCTGGTGTTTTCAGTTCAGGGGTATGCATATGTAAATCTATGGTTTGGGAAAGGATTGTTAAAGTATAAGCTGTGTGTATATTTGTTATGATGAAAAGATTTAATCTTCGATGAGCCTTGATGTTAATTTTTATTGCTCACTTTTAATACTAGTTTTAAAACAATAAGCAGAAGAGAGTTGTGTTTTCCAATTTGCTTCCTTGGTGTACCAGTTACTGAGTTTGTGTTCGGAGAACAGAGGAATCCCTGTCACAGTGAATTTAGGAACAGTGCATATTCATAGTTCACATAAGCATATTAAAGGCATTGTGGGATCCCCACCCCTACACCTTTTTCACTTTGCTTAAATAAACCTGTTTGTATAAGGGAAGACACCTTCCCACCTCTTACTGCCCTTGAGATCTGTTTAGGAACCACAGCTATTACACTTTTTCTGGGGCTCTAATATGCTTTTAGATCCTGGCCTTTTGGTTGTTAATGGCAGGTAGAGTCTTTGCTCTTGCCTGCTTTTGCAGTAAAATATCTGTGGGAGTTATTAATATTTAAAGGGGGAAAAAGGAGCCAGTCATTGTCAATCAGAAAAACCTGTGGCTAGGGCATCTGTGTCTGTCCATGAGCAGACGTCTCTGCTATCCCTTAGTTCTTAAATGAACGTCAGACTTGTTGGCTGTTTGGATTATTGGAGCAGGAATAAACTGATGTTCAGTTCAGTTTTTCATGGCATTGGAAAGGACAAAAAATGTTTAAAACAAAATTGTGATTAAATCAAAGTGCTTTTTTTTTAAGAAAAACTTTCAAATGAAGAAAAATATTCTTAAACATAAGTGTTTAGCTCAGCCTTTCTAATCACCTGTTTTCCTGTTCAGAAGATAGATGAATACATATCCTAGGAATTGAAGTGTCTCCAGAAAGCTTACAGGAAGTTTTGAACTGTCATTGCAGGCTTTTTTAGATACACTCATTTGTAAGCACCTTGAAGAGAAAGTGTTCATCGTTATATTGCTCACAGGCAAATCACTTGCTTTATGTGTGGCGGTAATTCGTGTCCTCTTTTACGGCAGGTAGGGCTGTGTTCAGTTTTCGAGTGCCTCCTGTGTGTCTCAACACTGTTGATCGTCTGGGATAGCTGTTCAGTGCGATTGCGGTGTCTGGGAGCTTGTTCGTGCAGTTGCCCCCGATTCACCTGCCCGCCTGGCTTCCCAGCTCTGCTTCCCTGGCTCTCACGGGCTGAAGGGGTCTGGCTGTGAATTGCAGTGCTGCTTACTGTAGCACAGCACTGCTCGCCTGAGTCAGGACTCTCTAGGACAGAAGAGGCACAGACGTGGCCCTGACCTCACTGGATGGATAGTTTGTGGGTTTGGTGTGTCCTATACGGGAGGCTTTGGTGTATCTTTGTGGGTGACGTTGGTGGAGTATCTCTGACTGACTTGACATTTTCTAGCCGGCTCTGTTCTTCTTGTTGCCGTATTGTCTCCCTTCATGCAGTGGTTCAACCATTTGAAATTGTCTCTTGAGGCTTAAGGACGAGGAGTAGTTGAAGAATTACGAACAGTGTTTCCTCAGCTAATTAAAGAGGCTTGAACCTATAATCTGACCTACCCTAATCCTGAACTTGTAGCTAGGGTTAATCATTGCACTGACCAAAGCATGTTATTCTGCTTCAGTTTCTGTCTCCCTTGTATATGGATTTGTTCATTCTAATTGAGTAACACATCTCTGACTTTCTTTGTGTATGTGTGTATGTATCTGCATATATATCTTTTTTTCTTATTTTGCTGTTCTTTTGTCCTGTTTCTGCTTGTCTTACAGCTATGATTTCTGCCCCACCCAAAATAAAACAGAAACTGATCATGCTGATCATGCTGTGGATTGAAGGTATATTTGTTGATTTAATTTTATATATTAAAAAAAAAAACCTGGTAGCTTGAGACTTCTCTCTGTATGTATTTTAAGGAAGAGCATAGTTCCTAAATCTCAAGCTAAAACTGTGGCTGTTTTCCTGGTATATTTGCCTTCAGTTGATTTTTCTGTGTGTTTTGGCCTTGGATAGCTATAGTATGGGCATAGTGACTATGAATGGCGTAGTAGCTCATTACAGGAGTTACAGCATTCTTACAGAAGTGCTTTTGCTCTGTATTGTGTGGGGGGCAGTTCAGTAGGGGTGCTAACTGTAGCAGAGAGACTGGTAGCGTGTCTGACGGCTTTTTCTCACATGTCACCTGTAGTCCAGTAGCAAACCCTTCTGGCTCTGCCCTCGGTGCGCAGGTTGGTGATTTATGGCCCCAACCACACTGGCCCCCGCTTCTTTTTGTACAACCTATGAGGTAGGAATGTTTTTAAACATATTATTAAATAGTTGAAAAAATTTAAAGGATAATATTTCATACTTGCGAGAATTATATGTAATTCAAATTTCAGTGTCTTTAAAGAGCTTTATTGAAGCACAGCCACACTTGTTCGTGGCTTCTCTCTTCTCTCACACTTAACAGAAGAATTGAATAGTTTTGAACTATGTGGTTGCAACTAGTGTGGCCTGCAGAGGCTAAAATATTTACTACCTGGCCCTTTCCAGAAACAGCTTGCCAGACTGTACTCTAGAATACACAGTAGGATCCATCACTTGTCTCTTCCTCCCCCACTACTGTCTGGGTCAGACTTTATGACTTGACCATTGCTGTTGCTTCCTGATTATCTCCTTGCTTTTGTCCTTGTCCCCCTACATCTACACAGTCAGAGGACTTTTTTTTTTTTCAATCAGATTTTGTGACTGCTTTGCTAAAAACCATCTAGTAGTTTACTATCTTGCTCAGTAAGTGTGAAAAGTGTGTCAAATTTCTCTGTTGGTGATTGTAGTATAAAAGCAGACATGGCAGTATGACAACAGATGGACATGGCTGAGTTCCAATAAAACTTTATTTACAGGAGCAGGTGCTAAGCTTGATGTGCCCTATGGGTGTTTTCTGACTTCTGCTCTAGATAGTGTGAAATCTTCCCAAACCCTTTCCTTCCACATAGCACACATTTCCTGGTGTATGTCCTCCTGTTCTCCTCCTCTGCTGCCCACCAGCCACTGGACTTTCCTTTTGTCTCCGGCACATCCCTGCATAAGCACGCTTGCTCATGCCAGTCCCTCTACTTGGAACATTACCACCCTCCCCACCCCCCAGGCAGTATCTGTTGGGTACCTGCTATGTACCAGATAATGTCCTTAACTTCTGGGATTTATCTGTGAGCAAAACCTAAAACTTAACACCTTATGTAGCTCACTTCAGGAGGAGAGTGTGTGTGTGTGTGTGTGTGTGTGTGTGTGTGTGTGTGTGTGTGTGTGTGTGTGTGTAGACAGTAAAAATAATAGTAAATATAAAAAGTAAAGAATACCGTGTGTCATAAGACACATGCAATGGGAAAAAACAGACTGTGCCGAGAGAGGCCTTGTGGGTAAAGTGACGTCTGCAGAGGTCTTTGGGAGTGGCTGTGGGAGAGGGTGGAGAGGGCAATGGCAACCCACTCCAGTACTCTCTCCTGGAAAATCCCAGGGACGGGGGAGCCCGGTGGGCTGCCATCTATGGGGTCACACAGAGTCGGACACGACTGAAGCGACTTAGCAGCAGCAGCAGCAGCAGTGGGAGGGGGTGGTCTCCAAAGTCAGTGTTTGCATGGCTTGGCTACCTCCCCTTCTTTCCTGACTGCCCTGTAGAAATTGCAGCCTCACCATCACACCAGGGACTCTGCAGTGCCACTTTTGTGTTGTTTCTGTATGTAGTACTTACCGCCAGTTGACATACTCTGTATTTTATTTTTGTTTGTCTCCTCCTACTAGGACGTAAGCTCCAAGAGAGGTTTTTTTTTTGATTCCTGGTTTCTACATAGTGCCTGGCACTTAGTGGGTGTTCAGTAAGTATTTATGCAGTAAATCAATCTAGGTGAATTGATAACCCCTAGACTTTTTCTTTACCAGTAGTATTTTTATCATGCCTATCACCACATGTATTTACCACTTCTTGGTAAGAAATAGGTTATTGGGTGATAAATATGGAAGCACAGGGGGAAGGAAGTTCAACAACACCAAGTACTCTTCAAGATGATTTTGTTTCTTTTTAGATCAAATGGCTACATATGTATAGTTAGAAAGATACCATTAAAAAAAAGTGATGTTGAGACTTCCCTCCTGGCCCAGTGGTTTAAGACTCTGCCTTTCCAATGCAGTGGGTGTGGATTTGATCTCTGGTTGGGAAACTAAGATCCTACATGTTGCAGGGTGCAGCCAAAAAAAGAAAAATAAATAAAAATTTTAAAAAATTTAAAAAGTGATGTTGGAAGGTGGTTGAAGGAAGGGAGAAAACAAGGCTGTGCTTAGTGATACATCTAGATAGGCAGTGACCTGGATATCCTGCTTCTAAACAGAAATGCCCATAAGGAAGTCCGCATGTCCCTCCCCTTGTCCATCATTCTTCTCTTTTTCAATTCAAAACAGCCTTAAAACAGTTGATTTAGAACAGGGGTCAGCAAACTAGACCTAGCCTGTGGGCAAAATCCTGTCCAAGACCTATGTTTATGTGGACTTCTAGCCAGTTTTATATTTTTTAAAGGGTTATTTTAAAAAAAAAAAAAGAGGCTGCGCTGTAGATGACACAGGCTTTATGTGGCCTACAAAACCTAAAAATACTTTCGCCCTCCTAGAGAAACAGTTTGCTAACCTTTGACTTACAGGTAAGGCACCTTCTTGGTTGCTTCCAGGTTAGAAAGATACTTCTCTATGGTGATATTCATAAATAACAGAACTTTAGATATGGAACAAGTAATCCATCTCACTTGGTTCAAAGGCTGTGTTGAGACCCAGAAAGCTACCTTAACTTTCTGGGGTAACACAGATTTCTAGGTATAGATCCCAAGTCCCTAGCTCATTATTTTTTATGTACCTTTTTTCATATCAGTAAAGAGTGGTGTTCCTTCTTTTGTTATGTCTTAGGCAGACTGTTTTCTTCTAAGCCTAATTTTTATCATCTGTGAAACTGAGAAATTGATACTGTAGGCGTTCTGTAGTAATTAAATAATGCTATAAGGTGGTACATACAGTTAAATGTGCCCAACAGATCATAGCTACTTTATTTCATCGTGGTGTAGTTACCAGATTTCTGGTGCCTAAAGGTCATACCCCTCTCCTGCCCACACACGTTTTTTGGGGTAGGGTCACTCCGGTCCCCACCTCCACCCTCATACCAGTGTCTGCTCTCTGTGTGTCTCGTCTCCCTCTGTCCTCGCTTGTAAGGGAAATATGATGGCTCACATGGTGATCCAGGATAATTGGCATTATCAAAGTGCTTCATTTAATCACATCTGCAGAGATCCTTTTCCAAATAAATTAACATTTACAGGTTCCTAGGATTAAGACCTAATATCTTTGGGAGCAGTCATTCAGCCTGCTGCTGTAGGTTTTCATTTCACTTGGGTAAACACCCAGGAGGGAGACTGCAGGGTTGAATGATAAAGGCATGTTTAACTTTATAACAAATTGCCAGGCTGTTTCCACAGTGGCTGTGCTGTTTCACATTTTTACCAGCAATGTTTGAGTGTCATTTGCTCTGCATTCTAACACTTGGTATTGTCATTTAAAAAATGTATTCTAATAAGATATATCATTGTGATTTAATTTGCATTTCTCTAGTGATGAGTCATGTTGAGCATCTTTTCATGTGCTTATTTATTTATATCTTGTTTGGTGAAATGTCTGTTCATGTATTTTACCATTTTAAAAATTGGGTTATTTTCTCAGTTGAGTTTGTTCCTTTTTTCACAGCTTTGTTCTCCCCAAGCCCATCCTGGGCCCCAGGGAATTAGGAAGAGGTTGGGGCTTTTGTAATCCTTGGTGTTCTTAGATTTCATTGCTGCACGCTTTCCTTTTTGAGTTTCTAAAACTAAAATGACTTGAGTCCTTTCCCAGCTCCTAATCGATTTACTATGTAAAAGAGAGGGAATCTAGATAAGCCTGTGGTGGGTGTGTTAGTCAGGTCTAGGGTTGTGAAAGAGTGATTTATTCATGCGTGTGAACAGACTGAAGGAGACAGAGAGGGAGCTGGCTCTTGGGACAGCTGGTCCAAGACTAGATGATTGTGGATTCTCGCATCTCTCCTCTGCTGCTCTCTTTGAACTGGTTACGTGGTCTCCTGTCTCAGACAGGTTTTCTCTCACTGGTTGTAGGTCTCTTAGAACTCAGATCCTTCTACCCTAGTGACCCTAAAGGAAAAAAAGGATCCTCTCTTCAGATTTTGTTCAGAAAACCCCTGGGTTTTCAGCATGAAGGCATATGCAGATCAGTAAAACAGTCACTCTGCCCTACTTGAACATCTTAACTCAAGTTTAATGGGAACAAAACAAATTCTTGATTTCTTCTTCTCTTTTTTCCCATAGTTTTCTTTATATCAGTAAATCCACCCTTTCTCTATCAAAGCCAGAGAACAAGAAGTCCTCCTTGATTTCCTTTAAGGCATAGCCCTCTTCTTGCGTATCCAGACCATCACCCTTGCTTGCTGCTCTGTAACCACACTTCCCTTTTCCAGTTTTCTCAAGTTGCCAAGCTCTTCTTGAGGCCTTTGCACCTGCTGTGTGTTTCCGTGTGCGGTGACTCACCCTCCAGGGGTGTAGCTTCTTCTCTGCCATAGGCCTCTGCTTGAGTGGCACCACCTCAGAGAGGCCCTCTTTCTAAGGCATGTAGCTCCTCCTTCATTCCCATCTCTTCCCAAACTCTGTATTTGCTTCCCAGTACTCCTTGTAATAGCTGAGAGGCATTTGATCCATCTCTTCAATTGGATTTTGTCTTTTTACCGCCAGAGTCTACCTAGCTTGAGTTTGGGGACTGCCATGTTCACCTCTGTATCTCCGGTTCTAGTTCAGTGTGGGGCATGTAGGGGACATAGGGGTTTGAATGAATGGATCAGAAGGCCTTTTACAGCTGCCTGACTTGGGCTTAGTGCCCTCAGTATGGGCGCTGGTGGGTGGACAGAACTGCAGTAGCACCACAGTAGGCTCCAAGGGAACCTAAAGATGCCACACTGGATGTTTTGTTTTTCTTTTTAGTTTTTCTAATAATAATTATTAATTCTGATATTAATCATTGTATTTATTATTTTTATTTGAATAGAAATAATTTCTAAGGGTTATTTGTAGGCGTTGGTCTCAACTAAGTTTAAAATCTTGATTTAAAAGAACAGCCAGAAGAGTCTGATTAGCACTCTTTCCCCTAGTACTTGGTGTGCTGTGGCCATGTTATGGGCCAACTAGGTGTTTGAAAACATCAGTAACAACATTCACCTTCGTGTTGCTCTGTTGTGCTCACCCTAGGAGGCTTCTCTTCACCTTCTTGTATTGTCTTTTTCTATCACTTTTCTCTCTATCGTCCATTATTTGCTGCTCTCTTAATCAGCTCTGGGCAGTTCAAGACAGAGAGAATCTGAAGTCAAGAATGTTTGGAGACGCAGTAGAACACAAAATGTTTATAACCTGGCTAGGAATGACTGCTGAGTTAATGAGGTTTAAGGTAATCATATAACTTGACATCCTAAGCAGGGTGTTTCTGAGTGGAAAGGGAGTGCTGGAAAACAGATATAACCTGGACCTTCATGCAGATCCCAGAAATGGGGAGGTGACAATCTGTTGTTGCAAGGTGGGGTAGGGTGCTCTGAGCCTGAGAGCTTTGGATTGGGAAGAGGCTTGCCACTTGTGGCCATCGGTTAGCATAGATCTAGAACATTTTCATCATCACGGAAAGTATCATAGAAAGTTCAGTTAAGAATAGTGTTAAAGAGGGAGCCAGGCGGGGCTTCCCTTAGTCTGGGCTCCCCTTAGTCTTTCTGAGGACTGAATGTAAACAGCGAGCCAAGGGGTCTGTAGATCTGTCCCAGTTAGTAGACGCCTTTTGGGTAAGGTTGAAATCCTAGAATCTGAACCAAATTCTCTTTTTGTTTTCCTATAGGAAACTAGTACTGTGCTTTGCTGTAACGTTCACTCAGAGGCTCCATGGGCTGGTTGGTCTGCAGGCGCCTGCCCCCCGTCAGTGGTGCTGAGTGTCTTTGGCACTAGCGTGGGGTTCCCGTCACCGCTTCCTGCTAGTTTGTCCACTGATAGGTGTAGTGCACATTCCAGAGCAGGTTGGAAAGACGGACTTTGAGCAGTTTTTGAGTCCTATTTATGTGAAGCAAATTGGAACTCTTAAATTAGAGGGAGGGCAGAATTTTATAGCCAGGTATGTACTGTGGAATTTTGTTTTCGCTTTTGAAATTCCAATCTGGGGATTGTTAATAAGAGCATTGTAATTGAGGTGAATAGCTGTGACAGTAGGTAGCATGACTGATTCTGTGAAGATAAACGTATCACTCCAGAATTGGGTTTACCTTTTTAAATTAGGTAAACACGTGCTTTTTCTTTAAAAATATTTTTGCTTTTGACAAAGGATGCTAATATCAAATGTTTTGTGGGAAAACAGAAAAAAACATGAAAAGTTTTATGAAGATTGTAAAACACACACGCACAGTCACCTTAGGGCCACCTCATATGTAAAATTTTTAATGAAGACACTTTTGTTATGCCTTTTCTTAGTTTTTTTTTTTTTTTAACTTCCCTGTTATATGCGTCTTAAATAAATAGAACTATATATGGTTGTGCAGTGAGAATCACAGTTATTGTGAAATTTCTTGAGATAACAACATTAAAAATAGTACTTAAAATTATATTCCTATATAAAGTAGCAACAATGCCTCTTTATGTTTTCAGTTCAGTTCAGTTCAGTCGCTCAGTCATGTCCGACTCTTTGCCACCCCTTGAACTGCAGTATGCCAGGCCTCCCTGTCCATCACCAGCTCTCTGAGTCCACCCAAACCCATGTCCATCGAGTCGATGATGCCATCCAGCCATCTCATCCTCTGTCGTCCCCTTCTCCTCCTGCCCTCAATCTTTTCCAGCATCAGGGTCTTTTCCAGTGAGTCAGCTCTTCGCATCAGATGGCCAAAGTATTGGAGTTTCAGCTTCCACATCAGTCCTTCCAATGAACATCCAGGACTGATTTCCTTGAGGATGGACTGGTTGGATCTCCTTGCAGTGCAAGGCACTCTCAAGAGTCTTCTCCAACACCACAGTTCAAAAGCATCAATTCTTCAGCGCTTAGCTTTCTTTATAGTCCAACTCTCACATCCATACATGACCACTGGAAAAACCATAGCCTTGACTAGATGGACCTTTGTTGGCAAAGTAATGTCTCTGCTTCTTAATATGCTCTCTAGGCTGGTCATAACTTTCCTTCCAAGGAGTAAGCGTCTTTTAATTTCATGGCTGCAATCACCATCTGCAGTGATCTTGGAGCCCAGAAAAATAAAGTCAGCCACTGTTTCCACTGTTTCCCCATCTATCTGCCACAAAGTGATGGGACCGGATGCCATGATCTTAGTTTTCTGCATGTTGAGCTTTAAGCCAACTTTTTCACTCTCCTCTTTCACTTTCATCAAGAGGCTCTTTAGTTCTTCTTCATTTTCTGCCATAAGGGTGGTGTCATCTGCATATCTGAGGTTATTGATATTTCTCCCGGCAAACTTGATTCCAGCTTGCGCTTCCTGCAGCCCAGCATTTCTCATGATGTACTCTGCATATAAGTTAAATAAGCAGGGTGACAATATACAGCCTTGACGTACTCCTTTTCCTATTTGGAACCAGTCTGTTGTTCCATGTCCAGTTCTAACTGTTGCTTCCTAACCTGCGTACAGGTTTCTCAAGAGGCAGGTCAGGTGGTCTGGTATTCCCATCTCTTTTAGGATTTTCCACAGTTTATTGTGATCCACACAGTCAAAGGCTATGGCATAGTCAATAAAGCATAAATAGATGTTTTTCTGGAACTCTCTTGCTTTTTCGATGATCCATCGGATGTTGGCAATTTGATCTCTGGTTCCTCTGCCTTTTCTAAAACCAGCTTGAGCATCTGGAAGTTCACAGTTCATGTACTGTTGAAACCCGGCTTGGAGAATTTTGAGCATTACTTTACTAGCGTGTGAGATGAGTGCAATTGTGCGGTAGTTTGAGCATTCTTTGGCATGGCCTTTCTTTGGGATTGGAATGAAAATTGACCTTTTCCAGTCCTGTGGCCACTGCTGAGTTTTCCATATTTGCTGGCATATTGAGTGCAGCACTTTCACAGCGTTATCTTTCAGGATTTGAAATAGCTCAACTGAAATTCCATCACCTCCACTCAGAGTAATTAGTGGTTACCATTTGGTTTAATTTAATCAAGTCAGACAAAGCTAGTTACTGTTATCTCCATTTTATGGCGAGAATAAGTAGACGTAAGTAGCTGTGTTTTCAGCAGCTGACTAAACTAAACCCTCAGCATTATAGTAGAGGGGAGGGAAGATATGATGGGAGGCCCTCGGAATTAAAAACTGGCCTGGCACAGGGCACAGTACGTGTAGTCGCACACTGGAGAGTTGGTCAAAAAATTTTTTCATGGTCAAAATTTGCTCTGTAGACATTGTTGTATTCAATTTTTGTTATCTGGTTTTATGTATCAACTTTAAAACTTTATGTATCAGTTTTAAAATGTGATTTCCTTCTATAGGGATTTTCTAGAATGGTACCCATATAGATGCCATTAACCGCATGTAGCTAATTCAATTTAAAAATTAAGAAAAAATTAATGTAGCTACATTTCAGGTACCTAGTATCCCACATGTAGCCATTGGTTAGCATAGATCTAGAACATTTTCATCATCGCGGAAAGTATCATGGAAAGTTCCGTTAAGAACAGTGTTAAAGAGAGTATCATGGGAGGATAGGGTTTGTGTTTGCTTATTAAGCTTTAGGGGTTTTTGGAGTTAAAAATGTTAGCTTTGAGTTATTTATCCTAATGAGCTGGGCTTTATGATTTACTATCTGTGACTCAAGCTTATCATGCTCATACTTGCCCTAATCTTTTATTAGTCTCTCTGGCTCTGTGTAAATCACTCAGACTTGGCTGAGCTATTTGGGACTAAGTAATACAAAATTTGCAAATGTGTTTTATGTTGTTAATGTTTAACATCTTTTAAACCTTAAAGCTTAATATCTTCCTTGTCAGTAGAGCTCAGATAATGAAATAATGATTTCATGGAATTTGTGTTAATTGACTGGGGTTATGAAGTTAACAATTTGAATCCTAATGAACCTCCTGGTCCTGGCAGAACACTTTGCTCTATTTTGAAGTTATCTCAGCTTCACCTTCGCTTCAGACGCTACACCCTTCAAGTCAGGACTCTCAGCTCAGTGCCTCATTGATCAGTCCACCTGTTATGTCACCCCTTGGGTCCGTCTCCGTCTTACGTTATTTACTAATCATTTATGACTACCCATTGCAGTCACCCTTAACTAGATTATGAGCTCCTTGAAAGTAGGAAACCTACTAAACACAAAACTATTTTGCATTTGAAATACCTGTACTTTTAGAAATTAAGAACTGAAAGAGACTTTAGAGATAATCATGGCAAATATTTTCATTTTACAAATAAAGAACAAGACAGGTCAAGTTGCCCCTTGTTGGAGAACTTGGACTACAGAACTTGGATAGCTTCCTGTCAAGCTGTCTCCTTAATTAGCTGATTTTAAAATTTAAATTGAAGGAAGTCCTAAGCACAACTGTTGGTTGAAGTTACTATATTTTTGTGTATAAACTATGTCAGTGTAGAACAGAGTTATTTATAACTACCGATTTCAACACACGCTATTTCCTGTTTGTTTCTTATGACACATTCTTAAGGGCAGATTGTATGCTATTTTCAGAGATACAGCATTTTGATCTTGAAAAGGCATTTTTGGTTTTAGACTAAAATAGATTAGTTTCTCAGGTTAAATAAATACTCAGGTGTTTTTTTTTTCTTTCTTCTATGTATTGTGTTTGGTAGTAGTGACTCATATAATGTGTCATAGGGTTGGAGTATCTATTTATTGAAACTAATAGTGTTGAGTTTCTACGAGCTCTAAATTCTGATCTGTACTTGCATATTTCAGTTCCAGTTTTGGTTTCATTATTATTGTGTACACACACACACACACACACACACACACTCACATTCCGGAGTGCTAAGAACAGCAAACTGTCCTACATATACTACATTTCTAGGGTATCTGAACTGTTTCTTAAAGTTCATTTTTATTCTCTGTAGTTTTTGGTAAGTAACTACATGAGGTATATATAAGGTAACTACATTAGGTATGTATAAGGTAATTGTTAGTACAAAGGATGCTTTTGCTTCTCGGAAGTATTGCGGGTTTATTTCTGTGGTAGCATATGCTTGTAGTGGGCATGGACCAGACCATCTCAGGCTCTTTTTGTGAACGCTAGTTGTTTGCCCACAGGGTTAGAATACCTCCCCATCTCCTTCCTTTTTCCAAGAACTGACAGCAGTTTCAGAAGGGAGTCATTTCTTGCAAATTAGGACTTTAATTATAGACTTTCTTCTTTCCAAAGACAGTTCTGTCTTCTGCAGTTGTTCTTTGGGTGGAGTGTGTGTGTGTGTGTGTGCACGCGCGCGCGCTTCTGTGCAGCATTTGGATTTGTGCAGTGGCAGCGCACCAGCTTTCTAGACATCCTTTGTATAGTAACAGCATGTGGGGAGGGGCGGGCAGCCTGCAAAGCAGTTTCTCTCCTCCTCCCCCTCCTCTCAACCTCACTCCCTCCCTGGATCTGGTGACATTACATAGATAGATGTGCCGGCGAGGAAAACAGCAGAAGGAGTTGAATGTCTGCCAGAGCTGTGCAGCACGAAGCCAGGCTGGCCGCTGCGGCTCGCCTCCCCGGCTCTTGTGTGTGCGGTCTGCGCGCTCAGAGCTCGCCATGTGGAGCCTGACGTCCGTGTGTTCTCCTCCCTCAGGACGCCGTCTTTCCTTCTGAAAAGCTGCTGTCCTCAGGCTTCAAGCCTGTGAAACACTTCAGGCTTTATTTATACTGTTATGGGTAATATTGAGGACAAAATATATTAACGTCTGAAAGAGAGAGTTTAGTTTGATATGATACCGGCCTGGGGTGTGAACACACAGCATCAGCACGCGTGTACCTGGGCAGCCTTAGGCTGGTGCAGAGAAGTACGGTCCTGGTACCTACCTGAGCTTATTACACTGCTTAAAAAAAAAGTCTATTCTCCAGGAAGAGGGATGTCTTCTGAAAGGACTTTGAAGACAGCTGAGAGAAGTGCTGATTTTTAACCGTAGATCAGCATTGCAGATAGACCTTTCTAGAACAGAAGTGATTGCGTTTATTTACTGTGTTGAATTAAAGAAGATGGTACGAGATCTGGAAGTTTGGGGTTCTTATTTTCAAGACTGCTAATGAAGTTGAGTATCTGGACTGTGTAAAATGGGTCAGTGATTTTAGAGAAATTAGATTTTTATGCTTTTCCATAGTTTGGTAAGACTGTTTAAATTCATGTCTAAAGAAAATGGTTTTAGCTATTAAGGAAAGATTTATATAAACCTTAAAAAAATAAAATGAGATCCTGCTTGTTTTTCATTTTAGGAAAGCATTATTATGAAGAGGTTCATTTGGGTGCCTTTAACTATAGTATTTTCATTGTATTTGTTCCTTCTCATGTGTTACCCTGTATTCTAATGTATTTTTAATGTGTATGTTCTGTTTTTACAACTAGATTCTAAGACCCGGAAGCAAGGAACTAGTGTTGTTACATCTTGTTTCTCCAGCATCAAATTCAGTGTCCTTATATGTTAATAGATGGCATGGACAATCGTATGTAGAGGTAACTGAAGATGAGACTTGTGTGAAGTGATTTTACCTGCCTTAGTTATCTGAGGCTTCCACTGCCAAACCCCACAAGCTGGGTGGCTCAAAACATAGAACCTTCTTTTCTCCCAGTTCTGGAGGCTGAAGTCCACGGTGAGAGCGCCAGCAGGGTTTCTTTCTCCTGAGGCCTCTCTCCTTCTCTTGCAGACGGTCACCTTCTTTTTCTCTGAGTGCACACACTCATGGGGTCTCTTCCTGCTCCTACAGCACACCAGACCTCTAGACTTGAGGACCCACTCTTGTAATCTCTCTTAACTTTAAGTCCTTAAGAGTCCTGTCTCCAGGTACAGCCCTGTTGAGGGTTAGAGCTTAAGCATATGAATCCTGGAGGGATACAGTTCCGTCCAGGACACTCACCTGCAGATAGACATGCTGAGTTACTAAGGTAGAAGATAACACATGTTGTTGTACACCTGTAACTAGCACCCATTGTTAATAAGTGTGCTCCAGTATAAAGTAAAAATTTTAAGAAAAGATATGAGATAACATCAGTCAAAATGCAGTCGGGAAGCAGCAGTCACGAGAGGAGGGAGGTGGTTCTGAGAGAGCTGTTAGAAGCTGGAGTCTGTAGCCGACCGTGCTGCTCGGCCGGCCCTGGAGACAGGCCGGAAGGGGCTCATCCACTCTCTGGCGTTCGCCGTCTGCTTGCCCTCCCGCACCCTGGTTGCTGGGGCCTCCTGGGAACACCGCGGAGTGAGGAGAAACGGAGTGGGCCTTCTGAGCCCAGCGTTACAGAGCCGCCTGAGAGTGAGCGTGGAGCTGAGAGACAACAGCCTCCTGGCTGGCATAGATACTGCCTGTGGGAGCCAGCCTCGCTAAAATTCGCTTGGCAGCATGTATCAGAAATCTTAGAAATGAGCACCTCTTTGACCCAGCAATTCCAGGTCAAGAAATAGATCCTGAGGAAATGATCCCAAAAGTGAGCAAAGATGTATGTACAAGGGTATTTGATTATAGTATTGGATATAATAAAATATTAGAAGCATTAAATGTTCATCTGTATGGGATTGGTTAAGTTATCTTAGAACATGTAATGAATGTTTTCTAGCCATTAGAAAGATGATGTTGATTTAGATTTATTGATGTGGAAATAAATGTAACAAAGAGAAGATTATACATCATGTGTCATAGGAGCCTATTTGTGTGTGTGTGTGTGTGTGTTTTAAACTGTATGTAGAGGAAAAGTTCAGAACAGTGTACAAGAACAGAAACTGCACAGTTCCAGATTGAAGAGTGTAGGTTCTGAAGCCAGAACACCTAGGTTTCTGTCTGGGCTCTGCTGCATTCATCTTTCTGGGGATCTGTGTTCTCATCTGGAAAATGGTGATCGTCGTCCCTACCCCATAGGGGGTTGTTGGGTCTAAACATGTTGTGCCTGTAAAGTGTTATATGACAGTGCTTCAGGTGCTCAGTGGATGGTGGTTATTGTTGGAGAGGAAGAGTTGGGGGAATTTTACTGTCTTCTCTCACTTTCTTATCTAACTTTCTAAATAAGAATGTAATAATTTAATTATTAGGATAAGGTTTTCTATTAAAACTAAAAATGTAGACACCGACAAAGTCGTAATAAGTATTCTTGCTTACTTCTGACAGTCCTGGAACCTGTAGGTGGGGGGGGCCTTTCCCACTGCAGCTGCAGCGGCGAGGCTGGTCTCCCAGGCGGCTCCTGCCTCCCGCCGCATAGGCCCCCTGACGCCCTGGGACAGGCTCTGAGCCGTCCCTCCGTCGCGCCGCGGCTCCTTGAGTGGCCTTCTGCCCCTTGCCCTGCTCCAGGAAGAACCAAACTGAAGTTTCCTCACTATTTTTTTCATTACTGACAAGTTGCTCACTTCTCTGTTTCATGTGGAGTGCAAGTTTGAAGATTTCTATTGTAGCACAGAAACAGTCTTAGAATGGAGTGTTATATAGTTCTTCACAGTCCTTTGACCAGCCTGCTTCTTGGGTTTATTCCCGGCCACCTCTTTCTGCACACTCCCTCCTCCTTCCGCTGCCTTGACCCTCTGTCAGTACCCTCTCTCTCGGTTTCTTAGCGGGCAGTTTGCCTTTCTTGTTTACCAGAAGCAAGAGCTCTTTAGCAGGGACCTGCCCTGGCTTCTGCATTTTTGATTTTCTTATACCCTCCTTAATCATTCTCTGGAATTTGGAAAGAGGGGTAAAAGATTGGTTTCCTTTTTTAAACAAGCTTGGTTTTGACCGTGTTGTGCCGCTTGCGAGATTGAACCCTGGCCCATGGCAGTGATAGTGCCGTGTCCTAACCCCTGGACGCCCAGGGGGTTCCCAGAGATTGATTTCGCATTGCTGTGGATGATGCTTCTCGTTGAAGAAGGCAGGGGAAGACCCTTGGTCAGCTTCAGTTTTAAGTGTGTAAGATTAAATTCTGCCACATCATATTATTAGTGATAGTGTTACTGTTCACCAGTGATGGAAACTCAGCCTTTCCCATCTGTAAGGTCTTTCTTTTTTTAAAAAAATTATTTTATCTTTAGGTTGAGTCACTGAGCTGAAGCTTTTGACTAGAGTTAGTACTCTAGTTACTGAATTTAGAATATATACCGGACTTTGAGTATTAACTTTCATCACTTGACTAGTCATGTGTAGCCTTTGACAGTGTTTTTAGTCTTTGGTGAAATGCATGTGTGATGTTGTTTGAAGGCCCTTCCAGTTCCAGACTGACGTTAGCAGTGTACTACATGTTGTGTCAGGTATGGGGCAGTTAGTATTTTTGGTCGGACTTGAGGAAATGATGCTGTTTGCCAATTTGTTACTTGTTTTAGACCCTAGTTTGGTCAGAATAAATGCTGGTAAATAAATGTCTCTTAAAAATGTTAGGGAACACAAAAGTCTTGTTGAACATCTTTCTCCTTGTAAACCATCGCTTTTGTATATTTTTAGCATAGAAAATATTCTTTTGCTAATGCTCTTATACTCAAGTACCTCTGTAGTTCTTTTTTTTAAGTGGTAATTGTGTGTGCAGAAAGACTTAAAAAAAAAAAACTTAATGAAGTCATGCAAATAAATGCCATATGTAGAAAATCTGTTAGTCCATGGAAAATTTTAATCACTGTGCCTTTTGAGGGGGTCAAAACAAAAATTTGCTCTGACTTTTTAAAAAGTAGTCACTTAACAAAGGTAAACTTCAAAGGATAGATACAGTTTTGAAGAGGGGTATAAGAAATCAGCTTTTTTAGGTGCTTATGTTTGAGTTACACTCTCATAACTTTTATCTCATTTAATCTTCTTGGTAACTGGAAAGGTAGGTATGTTGTACCATTTTGCACCAAAGAGTTATGTAACATGGCCAGTGTGGTGCTGTCAGTAAGGAACCCAATCTGTCCCTAAGCTCTACCGAGTTGATTCTTAGAGGCAGGGATACAGAGAACTTTGAGGGATGGGGTAAAATAACCTGGAGAAGGAGCATTGAGTATGACATTTGAAGACAAGTGAGTGGTTGGGAGTAGGCGGAGATGGCGTGAGAAAGGCAGTTCGGTGTGTGGTGGGGGGAATGGCATACCAGTGGCAGGAGCTGGCAGTGGGGGTGTGTAAGTTTTGAGCCAGGCAAGTAACTGGATTAAAGATGGTAGTATTTTAGGAGGATTAAAACCAGGTGGCAGTAGAGGTAAATAACCTTCCTGCCAATGCAGAAGACAAAAGAGACTTGGGTTCGATCCCTTGGTCGATCCTTGGGTCTGGAAGATCCCCTGGAGGAGGGCATGGCAGCCCACTCCAGTACTCTTGCCTGGAAAATCCCATGGACAGAGGAGCCTGGTGGGCTACAGTCCAGAGGGTTGCAAAGAGTCAGACACGACTGGAGCAGCTTCACACATACCCACGATCTGGTGGTGGTGTGCAGAAACAAAGAAAGACGCCGGTCCGTGTAGAAGGTTGTATTGGTGATGTGACTCAGGATTAGGGGTGAGTCATGGGTGTATAGAAGAAGCAGAAGTGGGAAGGAAAGGCCACAGAGGAAGGGGGCGGCAGTAAGAACTTGGCAGTGTCACATTTGGATGAATGAGGAAGTTGACACGTGGTGAGGTATCTGAGAAACAAAAAAGCAGAGCTTTCAAGTAACTGAGGAATGTGGGAAAGAAAGACAACTGGTTACAGTTTCTTAGCGTAGAATTTAAATCCAGCAAATATGCATGTTATAATTTTTGATATCACCTCTGATTAAAAAATAGAAAGTTGTTATACTATCTTGACAGATGATTGCTTTCTCATTTAAATGTGCAGTAATCTATATACATAGTAAAAGTGTAAATTGAAATTGATCATTACTGATCTAATTATATCATTAACTTATTTTCTTTCCCCAGTGATCTTGTTATTATATCTAATTGTAGAAGTCATTGAATGAACTCATCATAATAAAAGAACTCAATTTAGTACCCCTATTAAAGCTTTGTAATGGCTAATTGGTTATGTTGGAACTGATTAAAATTATGCAAGGTTACCTTATTGTAGACTATAAATAGTAGAGAATGGACTCTTTTCCAGGCCATTCATGTTGTTTTATTACTGTGTTTCTGTTACAACTGTATACTTTAAAGGAAAAGATTGTCCTGAAAAAATGTTTAATAAGCAACCATAGAGTACTTAATAGCATACTGGGTGCTGAAGCATTTGAAGGGATTAAATCCTGCCCAAGTATATCTCCCCTGAAGGTTATTGATTCTTGGAGGAAAGGCTTTGAGTAAGTAACTGATAAACCTGTTTGGAGCTAAGCATGATTTTGTTGTGTTTTAATTTCAATAAATGCTTATTTAGTACATACTGTGTGCAAGGCATTTAAGACATGAATTAAGAGTTCTAGGGTAATTTCTGCTTACCTGGGGTTGTCTTTCTTCCTGGAGGAGTAAGTGGGAGCCCACTCTTGTCTGGAGAATCCCATGGACAGAGGATCCTGGCAGGCTGCAGTCTACTGGGTCACAAAGAGTAGGACACAACTGAGCTACGAACACAAGAGTTATCTTTCTGAAAAAGATGAAGACAGGTTGAATTACAAACTGTTGGAAAGGATTTGGGAGAAGCATGAGTTCGCCCAAGGCCATTGGTAGTGAACCGGGTGAAGCTGAGAAGGAGGGCTTGCCCGACTGAGGAGGACGGTGTATGTTAGAATGTCCAGCCTTCTCCACAGAATGTAACGCCTTCCACTGTTTCCTAAAGTGAGCTCTTCCTTAGGGGCCGGTTTGCTTCCCTTCTAGTATTGGAGATAACGAATTATGCAATCACTCTCTCAGCTTGCTTTCGAGTTCTTTGTGTGTATGTGTGCAAGGGTTAATGTGAAAAATGAAACCAGTTTAATTGGCTTCTAATTATTTTGTATGGGTTTTGTTTTCTATTTACTGACATTTGTAAGTGCTTTGAAAATGTGAGTCTGATTCTCTCTTCTCAAATTTTATTTTATATTACAGTGCTTAGCAAACAGTAGCATTTATAAGACACTTTATTCTTTGGATAGTATTTTGAAAACCTGGCAATATTTGTTTCCGCTGTGCTCTCAGTCACTGAGCAACGTTTTGCTTTCCTTCACTATACTATACCTAAGAATAGTTCAGTTTTCCTCTTATCTAAGCTAAGATGTACCTCCTCTTTATCCTTTGGGTACTTATTATTAATGTATATAGCAAAGCCATTCTTTTTGCTTTATTATACATAACAGTACTTTAGCAGTACTGTACATGTTATCAACTAATAAATTATATCTCTGCTGAGAATTATTTAAGTTTCAAATTGTGTGAAATAAATATCTATGTAAGAAAGTTAATTGGCAGTTAAATTTACTTTACTTGATTGTAATTGCAGGAGAAGAAAGAGACAGGATAAACAGATAGCTCAGAACCACTAGAAGAATTCAAAGAGGTAGGTGAGGTCCATAGCTTGAGGAGAAGTTAAATATAAGGAAGAGAAGTTTGGGGGGTGGATTTGAGGGGAGCTTGTTGTGGTTCAGAACCCAGCTGGGTCAGATATACAGTGGTCGGAAAGAGGTTTCTGCTTGAGATTGAGTGGTGCTTGATTGCAGATTATAGTAGTTTCTTCTCATCTTCATCAGTTTTGACCTTATTACTTAAATCATCTTAATGCTTAGACTTGTTTTACAAGAAAAATTTTAAGGCATTAAGGGTGAGCTGTCTTCATGTAATTAGATTAAAAGGTAACCAACTTCAGAGTAGGTACAATGAGAATAAAATGGCTTATGGTTAAATTCAATTACCAGAATTTGTTATTAGTAATTAAAAACATTTTCATTTTGGGAGAGTTAAAACTGTATCTCTAAGTCTAATTTCTGTACTCAAAGGAAAAGTTAAAAGACACAGGTTTTCAAGATGAGGATAGATTATAGTAGTTGCTTCTCACCTTCATCAGTTTTGACCTTAACTACTTTAATTATCTGACTTGTGAGAATATGAAAAATCTATACCACTTAATTTTTTTGTTCATTTTTTTATTGTAAAATTTACATAAAAATTTAAAACATTTTTTAGTGTACAATTCAGTGGCATTGAGTATATTCATAGTGTTTTGAAGCCATTGCTGCTATCATTTCCAGAAGCTTTTCATTATCTTAAATCTGTCTTTATAGTGCTTTATAGATATTTTGTATTTAAGTCTAAGGAAGAATGATATGACTATTATTACTGCTTAGTGCATGTCTGAGTAATTCAAGGAATCTTATATGAATTATGTATTTCTTTCATACTCTTAATATTGGCTCTGCTAACTTGTCTTAATCATTTCCAGTGGTCATAAAACGAGAATTTGTAACTTTTAAGAAGTCACAAAGCTTTATTACCTCAGAGTCTATGACATGATCGCTTAGAGGTTTCTGAAATCATAAATCTGACTTTAAAAATGCAGTTTTGTCCTTGAAAATTCTGGTGGTCACAGTTCTAGAATTTATCATTCAGTTCAGTTTTGAAAGAAATAATTAAAACAGATTCTTGATTATCCTTTATGTCAGTGTTTAAAAACAGAGACAACATGAAGATAGATTTGAGGTCCTCAGAAGATACTAGAACATAGAGACAAAGACAAGTATATAGTGGTATTAGAAAATGAAAGTCAAGTGTGGGAAAAATTGAAATTGGACTTTAATAAAGATGGGAATATCAGATGGTATATTTCAGCACCTAGAAAATGTTACATTTGTCTAAATGATTGTGTCCAAAACTTATTTTTTTTCATGTTTTAACCTCATGTAGTAGAGATCATTGGGCAAAATTTTTGCTGTTCTTTTTTTCCAAAGTTATTTCCCAAAACCCAAGTCGGAATACTACTCAACCTTCAGCCTGCTTAGTACCTCTGCTGTGTGTTTGTCTCAATGCTGCCATCTAGTGATTATTGTGGGTATCTCAACGTGGAGCTTAAGGCAGCCTGCATCACTCCTTGACAGCACAATCTCAATGCCTCTGGCCACAAACCTCCTGCTACTTTTGCGAAGCCTAATAGCAGTGGAGAATCCCAGGGTCGGGGGAGCCTGGTGGGCTGCCGTCTACGGGGTCGCACAGAGTCGGACACGACTGAAGCAACTTTGCAGCAGCAGCAGCAGCAGCAGCAGCTGTGGCAGAAATCTTACTTAGTTATTGAGACCATGCCATCACTTGGAAACAGTAGTTCAGTCCAGTCACTCAGTCGTGTCCAGCTCTGTGCAGCCCCATGGACCGCAGCACACCAGGCCTCCCTGTCCATCACCGACTCCCAGGGCTTGATCAAACTCATGTCCATCGAGTCGGTGATGCCATCCAACCATCTCATCCTCTGTTGTCCGCTTCTCCTCCTTCTCCCGCCTTCAGTCTTTCCCAGCATCAGGGTCTTTTCCAATGAGTCAGTTCTTCGCATCAGGTGGCCAAATTATTGGAGTTTCAGCTTCAACATCAGTCCTTCCGATGAATATTCAGGACTGATTTCCTTTAGGATGGACTGGTTGGATCTCCTTACAGTCCAAGGGACTCTCAAGAGTCTTCTCCAACACCACAGTTCAAAAGCATCAATTCTTCTGTGCTCAGCTTTCTTTATAGTCCAACTCTCACATCGATACATGACCACTGGAAAAACCATAGCTTTGACTAGACGGACCTTTGTCAGCAAAGTAATGTCTCTGCTTTTCAGTTTGCTGTCTAGGTTGGTCATAGTTTTCTTCCAAGGAGCAAGCGTCTTTTAACTTCATGGCTGCAGTCACCATCTGCAGTGATTTTGGCACGCCCCCCCCCCCCCCCAAGTGAAGTCTCTTACTGTTTCCATTGTTTCCCCATCTATTTGCCATGAAGTGATGGGATCGGATGCCATGATCTTCGTTTTCTGAATGTTGAGTTTTAAGCCAGCTTTTTCACTCTTTCACTTTCATCCAGTGGCTCTTCAGTTTTTCGCTTTCTGCCGTAAGGGTGGTGTCATCTGCCTATCTGAGGTTATTGATATTTCTCCTGTCAGTTTTGATTCCAGCTTGTGCTTCATCCAACCCAGCATTTTGCACGATGTACTCTGCACATAACTTAAATAATCAGAGTGTTTTTATGTTATTGAGATTATTATTGAGCTGTGCATAGCTCTGTCAGGTTCATAACCAAGTCATTGTTCTTTCTAAGATACTGTTTTTCTTATTTCCAGTTTTTCAGGGTAACTTAATTAATGCACTGAACAACACTTATTAAATGCATATTGTATGCTATACACTGTTCTTAGTACTAGGAATATAACCCTCAGCAAACAGAAATCATAGCTTTCATGTAGTTCACATTTCATTGGGGGAACAAATGGTAAGATACACATACAATATTTCAGTTAGTGAGACGGGTTTAAGAAGAAAAAATAAAGCAGGAACAGGGGATATGGCTTTTTGTGGTTGGCAGACTGTTTTGAGGTGTTGGATGGAGTGGTCAGAGAGAGCCCTACTGAAGGTGACTTTTGAGTAGGGGTCTGAAGGATCTAGGATAGTGCTGTCCAGACAGAAGGAAAGGAGGTACAAAGGTCTTAGCACATCTGACTTGTAAAGAAAGAGCAAGCAGGAAGGAGTCGAGTGTGAGAGGGAGAGAGAGCCATAGCCCTGTGTGTGTGTGTGGGGGGTACAGGTCACAGAGGGGCTTGAAACTGGATGTCATTGGGCTGGATGAAAGGTGGGCACCAAGCTGCGGGGTCACTCTGGCTTCTGTGTTTAATGGTGTGTGGTGTCATTTGCTGCAATTTTTTTTTCTTGTTTTATTAGCGGTAGGGATAGATTTACTTTATAGAGATATGAGAATAATGAGATATAAGGACTATGTTTTGACAGTTCTGGGATCAGTGATTATATGGCATATTGTGTTTCTGTACATATTTTTAAAGATTTGCTCTTGGATTATCAGTTGTTCTTATTTTTGTGATATAGGATAATTGAAATCAGCTGGTAGAGTTTTACTTGGAAAATGTTATGATTATCACTACTGCAGTACATTTCAGGCTCAATTGTTACAGTGAACAAACACAATGTAGTGTTAGCCTGTCTCAGTGATCTTCATACTCAATAATATTTCGGGAATGAGAATCATCTGGAGTTGTAATTTTTTCCACACTTCATGATATGGTTAGGGATGTGCCAAAACAAACGACACAATTAGCTGATTAGCACTTCTGTTTGATCCGCACAAAAAACCTGATGCATTTATGTTGTAACCTAGATGATTTATTTAAACCATTTTTTTGCTTGTAGTTCATCAGCTGAAATGACTAATTCTCAAAGTACTATTACTCTTGCCCAAATTGTGCTTAAAAAGTGCCCTGAAACTAAAAAAAGAAAAAAGCCCTATGATTATCAGTTAAGTTACAATATCATGATCACTGTTGGTAATAGTATTTCTCTACGGATTCAGGGTTTTTTTTTTTGGTAGCTAGACTATTTATTATTTTTACGCTTGGTCTTGTGATGTCAGAGAAGAAACACCCTCCATGTAACACGGTCGGGTCAAGGAGGTGCCGGCTGTGCTGCCCTGTGTCACGTGTCTTTTCCGCCGTGAAGCGCCTGTTGAAGTCCTCTGCCTTTTCCTGACTGGCATGTGAGGGTGTTTCTATATGTGGTACTGGATATGAACATTTGCTAGTTAAATGTGTATTAAGATCTGCCTTTCTGTGGCTTGCCTCTTTGCTTCTCTGATGGTGTCTCTCTGGTGTTCCGTCCTTCTCTGTTCCCTACCCCCGATCAGTTACCCATCAGTTCCTGCCAGATCTACCTTTAATATTCCTCGTATGTCTCTTCTCCATCCTTTTGTCAGTGCCTAATGCAGGTCCTTGTTACTCATCACCTGGATCATACTTAGATCATATTCCTTCCCATCCATTTCCAGCCACTTACACAGTGACTTTTTAAAACTTCAAATCTTGCTCATATCATTCTTCTGTTAAAATCTTCTAGAGGTCCTGGGAGGCTGCAGCATAAAGCTCAAATCTCATGACCTTACTTCTGCCTTCTTTAGAGGTTACTTCAAGCTTCTGCTCCTGTATAACGTCTTTCCCAGGTTTATTCCCTGGTTCTTTTTAAAGGAAGGATGTGGTTGTCTTTACCACAGCCACAGTTGTTAAAACAACTTCCAGCTGTTCATCTCTCATTTCATGTCTTGGCTGAGCAGTACTGTTGGTTTGCTTGTGTTGGACGTTTTTATATTGATGGACCATCGAGCTCTCTGACTAGTCCGTTTCTTTCCTAGGCTTTTTCCTCTGCCAGTCCCTTTCATATTGGTGTTCTTGGCTCTCCTTTCCACCTGTTCTCCATGGGAAAACCCATCAACTGATGGCGTTACGGCTATTTTGTATGTATAGTCAGCCCTTAAGGTATCTGCGGGTTCTGGGTTCCAGATTGAACTGATTTGGGTCCACAGTTGTTTGAATTCAAAGATGTGGAACCCAGGGATATGGAGGGCTGGCTGTGACTTCTAGATTTTAATTTCCAAACCAACCTTTCTCTTGAACTCCAGATCCGTGGACATTGCTCCTTGGATGTTTCATAGGCATCTTAAGCTCTATTAAGTCCCAAACGAAGCTCATACCACCCGCCTCCCAAATCTGATTCTCCACGATTCTGTATCTTCCTTGAACGTCCCCTTCGGGCATGCCTCTGCCTGTCAGAGAGCTCCGGGAAGCCTTTCCCTGACGCCACTCGCACCTGCTTGGTCCCCTCACCCTTTGTTGCCCGTTGTGGCACTTCTGTCCTGATGCCGGCAGGCATTGTGCCTGTTCTCCCCAGTAGGCTGAACTCATCTGGAGGGCTGTGGGTCGCTGTCCTGCCCCATGCTTAGCGTGGTTGAGGGGTAACCAAGAGCACCTCCCGATGAAACACACCTGAAATCAGACTCGTCGTCTCTTCCCTTTGCTCCTGACTTTCTTCCCTGGAATGACTTTCATAGATGATGTCACCACCTTTTCAGTTAAGTTGTTGTTGTTGTTCGGTTGCTCAGTCGTGTCATGTTTTAATTCATTTCCTTTTCTATTACTTCCGCAGCTGGTTGCTTTCTGAGCCTGTAGCTGGTTTTTCATTTCCATCCCCTTGGTGTTGGCTTGTTTTCCCCAGTCTGCCTTTTTTATTGCTGCTGGGGTTATGTTTCTCAAGCACAGATGATCGTCTCTTGGTTCAGTAATGTATTGTTCTTCTTTTCTGCAGGGTGAAGTCCAACTTCTTTATAAGACATTCAGTGGCAATCTTAAAGAACTGATCTAGTCTCTCTCTTGTCCCCCCACGCTCCCCACCCCCGCTTATCACAGAAACTATATCTTTAAAGTACTAGCCTTGGCAGACTGTACCCCGAAGTCCACTTTGTTTATACCACCTGTATTGCCCTTCTCTCCATCCACTGCTCTGGAGGAACCTAGAGACCTAGGTTTTAAACCTGCTTTTAACAATTACTATCTGTTGTCCTTGGACAAGCTTCTTAAATTACCATAACACACATGTAGTAAGTACTGGCACTTATTATGTGTTGTCTTCCTCATTCAACCCATCTCTTCCAGACCACTATTGGAATTTATTTTTCCCATTTGTACAGAGCTCTGTTTGTCTCATTGCACTAATGACTTCTGCTTTTCATTATGATTGTTATTATTTTTCTCTTATATCACATTCCTTGTGAAAGCTAATACTATGATTTCTTGTACTTAATTTAGTTGAATTCTTCATTCTGAGGAAGTCGATTTGCTTTGCTTACCCATATTGTGTCATTTAGTTTCTAAGTGACCAGCTGATTGGGGTATGAGTTTTTGGACCAAAGTTGCCACTGTCAGGACCATTTGTAAAGACATAGCCAAAGCAGGCTTGGTAAAAACCCATCTACTTTGTGAGTTGGAAATTTCGGAGGGGTATACATTTGTCCTAAAGTTATATGCAACTCTTAAAGGAATTTAAAATTGTACTTCTGCTGTCTTTATGTTAGCACCAAGGAAAAGCCCCAGTACCAAGTGAGTTGTGTTTTTCTTTGCAGCCGGTTGCTGAACCAATCCCCATCTGTAGTTTCTGTCTTGGTACAAAAGAGCAAAACCGAGAAAAGAAGCCAGAGGAACTCATCTCCTGTGCGGACTGCGGCAACAGTGGTAGGTGACCCTCTGTGTGTGCTTTCTCACAGGTTTTGTCAGGCAATGGTGTGTTTAACTGCAAATTGTATACTTGATCCTTAAGAGGGTAATATTTACATTTGATTCTGGTTTTAGGTACCTGAGATGAGCTAGATGAGGGAGGAGTTTAAATGTATAATTGAAATGTTTTATTCAGTTAACTTAAATCAGGTCTTAGCAGCTGTTTTTTATAAAAAGTTTTCCATAGACTTCTTTTTTTTCTGTTAGTCTTTATATTTCACTATCAAGCATCTGTTCAAATCACAGCAGTCAGTTGGAGGTTATTGCTGGTTTCTTTAATAATCACTACTTACCTTTGATTTATGCCTCAGCCCTCATGAATAGAACCAGGACGATAACAGATTTGGTGGTGGTGTTTTGTTTTGTTTTTTTTACATAAACTTACATATGTCACATTGAGAAACAGAGTGTTGACTGCAATTTAGTGAGCTGTGTGAAATTTGGGGCTCTAAAAAAGATTGTTCAGAGAGTCTGCTAATTTGTTAATTTCAGAGATATTCCTTGTCTACATTTTAAGAACTTAGGAAGCTTTGTAGTATCTTTGATCATTGGCTTAATATTCAGTGTTTTATACCAGTAACAAACAGGATTTAGTCCAGAAAGCAGAACCACTACGTGCTTCAAGAGGAGAGGAATTTAATACTAGAATAAGGTTTTTGTAAGATTGTTGGAAGGGCTGAAGAGGCAAGCTGTGGACGGGCTTTGAAGCCTGATTCCCAGGACATGGCAGAAGTGGCCCATTGGAGAGAAGGAGCAAGGTGAAACGGGCAGCGTCTTTTACATGTACCTTAGAAGTCAGGCGGTCATTCAGCAGCGTCCGGTTTGGTGCGGGAGAGAGCTGCGCAGGGCGTGAGCTGCTGGTGGTGCCAGGAGGGCTGCCTGCAGCTTGGCTGTCATGGTAACCAAGGAAGAAAGCATGGACATGGTCAAATGCCTGAAATTTGGGTGTTTTCCAAACTGAGAGCTAAAGTACCCCAAACTTTAAAAACTAAGAATTGTTTGAAAAAATAATTATGTTAAACGTTTGGCAAAGGGCCAAAAGCTGTAAAGTATAAAGAGCGCGTTTACGTTTTTAAAGCCCAAGGGGCAAAGGCGATGAATAGGCCATTTATGTTAGAGGGGTTAAGAGTTGAGCACATTAAAAATGTTTTCCCCAAATAATAATAGGAAGGCCCACCAAAGCATTGGTGAAGTGTTATTTTATAGCTTTTATAAAACTTGAAAGATAAGAGAGCCCAAACTGGAGCTGATAAAATTGTGGTAAAATGTTTGTATTCTGATGATGTCACTGGATATTACATCGTAGGGCCTAGAGCATGTTTTGGTAGGGCAGATCTACCTCGCAAGCTATAGAAATGTTTATTTCATTTCGCTTGCCAATTCCTCTTTCAGGAATTTATTCTAAGGAATTAACTTAAAAGAAGGAAAGATCTGTAATCATGAAATAATTCATTTTAGTGTTCTAATATCTGTTATGGGTTAGTTGTGTAAATATTTACAACAGGCAGATGACCAGGTAGGTTCTAGTATGTCAGCTCTGGAGTATAATCAGTTTAAGGAATGTAAATATAAAGCTTGCTTGAATAGAGTAATGAAAGGCGGAGCAAAGCTGTGCGCATCCTATGACTGAACCATGCCAGGGCTTTAGTTAGTGTAGAAAGGAAAAGCAGACATGGAAATAGCTCTTCTGGGATGAGGAGGTTGTAGATGAGATTTTTTTTACACTACCATTTTCCTTGGATGTTAGTGATGTTTTGATGATAAATTTCTTATCATCTCTTAAAAAAGAAAATTTATTTATTGATAGAAAAGAGAAAGATAATTTAACCAGCCCTTTCTCTCACTGAAAAAAGTAAATGTAACCAATTTTTAGAGGAAAGGGGTAAATCTTTTCAGAGTTACGAGCAAATTGGCTATCCTAAGTTTTTGAGAATCAAACTGATTGTAACTTTTGAGAGAGGAAACATTTTTTTTTTCTGTTACTGTTAATTCTGATCACAGTAGAAATATTGCTTAGGTTTTAGTTTTATCTTGAGTGCCTTAAATCATGAGCACATAACTCATTTTTAAATGATGGGATTTTAAAAATTTATTTATTAGTTACAAACATAACACATTATTGTTTAAAAAATGAGAGCACAGAAGGGTATAAAGTAAAATGTAAAATCCTTTCCCTGAAAAATGTTTATAGCTCTGTATCCTAGGATGTTACAGGTGTAAGCAGTTTTTGTGTTCATTCTTCCAGAAATGGCCCAGGCATACTATGTATTCATATACATAGGACCATGTGTACACACACAGTACTTTAATTAATGCAGCCTTAGTACAAGTTTGAAATTTTTCAAGTTTTTTTTTATAATCAAATTGGGAGGGGGATGATGTATTTAGCATGCATAAAACTGAATTGGAGTGCCACGTCCCGATAAGGCGAGTGTGGCAAGCTTCCAGGAGCTTCTTGTTTTCCTTGGTGTTTTGATTTAAGATAATTGCCATTTTCTACAACATTTCTTTTATACAGTTGCAGAATGATTCTTGATTGTTTCATTTGCCAATTTTCACCTTTTATTAGGTCATCCGTCCTGTTTAAAATTTTCCCCTGAACTAACGGTTAGAGTGAAGGCCTTGCGGTGGCAGTGCATTGAGTGTAAAACGTGCAGCTCCTGTCGAGACCAAGGCAAAAATGCAGTAAGTAGTTTTGCCTTCCATTGTGAACATTTCACTTAGAAGTAGAGTGTACAACTGGCATTTTCCTCTATGTATGTTTGATTATTTTCAGTCACTTGGCTCAGCAGAATTTACAACAGTAGCCTCTTAAAGTTCACATCGTTAGTTTAGAATACTTGCTCAGTGATGATTGAGCAAGTATTGGATAATTCTTGAACAATTTCTAGGCAGTTTTCTACCTGACGCCCCAGTTTTTTTGGCCAAACTGTGCAGCTTATGGGATCTTAGTTCCCTGACAAGGCTCGAACCTGGGTCCCCCAGCTGGGGAAGTGCAGAGTCCTCGCCCCTGGACTGCCAGGGAATTCCCAGATTTCTTGATAGTTACTAAAGCACTTTAATTGTATGTTTGCAGAGAGACTAGCTACTTTAAAGAAATACTTGTGAAATTTGAGTCTTATGGAGGTATTCATTTAGGAATGATCAGTTATATTAATTACAGTCATCTTTCTCTCTCTTTTATTAAAACAGACTAAAAAAGGTAGCTTGTATCTGGCTACTGGATGCACATTTTTTTAGAAGTAATGAAACTTTAGTTCCGTATTAAAGATGGGTGAAGCAAAACTTTTTGCTAACTCAGGCTATGCATTTACTCTACTACTGCAGACTAAGGGAACTTTTATTATTAGGTAACTCACCTCCTTTGTGGAAAGGAGCCTCTTAGGTTTCATGAAGTCGTGATCCTAACATGTTTCTGTTCCACTTGATTGAGCAGAGCTGTTCTTTCTCTGCTTTAGGATAACATGCTCTTCTGTGATTCCTGTGACCGGGGTTTTCACATGGAATGTTGTGATCCGCCACTCACTCGGATGCCAAAAGGTGAGACATACTTTCCGAAATTAAACTGGTGATAGGGGGCGGGTTAGTGAAAGCGCCTTTTAATCTGCTTTGTTAAGGTAGAAGAATAGCGTGCATCTTTCTCCTTTGGGTTGTTTGAGTGGAGAGCTGTCACCCTAAAGATGGGGACAGTCTTCTGATGTTCTTATATGGTGTGGGTTTAGTATTGGTTCCCTCTGTTTTCAGTGTTTAAGCATCCATGAGGGTGAAGGTGTCCATTTACCAATTTTTGCCAGCCCTGTAGCTAGAGGGCAAAATACTTGACTTATATAATACTTTGAAATATTTATTTCTTGAAGAAGTGAAATTCTGTTAGGTCATGTTGATTATATCACAACTCATCACCTTTGAGGGGCTTAAAGCTGTTAGTGCCTCTGGTTTATCGAAAACTTCAAAAAGTTTTATGATATTTTGCAAGCAAACAAGTGCCCAAATCAGAAGAATACAGCTTAAAAATGTTATTTTATTCTTTTGACTCTTGTTCCCTGAAAGGTATTTACTTGAGATATAGTTGCCTTTTGGTTGGACTTCCATACTATCATATACTGACAGTTTCTTCAAAAAAATCATTAGTCTTCTCTGCTTTGTCTTATCATAAATTCCGTTTTCAACTCAGGTTTTTGTGATTTGTAGATTTTTTTAAGTAAAATGCTTCTTGTGAGATACTTTATGTCTCTTTGAGGGGGTGTTTCCTGCTGATGGAAAGGGATCCAGCCCGAGTTGTAGCCAAGTTATTCCACTTCGGGATTTTACTTGAGCCTGCTGTGCCACTATTGATGGTTACCTTTTGAAGAGTCACATTTGTATGTACTGGGAGAACAAGTGTCCCCTCTTCCTACCTCTTCCATTTACTTGAAATGTGGGCAGAGGCCTTCTGAGAATCCTTCCAGATAGTACAGATTTTCTTACGACTTCATTCCTGTGTATTTAATGCCTACAAAAGAAGTTTTATGGCAGCTTACAGCAGGAAACACTTTATTTTGAAATAATTTCAGACTTACAAAAACATGGTAAAAATAGTACAGAGAGTTCTCATTGTACCCTTTACTCAGCTTTCCCTAATGTCATTCCCTCTTAGTGTATCATAACAGGGATATATTATATAGTATGTCTTATTACTGGTGGTGTTAACTTGGGTCACTTGTTTATAGTAGAGAACTTGGCAGACATCTTACAATTACTCTTTTTTTGCTTTGCAGCTCCTTTGGCATCAATTATTGCTAATTTTTACTCTGGTGTTTTTTGGCATAGTGATGATTTTTTTATTTCCATCATTCCTTCTTTGCTTACTAACTGGAGTTCTGCTGTAAGAAAGAGGAGTCTCTTTTTCACATGTATTTATTCAACTGTTTTAATCATTATGGTTCATAGATACTTACTTTATTCTGTGAATTATTGTCCATTGCTGTGATTATTCCTTTTTTCTTTGATTAACCCAGATTTGGCCATTGGGAGCTCCTTCAAGTTGGCTCCTGGGTCATTTTGACATGGCTTCATTATCTGTTGAGCACTTCTTTGTTTTCCGGCACCACAAGCTATTCTAGGTTATCTTGTATTTTCCTCGCTCCAATCCTGGACTCAACCATTTCTCTATGGAAACCTGGCATCTTTCCTTGCAGAATAGGAATTAGAAACCCCTATATGAGTGCTGGCTATAAAGTCAGCATCAGTGGACTTCAGCCATGTGTGGCCTTCAGGATATTTGTGAGTCTCGTCCAGTTGTTTGTAGGATTTTCTATATATATGTTTTCATGTTTGTTTTTCTGGGGGGCTTTTAACAGATTTTCAAATAAGAGTTCCTGACCTGAAAGAGGTTAAGAGGTCCTGGCTTAGACTATCTGAACTCCTTCAGTGGATTTATATCTGTTGGGCTTTTATGTGGAATTTTCTTTTTTCATAGGCATGTGGATATGTCAGATATGTCGACCTAGGAAAAAAGGAAGAAAACTTCTACAGAAGAAGGCAGCACAGATAAAACGGCGCTATGCTAATCCAATAGGACGTCCGAAAAGCAGGTTAAAGAAACAAAACACGGCGTAAGTTGTACTTGTGGCGAGGCGAGAGGAGAAGCGGGTAGGGCCTTCTCCGTAGTGCAGGGCTCACTGTGTGCGTCCGGGAAAGGAGACTGACTGTTCTGTAATACTAATAATGGCTGGTGCTCATTGAGCCCTTAATAGAGGGCCAAGGCACCCACTGTTCTAAGTGCTTTACGTGTATTAAGTCATTTAATTCTCCCGACAGCCCAGGGAAGTAGGAACTGTTGGCAGTGTCATTTTTCAAAGAAGGAAGCTATAGCATAGAGCAGTAACTTGCGTAGTTTATAGTAAGGGTTGAACTGAGATTAAAACCCCAGTAGACTGGCACCAAAGTCTGGCTCTTAACCGTTACCTTAAATTTTCTCTTTTACCTGAAAAACAAGGGAGAAAAAATTATGTTATTGAAGCATTTCAAAGATTCATCTCTTAATGTTATCTTAGTAGTTTGTATCATATGTACAAATTGCTGGATAGCTTCTCTTATTGGTCATAGCTAAGTCCCATTACTATGTCCTCAAGTAAAATAATGTGAATTTTTCACCTATTAGCAGAAATCAGGAATATAATTATCTCTTGTGGACTGGAAAACTGGGCTAGGTCTGGAGGCGGTGGGGCAAGATTTAGTAGCTAATTTTGTCCTTTTTTTTTAAGTATCTCTCCAGTAGTTTACCTTTGATGATATGTAAACTCCCTTTAAGCCTGTCAGCCTCTCCTAAAATTTACCCACCTTTTCTACACTTAAAACTACTTGAAGGTGATATAACTGAAGTGAATGGGCATTAGCAGTTTGAAACACATAGGACCAGTACTGTAATTCATGCTTTTAAATCATAAATCAAGCTTTAATTTTCCTATAAAAAGATCTTTTGATTCCAGGCTTGCAGAGAGTAACCCATCCTTATGTTGAGAGGTAAGAGTCTAACTCTGAGTTGGTGCAGAGATCCTAGGAAGAGCCTTCATACCGGGAAGGTCTTAGGTTTTCTGTGGTACAACTCTCATTGTGTAGATAAAGACACTATTGTTTAGAGAGAATGTGATTTGTCCAAGATGTGCAGCTAGTAAGTGGCAGAGTTATGACTCACATATGCCATCTGACTCCTGGCCTAGGATTCTTTTCATTATAAAATGCATAGGCTTCCCAGAAGTAGATGTTCTAATAATATTACTTCTTAATCACATAATATTTATTACAGTTTATGGAATATTCTTGAAAATATGGATTTAAAAAATACAGTTGTAGATATTTACTATGTGTTATGTATTAAACAGAAACCTTATAAAGATTTCTTTTTAATAGCTCCCCCTTTCCCTGTTTGATTCCTTAGGTCAAAAGGTCCCTTCAGCAAAGTTCGAACAGGCCCTGGAAGGGGTCGGAAACGTAAAATCACCCTCTCCAGCCAGTCAGCATCGTCGTCAGAAGAAGGATACTTAGAGCAAATAGATGGCCTGGACTTCTGCAGGGACGGCAGTGTCCCCTTGAAGTTCAATAAGAAAACCAAAGGGCTCATCGACGGCCTTACCAAATTCTTTACCCCTTCTCCCGATGGGCGGAAGCCTCGGGGGGAAGTGGTAGACTACTCTGAGCAATATAGAGTTAGGAAAAAGGGCAACAGAAAACCAAGCACTTCAGATTGGCCCACAGGTAAAGTCTGCTCGCTTGGAAACAAAAAGTATTCCAAAGTCTATTATTTGGAATAACACTACTTATCTGGAATAGATTTATATTTGATTTATTAAAAATCGGTCTTGGAATATGAGAATATGTTCAAGGTCATGTATTTAGGTGATACTCAGGTGATAACAATGGCAGGAATTTAGAGGCTAGAGATGAAGCTGGAGAATGGACAAGTAGGAGTTTTAGACAAATTAGATGCTTTTTTGGTGGAAGCACAAAGAATCCACCTACAGAAATGTGGGTTATAACCTTGACTTAGGGATAACTTTATATTTCATAAATTACAAAATAAATCATGTGATGAACTTCATGATGCTTGTTTTTATTCCTGGAAGGAAACTGCAAAGAGTGTGGGTAAATACACTGCTGTTAATCTGAGCATAAGTGAAAGACCAAATTATTTGGAAATATGATGAGGTCATTGATTTTTTACTTCAGATGTTGGCAGATACTTTTTTAATTTTTCATGGATTATACTTGGAGAGCCACAGCTTCAGACCACTTGCCTACGTTTCAGGCTAAGTTCCCTCATTTTCAAATTAGATAAGATCTGTGAAGGAGAGTTAAAGGTATAGCAGATAGTTCGAGTCAGAGGGGACAGTGTTGATGAGCTGGTCTCCTTGCTGTGGAATTGAGAGCACCCGGTCGTGTGAAGGAAGTAGAAAGGGCTCTGAGCAAAGTCAAAGAGTGAGAGTGGCCTCTCAGGTCACGCGCTGTGTGAGCCCGGTGGTGCCTCATGGGCTGCAGGGGACGGTCTGAACTCTGATCCCTTCCCCTGACGGTCCCACCGAGGATCGTACTCACCGCTCCGTTTCATTCCTGCTTCTATAAAGGGTGGACCGGGCCACTGCAGGAGGGAAAGATCCTCATCCTTATCAGATCCGCCCCGCTTTTATGCTCTATTGATTTTCACCTCAGTGGCAATCGACTAATTACAGTTTAGGCATTTACTTTTCCTGTCTTTATCAGCCATGTAGACTGAAGATAAGGCCCACTCTGAGTGCATTTATCTAAGAAAACATGCAGGGCGTTCTGGTTGGACTTAGGAAAGAATCTCACAAAGCAGAGGGTGGTAAAAGGCATTTCTGAATTAAGCACTTCAGTGGAGGTAGATTATTAGAAGAATCTCCTGCAAAGTGTTAGAAATTCTCTGTCAGAGCAAATGTGTCGAGTGTGTGGAGAACCACTGCTGAGTTTCAGGCCTGACTTTGGCTTTAACGGGCTCGGTCACTTTCTTTCTGAGCTGTAGTTGAGGAGGCAGCCTGAACCGTCTGATCGAGGGCGGGGAGCGCTATGCCCAGTCTGGGCCCGCGTCCGTCCGTGTCATGCACCAGGGGGCAGTGAAGGCGCGGAGCATCCAGATCAGACGTGTGTTTTTCAGTTTAGGAATATCGTTGAGAGCGAGCCCCTGTCCTTTTTCTTCTTCCACAAAATGAGTAACTGTGTGTACAGTTGATTTTTTAAAAGAACTGTCACTAACGGGTCTTTTCAGCCACACGCATTCAGAGAAGAAGCAGGACCACATTGATGTCATTTTCAGATGCAAAGGCTAATGATCTGCTTGAACCTCCAAAACTCCTCTCACTCATTTCTTTACCCGTTTGAGGAAGGTGCATCATTTAGTGAATGCTTATTTTAGTTTCTCGTACTTTCCCAGAGGGTTACCGCCTGTGATCCTCAGGCTTTGGAGTTTGTGCTTTAAACTGGCACCCAGAATGGGAGAGGAGTTGGGGAGTTGGCACTGGGCATCAGTTAAAATAGCCACTTGAAATAGACCATTTTGTTGAGATAAGAATGGGTTGGCCTTATGAAGACTGTGGAATCATTGAGAATTTTAAGAGGAGCAAAGTTTTCCTGTTTTGCTCTAAAGTGATGAAAATTACGTCTTGCTATAACAGACTTCTTCCATACTACCAAAGAATGAAAAAGCAACATTTGCGTGTTGACATGTTCAACTCATGTGAAAAGGTTTATATTCTTGTTATTTCAGAATAGACTGCATATTCCTTAGACCTTTTTCCTGTTCTACTTGTATATATATATGTATGTATATGCTGAAATACAAACTTGTTTAGCTTAAATTTAGTTATGTAATATTTTTAAAAAGCTTTAAGTCAATTCAGGGTTTTCATTATAAGGCAGATATAAGATGTACATATTCTTTATTGACTAGTATCTTTCTGGAAGTCAGCTTAGTGTTGTCTTCTTCTCTTTTATAGAAATAATATTAAGACTTTTGAAATTTATTCTAGTTCATGTGCTGAATTCATGATAACATCAATAACATGTAAGCCCTTTCTTAACGTGCAGACAATCAGGATGGCTGGGATGGCAAACAAGAAAGCGAGGACCGGCTCTTTGGGAGCCAGGAAATCATGACTGAGAAGGATATGGAATTATTTCGTGACATCCAAGAACAAGCACTGCAGGTAAAGTTGAATATTCAGATTGGACAGTCAGTTTGTTCGTGGGTAAGAAACAGAGGATTAATTATATTGTGGGTAAAGCAGTAGTAGTTTATTTATCCATCTGATCTGATGTGGTTTGTGCATGTACATTATTTGCTGGTTAAGGTGTTCTTTCCAAACCCATGGTAATTGGTTTGGTTTTGCAGATAAACACATTGCTTTAACTAGCAGTATCAAATGAGCTTGGTCTATTTTCTGTCTTATATAAAGAAGAGTTTAGGATTTGACTGGCAAACAAACAAAACCCAAACCTCTCTCAGTGATGAAACACATATTCATTAACTCAGGAAATATTTATTAAATGCTTGTGCCTTAATCCTTTGTTGACATGTAGCAAGACATAAATGTGCAGACACGGAACCTGCTTATGTGCCAGCTGCTGGAGATGCCAAAGTAAATGACAGGAGTCCTTCTTCAGCCAGGAGAGACTTGTAAACAGATAATTTCCTTAATGTGGAAGTTTAATTATAGAATACATGAGATGTGGGGAGTAGAGGAGGCAAGCCTGTACTTCTGTCTGGGGAGTCCGAGAGGATTCACTGAGGGGAAATACCACTTGAGCTGCTGGTCTTAGAAATGTAATGGAGTTAATCAGGATGACAAGGAATGGGGTCTCATTAATTAGAAAAAACGGAAGTACAAAGATTTGGAAGTATTCTTTGAAACACAGAGAACAAGTGTGTAGATGATGGCCGGAGAAAAGATAGGAAAAGTGCAGGCATGGATCATGAAGATGCTTGGATTTTGTTTATCTTTTGTCTTTTCCTCCCTTACCACCAACTCACTGTATAAGCCAAGTTGAGTTCTACCTCTTATCTTGAAATTAAGAATTTATAAGGCCAGTGCTGGGGATTCCTGTTGTGTAGGTGAAACTCTTTGGATTAAGAGACCCACTAGTGAACAGAGGATAATCACTTAACAATGTTGTGTTACTCTCTGCCATACAACAGAGGGAATCAGCCGTGTGTGTACATATATCCTCTCCCTGTTGAGCCTCCCTCCCGCCCCCATCCCACCCCTCTAGGTCATCACAGAGTGCCAAGCTGGCCTCCCTGTGTTGTTACACAGCCACTTCTCAGCAGCTGTTTATTCTGCACATGGTCGTGTATATGTCGGTGCCACTTGATCGGTTTGTCCCGGCCTCTCTTTCCCCCACTGTATCCACAAGTCTGTTCTCTACGTCTGCGCCTCCATTCCTATGCATTTTTGAAAAATAAAACCAACAGTATAAATATTCAGGAAACACTTACTCAGCATTTCACCATCTTAGGACTTAACCAGGTTTGGCTTTGAGTGGGGGATCTGGGTTCAAGCCTTGGTCTTTTACTGACTTCTACTTCAGACAACTTGCTTAACCTCTAAAGGCATATTCTTTTCCTGACAATAAGTTAAAAAAAAAAAAGTATTACAGGTACTCTAGTAGGAGTTTACATGATGTTTAGTGGGAATTCAAAGGAGAGAGTAGTTTCTTCACTTTTTTTTTTCTTTCTAATTTACTTTTTTATTGAAGGGTAATTGCTTTGCAGAATTTTGTTGTTTTCTGTCAAACCTCAACATAAATCAGCCATAGGTATACATACATCCCCTCCCTTTTGAACCTCCCTCCCATCTCCCACCCCGTTCCACCCCTCTAGGTTGATACAGAATCCCTGTTTGAGTTTCCTGAGCTACAGAGAAAATTCCCATTGGCTATTTAACATATGGTAATGTGAGTTTCCATGTTACTCTTTCCATACATCTCACCCTCTCCTCCCCTCTCCCTGTGTCCATAAGACTATTCTCTATGTCTGTTTCTCCGTTGTTGCCCTGTAAACAAATTCTTCAGTACCATTATTCTAGAATCTGTATATATGTATTAGAATACAATATTTATCTTTCTCTTTCTGACTCACTTCACTCTCTTTAATAGGTTCTAGGTTCATCCACCTCATCAGAACTGTGGTTCATATGTGTTCCTTTTTATGGCTGAGTAATATTCCATTGTGTATATGTACCACAACTTCTTTATCCATTCATCTGTCGATGGACAACTAGGTTGCTTCCATGTTCTAGCTATTGTAAATAGTGCTTCAGTGAAAAATGAACATGTGTCTTTTTCAATTTTGGTTTCCTCATGGTATATGCCTAGGAGTGGGATTGTTGGGTCATATGGTGCTTTTATTCCTAGTTTTTTAAGGACTCTCCATACCATCTTCCATAGTGGTTGTATCAATTTACATTCCCACCAACAGTGCAAGAGTGTTCCCTTTTCTTCACACCCTCTCCAGCATTTATTGTTTGTAGACTTTTTGATGATGGCCATTCTGACTGGTGTGAGGTGATATCTCATTGTAGTTTTGATTTGCATTTCTCTTAATAATGAGCAAAAACAACACCCAGTTGTGGATGTGACTGGTGATAGAAGCAAGGTCTGATGCTGTAAAGAGCAATACTGCATAGGAACCTGGAATGTTAGGTCCATGAATCAAGGCAAATTGAAAGTGGTCAGACAGGAGATGGCAAGAGTGAACGTCGACGTTCTGGGAATGAGCGAACTAAAATGGACTGGAATGGGTGAATTTAACTCAGATGACCACCATATCTACTACTGTGGGCAGGAATCCCTTAGAAGAAATGGAGTAGCCATCATGGTCAACAAAAGAGTCCAAAATGTAGTACTTGGATGCAATCTCAAAAACGACAGAATGATCTCTGTTCGTTTCCAAGGCAAACCATTCATTATCACGGTAATCCAGGCCTATGCCCCAACCAGTAACACTGAAGAAGCTGAAGTTGAACGGTTCTATGAAGACCTACAAGACCTTCTAGAACTAACACCCAAAAAAGATGTCCTTTTCATTATAGGGGACTGGAATGCAAAAGTAGGAAGTCAAGAAACACCTGGAGTAACAGGCAAATTTGGCCTTGGAGTACAGAACAAAGCAGGGCAAAGGCTAATAGAGTTTTGCCAAGAGAATGCATTGGTCATAGCATACACCCTCTTCCAACAACACAAGAGAAGACTCTACACATGGACATCACCAGATGGTCAACACCGAAATCAGATTGATTATATTCTTTGCAGCCAAAGATGGAGAAGCTCTATACAGTCAGCAAAAACAAGACCGGGAGCAGACTGTGGCTCAGATCATGAACTCCTTATTGCCAAATTCAGACTTAAATAGAAGAAAGTAGGGTAAACCACTAGATCATTAGGGTATGACCTAAATCAAATCCCTTACGATTATACAGTGGAAGTGAGAAATAGATGTAAGGGACTAGATCTGATAGAGTGCCTGATGAACTATGGACGGAGGTTCGTGACATTGTACAGGAGACGGGTCAAGACCATCCCCGTGGAAGAGAAATGCAAAAAAGCAAAATGGCTGTCTGAGGAGGCCTTAGAAATAGCTGTGAAAAGAAGAGAAGTGAAAAGCAAAGGAGAAAAAGAAAGATATTCCCATTTGAATGCAGAGTTCCAAAGAATAGCAAGGAGAGATAAGAACGCCTTCCTCAGCGATCAGTGCAGAGAAATAGAGGAAAACAACAGAATGGGAAAGACTAGACATCTCTTCAAGAAAATTAAATATACCATGGGAACATTTCATGCAACAATGGGCTCGATAAAAGACAGAAATGGTATGGACCTAATAGAAGCAGAAGATATTAAGAAAAGGTGGCAAGAATACACAGAAGAACTGTACAAAAAAGATCTTCACGACCCAGATAATCACGATGGTGTGATCACTCACCTAAAGCCAGACATCCTGGAATGTGAAGTCAAGTGGTCCTTAGAAAGCATCACTGCGAACAAAGCTAGTGGAGGTGATGGAATTCCAATTGAGCTATTTCAAATCCTGAAAGATGACACTGTGAAAGTGCTGCACTCATTATGCCAGCAAATTTGGAGAAGTCAGCAGTGACCACAGGACTGGAAAAGGTCAGTTTTCATCCCAGTCCCAAAGAAAGGCAATGCCAAAGAATGCTCAAACTACCGCACAATTGTACTCATCTCACAAGCTAGTAAAGTAATGCTCAAAATTCTCCAAGCCAGGCTTCAGCAATACCTGAACCGTGAGCTTCCAGATGTTCAAGCTGGTTTTAGAAAAGGCAGAGAAACCAGAGATCAAATTGCCAACATCCGCTGGATCATCGAAAAAGCAAGCAAGTTCCAGAAAAACATCGACTTATGCTTTATTGACTATGCCAAAGCCTTTGACTGTGTGGATCACAATAAACTGTGGAAAATTCTGAAAGAGATGGGCATACCATCCCACCTGACCTGCCTCTTGAGAAACCTGTGTGCAGGTCAGGAAGCAACAGTTAGAACTGGACATAGAACAACAGACTGGTTTCAAATAGGAAAAGGAGTACGTCAAGGCTGTATATTGTCACCCTGCTTATTTAACTTATATGCAGAGTACATCATGAGAAACGCTGGGCTGGAGGAAGCGCAAGCTGGAATCAAGATTGCTGGGAGAAATATCAATAACCTCAGATATGCAGATGACACCACCCTTATGGCAGAGAGTGAAGAAGAACTAAAAAGCCTATTGATAAAAGTGAGAGAGGAGAGTGAAAAAGTTGGCTTAAAGATCAACATTCAGAAAACCAAGATCATGGCATCTGGTCCCATCACTTCATGGCAGATAGATGGGGAAACAGTGGAAACAGTGTCAGACTTGTTTGTTTTGGGGCTCCAAAATCACTGCCGATGGTGATTGCAGCCATGAAATGAAAAGACGCTTACTCCTTGGAAGGAAAGTTATGACCAACCTATGACCCAATGTCTCTTAAAAAGCAGAGACATTACTTTGCCAACAAAGGTCCGTCTAGTCAAGGCTATGGTTTTTCCAGTAGTCATGTATGGTTGTGAGAGTTGGATGGTGAAGAAAGCTGAGCACCGAAGAATTGATGCTTTTGAACTGTGGTGTTGGAGAAGACTCTTGAGAGTCCCTTGCGCTACAAGGAGATCCAACCAGTCCATCCTAAAGGAAATCAGTCCTGGGTGTTCATTGGAAGGACTGATGTTGAAGCTGAAACTCCAATCCTTTGGCCACCTCATGTGAAGAGTTGACTCATTGGAAAAGACCCTAATGCTGGGAAGGATTGAGGGCAGGAGGAGAAGGGGATGACGGAGGATGAGATGGCTGGATGGCTTCACTGACTTGATGGACGTGAGTTTGGGTCAACTCTGGGAGTTCGTGATGGACAGGGAGGCCTGGCGTGCTGCGATTCATGGGGTCACAAAGAGTCGGACACGACTGAGCGACTGAACTGAATAATGAGCGATGTTGAGCATCTTTTCATATGTTTGTTAGCCATCTGTATGTCTTCTTTGGAGAAATGTCTGTTTAGGTCTTTTTCCCACTTTTTGTTTGGGTTGTTTGTTTTTCTGACATTGAGTTGTATGAGCTGGTTGTATATTTTGGAAACTAATCCTTTGTCAGTTGTTTCATTTACTTTTATTTTCTCCCATTCTGAGGGTTGTCTTTTCACCTTCCTTATAGTTTCCTTTGCTGTGCAAAAGCCTTTAAGTTTAATTGGGTCCCACTTGCCCACACTGTTTACTTTTGTTTTTATTTCTGTTACTCTAGGAGGTGAGTCATAGTGGATCTTGCTTTGATTTATGTCATCAAGTGTTCTGCCTATATTTTCCTCTAAGAGTTTTACAGTTTTTGATCTTACATAGTTCTTTAATCCATTTTGAGTTGATCTTTGTTTATGGTGTTAGGAAGTGTTCTAATTTCATTCTTTTACATGTAGCTGTCCTGTTTTCCCAGCACCATTTATTGAAGAGGCTGTCTTTGCCCCATTGTATATTCCTGCCTCCTTTGTCAAAAATAAGGTACCCATAGGTGCATAGGTTGATTTCTGGGCTTTCTATCTTGTTCCATTGGTCTATATTTCTGTTTTTCTGCCAATATCATACTGTCTTGATGACTGCACTTTTGTAGTATAACCTGAAGTCAGGAAGGTTGATTGCTCCAGCTCCATTCTTCTTTCTCAAGACTGCTTTGGCTATTTGGGGTCTTGTGTGTTTCCATATGAATTGTGAAATTTTTTGTTCTGTGAAAAATGCCATTGGTAATTTGATAGGGATTGCATTGACTCTGTAGATTGCATTTGGTAGTGTAGTCATCTTCACAATACTGACTCTTCCTACCCAGGAACATGGACTATCTCTCCATCTGTTTATGTCATCTTTGATTTCTTTCATTAGTGACTTATAATTTTCTGTGTACAGTTCTTTAGTCTCCTTAGGTAAGTTTGCTCCTAGATATTTAATTCTTTCTGTTGCAATGGTGAATGGGATTGATTCCTTAATTTCTCTTTCTGATTTTTCATTGTTAGTGTATAGAAATGCAAGTGATTTCTGTGTATTGATTTTGTATTCTGCAACTTTGCTAAATTCACTGATCAGCTCTAACAATTTTCTGATACCGTCTTTAGGATTTTCTATGTACCGTATCATGTCATCTGCAAACAGTGAGAGCTTTACCTCTTCTTTTCCAATCTGGATTCCTTGTATTTCTTTTTCTTCTCTGGTTGCTGTAAGTAAGACTTCCAGAACTATGTTGAATAATAGTGGTGAAAGTGGACACCGTTGTCTTGTTCTGGATCTTCTGGGGAATGCTTTCCATTTTTCCTGGAGAAGGAAATGGCAACCCACTCCAGTACTCTTGCCTGGAAAATCCCATGGATGAGGAGCATGGTAGGCTACAGTCCAGGGGGTCGCAAAGAGTCGGACATGACTGAGCGACTTCACTTCAGTTCTTCCATTTTTCACCATTGAGAATAATGTTTGCTGTAGGCTTATCACTATGGCCTTTACTGTGTTGAGGCAGGTTCCTTCTGTGCCCATTTTTTGAAGAGTTTTAATCACAAATGGGTATTGAATTTTGTCAAAGGCTTTTTCTGCATCTATTGAGATTATCATATGGTTTTCATCTTTCAATTTGTTAATACGGTGTATCACATTGATTGATTTGCGTATATTGAAGAATCCTTGCATTCCTGGAATAAACCCAACTTGATCATGGTGTATGAGCTTTTTGATGTGTTGCTGAATTCTGTTTGCTAAAATTTTGTTGAGGATTTTTGTGTCTATGTTCATCGATGATATTGGCCTATAGTTTTCTTTTTCTGTGTTATCTTTGTCTGGTTTTGATATCAGGGTGATGGTGGCCTTGTAGAATGAGTTTGGAAGTGTTCCTTCCTCTGCAATTTTTTTGAAAGAATTTTAGAAGGATAGGCATTAGCTCCTCTCTAAACGTTTGATAGAGGTCTCCTGTGAAGCCATCTGGTCCTGGGCTTTTGTTTTTTGGGAGATTTTTGATCGCAGCTTCAGTTTCAGTGCTTGTAATTGGGTTGTTCATAATTTCTATTTCTTCCTGGTTCAGTCTTGGAAGATTGAACTTTTCTAAGAATCTGTCCATTTCTTCCAGGTTATCCATTTTATTGCCATAGAGTTGTTCATAATAATCTCTTATAATCCTTTGTATTTCTGCATTGTCTGTTGTAACCTCTCCTTTTTCATTTCTAATTTTGTTGATTTGATTCTTCTCTCTTTTTTTCTTGATGAGTCTGGCTAAAGGTTTGTCAATTTTGTTTATCTTCTCAAAGAACTAACTTTTAGTTTTATTAATCTTTACTCTTGTTTCTTTCATTTCTTTTCCATTTATTTCTGCTCTGATCTTTATGATTTCTTTCCTTCTACTAATTTTGGGGGGTTTTATGTTCTTTTTCCAGTTGTTTTAGGTGTAAAGTTAGGTTGTCTATTCGATCTTTTTCTTGTTTCTTGAGTAGGATTGTATTGCTATAAGCTTCCCTCTTAGAACTGCTTTTGCCGCATCCCATAGGTTTTGAGTTGTGGTGTTTTCACTGTCCTTTGTTTCTAGAAATTTTTTGATTTCCCTTTTGATTTCTTCAGTAACCTGTTGGTCATTTAGAAACGTGTTGTTTAATCTCGATATGTTTGTGTTTCTTACAGTTTTTTTCTTGTAATTGATATCTAGTCTCATAGTATTGTGGTCGGAGAAGATGCTTGATAGATTTCAATTTTCTTAAATTTACTGAGGTTTTATTTGTGACCCAAGATGTCGTCTATCCTAGAGAATGTTTTATGTGCCCTTGAGAAGAAGGTGTACTGTTCTGCATTTGGATGGAATGCCCTGAAGATATCAATGAGATCCATCTCATCTAATGTATCATTTAAGACTTGTGTTTCCTAATTAATTTTCTGTTTTGATGATCTGTCCATCGGTGTGAGTGGGGTGTTAAAGTCTCCTGCTATTATTGTGTTACTGTCAGTTTCTCCTTTTATGTCTGTTTGTGTTTGTCTTATGTATTGAGATGCTCCTATGTTGGATGCATAGATATTTACAATTATTATGTCTTCCTCTTGGATTGATCCCTTAATCATTATGTAGTGTCCTTCTTTATCTCTTGTAATCCTTAAGGTCTGTTTTTTCTGATGTGAGGATTGCTACTCCAGCTTTCTTTTGCTTCCCATGTGCATGGAATATATTTTTCCATCCTCTCACTTTCAGTCTGTATGTGTCTTGAGGTCTGAAGTGGGTTTCTTGTAGACAGCATATATATGGGTCTTGGTTTTGTATCTATTCAGCCAGTCTATGTCTTTTGGTTGGTGCATTTAATCCATTTACATTTAAAGTAGTTATTGATATATATGTTCCTATTACCATTTTCTTAATTGTTTGGGGTTGATTTTGTAGACCTTTTTTCTTCTCATATTTCTTGACTATATATTGTTGTAAGGTTTGTTTGGTGGTACTGAATTGTCTTTAACTTTTGCTTGTCTGAAAAGCTTTTTATTTCTCCATCAATTTTGAATGAGATCCTTGCCAGGTACAGTAATCGTGGTTGTACTTTCAGTACTTGCTGGGTTCAGTAATCTTTCAGTACTTTAAATATATCCTGCCATTCCCTTCTGGCCTGCAGAGTTTCTGCTGAAAGATCAGCTGTTAAGCGTATGGGGTTTCCCTTGTATGTTACTTGTTGCTTCTCCCTTGCTGCTTTTAATATTCTTTCTGTGTTTAGTCTTTGCTAGTTTGATTAGTATGTGTCTTGCCATGTTTCTCCTTGGGTTTATCCTGTATGGGACTCTGTGCCTCTTAGACTTGATTGACTATTTCTTTTTCCATGTTGGGAAAATTTTCAAGTATAATCTCTTCAAAAATTTTGTCATACTCTTTTTCTCTTCTTCTTCTGGGACCCCTGTAATTCAAATGTTGGTGCATTTGATATTGTCCCAGAGATCTCTGAGACTGTCCTCAGTTCTTTTCATTCTTTTTACTTTATTCTGCTCTTCAGAAGTTATTTCCACCATTTTATCTTCCAGGTCACTGATTCGTTCTTCTGCTTCAGATATTCTGCTATGATTCCTTCTAGAGTAGTTTTAATTTCAGTAATTGTGTTGTTTGTCTCTGTATGTTTATTCTTTAATTCTTACAGGTCTTTGTTAATTGATTCTTAAATTTTCTCCATTTTGCTTTCAAGGTTTTTGATCATCTTTACTATCATTACTCTAAATTCTTTTTCAGGTAGTTTGCCTATTTCCTCTTCATTTATTTGGACTTCTGTGTTCTAGTTTGTTCCTTCATTTGTATATTATTTCTCTGCCTTTTCATTATTTTTTTTAACTTACTGTGTTTGGGGTCTCCTTTTCCCAGGCTTTGAGGTTGAATTTTTTCTTCCTTTTGGTTTCTGCCCTCCTTAGGTTGATCTAGTGGTTTGTGAAAGCTTCATATAGGGTGAGATTTTTGCTGAGTTTTTGTCCATGAAATTCTCCGGGCAAGAATACTGGAGTGGGTTGCCATTCCCTTTTCCAGGGAATCTTCCTGACCCAGGGATCAAACTTGGGTCTCCTGCATTGCAGACAGATTCTTTACCGTCTGAGCTACCAGGGAATCCCAATATATTTTTTAATTATTCTATTTAATATGACTATTCATATGCTTTGCTGAAGAAGTATCAAGGTATCTGATTATGGAGTGTTGTCCCAAACCCTGCTGAGGCTGTTGATTTAAGATACATAAATGTACTGTAATACTTTTCTAACGAGAAAAGTTCACAATTCCAAAGCACAGTCTATTCCAAGCGTTTTGGATAAGAGGCTGTGGATGTGTACTTTGGAAAGCTAAGTTGTAGTTCAGAAAACTTACAGACTTTTGGAATTCAGAAGTTAATTAGCTGAGGGCTCCCCACGCATTCTGTCTCACCTTGTGCCCGGCTGGTTCTTCTCTGTCTGTGCTTCCCTCTTGCTGTTCCTGTGCTGTCCTTCTCTGCCCCTGACCTCTCTGAGCCTTGTTTCCCACCCCCACGCCCCTCCCCATCTGTCAGGTGGGCATGTGTTTCCTGCTCTGAGGACTGGATTGTGGGGAAGGAAGGAGATGACAGTGCGTGATGCAGGGTCTGCACAGGAGGTAACCCACACATGCTGAGGCTCTTTCTTCCAAGTTCATGCTCTCTCCACTTCGCAGCATGTGACCTCATTCTTACACGTCTCTTTCATCAGGTAACTTTTAATCCTTAAGGAATGGAATTGTTTTTTATTGAAGTTTTCATAGGAAGTGTTCCAGTGTCAGAAAGACATATCTTCTCCCACCATTGCACATTCTCGTGCTGATACTAAGGGGAATCCTACCTTCCACTCCCACCTCAAAATGTCATTCCCAGAGGGAATGGAAAAGAACCATCTGATGGGAGAGAGGGCAAGGCTGTGTCAACTTCAATTGTAATTTTCCTTTTGTACCAGATCTAGACTGAGGGTCTCTGTATGCAAGAGTGGTCTCTCTATTGGATGGAAGTGGAGTTTTTTGCAGAAAAGTAACAATCTTTTCTCCAGAGTTGCTGGTTATAAAAGTCTCATTATCTAGAATATGCATGTTTAAAGTTCCCTGTTTTGATGTAGCCCAATTACTAGTGCATTCAGTGCCCCCTCCCTTATTTTCTTAGATTAGAAAGTCCATTCTGGCCCAGAATGTATGTTTTGGTTTAGCCATATGGGCATATTCAGATGAGAAGGCAGGCACAGAGTGGCAGCACCTGAGTTAAAAGCTTAAAAAAAAAATTACGTGCTCTTGATTTGTTAAAGACCTGCTACTTGGAAAGTTGCATGTTCAGTGACATTTTGACTGAAATTTAAACATGAAGTCAAAGATAACCTTGTAATTCAGACTTGGCAGTTTGATTTTGGCAAGGACCGGGTTAATGGGTGGTTGGACGCACCTGCTCCTTCCTGACCGCGCAGCCTTCGTTACTTCTGCACACAAGGGAGCTGGGGGGTGGCCGGGCGCGCTTCCTAGTGCAGGAGGGCGAGGGCCCTGAAGGCAGGGAGGTGTGCCGTGCCTCCCGCCTTCCGCGGACCCTCTTAGTGGCAGCGATGTGCAAACAGTTGTACTGGAGCTGGGTGTCCACCTTCACGTCAGGCATCCGCCTGGAGGAGCGCCAGGCCGTGGACGGGAAGGCTCTCCAGCAGCAGGGGATGTCGCAGCAGGTGTGTGGTCTCACCCTGTGTGCATCCTCTGTGATCCTTGGCTCGGGAGGTTAGATTTGGTTTCTGACTGGTTATTCTGATATTTTCCATATTACTGTCCTTGTTATTTGGAACTATGAAGATAGGCTAAAAGATGCTACTTTATGAATTACAGTACATGATTCTGGAATGTAGTTTAAAGAACAATGTGTTTAAAACCTTTTGCAGAGCTCTGTTTGGGTTTTGAGAAATGGAAAAACAATCTTACTCTAACCCCATCTTGTGTTTTTCCTTTTGATTTTTGCTCTTGAAAGAGCCTCAGTGCTCCTTGGTGTCATAACACAGTTTATCCAACTGATAGATGTTTGTCTTTTGTTTTGAGGTGTCTTAAGGAGGAGGTAAGGTTTCACCTGGCTATGTTCCAACATGAAACCTGAAATAAGTCCCTTGGCCTTTTATAAAAGGGAATGGTTAGTAAGACCAGAGAGAGTTCTCAGATGAGTTATGGTGAAGAGGCTTTTTCCTTAAATAAATTTATATAAAGAATATAAATTTGATATTATATCTTTTAGATTTGTTAGAAGTGGTGTGTGTGTGTGTGTGTGTGTGTGTGATGAGCTCCAGCAAGGGACTTTTAGTAAAAGCATAAAGGGAAAGGATTATTTTGGTTGTTCTTTTTAAGAGTTATTAATACTTGTGTTTGATTAGGCTGAATTCTAGCTCCATTTTTAAAAACGTTAATTCATGTTTATAGAATATCCATGATAATTGCACATGGTTATGTATTATATGTTATATATACAACACACACGAGGATATACCTTCTTTTATTGCTCTTCACTTTATCGTGCTTCATAGATAATAATGTTTTTTACGGATTGAAATTTGTGGCAACTCAGAGTTGAGCAAGTATATCAGCACCATTTTTCTAAGAACATTTATTTGTTCATTTCATGTCTCTGTATCACATTTTGGTAATTTTTGAAATGTTTCAAACTTTTCATTATTATTGTATTTGTTCTGGTGATCTGTTATGGGACTTGCTGAAGGCTCAAATAATGGTTGGCATTTTCCAGCAATAAAATATTTTTTAATTAAGGCGTGTCTGTTTTTTTTTAAGACATAATGCTATTGCATACTTAATAGACCAGAGTGTAAACATAATTTTCATATGTACTGGGAGACCAAAAATTTGTGTGATGTGCTTTATTGTGATTCTTTGTTCCTGTGATCTGGAGCTGAATCCACAGTATCTCTGAGATATGCCTATATGCGTATACAAATCTTGTTACGTTGGGCGCAGGGCGAATCAAATTCCCCTGTGAAAAGCTGCTAGGAGGGAAATTTTAGGAGAAGTGTAAAACGAACTGAAGACTCGTGCTTGTTTTGGTATATTCTCTTCATATTGTCCTTAGTATCTGCTTTTGCAGATGGGAGGGTGATTCCTCTCTGTGCACACTCCCATGCTGAGTAGGTTGTTGCTGTTGCTGTCAGTTAGGGTGCTGTATGTGTGATCTCAGCCTCCCCACCCCTGACTCTGAATCCCCACATGCCCGGGATGTCTCTTTAATTACTGAGTCATTAAGAAAGGAGTTTAGTTGAGGATATTCACAGTATTATTAAATATGGAAACTGCAGTGTCACCAACTGCATTTGGTTCTAGGAGATTTATTAGCATATTTAGTTTTCATTTGGATGCTTCTTTTAAAGAATAAGACAGTTTATTTCAAAACTTGTTAGCTTGTTCCTGGCTTTTCTAATTCTGTGGAATCCTGAGAACATGGCACTTCGATTCAGACAGGGTTTTTTGTTTTGTTTGTTACCTATCTTAGTGTTTTTAATGTAGCTAACTTATACAATCAATATATTTTCTCACTGCCCTCTTAGTGTTTTTAATGTAGCTAACTTACGTAATCAGTGTATTTTCTCACTGCACAGAAAGTTGGAGTGACTGGTCCTCCTGATCCACAAGTCCGCTGTCCCTCTGTTATTGAGTTTGGGAAATATGAAATTCATACCTGGTACTCCTCTCCATATCCTCAAGAATACTCAAGGTATGTTTTGAGAGGCCGTTTACCTTTTGTTTTTAGATTCCTAGAACTCCAGCACTAGAAGGGATCTTGGAGACATTGTAGTCCAATTCATCTCTACATTGGAGAAAACTGGTAGGTTTAATAAGTGTCCATAATAGCAGCATACTTTGGCAGCCACTTAGTTAGCTTTACAATAGATTTTCTTTTCTGTAACCTATCCAAAAACTATTACTTAAGATCAGAAACCTGACACGTGGTCAGAATGAAAGGGGAACATTTTTTCTTTATGAGAAATTGACCTTCATATCTCACACCAAAAACTTTTTTTAAAGAGAAATTCTTATTTTTAACTATAAATAAAGTTTCACTGAGTAGCTTTTTATTTAAGTTTTTATAATTTAACAAACTTAGTAAATTATTTGTTTTCCCAGGAATGATTAGCCAAATGGTATAAAATTATATATAAATGGCTTGGGTTTCTAGATATAAAAATGAGTCAGTCACCAGCTTTTTGGGGTAAGGCAGTGAGCTTAGTGAAGCCAGATTCGTTTCCTGACTCAACTCTGACATTTATAAGCTATGTAACCTTAGAAATTACCCAGCTACTTGGTACTTCAGTGTCCTCATCTGTAAAACGGATAATGATAGTTCTGACCTAAGGAGGTCTGTTGGGAACATTAAAAGAGTAGAATCATGTAAATCACTTAGAAATGGTGAGCGCTCAGTGATGCCATGTATTTATTTCTTTTAGGGTTGAGATTAAAAGAGTTGAAAAATAAGATTTGGTCAAAAAATTAAACACTGGCTTAGCATTCGAAGTACAGCAGTCATTAGTTCTTTAATCTGATTTACAAATCTAAGCGAATTAGGAAAGTAGGAGTGAGACCCAGACCTCAGTGACAGAGAGAGATAGGGAAAAAGCAAAACCCCAGGAAACTAACATACAAGCTTATGAAACACAGCAGCTGAGAGCCATTTATTGTAGGATCAGTTACCTCCAAACTCTGTTAGACCTTTAAGGCAGCATTCTGTTTATTTCACAGAAGAATAACAATCTGAATTTGTTAAAAACGTTAAATTATGTATTATGTATATATGTTAAAAGAGGGAAGGAAATTCCTCAGCTACCTACAGAACACAGGTATTCAATGCGATGTCTTCCTCAGGAGTTACGGATAGCCAGGATATTGTATAATCAAGAACAGCAGAGTTGAAGAATTAATTTCATCATTAGGTTTAAAATAAATTACCACCATTTTTAAGTGAGTTCTCTGCCAGCTGTGCAGATCACAAGAGCGTTCCACCTCGTGCAGAAAGCTTGTTCAGCGTGTGTCTCCTGTTCAGCGGTTGTCGTGCAGAGAGTGGAACCACAGGCACCTTGTCTCTTCCTCTCAAGGGCAGGAGGAGGAGAGGAACTCATTTAGTCAGGAGGGGAGACAGACAGAAGATGAGAATGAGGCTGTCAATTTTAAGATACTAAGTCTGATTAAAAATGTTACATTTTGCTCTGATGAGTTTGTCCCTAGAATTTGACTTCTTAATCAAGTTTGAGGGAGTTAATTACCAGTGAAAGAATGAACAAACGTTGCCAGCAGAAAAATAAATAACCTAAGAAGTATAATAAGAATTGTAACAGAAAGCAGCAGTAGTAGAAGAACTGTAAGATTCATCTGAGTAGAATTTTAGACATTTTCTGTACTTTTCATTATTCACCACTGTGAAGGGTTCCCTGAAAATAGCAGAAAATATTGTGTAAGTTTTTTAAGTAATAAGTTTTTTAGTAATTATTATTTTTTCTATCTATATATTCATAATTTCCTTAATTACATTTTCAGAAAACCACATTTTATTGAGTTTAGACTTGTTTCACTTCTGAGTTCTTTAAACTTGATTTGACTATAATGTTTAGAGATCACATGTTTTCTAAATAATAAACCTATATTTTTACTTTGTTAATGACTATTATTCTCTGCTAAATTACTTCTAAATTATTTTCTTATTAATAAAAGTTCTAAACACTTTTAAAAATTTCCGAATCCTAAAGCATGCAAAGTAGGACAGTTGGAGCAAAAACGAAGAAAAGATGGTAAGAGGAAAAATTATTTGGGAAGTGGGATTACCTATTACCTCCTATAATATTCAGGTATTTGTGTGTGTGGTATACGTTAAGTAGTCTTGCATCCATGAGTTTTAAAAAACAAAATGAAACAACAGCAATGAAGCAGCTTCATTTGGAGCAGTATGATTAAGTCTCAGACGTTGAAGAATATAAACCAGAGGTTTTAACCTGAGGTTTCCCCCGCAGGGTGATGTGATGCACACACATGGCAGATGGGTCCATGGAGGGCCCTGCTCTGTCTTTAAAAACGTGACATAAATAGGCTAAAGGCAAGAGGAACTGTGATCATGGAATATTCTCTACTCCTGAGCTGTTTAGAGCCTTAGCTTCTTAATAACCTCTTTGCTACAAGTTTGTATTAAGATAAAATCCTAAAAAGGCAGATTCTCACATATTTGAGTAGTTTGGGAACCTTGTTCTACCTTTTGATCCTGTTCCTGACTTGACTTGATGCTTAGATTATGTACAACCCCAGTTACTAAGGAATAGCATCCTCAAAGTCTTTGAATGACTGTTAAATGATGAAATAAAGTGGATGAAAGGAGAATAAAAGTATTCATAGTATTAATCATAAATAATAGCCATAGTTACCATTCACTGAGCTTACTCAGTGACTAAACATCTCTGGAATAATTCTGTGAGGTGGATATTGCTATCTTTGTTTTTACAGACCAGGGCCCAGCAAACATATTCAAGACCATACAGTTTATAAGTGGGAGAACCAGGATTTAATCCCACTTTTCTCTTACCATATAGCTATAACTTTTAACCACTGTACATGACTACTCCATATAGCATTGATATCTAGATTGATCTCAGATGGCTTGTACCATAATCTTTGACTTAAGGAGTATTTGCTGTAATTTCTATTGTGTTAGAATTTTACTATTGACCTATTATAAAAGCCACACTAACTGCTGCTATCTTGGGCAATGTTCTAAAGCCACAATAGGAAGAATATTTGCATTATCCTAGAAGTAAGGGAACCAATACAGCTGCAGCCCAATCCTGACTTCAGAGATTGTGGTATCCATGTAGTGGGTGACTTTAAATGTCAGGTGTGGGGCTGCACCCCCATGACGCAGCTAGTCAGAGTGACCATACACCTCCTCGATAGTCCGGGCCTAGGTGCGGTCAGGGAGAAGATGGCAGAAAGCAGCACTCAGCAGTGTTCTTTAGGTTGCGGAGCGCTCCTGATTTCAATAACTGCACTTCATTTCATGTGATCTGATGTTTTTCCTGTTTGATATATTTTTTTCAATGAGCGAACTGCAACCATTTGTACTATTATTAGAAGAAATATTTGATCTTTTCTAGAGTTTTATTGAATGATTCCCATAAGACTAACCGTGTCATCCCAGTAGGCTTAGTTTTAATAAAGTCAGAGGCTTTTAAAATACAAAGGATCATAAGAGACTATGACAAACAGCTGTATGTCTATCAAATGGACAACCCAGAAGAAATGGAGAAGTTCCTAGAAATGAACAATCTTCCAAGGCTGAAGCAGGAAGAAATAGAAGATGTGAAAAGACCAATTACCAGTAATGAAATGGAATCAGTAATAGAACAACTATCAGCAAACAAAGCTTCAAGACCAGATGACTTTATAGGTGAATTCTACCAAACATTTAGTGAAGCGGTAGCACCTGTCTTTTCTCAAACTGTTCCAAAAAATTGCAGCGGAAATAGTGCTCCCGAACTCATTCTGTGAGGCAAGCATCTCTTTGATACCAAAACAAGATAAAGATACCACAAGAAAAGAAAATTATAGGCCAGTGTCACTGATGAACATAGATACAAAAATCCTTAACAAAATGCTAGAAAACCAAATGCAATAATGTATTAAAATGATCATAAGCAATGGTTGTAAATAATAATCAGGTGAGATTTATCACAGGGATTCAAAGATTCTTCAGTATCTGCAAATCAGTCAGTGTGATACAACACACTGAAGAACAGAATTAACAAGTTGAAGGATAAAAACAGTGTGACCATCTCAGTAGATGCAGGAAACGCTTTTGACAAAATTCAGCATTTATCTATGATAAAAACTCCCCAGAAAGTGAGCATAGAGAGAACACACATAATAAAAGCACATATGATAAGCCCACAGCTAATTGCATACTCAGTTGTGGAAAGCCGAAAGAGTTTCTTCTCAGGTCAGGAACAAGACCACTTCTATTCAACATAGGTTGGAAGTCCTAGCTACCGCAGTCAGACAAAAAAAGAGAAAGAATCCAGATTGGAAAGGAAAAAGTGAAATTGTCACTGTTTGCAGATAATATGACACTATACATAGAAAAGTCCTAAAGAAGCCACAAAAAACATTTGGAGCTCACTGATGAATTTGGTAAAGTTGGCAGTATACAAAATTAATATACAGAAATCTGTTGCATTTCTATACACCGACAGTGAACTATCAGAAAGTAAGGAAATAGTCTCATTTACCATTGCATCAAAAAGAATAAAATACCTGGGAATAAACCTGCCTAAGGAAGTAAAAGATCTGTACTCAGAAAACTGTAAGACATTGATGAAAGAAATTGATGATGACATAGACAAACAGAAAGATATATTATGTTTATAGATTAGAAAACTTATTGTTAAAAACGACAGTGCCATGCAAAGCAATCTACTCATTCAGTGCAATTCCTGTCAGATTACTCAGGGCATTTTTCATAGAACTAAAACAAAAATTTTAAAATTTGTATAGAAACGCAAAAGACCCCGAATGGCCAAAGAAATCTTGAGAAAGTAAAACAGAGCTGGAGGGTTGACTTCAGACTATATTACAAAGCTACAGTGATCAAACCAGTATGGTCCTGGCACAAACGCACACACAGAGATCAATGAAACAGAATAGAGAGCCCAGAAATAAACCCACCACTTACGGTCAGTCTGTGATGGAGAAAGCAAGCATGTGCAGTGGGGAAAAGTCAGATTCTTCAGTACATAGTATTGGGACGATTGGACAGTTACAGGTGACAGAATGAAACTAGACAGTTTTCTTAAATCATGTCAAACTCAGAATGGTTTAAAGTCCTAAAGATAAGATGTGAAACCATAAAATTCCTAAAAGAAAATACAGTTGGAACACTCTTGGATATAAATTGTAGCAGTTTTTTTTTTAATCTGTCTCCTAAAGCAAAGGAAACAAAAGCAAAAGTAAACAAATGGAACCTAATTACACTTAAAAACTTTTGCCCAGCAAAGGAGACCATTGATAAAATGAAAAGACGCCCTACTGAATGGGAGAAAATGCTTGCATATGATATGATCAATAAGGGATTAATACCCAAAATATATAAAGAGGTTTTGTTTTTTTTTCTTCAATTTCCTTCAGCCTCAGTACTTATTTATATGAGAGAAGATATAGTATATTTGGATTATATTTCTTGTCATTGTATCATCCAGTATTTTTGTATGTGCAGTTTTTGTTATCAGATCTTAGCATGCTTACCAGTTTGGGACACAGTTTAGGATACCGGGGAGCCTCTGTGCTGAGGATACATGGGATGTGTGTTTATCATAGAGGGCCACGCAGTCTTCTCAGTTCAGACTAAAATACTTACAGAAGCCACTGGTTTTTAGTTCCTTCTGTGGCTTTATGAACTGACCTAATCACTTTAGTAGGACTTCCCAGGTGGCTCAGTGGTAAAGAATCCTCCTGCATTGCAGGAGACGCAGGTTAGATTGCTGAGGTGGGAAGATCCCCTGGAGGAGGAAATGGCAACCCACTCCAGTATTCTTCCTAGGATAACCCCATGGACAGAAGAGCTGGTGGCCTGTGGCCGTGAGGTCGCAACGAGTCAGACATGACTGAGCACACATGCACGCACAGTCATTTTATTGCCTGGCTCCTTCTCTCAGAGTCTTTGTCAGGGAGAAGTCCTGTTAGAGTGTTACCAAAACAGCAAGTGTATTGAATAAATATAAATTATTATATAAATACAACAAAATAAAGGAAGAAATAATTAGAAATTTTATTTCAGTCATTGAAAATAGACCTTTCAGGTACAGGATTTAATCTCATATTTAACTGGAGAGAAAGCCAGAATTTCAGAGCAGAAGGAAAGAGGTAGTGTAGCATGTCCTAACTTGAAAAAAATGTTTTCTGTATTATAATTTTATACTTAAAAACATGTAAAAAATCTGCTTTTACAATCCCCACTAAATGTCCATCATATTCAGCCTTTGTACCTAGTGTACCTAACACAGGGCCTGATAGTGTTCAATACATGTTCATTTTCTGAAATTAGTGAGTGCATGATCTAATAAAGGAAGAAAATATACAGCTTAACAAAATCTTCACTTATTGGTGTGTTCCCAAGGTAGACTTTGCTTTTTACTTATTGGGGATTATCAAGGGGGAGAGAAGGTGAGATTTTCATGGCTGTCTGGTGGGTAACTTTAAAAGATGATAATTAACTTACTAGGAAGATCCCTGGATTGGGTGAATTGATTTCCCACCACTGTCCTCTTGCTGTTGATTAGTTGGATCCTGTTATCCAAATTAGTTTTATCTTTGATTTTTGTGTTTCCTTTTCTAAAAATTTGATTAATGGGGATAATGATACATTCTTTACCTTTTTACCTGGGTGGTAATGAGAAAGAATGAGTGAAAGTTTAAAGTCTTATAAAATGTAAAGCCCTCTTGTTTGTGTAATTATGTTTTTTACAGGCTGCCTAAGTTATATCTCTGTGAATTCTGTCTAAAATATATGAAAAGTAGGACTATTCTGCAGCAGCACATGAAGAAGTGTGGTTGGTTCCATCCTCCTGCTAATGAGATATATAGAAAGAATAACATTTCTGTTTTTGAGGTAAAGTAGAAGATGTTTAGTAGTCTTCCTATCCGTTTCAAATACAGTGCCCCCTGTGTTTTATCTGATTGCGCAGCTTGATTTGTTTTGGAAATGTTGTTTTGCTGTTGTTCACTCACTATTGAGTCAGTAGTTCAGCTCTGTAGGGGAGAAGCAGAATTAGGTCGGTCTAAGTGGTACCAGTTCACAAACTTGATCTCTGAATAAACTATTATTTTGTATTTCATTGAATCAAAGACATCAGTTGTAACATATTTTATGTTCCACTCAGAAGGTAAAAGTACTGCAAATTATGATATATATATGACTCCATTTGATTTTTTAATGCCAGCAGATTTTACTTTTGTATAGATGTGATAAGATTGTGTCTTAGACTCTATGAAACATGGCACTTAAAAGATTTCTCCTGCTCTATTTAAAGGAAAATTGTGTAGAGGTATATGTAATAGCTATAGTAAATCCTAAGAATATTTCCTGGTTTCATCATGATTGTTTGACTTACGCTACATCTGTGATTCTGTGTTGTTAATAGTGATTTTTAATTTCTTGATCTCAGTTCTGTGGTTTGATTGCCCAACTATCAATTGAGTACCTGCCATGTGCTCAGTTCTGTTAATTCCAATGATGATAGACTTTCAGGTTGTCAGGATCTGTTCCGTCTTTCACTTTCTTAATCTTCCCAGAGCTTTTATTTTAGGTGAGGAATAGAGGAGATCTTGACCTTTCAGGGAGGGAAGAGGTGTTTTGTACAATAAATTGCTTAAATTGCTAAAGAAATTTCAGTCTTTTTTTTTTTGGCCACACAATGTGGCTTCTGGGATCTTAGTTCCCCAACCAGGGGTTGAGCCCCAGACCCTCAGCAGTGAAAGTACAGAGTCCTAACCTCTGGACCGCCGCAGGGTTTCCAGAAGGTGCAGTCTTAAAATGTCAGTGTCTTTGGGTCTGATGTCAGCAGTCATTGGCGTGTTCGTAAAGAGCACATGTTGCAGGGGTGTGGGGAGCATATAGCCTCTTGCTCCTGATCCTGGCCAACCAGAGTCCATGAAATACCTCACTTGCCAGGTTGCCGCCAAGGGAACCTGCTCTTTGCTTTTGACAATAGATAATAATCCCTCAAGGAGCGTTATTTAGGGGGAAACCTCGTTTTGGCAGTCAGATTACATGGCTTCCGGCTGCTAGCACAAGTTAAACTGTTGCTTTACTTCGTTTTGCTTAACAGATGTATTTTAGAAGAGGTTACGCTTAGATCTTTTGTTGAATTAAATACTTTTAAAAATACATCAGATCAGCTTGCCATCTGAAGGATTCCTGTAGTCAGTCTTTTTGTAAAAGCAAAATACTGTTTTGAAAATGGCCTTCACTTCCTTGTCTAGCCTTTTTTTGTGCTATGTTGAAGTGCAGTGTTTTGTGTCTTTAGTTGTCTTAAAGTAGCAGACATTGTACTCTGCCATTTCAAGGGACAGCTTCCAGATCCATTGTGTTCTGAGAGTTGCCAGCTCCTCCTAGGGTGGACTGTGGATACTCACAGGCCCTCTTTGCTGATGTGTGTTATTCTAGAATTAAAGAGACACCTTGCTGATCGTTTTGTCTGTTTTTTCCTCTAGGTTGATGGGAATGTGAGTACCATTTATTGTCAGAACCTGTGTCTCTTGGCAAAGTTGTTTCTTGACCACAAAACACTCTATTATGATGTGGAGCCATTTCTTTTTTATGTTCTAACCCAGAATGATGTCAAGGGCTGCCACCTTGTTGGCTACTTTTCTAAAGTAAGTATATCAGCTGATTTTTGTCTTCAGTTCATATGAAAATATGAAAGTCTTTGGTTGTCACTAGGAGGCAGTACAGGACGCAGCCCCTTCTGGGTGCCATGTAGCTTTCTGGAAAGGGAAACAGGAGGACCACTGAGACACTTAGCAGGTGCCAGCAGGTGCCTAGTAACGTTCAACAGACTGTTCTCTGCTGGAAACATAAAACTGCTCCTCACACCCCAGAGGGAATGCTTTGCCGTGGCTTCTACTCCCATGGTGATGATAGGTAGGACTTGTGAAGTAAACAGAGTCATTACCTGTCTGAATTCTTTCTCTGTTTAAATCTTCTCTTCCCAATTTGAATGTTAGGCATAGAAGTAAGAATTTTTAAGAAGCCACTTTTATTAAAGGATACTTTCTCTCCTCCAATTTTCCATTCTGTTGGAGAGAAAAAAAAGTTTCTTTTGTTGTCAGACAACGTAAAAGATGCAGTTTTATTTAAGAAAGCCCATGATAAAATCTAACTGTATAAAAATAGTTAAGTAAAAAGCCCTAGTTGTTAGGAGGCTGTTTCAATAGTTAAATGTAATTTAAAATACATTGCTTGATTCATAGAGGTGTATTTATACCCACCGTATGTAGCACCAAAGCAGGTGCTACAATAAAAGGAACTTGGAAGTTGGTGATGAACTGTCCCACTTCTAGGGGCCACATTGACAGCAGCGTTTGTAGCTTTGCAGATGGGTCAGTACTCGGATTCCTCTGTTTTTGAGTTGCAGATGGTGTTGGGTGGCGACACTGCAGTTTATACGTTTTTCTCCTGGGGATGGTTGCTTTGTGGGGAATGCCAGGGACTTAACACTGTCCTCTCCCTCTCAGAGGGGTATTTTTTTCTTGATGTGCATTGCCTATCCCAAAGGACCAGGGCTGTGGTTTTGACTGTTAATCTTTGTTTCTTAAAAATTAGCGTTCGTGTTTACTCTTACCAGCCTGTTGTTTTAAAACTAGGCTTTTGTTTTTTCTACCAGGAAAAGCACTGTCAACAGAAATATAACGTTTCCTGTATAATGATTCTTCCCCAGTACCAACGCAAGGGCTATGGGAGGTTTCTCATCGATTTCAGTAAGGATTATAGTAACGTAGCTGCTCATTGTATCTTCTTGTGGACTTTCTTTTGGTTGGACATGAAGTATTTTTAAATTGCTAATATTAGATATGAGTTTCTATGTGATTTATAGCAAATAGTTTTAATTTACAGCTATTAGCTTACAGTGGAACTTAGTTTTATTTTATGGAATAATTCTGTCTCACAACAATATTAAAAAGCTTTGTAGAACTACTTAAATTAGCACCAATAAAGAAGTGCAGCACCTGCCCTGTTTTTCTTACCCAGTTATTTGAGAAACGTGTACATCACGTTTTAGTTACAGGCTCTACCTAGTGGTTAAAAATATGTGATGTACCTTTAAAATGATAGAAGTAGATGATAGGGTAAATAATGTAATTTGAGTTAAAAATTGAAAGCTAACTGTTCTAAAAAGGTCATTGTAGAACTTGCATTTTGCTGTATACTTTGATAATCTTGCTTTAAAAGTAAATGTGTATTTGAGGTAAATTTTCTATTGATTCCTGAGGAAGGAAATGGCAATGTACTCCAGTATTCTTGCCTAGAAAATTCTTTGGACAGAGGAGCCTGGCTGGCTACAGTCCATGTGGTCGCAAAGAGTCAGACACGACTGAGCACACATGTCTTCTATTGATCATGAAATAGTGGTATTGAAGGGAATATCTCCCCTCAGATATTTGTTCAAAATAGTAATATTTAAAGGAATACTTTCAGAAGTAATGGTTAAAAGGATTCTGATAGGCAGTTCTTCTAAATATCAGATGATTACATTTCTAGTGTTAATTCTCTCATATGGACCAGTGAACTTTATTCTGCTTATCTTTAGACTGTGTCCTTCACCATATTTAATTGGAAATATGTGCCAATATGTGACACAGTATAACCACCATATGTGGTTATTTTTTACATTTTCCTGTTTTTTTCTTCCAACTAGTAGTAGAGGATAAAACTCACACTGTTTCCTTTAGTATCAATATATTGTTTTGAAATAGAACTCATGATTGGATGTGTTATGCCATTAATAATGTAGCAGCATTGGGAGGAATATTTTATGCGACATTTTTTTTTCTTTTTGGAGCTATACAAACAACGTCTATACAATTATAGTATTTGTTTTTATTTTAAAACTTTTCCTAAAGTAATGTATTTTCCCACTTTACCATTCTTAGATGGATATTTTCTTTGATGACAAAATGCTACCTTTTTCTGCCATCTCCATTTTTGATACTCTCCCTTAGAGTTTATTCCTTTCTTTTCCTGTTCCGTGCATTAGACAAGAAGACAGAGTAATAGCACCACACACAGTGATGCTGACATTCTTGCTCATCAAGAATTAGGGTGATGGGTGCTTGTGAGGAAAGCTTTGGTTGAAGTGAGAAATTGTCATATAGATCGCTTATAGAACCACAGTCTTAATAGGATTATGTAAAAACTGAAGGCCGTCTTTTATATTGTGCAAACAAACAGTTCTGTTGCCATCTAGTGGCCCAAGTAAAACATGCAAGGATGGTTTCCCCCGTGGTACATTGAGGCAAAAAGCATTCTTGCCTCGATCTTATCTGTGCAGCCTATTAATATGAAGTCCTGATTTTTAACAGTTTGAATATTCTAACGATGTGATTTATATTAACTATAAACAAAGTAATACTAATTCGATGTCCAGAGTATATAAATTATGTAATCTTCTTGCATATTTGTTTTCAAGTAATTTTGTAATTTTGTTCTTGAAGGAATTAGCCTCTGAAATTGTAGCCTATAATACTTGGATTAATTATGGAAGAAGGGCTTGTTATTTTTGTAAACTGCCATCTTTTAGATTCTCTGACATATTTGTGATTTGGGGGTTTCTTTAGGTTATTTGTTATCAAAGCGTGAAGGCCAAGCAGGGTCTCCAGAGAAACCGTTATCCGATCTAGGTCGCCTTTCCTACATGGCTTACTGGAAAAGTGTAATATTGGAGTGCCTTTATCACCAAAATGACAAGCAAATCAGCATTAAGAAGTTGAGTAAGTTGACTGGAATCTGCCCTCAAGACATTACTTCCACACTCCACCACCTGCGAATGCTGGACTTCCGGAGTGACCAGTGAGTATTACACCCCTTTGTGTAACCTTTGAAAGGTGATGAGGTAGAGGTGTTGAATCGGGCAGCCAAATTATCAGGTGAAGCGCATAAACTGATGTAAGTGGTGTACTTGGTGACCCTGAGATGTCGTTTTCCTTTATATGTTTTATACTGTTGACCAGTTTTTAAAAAGCTTTTTTTCTGGTCTTTGTCTAACTTTAGGACCTAAGCTACTGAATCTGTTATTGATTGGGAGCGCCTTCACAATGCAAGTAACGACTGCAGAAATAGTGTCAACTAAAATAAACCCTTGATCAGTTTCCATACAGATGGCACAGAATGAGCTACAGGTCAGAGTAAAGACAGCTTACCTGTCTAGTGTGATGGAGAAAAGGTCACAAAGAAAGGAGGCATTTGGGCCAGAACAATAGAGAATAAAAGACAGAATGCAAGAGAATAGCAGAAGTTTCAGAGGTGGAAAGTGTGAGATAGGAAGTGACTGAAACAAATGCTTCAGTCGCTCTAGTTGAGTGTGAAGTCTTTATCCAGCTTCGTGTTTCTGAGCCATCTTGGTGGTGTCTTTCCAGGCAGGCTTTTTGTGAAGCATTTATCTGCTCTCATTTCCAGGGCTTTCTGGGAGTGTAGCTCTGCATTCATTGTTTGCTACTCCTGGTGCATTGTTGATTGCTATAAACTTTTCTCTGGTTTCAGATTTGTGATTATCCGCCGGGAAAAGCTTATCCAGGATCACATGGCAAAGCTTCAGCTGAATCTGCGGCCTGTAGATGTAGATCCGGAGTGTTTGCGCTGGACTCCCGTCATAGTCTCCAATTCTGTTGTCTCAGAGGAAGAGGAGGAGGAAGAAGAGGAGGAGGAGGAGGATGAGGAGGAGGAGGAGAGAGAGCCGGAAGAGCGTCAGAGCCAGGAAGGAGAATTGGAGCCAAGTGTAAGGGCACGGGCAGTCCCCGGTGTTGATAACAGAAGAGTGCGTGTTGGTTTTCAGGAGTATTGGTGATGTACATATAATGGTATCTGAAACCAGTACTGTAAACTCACATTAGAATTTCCAAGTTTATGTCAGTGATAGAAATTTCAGGAAGACTGGATTTTGTTTACTTATTTGTATATTTTCAAGCCTTGTATTATTAGGAAACTTTGAAATTTGTTACATTGTGTTAGTTATGAGTATTTATCAGAGTGCCTATAAGCACCTAAGTTTGAAGCTGTATAGAAATTGAGGAATCTGAATTAAATTTAAATCTGACCATTGTTTAAAATGAAGATTCATTTTCCTTAAAACATTAAGGAAATAATGTAAACAGTGCATATTTTCTAATAGAGCACTAAACAGTTTAGTGTCTTTAGCCATTAAAGGGTTAGTGAAGGTACTACATCATTTTCAACATTTTTCTTCATGTGATGCATACTTTTCTTTTTTTTTCTTTTTAAAGCAGTGCTTTCATCCTTTAAAACTCATTGTTCTCTTTTGATAGACATAAATAGTTTCAATGCCCCCTGTTTAGTGTAATTTTCCAAATAAAATTAAGTATTCAGAATAAAATAAGTCAAAATCATTCCAGAAATTTTCTTTCATTTTTTGAGCATCCTCTTTCTCTTGCCCATGCCCCAGAGTTTATCTCCTCTCTGTTTATAAATTTCTGAGACATTTCATGAACTATCTCATTTAACATTTACTAGATTATAAGAAAAATAATAGTCACTTTGTTTCTTGTTTGCATAGTGGTTAAGAGTACTGGCTCTTGGATCAGACTGTCTGGGTTTACATCCCAGCTTCTTCATTTGCTACTGCATGGCCTGGGGCAGGTTACTTACATGTTCTGTGCCTCAGTTACCTCATTTGTAAAATGGGGATATAATAATAATATTTTACATAATTGGTGTGGATTTTACTCATATGGCTTTTAAAACAGTGCCTAACACACAAGAGATATTTATGTTAAGTATTAAATAATGTTATCTTTGAAGCTCTGTTTTCTTACCTCAGCATTTAAAAGGCCAGAATAGGAGATGTAACCAAATATAAGACTGAAAATTAACCAGCATGGTTTTTTTTCTAAAATCAGGTGGGGAAGTCTGCATCTCGCGAGAACAAAGAACAGGATTCTTACACTTCAGTAGAAAGTGAAAAGAAACCAGAAGTTACGACACCAGCCAGTACCACTCGTTTGAGCAAACAGGTCCTTCCCCGTGACAGTCTTCCTGCCAATAGTCAGCCGTCTCGGAGAGGCCGCTGGGGGAGGAAGAACAGAAAGGCCCAGGAACGCTTTGGGGATAAGGATCCGAAACTGCTCTTGGAGGAGACGTCAGCCCCCCAGGAGCAGTACGAAGACTGTGAGGAAAAGTCAGAAACTTCCCAAGAACAGTACATGGAGAGTGAGGAGCCATCTGCAGCCTCCCAGGAGCAGCCGAGCCAGGATGGGAAGCCGGATGGGCCCAAGAGAAGACCCGGCGAGGGGCTCGAGCTCTGGCGAGGCCCGCCGAAGAAGAGCCCTGAGCCCCTGAAGTGCACGCTGCCCGACGCCCACGACCGGCTGCCCCGTCACTACAGCGAGGGTCGCTACTGTGAAGGCCGCTACGCTGACGGGGACCGCCCTGTGCTGCGGGGCTGCAGCGAGAGCAGTGAGGAGGACGGGGAGCCCGAGAGCCCTCGGTCCAGCTCGCCCCCCGTGCTCACCAAGCCCACGCTGAAGCGGAAGGTGGGCCCGCCTGCATCCCACCCCGCCCCGCCCCCGGAGCTCTGAGAGATGGGGCGGGAGTCCTTTCAGCTGCATGCCCGATGTCTCCTAGCCTGTGATCTTCCCAGTGAGCATGTGTGATGTGCACTTGGCTCCTCTGGATCATAAGTGTTCACCTGGAAGTCATACACTTATTTAAGGGCTGATAGGCTGTTTTCAGCTTGCTGGTTTTATTTCAAATTATGACTTATTAGGGATTTAAAAAAATCCCCGGGAGCCTTCCCTGGTGTTAAGTGGTTAGGACTTTGAGTTTCCACCATGGGGACCGTGGGTTCAAACCCTGGTCGGGGAGCTGAGATTCCGCAATCACAAGGCCAAAAGCACGGATTAGAAATGTTTCTATTAGGAAAGGCACACACTCCATAGTTTCAAAGAAAGTATGAAGAGTTCCTATATTCCCCACACCCCGTGTCCCCTGTTACTAACTGTTTTCCCTTGATGCTGCACATTGGTCACAGATAGTGAACCAGCATGAACTGGTTCGTGTTGCATCATTAACTGGAGCCCATACTTTGTTCAGATTTCCCCCAGTTTCACCAGAATACCACCCAGCACACCACATACATTGCATTTAGTCGTCATGTCTTTTTAGGCTTCCTGGTTGGTGGTGACAGTTTGTCAGACTCCTTGTTTTTGATGACCTTGTCAGTTTTGAGGAGTACTTGCTAGATATTCTGTAGAATGCCCCTCATGGTATTAAAATGGGATGAAGTGTTTTGGGAAGAAGGCCACAGAGGTAAAACGCTGTTCTCATCACATCATAGAAGGGTGTCTGCCATCAGGCTGTACCAGGACCAAATACAAGGGCATTTGCTGTCAGTGTGACTTCTCACTCTTGACCTTAATGGCAGCCCCGGTCTCCTGACTTCCAGGTGTGAGGGTTGTCAGGTTTCTTCACTCGTGAGTTTCTGCCTTTTTCAGACCCCTTTCTATACTGTACTCTTTGGAGGGAAGTTACTGCCTGCAACCCATACCTAAGATGTGGGAAGTTATACTGTGCTCCCTAAGAGCAGAGTATCTGTGTTAATTCCTTGGAATTCTGTTTGGGAGAGTTACCCATTTTCTCCTGTTTCTTGACATATGTGTGTGGCCTCATAGATACTTATTTTCATGCCCCAGTCCTCGGATCAGCCATTTCTCCTCAGAGCAGGGCCATGTTTAACCTCATTTGAAAAACTGCTTTCTCAGCTAGAAAGACTAGTAAATTTGAAGTGGAGAAAAATTGATTAACCTGCTGTTCATTACGTGACTGTGAAGAATATATCTTTGCTATCCTAGGCTTATGTTGCCTTTTTATGAAATAAAATTGTGCTATTTCCCTGTGTAATAAGAGAATATTATAACAGGTAGGGAGTACATGTACAGGATACTTCTAAAGTTTTGAAGAAATTCACTTGATTAGGAATCGCAAGTGATTTTATAGCCATTTCTTTACTGACTGGATGTGACCTTAAAGCAAGTCCTGTAACCTTTCTGGCCTCTGTGGAATGAGGGGATTGAATTAGATCAGCTTTGGTGATACGTGATGTCATTTTGTGATATCTGTTATGTGATTTAAGGTGTTAAATCAACCCTAGTGCACAAGTCTGCCTAATGTGCCAAGTCCCAACACCAGATTTATTTCTGAAATGTTCGCTAACACCAAGGAAATCTATACTGACTCCATATTCCCATGCTCCACTGTAACTCTTTGTGGATAGTGCATGAGAACGGTATATGGCCTTCCTGGTGGTTCTGCTGACATGCACGTTTAGCTGTGAGATGAATGGTGTTTTATTTCTTTTTATCCTCTTTGGGGAAAAGAGAAAGAGACTAGCCTCTGTGTCAGTTCAGTATTGAAACAGGCTGCTCCCTAGGGTACTAAATGTAACTAGACTGTTAGTAGGGGAATGATGACATCTGCTCTTAGGCATCTATTCTTTGCTCTGTTCTTTTACAAAGTTGTATTCAGTGATCCTTTTTGTATCTATGACACTTCATGTATATATAGTATCTTAACTATGGATTTTGAAATAATGTTCAAAATGTCTTTTGGCAAACAGCATACTCATTTGATACGTGCTAATTCTGTCAGGTTTAAAAACTATTAATCATGTTATTAATGGAAATGACGGTGTTCATTACTGTAAATAAAATGCTTCTTTCTCTCTTAAATAGAAACCAATTCTTCACCGAAGAAGGAGAGTCCGAAAGCGCAAACACCACAATAGCAGTGTGGTCACAGAGACCATCTCTGAGACCACGGAGGTCTTAGACGAGCCTTTTGAAGACTCTGACTCCGAGAGGCCAATGCCGAGATTAGAGCCAACGTTTGAGATTGATGAGGAGGAGGAAGAAGAGGATGAGAGCGAACTCTTCTCTCGAGGGTACTTCCGTCGCTTGGCCTCCCAGGACGTTCTCAGGTGTCGGTCCGATTCTAAGAGGAAGTCTAAAGATGAAGATGATGACGAAGAGTCAGATGATGCTGATGGTATGTTTCACAGAGCGGTTGCTTGTTGTAGTTTCCTTGTTTGGAAAGATACAGCGGTGGTAGCTGCAAAACCTCCAGCAGAGAGGGTGAAGGGCAGATGACCCGCTGATCAAGTGCAGGACGACTTGCAGCCCCCGAGGAGCTGTATCGAGTGTGCTCACGCTCACCTTCTGCCTTCACTCTCTGTCCTTTTGTCAGGGTGCTTTTTCCCACTTTCCCCATAGCACCTGTTTTTGCCTCTGCAGGTAGTAATCTTGCTGTTCGGAAATTGTTCTTTTTGCCTAGTCCTTTCTCAGCCATTATGTGTATCTTTAGTTAATGGGTAGATGAGACTTAGCGTGAAGAAGATAATTAATAACCCTTTACTGGAGTGCGCAGTCTATAGACCTGGCCTGTTCTGCTAATTATGTATGCTGAGTGCTTAAAATAGGCACTCAGTAAATACAGTTTAATGACTAAGTGCTTAGAAGTGCCTCTCAAATAAGGTCAGATTCGTGTAAATTAGACTTGCTTCAAATCTGTTCCTGAGTCATATCTGTAATATGTCTTACTCAATGAGTAGTAAATTTCTAATTAAAAGGGTAACAATACCTCAAAATAAGTTAAATTTTATGGCATAGCTAAAAATTCGGTGATTAGACTGGTTGTTGTTCCCTCTTTAAAGATGAAAAGAAGGGACTCATACAGAACTTGGGTCCCAAACTAGTTGTTCACATTGTTGCCTGGATTTCCTGCCTTGTGCTGTGCGGCCTCCTTGCTGGGGTCACACTGAGCTGCTTTGCTTTGCTGAGCGAATTCGAAGGAATCGTGTCCATGCTTGGTGCATAAACGTATATCTTTTATGTACTGACTAGTTGGGCTTTTAAAAATAAATTCACTCAATTTCAAATCTAGTAGACAACTTGCATTTTCTTCTCATATTTTTGTATAATCAGTACTTTTAGTGTAGTGATGACTAAGTTTTTTGCTTTATTGTGCAGGATTTTCCAGAATTTTATTGTGTTATATTTTGAGATATGTAACTAGGAAACTAAAAATTTATTTTGTAAAGAATGTGGCACTTTTGCAAAATTGTCTTATATCATCATAGATTAAAATAGTATCCTCTAAGTTCCTGTTGAACAGAATTTTCTCTAATGTAGCCATTTCCTTTGATTATTTTCAGGTTACTACTGGTAACTATACCTTTTTAGTCCCACCAGTTCCACCCCCCACCCCCTAAAAAATTCCTGTTCCTACCTTGCTGGTCTTCTTTTTAAAAATTAATGGGAAATGTGGATGTACTTAATGTCGCACCAAACTGTACAGCTAAAAATGTTAAAATGGTAAATTTTATGGTATGAATATTTTATAGTTTTTAGAAAAAGTGATGGTGAGAAAGTGATGCTACTATCAAATTTATTTCTAGTAAACCCTTTGTTTCAGGTCAGTATTTGTCCAGGACTACATGCCTTGTAGCTCTTTTTATACAAACACAACACTGCCGGGAAGTGTTCCTGTAGGATTGCTCAGACACGGCCTAGAGTAGTTGGCTCATGATATTATCCGAAGTAATGATGTTGTGGAAACTGAGAAAACCAAAGCAGTAATGCAAATGGGGGCAGATAAGGGAGCTGACCCGTAACTTACACGGTAAAGACAGCTTGTCCAAAGTAGCTGTGAGAACTACTCGTCTTTGTGTCCTTATAAATCTTTTCTCCGTTTTTTAAATGATGATGCTGAGTCTTAGGGTAGCTTCCCAGAGATGTGCAGCCGGCTCTGATGCCGCACTTGAGTCCAGTGGATGGACCAGAATTCTTTTCCTGGTTCTGCCAGGTCCCTGTGTGCCTTCAGAGGGTTATCATGAAATAGGTTTCTTCTTTAGATTCTTAACTTACAAATGAAGATAGTCAGGAGTTCAGGGTGATGATAAAATCATTTCTGTTGTACCTGTGGGCTTAGAAAAAGCCACTAGAAAGTACAAGATCCTGTAATTTACTTTATTTTTTATCCTTCCTGTGCAGACACTCCTGTCCTGAAGCCAGTGTCTCTCTTGAGAAAATGTGATGTGAAGGACGCTCCACTTGAGCCCGATACATCCACGCCTATGAAGAAGAAGAAGGGATGGCCCAAGGGCAAGAGCCGCAAACCGGTCCACTGGAAAAAGAGGCCTGGCCGCAAGCCGGGCTTGAGGCTGAGTCGGGAGATGGTGCCCGTGTCTGCTCAAGAATGCGTCCTTGAGCCCATCGTCCCCCTTCCTAAAGTGGGACGTAAATCCAAAATGGAAGAGAGCGAAGAAACTGTTGAACCAAAAGAAGACCTGCCTTTAACGGAGGAAACGAAGGAAGAGGAGGAGCTTCCCGTGGAAGCAGAGGATGTCGAGGAGGGGGAGGAGGAGGACACCACCAGCAGTGACGTCAGGGCGGCCTCTCCCGCCGACGCCAGCAGCCCTGAGGCTGAAGCCAAGGAGCCCGAGGCCGGCGAGGAGGAGGAGAAGCCCTGCGTTCCCGCAGAGCAGCGGCCGTCGGAGGAGGCGCCGCAGGAGCCGGCCAGGCGGGAGCCCGAGGAGGAGGAGGACACGGCGGCGGAGACCAACCAGAGTGAAGACCACGACGCGGACGATGAGGACGACGGCCACCTGGAGCCCGCCAAGAAGGAGGAGGAGCCGGGGGAGCCGCCGGCGCGGGAGGGCGTCAAGGAGGAGCCAGGGGGCCGCGAGGCTTTTTTAGATCCTAACGTGCAGGGCAGCGGGGAGAACCCGAAAGACAAGGAGGAGACGGAGCCAGATTCCGAGGAGGAGCAGACTTCCCACGACGCCTCTGTGGTGTCCGAGCACATGCCGGGCTCTGAGGACGACCACGAGGAGGACTCGCGCTCCAAAGAAGAGCTGCTGGAGCTGAAGGAGGAGGAGGAGATACCGCACAGCGAGCTGGACCTGGAGACGGTGCAGGCCGTGCAGTCCCTGACGCAGGAGGAGCGCGCCGAGCACGAGGGCGCCTACCAGGACTGCGAGGAGACGCTGGCTGCCTGCCAGACGCTGCAGAGCTACACACAGGCCGACGAGGACCCGCCGCTGGCCCTGGTGGAGGACTGCCATGCCTCGGAGCACAACAGCCCGCTGTCCTCCGTCCAGTCCCACCCCAGCCAGTCGGTGCGCTCGGTCAGCAGCCCCAGCGTGCCCGCCCTCGAAGGGGGTTACACCCAGATCAGCCCGGAGCAAGGATCCCTGTCCGCCCCGTCTATGCAGAACATGGAGACCAGCCCCATGATGGACGTGCCTTCCGTATCTGACCACTCCCAGCAGGTGGTGGACAGCGGCTTCAGCGACCTGGGCAGCATCGAGAGCACCACGGAGAACTACGAGAACCCCAGCAGCTATGACTCCACCATGGGCGGCAGCATCTGTGGAAACAACTCCTCCCAGAGCAGCTGCTCCTACGGCCTGTCGTCCTCCAGCAGCCTCACCCAGAACAGCTGCGTGGTCACCCAGCAGATGGCTGGCATGGGTGGCGGCTGCAGCCTGATGCCGCAGAGCAGCGTCCCACCTGCCACCAACTGTGGCATCAAGTCTCCGCAGAGCTGTGCCGTTGAGAGGCCTCCCAGCACGCAACAGCCGCCACCGCCCCAGCCGTCGCAGCAGCCTCCACCGCCACAGCCTCAGCCACCAGCCCCCCCCCCCGCCGCCAGCCCAGCCGCCGCCACCACCACCCCCACCACCGCCCCAGCAGCCACAGCCCCCCCGCCCCCGCCCCAGCAGCAGCCCCCACTGTCTCAGTGCAGCATGAACAACAGCTTCACTCCAGCACCCATGATCATGGAGATCCCCGAGTCTGGCAGCGCGGGGAACATCAGCATCTATGAGCGGATCCCCGGGGACTTTGGGGCCGGCAGCTACTCCCAGCCGACGGCCACCTTCAGTCTAGCCAAGTTGCAGCAGCTTACCAACACCATTATGGACCCCCATGCCATGCCTTATAGCCATTCTCCTGCTGTGACTTCCTATGCAACCAGTGTTTCTCTGTCCAACACGGGACTGGCTCAGCTGGCTCCATCGCATCCCTTAGCGGGGACCCCTCAAGCACAAGCCACCATGACGCCACCCCCGAACTTGGCCTCCACCACCATGAACCTCACGTCCCCTCTGCTGCAGTGCAACATGTCTGCCACCAACATTGGCATTCCCCACACTCAGAGGCTGCAAGGGCAGATGCCTGTCAAGGGGCACATCTCCATCCGCTCCAAGTCGGCGCCCCTGCCCTCCGCGGCGGCTCACCAGCAGCAGCTGTACGGCCGCAGCCCGCCCACGGTCGCCATGCAGGCCGGCCCACGTGCGTTGGCCGTGCAGCGTGGCATGAACATGGGGGTGAACTTGATGCCCACCCCTGCCTATAATGTCAATTCCATGAATATGAACACCCTGAACGCCATGAACAGCTATCGAATGACCCAGCCCATGATGAACAGCAGTTACCATAGTAACCCAGCCTACATGAACCAGACAGCACAGTATCCTATGCAGATGCAGATGGGGGTGATGGGGGGCCAGGCCTACCCCCAGCAGCCTATGCAGCCGAGCCCGCACGGAAACGTGATGTACACGGGCCCCTCCCATCACAGCTACATGAATGCGGCGGGCGTGCCCAAGCAGTCGCTCAACGGACCTTACATGAGAAGATGAGCAAGACGGACTTGCAGTTCAGAACCTAAATATATATAAATAAAGGAACCTTTTATACTGACAAACCAGAGAAAAATGGACCTTTTTTCCAGTTAAAATATTGCTGTAGATTTAGAGGAATTTTTCTTTGGTTTATTTTATTTTTTAGAAAACCTGGTCTTCTCTTTTTTGGGGGGTTCATTTTGTTCTGGGTTTTGGTTTTCTTCACAATCTTGAACATTTTACAATAGAACTCATCTGAAAACGGATTTGGGGATAGGGGAGACATGCACAGAAATCTTTTCATAATTAAAAAGAGCCTTACTTTCTTTACACGCCACATGGACAGAATTTGTGTAAAAATGAATTACCTTTATTTTAAAATGTATGTTTCCCCTCAAGTGTTTGCAGCTCCCAGTGTCGTCATTTTTAAATGTTACATATACATCTCGAGGGTTAGCCAGACCCTTTTCCTCCACACCCAGCCTTTCATTCCCTACTTCATTCCAGCAGGAGGCACTTATGGGAGACTCGGACGGGGACATGGAGAACAACCCAAGCTCCTTAAACTTATTATTATTGTTAATATTATTATTATTATTATTAATAAAGCGAGGCAGGAAAATGCTTCTCCTCCTAAAATCCCCTCCACTCCCTACACATACACACACGTGCACACACACACCTCTTGAAACCTTTCCCCAAGAATGTTTCTTTATAGATGGACTTCATTGAAATGTTTGTTTTTCTTAGATCAAGTGTAATATAATTTTTTAAAAACTACTCCCACTCAGCACTCAGAGACACAAAAATACTGTAAGTCTCAATTAACAGCAGAATCTCAGAGGAAAGCTGTTTGCAATCCTGACCCAGCCTTGGAGGAATAGATGGTCAGTTAACAATCAAAAGAGGAACGGAACCTCTTGTGTTTTTTACCACCTGGTGAATCAGCCATACGCACATAATTCCACGCAGCCTCTTGATTTTAGTACATACCTTGAGACACTTAAGGGTCTCGATTCTCGAGCCTTCCTGACTCTGATTAAACCGAACAGCAGTCCCCGGTGATTTGGCGAGGAGCCGCTTACATCCTCATCTAAAGGGTTGGCGGATGACTGTACATGTCAGTGACTTGAGAAATACCTACTAACCTTTGACACTGTTTACTTCGTGTTGGAAGAGATGACGCAGATAGCGTGTTGTGAGGGAGACCGTGGCGTGAGTCTTAGAGCTACTTCAGTGATAACATACCTCTAGTTTTCCTTCGTCTTTTGAGATCCTGAGTTCCTCCCCTGTGGATCGGAATGCGCGGCCCCTCCCCGTGAGAGGCTGAGGAGAAGAGGGATCGACCAACCACCAGCATAGTCGGGCAGATCTGGACAGCGGGGTTTTAGCAGGCTCCTATGTTACTCCCAACTTCATTCTCTTTTCTCTTGTGCAGCCAGTTTGCCCATTCTCTTTTTGTTACTTGCTCCAGGGATAGGTAAAAAAAAAAAAAAGCATATATATATATATAAGTATATATATATATGTGTATATATATATACGTATATATGTTCCATCATTAGAAGATGGACACTATTATACCACTTGGTATGTGCAGTCAAATATCCAAAAGGGGAAAGTACTGCTTAAAGAAATACCTGTAAGCATTAAATTCTCTCCTTTATTTGTACATTTTATATAGATAAATTTTTGAAGTAACAAATTAGGCATTAAATTTTTTCAAATGCACAGGTTTGTTGGTTTTTTTAAATATATATATATATACACACACTTTAATTGACTTTCTCAATTAAACGTGTTAGGTAGAACAAGGCAGAACTCCACCTCTTAACCGCTGTCTGAGCATTCTGAGCGTGTGCAAGGCCGAGGAGGACCCAGTCTCTCTGTATATACCGTTCCAGCCCCCAGCCCTCTGTGTAGAACGTGCCCTGTGCTGCCCTCTGCCGACTCTTCAGCGCTGTCATTGCGTCCTGGTTGGGGTGGGGACGGGGTGGGTGGGGAGGGAGGTGTCTTGGGAGGAGGGTGGGTCAGGGCAGAAGGAGAAGCTGTTGAAACGAGGGCCGTGAATTCAGTTTCTGTTGGTTTGCGGTTGTGTTTGGTTTTGTTTTCTTTTTAAAAAAAAAAAAAAAACAATTTTCAATCGGGCAGCTCCCTTTTTCCACAAGCCTTTTTGTGACTTTAGAACTATTGTAGAGAAAATGTTCTTTTCTATATTATAAAAGAAATTATCCAACACAGTAATATTGGTACCTGTCATTTTTTCACTTCTGTTTAAAAAAAAAATGTATTTTTAGCAAGATAACTTGGGTAATCTTCTAAAAAAAGAAATTTAAAAAACTCACTGTTAGTGACTTTGATGCCTTTTAAAATAAGAGCTTTTTCATTTCATTCCATCTTTAAAATTTTTTATCTTTGTTGTAGAATATTAAAAACTATTTTAAGAAAGATAAAAATTCTCTTTAAAGAGATCTCTAGAGTGTGTGAATAGAGCTCCAGATGCCTCTAAAAGCCGCATGTACAAATGAAGCTAAGTCTATTCCTGTCTGTTTATATTTGCTTTTCCTGTTTTGTAACCTCTTTGTACCTTGTTCATGGTGACTTGTAAGCTACGGGGAAGGGGTGCCTAGATGCCTTCGTACTTCTCCATGTCACGCGCTCCTGGGCCAGCCGGTCTCCTTCCTCTCCTGTATGTAATATCACTTTTTTTTCCCCCTTTCTAGCAAGTACTTTCAAAAGAACTCTGTACATTTTAACATAAAAAAAAAAATAAATTATGTTGAGCCATTTTGGATGTCTGTCTTGCATGTGGAATTTTTCTCCCAAGTGCTTAAAATTCTCCGATTCTTTTTCTACACACACACTCAGGAGTATTAGCCTTTTCACACTCCTCTTCAGCTAACAAGTGTAAGTGTATGACCTTTACTTTGAAATTTCAGTTTTGATTCAAATAACGTTTCAGTTCCAAGAAGACAGATAGTTTTCCCTTTTCCAAAGAAAATGGTATTCTAACCTCACTTTGGTGTTTTCTTTTGGTGGGGGGAAACCCATTTTAAAAACTTCTAAAGGGATTGTAATTCATCCAACCAAACAAAAAAAACAAGTACAGTCGAAGTGACAAGTTGCTCCCAGACTTGGAACGAAATAGTGTTTTTTCTCATCTCAGTTGACCTGATCGTGTAATTCAGGAAGGTTTGCCAGAAATCCAGGTCTTAAACATCAATCATTTTTTTGATGTTTTCTGAGTTACTGTGCTCACCTCTCCTCACTAAGAATTTTGGGTGTAAGGCAGATTCCAGAATCAGATTCGGCTTTGGGAGGCTGACAACTGTTTGGGGTAGGGAGGTGATGCAGAGGTGGGTTCCATGCCCTAAATGGGTCTGATGCCCTTTGCCGCTGAGTTAGGAGTTTAGGAAGTACACGTCAGTAGTGTTCATAGCAGACATTTGTTCTAAACTTCGTGCCATTGGAGTTTTAGGCCATGTAATCATATCTCCAGAAAATAAAGGTGTGGTTTTTTCCCCCTTGATTGCTTGCTTCAGTGGTCACAACTTGGACCCGAGGTTGTCACTGCACTGCACAGTTAGCAGTGAATTGTCTCAAAAACATATACTGCCTTTGCTACTGCAAACTACCTGCTTTAAGTGATGTCAACGTGCAACAATTCTGATTTTGCTACCAAGAAGATAATGTGACCAAATAGGCTTCTTTTAAGTATGAGCAACCCCCACTACGTATTATGTGTAAAATTTGAGTAATTCCGTGTGTAGCCAGCTCCCAAGTGATAGGTGAGGAGGGCCTCTCTCTTCTTGGCCATCTGGCCTTTTCACTCTCTCAGTAGGTGGGTGAGGGAGGAAAGGGACCACACCCTTGACGACTGTGTGTGGCTGAGCGCCTTGGTCGGTTACTAGAGAATCTGTGGCTGCACCTTCCCTTCCTAGGGGTCCAGGAACCCTGTTCCCCTGCAGGCTCTCTGAGCATCCCAGGTGGACTGACCCCTCTGTAGGGTGGGGACAGCCACGTGTACTCCCTGAACGTCGGGTGTTGGGGTGACAGCTCCAGCTCTTCAGGTGAGGATTACTGTTTCAGGAACTCCCTGGGACACCCTGTGCTGGGTGTGGCGTTTTTTGTCCTTCCTCTAGGTTTTTCATAAAGATGACAATGGGAAAGCATAGTGAAAAGAGAAAAATCGGATTGTTGTTGGCCCTGTCGTTGGCCCGGCAGAGGAAACAGACAAGTGGTGGGGAGGAGCTCCATGTTCTTCATGTAACTTACATCTGAAAATTCAAGCGACACATTCTGTATGTGAACCCAAGACCCTGCAAAGTGATATTCATATTGTCAAATGTTTGTAATTATTGAGCATGGTCATCCAATTAAAACCCCAAAATCCCCCGAACAAAACCTGGCTCATCTGTTAATAAGTTTCTGTTAAGGGGCAGGTTGGGTTTGTTACGTGAGTCGGTGTGGTTACCTACCTCAGCCCAGATCCATGGATTTGCTTTGCAGAGTGACAGCTACGAATTGGGCTTAACTGCAATTCCTTGCTACATCAATAAGGAGCCTAAAGATTGGTATGCAGATTACATAGAAACCTCAAAAAGGTGGCAGGTGTAATTTTTGCCTGAAATAACGGAAGCCATGGAGTATGGTGGGCTTTGGCTTTCTGAACTCTTAAAACAGGAGAAAGACATAGGGAATTGTTTTCTTGCAACTGTTGTGAATAAACTTTGAGAATGAGAGATCCATTCTTGTTAGCAAGAAAAAAATATTCTAACATTTACCTCTATACTAACAGACATTTCTGAAAGCCTCATTTAACGACATAAAAAAAAAGTTAAACATTCTCTAGGGTGACGTGTTCATTTTAACCGTTTTTAGTCTATGCACGCCCGAAGAGCAAGCAAAGGCAAGCAGGTGAACTGAGATAAGTGCATCAGCTGTGCCTACACCTGAGAACTACCGCTGGGACTCCCGGGGTTTCTATGAATATGCGTCAGAAAACTTACATCCGGTTAATGCCTCAGACCAGCCATTCAGATCACCTTTCAAGTTGTTTACATTGGCCTTAAAGAGATTTTTGAGCCTCAGAATCTTCTATTTTTGAAAATGTCATTTAAAGCCCTTCAGCTGTTATCCTAAGTTCAAAGTCTCTAGTGAACAAAGTAAAGAAAAACATTCGTACACAGAACCTCTTTGCTAGGACGGAGGCTCCGCCTCATGTACAGGCAAGCTCTAATTGTTTAATTGATGTATTCCATTTAATGACATTGGTTGATTTCATTTTCTTTTTAAAAGAAAGTAGAAAAAGCAGCTGTAGTCAATTATGTCAAAAGGACTGAATTTGACAGTTTTCCAGAGAAAGTGAGAGCAGTTGTTTGTTGACTAGGAGACAGTGACAGTCTTTGCTAGAGGCAAGGACCTCTTGCAAAAATGGAATAATTACACAAATACAAAAAAAAAAGATTGTCCAGCTCCTATTTAAGGAAACGAAAAACTAGAATTGACAGAACCCCTCATTTGGCATCCTTGAAAGTTTCTTTTTTTTCCCTTAATATATGTATAGCATTGAAGTATAGTCCATTTACAATGTTTCAGGTGCAAATAGCAAGGTGACTCAGTTATACATATACACATATATTACTTTTTAAATTATTCTCCATTACAAGTTTTTTACAAGATATTGACTGCAGTAAACCTTTGTTGCTTGTTGCATTATCTATTTTGTCCTTGATGGAAAGAAAGTCCTGAATCTGAAACTGAATGGTATGAAGCATTGGAAGAACAACCGTGGAAGGCTGAGAAATAAATTCTGTTCGCGTCACAAAGGAAAACTAAGCCAAACAGATCGCAGCCAGCCGCCACAGCCCATCTTAGTTATTTCTTTGGGGGCTCCAGGTATTTTAGTCTCTTTTGGTGTGATTGTGAATGGGATCTTTTCCTTGGTTTATCTTTCTGATAGTTGGTTGTTAGTGTACAGAAATGGAACAGATTTCTATACATTTTGTATCCTGCAGCCTTACTGAATTCATTGATGAACTCTCGTATTAGTAGTTTTCTGGTGGCATCTTTAGGGTTTTCATGTAATTTGCCAACAGTGACAGTTTTACTTTTCCAATTTAGATTCCTTTTCTTTTTCTTGTCTGCTTGCTGCAGCTAGGACTTCCAACACTCTGTTGAATAAAAGTGGTGAGTGGGCACTTTGTCTTGTTCCTGATCTGAGAGGGAACGCTTTCAGCTTTTCGCTGTGGGGAATGATGTTAGCTGTGGGTTTGCTATAATAGCCTTTATGGTGAAGTGTGTTCCCTCTGTGCCCACTTTCTCGAGAGTTTTAATCATAAATGGATATTAAGTTTTACCAAAGGCTTTTACTGCAGTTACTGAGATGATTGTATAGTTTTTATTCTTCAGTTTGTCAATGTGGTGTTATCACATTGATGGACTTGGCAGATAATGGAAAAATCCTTGCATCCCTGGGATAAACCTTGATCATGGTGTATGATCCTTTTAATGTATTGTGGGTTTGGTTTGCTAGTATTTTGCTGACGATTTTTGCATCTGTGTTCATCATTGATACTGGCCTATAATTTTCTTTCCCTGTCATATCTTTGTCTGTTTTTTGTATCAGGATAATGCTGGCCTCATAGAATGAGTTTGGAAGTGTTCCTTTCTCTGCAATTTTTTGGGGTAGTTTGAGAAGGATAGGTTTTAACTCTTTACCAAATGTTTGGTAGAATTCACCTGTGAAGCCATCTGGTCCAGTCTTTGTTGGGAGTTCTAAAACTACTGACTAAATTTCGTTACTGGTAATTGATCTGTTCATCTTTTCTGTTTCTTCCTGGTTCAATCTTGGGAAATTATGCCTTTCTAAGAAGTTGTCCACTCCTTCTAGGTTGTCCATTATATTAGTGTATAACTGTCACCCGTGATCCTTTGTATCTCTGTGGCTGTAACTGCTTTTTCATTTCCGACTTGATCGATCTGGATCCTCTCTTTTTTCTTGGTAAGTCTGGTTAAAGCTTTATCGATCTGATTTATCTTTCCAAAAAACGAACTTTTAGTTTCATGGATTGTTTTCTGTCTCTGTCTCATTTATTTCCTCACATTTATGATTTCTTTCCTTCTAGTAACTTTGAGTTTGGTTTGTTCTTCTTTCTCTAGTTGCTTTAGGTGCAGGATTAGGTTGTTTATTTGAGACTTTCTTTGTTTCCTGCGGTAGGATCGTATTGCTGTAAACCTCCCTTTAAAACCGCTTTTGCCGCGTCCTGTAGATTTCGTTTTTTGTTTTCATTTGCCTCCAGGTATTTTTCTCTAGTTCCCTCTTTGATTTCTTCAGTGATCCATTTGACTTTTTAGTAGCATATTGTTCAGCCTCCATCATGTGTTTGTATTTCTTGCAGTTTTTTCTTATAGTTGATTTCTAGTCTCACTTCTCTTTTACTTTCTTAACCGTCTTTTGATGAACAGGGTTTTTCCTTTATGGACAGTGCTTTTTTCTGCCTGGATTAAGAAATCTTTTCCTACCCTGAGGTTATAATATTATTCTCTGTAATTTATAATAGCCACCTGTGTTGCCTACATAGTTAATTTTTTAATGTATCTGAAGTTGGTTTTTGTTCAAAACAAAGGTAGGGGACCAGTTTCGTTTTCTTCCTATATGGATATACCGTTTTAACATCACTCTTTCTTTCACTACCTCTCTAAATCAAGTATCCATGTATGTGTAAATCTCACTCAGTTCAGTTCAGTCACAATCATGTCTGACTCTGCGACCCCATGGACTGCAGCACTCCAGGCATCCCTGTCCATCACCAACTCCCGGAGCTTGCTCAGGCTCATGTCCATCGAGTCGGTGATGCCATCCAACCATCTCATCTTCTGTTGTCCCCTTCTCCTCCTGTATTCAATCTTCCCAGCATCAGGGTCTTTTCAAGTGAGTCAGTTCTTCCCATCGGGTGGCCAAAGGATTGGAGTTTCAGTTTCAGCATCAGTCCTTCCAATGAATATTCAGGACTGATTCCCTTTAGGATGGACTGGTTGGATCTCCTTGCAGTCCAAGGGACTCTCAAGAGTCCTTTCCAACACCACAGTTCAAAAGCATCAATTCGAAAGCACCACAGTTCAAAATATATCAATGTACATAGATCTATGTCTGGACTATTTATCCTGTTCACTGATCTCCTGTATTCATCCTGTGTCAATCATTTTAGCCTTAAGATAAGTCTTGACATTAAATAAAGCAAGTCCTCTTAACTTGTTTTTCTTCTTCAGGAATGACCAACCCTTCTAGGTCTTTTGTCTGTCCATATATTTTTAGAATTAGCTTATTAGATTCCTTGAAAAGGCCTAATGACATTTTATTATGATTGGGTTGGCCCTTAAAGTCAGTTTGACAAAAGTTGACATCTTAACAGCACTGAGTGTTGCATTCATTTAACATAATGCATTTGTTCGATTTCTTCAATTTATATTAAAAAATTTAATTGATTTTTTTGCATAGATGTTCTGTACTTTGTTATTTTATTCTTGTATATTTAATATTTTTGAAATTATAACTTTTAAAATTTTATTCTATGTTTATTTTTGGTATATAAAAACTTCAGTGATTTTGTATTTTGCCCTTGTATCCAGTAACTTTTAAAAATTCACTAGTAATTCTAATAATTTATCTACAAATTCTTGGACTATTTACCTATTTTGTCATATTATCTCTAAAATGAGAGTTTTATTTCTTATTTCCAATTTTTATGACTTTTTCCTTTTTCAGGACTCACAGCACTGTGTTTGACCTTCAGTGCAATGTTAAAAGTAGGCATATCCTTCGTCAGATGAAAGAAGTTCATTTAGTCCCTAGTTTTTTTAAAAGAGTTTTTATCAAAAATGTGTGTTAAATATTATCAAATGCTTTTTCTGCGTCTATTGAGAATTGATAGGATATTTTTTCTCCTATAATCTGTCAATGTGGCCAAAATATTGATGCTTTTCTAATGTTAAACCAGTGTTTAGGAAAACAAACTAACCAGTATGTGGGAAAATCTAAATGATTATATACACATATCATTAAAATGAAAAATGACAATTTCGCATAAGTTAGAGGATAAAAAACAAAATCTCTCCTAAACATTTTTTGGGGAAAAAAACCCTAAAAATCTCCTTAAAATTCTATTATGTGGTGTTTATAAGAGAAACAGCAAAAACATAAGGATGATCCAAAATTTTAAATAAAAAAACAGGTATGTCAGGAAATTACTATAGTAGCAGGAAAGCTACTGTAGCTATATTAACGTGAGATAAAACAGAATTTAAAGCAAAAAGGATTACTAAAAGAGGACTACTTAATAATGGTAAAGTTTTAATTCACCACTAACATATAAAAATTCTACATACGTATATACACTTATTGTCATGACTACAAAAGCAAAAATGGCAAAACTATGGAAAGAAATTTAAAAAAAATCTACAATCATAGTGAGAGATTTCTCTCTAGATTAATGAGCTTTATTAGAGCAGTTTTAGATTCACAGAAAATTAAGCCAAGTGTACAGAAAGTTCCCATATAAACTCCATGCCTGTGCACACATATGTGCCAACCTTCCTCACTAAGGAACCCTCTCCCACAATGGGACATTTGTGACAATCGATGAACCTACATTTCACATCATTATCACCTTCAGTTCATAGTTTACATTAGGGTTCACTCCTGGTGGTGCAGCTTCCATGGATTTGACAAATATGTATCATGTATCCACCAGCACAGTATCATACAGAACAGTTTTCACTGTCCTGAAAAGCTTCTGGGTTCTGCCTGTTCATCTTTCCCTCTACTCTAAACCCCACCAATCACTGATTTTTTTTTTTACTGTCTCCCTAGTTTTGCCTTTTCCAAAATGTCATGGAGTTGGAAGCATACCTATGGGGTCCTTTCCCCTAGTTAGATCCATCTAAGCTTCTTCAATGTCTTTTCATGTCTTGAAAATTCCTTTTTTATCATTGAATAATATCCTATTGCCTAGACATGCCACAGTTCACGTGTGCTTCCAAGTTTTGGCAATTACGAACAAGGCTTCTATAAACATCCATGTGCAAGTTTTTGTGTGGACATAAGTTTTAAACTCATTTGGGTAAATCCCAAGGATCGTGTAGTAGGAGAGTGTTTAGTTTTTTGAGAAGCTGCCAAACTGTCTTCCTAAGAGGGACTGTACTATTTTGCATTCCCACTGCTGAAGAATAAGGGTTTCTGTTGCTTGACATCCTCGCCAGCATTTGCTGTTATCAGTGTTTTAGATTTTGGCCATTCTGATGGTATCTCACTGTCGTATTAACATACAGTCCCCTAATGACACTTTGAGGGCTTCCCATGTGGTGCTAGTGGGAAAGAACCTGCCTGACAATGCAGGAGACAAAAGAGATGTGGTTCGATCCCTGGGTAGGGAAGATCCCCTGAAGGAGGGTTTGGCAAGCCACTCCAGTATTCTTACCTACAGAATCCCACGGACAGAGGAGCCTGGCGTGCTACAGTCCATAGGGTCACAAAGAGCCAAACATGACTGAAGCGACTTAGCACAGCACACAGCGTGATGACACTCTCATACCCTCTCATTTGCTTGCTTGCCATCTGTGGTCTTCTTTGGTGAGGCATCTGTTCAGGTCTTTTGCTTATTATTTAATTGTGTTGTTCATTTTCTTATTGTTGAGTTTTAAGAGTTCGTTGTATATTTTGGATAACAGTCCTTTATTAGATATGTATTTTGCAGTTATTTTCTTCCAGCCTGATTTGTTTTCTTGACGTTGGCTTTCACAGAGCAGAAGTTTTAAATTTTAACGAAGTCCGGTTCATTTGCTACTTCTTTCATGGATCACGCCTTTGGTGTCTCTGAAAAATCACAGCTGTATGCAAGGTCAGCTAGGTGCTCTCCTAAGTTACCTTTTGAGAGTTTTACAAAGTTTTGTGTCTTACATTTAGGTTTATAATCCATCTTGAGTAGAGTTTTGAGTTTTGCGCAGAGTGTAAGATCTGTGTCTAGATTCGATCTCTGGTTGGGGAGCTAAGGTCCCCCATGCCTTGTGGCCAAAAAAAAAACCATAAAGTAGGAGCAATATTGTAGCAAATTGAATAGAGACTTTAAGTACGGTCCACATCAAAACTCTTTAAAGAAAAGAAAAAAGGAAATAGGTAAGGACGGAGAAGGACTGAAATCAGAGTAAGTCCTCTGTGATAATGCTGGAAACTGGTCACAGAAAGATGCAGAGTTCATTATACTATTTTCTCCACTTTTGAATTCATTAAAAATTTTTCCTGAAAAATGGTTTTAAAAATCACAAGATGCAACCAAACAAATATTTAGAGAGAAATTTATGGCTCCACTGAAACACCTATATTCAGAAAGAAAGTCTGAAAAATGAACAGCTACTGTGTACCCACCAGATTAGTAAAAGTGAAAAGGATAAGAAATATAAACTACTGGTGAGACTGAGAAGAAAATGGAACTCTCATAAGCTGCTCGCAGAGTGTAAATTAGTTCACCTCCTTCTGAAAACTTCTTGGGATCACCCCTTCTGAAAACTTCTTGGGATCACCCTGTACAGTTGAAGTTACGGTTGAATTCAAAGGCTAAGAGAACGCACTGGTCAGAGCAAACACCCTCTTCCAACCACACAAGAGAAGACTCTACACGTGGACATCACCAGATGGTCAACACCGAAATCAGACTGATTATATTTTTTGCAGCCGAAGATGGGAGAAGCTCTACACAGTCAGCAAAAGCAAGACCAGGAGCTGACGGTGGCTCAGATCATGAAATCCTTATTGCCAAATTCAGACTTAAATTGAAGAAAGTAGGGAAAACCACTAGACCATTCAGGTATGACCTTACGTTTCAATCAAATCAAATTCCTTATGATTATACAGTGGAAGTGACAAGTAGATTCAAGGGATTAAATCTGTTAGACAGAGTGCCTGAAGAACTATGGATGGAGGTTTGTGACATTGTAACAAGAGGCATCAATCAAGACCTTCTCCAAGAAAAAGAAATGCAAAGAGGCAAAATGGGTGTCTGAGGAGGCCTTACAAATAGCTGTGAAAGAAGAGAAGCGAAAAGCAAAGGAGAAAAGGAAAGATATACCCATTTGAATGCAGAGTTCCAAAGAATAGCAAGGAGAGATAAGAAAGCCTTCCTCAGTGATCAATGCAAAGAAATAGAGGAAAACAATAGAATGGGAAAGACTAGAGATCTTTTCAAGAAAATCAGAGATACCAAGGGAATATTTCATGCAAAGATGGGCTCAATAAAGGACAGAAGTGGTATGGACCTAACAGAAGCAGAAGATATTAAGAAGAGGTGGCAAGAATACACAGAAGACTTTTACAAAAAAGTTCTTCACGACCCAGACAATCATGATGGTGTGATCACTCACCTAGAACCAGACATCCTGGAATGCGAAGTCAAGTGGGCCTCAGGAAACATCACTATGAACAAAGCTAGTGGAGGTGATGGAATTCCAATTGAGCTATTTCAAATCCTGAAAGATGACGCTATGAAAGTGGAGCATTCAATATGCCAGCAAATATGGAAAACTCAGCAGTGGCCACAGGACTGGAAAAAGTCAGTTTTCATTCCAACCCCAAAGAAAGGCAATGCCAAAGAATGCTCAAACTACTGCACAATTGCACTCATCTCACATGCTAGTAAAGTAATGCTCAAAATTCTCCAAGCCAGGCTTCAGCAATACGTGAACCGTGAGCTTCCAGATGTTTAAGCTGGTTTTAGAAAAGGCAGAGGAACCAGAGATCAAATTGCCAACATCCGCTGGATCATTGAAAAAGCAAGAGAGTTCCAGAAAAACATCTATTTATGCTTTATTGACTATGCCAAAGCCTTTGACTGTGTGGATCACAATAAACTGTGGAAAATTCTTAAGGAGATGGGAATCCCAGACCACCTGACCTGCCTCCTGAGAAATCTGTATGCAGGTCAGGAAGCAACAGTGAGAACTGGACATGGAACAACAGGCTGGTTCCAAATAGGAAAAGGAGTACATCAAGGCTGTATATTGTCACCCTGCTTATTTAACTTATATGCAGAGTACATCATGAAAAACGCTGGGCTGGAGGAAGCACAGCTGGAATCAAGATTGCTGGGAGAAATATCAATAACGTCAGATATGCAGATGACACCACCCTTATGGCAGACAGTGAAGAAGAACTAAAGAGCCTCTTGATGAAAGTGAAAGAGGAGAGTGAAAAAGTTGGCTTAAAGCTCAACATTCAGAAAACTAAGATCATGGCATCTGGTCCCATTACTTCATGGCAGATAGATGGGGAAACAGTGGAAACAGTAGCTGACTTTATTTTTCTTGGCTCCAAGATCACTGCAGATGGTGACTGCAGCCATGAAATGAAAAGACGCTTACTCCTTAGAAGGAAAGTTATGACCAACCTAGACAGCATATTAAAAAGCAGAGACATTATTTTGCCAACAAAGGTCCATCTAGTCAAGGCTATGGTTTTTCCAGTAGTCATGTATGGATGTGAGAGTTGGACTATAAAGAAAGCTGAGCGCCAAAGAACTGATGCTTTTGAAATGTGGTGTTGAAGAAGACTCTTGAGAGTCCCTTGGACTGCAAGGAGATCCAATCAGTCCATCCTAAAGGAGATGACAAATCTAGACAGCGTATTAAAAAGCAGAGACATTGCTGATAAAGGTTCATCTAGTCAAAGCTATGGTTTTTCCAGTAGTCATGTATGGATGTGAGAGTTCAGCTCAGTTCAGTTCAGTCACTCAGTCCTGTCTGACTCTTTGTGACCCCATGAACCGCAGTACGCCAGGCCTCCCTGTCCATCACCAACTCCCTGAGTCCACCCAAACCCATGTCCACTGAGTCGATGATGCCATCCAGCCATCTCATCCTCTGTCGTCCCCTTCTCCTCCTGCCCTCAATCTTTCCCAGCATCAGGGTCTTTTCCAAAGAGTCAGCTCTTTGCATCAGGTGGCCAAAGTATTGGAGTTTCAGCTTCAACATCAGTCCTTCCAATGAACACCCAGGACTGATCTCGTTTAGGATGGGTGCTTTCTAGGTTGGTCATAACTTTCCTTCCAGGGAGTAAGCGTCTTTTAATTTCATGGCTGCAGTCACCATCTGCAGTGATTTTGGAGCCCAGAAAAATAAAGTCTGACACTGTTTCCTCCATCCATAGTTCATCAGGTATTCCGTCTTTCAGATCTAGTCCTTTAAATCTATTTCTCACTTCTACCATATAGTCATAAAGGATTTGAATTAGGGCATACCTGAATGGTCTAGTTGTTTTCTCCGCTTTCTTAAATTTCAGCCTGAATTTGGCAATAAGAAGTTCATGATCTGATCCACAGTCAGCTCCCAGTCTTGTTTTTGCTGACTGTATAGAGCTTCTCCATCTTTGGCTGCAAAGAATATAATCAATCTGATTTCGGTGTCAACCATCTGGTGATGTCCATGTGTAGAGTCTTCTCTTGTGTTGTTGGAAGAGGGTGTTTGCTATGACCAGTGCATTCTCTTGGCAGAACTCTATTAGCCTTTGCCTTGCTTCATTCTGTACTCCAAGGCCAAATTTGCCTGTTACTCCAGGTGTTTCTTGACTTCCTACTTTTGCATTCCAGTCCCATATAATGAAAAGGACATCTTTTTTGGGTGTTAGTTCTAGAAGGTCTTGTAGGTCTTCACAGAACTGTTCAGCTTCTTCGGCATTACTGGTCGGGGCATAGACTTGAATTACCGTGATATTGAATGGTTTGCCTTGGAAACGAACAGAGATCATTCTGTCATTTTTGAGACTGCATCTAAGTACTGCATTTCAGACTCTTTTGTTGACTATGATGGCTATTCCATTTCTTCTAAGAGAGTTGGGCTATAAAAAGAAAGGTGAGCACCAAAGAATCGATGCTTTTGAACTTCAGTGTTGGAGAAGACTCTTGAGAGTCCCCTGACTGAAAGGAGATCCAACCAGTCCATCCTAAAGGAAATCGGTCCTGAATATGCATTGGAAGGACTGATGCTGAAGCTGAAACTCCAATCCTTTTGCCTCCTGATATGAAGAACTGACTCAGTGGAAAAGACCATGATTCTGGGAAAGACTGAAGGCGGGAAGAGAAGAGGATGACAGAGGATGAGATAGTTGGATGGCATCACCGACTCAATGGACATGTGTTTGATCAAGCTCTGGGAGTTGGTGATGGACATGGAAGCCTGGTGTGAGTCCATGGGGTCCCAAAGAGTCAGTCATGACTGAGTGACTGAACTGAACTGACAAACCTAAATAAATACATGCAAATGTGTCCCTGGATATGATTATAAGAGAATTCATGGAAGTGAAATTTGTGATGGCCGAAGACAACCCACATGTCATCACCAAAAAAGTGGATGAATAAAGTGCATTGTGTACCTGCAAGGGAATTCCATGCACTGGTCACAGTGAAGGAACTACAGTGCATGTGATAAATCAGTCCTAGGAATAACAGTGAGCAAAAGAAACCAAATATGAAAGATCCATAGGACACCAAGTACATGAACCATGCAATGAAACAATCGATAAATTGGATTTTATCAAAACAAAAATGTTCTATTCAAAAGACACCCTAAAAGAGTGAAAAGTTCATCCACAGACTGAGTGCTGTACACATTTGCCATACATACATCAGATGAAGGACTTGCACCCAGAATATATAAAGAATGCTTCCAACTCTGTAACAAGACAAACAGCTCAGTTTAAAAAGCGTATTTATTTGCCTGTGCTGGGCCTTCGTTGCCGCATGCGGGCTTTCTCTAGTTGCAGAGTGGGGGCTGTTCTGAGTTGCAGCGCGTGGGCTTCTCACTGCGGTGGTTTCTCTCGTCGAAGAGCTCAGGCTCTAGGGCACTTGGGCTTCAGTAGCGGTGGCTCCTGGGCTCTAGAGCACAGTCAGTGCTTGTGGTGTGCGGGCTTCATTGCCCTGCAGCACATGGGATCTTCCCAGACCAGGGATCGATCCTGTGTCTCCTGAATTGGCAGGCGGACTCTTCACCACTGAGCCACCCGGGAAGCCCCAATTTAAAAACAAACAAACAAACAAAATAGGCAAGTGACTTAGACACTTCACCAAAAGATGTATGAATGATCGATACGTAGGTGAAAAGATGTTCACACCATTTGTCATGGAGGAAATGAAAATTAAGACCAAGAAGAGACCTCACTTCTTATATAATCTGGATGTGGAGCACTTCGAAGTTTCATATGGTACACGTGAGAATGCATGTAATGCCACCACTAAGAAAAAGCTTGACAGTTTCTTATAAAGTCAGTCGTAAACTGACCACAGACTTCACTGCACATCCACTCCCTGGTTTTCACCTAAGAGCAATGGAAGTAGACATCTCTTCCAAAGACTGATCTGAAAATATAGCAGCTTGGTTCACAAATGCCCAACCTGGAAAGAACCCAGTGTCCAACAGCTGCTGAATGGATGAACCAATGTGATTTATCCATCCAATGGAATAATGAACTCCGCAATAAGGGGAAAACTACGGGTGTGTAACAGCAGAGATGAATCTGAAAAACACTAAGCTGAGCACACAAGAAGCTAGATTCAAAAGAGGACTTTCTGTATTGTTCCATTTAAATGAAATTCTAGAAAAGGCAGAACTGATCTCTAGTGACAGGAAGTAGACCAGTCATTGCCTAGGGGTGGGGAGAGGAATCGACAGCAAAAAGGGACAAGGGACTTCTTGAGGTGATGGACATGTCCTGTATTTAGTCAAGCTAATCAAACTGCACATGTAAAATGGATCAAATCATTATGTATAAATTATACCTCATTACATTTGATTTAAAACCAAACAAGAGATGTACACCCATGTTCACAGCTGCATTATTTGCAATAGCCCCAAAATGTAAGCAGCCCAGGTGTCCACTGATGGATGAATAGACATGCGAAACGTGGTCTATACATAGAATGGAACAATACTGAGTCTTTTTTTGGCCACACCATGTAGCTTGCAGGATCTCAGTTCCCAGACCAAGAATTGACCCTGGGTCATGGCAGTAACAAAGCTGGGAATCCTAACCACTAGGCAACCAGGGAACTCCCTATTCAGTCTTAAAAAGGAGGGAAATTCTGACATAGGTGACAACGTGGATGACATTTGAAGACATTGTGTGCATGTGTTCTAACTCACTTCAGTTATGTCTGACTCTTTGCGACCCTTGAGACTATAGCCCGCCAGGTTTCTCTGTCCATGGGATTCTCCAGGCAAGAATACTGGAGTGGGTTACCATGCCCTCTTCCAGGGTATCTTCCCGACCCAGGAATCAAAGCCAAGTCTCTGGCACCCCCTACATTGGCAGGTGGGTTCGTTACCACTAGCATCACCCGGGAAGCCCTTGAAGACATTATGTTCAGTGAAATAAGCCAGACACAAAAGGACAAAAGCTGTGCGATACCACTTAGAGGACGTACCTGGTGGAGTCAGGGTCACAGAGAGAAAGCAGAAGGGCGGTTACCGGAGTCTTGGGAAGAGGAAGGGCTGGGGAGTGTTTGATGGGTTCAGAGTTTCAGTTGGGAAGATGAAACAGTTTTGGAGGTGAATGGTGGTGGTGGTTTCACAGCAACGTTAATGCCACGGTGTCCTTAAGAATGCTTAAAATGCTGAAATTTAGGTTATATATATGTTACGACAATTTTTTAAAGAAGAGAAGAGAAAGACCAAAGAGAGGGTGCTGGGGATCAGATTTTTCTCCCTGAGTCTTCTGAGAGGTGTGACTGCAGGTCAAAGGGTGTCTCAGGGGCCCGTTGTCCCAGCAAGATGAGGTTTGGTGGGGCAGCAGGGGGGGGCGGGATCTGCCAGTGGGCACAGTCGGGTCACATGGCTGCTGAGAGAAGGGCTGAAAAGTTGCTGACGGTGCTCACAAGACAGGAACACACGCGGGAGACCCAGAGCCATCTCAGTGAGGCTTATGCAACCAGCTCAGACATGAGTCCTTCACGAGGGCTGCAAAGAGGTCACGGAGACTCTCCTGGAGACAGCAACCAAAGAAGACCTGGCAAGTGATGTTTCTGGGTGCAATTAACTAGTAATTAGTAGTACATGAAGTAAGTGGTAAAGAACCCACCTGCCAATGCAGGAGATGTGGGTTTGATCCCTGGGTCATGAAGACCCCCTGGAGAAGGAAATGGCAACCCACTCCAGTATTCTTCCCTGGGATAATCCCATGGACAGAAGAGCCTGGCGGGCTACAGTCCATGGGGTCACAAAGTGTCGGACACAACTTAGCAACTGAGCACAAGGTAAGACACACATGCGTTAGACAATGCAAACCTCATAGGAGGGTGCGTTTGCATGTTTGTCTGATTCACTTTGCTGTAAGGCAGAACTTAACATTCTAAAGCAACCCCAATAAAATTTGCTCCAATAAAAATTAATTTAAAAAAAAGATATGTTTGCAATGAGCTGCTCCTTCCTCTCCCATCCCACATCCTCCATGCCATCCCCCAAGAGCAGCCTTGTGAAGGATTTCCCTGGGTCTTTCCAGACAACCTTCGGTGTGGAGTATGTGGTTCACTCTCCAGTTTCACTACCCAGACTCAGGCCCACCATCAACGCTCTTGCTCCTCTTCTCTGAATTCCTCACTCCCTTTTTTCATGGGCTCTGGGCTCTAATCACTACACTGAGCATTGCCTCGTTCTTGGTAAACGCTGCGTGGTCCTCCTTTGCGGGGAAATGCTCATCACAGGCAAATGCAGACCCCTTTTCACCTCTCCTCAGGGCCGTGTGGCCTCTCCTGCGGCCTGGGTGGCACTCAGATGCCCTGGCCACGTGGTGTCTTCTCCGCACAGGCCCGCGCTCGCTCAGCCCTGCAATGAGCCACATGGAGGCTCCATCCTCTGGGCCTAGACACTGCCCTGCCCGCACAGCCTTCCTAGCCCCTCTGCTCCTCAGGGGCCTGCTCCTCCTCGTTCATTTTCTTTCCTTCCTCCTGCCTGGCTCCCTTCCTCCTGAGCTGGCTTTGCGGTGGGGTATGGTTCCCACGATCTCCACCTTCATGGCCTCAGCCTCTTCTCTCGCCTGGGCGGCCGGGCCACCCAGAGACTTCTCCTTCTGTGCGATGAGCATAAAGCCCAGTCAGCTCAGTTCAATTGCTCAGCTGAGTCCGACTCTTTGCGACCCCATGGACTGCAGCACGCCAGGCATCCCTGTCCTTCACCATCTCCCAGACTTTACTCATACTCATATCCATTGAGTCAGTGATGCCATCCAACCATCTCATCCTCTGTTGTCCCCTTCTTCTCCTGCCTTCGATCTTTCCCAGCAACAGGGTCTTTTCCAATGAGTCAGTTCTTTGCATCAGGTGGCCAAAGGATTGGAGTTTCAGCTTCAGCATCAGTCCTTCCAATGAATATTCAGGACTGATTTCCTTTAGGATGGACTGGTTTGATCTCCTTGCGGTCCCAGGGACTCTCAAGAGTCTTCTCCAACACCACAGTTCAAAAGCATCAATTCTTCTGTGGTTAGCTCTCTTTATGGTCCAACTATCACATCCATACATGACTACTGGAAAAACCATAGCTCTGACTGCTGCTGCTAAGTCGCTTCTGTCGTGTCCGACTCTGTGCGACCCCATAAATGGCAGCCCACCAGGCTCCCCCATCCCTGGGATTCTCCAGGCAAGAATACTGGAGTGGGTTGCCATTTCCTTCTCCAGTGCATGAAAGGGAAAAATGAAAGTGAAGTCACTCAGTCGTGTCTGACTCTTAGCGACCCCTTGGACTGTAGCCTACCAGGCTCCTCTGTCCATGGGATTTTCCAGGCAAGAGTACTGGAGTGGGGTGCCATTGCCTTCTCCTAGCTGTGACTAGACAGATCTTTATCAGCAAACTAATGTCTCTGCTTTCTAATATGCTGTCTAGGTTGGTCATAGCTTTTCCTCCAAGGAGCAAGTGTCTTTTAATTTCATGGCTACAGTCACCATCTGCAATGATTTTGGAGCCCAAGAAAATAAAGTCTCTCACTCTTTCCGTTGTTTCCCCATCTATTTGCCGTTAAGTGATGGGACTGGATGCCATGATCTTCGTTTTCTGAATGTTGAGTTTTAAGCCAACTTTTTCACTCTCCTCTTTCACTTTCATCAAGAGGCTCTTTAGTTCTTCTTCACTTTTTCCCATAAGGGTGGTGTCATCTGCATATCTGAGGTAACGATATTTCTGCTGGTAATCTTGATTCCAGCTTATACTTCACTTCTATTCTTTTCACAGCTCTTTGTAAGTCCTCCTTAGACAACCATTTTGCCTCTTTGCATTTCTTTTTCTTGATGGTCTTTTTCTGGGATGGTCTTGATCCCTGTCTCCTGTACAATGTCATGAACCTCCGTCCATAGTTCTTCAGGCACTCTGTTTATCAGATCTAATCCATTGAATCTATTTCTCACTTCCACTGTATAATCATAAGGGATGTGATTTAGGTCATGCCTCAATGGTCTAGTGGTTTTCCCTATTTTCTTCAATTTAAGTCTGAATTTGGCAATAAAGCGTTCATGATCTGAGCCACAGTCAGCTCCCAATCTTGTTTTTGCTGACTGTACAGAGCTCCTCCATCTTTGGCTACAAAGAATATAATGAATCCGATTTTGGTATTGACCATCTGGTGATGTCCATGTGTAGAGTTGTCTCTTGTGTTGTTGGAAGAGGGTGTTTGCTATGACCAGTGTGTTCTCTTGGCAAAACTCTATTAGCCTTTGCCCTGCTTCATTCTGTACTCCAAAGCCAAATTTGCATGTTACTCCAGGTATTTCTTGACTTCCTACTTTTGCATTCCAGTCCTCTATAATGAAAAGGACATCTTTTTTGGGTGTTAGTTCTAGAAGGTCTTGTAGGTCTTCATAGAATCATTCAACTTCAGCTTCTTCAGCATTACTGGTTGGGGCATAGACTTGGATTACTGTGATATTGAATGGTTTGCCTTGGAAATGAGCATTCTGTCATTTTTGAGATTGCATCCAAGTACTGCATTTCGGACTCTTTTGCTGACCATTAGGGCTACTCCATTTCTTCTAAGGGATTCTTGCCCACAGTAGTAGATATAATGGTCAGTTGAATTAAATTCACCCATTCCAGTCCATTATAGTTCACTGATTCCTAAAATGTCAGTGTTCACTCTTGTCATCTCCTGTTTGACCACTTCCAATTTACCTTGATTCAGGGACCTAACATTCCAGGTTCCTATGCAATATTGCTCCTATAGCATTGGACTTTACTTCCATCACCAGTCATGTCCATAACTGAGCGTTGTTTTTGCTTTGGCTCCATCCCTTCATTCTTTCTGGAGTTATTTCTCCACTCATCTCCAGTAGCATACTGGGGACCTACCGACCTGGGGAGTTCATCTTTCAGTGTCATATCTTTTTGCCGTTTCATACTGTTCATGGGGCTGTCAAGGCAAGAATACTGAAGTGGTTTGCCATTCCCTTCTCCAAAGCCCAACTCACGTACAAATTTCCAACATGCCAATGTATTTCTGGAGAGGTCTACATTTAAAGTGTGTTTGGTCTTTGTAGGTGACGCAGTAACTCGGACTTCACGGGCTGTAGCCGTATCCGGGTGCAGGGTCCTTGCAGAGCAGCTCCTTGTAGAGGCGGGGGGGACAGGGTCCCAGGTGGTGAGGCGCAGGTAGCCTCCTGTGGTCACACGAATAGATAGTCATGTTGAGGCTGTGTGTGATGCAGGTGTGAAAAGCGGTCTCGCTCATTCACTCAACAGACATTGACCGGCAGAGGCCACCACCAAGGTGGGACAGACAGACTGCCTACTGAGGCTCAGTGAGTCACTTATTCAGTCTCAGTGTGGACCCTGGGGGCCACTGCTAGAGGCCATGTGGCCTGTCCCACTCTGGACTCTGCTCAGGCTGGTTTGGTGTGGCCCCCAAATCTGCCCCCTCCTCCTGGCCCCTTCCCTCCCTGCTGCCCAGCTCTGCCAAGGCCATCTCGGGCCCTCCCTGTCCTCAGGGCCCCGTGGGATGGGGGAGGCTCTTGGCTGCTGGCGCCTGGCACAACCTCCTGCTGGGATTTCTTGACCCCGCGCTCCCAGCGGGCTGACTGCGCTTACTCACCTCAGGGCACAGAGCCCTCTGGAAATGCCATGGTCCCCAAGCCTGGGCCCCGCATGTCTCAGGCTCCCTCGCCTGCTCTCCTGGCCCCTCCAAGTCACACCCCTTCCTCGGGCCTCAGTTTCCTCTCTGTGGGAGGGTCAGAGAACCTTGACCTGCCCTTGGCTCCGATGGGGATTCCACCAGTAACCTGGGTCTTGGACCTTGGACCTCGTTGGTGTCCTTGACATCCTGAAGACTGTGGGGGATGCCTGTGAGATCTTCTGAGTCTGATGCGGAGACGCACCTTGTCCCTGGGTCACAGGGGAACTCGAAGGAAGCTGCGAGGTCCCCCGGGTGCTGGGGAGCAGAGGTGCACGGGGACCAGCCTCCCTCTTCGGCCCTCCACGTTACCCCAAATTACCATCCCGCAACCTCTGCTCACACACGCTCTTGAGTCCAAAGTTGGGAGCCCAGAGCAGCCATGTAGAAATTCTAGGGGGAAAAGACAAAAAGGTCCAAAGAAATGCCAGGAGGGCTGGGCCTAACTCAGCACAGGATGAGGGCCCTGGGTGGTATTAGATGAAAGCAGATGTGGACGTCAACCCACATTCTAAAAGCGCCAGAGGAAAACCACTATTAAGGAAATGCACACTGAATCCTTTAAAAGAAAATAAGATTTTTTTTTTTTAAAGATCCATTATGAAGAAATCACCCTTTCCTTTTGCCCCCTTCCTTTATTTGATGCTTTTGGCATTTTCAAATTTGTATGTATTGAGTCTTCTTAAAGCCAGGCCCACAATTACAGAAAATTTCACCGGAGGGGGGGAAAAAAAAGGCTACACTTATGCTTTTCAGGGTGTGTTTTTAAATACCAAACAGAAGGGCAGGAGGGAAAAAAATTACACGCCTTCTGGTGCCAAAAGGAGATTAAGAAACGAAAGGCCTTTTGCAGTTGGATTGAGAAGAAGCTACTGGGGGAGAAACAGTCCACTAACAACTGAGCAAAGCCTGGCGCTCCCCACGAGAGCGCGCGATCGGGACGGCCAGGCCGTTTCCCAAGCTCGTTACGCTGTCTTTAATAAAAGTACTCAGTGAAGGAAATATGAGCACCAGGGTGTTCTGGAGCCCTTTTAGAAACAGTTGTGGCTTTAATGAATTCATTAAACACATATGCCTTATATATGTGAGTGACGCCGTATTAGCGGAGGGTCTGCTGGGTCCCGGGCTCAGTGAGAGGCGCTGGGACTAACTCACTGACCATCACAGACCCAACCCTGCCCTCGTGGGGCTGACGTTCAAGTGGGAAGACACGAGAGACAAAATACAGAACCAACACTCACAGTGTGACAGATAGCGCCGAGAGCAGAGGAGCGAGATATACACAGGAAAGGGAGGGAGGAAGGGAATGGGGCTGAGGGGAGGAGGCTTTAGGGAACATGATCAGGAAGAGTTTCAGAGGCTTGAGGTGTGTCTCCACGCCCCCCACCCCCAATCCATCCTGACTTCCCAGCACTTCTGAGTGTGACTGTATTTGGACACTAGGTCTTTAAAGAGTTGGTTAAGTCAAAATGAGATCGTGAGGGTGGGCCCTGATCCAGGATGGCTGGTGTCCTTGTAGGAAGAAGAGAAGACAGGGACACAGATGCACACGAGGAAGTTCATGTGGGGACACGGGAAGAAGACGACCATCTCCAAGCCCAGGAGGGAAGCCTCGGAGGAAACCTGCCCGGCCAACGACTTGGGCTCAGACTTCTAGCCTCCAGATCCACAAGACAGCCCATTGCTGTCCCTCAAGCCACTCAACACATGGGACTTTGTTACGGGAGCCTTGGCAAACCCATACGAAGACCTCACCGAGAAGGAAACTTTTGAGCAGTGGTCAGAAGAAAGCGAGGACTGAGCCAGCAGGGGCTGTGAAGGGTGAGGTGGCCGGGCAGATGCAAGGAACCTGAGGCAGCGGTGCAGCCCGTGGGGCCGGAACAGCACAGCGGGAGAGGATGCACGGGTAACAGGGGGTCTGGGAGGTGAGGCGGGGGAGGCTCTGACTTTTACTCTGAGCTGAGAAACTGCTGGAGGGTTTTGAGCAGAGACGTGAGACACGGTCTGACCTACATTTTACCAGAAGCATCCCGGCTGCTTGCCGTATGACTTACAAACATATGTCGGGTAGACCAGCGAGTACACAGGGGGACCAGTTAGGAGGCTGGTCAGGGCCTCCGATGAGAAATGATGTTGGCTTCCACGAGGGTGGGCGGGGGTGGCGTGATAAAACGTGGTTGGATTCTGGTTGTGTTTTGAAGGCAGAGTTGGTAAGATCGGCTGACAAATCTCGTGTACACAGAAATGGAAAGAGAAGTGTCGAGAGCACCGCATCAACTGATCCACTGGAGGGAGGCAGCCGCCAGCACCTGGGATGGCAGCGAGCGGGGGACCACCAGGGGCTCCGTGTTGGGTGTGTTGGAGCCTCTGGCCTGAGACTGGCTGCTGGAAATCCAGACGGAGACCGCCGGCCCTCCGGGGGTGGGGGTGGCCTGAAGGATCGACGTGGGCCTCGTTGGCAGATGGAGGTCTCAGCTGAGACCATGGGTCCAGGGGCAGAGGGGTCTCTGCTGGCAGAGGTCGGAGGATTGGCATGTGGACCAAAGCTGGCTCTGGGGCAGAGGGCGAGGTCAGGAGAGGAGCCAGGGGCGACCAAGGCCAAGAACTGGGGCAAGGAACACAGAAAATCTGCAAAGACTTTTAAACTGGGTGTTGTGTGTGTTAGCTGTTCAGTCATGTCTGACTCTTTGCAACCCCATGGACTAGCCCACCAGGCTCCTCTCTCGAAGGAATTCTCCAGGCAGGAATACTGGAGTGGGTTGCCGTTCCCTTCTCCAAGGGATCTTCCCAACCCAGGGATTGAACCCACGTCTCCTGCATTGCAGGCAGATTCTTTACCGCCTGAGCTACCAGAGAAGCCCTAAATTAGGTAGGGGCCCCGTTTTGAATCTACAGATTTGACAGGACCATCACTGGCCATGGGCATCTTCCCTCCCTCATCACTGGCCACTAGCAGATGCTTGTTGACATGGCCTGGGCGTCCTGTGCGGGCTCTGGGATGTGGGCATGGGGACCTCTGGTCCAGCTCTGGTAACTGCACCCCTCCAAAATCCTCAGAGCCATCCTTCCTTGGTTCTTTCACTGACTCGTCTCCCTCATCCCCCCAGAAACTGCTGGGTCCCCAGGGTTCACCCTTTACTCACCTGGGTCTCTCAGAACCTCAGGGAGTCTCTGCGTCCCCTACTAGCAGATGTCCAGGACATGTAGTGACACAGACAAGCCTCCAGGTCTGGTCCTGGTGATGCCTTTCTCTCCAGGTGGCACTGGGGCTGGTCACCTACCTGTGCTCTGAACCATGTTTCCCATAATCTGTAGCTCAGGGGGTTCTAAGGATGACACGAGACAACAGACACGGTGCCCACCACAGTGCCCGGGGCCCCGCAGGTTGCGGGCTTTGGCTTTGAGGGTGTTGGGGCGAGAGAGAGGGTGGCCCCAAGCAGGTGCAGGGCTGGCTTTCATGACAGCGGTCCTGACCCTTGTGTGAGACTGATTGATGCCGACAACTCAGGAGTTCAGGAAGTTTGCTTGGTGCCCAGCCGGGTGGACGGGGCAATGGGAGGGAAGAGAAGGGCAGGGGGCCATGAGTGAGTGTGACCACGGGGTTGGGAGGTGTGCAGACCCTGTTCTCTGAGGGGCTATAGCAAGGGAGTGTGGTGAGGAGACTGGGAGCCAGGGAGGGAGCCTTGACCATCATCGCTCTGAGGGGCCCTTTACTTCCCCGGGCAGCAAACAGGAAGGCAGCTGCTGAGTTTCTCAGTAACAGAGGAAATCGAGTGTCGGGAGTTGAACTATGTCCCCAGAAAGTGTTGCAGTCCTGATCTCAGCATCTGTGGATGGGACCCTGGGAGTGTCACTCAGTTCTGTGTGTGACATAGGACCATCCCACTCAGAAAAAAGGTCTTTGCTGATGATCAAGTTAACGTGATGTCGTCAGGGTGGGTTCTAATCTGATATAAATGGTGTTTTTATAAAGAGGAGAAATTTGGACACCTAGTCCCCAGATCTGTCAGATGAGCAATTTCTGTGGTTTAAGCTGCTCCATCCGCAGCCCTAGGAGACACCACGGTGAGTGATTGGATGAGGAGCTTCAGGCTGGAGGCTGGACCCGCCAGGGGTCTCACAGCTGGGCAAGGAGCTCTCACAGGGGAACCAGAGCAGGGCAGGAGTGAGGAAGAGCCCACAGTCGCAGAGGGGAAAATGCCACGACCCGAGGAAATACGAGCAGGAGACCCGCGCAGACGCTGCAGGGAAGAGGAAGATTCTAAAGGCTGAGAAATACTTAGCAGTGGGCACAGCTTCTCTAGCCGTCAGAAATGCAAATTGAAACCACAGCAGGCAGGCGCTTCTTGCTCACCGGAAAGGCGACGCTCACAATCATCAGTGATACCAAGTGTGGGTGAGGGTGTGGAGCTACTGGTGGGAACGTCACTGGTGGGAACACAATTCGGTGTAATCACTTCGGAAAAGTGCTTGTGCCAAACAAAATGCACACATGCCTCATCATCAAAGCATTTTACTCCTGGGTCCTCACTCAGCACAGATGCATGTCATTGCTTCTGTCCATGGAAAGGACATACGTGATTGCTGTGTCCATAGCAGCTTTATTTACAGCAGGCTCCAGGCAGGAATAGCTCGTGTCCATCAGCATGAGGGGGCCTCTCAGGTGGCTCAGTGGTAAAGGGTCTGCCTGCACTGCAGGAGACGCGGGTTCGATCCCTGGGTCAAGAAGATCCCCTGGAGGAGAAAATGGCAACTCATTCCAATATTCTTGCCTGGAGAATTCCATGGACAGAGGAGCCTGGTGGGCTACGGTCCGTGAGGTCTCAAAGAGTTAGACACAATCGGGCAACTGGGCCCAAGCACACATCAATATGAGGAGGGGTAAATTGTTGTACATTCATACCATGGAACATACTACGTAGTAATGGCAGGGAACCGACTCCTGAGAGATGCAGCAACATGGATGGATCTCAGAGGTGCGATGCTGGGTGAAGGAACGCCCGTACAAAAGGGTCTGTGTGGTGTAACTCCATCGAGATGAAGTTTAAAGCCAGGTCAAGTTATCGAAGGGGATGGAGGTCAGAAGAGTGTTGACCTTAGGGGCAGGCACCGTCAAGGAGCTGCCGTGCTGGAGATGTTCCCCACCTTCAGAGTGTTGACCTTAGGGGCAGGCACCGTCAGGGAGCTGCCGTGCTGGAGACGTTCCCCACCTTCATCTGGCTGGCAGTACACAGGTGGACGTGTTGGATTGCTGTGCGGGGGGGGGGGGGACAGAGACTAGGGGCCATTGTTGCAAGCCACCCCTCCCTGCTGACTACGAGTTCACACTTGAATAGATCCCCAGGTGATTTGAATGCGAGTTCAAATTTGAGAACAGGTTTTGAAGAAAGACTCTGGTATCTAGTGGGCAGTGGAACTGGGGGTGGAAAGGAGAGGAAGTGGGGAGCTCCGTGGGACCCCAGGTTCCCGACTTGAGTGAACAAGTGAATGGTGCTGGAGTGACCTAGGAGCAGAGATGCTGGGAGGGGTGGGACTGGGTGTGCCCTTTGACGATGCTGCCTCCAAGGCTTGGTCCGCTGCTTGACCCCGTCTCAGGGGAGAGATCAAAGCTCTAGTTACAGACCCATTGTCGTTGGAGTGGGTAGCCATTCCTTTCTCCAGGGGATCTTCCCCACCCAGGGATCGAACCCTGGTCTCCCGCATTGCAGGCGGATTCTTTACCAGCTGAGCTACAAGGCGAGCCCAGGATCATGGCAGGAGGAGGGCTCAACTGAAAGGGGCCAGGGCGGAGTTCTTACTCATGAGCCCCGAGAAGAGCTGAGTTAGGAGACAGGAGGGGAAGCAGGCAAGAGCGGGGCAAGACTCGGGAACACGGGGAGACACAGCCGAGCCAGATGCCGCCGGGAGTTACCTTCAGGATGGAGACGCGGCTGTAGGTTCTACAACTCGAGGACAGCGTTCGGGGTGAGAAATGAGCGTGGGAGGCGGTGACTGCGCTTTCGGGCAGCTTGGCGGTGGAGGGAAGAGCCGGTGGTCCTGTGCGCACCGTGGCTGGTGGAGAGGCATTGCGCGGATGTCCGCGGAGGCAGGGCTGACTGAAGCTGCATTATCCTAGGAGGAGGGAGGGGCCGAGGTCCAGAGGACAAACCAGAGGAGGAGTGTGGGCCAGGGGGGTGGGCATAGACAGGTCCACGTGCTGAGAGGTGAGGACGGTTAACCTGGTGGTTTCTTCTGTGACGTGGAAGACATGGGCACAGGTGGATAGTGACAGGGGACGGGGTGGGGGCAGCGCAAGGTGCAGGGGTGCAGGCGGGGGGAGCAGGCGGGGCCTCCTCGAGCTCTGGTGCCCAGGGCAAGGTGAGTGAACCGGCGAATTTGATTCCAGCATTTTCCAAGAATGCAAATGTAATACCTCCTTCTGTTTTCCTGTTCCCTCTGAGTATCTTGGCTTTAGGGCTCTTTTATCTCTTCAAATTCCACTCTGGAAAAGCCAATGATTAAAATGATAACTTCCATCATAAGTAAACCTTGGGCAGGAAACGAGGAATCTGGGAGGTCAATCATCTCCTCTGTGATGAGCTCCTGACATTATTTTGGACAAGGATGGGAAAGAAGGGAAAGCCTTCCTCAAATATCGGAAGGGACATCACACAGAAGAAAAGTTTGACCAGTCTCCATGTCAGCAGTGCCAGGGCTGATAAACGTGCTCAAGGAGAGTCTGTGGGCGCAGATGGACCCCGAGAATGGACCCTGCAGGCCATCTGGGGAGTGACCTGGCTTGGGAACGGGGGACGGAACAGAGGGATCCAGTGCTCACACTGGTTGGGAAATGGAAAGGCAATTCCTTCGGATTCTAAGAGTCTCTGATTTGGAGCTTTTTCTGGCTCACATCTGACTCGCACACCTGTAGGGGGTGGCCCTGGCTGGGGGGTTGGGACCCACAGTGGGGCAGGACAGTCTCTGTTCTCAGAGGGCTCAGAGCTGCTAGAGACTTCCTGGTTCCTTCTTTGTGAAAAAAGCGATTAAGAGCTCAGGGACAGAGTTGGACAGGCCTTCAAACTCCTCCTCCATCTAGGATGTCAGCCCCAGCATCGCAGCAAAAGCATAAACTCTACAGACTGATATTTGTTCCAACCCTAGGTTTCCTAGGTGGCACTAGTGGTCAAGAACCCACCTGCCAATGCAAGAGACATGAGAGATGCAGGTTGGATCCCTGGGTCAGGAAGATCCCCTGGAGGAGGGCATGGCAATCCACTCCAGTATTCTTGCCTGGAGAATCCTATGGGCAGAGGAGCCTGGTGGGCTACAGTCCACAGAGTCGCAAAGAATCTGACATGACTGAAGCGACTTAGCATGCACACATGCAGTAGGTCCCTAAGTTATTCACTCTGTGCCTCAGTTTCCTCACCTGTAAAATGGTGAGGGTGACAATGGCAGCTCCCACTTGGAGCTGTTCTTGGGGTCAAATATGCTCAGAAGAAGGCCCGGCACACTCAGTGTGTTTTAGCTATTTATATTATTTAGTTCAGGAGGCAGCTTGTATCTCGGGAAGCTTTATTAATTATTAATAATGTTTCTTTTAAGAACACAAATCGGTCTAGTTGCATAAACTCATAATAACAGAATGAGGTTGGGAATTGGAAATTCTAGGGAAGAAAGCAAAAATATAAAAGTGGATGCCCTGCTTTTCCCTAAACAGCAAAATTAAAAGACTCCACCGAAATCTAGAGTTTACTTGAGCAGTAAGTGTCTCTGGGGGGAGAGAAAAATAGAGGCTTCCTGGGATTATCTCCTATACTGGGGTTTCAACTCGAATCCCATGGCTACTTTCCTGGACATCTGAGTGGACGCCTGCACTGACCGTGGGTGCAGCAGGACCCGGGGAGCAAGAAGAAAAGGCAAGAAGAGCCCAAGAAGGGTGACGGTCCTACCCCACCAGCTGGTCAAGAGATGTGGGGTGCCCCCGGCAATGCTGTGCAGAGCCCTGTGGGTTCTGCTCTACAGCTTCAGGGGGTAGGCTGGTCCTCTGGTTGCCTGCCTACGGACAGTACCGCGTGGGTGGAACTCAGGTCATCGCTGTTTCTTCCGCACCGCGGGGCCTGCTGAGTCACCTGCCCACCAGTCATCTGCTGGTTCCCTTTAGGTCAGCCTGGGAGCTAGGGAGCTTGAGTCTGAATTCTGACTCTGAGCATTACATGTATGACCTCAGGGAATTTAGGTCAACACACTTGGTAAAGAATCCTCCTGCAATGCAGGAGATCCAAATTCGATCCCTGGGTCAGAAAGATCGCCTGGAGAAGGAAATGGCAACCCACTTCGGTATTCTTGCCTGGGAAATCCCATGGACAGAGGATCCTGGAGTCCTTAGGGTCACAAAAGAATCAGACATGACTGAGCCACTAAACCACCACCCTGCCTCAGTTTCCTTATGTGGGAAACAGGGATAAGAAGGCTCTTGTCATAAGAAATAAATGGTGCACAATGAGTATCAGTGCTTTGGGAACAATTAATAAATGTGATTCTTTTTTACTATCATCTATTGACATGGGGAGTGTCTAGAAGGGTTATCCTCTGAACCACATAGATCAGGGTTCCCCAACCTCTGGGATCTAATGCCTGATGATCTGAGTTGGAGCTGATGTAACCATAATAGAAATAAAGTGCACAATAAACGTAATACCCTTGAATCATCCCATAACAACCCCCCACCCCTATACCTGGCCCATGGAAAACTTGTCTTCCACAAAACCAATCCCTGGTGCCAGAAAGGTGGTACACAGATGACCAACACTGTCTGTCCCCTGACAGGAGGGAGGAATCCCTCCAGTGGCCAAGATAGTTTATGTTATCTTTTTCTTCCATCTTTTCTTCTGCTGACGGAACTCAGCTAGAGCAGCCGCAGCCCCTTCATCACTGCACCCATATCCAGGTCACCCTGTTGGAGCAAATGCCTTCAGATGGCTCAATGGCATCTTCTCCTTCTCAGTTTGCAGCCTTCTCAGTACCTAAGATCCAAGGGAACGACCTTATAGGAGCGAGTGAAGTCACTCAGTCGTGTCCAACTCTTTGCGACCCCATAGACTGTAGCCTCCAGGCTCCTCCGTTCATGGAATTTTCCAGGCAAGAGTACCAGAGTGGGTTGCCATAACCGTCTCCAGGGGATCTTCCCCCCGGCCCAGGGATCGAACCCAGGTCTCCCGCATTGCAGGCAGATGCTTTACCCTCTGAGCCACCAGGGAAGCCCCAACGACCTTATGAGTGACCCCCAGATGTAGACCAGATTTCCATCTTGCCCTCACTGAGGTTTTGGAAATCTAGGGCCATTCAGAGGCTATTTGGGGGAACTGAGGAAGTACTTTTGTGCCCACCTCCCACCGTTGATCAGTGTTTCCTCTTTGCACCTCGAGGCTTTTGTTTGTTTTGTTTTTGATCTTTGAAAAGCTCCTGTAAGGCTATGGATACAGAGAAATCAGGATTCTGGAGCTAAAAATGACCTTAGACGCTAATTCGTCCAACTCACTGCCTTAAGAAACAAAGCCCACTGCAGCACTTTCTGTTTACTGAATTGTTTCTCCCTGGCCCTCCTGACCACCCTTTAAGGGAGGTATTATCAGTATCTCTCTCTGTCTATAGATGAGCAAATTGAGTGATTTAGTGCAACGTGATGGTTAAGAATATGCATTCTGGAACCACACTGCTCGGGTTCAAATTGTGGCTCCATTGTTGACTAGCTGTGTGACCTTGAGTGCATTAGTATACCCCTCTGTGTCCAGTGCCCCCATCTGAAAAATGATGCTCACGTCCAGTGGAGCGGAGGGCTGAGTGAGGGTCAGCTTGTTTTATTGTTGCAGAGATCCTGCGGGTTCTGTTCCAGACCACCACGGTAAAGCGAGTATGGCAATAAAGTGAGTCGCCTGAATTTTTTGGTTTTCCAGTGCAAATAAAATGATGTGTACACTCCACTGTGGTCTGTTAAGTGTGCAAAAGCTTGACATCTTTAAAACCATGCCCACCTCAATTAAAAAACACTTTATGGCTACAAAAGTGCTAACCAGCATCTGACAATGCAGGGTGGCCACAAACTTTCAAGTGGGGGCCCAAGGACAAGAGCAGATGAAACCAAGGAGGGTCTTGGAATGTAAGAACGGAAAAACCAGATCCTTATCCACCTTCCCTCCCATCCCCAATGTTGTAACTATTAATGAATTTCTGGTCCTTCCAACCAGTATAACGTGTCTCCCCTCTTTCCCCATATAGGAACAACTTATTTGCCTTACTCTTCCCCCCAACCCAATATACCTGCCTCATCCAATCAGCACATGACCTGCAGGACCCTTATCCCATTCCTTACACCCAGGGTATAAAAATGAATCAAGGACCCCTGTTCAGCTTCGGCTCTCTCTGCCCATCAGGAAGCTGGCCCGCTGTGCTGGCAGTGACTCTCCCCTCCCCAATCTAATAAACTTTATTCTTCTTTTCATTCTGCCTCGTGTCTGGAAATTCTTTTCCAACCCGCGCACGGACCACGACATTTCATTTTGTAAAAAATGTTGTGTCTTGTAAGTGCAGGAAAGTGAAATGCAATAAAACGAGATAGCCTGTCTTCCTTGAGCCAGTACAGAGTAGACTTGTTGGTTTCTTCAACACACGTTTATTGAGTCACTACGGTGTGCCTGGCATGCAAGCTGCTGACAATACAAGGGTGGGCAAAAGCAGCGTTCCTTCCCTCGTGGACCTTAACGCCTAGCAGGGAAGATGGGCATCGGTGGAAACAGTCATACGTGTGTGCAGTTGTACCACAGCAGGTCCAATGCAGGAGGCACAGCGGTGAAGGTAAGAGTCGGTGGGGCCTCCAGAAGAGCTTCCTTGAAGAAGTGAAGACCACCTTGATGTCTGATGATGAGCTGGACTTAGGCAGCCTGGGGATGGTGGGGTGGGGTGGGATGTTAGGCAGGGCAGGCTGAGCAGAGGGCAGTGAGGTCCAAGTCCCTGCAGAGGGACAACCCTGATCTCTTCAAAGGCTGCTGAGGCTGTAGCCCGGGTTACTAGGGCCAGTCTGAGGAAAGACCAGTCGGTGGGGGGAAGCGTCTGATCCTTCGGAGCCTCATCAAAGATTTTCTTCATCCCCAGAGCAAAAGAAGGATGCTGAGCTGAGATGTGACAACCATCAGATCGATGTTTTCAGAAGATTCGTGTGACTGCAGTGTTCGGGATGGGTTGTGGGTGACCGAGGGGATGCAGGAATGATGGAAGGAGGTCAGGGGCGGGGCACCGGTGAGTGGGCCTGCCATCGGAGGAAAGGTCTGGGCTGGAGATAAAGTATGTGCCTTGTTGGCAGGGTAATTACAGCCAGGGGCATAGGGGTGCTGGCCTGGGAAGAGAGTCTAGAGTCATCTTGTCCTGTACAGTAACCATGAGTCACCTGCAGCTCTTACGTGACTAAAATGTGCCTCCTCTGAATTTAGATGTGCTGAGTATAAAATACACACTGCATTTTGAATTTATTTGAATTTTTGCATTTATTATACTAATAAAAACAGCACTTCCCTCATGGCTCAGCCGTAAAGAATCCACCTGCCAATGCAGGAGACATGGGTTTGAACCCTGGGTCAGGAAGATCCCCTGGAGAAGGAAATAGCAACCCACTCTAGTATTCTTGCCTGGAGAATCCCATGGACAGAGAAGCCTGGTGGGCTACAGTCTATGGGGTCGCACGAGTCGGACATGACTTAGTGGCTAAACAACAACACGAACAGTATAAACCAATGTGAACTATGTCACTGATACTTTTATATCGGTTGCATGTTTAAATTATAATATTTTGAATATAGTGAATTGAATAAAACATATTATTAAAATGAATTGTACCAATTTCTTTGAACTTTAAAAAAATGTGACTACTTGAAAAATTAAATTACATGTGGGACTGGGATTAGTGGCTCCTGTCATGTTTTGCTTGAACAACGCTGATACAGGGTGAGAAAGAGAGAGGGTCTAGGACCCAGCCCTGGGAAAGAAGGATATTCAAAGCAAGATTTCAGACAGCGCCTAAGCTACCAGCAAGCAGCTGGGTGGAGACCGTTGCCAGGGACATGGAGACCGAATGCTCACTTCCAGGCTCTAGCCCGGCTGGTTAGCCTGCCTCAAGCCCTCAGTTTCGGACGGTGGAAAGAAGCAGACTGTTTGATCAGAACTTTTCACTAATTCTGAAATACCGTCCTCCATCAATTCCTCTTTAGCTCTACGTGGACCAAGAGCTCCCTCCCACTGGCCGGACTAGAAGGGGCCTGGGAAAGGCTCCAGACTAAGGGACGGTGGCTGGCACTGGGTCACGCAGGGAGCTGGGGGATGAGCCTAAGACCCCTTCCCCTCCGCAGCCTGGGTCTGTGGCCGGTGACCCACACGACCAGGGGTGTGGCTCGTACAGCCGCACACACACGGGCGCAGCACGGGGTATGAGATGCCAGGAATTGGGGGGAGGTCCCCGGAGCCGAGACCTAGATCCACTCCTCTCAAAAGACAACTAAAGGCAAACTTCATCTCGGACGCGTTTCCTATCTGTAATTGGTAAATATGCAAATGAAAGGCCCACATGGTCTGGCCGGGCAAATCAAGCTCTAGGCTAGCGGCTGGGGGAACCGGCGCTTCCGGGGAGCCTGGGCACCGCTCCCCTCCGCGGGCGCCCGGGGCGGAAGGCCCGGCGGGCTCGGAGGGGTGCGTCCCGGCCCCGCGGCCGCCGCCCGGGGGCGCCCCAGGCCCGGACCCGCCGCGCCGCGCCCCCCATCCCCCCGGCCCGGGCCAAGCGGGCCTGGCCTCCGCGCCCCGCGATGCGGTCGCTTCCGCCGCCGCTTCCAGGCGCGCTGGTCGGCGGGGCAGCCTGGGCGCGCGGCCCGTGGCCGGCTACAGCCTCCCCCGCATCCCCCGGCTCGTCGCAGCGGGGCCCTCCGGCAGCTCCGGGTGGCGCGGCGGCTTTGTTCCCGCGACCCGACGGCGCGGAGGCCCGTGCGTCTGGCGGCAGCGGCGGCGGCGGCACTGCAGTGGCGGAGCCCGGCCGGCCCGCGCGCCTGCAGCCGGGCGCTCGCAATGCGCCAGCGCGGGCGCCGCGTGCGCCGAGCCTCGTCGGGCCGGCGGGGCAGCCCGGCCACCAGCTGCCCCCGCGCCCTCCCGCGTTAACTGCTGGGGTCCGCCCCCTCCCCCCGCGGCCCGCCGCTCGCCGCAGTACGAGCCGCCTCCCCGCCCCCGCCCCCGCCCCCCGCGCCGCCGCCGCCGCCGCCGCCGCAGGAGAGGGAGGGGGCCGGAGGGAGGTAGGGAGGGAGGCGGCGGGGCAGAACCCAGAGCCCGTCCCGGGCGCCCGCCAGGAGCTCTGGCCGCGGCGGGAGGCGCCATCCGGGGCCGCCGGGCAACCGCCGCGCGCCTCACCCTCAGCGCCTCTTGCGGCCGCGTCCCCGCCGACCCGGCCGCAGCCGCCCGCCGCGGGGAGGGCAGCTCCCCACCCCCCGCCCCGGACCCCCCACCCCCACCTCCGCGGAGGGCAGACTCCTTTTTTCCTCCCGGGGCGGGTGTCGCCACCTGGATCGCCAAGTGCGAAGGGCCCGGGAGGCGGGGACCCACCGGAGCACCGTGACCGGCCATGGCTCAAGCGGCCAAACAGCTGAAGAAAATCAAAGACATCGAGGCGCAGGCCCTCCAGGAGCAGAAGGAGAAAGAGGAATCCAACAGGAAGCGGAGGAACCGCTCCCGTGACCGAAAGAAGAAGGTAAGGGGTGGGGGGTGGGCGGCGAGCCTGGAGGCGGAGGCCCCCGGAGGTGGCCGCTCGGGGAAGGGGCGCGGCGGAGCCCGGAGAGACGCGGGGCGCGGGGCCCCGCGGCCGGTCAAGACGATGTTGCCGAGCGCAGGGCGCGCGGGGCAGGAGCGGTGGAGGGAGAAGGCTTCGGTGCGGCCGGAGGAGGACCGGGCAAGGGGCTGGAAGGGCAGAGCGGGAGGCCCGGAGGCTGAGGGCGCGCAGGAGCCCGCCCTCCCGCGGAGACCTTTCAGCACCTTGGACAGACGCCGCGGGCCTGGGGCCGCCGGGAGGAACTTTTCCGCTCCCCGCCCTCCGTGGTAGGCCCAGGATGGGGGGCTGCTCGCCGCCTCTCCGGGGCTTTCCAAGGAAGCCGCTTTGGGAAATGCGGCCCCGGGCTCCGGAGACCGCTCTGCCCGCCGCCTCCCCGGTGACCCACTCTCGGAGGCGCGGAGAGCCTCCTTCCCAGGTCTCTGAATGGTGGGGCCTCTGCTCTTTCCCCACCCTCCTTGAGCCCCGGGAAGCACCTTGACTGACCCTGTGGGGCCCCGGGGCAGAACAGCTTAGCCTGGTGGGGGGACGGGTGGGCATTTGGCACCGTCTCCAGTTCGGATCACTCAAGATGAGCAGTGGATGACCAAAGGAACTTCCCTTTGGAAACCGGCCACGGGTGCTGTCCAGCCTGGCCCAGGGGCCTGGTCAGAGAACAGGTCTTTCTGTGTAGGAGTCGGTTGGTGGTGGGGGCGGGGGCTGGTAGTGACAAGACAGCCCCCACAAAGACCCAGACCCCTTAGGGCTATTGCTGTCTCTTCAGAACTCTGGATCTGGGGCCTTCCTACCCCCAACTCAAAGCACCTTTTAATAAAAACACCTTTGGTGAGAAACACCTTCACCTGTGAAGGGAGGGAGTCAGTTGACTGGGCGAGGACTCCAGCCGGGGTGTTGTGGAGCCCCCCACGGAGGAGGCCAGGCGCCTATGGGTGCGGTTCTTTCGATTGGAGACAGGCCGAACTTCGGCTCCAGCAGAGCCATTTTAACCTGCGGACGGCGAGGTGGGGCATGGCCTGCAAGCCCATTGCCTGGGAATATGGCCCTTGGGGTTCCAGGACTGAGACGCTGGTCTTGGTTGAGAAGGAAACTTTTTTTTTTTCCCTTGAAATTGGCTCCCTCTAAGAAAGAAGTTTGAAGCCTGTGGTTGAGAACAGCGTGGGGACAGGCTGCCTGTGGGTCCTACTCCTCCTCGTACCAGCCAGTCAGCAAGACCCACATCCAGCCAGTTCCTCGAGATGAAATCCAGGAGCAGAGACATTCTCTGACTGCACCCCAAGTGGCCAGTGCGCTAGGCTTTCCTGTACCCCTTCCAAAGGCGGCCCTCCTCCTCCCAGAGATTGCCATCTCATGTGTAAATAGTAGTTGCACCAAGGCACCACCACTTTAGCAGGACCTAAAAAGAAGCCTTCCCCAAACTGACAGGGAACAGGAGTTTGGGTTGGTGCCACTTAGAGAGAACACTCCATCAGGTCCTTCTTCTGGGTCTGAAATCCTGGAGCCCATCTTGTGAGTCAAGCCGGGGAGAAGTCTGGTTATATCTGACAGTGCTCACCCACTTTCTTGGCATGAATGTAAACTTCTCCTTAGGAAGGCGTGTTCTCTATTTCCATCCCTGCCTTGTGCTTTAGGAGCCAAGTCCATCCTCTCCCAAACTGCTCACTCAATGTTTTTATCCCACTTTTTGCTCCCCAGCCTCTTCCTTGATGCTCCTGAGACTGTAAAATATATATATATATATATATATATATATATATACATATATATATATTTTGAGCCAGAGTCAAAACAAAACTCTCCCTTTCTTCTCTTCTGAGAATTCCTTCCATTCTCTGTAACTCCCTTCAGTGTAACTCTGAATGCCAACTGCCTGCAAGACACACATAGAAAAGTAGCAAGTCCAATATTCTTTTTGTTTCTTGTTCTGGACATTCTTGGTCAACTTACTCTCCACGTCAAGTGTAGATGATAACATATTCCTCACCCCCCCCCAAGTCGGGTTATTTTGCTTTACTAGCTGGTCACAGCATACTGCGTCAGTGAGCATTTGAACATCTTCCACACAGATTTTCATTATTTTACGCAGTATCCTGGATGCTAGGAGGGATGCAGCAAGAATAAGGAAATCCAAATTCAAAGTGATAGCGATGCTGTAGACCCTTCAAGGGATTTTGGGGGTAGAGGGGTACTAAGGTACAAGGTGAGGTGTCAGGGTGCTGCATTTGTGTTTCATAACGCTAGTGAGTTCTTTTTGCCATCGGCCTGGTCTTGTGAGCCATCTCAGAGAGCCGAGTTAAAATTTATAGCAAAAGGCAACGTCGCAAGAAGGTGGAAGGCCCTTGGGGAAAGGTGAGGGAGGCTGTGCACTGCAGAAAGGCTGGTTGGAGAGGGCGGAGGATGCGCGTGCAGAAGCTGGTTGAGCAGATGGCCGAGGCGGGGGTGGGGGCCCAAGGGAGGGTTCATGTAAGGTGAGGTCTTCGTTAGACCCATTTTTCACCAGTGAAGTCATGGTTTGAGGTGAAGTATGTTAAGACTGAGTTGCTGAGGACTCTACCCTGGTCACCCCAGCCTCGGGGACACTGTGGAACTACCCTCATCTCAGCACGAAGAAAGGATTCACACATGCAGATAGTCGTTTGATGCCAGTGAACTGGTGATTCAGGGGAGCACGGAGCTCAGCAAGGGCATTCTGGATTTACGGAAAGGGAAGGCGTTTGTCCCACGGGTAACCTACTTATTGGGGCCTGTCAGAGCAGAACCGTAGCGCTCCCCGTTTGTAGAAATCATCACAGTTGTAACTTCAGCGGTGGTTGCAGCTTTTACATTTGCTGGTATTGTGTGGGAAGGTGCTGGCTGAGGGGTGCTGTGCAGCGGCCCTGGAGGCTGCTGTTGTGACGTGCTGACTGACACAGATAGAAACCACCTCGACGCAGGGAATTGAGCTCAGACTCTGTAGCTGGAAAAAGGCCTGCATTCTTCTGGGGCTTCATTCAGTTTTCTGCTTGTGCAGCATACGTCCTCATCAGATGCCTGCTGTTGGAGCTGCAGCTTTTTGGGAAAAAAAAAAAGATTCAGTATTTATGACGCTGACTTGATAAGTCCCCTGCGTCTGAAGATGGGGATGGAAGTAAATAAATTGCAGGGAGTGTGTCAAGCAGGTATTTGCATTAAGAACGGCAGCTTTCTAAGGCTGAAGAAGTCTTGGGCATAAAGATGTGTGTGCTTTTTCTGCCTTCTTGGAGCTTGAGGTTGGGAGAGGAGGATGAGGAGTTTGGAGAATTCAAGAAAGGGGGAGGGGGAAGTGGGAAGGGGGAGGGAGGTAGACAGGGAGAGAAGGGGACTGGAATCTCAGTCCTGCTTTAAGGGGTGACCCTCAGTCTGCAGCACCTGTGAGTGCCCCAGGGTGGCATTTGCTGAGCTCTCTCCTCGTCTCTTATTCTGCCCACCTCCTTCATCTTCTGATACTGGTGAAGGAGGGGACCAGGCCCTGTTCACAGCTGTCCATCTGACACCCAGCAGGCATGCCGTGAATGTGTGGGTGGGGGTAGGGATGGGTGGGTGAACGAATGGGGTCTTATGTCTGTTCGCCTAGGTGGTTCTTGGTCATTGCTTGTGTTAGATGAACAATGCACTCTTGACTATCTTTTGGGGGCACCCGAAGAAAGCCCGACATTTCTTTCATTCCTGGTCATTTTGCAAACCACCGAAGCCTTGTCGGCAGGCAGTGGAACCATCTAATTTTTTGGTGCAGTGACTTCTACCACTGAGCCTGCAGTTAGTTCCTTGCAGGGTCCCTGCTGCACTAAATGTCAAGTGAGTTTAGCCATTTGGAACAGCAGTGTTTGCACAGGGCCCCAAGGAGTCCAGCTGAGGAGGGTACAGAAAGAAAAAAAAAAAAAAAAGGAAGCCCAGGAACAGAAAGTGGCCATCTCCACTTAGCTGTGCAGGCAGTGTTGTCGGCCCTGCCCGTCTCCGCAGCATCCTCCGGGGCCCTGGGCCTTCCTCACACAGCAGACGAGGCCCTGCTCCTGGACTGAGGAGATGCCTTCCATTGATCCGGGGACTGGAATCACAGGGAGATTTAGGGGGACCTGTGGGAGACTGTCGGCCCCGCGGCTGTGGCCAGGGCTTGTTCCCAGGAAGAGGGTGGGATGGGGCTGGGAGGCGTGGGTGAATAAGAATGGGATAAAGGGCAGGAAATTAGGCAGGAGGGTCCTGTGAGCCCACATTTCCCACTTGTAAAGGGTCCCAAATGTAAACTTCTGCTGCTATCTCCAAATGAGTCTATATATTCAACCCAAGAAGAACGCACAGGATTGGAAAGAGGCATGTTCCTCACGCATCCTTAAACCAAGGTCCTGCCGTGAAATCACCGCAGTAGTGTATGTCATGGTATGCCTTGATATTTGTATATGAAATCTCCATTTGGCTTTTGGAAAGCATCATGGTTGCATGTTAGCTATTAAACGCACTCATCTATTTAGTCTTGAGCCTTTAAAATGTACTACGACTTGGGTACCCGCTGCCTTGGTGTCTCTTATTTTAGTACCCGGGGAGCCTCAATACAGAGATGTGGCCTTGCCCAAGCTGAGTGCTGGGAGGCGCTGGCACTAGCTGAAGATGCGACTCGCTCTCTGGCCATCTCCCAATCCAGCCCTCCCTCCCTGCTGCAGGGGTAGTTTTGGTGGGGCCATTCCCTGGGGGCTACTGTCACCCCCAACCATCCGCTAGACCCAGAGAGCAGGGTCTTGTGGGCAAAGAAGGTGTTACACCCTTAGTTGTATCCGGCAGCGTGTGGTTGGCACATCACAGCTGCTGCTCCAAGTCGGTGGAGTGGCAGCTGAAATTCAGAACCTGGAGTCAGGGACCTCCCTGTCAAGGGTACCAGGAGCCAATGCTGGGACCCTTCTCTTGCTTGCTAGTTCTGCTTATCTCCTCTCAATATGACAGAGTTTTTATTTTCACCTCAGTCTAAGGACTTGCTTGTTTTTGTCAAAAGAAGGGAGGAAGAATTCTTCAGTTCAGTTCAGTCGAGTTAGACACGACTGAGTGACTGAACCACTGAACTGAAGGACTCTCCCTCCCATCTTTCCATAAAAGCAAGCAAGCTTTAGTGAGTAGGTACCACATGCCAGGCAGCTTTCATGTATGTTGGTTCATTCCTGGGCTTTGTCTCCGTAGGGTGAACCCATCAGTCGTTTCTTCCTCCGTCACCATCAAAGCCCATCACTCTTCAAGAGAGCATTCCTGAATCCTCCATCACTCTTTCTCTGTATCCTGGGTTGCCTCAGCCTTCGTTCTGGTGTGTACATGCACATGGGTGTGTGTGTATGAGACATGTGTCCTTATTTTGTCCCTTCTACTAGATTATAAGCTTGTTGAAGCCAAAGCCAGAGTCTTTGCACATAACCACTTAACAAATATTTATGGCTTGAAATGATTCAGGAGGTACATTTAACTGGTTCAGAAGTTTTCCCCTGGGTCTTTCTATTTGATGTTTGAAGAGTTTGCCCTAAAGAAGTGGAACCAAGTAAATCTGGGTTCTGCACCCCCCCCCCCCACCGCCACCGAATTATTCCGACTAAAGCAAAGTCTGCTGTCATCAGTGTTTTGGTTTTTGGTAAAGGCAAATATGCTTTGCTTGGCTCCATCTCGCCATACCTGGTTCTTGAAAAGCAGCTCAAACATCTACCTCATACAGAGCGCTGGGCTGGGAGTCAGGCGCCTGGATTCCAGTTTCTCATACTTATTGGCTACCTGGACATGAATAAGCCACCAAATTTCTTTGAGCCTCAGTTTTCTCATCTGTGAAATTGAAATGAGAATAAAGGAGGTGTACTTTGTTAACTTTAGAACTCCTGTCTATTTAAGAGGTTACAGTTAGTAACACAATAATGCTTGTTAATTATATTATTCTTTCTAATAAATCCAAAGCCAAAGCTCCGGCCCAGATTTCCAGTGGTGGCGTGAAATCTTGACATTGGCTTGGCAAGGCCAGCCACATTATTATTTCAGTGCTGGTAAATGAGAAAAAGGACACTTTAAATCATTTTCTCCATTTCGCTTTCAGGAAAGAAATGAATTTCCTATTTTGACAAGATTTATTATCGTGGGCTTAGTTATCTCCATGGGTGCAGTCTACAACTTTAGATGGGCTTTATTAAAGCCCTGGGTGACAATTACAGCTGCCTGCCAAGAGAGGAACATAAACGTGGTTCCTGAACTTTCTGAGAATACCAGATAGAGCCCCGGCTGGTAAATCTGGGGTGTGGAATATCATAGACAATGAAATGTGTTGTTATGGGCAGACCAGACTCCTCCAGGGGAGATTCTGTGCATCTCAGGAGTGTAAGCCCAGCACATCCTCCAGAAAAGGAGAACTTGCATGAGGAACCCTCAGAGATAAAGCAAAGAAGACCGAGTGGCCAGCCAGTTTGAAACCAAAAAACCTTTGTTTCTCGTTTGCTGCCCATGTGACCGGATGCTTTCCCAAGAAGAAAATTTTCCTGTGTTTTTGCTAAGGTGATAATACTTTTTCAGTGTCAGTTAATGCCTTTTTATCCATTTCAGGGCATCCTTGACCATGACAGCTGCAAACACCCTTCTTTGCTTATCCGAGGAGGGCCTGTATTTACTGAGAGGCTGTGGGTCCTACAGGCATTGTCTCACTGGATCCTCCGGCAGCCGGTGACCTCAGAGCTGGGGCCTGGCTCTAAAACTCGCTCACAGGCCTCTGTGCTAGGCTGCCTTCTTACAAGGGAAGGACTTGCACGTTAGAGGGAAAGCTGCCGGTGTGGGAAGTAACCCGAGGAGGCTGAGAACAGGGGCCGGTGACCTGGGCTCAGGACAGAAGCACTGGCGTCTGGATGCTAGGTGGGTGGTGGAGTCCGTGGGCTCCTCTGAGCATCTCTGGAGCAGCCTGTGGGATGGTGAAGACGCCATGGAGGCCTTGGGTTAAGACAAGGGGCCGGATGAAGAGTGACTCCTGGGGCGGCCTGCTCTGTTTCCATCTCACCTGCCTCACAAAGTGGTCATTTCTCCCTTTCCTGGCTGTTTTAGAGATTTCTCTTCCTACCACCTGGGCTTCCCAGGCAGTACAAGTGGTAAAGAACCCGCCTGCCAGTGCAGGAGACGCAAGAGATACGGGTTTGATCCCTGGGTTGGGAAGGTCCCCTGGAAAAGGAAATGGCAACCCACTCCAGTATTCTTGCCTGGAGAATTCCATGGACAGAGGAGCATGGTGGGCTACAGTCTGCAGGGTTGCAAAGTCGGACATGACTGAGCACATGCCTGCCACACTTCCTTCCACAGAGCTGGCATCTTCTCTGTGTAATCATTTTATAAAGTGCTTCTACATGGAGTTATAGTGAAGACGTGTCTCCATTTTCATCCATTCTCCCTAACTCTCTGGGGCTTTTGCTTTCTTCTGGTTGCCTGTGAGGTCCTGGGCCTCTATGTGTAATGCTTGCCAAGAGCTCAACTTGGATGGGTGGGAACAGAAACCGCAGGGCCAGACTCTTGCCCTGAGTCCCTCCCTTGAATCTCTGAGGTTTTATTTCCTGTTCCTAAGAAGTCCAGTGGGCTAAGAGATGCCCATGAAAATCAGTGCAGTCAGAGAGAAAAAACAGGCTCGTGAGACGAAAAGGCACAGACTAGCCTTAAAGTTGAGTTGGGAGAAGTCAGGGTGGAGTCAGAGGAAGCATCTCAGGAAAGGGAAGGAAAGGAGGCACTTGATTATGGACTGGCCAGAACAGTAATGCCTAACCCAGTTCTGAGATGGAAGGGATAGCCCCAGATGCTCACGGTGAGACCCACAAGGAAAGAGTCAGGAGAGAAAGAAACAGTCCCAGCGGCTCCCCCACGTTGCCAGTCCCAGAGCCACCCTGGGGAGAGGGTTTGTCATGGGAGGACCTGCCCCACGGCCTCCCTGCAGAATCGGCCACTGGGGGCAGTGGGGCCAGGAGGGCCAGGAGCCCGCCTGTCCAGTAAGGTCCCCCCGGGCAATGATGCTTCCATAGAGCAGCGTGGAGCCTCTGTTCTAGCAGACAGACAGGAACCAGCTGGTGGACGTGGCAAGACCAAGGGAGAATTGAACCAGCAGATGAAGGGAAGAGGGGGGAGGGTAGGGGTTTGCCTGGACTCCTTATTTGTTCTGTGTCCACTTTCACAAAGGAAGTGGGGAAGGAAGAGTTGACTTGAGCACTGTGGGAGGAGTAAGCCTGGTCAGGAGTAGGGTCTGGGGAGGCTTTCTGGGGGAGATACTGGGTCCTCATGGACTGTTGAGGGTCAGCCTAGTGATGAGGGCCAGGACATTGAGCTGAGGCCATAGCAAGGGTGGAGGGTGAGCCAGTGGGGTCTGGAGACAAAGGTGGCCCAGGACCTGTGAGCCTGGGCAGTCAGGAGACAGAGGGGTAGCTGGAGAGGAAGCTGAGCTCGGGCCAGGCCGGGGCCAAAGCCCAGAGGAAGCCTGAGGAACTCCAGAGGGAAGTGCAGAAAGCTGCTGCGCCTCCAGGGCAGAGGTGGGTCAGGACAGGGCGGCCGCATGGTGAGCAGGGTGTTGAGAACGCTGAGCAACGGTCCAGAGGAGGGTAGGGTGGTCGTGCTAGGTGGCCAGTGGGGATGGAACGTGTGACAGACTGTAGACGTCTGGGTGGTGGAGAAAGTCGGTCTTTGTGAGTAATAAAGTGGGTGTGAATAAATAATCGGAGATGATGCTGTGGGTTTCTTCTGGACACATGTTAACACATCCATGTGTGTGTGACATGACATGGTGGTGAGGTCTCGTATCTGACTCGGTGCTGGGATGGTTAGTTGGTGGTGCCCTTCATGGAGCTGGGAGGGAGTGAGGAGGGAAGTGATGAGTCCTTTTTATGGGATCTACAGTACTCTTGCCTGGAAAATCCCATGGATGGAGGAACCTGGTAGGCTGCAGTCCATGGGGTCGCTAAGAGTCGGACACGACTGAGCGACTTCACTTTCACTTTTCACTTTCATGCATTGGAGAAGGAAATGGCAACCCACTCCAGTGTTCTTGCCTGGAGAATCCCAGGGATGGCAGAGCCTGCTGGGCTGCCATCTATGGGGTCGCACAGAGTCGGACACGACTGAGGTAACTTATCATCACAGTTCGTTTAGTCAAGGCTATGGTTTTTCCAGTAGTCAGGTATGGATGTGAGAGTTGGACTATAAAGAAAGCTGAGCACCAAAGAATTGATGCTTTTGAACTGTGGTGTTGGAGAAGACTCTTGAGAGCCCCTTCAAGGAGATCCAACCAGTCCATCCTAAAGGCAATCAGCCCTGAATATGAATTGGAATGACTGATGCTGAAGCTGAAACTCCAATCCTTTGGCCACCTGATGCGAAGAGCTGACTCATTTGAAAAAACCCTGATGCTGGGAAAGATTGAAGGTGGGAGGAGAAGGGGACGACAGAGGATGAGATGGTTGGATGGCATCACCAACTCAATGGACATGAATTTGAGTAAACTCTGGGAGTTGGTGAGGGACAGGGGGGCCTGGTGTGCTGCAGCCCATGGGGTCGCAAGGAGTTGGACACGACTGAGTGACTGAACTGAACTGAACTGTTCAGTAGCTTCCTGGGGCTCATGTGATAGAGAGAGCTAACAGGAAGTGTTCCTCAATATGGGGGAAGCTGTCAGACTCTGTGGGAAGGAGAGGCCCTCAGTTCAAGTCTGAGCTCTCCCGCAAAGCCCTGGTGTGCAGAGCTACTGAGAGACTGCCTTAACTAAGGCCCGTGCACCTGACCAAGCCTGCAAGCCTTGAGGGGAGCTCAGGCATCTGACTGGCGGATACTCATGCCTGCAGGGGAGGTGCAGGGCAGAGGTGGACTGCAGTGGGGACAGGACTTGCCATCTCAGTTCCCCGGCCAGGCTTTGAATCCAGGCCTTCGGCAATGAGAGAGTGGAATCCTAACCACTGGACCGCCAGGGGATTCCCTCGCCACTCTTGTTTTTTAATTTATTTGTGGCTGCGCTGGATCTTCGATGCTGCACAGTGAGCTTTTTGCTCGTTGTGGTGTGTGGGCTTCTCACTGCAGGGGTTTTGTTGTGGATTGTGGGCTCTAGGGTGTGTGGACTCAGTGGTTGCATTCCCAGGCTTTAGAGCACAGGCTCAGTAATTGTGGGCTTAGTTGCCCTGAGGCATGTGGGATCTTCCTGGACCAGAGATCGAGCCCGTGTCTCTCGCATTGGCAGGCGGATACTTAACCACTGGACCACCAGGAAAGTCACTGCCACTCTTAAAGATGTGACCTTGGTGCCGTCACCCAAGTCGTGAAATGCTATGCATTCATTCAAAATGATGCTTAAAAGAACAGGTTTTTAAGAATATGCTTCTAATAAAAAAGTAGGAAAAAGCTTCAGCTGTAATCGCATTTAAAAATGTAATGTAATTAAAAGACAGGGAATGCCTTGCTTGTCAAGGAGGGTCCCAGGCCTCCTCCGCTTGTGTGTCTTCTGGAGATGGAAGCTGGCATGGATGGATGACCTCACATGCCGGTAAAGAATTCCAAGGTGATGTGGACTGCAGCCCAGTAGGTAACAGAATGTTCTGGCACCAAGTGGAGCTGGAGTGTGGTCCTGAGAGTCCAGGCAGCTGGGTCTTGGCATGGGGAGCCATCCATTGTCAACCAGCCTGAAAATGTATGTGTGTGTGTGTGTGTGTGTGTGTTGGGTGGAATGCTCTATTCCACAGCCAGAGTGATCTTCCAAAAATGCAAATCAGATCCCAACACTCCTGCCTTTAAATCCTTTTCTGGCTTCCTAATTGCCCTTAAAATCAAGTCCTAGAAGTTTACTCCAGCATCCAAGGTCCCCAGTCTAGCCCAGAGCTGCCTTTCCCGTTTCATCTCTCCTGCAAGCTGCACTTAGCTGTCCTCTGACCTTCTTCTAGGACCTAGGATATGTACGTGTTCTCTGCCTTTGAATCTCCCGTTGGCTGAATTTTTGGCCTCAAACACAGACACCGGCTCCGCTGTCAGAATTCAGTTTTAACATCGCCTTGCAGGTGCTAGATGAGGTTAGGCCATGCTGCCCAGTAAGGAGGCCAGGAGACTGTAGGGACCACTGCGTATGCCAGGGGGGCGTCTTGTGTTGAGATGTTGGAGCTGCAGAGAAGAGATGCGATCAGTGGCCTTGGATGGAGTCAGGTGGCTCAGGGACTGTGTCATGGATGTTTGCTAACTGGGTGACTCTGGGCAAGGTTCTCAGTTTTCCTCTGAGTCTTGGTTTTGTCATTTGTAGGGCAGGGGGAATATCTACTGGACAACCACGGAGGGTTATTGGAAGGACTGAATGAGTTAACGTATGTGAAAGTGTTAGTTGATCAATCATGTCTGACTCTTTGAGACCCCATGGACTGTAACCAGCCAGGCTCCTCTGTCTGTGGAATTCTCTAGGCAAGAATACCAGGGTGGGTTGCCATTCTGCTTCTGCAGGGGATCTTCTTGACCCAGGGATCGTACCCAGGTCTCCCACATTGCAGGCAAATTCTGTACTGTCTGAGCCACTAAGAAAGCCCCCAAGCACCCAACATACAGTAAGTACCCACTACATGCCAGTCTGATGTTTTAGTTCCTGCTCGCACCCATCCCCCAGCCCTCCATGGGGAGCAACCAATGAGATCCAAGGCGTGGCCCTTAATAGGCTCTGGGTTCCTTTCCAGAGATGGCCATCAAGGATTCCTCCCAAGGCTGGTATGCTCATCCAGCATCACTGCCAATTTCTTAAATGAATTAGGAAAAATGAAGAAATGTGAGCTTGATCCCAGATGCCAGTGAGAGCGAAGAATCGGAAACAGCCAAGTCAGAAAAAGGTCCAAGTCTGAAATGTCGGTAGAGTTGTGTTGGATCTGTGGAGATGTTACTTTCTCCCATGGTGAGGAGGTTTGGCAGATCCATTCAATGCCCTTGGAAAGAGGTGGTTTTGTCCCTGCTCCTGGGGAAACGAGAAGACCGCTGTGCCAATCCCAGCTCACGCGGTGTGCATGATGCACGCGACCCAGTGCCCCTGTGGTCATGGAGCCGTGTCCTGGGCACCAGGATGCTGCAGCCGGGCCTCGCTCTCTGACGTCGGTGGAGCAGACCATAGTCCAACGGTTGGCCTTTCTTTTCACGTTGTCTTCTGGCTTGTGTGTGTGTGTCATGTCCTGAGGGCCTGATTCTTGAGCATATCTGCCTCTGAAGGACATCTGGGCTACAAGCTGCAGGGTTGAGTCTTAGCACTTTAACCCACTTGTCGATGTTGCCACACGCATGATAGGACTTGGAAGAGGCAGATGGAAAGAGCATCCTTCATGACTCTGAACCAAGATGAAATGACTCTGTACCAAGGTGAACACTATAACATCATTAGATTCTTCCGGAAGAGCATGTGAGGGTCTCTTTCAGGAACTCAGCTTCCTCCACCCGGTTTGTGCCTCCACGGCTCCTTCCGGAACCTCTGTGGTCGCCCTTCCAGTCCGGCCTACGTCCTTTCTTGTCCTTCTGGTTCCTTCCTGTCATCTTTAGGTTAAAGTCAGGCTTTTCCTCACTACTTCTGAGGCTGTTGACACCTTGCCTACCCCTGGGGGTCTTACCCCATCCCTCCCACAGTGCCACCTGGGTTTATGATGCCACCCTGCCCCCTGCACCTTCCGTACCCACCTTCACCCCCTACAAGAAGCTCTCCCAAGTGTGGGCCAGAGATACTAGCGAAGAGGTGCTTGCCCTGAAGGGAAGTCATGGAGGGGGGTGTCCAGGACACCTTTCCACTCTGCCGTCTGTCGCAGCTAATGGCACTTGCCGCCAAGTCCTAGGACCACGCAGGGTATGGACCTGTTACCTTGCATTTCCCAGCGGGTGATGCCTGTGTGTGATCTGGATAGTAGGGACCTCCCCTCCTCACTCATCACCCCCAGATGATGTGTGAGCATTAGCTATGCGTGGTTGTGGCCGAAAAGAACAGACTGTGGGATCAGGAGAGCTGAGCATGTGTTCTAGTTCTTTTCTCTCTGGAGGAGCTCTGGACACTTCTCCAAGCCTCAGCTCTCCACCTCTCACTTCAGTTCAGTCGCTCAGGCATGTCCGACTCTTTGTGACCCCATGAACCGCAGCACGCCAGGCCTCCCTGTCCTACAACTCCCAGAGCTTGCCAGACTCATGTCCATTGAGTTGGTGATGCCATCCAGCCGTCTCATCCTCTGTCATCCCCTTCTCCTCCTGCCTTCAATCTTTCTCAGCATCAGGGTCTTTTCAAATGAGTCAGTTCTTTGCATCAGGTGGCCAGAGGATTGGAGTTTCAGCTTCAGCATCAGTCCTTCCAATGAATATTCAGGACTGATCTCCTTTAGGATGGACTGGTTGGATCTCCTTGCAGTCCAAGGGATTCTCAAGAGTTTTCTCCAACACCACACTTCAAAAACATCAATTCTTCTGCACTCACCTTTCTTTATAGTCCAACTCTCACATCCATACATGACTACTGGAAAAACCCATAGCTTTGACTGCATGGACTTTGTTGGCAAAGTAATGTCTCTGTTTTTTAATATGCTGTCTAGCTTGGTCATAACTTTTCCTCCAAGGGGCAAGTGTCTTTTAATTTCATGGCTGCAATCATGATCTCCGGTGATTTTGGAGCCTGCAAAAATAAAGTCTGTCACTGTTTCCATTGTTTCCCCATCTATTTGCCATGAAGTGATGGGACCAGATGCCATGATCTTAGTTTTCTGAATGTTGAGCTTTAAGCCAACTTTTTCACTCACCTCTTTCACTTTCATCAAGAGGCTCTTTAGTTCTTCTTCGCTTTCTGCCATAAGGGTGGTGTCATCAGGAAGGTTAGTGATATTTCTCCCAGCAATCTTGATTCCAGTTTGTGCTTCATCCAGTCCAGCATTTCTCATGATATACACTGACTATAAGAGTGACAATATATGGCTTTGACGTACTCCTTTTCCTATTTGGAACCAGTCTGTTGTTCCATGTCCAGTTCTAACTGTTGCTTCTTGACCTGCATACAGATTTCTCAGGAGGCAGGTCAGGTAGTCTGGTATTCCAATCTCTTTAATAATTTTCCAGAATTTATTGTGATCCACACAGTCAAAGGCTTTGGCATAGTCAATAAAGCATAAGTCGATGTTTTTCTGGAATTCTCTGGCTTTTTTGATGATCCAACGAGTGTTGGCCATTTGATCTCTGGTTCCTCTGCCTTTTCTAAATCCAGTTTGAACATCTGGAAGTTCACGGTTCACATATTGCTGAAGACTGGCTTGGAGAATTTTGAGTATTACTTTGCTAGCGTGTGAGATGAGTACAATTGTGAGGTAGTTTGAGCATTCTTTGGCATTGCTTTTCTTTGGGATTGGAATGAAGACTGACATTCTCCAGTCCAGTGGCCTCTGCTGAGTTTTCCAAATTTGCTGGCGTATTGAGTGTAGCACTTTCACAGCATCATCTTTCAGGATTTGAAATAGCTCAACTGGCATTCCATCACTTCCACTAGCTTTGTTCGTAGTGGTGCTTCCAAAGGCCCACTTGACTTTGAATTCCAGGATGTCTGGCTCTAGGTGAGTGATCACACCATCATGGTTATCTGGGTCATGAAGATCTTTTTTATATAGTTCTTCTGTGTATTCTTGCCACCTCTTCTTAATATCTTCTGTTTCTGTTAGGTCCATACCATTTCTGCCCTTTATTGTGCTCATCTTTGCATGAAATTCCCTTGGTGTCTCTAATTCTCTTGAAGAGATTTCTAGTCTTTCCCTTTCTATTGTTTTCCTCTATTTCTTTGCACTGATCACTGAGGAAGGCTTTCTTATCTCTCCTTGCTATTCTTTGGAACTCTGCATTCAGATGGGCATATCTTTCCTTTTCTCCTTTGCCTTTTGCTTCTCTTCTCTCCATCTCTAAAGCAAGGGACCTGGTTGAGAGGGCTTCTGAGACTCTTCTGGGTTTCCCTGGTGGCTTAGATGCTAAAGAATCTTCCTACAATGCAGGAGACCCAGGTTTGATCCCTGGGTTAGGAAAATCCTCTGGAGAAGGAAATGGCAACCCACTCGATTATTCTTGCCTGGATAATTCCATAGATGGAGGCGCCTGGTGGGCTACAGTCCTTGGGGTCTCAAAGAGTCAGACATGACTGAGCACACATGCACTCAATTAAGACTCTTCTGGGGAGTAAGGGTCATTCTGTGAACATGTGAATTTCCAAGCCCTCAGGGCAGCTGGCTCGCAGTGGCCGAAGGTGTGCTGGGTGGACACTTGGATGCAGGAGACCCTCGGGTGTCGAGGTCCAGCTGTGATGGACACCAGACTGCCGGGTATGGGGATGTTGGCAACAGTGTGGAAGACCACGTAGCCCAGGGTGCTGGCTCAGCGTGTGGACACTCATCCCCTCTGACGTGTCATCCCCATGAGGCTGGTGCTGTCGTGGGCAGGCCAGGGAGAGGAGGGCGTGCTGGCGAGGGCCGGGGCCACGTGGGCTGCCAGAAGATGGCCGTGCTCAAGGTCAACAGTCCAGTCCCCTGGGCGCATGGCTCGTCAGGCAGCCCCCGTGACTCCTCAGACTCCCTGCTATGGCCGGCTTGGTGCTGCCTCCTACGTTTATCACGAGTGCAGCCTCTGGGAAGGCAGAGGGCACCTGCCAGGTGAATAGAGAATGAGAGAGCGGGCGCCTTCTGTTTTCAGTGCTCGGCGAGGGAGTCTGTCACCTGCTTTCAAGGTCATGAGCAAAGCCAGCCTCCTCCCTGAGCTCGAAAGAGTCCAGGAGGCCCAGACTGTGATGGGGAAAGGAGCTCAAGGGGTCCTCACTGCCTGCCGTTTCCTGGAGAGCAGATGTGGCAGACCCCCGGCCCAAAGAACAGGGGTTGCGCTGCAGGGTGGATATGTCCTGCGGTTTGTCAGACCATCCTGGCTCTTCAGAGACTTGGCTTTTAGAGCTGAATTATGTAATTTTGGAAAATCCCTGCTTTGTCACTTACTGAGTTCCCAAGGAGCCAAGATTTTCAGGAGAGGTTGATGGTGATGGCGATGGTTTAGTCGCTAAGTTGTGTCCCACTCTTGTGGCCTCAGGGACTGTAGCCCACCAGGCTCCTCTGTCCATGGGATTCTCTGGGCAAGAATACTGGATTGGGTTGCCATTTCCTTCTCCAGGGGATCTTCCCAACCCAGGGTTCAAACTCATGTCTCCTGCATTGGCAGGTGGGTTCTCACGGCCGAGCCACAAGGGAAGTGCTGTTTTATTAGTATAATAAATGCAAAAATTCAAATAAACTCAAAATTCAGTGTGTATCTTATACTCAGCACATCTAAATTCAGAGGAGGCACATTTTAGTCATTTAAGTGTTAGTCGCTAAGTTGTATCCCACTGTTGCAAGTCCATGGACCGTAGCCCCCAGGCTCCTCTGTCCATGGGATTCTCCAATACTGAAGTGGGTTGTCATTCCCTCCTCCAGGGGATCTTCCAGACCCAGGGATCGAACCTGGGTCTCCTGCATTGCAGGTGGATTCTTTACCAACTGAGCTATGAGGGAGAGGTTGGTCCCCCCAGTTCAGCCCCAGACGAAGCTTTTTTATTTTTTTCAGCCTCTGTCCCCCATGGTCCTTGCCTTCTCCGTGGAATGCATTGTCCCAGACCCTGAAAACCCATCCCCTTTTCTCCAGGGGCTGGGAGAGGAAGGAGCCATGTCCCAGGAGTGGGTCAGCCAGGTCTGGGCTGTTGTTGAACTAGAAACTTCTCCAGTGCTTGCATCATCTGGGAGGTGAGTGCCCGGGTCTCAGGCCTCAGAGACCCCGCGGACAGTGGCCGCTGTCACATGGAGCTGGGCGGATGGCCAGCATGGCCCCTGAGTTACTTTGCTGTACTCTTGGCGGCCCTGCAAAGAGGCAGGTGACAGGCGTGTCTCTCAGGGGAGGACAGTAAGCCTGGGAAAACTCAGTGTGGTTCACATCGTCTGGACACGCCTGTGCTGCGTGTCTTCAGACTGTCTCTCTGTGAAGTCCTGGAATTTTGTAACAAGTGGGCAGTAGCAGGTGTAGCATGTGGTGGATGGAAATCCGTGTTGCATTGAGTTTTCAGCATCCATCAGCCGCCTACCCAGCCACCCGCAGGGATGCAGCGAGGCCCGGCTATCAGTGGCCCGTATTCTCTCTGCTGAGGAACAGAAGGGACAGCAGGGGACGTGACTCACCTGAGCCCACTCCACCCGGGAGGCTGCTGAATGGGCCATTACACAGGACCTTGGAAGGCTCAGGAAGGTTAAGTAACCGCCCCAGGTCACACGGCTGATCAGAGCCCGACTGGGGTTCACACCAACCACCTGATGGGAAAGCCTGCACCTTACTACCTCTAGGGCTGTGATGAGGCTCAGACAGAATGAAATACATTCCTCAGGGTGGAACTGTGAGGGGCCGGAAATGGAGGACATTTTAAAAGCCCTTAGCACCAAGCTTGGAGGTGGACGAGAATGCCACAGGTCAGTTCCATGACTCTGCAAGATGAAATACATCCCATTCTATGCGGGCCTCCAAGCCACATGGCAGAGAAGGCATGAGCCCTCCCCTGTGAAGATCCAAGACACACAGAGACCTGGAGATGGATACAGACAGACGTCCAAGGTAGTGCCCGACCAGTGCCCGGTTGTGGGAGCACGGGGCACTGAGGATGCTGAGAAGTGGCTGGGCGACCTTGGGAACGTCGCTTCACCTCTCTGGGCCTCTCAGCCATACCACGGAGGGCTTGGAGTAGACCAGCTAACACAGCGTCTTGGGAGGGACCTTGGGGATCTCACAGCCCTGCCCCTTCATGGGGAGACAGTGGTCCAGAGACAGGAAGTGGCTCATCAGATCACACAGCTGTTTCTAGTGGCCCAGCACATGCTAGAACCAGGCCCCCAGGCTCGGCTCTCGTGTGTAAAAGTGGTGAGAAATCCCTGCCCTTACAAGCTGTGATTTGTTGAGCATGACCTGGCAGAAGGAACTCAGAGAAGGGCTGAGGGACTCTGGTCCTTTGGTTCTATGTGGAAAGGGCCCTGCCACGTCCAGGCAACAAGTGGGAGAGCCTGCAGAGATGGGGTGTTTCCCTGCTCTGTGGGCAGAGGGGCTCTGTTACTGGGACCTGCCGGGCACCCCTGGCACAGAGGAGACTGCCAGGGGGCTGAGTTTGGGTGGAGAAGCCTGAGCCCTCCCTGGGCCGGGCGGACGGAAATGTGCTCTGGATGGATTGTTCCGACGAGCCCTCAGCCACTGTCCTAACTAGTGCTCTCCAGTTCCACGGGCAGCTCGGGCCATGCTCGGGACCCACGCGCGGCCAGCCACAGCCGCTGTGGACACTGGGTTTGTTCCACGCGGCCTTGGGAGCACGTTTGTCAAGGACAACCTCCTCATTCTACACACAGGAACTGAGGCCAGGGCGGGGGTGAGGGATCACTTCTCCCAGGCACACACATGAGCAAGCTCTGAACCTGGGCCTTCTGGGTACTATTGGGAGGCAAGGCCTGGTTGCCCCTTGAGTTACCGAGTGTGTCTGTCTGTCGTCTGTCTGTCTGTCTGTTATCTATCTTGTGCTGTGCTGTGTTCAGTTGCTAAGTTGTGTCTGACTCTTTGCCACCCCGTGGACTGTAGCCCTCCAGGCTCCTCTGTCCATGGAATTTTCCAGGTAAGAGTACTGGAGAGGGTTGCCATTTCCCTCTCCAGGGGAATCTTCCCAACTCAGGGATTGAACCCACGTCTCCTACATTGCAGGCAGACTCCTTACCATTGAGCTACCTGGGAAGCTCTGTCTATCTTAGTTGCCTACTATTTCATTGTGTTCTTTCTTGGATAAACAGGGGATAAGAAAAGCTTCTTGCAGGCACACTGTGTTCTCCATCCTTGGCCTAAGCTCATTGTCCCCAGTTATCTTCTTCCCTTCCCCCTCTTCATCTCTAAATTTGTGCAGGGTCCTTGCCTACATGCTGCCGTGCCCCATGCTGCACCCAAAGTTTGAGACCCCCCTCCCCTTGGCTACCCAACGAATGGCTATTCATCTTTAAAGTCCATAAAAACTATCACCTCTTCCGAGAAGACGTCCCTGACTACCAAGCAGAAATAATTGCCCCCTCTTTCGTGTTCCATCCATCCTGCTAATCTCACCATCACAGCAGTCATTGTTTTGTTTTACCCAGAGATGGGCGCACTTTTATTGTTAATTTTTTTAAAAAAGTGATTTAATAACATTACAAGAACTTCACTAAACAGAGAAGCATTTTTTTAAACCATCCTTAGCTCTGTTTCCTAACACACTGTTCCTGTAGGTTAGCATATATTTATTTTAGACTGTTGCTGTGTTTTCTGTTTTTCTGGACATAGCATGCTTAGAATTTTATAGTTTGTTTCCTTTATTTTCTTTATTCAGTTCTCCTGTCTAGGGTGGGGGCCTATACAGAGCAAATGTGCTTCTGCTGTTTAGGGGCTCACATTTGACTAAGGGCAAGGGGGCAGCATAGATGACTGAAATGCTAAAAATTATCAGCTGTCCCAGTCTGCCTGGGACTGAACCAGTTTTAGGATTGGAAGCCCTGTGTCTCAGACAAACCAGGACAGTTTCTAATAGATCACCCTACTAGAAGCAAGTCCAGAGTCGCGTGAACTTTAAAAAGGCCAGATAGTAGATATTTTTCAGTCTCGGTTGGAGGCATTCAACTCTGCCAACCTGGCAAAGAAGCAGCCATAGACAGTATACAAATGAATGAACATGGCTGGGTTCCAATAAAACTTTATTTATGGACACTGAAATTTGGATTTCAGCTTCTCTTCACGTGTTACAAAATGTTATTCTTTTATTTATGCCCCTACTATTTAAAAATGTGAAAGCCATTCTCAGCTTGTGAACTCTACGAGAACTGCCAGCAGGCTGGTGCTTGGGTGCACCTTGCCACGCCTTGGGTTGACTGCTGCTTCCTTGTTAGACCTTGCAGAGAGACTGTGCCATGGATCATTTCTGTGTCCCTAGAACCTGCTGGTTGAATGAATGAATCTGATGATTTACGTTCAGCATGTGCGCAGAGAGAATAATCACTGACTTCTTTTTTAAAAGAAGTATTTATATTTTTTTGGCTGCATTGGGTGTTAGTTGCACACTCGTGATATTCGCTGCGTCATGTGGCTCATGGACTCTTTAGTTGTGGCATGAGGGCTCCAGAGAGCCACGGCTTCAGTACTTGCGGTATGCAGGCTTAGTTGCTCTGTGGCAGGTGGGATCATAGTTCCCTGACCAGGGATCGAACCCAGGTCCCTTGCATTGCAAGGCAGATTGTTAACCACTGGACCCACCAGGGAAGTCCCAATGGTTGACTTTTTAAAGGATCTTTTTGACACATGGAGACGTGATGAGCATTATTGTTCCCATTTCACAGACAGGAAAACTGAGGCTGGAGGACTGGTCCGTGGGAGAGTCTCAGGATCTCACCTCCGGCAGGGGTGCTGCTATGTCTTTTTCCCAGGGGGGCTGCTCTGGGTGTTGAGGCCCCCGCAGTCTCTGGGGAAGCTCGGAGGAGCCAGGCCAGCAGGATGGCTGGGCCGCGAGGGTGAGATAGCCGTCCAGGAGTGCGTCTTTCGGTTGTGAAAATAGAAGCAATCTGGTGCCTGCCTTGGGTGGGGGAGGCCTGTGTCACCACGCCTTGGTTTCCTTCCTGAGTCTCTGGCACCGCACTGCTTGGATGTGAGGCACAGTGTCTGTGCTGCTGAGGGGGAATTGTTACACATAGCTAAAATTAGATGTTTTGTTGGAATTGTGTTAATTTGATTTAATTGCCGGGGGATGTCAATGCTCTTCAGAAATCCGGGTGCTCGCCGGTCTGGCTGAATAACAGTAATCCGTCCTGTTTGGGTAGCGCCTGCCACCCTGGCCCTTTCACCTTCATTATCTGATCTGATCGCTCACAACAAACTTGGAGGCCAGTGGCCCAGAGGATGCCATCGGGGTGGGGGGGGATGTCACATGGGTGGCTTCGGTCTCACTGGTGCTGGAGTTTGAAAACCTTGTGCCTCTTTTGGAGCTGTGGGTGAGGCTGGAAACCCCTGAAGTTGGGGGTTGCCCTGCTCTTGCAGAGCTCCTGTGCTTGCCTTCATGCTGGTGTGGTCACTTTGAATTATTCCTTGTTGTTTTCATTTATTGGAGTATAATTGCTTATAATACTGTGTTGGTTTCTGCTGTACAGCAACGTAAATCAGCTGTGTGTATACATATATCCCCTCCCTCTTGGGCCTTCTTCCCACCCCCACCCCCACCATCCAGCTCACCTAGGTTATCAGAGAGCACCTCGCTGAGCTCCCTGTGCTCTACATCAGGTTCTCAATTGGGAGGTTTTTTTTTTTCCTAAAGATTCCTCATTTTTTAACATTGCATTTTCATTTTGCACAGGGCCACGCAAAGCACGCAGCCAGCTCTGGCCCTGAGATCATGGCCTGGCACTGGTATATTTCTACCCTGTTAACCCTGGGATGTGATCTGATCTTGGACACAGCAGCTGGGATGTTCAGATGAGCATCTTTTCATAAATAAGTCCCCCGACCCTGGCTCCAGGTGAGGTTCCTAGATGATGTCTGGCAAGAAGGCCGGTGGTCCTCCCCTGGCTCCTCCCCCTTCTGCCTTCGCCCTGGACCACGGGGCAGGTGTGTGTCCGCGTGCGTGCAGGGGACGACTCGCCCGTCCAAGGCGAGGTTCAAGATGCAAGGACGTGCCCTGTGAGTGCTGTCTGGGGATTCAGCCCCAGGCTGGGCTCACAGTGAATCTTTGGGAGCTTTCTCCCCAGTGGGTTGAGTATTGGGAGCCACCCTGGCTCTCCAGGTCTGGTGTAGACGAAGCTCGCTATTAGTTCTTGTTGCTGCTGCAGATGGCATTTGAGATGATGTCGCAGGTCTCAGAGTGGGTGAAGCCACTGCTGTTGGACCCACTCCCTTCCAAAATGTCAGTGTCTGGGCTTCTAGTGGACTGTGTTCTGCCAGGAGTGACAATGGCCTGCGTCACTGACCCCCAACTGGGTGCCAGGCATGACTGCCAAGCCCAAGCCTCCCCCTTACATGCTGCCCTGTGATCCATTCCGCAGACCCACCCTGCCCCACTCAGGCCTTTGCACATGTCTGTGTCACTGTCCCCTGGAGCTCCCTGGGCCCTCCCTGCTGGTCTCAGCACAAATGTCACCTCCCCAGAAAAGACTGCTCCGAAGTCCCCACTCAGCTCCCCACCAGCCGTCCATCCACCCACCAGCACGTCATTCTGTTTCATTTTCTTCATTATCTGGAATCATCCTATCTCTGGTGCTTTATCTGTCTCCCTCCACCTGTGTTAAAAAAATACATTCTCTATCATATATATGTATGGCTGAGTCCCTTTGCTGTCCACCTGAAATTATCACATTGTTAATCGATTGTGGTGATGGTTTAGTTGCTCAGTCGTATCTGACTCTCGTGACCCCATGGATTGTAGCCCACTAGGCTCCTCTGTCCATGGGATTCTCCAGGGAATCTTCCTGACCCAAGGATCGAACCCAGGTCTCCTGCACTGCAGGCAGATTCTTTACTGACTGAGCTACCAGGGAAGGCCAACTATAAAATAAAAAGTTTTAAAAAAATACATTCTCTGAGACCAGGGACCTTGTCTGGCTCATTCACTACTCTACTTCCAGAGTTTAGAGAGAGTCTAGAAGTAGTAGGTACTTATTAGTATTTGTTGAATGAAATGATGAATCTACCCTCCTGTAAATTTGGGCACCATTAGTCTCATAGATGGGGAGACTGAGACCCAAGAGCAATTCAGAAACCTGCCCAAGGTCCCACCACTTGGAGAGGAGGGACTCTGAGGGCTCCACAGTCTGGGTGTGCCGCCAGGGGCTCAGGTGTGCCGCCAGGACCAAGGTCTCCCGCCTCCCCAAGGACCCTGCCTCCTGCCCCAGCCTGGGGTTCGTGTCAGGAGCGTGTGTGCACTTGTGCAGCTGGGCTCTTGCTTTTCCAGCCTGTGCTGTGCCTGGTGATCCCTTTCCTGGAGTCCTTTTGTGTCAGCGTGGAAGTTCCGTACGATACCATTGCTTTCCTAAAATATCAGATTTTAATTTACAAATTTTAAAATGAGTCTCTCCACTAAATCACATTCAGTTTTACATTTTACGGTAGTTTTATATTGATCAAGTGGCTTTTATTGACAAGAAAAATTTCCACAGCATCTGCCTGAACCCTGATGAAGTGAGGTAAAGTGAAAATCACTCAGTCCTGTCTGACTCTTTGTGAGCTCTTGGACAATACAGTCCATGGAATTCTCCAGGCCAGAATACTGGAGTGGACAGCCTTTCCCTTCTCCAGCAGATCTTCCCAACCCAGGGATGGAACCCAGGTTTCCCGCATGGCAGGCAGATTCTTTACCAGCTGAGCCACAAGGGAAGCCCAAGAATCCTGGAGTGGGTAGACTGTTTCTTCTCCATCGGATCCTCCTAACCCAGGAATCGAACTGGGGTCTCCTGCATTGCAGGCAGATTCTTTACCAACTGAGCTACCAGGGAAGCCCCTGATGGATCAGCCCATCAACATGTGATAATGTACATAAAACTGCTCAGAAAACCTGGAAGTGGTACAGAAACGGGAAGGATACTCAGCAACTCTTGGTTTCTTAATAAAATCAATCAGTCCAGTGAGGATAAGGTGAAGGGATCTGGGAGGTTTCTTTCTGTGTTGTTCAGTGTTTAGGTTGGAAGTCAGACCTTTCAGTGGTCGACATAAAGGAAAGCGCCTGGCTTCTGGGGCTGGGCCGACTTCCGCTCAGTCTAAGCCACACTGTGTGCTTATTTATGAGCCTCAGTTTTCTTCCCTGTAAAACAGGCCTGCAGTTCCTCCTTAACCCCTCTGTGTGGCTTAAAGGTTAAGGGAAATGTTAAATGCAGCCCCTCCCATTCAGGTGTATGCCCAAGGTCAGCCCCATTCCTGGGTGGGGCTGGGAGATACGGGGTATGTCCCTTCCTGGGGTAGGGAAGGGACACGGACTCAGGACAGGACAGCCAGTGGGGGAGGCCCATTCACAGCCTGCAGGAAAGGAGACTGGCTTCCGTGTTGGGGCAGTAAAGCCAGGGGAAGTCAATGGGCTGGCGAAGGCTTCTGTCCTGGTGGGACGGTGCTGTCCCAGGCCCCACCAGGCGTGCTCTGGGCCAGAGGGGGAGCCTTGGAGGTAACCCAGTGATGAAGGTGGAGGAAGGAGGTGTCCTTGGTTCCCACTTCTCCTGCCTGGCTGCCTGCCCCTCCCCAGCCCTTGGCTACTTTAGATCACTTGAAAACACAGCAAAGAGAACAGACAGAAGCTGTGGTCCCTGTGGAAGAGAGGGCGCCCCGGGGACCTGGTGACTTGCTTGAACACATTATGCACAGGACAGCCTGCGCTTTGCTGCATGTGGCCACGTCCCATTCGCTTAGGGCCGCCGTTCCCTGGAGCAGCAGGCAGGGCGAGCCGGACGTCGTGAGCACGTGTCCGACTGTGGCTCTGAGCTGGCCCTGATGCTGGGCGGCCTGTTAGAAAGAGCCGGGAATTGGGGGTTGAGGGGTCTGGGGGTCGTGTCTAGGCTCCACTCGGCCGGGGCACTTGGAGCTTTTCCCTTCGCACCTTGTGGTGCCTGGGGTGGGGAGGCCAGTGACCATGCTCTCGAAGACTTCTGGGCACCCAGGGCTGAGGCTTTCATCTCCCTCCACGCTGACACGTCTGTGCATCACCCTTCTCTCCTCCTCACCCAGATCCCCGTGTCCTGGCTGGTACTGCCAGTCCCTGTAGGCAGGGAGCCTGGTGCGGCTGACACCGTGTGCCAAGGGAGCTGCAGAGACCAAGCTTCCAGACACCAGAGCCTGGAGGAAGGCAGGAGGGCCTGGAGTTGAAGAAAGGGGAGGAAGGGGGCGGGAGGAGAGAGACCTGGTCCTTCTCGTGCCTTCTAGCCTGGTTCCCTGCTCTCCCACCTGCCACTCCGGGCTCCACAAATGCCCTGGCGTAGACTGTCCCAAGGGCCTGCCTGGGGCCGGCACAGTGCCTCCGCCTGGACCACCTGCCTGTCCTGAGAGTCCCGCAGCTGGGACAACGCTCTTTCATCTCAGAGTTGGACATCCATGGTGAAAGGGCCTGGAGGAACAGCCCCCGGAGGGCCCGTCATCCCGGAGAAACGCAGTAAGTCATGACACTGAAGGAAGCACAGAGGGGGATGAGGCTGGAGCCAGAAGCCAAGCCCTCGGTGCTACTTTGTCCTTGCAGACCGGGAGAGTGGGGTGGCCCTCAGGGAGGCCTGCCAGGGTCTCCTTGGTTATGGTCGGGGGTGACCCGGGCACTTGTGGTCGCCTCCTCATTAGGACACCGTGCCAAGACATGAAGAGAGGGGCTGGGGGAGCTCACGGTCCCTCGTGTCCACTCCCTCCAGGGCACTCCGAGAGCCGGGTGTTCGTCCAGCTTCGCTGCCCGTCCAAGGGCTCGAGGGCACGTGAGTGGGGTCGGGGGCATGAAGATGAGCGGGTTGACCTCAGGAAACTGCTCGTTGGTGACATGGTTCTTACCCCAACACCCTGTCCTTCTCCTAGGCCCAGGGCAGCCTTTGAAATTAAGTTTAATTTAGTCAAAACTAATTGTGATGGATGTGAGACAAAGCATGATCTGAAACAGAGGCATTTCCAGGTTTCTGCGGGACCTGGGTAAGTGGCAGTGGGCCGTTCCCTGAAGGTAGAAGCTTCTGTGCAGGGCGGGCCTCCCCTCAAAGGCCCTGGGTACACGTCCCCTGCCTTGTCCACCCCAGGGAGCAGCTGCCCTTCCCCGACCCCAGGATGTCCAAAAATCTGGGCCCCTCCCCTCCCTGTTATGAGTCCACATTGCTGGTGGTTCTGTGTCAAACCTCTGCCTTGTCCCCAGGGATGTGGGCCCCCCGAGAGTGGGTAGGTCAGGCTCTGAGATTTGGGGCCAGGGCAGTGGGGAAGGGGGATCTCAGAAGATCTCATAAAGATCATACCAGGGAAAGACCTGGGCAAACCTCCCTTCTTTCCAAGGCTTCATGAAGCCTTGTTGTAGGCGTCACCTTTAAAAAAAAAAAATCTTGAATTCCTTTTATAGTCTAGATTGAGGATTATGAAGCGAGGGCCTGCACCCGCTTGGCAGGCGCCCCAGCTGTGCTAATCAGACACCCACGGCTGGCTGTGTCCCCACGGCTCTCGGGGTCTGACCCCGGATCTTTGCCGTCACTGTCACCTTCGCCCGGGATGACCTTCCAGAAGGATGGCTCTGTTAGGTGGAGGAGCTGGGTCTTTGGGCTTTAGAGCTGGGCTAGAATCCTGGCTTCAGATCACCACCAGGGGAGCTTCTGGAGTGTTACTGAACTTCTTTGGACCCGAGTTTCTTTTTCTCTGAGATGGAGGCATAGCAGTATTGGAGGGGTCCATGGGGTCGTGTGCACAGACGGTGCCAGGCGGGGCAGTGGGGGACGGACAGAGGCGCCCTGGGCTTGGAGCGGCCGGGCGCTCCCGATGGCCATGTCCCAGCCCCATCTTGGGGTGCTGGGGCCTCCAGGGGGGCCAGCCCCTTCCCTCCGCGCAACCTCTGAGATGTTTAACTTGAAGTCATCTTGCCGCATTCCTTGGGAGGAAGTGATTTGTATGACTAACAGCACGAATCGGCTTGGGCGATGCAAGGCTCATCTGTTTCTGAAATATTAACAACTCTCTGAAGTGAGTTGGAGCAGAATCATGACAGAGCCTTTTAAATAATAAACCACCGGGGGCTGCTGAGGCGCTGTCCTCGGGACTGTGGGTGCCTTTCTCAAGCTGCCCCTCCCCACCCCAGGGGGCCCTCCTCCCCAGCCAGGGTCCTCGGGAGGGGCTTTGCAAGACACATGCATCCCTGGCAAGCACAGCCCCTGCCCTCTGTTCCCAGGCAGTTTCCAGGGCTCTGTGCAACTTCCCAGACTCCAAATACCCACTGTCTATCAGGACTTGGTGTATTTGATTGCTAGGTCAGCAGCTGTAACAACGGACTACAAACTGGGCGGCTTAAACTGCAGAGATTTACTCTTTAGCATCTCTGGAGGCTGGAAGGCCAAGATCAAGGTGTCAGCAGGGCCGGTTCCTTCTGCGACTGTGATGGGGAAAGGTGCCAGGCCGCTCTCCTGGCTTCAGGTGGTTTGCTCCAAGTCTTCTGTGTTCCTTGCCTTGTAGACACGTCACCCCATCTCTGCCTTCGTGTCATGTGCCATTCTCCCTGTGTGTGTCTCTGTGTCCACACTTTCCCTTTTTATAGGCTACCAGTCACCTTGACCTCATGTTAACTTGATTACCTCTGTGAAGAGCCTACTTCCAAGTAAGGTCACATTCTGAGGTCCTGGGGGTTAGGACCTCAACATGTTGATTAAGGTACTTAATGCCACTGAAACCCTTGACTGTCATTGGAGAGGGGCTCTAGGCTCTCAGAGCTGGTGAGACTCCCCCCTCATTTACTGATGAGGAATAAGCTCCACGAGGGGAGCCCCCGAGGCAGAATGTCGGCTGCCTGGACCCCACTTGCTGTTACGTTCTGTGCTCCTGTTGTTGGGTCAAGTGTATATATTTCCATGACCAGGAGGCAGAGGGAGGGGAGGGAACATTCAGGGTGTGCCCGAATGTTTGTACTAAAGGAGACGTACTTTCACATCTCATCTGATCTTCAAGAGAACATCTATGCTGGATATGACCACTCCCATTTTTCCTCTCTTTTATTTGTGAAATACGTAAAACATGAAATTTACAATCTGAACCATTTTTAAGTTCAGCGGCATTAAGTACCTTCTTACTTGTGCAGCCATCACCACCACCATCCACAAAGCTCTTTTCATCTCACAGATCTGACATTCTGTACCCATTAAATAATAATGCGCCCTTCCCTCTCCCTGCAGCCCTTGGCAACCACCACCCTACTCGCTGTCTCTATGAATTTGATTCCTCTAAAGACCTCGTGTAAGTGAACTTATACAGTGTTTGTCTTTTGTGACTGGGTTATTTCATTTAGCATCAAGTCCTCAAGGTTAACCTATGTTGTAACATACTAAAGAGTTTTCCCTCCTGTTTAAGGCTGAATAGCATTCCATTATACACACACACACACACGACTGTGTGCTCGTGGACATTTGTGTTGCTTCCATGTTTTGGCTGTTGTGAATAATGCCTCCATGAACATGGTCTACAAACATCCGAACATCCGTTTGGGAGTTTCAGTTCTCCACACCCTCCTCAATACTTGTTCTCTGTGTTTTGGATAGTAACCCCCCTAATAGGTATGAGATGGTACCTCACTATAGTTTTGATTGGCATTTCTCTAGTGATTAGTGATGTTGAGCATCTTTGTGCATGCTCATTGGCCATATTCATATATCTTCTCTGGAGACATGTCTACTCAAGTCCTTTGCCCATTTTTGAATCAGATGGTTTGTTTTTTTGTTGTTGAGTTCCGATCCCCATTTTTAAGATGAGAAAATCCAGGCTCAGAGAAGTTAGGTAACTGGCTGAAGATTGCATTGCATGGGTAGTGGTGGGCCTGGAATTAGGACCCAGTTGCTCCACAGCAAAGTTCCCCCTTTCCATTTCCACTGAATGCTGCCTTAGGAGCGACGCTTGAATCTAATGGTCAGTGGGAAGGGGGTGGGGGGGGAGAGTCGAATCAATACAAATTTGTTGAAGCCCTCACTGTGGATCCAGCCCCTGCCTAGAGTTGTGGGAAGTTAAGCGGGTATATCTAGAGCCCTATCTTCCAGCGGCTTCCAGTCCCATTGCGGAGAGAAGATTCGGACTCAGAAACGAATCGGAATTGGGACTGACACATACACACGACAATATATAAAGTAGATAACTAGGGACTTCCCTGGCAGGCCAGTGGCTATGACTTCTCACGTCCATTGCAGGGGGATTGGGTTTGATTCCTGGTCAGGTAATTAGATCCTGCATGAGACAACCAAGACTGAAGATCCGGCATTTCTCAACTAAGACCCAGCGCACCAAATAAATTTTTAAAAATTCTTCTTGTTTAAATAATAGATAACTAATAAGGACCTACTACAAAGCACAGGGAGCTCTACTCAATACTCTGTAATGGCCTTATATGGGAAAAGAATCTAAAAAAGAGTGGATTTTTTATGTGTAACATTCACTCTGCTGTACAAAAGAGAGTAATACAACATTGTAAATCAACTGTATTCCAATAAACATAAAAAAAAAAAGAAATTGGAGACGAATACAAGAGCTATGTTACAGTCCACAGACCAGACAAGTTATAGTCTCGGCTGAAACCCCGGGGGATGGGGAATGGGCCTCCCTGGTGGGAGGGGCTGACCTGGGCAGGTGTGTGGTCCAGGAGGAGATGGGGACTCGCTCTGGACATGGAGGCTGCAGAGAGGACAGTTCTTGAGAATGGTGACTGCTGGTCGTGAGTTTGGAAGACAGCGAACAAAAACAGACAGATAGGCCCCTTGATCATGGAGGGGGTGCAGCTTGTCTTGACTCTGGATGGAGCTTTCATCAAGTGGAGGCTGCGCCCCCCTCTCCCAAGCTGTGCTCCCGACGTGCAGAACCCAGGCTCCCAGAGCATCCACAGCAGGACCAGGCGCTCTGCGGGGGTGAGTGTGGGCTGCTGCCGGTGGGTGCCAGGGAATCTTCCCGACCCAGGGATCGAACCCAAGTCTCCTGCCTGGTCAAGTGGATTCTTGACCACTGAGCCACCTGGGAAGCCCTTTTTACTGTATATAGTGTCACCCAATCAAAATCTTGTGTCAGCTGACCAGAGCTACAGAGCATCCAGGTGTTGGAAAGCATCTCCAGGCCCCTGTGGGTGAAGCCTCTGCAAGTTCTTGGGCCCTTTTCCTCTTTAGGGTGGCATTTCTCAGTGGGGTCCTTGTCTTATCTGTGTCAGGGCATAGAGCCTGTCATAAAAACTAAATATATATATATATATATATATATATATATATATATATATATATATATATATATATATATATATATATATATATATATATATATATATATATATATATATAAAATACCATCTGGGTCCTGCCTCAGAAGGAAGAGCTCCATGGATGTGGTCTCTGAATCAGCATTTCCAGCCAGATCCCCAGTGTGGGATGTTCTTCTGCTCGAGAACATTCCAGAATCACAGGCTTCACCTCCCCACCTGGGACCTTCACAGTGGCATGCGGTGAGGTGGGGAACCTGCTAACCCTGGGAGATGGGAGCCACTAGGGACCAACCTCATCCAGCCACATGGACTTTGAGATGAGGAGGGCCTCATTTTCTCATCTCTCCCTGCTCAATGGCTGTGACTTTCCCCTCTGGGCACAGGAAGGAAGGCCCCCCAAAGGAAGCCAATATATATGGAGCTCAAGAATATGAAATGGTTTAGCAAATGTTTCACCCACCCCTTTCTAATTAGGATACACTTCACCTGGGGCTACAATTCTGGGCGTTCCTCCTTCTCGAACCTCACCCTCTTCTGTTAAAGAAGCTTTGGGTGAAATTTCTTCCATCTGAAAGTTTGGGCCTTTATAAATTTTTATCCCAGGGACTTTGCTCCCTCCCCCTCCCTCCAAATTTTCTAAGCTCTTTTTAAATAAGATCTGGATGGGAACCGCTTTGACGCAGCATTTCCACAGCCCAGGCTTTAGTGATTTGTAAATAATGAATCAGACCGGGGTCAATATCTTATAGCAAATGATTTCAGATTCCTATCAGACGATCTGTTGGAAGAGGTTCCCAGGCCCATTTCTTAATTATTCACAAGATATATAAAGTTATAAATCATTCAGGAGACGATAATAAATGTGGTATTTCTGATGAGATTTCATACATTGTCTGGAGTCCACATCCAGGCTGTGCACTTTTAGAAGGTCCCCGAGGGGCCCTGCCTGGGTCTTGGTGCAGTGTTCTCACTGGACATGGTCCAAAACCCTCCACCACCCCAATCCCTGGGGGAAATTCGGCAAAGTCTAGAAGCATTTCGGTTGCTGGGAGTGGGCAGAAGTGTGCTGGCATCCAGGAGTTGAGGCCAAGGTGCTGCTGAATATCCCACAATGCACAGGGACAGCCCACCCCCCACCAGCTAAGAATTCTCCAGCCCCCAAGTCAGGAGTTCTGAGGTCAAGAGAGGCCCTATCTCAGTACATACCAGTGCCCTTGGCTACAGAAACTTACCTGGGAAATATCCTTCACCCCTCCAAAAATACGTAAAGAGCTTCAACCATGCTAGGTTTGGGGGAGGCAGAGATGTCATTTCAACAGAGGAACGCAACTTCGTGGGGTGATGAACAGAAAATCAGCAGCCTGGTGGTGGAGACGTGCCGAGTGAGCCGGCATGACCAGCCTGGGTGGGGGGCGGGCGGCCAGGAAGGCTCTCCTGAGAAGGTTGGTGCTCGAATGAGATCCTGGGGCATCAGTAAGAGCCTGGCGGGAAGCTGCTCCAGGTGGAGACATGGAGGGGCTGCCATTGGCTGCGGCCGGCATGCAGAGCACCTGGGGAGGAGGGGCACGTGCCTGGTCCAGATCACGTCTTTCAGAAGCATTGCTCCTTGGGCCTGCCTTCCAGAGATTTTTCTCGGTGCTATGCTATCAGCTGGATGCCACAGGCACCAGGGCACAAGCATCTCCACTTGGCTCTCAAGTGGCTTATTTCCCAGAAGACTGCTCCTCCCTCTACAGACCTTAGCCCCTTCCACCCTTCGTCCGCCCCTTCCACCCTGGAACGAGCCCATCCTCAGAGCTGTGGGCCTTGCCTGTCCCCCACCCTTCTCTCCGAGACTCTTGTGCTGACAAATCTCCTTCCAAGGCCTCTTAACGAACTCCTAGCAACTTGTATTACTGAGTCCAAGCTCACCCTGCTCGCCACACGGCGGGCCAATGAATCCGAGAGAAGAGGGGCTGAGGCAAGGAAGAGACTTTAATCAGGGAGCCAGCTGACCGAGAAGGTGGCAGCTAGGGCCTTCAAATAACTGTCTTATAGGGATCTGGATGCCAGATTCTTGTACAGATCAGAGATGGGGGGAGGTGAGGAGGCAAAGTAAAAAGGCCTGAATCTTGCAAACATCTCCTAGGATGGCAAGCCTCAGGCAGAGGATGTGTTAACTTCTTCCTTCCTGCCATCTGCACGTGGACAGGGTTCATGAACAAAGGCACTTTAGTTAAACAATCAGGCAGAGGGGCAGGAGTCTCTGAGGCGGGCCATTCTGTATGATTATAGTAACAGAAGCAATCAAAAGCAAGTCAAAGAGACAGTTCCAACATGGAGTCAAAATTGGCTTCTTCTCTGCAACACTTGCAGCGTGACTGCTTCTCCAGCTCTCCGGGTCTGTCCTCCCCATGTCCAGAGTCAATGAGTGAGAAGGATGGAAAATAAAATGACATTTGGATGGAAGACAGTCTGGAGCTTCCTCAAAAAGTTAAACAGAATGACTCTGTGGTCCAGCTACTTCACACCTAGGTATCTGTGTTTGTCAGTCACTCAGTCGTGTCCAACTCTTTACAACCCCATGGACTGTAGCCCTCCAGGCCCCTCTGTCCATAGAATTCTCCAGGCAAGAATACTGGAGTGGGCTGCCATTTCCTTCTCCAAGGTATCTGTGAAAGTGGCTTAGTCGTGTCCGACTCTTTGTGACCCCTCGGACTATACAGTCCATGGAATTCTCTAGGCTAGAATACTGCAGTGGGTAGCCTTTCCCTCCTCCAGGGGATCTTCCCAACCCAAGGATCGAACCCAGGTCTCCCGCATCGCAGGCGGATTCTTTACCAGCTGAGCCACAACCCCAGGAAAACTGAGAGCAGAGACTCAAATAGATATTTGTCCACTCACGTTCACAGCAGACTCTTTGCAATAGTCAAAACATGGAAGCAACTCAAGTGTCCGCTGATGGATGAATGGAGAAGCAGAATGTAGTTCATATATACAATGAAAAATTATTTTTAGCCTTAAAAAGGAAGGAGATTCTGACATACGCTACAGCACAGACGAGCCTTGAGGATAGTATGCGGAGTGAAAATAGCCAGTCACAAAGAGGCAAATACTGTCTGCTTCCATTCAGATGAGGTCCCTAGAGGACTCAAATTCACTGAGACAGAAAGTAGGAGGTGGTCACCAGGGGCTGGAGGGGGTGGGGAGTCGGGAGCCATTGTCTCATGGACACGGAGTTTCAGTGCTGCGGGATGAGGAGAGTTCTGGGGACAGCTGGGGGTGATGGGCGTGCAACAATTGTAAATGTACTTAATGCCACTGAGCTGTACCCTTAAAAATGCTTAAAATGGTAGATTTTATGTTATGTATATTTTACCCCATTTAAAAAAAAAGGAAATTTCAATTTGGGGAAAAGTCGAAGGCATAGAACAAAAGAGAATACAGATTACCACTGGGTGGTCTTGTGTATCTGAAAAGGAAATGTAAGGAAAGGGGGGGCAGCTTCTCCACTGAAGGGGTGTCCGCAGAGTCCCTCCAAGGTCAGTGGAAGCGGCATGCAGGGAGGGGAGCGTGGACAGTAGGGCTGGTGGTGACCGGGTGTGAAACGACTTGTACCCCCGGGTGCTGGAGGCCCATGGAGTGGCCGTGTCACAGTGGCATTTTAGAGAGACTTTCCAGGATCACTGTGGTCCATGGCTCTGAGGGACGGTGCAGAGATAGGGGCGCGATGGTGCTGGGGAGGAACCCGAGGGCTTTGGGAGGAGATATGGGGTTCAGCTGGGAGCTGATGGGAGCCAAGGGAAGCGGGGGAGGCGGGTGGAGAGGGGCAGTTCCCCAGGCCCTACGTTGGGAGGAGGGGAGCTGAGGAGGTGGAGTTCCAGCCTGAGGGCCCCCCCCACATCGGGCATCTGCTCTGGTAGCCAGTGGTGGGCATGGATTTGGCATTGGGGAGGAAAGTCTGGGGACTCCCGCATGGCTCAGTGGTAAAGAATCCACCTGCCAATGCGAGAGACACAGGTTCGATCCCTGATCTGGGAAGATCCCACATGCTGCAGAGCAACTAAGGCTGGGTGCCACAGTTACTGAGCCTGTGCTTAGAGCCTGGCAGCCAAAACTACTTAGCCCACGTGCTGCAAATAATGAAGCTCGGGTACCCTGGAGCCCGTGTTCTGCAACGAGAAGCCACTGCAATGAGAAGCCCACACACCACAATGAAGAGAAGCCCCCGCTTGCTGCAACTAGAGAAAAGTCTGCACAACAGCGAAGACTCAGCATAGCCAAAAATAAATTATAAAAAGGAGGGGAGAGATCATTTCCTTTCTTAAAAAAAAAGGGGGGGAGAAAAGACTGCAGCCTTGGGAGAAGGCAGAGATGCAGCCTTTCAGTTCAGGTCAGCTGCTCAGTTGTGTCCGACTCTTCGCGACCCCATGGACTGCAGCACGCCAGGTTTCCCTGTCCATCACCAACTCCCAGAGCTTGATCAAACTCATGTCCATCGAGTGGGTAATGCTATCCAACCATCTCATCCTCTGTCATCCCCTTCTCCTCCGCCATCAATCTTTCCCAGCATCAGGGTCTTTTCAAATGAGTCAGTTCTTCACATCAGGTGGCCAAAGTATTGGAGTTTCAGCTTCAGCATCAGTCCTTCCAGTGAAAATTCAGGGACTGATTTCCTTTAGGATGGACTGGTTGGATCTCCTTGCAGTCCAAGGGAGTCTCAAGAGTCCTCTCCAACACCACAGTTCAAAAGCATCATTTCTTCTGTGCTCAGCTTTCTTTATAGTCCAAAACTCACATCCATACATGACTACTGGAAAAATCATAGCCTTGACTAGGCAGACCTTTGTTGTTTAATATGCTATCTAGGTTGGTCATAACTTTTCTTCCAAGGAGCAAGCGTCTTTTAATTTCATGGCTGCAATCACCATCAGCAGTGATTTTAGAGCCCCCAAAAATAAAGTCTGTCACTGTTTCCATTGTTTCCTCATCTATTTACCATGACATGAGGGGACCAGATGCCATGATCTTTGTTTTCTGAATGTTGAATTTTAAGCCAACTTTTTCACTCTCCTCTTTCACTTTCATCAAGAGGCTCTTTAGTTCTTCACTTTCTGCCATAAGGGTGGTGTCATCTGCATATCTGAGGTTACTGATATTTCTCCCAGCAATCTTGATTCTAGCTTGTGCTTCATCCAGTCCAGTGTTTCTCATGATGTACTCTGCATATAAGTTAAATAAGCAGGGTGACAATATACAGTTTTGATGTACTCCTTTCCCTATTTGGAACCAGCCTGTTGTTCCATGTCCAGTTCTCACTGTTGCTTCCTGACCTGCATACAGATTTCTCAGGAGGCAGGTCAGGTGGTCTGGTATTCCCATCTCTTTAAGAATTTTCCACAGTTTGTTGTGATCCACACAGTCAAAGGCTTTGGCATAGTCAATAAAGCAGAAGTAAATGTTTTTCTGAAACTCTCTTGCTTTTTTGATGATCCAACGGATTTTTGCAATTTGATCTCTGGTTCCTCGGCCTTTTCTAAATCCAGTTTAAACATCTGGAAGTTCACAGTTCACGTACTGTTGAAGCCTGGCTTGGAGAATTTTGAGCATTACTTTACTAGCATGTGAGATGAGTGCAATTGTGCGGTAGTTTGAGCATTCTTTGGCATTACCTTTTTTGGGGATTGGAATGAAAACTGACCTTTTCCAGTCCTGTGGCCACTGCTGAGTTTTCCAAATTTGCTAGCATATTGAGTGCAGCACTTTCACAGCGTCATCTTTTAGGATTTGAAATAGCTCAACTGGAATTCCATCACCTCCACTAGCTTTGTTCTTAGTGATGCTTCCTAAGGACCACTTGACTTCACATTCCAAGATGTCTGGCTCTAGGTGAGTGATCACACCATCGTGATTATCTGGGTCATGAAGATCTTTTTTGTATAGTTCTTCTGTATATTCTTGCCACCTCTTCTTAATATCTTCTGCTTCTGTTAGGTCCGTACCATTTCTGCCCTTTATTGTGCCAATCTTTGCATGAAATATTCCCTTGGTATCTCTAATATTCTTGAAGAGATCTCTATTCTTTCCCATTCTATTGTTTTCCTCTATTTCTGTACATTGATCGCTGAGGAAGGCTTTCTTATCTCTCCTTGCTATTCTTTGGAACTCTGCATTCAGCTGGGAATATCTTTCCTTTTCTCCTTTGCTTTTCACTTCTCTTCTTTTCACAGCTATTTGTAAGGCCTCCTCAGACAACCATTTTGCCTTTTTGCATTTCTTTGCCATGGGGATGGTCTTGATCCCTGCCTCCTGTACAGTGTCACAAACCTCTATCCATAGTCCTTCAGGCACTCTATCAGATCTAATCCCTTGAATCTATTTCTCACTTTCACTGTATAATCATAAGTGATTTGATTTAGATCATACCTGAACGGTCTAGTGGTTTTCTCTGCTTTCTTCAATTTAAGTCTGAATTTGGCAATAAGGAGTTCATGATCTGAGCCACAGTCAGCTCCCGGTCTTGTTTTTGCTGACTGTATAGAGCTTCTCCTATCTTTGGCTGTAAAAATATAATCAATCTGATTTCAGTATTGATCATCTGGTGATGTCCATGTGTAGAGTCTTCTCTTGTGTTGTTGGAAGAGGGTGTTTTCTATGACCAGTGCGTTCAATTGGCAGAACTCTATTAGCCTTTGCCCTGCTTCATTCTGTACTCCAAGGCCAAATTTGCCTGTTACTCCAGGTATTTTCTTGACTTCCTACTTTTCCAGTCCCCTATAATGAAAAGGATATCTTTTTTGGGTTTTAGTTCTAGAAGGTCGTGTAGGTCTTTGTGGAACTGTTTAACTTCAGCTTCTTCAGCCTTCCTGGTCGGGTCATAGGCTTGGATTACCGTGATATTGAATGGTTGGCCCTGGAAATGAGCAGAGATCATTCTGTCATTTTTGAGATTGCATCCAAGTACTGCCTTTCAGACTCTTTTGTTGACCATGATGGCTACTCCATTTCTTCTAAGGGATTCTTGCCCACAGTAGTATATATAATGGTCATCTGAGTTAAATTCACTCATTCCAGTCCATTTTAGTTTGCTGATTCCTAGAATGTTGACGTTCACTCTTGCCATCTCCTGTTTGACCACTTCCAATTTGCCTTGATTCATGGACCTAACATTCCAGCTTCCTATGCAATATTGCTCTTTATATTATCTGACTTTACTTCCATCACCAGCCACATCCACAACTGGGCGTTGTTTTTGCTTTGGCTCTGTCTGTTCATTCTTTCTGGAGTTAGTTCTCCACTAATCTCCAGTAGCATATTGGGCACCTACCGACTTGGGGAGTTCATCTTTCAGTGACCTATCTTTTTGCCTTTTCATACTGTTCATGGGGTTCTCAAGGCAAGAATACTGAAGTGGTTAGCCATTCCCTTCTCCAGTGGAGCACATTTTGTCAGATGCAGCCTTGGGAGAAGGCAAAGCACTGGTCCAGGTGGATCAGGAAGGGAGGAAGCTGTTAGCTTACTCGTCCAGCAAGTGTCCACTGAATCCAGTTGAAGTCAAACACCATGGTGGGCACAACCAGGAGATACATGGCCCCTTGATTACATGCTCAGGGAGATGGGCTGGGTACCGGATGTGGACTGGGCCCTCCCAAGAATACAAATGGGGGAAGGCCCAGCTCAGCCGAGAGCAGGCCCTACTGCTCCCAAGAGCTGTCATCTTTAGATGGTGGCTTAAAGCCCCTCCTCAGACTCGCTGGGACGCAGGGCCAGGGCCAGCTGCGGAGTTAGCACAGCCCCTGAAAGCAACGTACCTAGTGGCTCCTTCATATTAGGCAACATGGTTCCTATAAATCAGGGAATCCCATGGGGCACGTGGCCAAGTTTGTTTGCTTCTTTAATGATTTTTATTTTAAATTTTATTTATTTTCATCTGTGCTGGGTCTTCACTGCTGCACGGGCTTTTCTCTAGCTGCAGTGCTCAGGCGTTACTCTCTAGATGTGCTGCTTCTCATGGCAGTGGCTTCTCTTATTGCAGAGCACGGGCTCCAGGGCACACAGGCTCAGTCGCTGTGGCTCCTGGGCTCTAGAGCACAGGTTCAATAGTTGTGGCACATGAGCTTAGTTGTTCCGAGGCATGTGGGATCCTCCCGGATCAGGGATTGAACCTGTGTCTCCTGCACTGGCAGGCGGGATTCTTTACCACTGAGCCACCGGGAAGCCCAAGTTTGTAACATGTAAGTCTATGGGAGTGACATCTGCTAGCCCCTAGCAGCACAGAAGTCAGCAGCCTTATCAGTTCTGGGTTTTTTTTGCCAAGACTAAAACAGGGAGTTTGTCCCGGCTGACAAACTTGGGCATCCATGCTCACAAATCCACACTGGGGCAGCAGACTGTTTGCACTCATGGATCCGAAGCTCATGGGGTCTCTGGAGGCCGGAGGATCTGAGGGACAGAGCCTGATGGAGTCTGCAGCCAGGCCCACACTCAGCTCACAACCGGGCCACAACTGGGTGACAGGAATGGGCATGATGTCCTGGGTCCCTAGAGGCACAAGGCTCCCTGAAGGAGAGTTACCTGGATGCCCCTCTCATCTGCTTGGGATCAGACTGGTCCACATTCCAGCCAGAGACACCTTTCCTGGAGGCGTAGCAGGGTTGCTCGGGCTGTGGAAGGGTTAGTTGATGTTGCTGTGTTAGTCGCTTAGTCATGCCCAACTCTTTGCAACCCCATAGACTGTAGCCCACCAGGGATTCTCCAGGCAAGAATACTGGAGTGGGTTGCCATGTTCTTCTCCAGGGGGAAGGTTGAGTAGGGAACACTTGATACAAACGTAGGCGTTCAGCTTCATGTGTACACAGCTTGGACCAGGGGTGCCTGCAAGAGAGAGGCGGGGAGACAGGTCCCCTGCTGTCCTTTACCGCTCAGCACACACTCCATGTCCACGGGTTCAGTGACCCCTGTGGGGAGGGTGTTGGGGAGCCCCAAGTGATCTCCCCTCTGTTTCACCCTCTCCATGCGAATCTCCCGAAGGGCTTGCTTTTCCTTAAATTCTTCAGTTGATTTTATCGATGGTTGCGATTTGCTGTTGTTTACGACGCAGCTCAGCGTGGTCACAAGATAGTAAATCCTGCCCTCTGACGCGAGGCCCTTTCCCATGGAAGGAGGAGCCCCGGGTGGGGAGGGCCTGGAGCTTGGACGGATCCTTCACCTTCGGGCACACCTGCCAGCCCCTCGCCTCCGCAGCACAGGCTGTCTGTGGCCCCTGTGGCCTCGGACAGTCATCCCGAGGCTGCAGATAAGGAGACCTTCGTGTCATCTTTTTCGTATACAATCCAGTGGGAGAAACACTATTTCAGTCGGCTTTTGGGTGAAATGGCTAAAGAAAGACAGCACAGAACCGACTCATTCTTTGCACCTGGTGTTATGTAATCAGAGCAAATCTGAACTGACCTCTGGCGCTTTTTCAGTCCCAAGACTCTCAGGAATAGCCTGAAAGAAGACTGTTTGCTGCTCCAGGAAGAAGGAAGCCTCAGCTCTGGGCCCCAGTCCACCTCTTACAGCTTGTCTGACCTTCCTCAGGCACCGTTATGGGCCTCAGCTGTTTTATCCTCAAAATGGGGTTAGTAACATCTCACCGACAAGGGTACTATCAGAAAAACTCTTCAGCTAGTCTGGCCTGGGCCTTCACATCCAAAGCTTAGATTCTGTGAACATGACTAAAAGCAAAAATGTCTTTTTGTTTATTGTGTATGAATAGGCACAATCACATGCACCTATTAATGTGAATTCATGAAAAAAAAAAAGCAAGTTACCAAGCAGTACATCTTGCATGATGTCCTTTTGGTCAGTAAGTAAATATTTGCAAACTCCACGTGCCTAGGAGGACGGTCACCAAGTTGTACACAGTTTCAAAATTACTTTTAGCCAATGAGATTATAATGATTTTTTTCCAAGAAGGCATGTTAATAAAGTAGGATATGAGTCTCTCTGAAGACTTAGCAAGAGAGGCATAAATCCAGAGAGTGGCTGCAAACCCCTACCTCAGCCCCGGGGTTCCTCGTGTGTCCATTTCTGCCCCAGTGTCATTAGGCCTGGCTGTCGCTGGTGGGCTCGCTGGGGGGCTGGCGGGTCATGAGTGTGGGGTCCTGGGGATGGGAAGTGACCCCTGGCTTAGCAGCAGAGTACAGACCCCCCAGCCTGCCTTTTCGTCCATAGCAGAGCTCCACCGTGACGCCACGACAAGTTGTGTTCCGTGGGTTCTACCGCAAAATCAAACATTCCAGGCTCAGACAAACTGCAGGGCCTCTTGGTCCGTTTCTCCTGCATTGCAAATGGATGATGGGGGTTCCTTTCTGCAGAGTTCCCAAACCCTCTGAGCACGGAACCTTTTAAAAATGGAGCACGTTTCAGGATGGTTTCCACGGATACTCTGGGAAGTGCAATTCCCCGGGACTCCAAGCAGACTGTCAAAGTCTGCACCTCGTAAGACGTGCCCAGAAGCCCCAACCTCGTCGGAAGGAGAGCTTTGCTTTATCCAGTTTGTGTTGTTGCTCTGCTTGTTGAGACTTCATTTCACCCGAGGTTGGTATCTGTCGATCTGTCTCTTCCAAGAGCATCTCACCAGACAGCCTTCCTCCTCAGCTGCACTCGGAGACCTTGGCCCCTGTAGATTTTTCTGTGAAGCTGTGGTTCTGGGTCCCCAGCTAGTATTTCAGCCCCTCATCCCAGTGTTTCTAAGATGGAGCATGTCTGAGGTTGTTAAAATGACAGGAGAGTGTCCTGGAAGCGGCAGTTGAACATGTGTGACCCGTTCGTATCACTTTTGTTGGCAGCGTGGAAGCCTGGTTGTGGAAATGTTGACTTGACCTTGGGTGTTGCTCTGGGCACATGGGGTGGTGCTCCAAGGACCTGCCTCACTCCATCTGTGTCTCATTCAGCCCCCAGAGCACCCTAGGAGAGCCACCTCCTGGAGAATGTTCTTAGTTACCTGGTTACTCCTTCGCTTATTTATTTCCTCTGAATTTGAGAGATGCCTACGTTAAAAACAACGGTTCCTGCTCTTTTTGCTTACTTGGTTTCAGGCACCGTCCTGTGAGCGTTGCTCTGCTGACCCTCACCACAGTCTTTGGAAGGGGAATTTCTTTGTTCCCATCTTACAGATGAGGAACCTGAGGTTCAGAGAGGTTAAGTGACCCACCTGGGTCACACAGCTAGCGTATCCACTGCAACTCATAGCCCTGATTGTGGCCCTTACCATCCAGGTGTCTCCTGAGTGCCTTCTCGGGGGGTCACGGTCTGGTCCCAGCCACGTTTTCACTAAGGGTGTTAGGTTTGGCCTCAACTGTTTGTTGACTGCTCCATCTTCTTTGCCGGGGGTGGCAGGGGGGCTCTGGCCCCTTTATACCTTGGGAAGCCTGGCCCATGAGCCCCAGCCTTGGAGCTGGTTGAAGCAAGATTTCTCCTCTTACCCAGAGGCAGCAACCAGGCCAAGCAGGACTCTCCAACGTGGGGCATAAATCTTGAGCTATTCTTGGCCTACAGAGACAAGATTTTAATGACCTGGCTCCTCTGGGCTTTGGAGACTGTGCAGAATTTTAAAGAGTCCGTGAGAACTGCAGGCCGGCCCTGCCCCCTTGGCCCCGCCTGCATCGTGTCATAAATGTCTGAGCAGGTTCTGTCTGCATCTGTCTTGGTTGCTGATGTAGCTGTCAGGAGGGCAGTGTCGTGGCTGCAGACCCTACCATCTCTCTGACCGTATCTGCCTCTTCATGTTTCCTTCTTCACTGCAAGGAAACTCTTGGAGGCAGAGGTCAGGCACGACATTGGGAATTTTCTAGGGAACGTGGGCAGTGGGCACATTAATTCTGCCAGGTGACTGGGGCCAGGGTCGAGCTGCCCTGTGTGACCGCGGCCCCGCCGACCCCCGCCTGGACCTGTCGGACTCTGGTTCCTTAGAGGTCGGAAGCCAGCCATTCATAACCCTGTGCCCGAGATGCTGCGCGGGTACTTTCATTCTTGGCAGCAGTAGCCAAGGAAGAAATCAATCAATACCTATTTATTGAGCACGTAGTCTGTAACTGTCGAAAACAGTAGCCACTAAAGCAATCTGGATTTAAGAAACTCAGCTCTTGTCAGAGGGCCAGGCCCTGGGAGCAGCCCTCTAGGCGCTGGCGGTCCACACTGTCCTCCTGCCCCCAGCCCGCGGAGCCAGCCACCTGCTGTCCCCTTGTACCTATACCTGCGCCCCAGCCCTCGGCTCTCGTGGAGCCCCGTGGGGTCTCAGATATCCCCTCCCCGTGGGACCACCCAGTGGTAACCCAGATTCTGAGGCCAGATTCTGAGGCCAGATTCCGGTGCCCTGTTCAGCATCCTTCTTCTGCTAGGCACCATCTCTGAGGACGGTGACAAGGTTCCTGGGTGACCCCCTGTTCTCACTCCCACCTCCCTTCCTGCTCTGAATCCTCTCTGCTCTTCACTGCCCATTATTCTCACTCAAGCCTCCTCCGTCACGTCACCCCACGCAGGCGTTGAGAATAGCCCTGATATGTTAAATGCCCTAAGGGGCATCCCAGCCTTGGCATTTATGTGAGCAAGTCCCTTAATCCACGTACAACCCTGTGAAGTAGGTTTTATTATTGCCCTGCTCCGTTGTTTTTCAGACCAGGAGACTAAGGTGACCTTGCCCTGTATTTTATAGGTGGTACGTCGGGGGGCCAGCATGCAAACCGTGGTCTGCCTGCCCTGCGAACCCAGGCTCTGATCACCAGGCCCTCAGGTGCCCCCCTGTGTCTGCACTTACTGTCTGAATGGCTCACCTGGCACTTGGTAGCCATGGCCCTTAAGTCGTATTGTCTTTTTTAGGGGCTGTGCTTATTTCAACTTACACCATGAGGACCACCCCACAGTACCTCCCCCAGTGACTCACATGGAAAGAAGTGTTAAAAAATGTTTCTTGACAGTTGATGTCGGTGTTACCCCCTCGGCCCAGGTGGATTTTTAGCAGAATTCATCAATCAATGTCTTAGTATACAGGGATGAGTCAAAGAGGGGGTTCAAGATGTTTGAGGGGGAGAAGCTTTCTTGGGGAATCTATCAGTTCTCATTAAGGAAAAGGAAAGGAGAGGGAGAGACTGCGAAATAATATGTATTAAGCACCAAAGCATAATACAGAGTAGTCACTTTTAATGCACTGTCTGAAAACTACGAGGTAGTGTTATTGTTCCTGCTTTTCAGATGAGAAAACGACACTCAGAGAGGTGAGGGACTTTGCCCGTTCACAGAGCTGTTAAATGAAGAGCTGGGACTCAACGCCAGTTTTCTCTGATCAGACTCTGTATAGTTCACACTCTGCACAAATCCCTTTCTCTCTAATTTCTAAGTAAGCTTTAGGCCAAAGGTTTAAGTCAACTCTCATTGGTGTCGACATTCGATAAGGTTCAGGCACGTTAGAAAATCAGAGCAAAAGGCTTCAAGCTTGCATTTCTATCAGGGGTTGTTAACCTAGAATTTCTGGACCCTAGAGATTCTGCAAATAGCTCTTAAGAAGTTCCCTTAAAATTAAAAGCAAGAACTGTATTTATGTGCATTTTCCCTGGAAGAGGGAAAGGGGCCTTTATCAGTTTCTCACTCGTTTCACGACTCAGGAAAAGGTCAAGGGTTTCCAGTTTAGAGGGACAGAAAACAGATCCCCAAAGGACAGTTCATCCGTGGACTCCTGATGGAGGCGATGTTGTCCTGGATCGTTGGCAGAGTTTCACGTGTGTTCAGGAGGGAGTCAGTGCTGGAGGGTCTCCCCAAGCCCCTTTGAACCTCTGGATTCTAGACGACCTGGCTCTGAATCCATGGAGCCTGCAGCCTCCATGCCTGTCCTGGGCTGGGTGATGGATGGGATGTGACAGACGGTGGATGGTAGGGAGCCAGGACCTATAGGATTTTCCACTTGGCGGAGGCAGGTTCCGAGGAAGGCTCTGCCCTCCTGGGTTAATGCATTCCGGCAAACTTGCTGATGGCAGGAGAACGGAGGGTAGAGATGTGTCTAGGCTGCAGGACACGCCACAGCGTAACGTCCAGTTCTGGATGATTCAGTGTCTTCATGGTGTTCACATTTATAAAAATAGAGTCAGTTATCTCAGGTAAGGCAGAGCGCTTCCTCTTGACTTCTCTCACTCAGAATAATTTGATTTCCCACGTGGCCAGAAAACTGGCTCTGCGGGTTTTTCCGCACATCTAGTGGCTTCTTTCATTGAGTTGGACTGTGAAAAATACTCTCTAAACGTGACCCAGAAATCTGAAATGTTGACAGAAGGAGGATGCCTTCTCCTCAGGGTGGTTTGTCCTCCGCCCATGCACGGTCCAAATGGAGGGCTCGTCTCAGGCCTTGCATCCCACTTTCTTCACCTCAAAATTAAAAATGGGAAGAGGATGAATCTAGAGATGACCTGGATTCTACGGGGTCCCACCTCTGTGACTTTGATCACTTTACATTTTCTGAGTCCCATCACAGTGTATCTTGTTTATTTACATAATCTTCCAGGCATCTGCCTGTCTGTTTGGCTGTCTATCCATCTATCATTTATTACCTATTCAACTAACATTTCTTGAGTATGAGCTACTAACCAACACTGCCGCTGGGAATGCGAAGATAAATAAAACATAGTCTCTAAGCTCTAAATACTAGAGCAGTGCTTCTCGATGTCAGTGTACAGACAAATCCCCAGGAATCCTGTTAAAAGTCAGAGTCTGAGTTGTGGGTCTGGACCCAGAGTTGTGTGTTTTTGAGATGCTCCCAGGTGGTGCTGATGCTGCTGACCTGAGAGCAAGTGACTCCTAGGTCCTTAATGTGTCCCGCATCTTCTCAGCATTATCCTCCAGTGAGGATCCAGTATAGAAAGTGTTAGTGTCAGTCACTCAGTCATGTCTGACTGCGATCCCATGGACTTTAGCCCTCCAGGCTCCTCTGTCCATGGAGTTCTCCAGGCAAGAACACTGAAGTAGGTGGCCATTCCCTTCTCCAAGAGATCTTCCCAGGGATTGAACCTGGATCTCTCCTGCATTTAGTTCTTGCTGGGTTTCAAGACAGTTGGGTGACATAGATGCTTCTGCCGGAGGTGTTCTTGGCCACCTGGTTGACTCAGTGGAATCAGAGACAAGCTGAGGTATGTGAATGCTGGAAGATTCAAGTTTTAATCTTGATTTAAAGTTAGATCAGGTTCTTTTTCAGATTCTTTTTCCTTATAGGTTATTATAAAATATTGAGTCGAGTTCCCTGTGATATACAGTAGGCCTTTATTGGTTATCTATTCTATATATAGTAGTGTGTATATGTCAATCCCAGAGAATCTCATATATGTCCACTTCACAGATGAATTCTACCAAACATGCAAAGAACTTATACCAATCTTTCTCAAACTCTTCCAAAAGACTGAAGAGGAGGGAATGCTCTCAAAGACATTCGGTGAAGCCACATCACCCTGATACCAAAGCCAGACAAAAACACTACCAAAAAAGAAAATTACATGCCAGTAGCATTGATGAATTCATCAATATACATATATACACATGTATATGTATACATATATATATGAATCACTTTGCTGTACACCTGAAACTAGCACAATATTGTAAATCACCTATACTTCAATTAAAAAAAAAGATCAGGCAGCCACATACACTAAGTCCCCTCTTCCTGCTTCCCCTCCCTCGATTTCATGTGAGCTTTTCTATGAAGGATGTTCTCTTTCTGTTGAGATTACTCTGGCCCTGTATCACCCACAGGACCTCAAACCACCCGGTAGGGAACAGCGGCCTGCTGCAGAGAGACGTGGTTTTGCTATTTAACGAATCAGCAAGATTGGCAGCCATATTAAATAGCCAGACATTTAACCCAAGATTAATTAGTGAAAAAGTCCTATGTTAGGTTGGTAAGGATGTCAACCTAACAAAGGTATGTCTGTCCTTTTTGAGGCAACGGTATGTGGTACCCTACCCTGAGGGTGCATGTGGTACCCCTTCGTTAACTGACACAGTGTTAACCCAGCGGGTGGTGACCTTGTGTTTTGGGAACACCCGTCCCCTTTAAGTGTCTTTTACAAGGTGGTAGGAGTGTGAGGGGATTGAACTGAGACAAGAAGCAGTTTATTTTAGTCTCATCCTTTCACTCTCTTTAAGATATAAAAATTAAAATAAATGTGATTTGTAAAAGCAGTACATCAACATCACCTAGAGCACAATCAATACTAAAATTTCAAAGTGAAAAATTACCCAGAGGAAGAAAAACATAAAGTGTTCGGACCCCAGAAGAAGGAAGAAATCTAAAATATATTTCATTGATCTCATCAGAACATTTTTAAGTTTACTGGTTTTCACAATGCAGAAATTCCGAAAGTTTATTTGAACACTGCACTAAAAAGACATTGTAAGCAAAGTTGCCAGAACATTTTTGTAGAGTAAATCATTTTTCAGCAAACCCTGGTTCTCTTTGGCATGTTGGTATCAGGAGGAAAGCCAGGAAAGAGAGCAGTTTTATTCTCTTGTAAATTGATGATGGTCCTGTTCCTGAAAAGTTGAGCATCAAATGAATTTTGTAAATTGAGTCTTATTTTTGAATGCGCTAGGGGAAATCCCATAAAAACAAGAAGCCTTTTGATTAAATGAATACTTTCTCTCTCTCACTCTCTCTCTCATTTTGCAATTTAAGATTTTTTCTCTAGATCTGGAATTTTGCATATTTTGTCTGCTCAGAGCAGGGACCACCTGTGGATAGAGAGAAGGGAAGGAAGAATAATTAGTCTAATCACACTCCTCGGGGTCCAGGCTGGGAGACCCTTTCAGAGAGTCAGGCCAGATGCAGGGGTCCTCCGAGCAGCCTTCTACATGGATGGTCTTCAGGAGCCGGACGAAACCATGTCTCAGGTGGTGAGGACCAGGAAGGAGGCCAGGCCAAGCTGGGTTTGGCTCCTGGCTCTGTCGCCCACCAGCTGTATCCTAGAGAACTCATCTGACCTCAGTGCCTGCAGTTCCTCAAGTTTATGATGAAGCTGTTTCCCTTAGAAAGTGCTGGGGGGTGAGCCAGGGCTGCGCCAAGCAAACAACAGATGCTCCGTAAGCGGTAGCTGCATTTAGGGAGAGCCCTGGGGTATTTTGGGCTTCCCAGGTGGCTCAGCGGTGAAGAATCTGCCTGCAATGCAGGAGATGTGAGTTTGATTCCTGGATTGGGAAGATTCTCTGGAGGAGGAAATGGCAACCCAGTCCAGTATTCTTGCCTGGAAAATCCCACAGCCAGAGGACCTTGGTGGGCTACAGTCCACGGGGTCACAGAGAGTCAGACACGTCTGAGCAGCTAAACAACAACAATGGGGTGTTTTGGTGCAGAGCCCCTTGACCCAACAGGGACTTACTGTGTTTTCCTCACTTCTCGCTTTCTTGTCCTTACTTTAGCTGTTCTTACCGTCTCCTAAAGATGGTCTTTCTCCCTGAGATCTCTGTGGGGAGGGCCGTGATCAATCAGCAGAGTTTCTCACAATGTGACCGGAATGTCACAGTCACCATCTAGGGTTTTTTTTTTTTTTAATATTTGGTGGTGATTTCGTTGCTAAGTCGTATCCGACTCCTGCGACCCCATGGACTGCAGCCTGCCAGGCTCCTCTGTCCATGTGATTCTCCAGGCAATAATACTGGAGTGGGTTGCCGTTCCCTTCTCCAGGCAGTCTTCCCGGCCCAGGGACTGGACCCGGGTCTCCTGCACTGCAGGCGGATTCTTTACCGATTTGAGTGTCAAGGGAAGCCCCTTTCAGTATCTATTTTTATTTACTCGTTTGGCTATGCCAGTCTTTCTTGCAGCGTGTGTGATCTAGGTCCCCAACCAGGGATTGAACCCAGGCCTCCTGCTTTAGAAGCATGAAGTCTTAACCACTGAACCACCAGGGAAATTCCTTACCATCTAGTTTTTACACCAACCTGCTGCCCCCACGTTCCCTGCCCAGGGCAGAATCTTCAGGGGGCCCCTGGCTCTTAACTGACCTGCTCTCTGTCTTGCGGCTAATGGCTCAGAACAGCCCCGACTTTCTGTGCACCTCCTGCCTCCTCTCTCCCACCCTGGATACCTTTCCAAGGAGTCCTTGGGCCCTCGGGCCTCCCCTGCAAGGCTCAGCATCCCTAACTCTGCCCTCCTTCCCTCCACTCGAATTTCTCCCCCTAGGAATGTGGCCAGGGCTCAACCACCTACAGAGAGCCTGGTTCACCAGCCTTCATCCTCAAACTGCAGAATAGGGTGCTGATATCTGACTGAGAAGGTCCCGAAGACCAAGGATCACTGTGCCAAGAGCCCCCCAGTCCCAGTTATTTTTCCGAGCCGTTTGAGCCGAGCTAGCAAACATATCTGCATTTGGCAGAAACTTTCCGTACTTGGAGGCAAAGGAGCCATCCCCGGAGGCAGAGAGGCTGAGGAAAGAGGACTGCAGGCAGGAGGCACAGAGGGATGAATGCGACTGAGAGCCGGCCGCGCCAGGACCCCTGCTGGGCTCTCCACATCGGTTTAGCCTCACGAGAACCCTCTCCGTGCCTCTGGGTCCCCTGAGTCTGGCTCTTGGAGATTTGGGTCCAGTTGGTGGCAGGTCAGGCCCTGGCCTTCCAGTTGACTCTGTAACAGCCCTGGCCGTTCTTGGGCCTGACAAAAGCTTTGAGAGAGAAGGAGAAGGAGACAGCAGGAGGAGCTGCTGAGCAAGCTGATGACTGTGCTGTGCTATCAACATCGATCCAGATTCAATCGATTTCCTTCTGTGAACTCTGCAGCCCCACTATTGATCCCAAAGCACTAGAATCGAAAAGGAAAACGTCTTCCTCAGAAGGTCGGCATGCCGGCCAGCGTGAGTGCTGGAGCGCCTTTGGAGTGAGGGGACACAGGTGAGATGCCCGTGGAGGGGACCTCCTTTCCAGAGACCGCTGGACTCTTCTTGAAGGACCTCCTTGAGGTGGCTTGGGGATGTGCGAATGGGCTTTGGAGTGAAGCCCCCCAGGGTTTGGCTCCAGCTCAGCCACTTGCTTTCCTGGCATATTGCACAAGTTTTTCATTCATTTCCCATTCAGTAACTATTTATTGAGCACATAATATATACTGGGTACTTGGAATACACAAATGAAGAAGTTTGGCCTTATACCTTGTTTTAACAATGTTCCTTTTTTGCTTGCTTGAGGAGGTCACTTTGTTTTAAATTTTTATTATGAAGAATGTCAAATATACACAGCAGAAGAGTTTTCACTAACCCCCCCCCCACCGCCCCGCTGGCAGGGCACTGTAACATTTGTTGAAGAAGTTGCCGTGGGACCTGAAGTCAGTTACTGAGCCCCACTAAACCTCGGTTTCTTCATCTGCAAAATGGGGAAAATGTACTTACCTTAGAGGGCAGTACAGAGGACTGAATGCTGTGCTTCAGGTACTGTCCTTAGGGCCCTGCATGCAGGGTGGGGAGGACCTCATACCCATAAACAAACTCAGGGCTGCAGGGAGGACTCAGTGAAAGGACAGCGGAGTGATGGGGGATGCATAGTACTAGTGGGATCAGGGACCATCGGGGTCATGGTTGTGACACTGGTTGCTTACAAGCAAGTGACTGACCAATAGCAGAGGCTCTCAGTAGACAAGGCTAATGATGAAGATGATGGTAGTGATGATGGTGATGGTGCTGATGGTGATCATAATAATGGTGATGACAATGATGGTGGTTATAATGATGATGCTGGGTGATAGTGATGATGGTAATAGTGATGGTGGTGGTGATGATGGTGATGGTGATGATGAAGATGGTGATCATAATAATGGTGATGACAATGATGGTGATTATAACGATGGTGCTGGTGGTGGTAATCATGATTGTGATGATGGTGGCTGTGATGGTGGTGATGATGGAGGTGATGATGATGGTGGTGATAGTGATGGTAGTGGTAGTGATATGGTAATGACAGTGATGATATTGTTGATGGTGGTAATCATGATGGTGATGATGGTGGTGGTGATGATGATGATTATGGGGTGGTGAGATACATTTTCTTGAATTTAAACATGGTGGATAAAAAAGAGATGAGAGAAGAGAGAAAATTATGTGCTAATGAAAGGAAGTAAAGAGATCACTTAGAAGAGGCATCATCCTGTTAGGTGAAGATAATATATTAAATATGAAAATATGAAAATGCTGAAATGATGTAAAACCCCCTAGTGTGTGTTGAGGACCTTCCACGTGCAAGGCATCAGGCTGCGTTCTGGGGGCTCACGGCTCACAGTCAAGGTCAGGCATTTGCCTTTGCCTTCAAAGAGATTATCCTCTATTTAGGGGAGACACAACAGAATCTTCTGATAAATTTTGACAAGTATTATTTAAGTAGCAGCCCAACATCGAAGAAGAGCTGACACAGGTGAAGTGGGTTAATCGGCCGTTAATGGTGCAGATGTTAAATGCTCCAAGGTCAGAGGAGAAGAGATCCCTTCAGGCAGAGCCATCATCAACCTCTTCTGATAGATGGGTTTCTCTTCAGTCTTCAAGGATGTGTGAGAGATAGAGAAGGTCCCTCAAATATGGTTCAGAGGTCAGTGCAATGATGTCAAGTTTGGTTCAAAGTGCATAGAGTTTAGTGAGTTTTAAATCATTTTTAGGTGTGATTCAAATCCCTGGGTCCCTGTCTGGCACTGGAGAGAAGAAGCCCATTAAATAAAGCTTCAGGGCAGGCTGCTGCCCCTAGGCCTGGAGGCTGGGTTGCGTGCAGGTGGGGGAATGACTTAGCGGCCAGCCTTGGGCAATCCACCTCCCTGCTTGGACTTGGGGGTTCCAGCTGTGAAATGGGGGTAACCAAACCCTCCACATGGCAGGGGTTTTTGGGAGGATTATGAGATGACTTGAGAGCACAGTATATTCAGCTGCACAGACTCGGGCTGTTTACAAGTTGGTCTCATCTATTCCCACTTTCGAAAGGGTGAGTTTTTCCTTCACCCCCCAGGGACCTATTTTTCCCGGCCCCCGATACCCTGGGTGCTTTGATGGGAGACAGTCAACATAGGACAGAGTCTCGGGCATAGATGTCAGTGTCCCCAAGCCAGACACCGGGCCAAGGGCAAGAGAAGACAGCAGCTCTGTCCTTCTGAGTCTGGCTCTACAGAGACAAATGATGTCAAGCTAAGGGGTGAGTGGCTATTGGTGTTTCATGTTCTACACTTCTCTTGGGAGGCATCTGCATTTTAGCCAAGACCTTATGGAGATTGTACCTTGTGCCAAAAGAATTGCTCCTTGATGGAAATCTGGGAGGTTGAGAGATCTGGTGATAAAACACTGGACACTTATCAGGAGGTGTGTATTACATTTTGTTACAAAATAATGTGTGTAGTATTCGATGCTGTTGTTCAGTTGCTCAGTCCTGTCTGACTCTGCGACCCCGTGGACTCCGCTATCTCCTGGGGTTTGCTCAAATCCATGTCCATTGAGTCGGTGATGTTATCCAACCACCTCATCCTCTGCCAATCCCTTCTTCATTGACCTGAAATCTTTCCCAACATCAGGATCTTTTCCAATGAGTCGGCTCTTCACATTGGGTGGCCAAAGTGTTGGAGCTTCAGCTTCAGCATCAGTCTTTCCAATGAATATTCAGGGTTGATTTCCTTTAGGATGGACTGGTCTGATCTCCTTGTGGTCCAAGGGACTGTGTGTAGTATAAGGTCTATTTTTTAAAGAAAATGACAAATCAACTGGATAATCACTGTGAGTACATTCATGCATACAAATGCAAGTACATAAAGATCCACAGAGTTGCACACCAAACTGATAACAACCGTGAATTTGGGGGAAATCTGGGATGGAAGGTAGGGTGGCCAAAAAGGATTCTAGCCTTCTCTATGATGTTTTGGTTTTGTCTGGGGAGAATATCTCATGTGTCAGAGCGGGGAATTTGGAGTTGGAGCACTGGGTTCTTCGAGTCTCCTCATGTGTAAATGAAGACGAGTTAGCTTCCCTGTGGCTCAGATGGTAAGGAATCTGCCTGCAATGTGGGAGACCCAGGTTCGATCCCTGGGTCGGGAAGATCCCCTGGAGAAGGGAGTGGCAACCCACTCCAGTATTCTTGCCTGGAGAATTCCACAGACAGAGGAGCCCGGTGGGCTGTGGTCCATGGGGTTGCAAAGAGTTGGACGTGACTGAGCGACTAACACACACACACACACACATACACACACACACACACACACACACACACAGTCTTCAATGAACTGTCATGGGGACTGAATGAGATGATGTGTATGTAGCTGCCATCACAATGCATGGCACAGAGAACTCCACTGAGAAGACTCTGTCATCATTTTTTCTGTAGCCGAGCGATTGGATGCTCACCTGTCCATTTCCTCTTCCTGTCCCACAGGAAGACTACATTTCCCAGCCTGCCTTGCAGTTGGCAGTCACAAGGCTGGCTCTGGCTGATGAACTGTGTGCAGAAGTGCTGTCTACCTGTTCTCACCACAGATCCCCCCCACGCCATCATCCTCATGTTTATCTCCGCAGGTGAATGTTGGATTAATGTGTCTCAGAGGGCGTCTACTCAGAAAGCCACCCAACTCACATTAGATGGTGACACAAGCAAAAAGTGAACAAGTTTGTGTTGAACCACTGAGATTTGAGGGTTGTTTGTTGTCAGCGCTGATGTGATAATCAACCTAATGCATCGTTTCCTAAATCTATATTGAAAAATCCAATAAGAGATGATTGTGAAATTGCTCTGGGCTGTGAAGGGGCCCATGCGGTTCTGGAAGCTCCTGAGAGAAGAGCCTAGTCTCGGACTCCGGGAGGGCCAGGAATGGTGGGTGGGAGAAGGGCTTGGAAAGAGGGCTTCCAGGCCTCCGCCAGCTGCAGAGAGGAGCCTCTGTCTGCATATGGCTGCTGCTGCTTCTCGAGTCACAGGAGAGTCTATGGGTCAGGTAAGGCTCAGGTCCCAGGATCAATTCACTGCAGGCTGATATGAGACTGGATGTGTTGTTGGGGACTGGCCATTGCCCAGGCCAAAGCAGAAAACCTGCAGTGTAAGCAGTAATTAAGAAGCGATTTGCCCTTGGCCCCTGTTCCTGGGATGAATGCCAGGCCCCGTGAGCCTTCAGAGCTGCTGGTCTCCGGAGCCGGCTCAGCTGGGGGCAGCTGACACGCGCTCGCAGGTGCCTCGGCCCAAGTGGGCCTGGACAGAGCCCTGTCCTAGCTCTGGACCCGGCTCCTCTGGTGCTCCTGTTCTGTGGGTGAATACTGCTGCAAAGGGCAGCTTCTAGGGCACGAGGGTGAGCCGGTCCTGGGGGCAAGCTTGCCGGTGTGATGGGCAATGTGGAAGTGTCAGTAGCTGGCTGTGTGAACTTGGCCACAACACAGCCATGCCCTGGGCCTGTTTTCTCTTCTCTGCCATGGCCGGGGTGGGGCCTGTTTGTCCAATTCCAGACCCAGGGAGATGGTCCCAGTACTGACAGCATCCCTGCCCTCTTGGAGCTTCCAGTCTGGTTCATCAGTCCGTGTCCCACAGACAGGCAGTCTTGGGGGCTGTGGACAGTGAACCCTGAAACTGGGAGCATCTCCCTTTGCAGACCAGATAGTGGAGCTGAGTTTGGGGATGAGGTAGGGAGAAGCGATGGAAGAAAGTGGGACTTGTTGGTGAGCCCAGTATATAAACATTCCGCACATCTCTGTAATATATGCAGTGACATATAGTTTTTTGCCTGTGGAAGCTTAAAATCGTGTTGGTATATTTAAGACAGTTGTGGGAGGGGAGGGAGAAAAACAGATGGGAAAGAGGAACAGAGAGGCAATTTCCTTTTGCCTTGACTCTGGGCGGATTATTTCGTGGGAAGGCACAGTTTATGTTCCTCTTGGCAAGCGGTTTCCTATACAGTTAATCATCCCCTTCTGCCCCCATGGAGGTAAGGGAGGTGCCGCAGGACAAGAGTGACTCACCAATTCACCACCCCCCACCCGAAGTCTTAACCCCTGCTCCCCGAGGCCCACACCTTCCCATCCAGGGTCTCTTGTGCCTTTTAGGGAGCAGGCCCAGCAGCAAAATCCCAGCCAGGAGGCCACCAAAGGATGAGAACTGACTGAAGAAGTTGCCAGCCCACTGGCTCAGACATTTCCATCTTCGTGTGATGAGATTGGCTGCCCTGCTGTTTTGGGGGGGCTGGTGAAGTGTCTCTTTCGGAATAAAAATGAACGGGTGGATTAGCTTAGTAAGAAAAAGGATTTCGCCTTTTTCTTCCCTGTGATCCTATGGTTGGTGCCAGGGCTGGTCTCTGGCCCGGGGAGGTGCAGAAAGCTGATTCAGAAAGCTGATCCAAGGGCGCCTTCCAAACTCCTACTTCCAACCTGCCCTCCCCAGCCCTGCCCGCCCCGCCTACCCCCACTGTGACTACCTCACTTGACCACTCAATGAGAACAACAGCTTACCTTTGCAACCTGACTTATAAATTACACAGCTCTTTCAGACATTTTTTCCCCGTTTGTTCTTTGTCGAGTCTCTTTGTTGGTAGGTCTGTACCTTGAGTGGTGGGGAGGTTAAGTGACGTGCCTAGGACCAGTAGAGCCTGATTCTGTATCCTGTAGGCTTCCCAGGTGGTGCTAGTGGTAAAGAACCCGCCTGCCAATGCAGGAGACGGAGGAGATGCAGATTCGATCCCTAGGTCTGGAAGATCCCCAGGAGGAGGGCATGGAAAACCCACTCTAATATTCTTGCCTGGAGAATCTCATGGACAGAGGAACCTAGTGGGCTACAGTCCATAGTGCTGCAAAGAGTCAGGACTGAAGCGACTTAGCATGCACACACGCACTGTATCCTGTATTTGCCCCTGCAGGGCAGCATTGTGAGGGGTGGGGGGCATGGAGTGTGTGTGATGGGATGTCTGTGTGTGTCTCTGTGTGTAGAGGGCCATGCTGTGTCTGGTGTGTGTCTGTGTGTGGTGGGGTGCGTGCCTGTGTGTGTAGGAGTGAGGTGGGAGGGTGCAGGGGCGATGGAGATGGGGGAAACCGTCATCTATGTCCGCCCATCCTGGGCTGCCAGGTGGCTGTCCATCGGCCTTCTTCCCCCGGGCCTGCCTGGATTCCTGCAGCTTCAACGTTGAACCGGTGTCCAGCCGTCCTTATGAGACCAGGTCACACCCGTGGTTTGCCTGTGGGCATTCCTGAGAGGGTACCAGGGTCGAGCAGGTGGAGGGTGGACAGGGGCCGGGCGCAGCTGGCTTGTGAGACGTCAACTTCCGAAGGCCAGGGACACGGCCACAGCTGCTGGCTCCCTCAGTGACAAATGTATGGTGTCACGATGGGTGACTTCTGGAAGCCCTCTCGACCTCCCTCTCTCTGATTGCCAGACTGCACCGTGTCTGGGGCTAACAAGCTCCATACACGTATAAGCTGCTGGAAATTCGTTCCCAAATCACCTCCTTCAAATCTCGAGAGAGGTCACTTGCGGCGTGTTCTGGGGTTTGGTGAAGTCCGCATCCCCAGGACCCCTCCTTGAGATTCCCCGGACACCCATCACATCATCCCTTCCATCTCTCCAGGAAGGCCCAGAGCTTGACTGCCCCACAGGACAGAGTGACTCTTGCGACCCTGGCCACATTGTCCACATCGCTGCCAAGTGCGGGCTCTATGCTGACCCAGGGCCGAGCTTTACCTGCACAAACTCACACTTTCCAAGTAACTTTATCCGAATGATGGGTGCAGGTAGTTCACTGAAGGCAACGGTCCCCCCTGCCCAGTCTCATCCAACCCCGTCCCCCAACAAAGCATCTTTAACAGCTTCTCCATGCACGTCTTCGGGTGGCTGTCTCCTATCTTGATATTAACACGCTCTTGGTTAGTCTCCACTGCAGTCCCGTGGGGCAGCTGCTCCTAGTGTCTCCATTTTACAAATGAGGAGACTGAGTCTTAAAGGAGACACGTGCTTTCCTCAAGGTCCCCAGAGCTGGGACACAGCCAAGCCACAGCCCGCCACCCGGAGGGACTCCTCTGTCTCCAAGGCCGAACTAGTGATAGGCACAGCGCCCTCTAGCTTCCACCCAGCTCGGAGCATGACCGTGACCCCAGCTCTAGGATCACAGTCTGTTTCTTCTGGAAGTGATGCTCCCAGGAGACCAGAGCTGGTGGCTGAGGGGTGTGAGCTGCCTGAGCACATCCCAGGGAGGAGGGGGCCAGGTGAGTGGTGGGAAGCATCACTTTTTCTCCCTCCCTTCCTTCCTTTCTGCTTTCCATTCAGCTTTATCAAGGCATAGTTGATTATATTAAAAAGCTGTATGTTTAATGTGTATAATCTGATGACTTTGGACACACGCGTGCACCTGTTATGCCATCACCACCATCATAGTGGTAAACATATCCATCACTTCCAAGTTTCCTTGCATCCCTTGATTTTGTTCTTATAGTTTGGGTATTTTTTTTTCCTGTGTCAGAACAGCTAACGTGAGATCTACCCTCTTAGCAAACTTTGAAGGGCACAATGCCGAATCGTTAGCTGTGGGCACAGAGTTCTACAGCAGCTCTCTGGAACTGACTCGTCTCGAGTCGTTCTCTGCATCCACCGAACATCCCGGCTGTATTTCCCCGCCCACGGCCCCTGACAACCACAGACCCATCATCTGCCTCTGTAAGTTTCACTGCTCTGGGCCCTTCCTAGAAGTAGAGTCAGGCAGAGTTTGTTCTTCTGTGACTGACCCACTTCACTCAGCATAATGTCTTCCGGGTCCATCCATGTTGTCAAAAGTGGCAGAATGTCCTTTCCTTTAAGGCTGAGTAATATTTATTATATGTCTATTAACCACATTTTCTTTATCCATTCATCTGCCGAGGGATTTTGAGTGGTTTCCACACTATCGATACTTTGAAGAATGCTGCAATAAACACGGGGTTACTAATATCACTTTGAGAACCCAATTTCGGTTCTTTCGGGTATACACCCTGAAGGGGGATTGCTGGATTGTAAGGTAGTCTTGTTTTTCATTTGTTTAGGAACCTCCACACTAGTTCTGAAAGCAGTCGCACTGTTTCACATGCCCGCCAACGCCAACACTGCACGCGGATTCCAGTTTCTTCACCCCCTCGCCCACCCTTGTTGTCCTTTTTGAAAACAGCCATCCTGACAAGTGTGAGGCGAGAGGAAGGATCACTTTCACTTTCACTGGGCCACTGTTTCCTTTTTGGCATGCGTATACTGCTACTGAGGCTTCCACGGCGGCTCAGTGGTCAAGAATCCACCTGCAATGCAGGAGCCACCGGAGATGCAAGTTCAATCCCTGCATTGGGAAGATCCCCTGGAGGAGAGTGTGGCAACCCACTCCAGTATTCTTGCCTGGAGGATCTCATGGACCGAGGAGCCTGGCAGCCTACAGTCCATGGGGTCACAGAGAGTCAAACACAACCAAAGTGACTTACCACGAACACATACTGCTCTTAAAGTCAGTTGTGTTGTGGACGGAATGTTTGCGTTCTCCCCAAATTAATATGGTGAAGTTATAACCCCTAATGCGATGGTGTTAGGGGGTGGGGCCTTTGGGAGATGGATAGGGTCAGATGAAGTTGTGGGGGTGCAACCGCTCCCCTTATAAGAGGAGGAAGAGACGGCAGAGCTTCAGCTTTGTGAGGGCATGGCAAGAGAAGAGCCATCTGCCAGCCAGGAAGAGGGTCCTCACCAGGAACCGGGTCTGCCAGCACCTTGATCTTGGACTCCCAGTCTCTAGAACTGTGAGAAAATTAGTGCCTGTGTTTAAGCCACCCTGTCTAAGGTATTTTGTTATAGCAGCCCAAGTTGAATAAGACAAATTGAAGTGTGAAAAAGTAGACAGCTATAGGTTTCAGCAGTACCACTAATGAGTATGTATTTCTTATATTTTTAGAACAATTTTAGATTTACAGAAAATTGCACGTACAGTACAGAGGGTTCCCATACTCACTGCACCCAGTCTCTCCTGTTATTAGCATCTTAGCGTGGCATACTTGTTACAATTAGGGACCCAAAGTTGACATGGTTTTATTCATCGGAAGCCCACTTTATTCAGGTTTCCCTAGTCCTCTCCTCACGTCCTCTTTCTGTTCCAGGATACATACCTGACACCATGCTACCTCTTTCCACTGAGGGTCAGGCTCCTCTTGGCTGTGACGGTGTCTGACTGTCTTTGTTTCTGACAATGTTGACAGTTTGGGGAGCCGTGGTACCCACCAGTTTCCTAGGATGTCATTTGGCTGATGGGCTGTTTTCCGACCCTGGGAAGGCGAGGTCCCCACTGAAGTTGTCCAAATCTTACGTTGGGAAGTTCCTGCCGTGGGTGAGGATTTGGAGCTAAACACGCCAATTTCCCGGGCAAAATTTCAATCAAAGGAATTCTCACCCCACCCATCTGTGTGAGCTGGAAAGGGAAGCCGCATCCAGGGCGGGGGAAGGGGGGTGGCCAAGCCTGTTGAGCACCCTGCGAGGCTTGGGGGCGGGGGGTGGGAAGTAGGGGTGAGAGGAGCCCCATGGTCTGGGTCTGCTTCCAGCTCTGCTCCCGCAGCCACCCCCCTGCCAGTGACTCTGCATCCTCACCTCGGTTGGTGGGAGAGTGACAGAGACGGGCCTTGGTTAGTTTGCGCAGATGCAGAGCAGAGCGCCTGGACCTGCTGTGCTGACGTCAGTACCAGTTGTAACTGGAAACCACTGACTCGGAGGGGACAGGTGAGTTCTCTTCCGCAGCACCAGCACGGTTCCTGACTGAGGCAGGTGGTACGGCTGTTTTTATACTTGCAAGATCCCTTTAAGACACAGCGCAGGAATGTGTGGCACATAGTAAATTCTTTACAAACGTCAGGATAGTGTGTTTCACTGGCACTTGAGCTCATTGCTGGCTCTGACCCTCCCAGGTGATTCCAGCCCTACCAGCCCAGTGGGTAACCCCTGGGCTCTGCGGTCAGATGCATGAGGGTTCAAATCCTGGCTGCTCTTGAGACAGGCTGGGACCTTGGACCCTTGGTGGCAAGGCTTGCATTGCCTCCAGTAATGAATTTCAAAGCAATTATAAGGGACTAAAAATAACTGCATGCATGGGTTGCTGCTGCTGCTGCTAAGTCGCTTCAGTCGTGTCTGACTCTGTGTGACCCCATAGATGGCAGCCCACCAGGCTCCGCCGTCCCAGGGATTCTCCAGGCAAGAATACTGGAGTGGGTTGCCATTTCCTTCTCCAGTGCATGAAAGGGAAAAGTGAAAGTGAAGTCACTCAGTCGTGTCCGACCCTTAGCGACCCCATAGACTGAAGCCTGCCAGGCTCTTCCATTCATGGGATTCTCCAGGCAAGAGTACTGGAGTGGGGTGCCATTGCCTTCTCCGGCGTGCATGGGTAGCTGGTGCAAATGGGTAGTTGGTGCAAATTATGGACAAAAGATACAAAAAGGCCAAGAACCCAACTACCCCTTCTGAAGATCCGGAAACAAAACAGTGTGTTGGGAGCAAAAGCAAGGTACGCCGCACACCCCCTACATACAACACCACCAAGGGGGTAGGCAGACCACCTAAGCCATCTCTGGCTTGACCCACACACACACCCTACCCTTACCCCATATAAGGCACAAGCTCGCCCTCTTTGGCGAGCAGGCAAGGGAAGTGGTTACTTGTTCTTGCTCCCCGCCCTGCCCCCCACTGCAGCATGAGCCCCAATAAAGCCCTGTTTGTATTCCTTGTCTGGCCTCTGATCAATATTTATCGTAATCATAATCTCTAGTTCTGAAGAAGGCCAAGATCCCAGACTGGTGACACTCTCACCACCCGCTGTGTGATCTCAGGTATTTCACCAACCTTTCTGCACCTCACTTTCCCCAACTGTAAAATGGGGATAACAATAGCACTTCCTTGTAGCATTGTTGTCAGGGTTAAATGAGATGACGGGTGTGGCATATAGTAAGTGCTCAATAAATGGGAGTGATTACACATCTGTGGGGACAGCCTTTGTGGACGGCACTGTTCAGGGGCTCAGGAGAGATCACCAGTAGTGGGGAGCATGTATGTGTGCAAGAGGTGGCCTGTGAGGTCCAGTCACCCCTCTGCTGAGGACTCAGGTTACCCGCGCTTTCCCCACAGCTTCAGTCCTTAAGGTGAATATGTTTCTGCCACCCCATATTGTTTACTGGGGTGTCATCTGAGTAAGGTAACGTTTTTAAAGTTCTGCCCCATCCACAGGCCATGCTCCATGCTTTCATACATATGATTTCACTCAATTTTCACAAATGTTATCCTATTTTACAGATAGAAAAACAGAGGCTCACGTATCCATCCACAGGTCACAAGACTGTCGGCAATGGGCTTGGAAGCCCACGGGTCTGTGCTTTTGCTCCCCAATGCTTGACCACAGAGAGCATGTGCCCCAGTAATTAAAAGCACAGCACCCTCATTATGAAAAGTAGACTTAAATCTCTCCCAGGGAGCAAGGGCTGTTTCTGCCTTGTCACCTTCATCCTACACCTTAGTCCAGGAAGTGGCACGGAGTAAGGGTGTAATCAGTGTTTGCTGAGTGAATACATGACTGTCGGGGCTTATCGCTTACAGCTCTGTTGCATCCTTCAGCCCATCCCAGCCTCAGAACCATCCGGAGGGAAAGAGGCTGATAATGTAATCTCCAGCTTCCGGGTCAAGGAAATGTACAGGAAATGAACACTGACCCAGGCTGTTCTGCAGGCAGATGTATTGCTGGTATAACCTTGTTTAATTCACGCAGGTGGACTCTGAGGAGGTGTTCTGCGGCAGCAGGCTGCAGAGAACCAGGACAATGGCCTCCATCCACGTCCAGACCCCCAGGCCCATGTGCTGCCCTGGGTACCCCTTGCCCTCCTTTCCAGAGAGCCCTGGAGCCCTAAGCCCTTGTGGTCCTTAGCTCAGGCTGAGTTTCCAGCATTCAAAGCCGGGGTGCTGAGAAACGGAGCTTAGTCTAGGACAACATGATGCTCAGCCTCCCAAGACCACCCCCGGGGGGATGGGGAGACAGGAGCCTGCCTGTGCTGCTGCGACAGTGTTGTCAGTAAAGGGCCTGGCATGGCGTCTGGCATGTGGGCTGTGCTCAGGGCGCAGGACTGGCCATCGGGCATTCTTGTTCTCATCACACGGCCCCTAACATTGCAGACGGGAGGCAGCAGGAATCAATGGAGGGTGACAACCCTGCCTCATTCATTTGTGTTACGAATGACTTCCTCTCCCCTCCCCAAGAGCAAGAACTGAGGTTTTTTTCCCCCTTCTTTAAAAAACTTGGGGTTGTTAACAAAGGAACTGAACCGTCAGCAGGTTTTCCTCATCAGGAAGGGATTTGCAGCACGAAAGGAGGTCATTTTGACAAGTCTTGTGAGTTGTGCTGGGTGCAGGGGAACTTTCTGGCACATCTGGGCCTTCCAGAACTGCTGCCTCAGAGGACCACTTGATCCCCACCGGGGTCCACGGGGGAGCGTGACTCCCTCCACTGGAGCAGCTGGGCGGGGCACAGAGTGCCTTGGGGTGGGGGGTGCAGCATGTGGACCCGAGAAGCTCCTCTTCCAGTCCTTCCTTTCTCCCACACTAGGTTCTTTCCCCTTTCCCTGGTGGGGGCTCCCAGGAGACTGGCCAGCCTGGATGCTGTGTGCGAGGGTCTCAGCGGGTCGTGGGGGTCTGTCTTTTTGGAGGAACCAGGACCTCTGGGTGACGATGTCCCAGGGCAGCCTGGCCCCCCACTCAACATCTCAGATGGCAGAGACCTCAGGTGTCCCTAGGCCAGGAGTCATGAAACTTCCGTGAAAGGCCAGACAGCAAATAAATACCTTAGATTTTTCAGAGCATGCAATTTTTGTCACAACTGTTATTCCTGATTTTTTTCCCCCCAACCATTTAAAAATGTAAAAAAACATCCTTAGCTTGTGAGCTGAACAAAAATCAGCCCGCGGCTGCATTTGGCCTGGGGGCCATAGTGTGCAGACCCCTATCTCGTCCCTGTTCCTCCTCTTGCCTCCTGAAGCCTCCCCGCCCCCATCCCCCGCCCCTGGACCAGGTGTTTGTCCAGCCCCAGCCTGAATGTCTTCCCAGCAGCGATCAGCCATCACTCTTGCTAATAAATGTGAAAAGGCTCACTGTAGTGGCCTTGGTCTCCAAGACACCTCCTGCCTTCTAGCTACGCCCGCCTTCTCGCTGTCTTCAGATCAGACGTTCAGTTGCTGGGAATTAGCCCGGCCCTGGGGCTCAGTGACCATCCTAGTCAGAGCCCTGCCCTGGGAGGGACCAGGTGTTGAGTGATGCCGAGTGTGTGCAATGGCAGGAGGAGAGCAGTAGGCGGCAGCACGGAGCCGGCTTTATTCAATTTCACCCTCAGCAAGATCCTCAGACCCAATAGGGCCCTGGCCTTTGCATCCTCATCACTGGAGGAGATGGAGACAAGGCTGCTGCGCTCCAGAGCAGGGGCTTGTGCTCCGGACTGCTTGCCTGGGGCTCCATCCGCAGGGGCCGGTGCTCCAAAATGCTTACCTGGGGCTCCATCCGCCACATTCCTTCCTCCAAGACTGGGCCACATTCCTTTCCTTTGGGTGACCTCTTTGATGCTTCCAGGACATCCCCGCGGTGACCACTAAAGGTCCACTTGGGACCCTGATCACCTCTCTGCAGGTCCAGGACAAGCCGCTCCGTGCACCAATGCTGCAGTGGTGGGGGCGGGGCCGGGCCAGGCCGGAGGCTGCAGAACAGACGCTGTTGTTGGGCTGGGGACGGGTCTGAGTGGCTGGGCAGGTGCTCGGGTGTGCACCTGGACTTTGCAAGGATGAAACCCCAGTACTGCCCCCTGACGTCAGACCCACTTCGTTTCTGTCATCCTGGCTAGTTGACTGGTGTTCCAAATCTGAAGAGCCGTGGATTCTAGAAAGCTGGGCTTCATCGGCCCCTCCCCTCCCCCGCCTCACCGCCCATCTCCGGTTCATTCCTGGGTCTGCTGTATCGCCTCCCACGTACTTTTCAAACCTGTCTGCTGCTCAAGACCCTGGCATCCTAGCCCTGGACCAGCCCAACCCTCTGCCACCGAGCGTTCTTCCTAAGATCGCTGGACTTGGTCCTCTGACCCTCGTGATCTCAGCATCCAGTCAGACACCCTAATCGGTCATGCCAGGCCAGCCAGCCCTTCCACTCCCGTCTCCTGACACACTGTTCCCGTACACCCTCCGCTTTTTTTCCCTTTACCTCCAGGCCTTTGGCCGAGCTGGGTCCCCCGCCTGCAGCGCCACCCCCTCGAGTCCCCCCACTCCCCACCTCCTCCGGGCCCACCTCTGCCGCTCCTCCCAGAGTCAGCTCAGAAGCGGCCTCCAGGAAACTCCGCCGACCCTCATGGAGCCCCCCGCGTGCTCCCAGCTCTGTTGGGTGCTGGTTGCCCCCAGAACGCGACCTCCTTGGGTGCCAGCACCGTCTGGACATGGCTGTGTAAGCGCAGCGCTCGCATAGCAGGGGGAACACAGAGGCGCAGGGAGATGCGCGGTCGTCATAGCAACAGGTGACCGGTAGGTAGGACTGGATGAGGCTGAAACACGCCCGGCCCCCACACCGGGCAGCTCTCACCCGAGTTTGGGGCAGCCAGGAACAGGAGAGGACCCGATCGTAAGCGGGGACCATTCCCTCCGTGGCCATCGGACCTTCCCGAGATCTAATAGAACCCAAGTCCCTGGCACTTCAGTTTAACCTTGTTCCATCCACCCCTGCAGATGGAGAGCGGCTGCTTCGAGTCTGCTGGGGCTTTTAATACAAATTCTGCACCGATTTGCCCTCTGTTAATGGCAGAATAAAAAAGCCCAAGGAGGAAAGTGACACTCCCTTCCCTACAGAGTGGGGGCCCGTGGGTGGCACCTTCCCCAGACACCTGTCACAATCACGGGGCCTTGGAAAGTGTAGAGACCAATGAGAGTCCCCTAGGGGTGACCGGGGAGGACCCAGGCTGGTGGCAGAGTCCATCTGAGGGCGGGGGAGTCTCAAGGGTGACCCCCGATGTCTTTTTCAGAGGGTCTGATGCATCCTGGAGGGGCTGCCTTCGCCCCAGCCTGCTTGTGAGCAGAGTCTCGGGCTGTATTTCCCTTTCCCACCCACCTACCTGCCCACACGTGGCCCTGGAGTCCAGCTTCCAGTGGGGAGTAGAGGTTGTAGAGAGTACCCCCTTTGCTGGACTTTTCTGCCCCTTCCCCAGCGCTCTTGTCTGCTTTGGGGCCAGGTTTGTAGAGAGGTTTTCCTAACAGATCCAGCTATTTGGTCCCCAGGGGAGGCGCCAGGAGGCAAGAGATGTGTGTGCGTGGATTTGGACGGATGAAGGCGTAACAAACCACCTTCGGCTGCGTGGTAGGCGGGGCCACACGTGGTGGGGCGTGTGGAAGGATAGGGCTGCCCCAAGAATTCACTTGGGGAATCCAGCAATTAAAAAAATGCATGCACATATCTCACGGGACACACAGCAAACACACTTAACATCAACATGTTACTCCTTCCTTATCTGCAATTCCGATTTATGGAGCTTCCTGTCTTTTCTTTGGCAACCCTGGTATAGGTGGCTCCCTTGAAGGGGGTGGGCGTTCCCAGTGGCAGTCAGTCCGGAGACGGGTCCTCCTTCAGGAGAAGTGGGGCTGGGAAGCTGGGCCCTGGGTACCAGAGCCGTTCCTCTTGGCTTTACTTTCTTGGGGTTCCAGGTCTTTGACCACATGGGGGTGGGAGAAGCTACCCTCATCCCATTGATGCTGAGCAGAGCCTTAACCTCTGGGTTTCCTTCCCCCTTGTTGGACCCCCAAGCCTTTGGGCGGGGGAGCTGAGAGCATGGGGGGAAGGGTGTTGTCCTTGGTGGGCAGCAGTGTCCACGGAGGCCCAGCGGGTGGATGTTGGAGGTGGGCCCCCTGGGAACCGAGTTCACTTGGAAACTCCTTCTTTCCTCCCAGTGGGGAGTCTGCCTCTCTTTTCAGTCTTGGAGGATCTGGGCTTCAGTTTTAAAAACAGTTTTTAACTTAAAAAAAAAATGCAGTAACAGTGAAATCCACCTCTTTTGTTCAGTCCTGTGGGTTATGATGAATGCACGGAGCCATGTCCATCATAGTGAAGACCTGAACGCTTCCATCAGGCCCCCCAGATCCTCTCAGACGGCTCCTCACTAGTCACACCCTCCCCGCCCAGCCCCACAGTTCTGTTCTCCAACCCTGGTTCTGCCTGTTCCCAAATGGCCTGTACCCAGATAGCGCTGGCTGCATCTGAGAGCCATCTGTGTCACTGGCTGTATCCATGGTTCATTCCTGAGCAGTGATCCACTGCATGGATGTGACAGGGTCGATTGGCTTGCCCGCCAAGGACATCTGGGTCGAGTTCAGTTTGGGGTGATTATAAACAAAGATGCCATAAACACTCATGTACAGGTGTCGTGTGTGAACATAGAGTTTCACTAATCTTGGACACATACCCACTGGTGGGCCTGCCAGCACGTGCTGAATCTATGTTTGATGTTATAAGAAACTCTCCAGGCCTGAGGGTTGTGGGGAAACTGGTGGATACCCAGGCCTCCCACACTTTTCAGTGGGTGGCACCATATCCCTGTTTGGCACTTTACAAACAGGTGCTGGAGGCCCGGGAGGTCCAATGACTAGAGATTGCATCAGGGGCCTCTCCCAGGTCACCCTTCTGCTGCTTCTCACGTCCCCCTTCATCAGCTCCTGCTGCAACTCCATCCTTATATTATCTGTGGAATATGTACGCAAAGGTAAGGGAATCTCACTTAGAAAAAGGAAAAGATTTGGCAGGTCAGGTTTTTCTTTGTGAAAGGTCAGTTAAGGGGATGGCAAGCTTATAAACAATAAGGTCTCCTAGTGCGCTTGGAGAATCAGAAAGAGAATCGAGTTTTGGAAGATGATGTACGTTTCTCTAGGGCACTATAAATTCCAGATCCTGGCGAGAGGGTGGGACCAGGAGAAAGCAGAGCTTAAAGTGAGGACTGGGACTCTGGAGTCCGAGTGCCTGGGTTCAAATCCAGCTCCGTTTGCTGCTCATGTAGCCTTGATGTGTCCTTTAGGGGACACGGTGGCAATGGCCTTGGATCTTCCATCCACTGATAATGAGAACGTGACCAAAAGGATTAATCCATTGGGCAGAGAAAGTCAAGTGGCTTAAACACAGCCACATCGATGTGCCGAATTGGTCCTTAAAGAGAGGACCACAGACACAGTCCTGGCCCTGGGTGTTTGGCTTGGTGGAGTCACCTACGAAGTCATTCTTCTGTGATTTGTCTACTCAATGAGTCTTCTGAGAGCCCTTCAAACTGCTGGCGACTGTTTCATCCCATTCGGGTCTGACTACATCCCCCCAGCGCCTGGCTGCCATCTGGGACTTGTGTCCTCACCCTGAAAGTCCGAGCCCCGGCCCGCACTTCCTTTTATCTGCCCCAAGTTCGGAATCAAGACAGCAGGAGCTGATACTCCCTGGGAATCTTGCCTTGACCACAGTCCCAGCTTTTGAACATTTCCACGGAGGATTGATTATTATTCACGCTGTCATTGTTATGTAGGTCATTGTTTCTTTGGAGCAGTTGATGGGATTTTTATTATCTGTGGAAAGCAGCCATGCCAGAATGGAGATTACTTTTGATTGATGATTCAGCTTAAAAATAGTTTCCTATTTTAATAATTCTCATCAGGAACAGATGACCCCAGAGAGCACCTGCTTGCTTATCTGGTAGGCTGTGTACTTAGAAGAAATGTGTGTATTTTGAAGAAGAGGAGAGGTGCCCTGGCAGCTGAGCGCTGGGGCAGAGATTGGCCGTTCCAGCTCGATCCGCTGGCTTCCACACAGGAACCCACAGTGTTCGTCAAGCCGAGAAGTCAGGCGAGGCTGAGGGGGCTTTTTCCAGTTGCATTCAGGCAGGCAAAAAGTCAGATTGCACAAATATTGAGCACTCCCCATGTGCCAGCCAGAACAGGCTAGATGCTTTCATTTGTATTATCTGCAGCAGATGTGGGCAAAGGTAAGGGAACCCGAAAAATGAAAAGATTTGGCAGGTCAGGATTTTCTTTGTAAAAGGTCAATTAGGGGGATGGCAGGCTTATAAACAATAAGGTCTCCTAGTGCACTTGGAGAACCAGAAAGAGAATCTGAATTTTGGAAGACGATGTACGCTTTGCTGGGGCACTATAAATTCCAGCTCCTAGTGGGAGGGTGAGACCAGGAGAAAGCAGAGCTTAAAGTGAGGACTGGGACTCTGCAGTCTGAATGCCTGGGTTCAAATCCAGCTCCGTTTGCTGCTCATGTAGCCTTGAGCACTTCGACTCTCTGAGCCTCAAGTTCTGTACCTGCAAAGTGGGGGTAGTGATGTGCCCCCCCCATAAAATCACTGTGAGGATTGAGTGACGTACCTGCAACCCTTGGAAAAGTCATCTAAGGTCGTGAAGCCACAGGAGGAAACCTCAGAGGTTTTTTCTACAAAACGCTGCAATTGAGGATTTGCCTTGCAGCCTTGTGGAGGAAGCGTTGAAAAACCAGCTAATAGATCTGGAAAGGTGCTGTCTAACCATTCTAAAGTCGGGTCAAAATAGGATTCTTGCATTTGATCTTTTTTTTTTTAATTGGAATGTAATTGCTTTACAATGTTGGGTCAGTTTCTGCTGTACTGAATGAAGTGAATCAGCTATATGCATCCATGTATACCCTTCCTCCTGGGCCACCCTCCCACCCCTACCCTCACCTAGGTCATCACAGAGCCCTGAGCTGAGCTCCCCGGGCTACACAGCAGGTTCCCACTGGCTGGCTGTTTTGCCCTTGGCGGTGACATATTGTCAATCCTAACCTCCCAGTCCATCCCGCCCTCCCCTTCCCCCACCATATCCACATGTTCCTTCTCTACGTCTGCATCTCTATTCCTGCCTTGGACATAGGTTCATCTGTACCCTTTTTCCTAGATTATACATATGGTTTGTTTAGTCACTAAGTCATGTCCGACTCTTGCGACCCCATGGACTGGGGCCTGCCAGGCTCCTCTGTCCATGGGATTCTCCAGGCAAGAATACTGGAGTGGGTTGCCATGCCCTCCTCCAGCGATCTTCTTGAACTCGGGTCTCCTGCATTGCAGGCAGATTCTTTTTCATCGAAGCTATCAGGGAAGGCCACATCAAACATCAGCTGATGGAGAATTGATAATTCCAGGTAGATGCCTGGAATTAACCGCCCCCCACCCCACCATGATCTAGGGCGGAATGTCCTGTTTAGATTCTATGACCCTGGGACTGCATTGAACTCGTGAATGATCTTGGTCCACATGTGAATGATCTTGGTCCACATGTGAATGATCTTGGTTCATGTTACTAACAAGTGAGTTGCAGAGAGTGGGGCGCTGGCTCTTTCTTGCTCCAGCTGAGGATGGGGGGTGGGTCTGTATGTGGGAGTGGAGGGAACAGCCTTTGCAAAATAGTGTCAGAAAAAAATGCTGCTTCAACTCGTCTTTATTGTATCCTCAGTGTCTAGAACAGTGCCTGACAGAAAGCAACAGATGTTGAGTGAATGGATGAAAAAAAAATGCTGCTTCAATGTCAGCAAATAACTCTTGTTAATTTGCAATCTCATCGAACCTAAATTTTCTTTGGAAGACCTTTTTACTCATATCTAAGTTGTGAAGAGAGGGTCAGAAGGACACTTTGCATTTCATTATTTCTTTGATGAACTGGTCAGACTGTGGGATGGTCCACCCTTGGTAAACTCCGACCCGGGCAAGTCCAGTGTGGTTCTTAGAGAACCAGGCTGTATCTCCTCCACCCACCATGGGAGGGGCTGAACATGAGGTGTGAGACCCATACTTTTCGTGAGATTAATGTATATTCCTGGATTCTAGCAACTTTTCTGAGAATTTCCACAAACATCAAAGGGCAGGGGGAGTAACAGAATTCACAAAATAGGAAACTGTCTGAGAATCAGCAGTACTTACTCATCACCTACTATACATGAGGTGTAGTTGCTGACCTCTAGGGGCTCACATTAATTCCAGGGAGGTGAGACCAATTCAATTAGAAAAGGCAAGACATGAGATGAAGCACTGAATTGTGCCATCTGTATCACAAAGGCAGAACATATTGACAGGAGCCAAATTAATACCAACTGGGATTATCAGGTCAGCCTTGGCAGGACTGGGAATTAAAGGTAGGGGGAGATTTAAAGGGATGAGAATTTGTGAACAGCAGGCCTGAGCTACAGAGACGAGAATAAGAGTGTTGTGTTTATTGTTGGAGCAAGGCTGGAAAAAAATCACAGTGTACAAACTATTATACATGGTATAAATCCAATTTTGAAAAAAATATGTTTTATTCATATGCAAGAAAAAACTGCAAGCAAGTGTATCAAAATATAAACACTGCTTGTCGAATGATGGAGAGATGATGGATGGTTTTTAGTTTCCTTTTTACTTCTTGGTATTTTTTGTTTATATTGAAATGATTTAGTCCTACAGTGAGGAAAAAATAACACATGGTTCCTTTTTTAAGAAAATATTTGTTTATTTGGCCGTGCTGGGTCTTAGTTGTGGCACACAGGATCTTTCATTAGCAGCACGTAGGATCTAATTACCTGACCAGAGCTTGAACCCAGGCCTCCTGCTTTGGGAGTACAGAGTCTTAGCCACTGGATTAATATGTAAGTCCCCATCGTTCCTTATGAAAAGAAAGATATACTTGTGTGTGTGTGTGTGTGTGCGGGGATCACACAGGCCAGCGCTGGGCGGATGTGCATGTGAAGGGCCTGGTGGTGAGGGTGAGGACCAGTGGGTGGTGTGGAGCAGGTGGTGCCCTGAAGGCTGCATTGCATTCTGTCCGGCAGTGGGGAGTGGAGGGGGCCTGGTGGGAAGGGACCAGTGCAGAGGCCATTAGAGTGAATGATTCAAACCCAAGAGAATAGGGGACCCAGCCCTTGTGGGTCATGAACACTAAGGGAATGAGCTTGGCCAGAAAAATACAGCAATTGCACAGGCAAGAAAGGAAGGATAAAACATCTAACAGTGGGCTGTCAGAGGTGCTGAGGGACCCTGAGATGACGTGTTCCATCCCTAGGACTGGACGCCCCAGGTCAGGGAGGGCTAATCCCCAGGACTCATCTCGAGTTCTTGTGGCTGGCTGGACTAATCATGAAATTAACACAGGATGGATTAACAGGAGAAAAAAGACACAAATCTGAGCTTGTGCCCATGGAGGTCACACAGAAACTGGGACCTAAGGAGTGGACCAAGCAGGCAGCTTTTATACTTTTTAGACAAAGAAACCATAAAATTGTGTAACAGGACAAAGAAACTGGGTTTGGGTGCTCAGTTAATGAAGAATCTACGCAGAATTTGGGCTCGGGGTTGTCGACTAGAGAAGTAACAGGGTTTGTTCATGCAGGTTTCTTGGCCCAAATTCCCCATCAGTGGTGCCGTCATTGTACCTCCAGATGCGGGAGGTCACCTTTTGAGTAGGAGATTTATGTCCTGCTTTTTGGGAGGCAGAGAGGAGGGTCAAAGTGTCCTTCTTGTATGTCTTTTTTTTTTTTAATGCTTATGTAAATTTATTTGTATTTACTTACTTTTTGGATGAGTCTCAAGGCAGGCGAGATCTTAGTTTCCCGAACAGGGATTGAACACATGCCCCCTGCATTTCTTAGTAACTTGAATTCAAAGTAACCAGTGTGCCATGGAGGGGGATTTAGGAGCCACGCACTCTGAGACCCAGCCCTTCCTTCACCAAGTGGTGAGACTCCCGAGTTGCTGGGCCTCTGGACTGGGGTTGAGGGGTTGTGGTTGCCTGTGGACCATCACTCGCAGGCAGGATCCGGGTGCAATGCCATCACTCTGTCCCAAACCCCCACCTGGTTGCTCCCTGGTGCCTGGCGCCTGCCTGGGACTCCGGAACCTCCACTCTGCCAGCAGGGCAACTTCTCAGAGGCAGGGACCACATAGGTGGCCCTGAGCTCAGGAGCTATACCAGGGGGGCCCTGGGGAGCTGCATGACCATTTCAAGGTGCAGAAGGGCAACCTGGGCCTCGTGTTGCCTAGGACAGAATCACCGCTAATGTCACTGCTCACCTGATCGGGACTCATCCATCCAGAGGCCCAAAAAACTCTGGGTTTTCCCTGGTAAATGTCACTGACTTCCATCCCGCAGGGGACTGGAGGCAATTCTCCCACCCAGAATGCAGAGGCTTAGTCAGTGAGCATCCCAGCATGAGTGGGATTAACTGAAAGTGCGACCCCAAGGCCAAGGCTTGGGGCCACAGAGGCTGGAGGAGTCCTGCAACTTACCAACAATCCTAATGAAAGATGAATGGTGTATTGATCACTTAAGGTTCACAGGAGGATTGCTGTGTACCTCATTCCAAGGACAACGAGGTCATGAACCCCAGAAGCCCTGGGAACAGGCAACCAGACTGGCTGCAGCACGCCCTGGGTCCTCTGCTGGGAACTGCTGAAAATGACTTCATTTTCTTGGCCCGTCCACAGGTGACCAGTGGAAAGCAAGAACGGGGCGGTGGGGGGCAGGCCTTGAGGTCTTCACCCTTGAGTAGGTGCAGGGCTGGAGCCTGTGAAAGGAACACAGGTCCCAGGCCCCACAGTGGGTTTGTAGCCAGCCCTCTGCACACGAAGCCCTGGTGGACGGGACCAGGAGGTCAGGAGTGTTTTCAGCATAAACGCTACTCAGATGCCTCCGTAACTGAGCGCCCAGGGATCCAGTCCAGGAGAATCCTGCTCTGTTCTGAACTCTGATGTCTAGAGCTGAAGACTTGTGGAGGCTGGATTTCCAGATAGAACTCCTCCTCCATCCCCTGTCGTGGGCACCCTGCCTGCCTTCTGATGGTGAACCGGTTTAGGCATTTGTGGTATGTTTTTATGCCCCAGTTCTCAAATCGCAGAGTCCATCTTTACTCTGTCTAATAACAGAATGGTGTGTTCTCTCTAGAGATAGTGAAATAGAAGCAATCGGAATTTGCAAAGTCTGAAAATGACTTTGCAAAGAACCATTTTTCATGTTGCTTGTGCTGACATCTTTGTAGGGAAGGGATTTCCCTGTGTATCACAATCCATCATGGCACAAAGAATGTTGTAGGCACTTTATAACTGTCTGTTGTGTGGAACAGTTAACAAGGCAGTGTGATTATAATAACAAAATGAGAAGACATGTTTTTAAGTTTAAAAATACTTAGAATGATACTAGGCGCTGCTTAGAGATATATCCATATGTTATAAAGGTGTACAAACGTGTGTGGAATGACAAACACCAAATTAATGTTATTGGGTTGGGAGGAAGTTGCAGAAGATGGATTTAAGTGTTTCCAGTGTTTTATTTCTTGAGCTGAGCATTGGATACACAGCTGTTGTATTGTATTTTTCTTTGTCCCCTTTAGTATGTCTTCAATGTGGTAGGCTACGTTTTAAATATAAATAAAACTACATTTAAAAGGTATCTCATATAAAGATGGCTTCACAGAAAAACTGGAGGGCGGGAAAGCTGAGTAAATGTCTGTTTCTCTCCGAAGTTGGGTGCTTTTTTTCTAACTCCCTTTCTTATCTACACCAACCACTTCTCTCTCCCTAGATTGTGCCTTCCAACGTTTCTAAGTAATTATATCTTCCACCACTGGCTAGAAGAAAAATACATCCATGCATTAAGATGGGGGCTCCTGATGTGATCTGAGCGGCTTCATTTCCTCCAGACACCAGCTTCTAAATAAAAAGATTATGCATCATACGTGAGAGGGTACAGACGTTGCTGGCTGGGAACCCGTTTTGTGCCCACGAGGCACCTGTTACCTCATTTAATTCTCATAACAGCCTGAGATGTAGGTATTAGCCTTCCTACTTTATAGATGAGTGATGTAGCGTGGTGGTTCTCAGCAGCTTGCCCAGAATAAGCGCCCCCTGCCCCCCTTGCTGGGAGTCCTTGTGGGCTTCCCTGGTAGCTCAGATGGTAAAGAATCTGCCTGCAACGTAGGAGACCCGTATTCAGTCCCTGGGTTGGGAAGATTCCCTGGAGAAGGAAATGGCAACCCACTCCAGTGTTCTTGCCTGGAGAATCCAATGGACAGAGGAGCCTGGCGGGCTTAGAGTCTACGGGATCACAGAGAGTTGGACATGACTGAGTGACTAACACTTTCACTTTCACCAGGGGTTCCCAGTCACAGTCACTTTGGGGCTCGTGCCCAAAGTGGCCTCGGTTTCCCACATTCTTGAGCTGTGGTCCCCAGAAGGGGGTGCAGATCCAGCCACGTGTTGGGGCTCTCTGCCTTGTGACCAGTGGCTCCCATTTCCAGATGCTCAGAGGGGTACCAACTGACTCATTGGAAAAGACCTTGATGCTGGAAAAGATTGAAGGCAGGAGGAGAAGGGGACGACAGAGTATGAGATGGTTGGATGGCATCACCGACTCGATGGACATGAGTTTGAGTAAACTCTGGGAGTTGGTGATGGACAGGGAAGCCTGGCGTGCTGCAGTTTGTGGGGTTGCAAAGAGTCGGACATGACTGAGCGACTGAACTGAACTGAACTAGAGGGTTAAGGATATATGCCAGGTAGCTATGGAGGGCAGTGAACCTCTCTGGCCCTCAGGAGTATTGGCTCATGATCCTGACAGTTCTGGGGTCTCCAAACTGGGGTCCATGTACCCTCATCAGTGTGCAGGAAGATGCAGGAAGAAGATCTCCATTCTGTAACTGTTTCTACCTCGCTGTGTTTTTTTTTATATGCACATAATGCATTGGCATAGTAGTACATGTATATGATTTGTAAATAAATAATTAGCCAGATATTGAAGGTACAGGCTCAGAAATATTTGTATTAATAGGAGTGTGCAACTTAAAATGTTTGGAGACTTTGAAAAGTCAACTCAACTGCTCCGGTCCACCTTGCTTCCAATCAGCCGATGTGTGGGCACACACAGGAGAAAAGAGCCCGGGTCTTCTCATCCAGACACACGTTCTCCCTGTTGCTGAGTGCGCTGGACTCGTGGGCAGGGAGGCACTCTGGGGAGTGTTGGTGAAATTCAGAGAGGAAAGCTGGAGGCAGGTAGATGTCTCACTTTTCAAGAAATCAGATTTCATGGTGCCACATTCTGGGAAAAAAAATTTGGTGGCTCAGATGGTAAAGAATCCACCTTGACAATGAAGGAGACCCAGGTTCAATCCCTGGGCCGGGAAGATCCCCTGGAGAAGGGAATGGCAACCCACTCCAGTATTCTTGCCTGGAGAATCCCATGGAGAGAGAAGCCTGGTGAGCTACCATCCATGGGGTTGCAAAGAGCTGGACATGACTGAGTGACTTTCACATTAAGCAGATGGTTAATGGCCGGTTAGGGGAAAAATCATGGTCTCTGGCAGCTAGCATGGGTTCAGCAGGAATGAATCTGCCCAACTGAATTCCTTTCCTTCATAACACTTGACAGTGGTTTATTGGGAGACATTGTTCATGCATTCATTTTTTTCACGCGTGCATACAATTCATGGTCCACTTGATAGGAAATTTCTGAGCATCTAGTATGCTTCAAATCTCATGCTTGAATGACATCTAATGATGCGTGTATTGGAATCTCTGCTCCCAAAGAGCTTTCCTTTTAATAAAGGAGACCAACAGGTGCACAAGTATCTATAATAAAATAGAATAAGTGCCACATTTGTTGTTGTTCAAACACTTCCGTCCTGTCCAACTCTTTTTGATCCCATGGACTGTAGCCCATCAGGCTCCTCTCCGTTTTTCCAGGCAAGAGTACTGGAGCGGGTTGCCATTTCCTTCTCCGGAGGATCTTCCTGACCCAGGGATCAAACTCATGTCTCCTGCATTGGCAGGTGGGGTGTTTTTTTTTTTAGCACTGAGCCACCAGGGAAGCCCATAGGTTCCACATAGTGGTTCTATTATAAGCAATGTGGTTCTTTCATAAGCGAATGTGACCAGGATTCAGCAACAGGAGCCTCTAGATCTAGAGATAGTGATTCTGACAGCAGGACCACACATTTCAGAGAGGAAGGAAAACACTAGAACTTCTAAAATACTTATTTTGAAATATAGTATTTCTGATTTTTTTTAACTTTATATGTGTTTGATAATGGCAGAGTTTCTCAGAAGTCTTTGTGGACAAAATGAAGAAAACTGAAGCCAGTCTGGGTCAGACGAAACAGTTAGGTAACTTGAGACTAAACGAGCAGCCATGCCCAAGTGAGTTGCCTGGTGGACCTTTACCAGCCCCGGGAGAGGCCTTTGGAGACATGCGCCGGGCCCTGTCCTTGGTGGGCACTAGTTGACCCCTTAGTTTGCAGTTTTCTTGCAGGCACAGTGAACATATTCACCTAACTCTGCGGGTGGTGAAGCACTCTGTGTGGTCCAATGCCTGGAGACCGTGATTGCTTTCTGTCCTGGGTTGGAACATTCCAGAATATTTCATCAGGCTTTTCAGATGAAAGACTTTGAGAAACATGGGCAGGCTGGGAGGAGAAATGTGGAGGAAATAAAGATAATAGTAGCTGCATTTCCTGAGCACATACTACTGTGCCTGGTGAGCTTGCACACACGTGGTCTCGTTAGTCCTCACCAAAACCCCAGGAGGTGGCCTCTGTGGTCATTCCCACCAGACAGCTGGACACACCGAGGTTTACAGAGGGTCCCCAAGGCTGCCCGGCTGCCCAGGACTGGGGGAGAGACCTGGGCTTGTGGCCGGGAGGGGAGGCAACCTGAGGAGGTGGAGCCAAAGGAGGTGGGATAATAGGGTGGCAGCCCCCATATGTGAAGGGGCTTCTGAACCCCGGGGACAGTCCTCCTGGATGGTCAAGGGGAGGTGGCCCCATTCCCCATCGAGATTCTGCCATGAGATGACCTTTAAGGTCTGTTACCACTTTGAGTTCCATGATGTGTGTGAAACATTAGACTTGTAGATGGTGGGTTTGCCGGCTGTGAAAGTGACATTGATCTGGCTCCAGGCAACATCCTTGGAGGAGCACAGATGGCTTCACTGTGGACACCAACTCTCTTCCAGAGAGGCCAGATCCCTGGCCTGTGCGGAGGGAACCAGTGTGAGTGGCTGTTACCTGAGATTTGCCTTTTAGGGGAGAATAAAAATCAGCCTTCAAACCTTTATATCATCTAACGTGAAACTTTAGATGCACTGATTATTCAGCTGCATTTTGAACAGTCAGCATTTGTCAGTGTGACTGACTTCTTCCCCAAACGCTGCTGATGTAGGAAATGCCAGGTATAAATCATCAGACAAACCGCTCTGTGTCGGGAAGCATAAGCTGGAGAATCAAGACGTCTAAACGCCCTCCCTCTTGGAAAACGACCGCCAGACAGAACATTCCACACTTGAAATGTTATCATCGTTGGATCCAGGGTAAACCTAGAACTGGGGGGGATCGAGGGATATTCTCTGTGCCTCTCTTTCCCTGCCCCTTCTCTCTTTCCTCCACCCCTCACCCCTAACAGAGGACCCCATCCATCAGGTACCTATGTGTGTGTGTGTGTGTATGTGTGTTAGTTGCTCAGTCGTGACTGACTCTGTGACCCCATGGTCGGTAGCTCGCCAGGCTCCTCTGTCCATGGAATTCTCTAGGCAAGAGTATGGGAGTGGGTAGCCATTCCCTTCTCCAAGGGATCCTCCCGACCCAGCGATCGAACCCACGTTGCAAGCAGATTCTTTACCATCTGAGTCACCAGGGAAGCCCTTTGGTAACATATGGTCCATGCTAAAATGGTGACCAGAGAGCATCTGTGACCAGGTAACCCCAACAACAGGACCAATTTCCTTTTATGAAGTCGAGGAAGCTCTGTGGTGTGAGTCGGGGATTAGTTGGAAGAGTGGATTCCAGCCTTGATCACTAATTAGCTGTGGGACCACAGTGACTCAGTTTGATTTTCTGCGTTTCCATTCCCCAGTTTGTAAAACAGATAGTAATCATCACTTTTTATGATAATAAAGACTCTGGGATTGTCCTGAGGATCACACATCACAGTGTATACTGATCAGTCTGCAAACCGTTCTACAAATGCGTATTATTATCTCAGCTGCTAAGGGGGGAAACCTCCCCCAACTGTGGAGGCTGTTTATAAATGTGCACTCACTCACTCACTTTGGTCGCTCAGTCATGTCCCCCCATGGGGGACACAGTCATGTGACCCCATGGACTGCAGCATGCCAGGTCTCCCTGTCCATCACCAACTCCCACAGTTTACTCAAACTGATGTCCATCATGTTGGTGATGCCATCCAATCATCTCATCCTCTGTCATCCCCTTCTCCTCCTGCCTTCAATTTCCCCCAGCATCAGGGTCTTTTCAAATGAGTTGGTTCTTCACATCAGGTGGCCAAAGTATTGAAGTTTCAGCTTCAGCATCAGTCCTTCCAATGAATATTCAGAACTGATTTCCTTTAGGATGGACTGATTGGATCTCCTTGTAGTCCAAGGGACTCTCAAGAGTCTTTTCCAACACCACAGTTCAAAAGCATCAGTTCTTTGGTGCTCAGCTTTCTTTATAGTCCAACTCTCACATCCATACATGACCACTGGAAAAACCATAGCTTTGACTAGACAGACCTCTGTCAGCAAAGTAATGTCTCTGCTTTTTCATATGCTGTCTAGGTTTGTCATAGCTTTTCTTCCAAGGAGTAAGTGTCTTTTAATTTCATGGCTGCAGTCACCATCTGCAGTGATTTGGGAGCCCCCCAAAAATAAAGTCTCTCACTGTTTTCATTATTTTCCCATCTATTTGCCATGAAGTGATGGGGCTGGATGCCATGATCTTCGTTTTCTGAATGTTGCGTTTTAAGCCAACTTTTTCACTCTTCTCTTTCACTTTCGTCAAGAGGCTCTTTAGTTCTTCTTCACTTTCTGTCATAAGGGTGGTGTCATCTGCATACCTGAGGTTATTGATATTTCTCCCGGCAATCTCGATTCCAGCTTGCGCTTCCTCCAGCCCAGTGTTTCTCATGATGTACTCTGCATGTAAGTTGAATAAGCAGGGTGACAATATACAGCCTTGACATACTTCTTTTCCTATTTGGAACCAGTCTGTTGTTTCATGTTCAGGTTTAACTGTTGCCTCTTGACCTGCATACAGATTTCTCAGGAGGCAAGTCAGGTGGTCTGGTATTTCCATCTCTTGAAGAATTTTCTGTAGTTTGTTGTGATCCACACAGTCAAAGGCTGTGGCTTAGTCAATAAAGCAGAAGTAGATGTTTTTCTGTAACTCTCATGCTTTTTCAATGATCCAATGGATGTTGGCAATTTGATCTCTGGTTCCTCTGTCTTTTCTAAATCCAGTTTGAACATCTGGAAGTTCAAGATTCATGTACTGTTGAAGCTTGGCTTGGAGAATTTTGATCATTACTTTGCTAGCGTGTGAGATGAGTGCAATTGTGCAGTAGTTTGAACATAAAGGTCCACATTTGCCATAAATGCAGTGTTTGATTTACATCTCCTCAAGCACTTGGGATAATTAGATAAATAAATCTCTGCTAAGCCAGGATGTGTAACTGCCCAAACCAGTGGTCCTGCCCTTACCTTATAATATGTACACAGAGGAGCAGTAAGGAGTGAGATCACAGTGGGGATTCAGCGTTGCTCCCCAAATAAGGATGGTTCTTAAAAGCCTTCAGGAGGGCCCTGCATGGAGCCCCATCGTTGTGGTGGGTCTGGCTGTCCGCCTCAGGCCCCCAGGCCAGATCATGACTTGCAGGGCTGGCTCGGAGCTTCATGAATGGTATGGGGTGATAAGGCTACCTCAAGAACTTCACTTTTCTAAACGTGAAAGAATAATTAGTCCCCATTGCCAATGGGGGTGCCTGGAAACAGTTCACCCATTTTCTGGAGGAAAATTGACAATGCCCATCAAAGCCAGCCTAGAAAAATGTCTGGGAAAGATGAGAAGGGAATAATCACATTCAAGAACACGAAGATATTAACGGCCACGTTGTTTAAACTGGCAAAATAGGACTTCCCTGGTGGTCTAGTGGTGAAGAATCCACCTGCCAATTCAGGGGACATGGGGTTGATCGCTGATCCGGGAAGATCCCACATGCCCAGGGGCACCTGAGCTCATGCACCATTACTACTGAAGCCCAAGTGTTCTAGAGCCTGTGCTGGGCACCAAGAGAAGCCACTGCAATTGTTACTGAGTCCAAGCCCCCTCTGCTCGCTGCATGGCGGGCCAATGAATCTGAGAGGTGAGGGGTTGAGGCAAGGAAGAGACTTTAATCAGGAAGCTAGCTGATGGAAAAGACGGCCGCTAGTGCCTCAAAATAACCACCTTATGTGGTCTGGATGCCAGGTTCTGGTATAGATCAGAAATGGAGGAGGTGAGGAAGTAAAGTGAAAAGGCCATTAATCTTGCAAACATCTCCTAGAACACCAAGCCTCAGGCAGAGTAGGGGTTAATTTCTTCCTTCCTGCCATCTACATCACATGGTTCTGAACAAAGACACTTGAGTTTAACAGTCAGGCAGGATTCTCTCCGAGGCAGGCCATTCTGTATGATTATAATAACAAAAGCAGCGAAAAGCAAGTCAAAGAAACAGTTCCAACGTGGAGTCAGAATTGGCTTCTTCTCCGCAACAATGAGAAGCCAAGCTCCACAACAAAAAGTAGTCCCCCCTCAGCACACCTAGAGAAAGCCCACACGGAGCAATGAAGACAGTGCAGCCAAAAGCAAATACATTGTATTTGTCTTTCTCTTTCTGACCTACCTCACTCTGTATAATACGTTCTGGGTTCATCCACCTCATCAGAACTGACTCAAATGCATTCCTTTTCATGGCTGAGTAATATTCCATTGTCATATGTACCACAACTTCTTTATCCATTCATCTGTCCATGGACATCTAGGTTGCTTCCATATTCTAGCTATTGTAAATAGTGCTTCAGTGAACAATGGGATACATGTGTCTTTTTCAATTTTGGTTTCCTCAAGGTGTATGCCTAGGAGTGGGATTGCTGGGTCATATGGTGGTTTTATTCCTAGTTTTTTAAGGAATCTCCATACCATCTTCCATAGTGGCTGTATCAATTTACATTCCCACCAACAGTGCAAGAGCGTTCCCTTTTCTTCACACCGTCTCCAGCATTCATTGTTTGTAGAGTTTTTGATGATGGCCATTCTGACTGGTGTGAGGTGATATCTCATCGTAGTTTTGATTTGCGTTTCTCTAATAATGAGCGATGTTGAGCATCTTTTCGTATGTTTGTTAGCCATTTGTATGTCTTCTTTGGAGAAATGTCTGTTTAGGTCTTTTTTACCACTTTTTGATTGGGTTGTCTGTTTTTCTGGCATTGAGTTATATGAGCTGCTTGTGTATTTTGGAAATTAATCCTTTGTCAGTTGTTTCATTTGCTATTATTTTCTCCCATTCTGAGGATTGTCTTTTCACCTTCCTTATAGTTTCCTTTGCCGTGCAAAAGCCTTTAAGTTTAATCAGGCCCCACTTGTTTACTTTTGTTTTTATTTCTGTTACTCTAGGAGGTGGGTCATACAGGATCTTGCTTTGATTTATGTCATTAAGTGTTCTGCCTGTTTTCCTCTAAGAGTTTTATAGTTTCTGGTCTTGCATTTAGGTTTTTAATCCATTTTGAGTTTATCTTTGTGTATGGTGTTTCATTCTTTTACATGTAGCTGTCCAGTTTTCCCAGCACCATTTATTGAAGAGGCTGTCTTTGCCCCATTACATATTCTTGCCTCCTTGTTCAAAAATAAGGTACCCTTAGGTGCATAGGTTTATTTCTGGGCTTTCTATCTTGTTCCATTGGTCTATATTTCTGGTTTTGTGCCAGTATCATACTGTCTTGATGACTGTAGCTTTGTAGTATAATCTGAAGTCAGGAAGGTTGAAGACTGCTTTGGCTATTTGGGGTCTTGTGTGTTTCCGTATGAATTGTGAAATTTTTTGTTCTGTGAAAAATGCCATTGGTAATTTGATAGGGATTGCATTGACTCTGTAGATTGCATTTGGTAGTGTAGTCATTTTCACAATACTGATTCTTCCTACCCAGGAACATGGACTATCTCTCCATCTGTTTATGTCATCTTTGATTTCTTTCATTAGTGACTTATAATTTTCTGTGTACAGTTCTTTAGTCTCCTTAGGTAAGTTTGCTCCTAGATATTTAATTCTTTTTGTTGCAATGGTGAATGGGATTGATTCCTTAATTTCTCTTTCTGATTTTTCATTGTTAGTGTATAGAAATGCAAGTGATTTGTGTGTATTGATTTTGTATCCTGCAACTTTGCTAAATTCACTGATTAGCTCTAACAATTTTCTGATACCGTCTTTAGGATTTTCTATGTACAGTATCATGTCATCTGCAGACAGTGAGAGCTTTACTTCTTCTTTTCCAATCTGGATTCCTTTTATTTCTTTTTCTTCTCTGATTGCTGTAGCTAAGACTTGCAGAACTATGTTGAATAATAGTGGTGAAAGTGGACACCGTTGTCTTGTTCCTGATCTTAGGGGTGTTGTATTCTAATGCATATATATGGAATCTAGAAAAATGGTACTGAAGAATTTATTTACAGAGCAGCAGTGGAGAAACAGACACAGAGAATAGACTTGGGGACACGGGGAAAGGGGAGGAGAGGGTGAGATGTACGGAAAGAGGAACATGGAAACTCACATCACCATATGTTAAATAGACAGCTATTTTAAAAACTAGGGAATTTGCTGTATGGCTCAGGAAACTCAAACAGGGGCTCTGTATCAACCTAGAGGGGTGGGCTGCGGTGGGTTATGGGAGAGAGGTTCAAAAGGGAGGGGATGTATGTATACCTATGGCTGATTCATGTTGAGGTTTGACAGAAAACAACAAAATTTTGTAAAGCAATTATCTTTCAATAAAAATATTAATTAATTAAAAAAGAAAAAATACATTTAAAATTTTTTTAAATAAATTAGAAAAATATTTTAGGAAGCACCTAAGTGGTCAGCAGTAGGGGGTAGTTTAAGTGCAATAGCAAACTTTCTTGGGAACCCTTACTCTGTAACCAATAAAAGATGAGCAGATGTGTATTTTTCTTACATCTGAATATTTTAATATTAAATAATATTTCATATGAAAAATATTTAACAAGAGAGGCTTCCCAGGTGGCACTGATGGTAAAGAACCCACCTGCCAGTGCAGGAGACATAAGAGACACGGGTTCGATCCCTGGGTTGGGAAGATCCCCTGGAGGAGGGTGTGGCAACCCACTCCAGTGTTCTTGCCTGGAGACACCCACAGGCAGAGGAGCCTGGCGGGCTACAGTCCATGAGGTTGCAAAGAGTCGAACACGACTTAAGTGACAGCATACATGCCTGCACATGTTAACAAGAGCAGGTTATAAAGCACTATGAATCCTATGTTTGGAGGCATGTGTGTGTTCATATGTGTTGCACGTGCATGTTTAGAGGTCTGTGAGATTATGCACGGCCGCTAACCTTTAAGAAATGCCCGCTTGCAGAGTGTTGGTGTCCGATCCAACGAGAAAGTATATGATTAACTTACAAGGCTGTGACAACACTCCTCCCGTTCCCACCTACATATCTGAGTGAGGCCAGACTTCATGGACCTCAGCCTAAACAGGTTACAACACTGGACTGCAGAAGCACAGGAGAATTCACTGCCTTTTCTTTTAAGCCAGACATCACACAGATCTGCGAACATACAAAAACCCTCTTCTTACTTTTTAAGAAAGTACAGTTGTTTCTCATAAAAATGTTATCTAGGTCCGTCTAGTCAAAGCTATGGTTTTCCAGTAGTCATGTATGCATGTGAGAGTTGGACCATAAAGAAAGCTGAGCACCGAATAATTGATGCTTTTGAACTGTGGTGTTGGAGAAGACTCTTGAGAGTCCCTGGGACTGCAAGGAAATCCAACCAGTCCATTCTAAAGGAAATCAGTCCCGAATATTCATTGGAAGGACTGATGCTGAAGCTGAAACTCCAATACTTTGACCACCTGATGCGAAGAATTGACTCACTTGAAAATACCCTGATGGTGGGAAGATTAAAGGTGAGAGGAGAAGGGGATGACAGAGGATGAGATGGTTGGATGGCGTCACCAACTCAATGGACATGAGTTTGAGCGAGCTCCAGGAATTGGTGATGGACAGGGCAGCCTGGCATGCTTCAGTCCATGGGCTCACAGAGTCGGACACGACTGAGTGGCTGAACTGAGCTGAACTGATGTTCATGTGAAATAGGCTTACTGTGCCACGTTCGAGTGAATTAGTAAGCACTAGTTTAAAAAACTTTCTGATTTAATTGCTAATACAATAAATGTTGATAGATAAAACCCATATTTAAGGAAAAACTCAATTATTTTTAAAAGATAAAGGGGTCCTGAAACCAAAAAGTCAGAGAGTCACAGTCCTAAATTTATGAGAATGAGCGGGTCTACCAATGGATTACTCGTTATTAGTTAAGCATCTATTTAACCTCTTCAACATTTTACCTTCCCCAACTCCTTGTGCTGAAATACTTCAAGTGAATGAGGTTACTTCTTTGTTTCAGTGTTTTGCTGAATGTAAGAATTTTGCAGCAGGCTAGGCTAGGGAAAGGTAGATAAAAGATGTATCAGGTTTAAGAAAATGGGAGTAAATTTTCAGAGTCTGGAACATGTTCTAAAAATATTGAACTCTTATCAAACTTGTAGCCTGAAAACACATTGTGACATTAAAACAATTAGCATTCTCCCTTCCAATAGTCACCTTCACTTTGAAAAACACACAAGGACAAAATGATTTGCTGACAGCTCACCCCTCTCATGGACAACCCCCCGGGTATAAGATGGTACATTCATAAGTCAGTGGAACAAAGGAGGCGGGGCTTGGAGAGAGGACAGTGCTGAAATTTGAAGGGATCCTTGAGTTCCTGAAATAACCAGGCCTTGCACTTCATGGGCTGAGACAGCATCCATAGTTCCCTTTCAGAGATGAAGAGGAAAGAAAGGCAGAAAACGTGTGCAAGCTCCTGGGAGTGGCCTGCTGACCAGGGGCTGCCAATGTCACCTTATTCCCCATCAGACAACTCGCCCTCCCTTATCCTGGTTGTCACGGCAGCCCCGCCCCGGGGAAGAGTGGGAGCTTCAGTTCACTGTGAGGCAGGCAGTTTGGAGCCCAGTTGAGTCTGGTTGCTGGGTTTGTGCTGCGTGTACTGGCCTTTCCCCTCTGACGGGTCCACGGGAGGAGAGCCTTGCACTGCCCACGGGGCTGGTTCTGGGGAAATTTCCAAGGAACCCGGGCAGGCTCCTGGAGACCCAGAGCTGCTGGACTTTCAAGGCTCAGGGGCCTGTGAGATCCATCCTGTTGCCTAAAGCACCATCCAGTGGCCTCACAGAACCCTCGCAGCCTGCCTGGTGGTCCCCTTGCCAAAGATTTGAAGTCACAGTTTCTACTACAGGCATTTTCTAAGTCGTTGTTACGCTCCGTGTTTAGTTGCTGGGGGCACATTCTCTTCAGAGCCTAGGGACTCTGGAGAGGAAACTATTATGGTTTCTGTTCTTCCCGGGATGGTGAACCAGATCCTTGCTCCCATCACCCTGCTGGTGACAGCCACGGTCAGTCCAGAACCTCCCCTGAGCACTTCCTCCATGCCAGCTCCTCTACAAACTCCGTCCCACACCCAGTGGGTGTGGGCAGCATGCCGCCACCGTGAACCAGCCTGGCCCAGCCTCAGCACCAAGTAAGATCACTTGTCCTGTGGTTGGATTGTTTGAAGTCAACCCTCATGTGACCTGCTTCTTTGACAGTTTTTTTCACTTTTCTGGCCTCTCAAAAAAAAATTTTTTTTTTTAATTCTGTGCTAAGGACATTGTTTTGAATTCCTGTCTATAATGACTGTGGGCTTCCCTGGTGGCTCAGCGGTAAAGAATCTGCCTGCCAATGTGGGAGCCTCAGGAGACTTGGGTTTGATCCCTGAGTTGGAAAGATCTCCTGGAGAAGGGCATGGCAATCCACTCCAGTATTCTTGCCTGGGAAATCCCATGGACAGAGGAGCCTGGCAGGTTATAGTACATGGGGTCCCAAAGAATCAGACACGACTGAATGACTGAACACTATAATGATTGTTGTTGTTCAGTTTCTCAGTCATGTTTGACTCTGCAATCCCATGGACTGCAGCACGCCAGGCTGCCTTGTCCTTCACTATCTCCCCCAGAGTTTGCTCAAACTCATGTCCATTGAGTCGGTGATGCCATCCAACCAGCTCATCCTCTGTCATCCCCTTCTCCTCCCACCTTCAATCTTTCCCAGCATCAGGGTCTTTTCCAATGAGTCAGTTCTTCACTTCAGGTGGCCAAAGGATTGGAGCTTCATCTGCAGCATCAGGCTCCAACGAACATTCAGGACTGATTTCCTTTATTAAATATTGCTGATTTGATGATGGTTATAGTGGGTATTTTTATCCTAAAGGTGCCCTGGAACCTGCTTTGCCCTACCCACCTGCCTCAGTGCTGGTCTGCTGGGGAATGGCCCGGCCCCCACTGGGGGTTTTCAGCTGCTGTGGGAACAAAGCATCACAGAGCAGCCCTTGGTGGTGGTTTTCACCACAGCTGTGGCCTCACAGCAGGGCCCGATTGGATCTGTGGAAAAGCTGAGGCCAGATGGCTGCCCGTCGGGGGCCCCTGGACCAGCCTCAGTGCAGAGGGTGGCCGAGGGGCCAGGAGAGAGGCTGGAGAGACTTTTCTCAGGCAGGACAGCACCCAGCTGTGTCACTACACCTGGAGAAGTAAAAACACCGATGTGTTCCACCTGAGCGTGTGACACAGCCCGTGCAGGGCAGGCCTCATGTTTCATCCACTCCCTCTGCCACTGACTGCAATTCCAGGGCACCGTGTCCTCACCAGATAAAGCCACTCGGGGCAGGTGCCCCCTCATCTGGTCAGTGATGGACGGATGTTGCAAAAGAAGCCTTCCATGCCAGGCCTCAGGAGCGTGGCGGTGGCTGGACCCACTGGGCAGCCCTGACTCTTGGCCCTTTTCCCTCCCAGGCACTGTTTCTGGTGACTCACCTCTGGTTCCCAGGAATGTGGTTATTTTGAGCCCCAGTGTTACTAAGATCGTGTCCAGATTCCCTGCAAATCGGCCATGAATGAAGACAGGGCCCCCCTGGGAAAGCCTGTGAAAACCTAGACCCCATGTCCCTGCAGCCCAGGGCTGGTTAAGCAGGGAGGGTCAGGGGCTCTGAAGAGCCCTATGTCCCTGGAAGGGAAGCTACTTTCACTTGGGGAACTCATCCCCTCTGGATGCCTCCTCCAGGCAGCCTTTCCACCCTGGCTCTGCAGGACTCCAGCACCCAAACTCAGCAGCCAGGGCTCGGAGTGGCCCCCCACCCTACTCACCACCTGAGGGGGCCAGGGAGTGGGACCAGGTCTCTCGGCTGAGCGCGGGCGAGGGCACCCCAGCAATCTTCAGGCCCCAGGCAGGCGGCTCCCCTCTGCTCCGTTCCTGGGCCCGATAGTGCCTGTGCTGCTGATAAAGCCCCCAAGGGCCCAGCCTCGCGGGCTCTGCAGAGGTGCAGTGGCTCCGGCAGCCCCAGCTGTACCCACAGCCCACGGTGACTGACCTCGGGGACCCAGCCAGGGACGGCATGCTCTTCCCGGGCCTCGGCAGAGTGAGTGCTGGGGCAGCTGCTCCAGGGAAGGGAGGGGGCGATGGGAAAGAGAGGAGGCGGGTGGGGCTGGGGAGGACCGGACTGCTCCTTCACCCTGCTGCATCCCTGGGCGCTGGGCTTCATAATCATATCAACACTCATCTCTTCATCGGCGAAGGGAGCAGGTGGCCTCTGCTTGACTCAGTTAATCCAGTTCATATTTTTTACTGCCCGAGATTTGCTGTCAACTTGAGTTCCACCTACCTGGCTGTCTGAATTATATTCTCTCAGTGTTAGGGGTCAGGAAAGAGACTCTGGATCCTATTTCTTTGGTCTGTCTGCGGAGTCTCTAGAAGTTTCCTCTGATGCTACTGAATCCTGAGTCTTCCGGGAGTGTGGTCACAAGCCTGTGTCCCTGGGGGAGCATGAGACAGCTTTCTGGGGGCTGCTCTGCGGGGGCCTGGGGTCAGCCCTGTCTGGAAGGGGGCTAGTTTTCTCAATGACCCACAAAAGCCAGTCAACGTGTTGTCCCGCCTGCTCTGTTCTTGAAACGGGATACTTTGGATTCATGTTGCTAACTAAGAAGAGGGGGAAAGTTGAAGAAGGAAGGGCTGAAAGCGGCTCTGGGGTACGGGGTCTAAGGGTGTTCTTAGAGTGGCCGCGGAACGTTTCAGGGGTCACCCCACCCCCGATTCTCCCCGTGATGATAAGAGGTGTCGTCGTGGCCCTGCGGGCTGTGCCTATGTAAGGTGCCCTGGGTTGGGGCAAGGTTCCTGCTTTTGGTAGTGGATTTAGGCCAGACCCATACCCCAGGGCACAGGCTCAGGGGTTGGTGGGTCTGCGCTGAGGGTCTTCTCTGGAAGCTGGATCTGCGCTGAGGCGGAAAGTGAAAACTTTAGGAAAGGAAACTAGTGTGTCCCCCTTTATAAGCAGGGCCGTCTAAGCTCAGCTGAGCCCTAACTTCAGGGGTCAAAGACAATGAGTTTCTATACCCAGGTGGTCACCCCTTACCCCCTGGCGTCTTTGCAAAATGAGCCGATTTATCTGGAGATTTAGCTAAGTAAGTGAACCATGTTGAGAAAGGCAGGCTTTTCATTGTTGCTGTGGCCAAAAAAATGAAAGAAAGAAAGATAAGAGAGTGCTTTTTAAAGGCTCAGTTCAGTTCAGTTGCTCAGTGGTGTCTGACTCTTTGTGACTCCACGAACTGCAGCACGCCGGGCCTCCCTGTCCATCACCAACTCCCAGAGTCTACCCAAACTCATGTCCATCGAGTCGGTGATGCCATCCAACCATCTCATCCTCTGTTTTCCCCTTCTCCTCCTGCCCCCAATCCTTCCCAGCATCAGGGTCTTTTCCAAATGAGTCAACTCTTCGCATGAGGTGGCCAAAGTATTGGAGTTTCAGCTTCAACATCAGTCCTTCCAATGAACACCCAGGACTGATCTCCTTTAGGATGGACTGGTTGGATCTCCTTGCAGTCCAAGGGACTCTCAAGAGACTTCTCCTTTTAAAGGCTAAGTAACCGAAAATGACTGTCTGCAGGGTCTGTTCAGCATTTAATCTGGCTTCCTCGTGTACTACTGGGTCAGTCTTGGGGTGGCATTGGGGACGCGGCCATGAACAAACCCCCACCCCCCCACCCCCCCCACCCCCACCCCCACCCCCCGTCCTGTGGAGCTGACCATCCAGCAGGATGAGGAGCCGGGCTAGGGAGAAAAGAAACGAGTGCTCATGTTTCAAAGATGAGAGGCGCTGGGGCAGGGAGCAGGCAGGGGGCTTCTGCCATCAAAATAGGCGCTCAACAGGCCTCAGAGAGGTTGACTTTGGCTGTTGTGTTTCAAAGCTAGATTCCACAGGACTATGAATAAAGGATTGTAATTTGCTATCCGGAATCTTAAATATCAGACTATGTTGATGGTCAGAAGCTGCGGATTTCTCAGTTACATCACCACTGTCGAGACGGAGCACCTAGATGCAGCAGAAATTGTGATGCCGGTCTAGGCTGTGCCGTCAGACTCCAGTGGGACCGGCTGGGTGCTGGCCTTTCTGGCTGGCCCAGCTGGATGGATGGATGATGTTTTAGGCCTCTTCTCTCTGGGGTTGCCAGGATTTCTCACATCAAACTGCTGAGGATTGTAGTTGCCCGTTATGATTTGGGGTAGAGGGGAGCTTGCTAAATGTGTTATGAGCACTGACAGATGTGATGATCTTGGTTAGGAATATTCTCAAGAACAAAGAATATTAGTTTTCGTAAAGAAAGAGAGCGCTAAGTTGTGTCTGACTCTTGCGACCCTATGGACTGTAGCCTGCCAGGCTCCTCAGCAAGAATCCTGGAGTGGGTGGCCATTCCCTTCTCCAGGGAATCTTCCTGACACAGGAATCAAACCCAGGTCTCCAGCATTGCAGGTGGATTCTTTACCAACTGAGCTACACGGGAAGCCCATTAGTTTTCATATCTATTATTTTTTAAAAATAAACAAACCACCAAGCAAAGACTTGAAGGAGGTGAGGGAGGCCCTGCAGGGCTCTGGAGGAAATGGCCGGTGCCAAGGCCCTGTGGCTGACTGGAGCAGTGGAAGGTCATTGTGCTGGGGGAGGGGCGGGGTGCAGAACTCTGGGGCCTTGTGCTCCATCATAAGGACATTACTTTAACCCTGAGAAAGATAAGAAGCATTAAAGACAGTCTTGGGATTGAACAAATAGGATGACTTGACTTATCCCTATACCTATGACCTCCGAAAGCCTTTGCAACCAAACTCCCAGGCATGGAGTTGGAGTTATGGCTGACCCCTTGTGCAACTGTTCTCTGCCTATTTTAACTCTGGGATGTGCAGGGCTGGCTACTGACATAGTTACAGATGATCAATTTCATAGTCATACCCAGGTATTGACAACCCCCTCTCCCTTACACTCTGCAATTTAATGAGGAAATAGTGTCACAGATGCTCTTGACTTAAAAAAATTACCATGTGTAAAATTAAAAAGGAAATGGAAGCCACTATAAAATCATAATTTATATGCAGGACAGCAATTTGCTGTCACAGCTGTTGCTGGTGGCTCATTGTTTTCTGTGGAGCTCACTGTGGATGGAGCGCCTGGAAGTTAGCTGTCCAGAAAGCTCACTGCATGAACATGAGGAAGCAGAGTTGCTGGAGGGAGAAGCTTGACTTTGTTCTAAGTTTTGAAAAGTAGTACTGGTCTTCTTGGTCTTCCCTGATGGCTCAGATGGTAAAGAATCTACCTTTAATGCAGGAGACCTGGGTTCAGTCCCTGGGTTGAAAAGATATCCTGGAGAAGGAAATGTCAACCCACTACAGTATTCTTGCCCAGGAAATCCCAAGGACAAAGGAGGCTTGGGGGCTACAGTCCAGGGGGTCACAAAGAGCTGGACATGACTGAGCGACTAACACACGCATACACACATGCACAATGGTCTTCTTGGGTCTTCCCAGGTGGCTCAGTGGTAAAGAATCTCCCTGCTGATGTAGGAGTTGTGGATTCGACCCCTGGTTCAGGAAGATACCTGAGAGAAGGAAATGGCAACTCATTCCAGGATTCTCGCCTGGAAAATCCCACGGACAGAGAAGCCTGGCGGGCCACAGTCCATGGGGTCACAAAGAGTCGGACACAACTTAGTGACTAAACAACAACAAATGGTCTTCTCCTAAGAGACCTTGCTCCCTGGGATCCATTCTTCACACACAACCGAGGTGATTTTGTAGGAAACACATCCTACCCTGTCATTGCCCTGCTGTGAACCATCTATGGCCTCACCTTGCTCTTAGGATGGAGTCCAAACTCCTCCCTGAGACCTCTCCCACCCTGTCTGCCCATCTTTTCCTGCCCTACTTCTTACTCCACACTTCCAGAAGAACTGTCAGCTCCTTCAACCGGCTGAGCTTGGCAATTATTCTATTATACGTGTGAACTTCACCCGTGCATGCTTTGTTCACTGTTGTTACCCAGAATGTAGTACAGAGCCCTGCACGTAGCAGGTATTCATGAAATCTGGTTGTAATTCATGAACGAACAGTACATGATTTGCAAAAAAGCACCTCATGACTGATGACTGTTCACTCATTGGGTCACAAACCTGCAATCCAAGCTCTAGCGGTTTGCGTGTGTGATTTTTATATACTCTGCTCTTGGGATTTTTTTTTTAATCCACAAGATTGTTTCTGCTTCCTCTGAACCCTTTTTGCATTTTAAAAAATATTTATTTATTCATTTAGCACTGGGTCTTTGTTGCTGCACTCGGGCTTTCTCTAGTTGCAGCACGTGGTGGCGGCTACTCTCTCGTTGTGGTGCAGGGGCTTCTCACTGCGGTGACTTCTCTTGTTGCAGAGCATAGGCTCAGCCGTTGTGGTACACAGGCTGAGTTGCCCCTAGGCACGTGAAATCTTCCCAAACCAGGGATCGAACTTGTGTCCCCTGCACTGGCGGGTGAATTCTCATCCACTGGACCACCAGGGATGGATTGATGGACATGAGTTTGCGCAAGCTCCGGGAGCTGGTGATGGACAGGGAAGCCTGGTGTGCTCCATCCCGTCCGTGGGGTCGCAGAGAGTCAGACATGACTGAGCGACTGAACTGACTGACTGGACCAGCGGGGAAGCTCCCCTTCCTTGTTTTACTGGAAACTCCTTTGAGATTCTTGTCATTGTCTACTTGTTTAGACAGGTGTCATCTCCCCGGGGGCCGGGGCGGTGTGAGGAGGGTGCAGCCTGGCTCCCCATCTCTGAGTCAGGTTCTTCCCCCCAGCACCCACCCAGTGGGTGCGTGAACGTGGGACTGAGTGAAAAAACATATTTGTTAAATGAAGTCGTTTAAAACCCATGAACGAGTCTGAACTCGGGCGTCTCCTTCGCTTGCCCACCCTGTGAGCGCTGACCGAGTGTTAGGAGCTTATCGGGGGCGTTTGTTCAGAAAATACGTCTCCCGCAGGCCCGGAGCAGAAGCCGCAGCCTGGGCCCGCCGGCCGCTGGGGCCGGATTCCCTGCGGGGCCTGGTGTGGCGAGGCCCGCGGGGCCGGCGCGGGCTTTGTCATCGCTCCCCCGCGAGCGGGGACAGCCAATCAGGGATGAGTGGGAAACAGGACTGTCGTCCCCCGGGGCCTCCCGCTCGCCCCGACCGCCCGCCGCCGTTCCTCTGCGGGTGCGGAGACCAGGCTGATTCATCTCCTTCACTGACCATCGCGGCCCGGGAAGGAAGGCGCTGTGTAGAGAGGAGGCGGTCCCGGGGCTGAAGGGCCGGGGCTTCGGGCGGCCGCTGAAATCCATCAGCGGGCGGTGGAAGGTGGGCGGATGCAGGCGGAGGGAATGGCTTGAAGGGCAACGTGCTTACGGACAGACAGACAGAGGAGCAAACGCACCACTGCCCTCAGACCTTCTCTACTGCCCGGGGCCTGAAAGGCAGGTTCCCTCCCGAGGAAGCTACAGGCACCAGAGTTGCCAGGATACGGGAGGAGGCCGCGGGAGGCCTGTCTTGCCCACCCCACACCCCCGTCCCCAAGACCATATGGGGTCTACCTTGCTTTTCCGGGATGATGGATTGTGAAGCACGAAGCTTGTCAGGAAGAGCGCAGGGTTTCAGTTTCCTTTGGAAAACGTGTGCCTGTAAAAGCTGAAAAGAAGCTGGCTTTGGTCCAGCCATGGATGGAGGGTGAAGATGATTTGCAAACATTGGAAGAAATTCCAGCTACTGTGAAAACCCAATCTGGGCTCTGCTCGCTCTCCCACTCCGGCAGCCTCTCCTCCCAGCGGGGTGGATCGGGGGTGTACCTGTGGTGGCTTTCTTTTTCTCTGGAGGAAGGGAATGGCTAGGGTGTGACATCTGTAGGTTGCCCCTACTCCCCCGGGGTGGAAACTGGCTGGCATTTCTAAGTGGTGTGATTTGAAGGTACCCTTAGGCTTAGGAAGCCCCCAATTCCACCATTAGAAAGCATTCCTTAGGTTCTTAAAAGGGCTTTCATCTCTCAAAGTCTTCTATTAATTGCATATGCTTAAATTAAGCCTTTCTAATAGGATCTTAAATCATACACATTCAAGGAGGTAATTCTTATCTTGTGGGTTTAGCTGAGGATCAGGCTAAATCAAGGAGTGGAATTTAGGGCAGGGTCGCAGAATGGGATGGAGAGGGATGAGGTGAGGACAGAGGGGTAGGAAGGAAAAGTCATTTTGCTCTGGACAGTGACTGGGATCAAGACCGTTGGTATTTGTATGTCCTGGGATGTGAGTTTCAGTCAATGTGCCTGTCACAGTGTAGAACTTGATAAATGATATTGGACTGAAAGTGCAAGTAGGGACCAGTGGTGGAGTTACTCGGATTCTGAACCATCCCCGTACACAGGCCAACCAGGGGCTCCTGAGGTCAGCCCAGGAGTTGGTTCAGCTTCTGGGCTTCGGTGCCCAGGAAACGACTCCTTGTTCCTTCACTAGACTTTGAAGAGCTGTCCAGAATAATGTAGTTCTGAATTATTATGTTAATCCGTGCAGAGTCATGTAGCCCTCGCTTTGCACACTTCATCTAAATGTGGTCTTGAGGCCACCCTGAGAGATGGGTGTTATTATCCCCACTTTCCAGATGAGGAAACAGAGGCTGCACAGTCAGTTAACTGGCTCAAGTCCCACAGCCAGGTTCCTGGCTCTCCCAGCACCCTGTAGATGCTCATAGGTTATGCAGTCTCTTCATCTCATGTCCTGGTCTTGCTGAAACCATTCTTTTATATGCCTGTCTCCCCACTGGTCTGCATCTCAACGCCCAAAGCTGGACAGGGCAGGGGTCTCACCCCAGCATCTCCAAAGGCTGATACGACTGCAATGGTCCAGCCTCCGAGCTCTGCAGCCAGACCACCTGCACTTGAATCCCTGCCAGTTTCTCGGTGACACCCTTGAACTAGTTTCCCTGAGACACCTCCTTGACAGATGGGATGTCTCCCAGATAACGGGCGGTCAGAACATGGCTCATCTGATCACAGCTCGACGGGCTCAGTAGGTGCAGCACCTGGGTTTAGTTGCTCCAGGGCGTGTGGAATCTTCCCTGACCAGGGATTGAACCTGTGTCCCTCACACTGGGAGTGTGGAGCCTTAACCACTGGACCACCAGGGAAGTCCCTGGAATGTGAATATTTCTGAACAGCAGTTTCAGACTTGACTTTCTTTTCCAGCTGCTGGGGGACCCCCTAAGGGCTTTGGGTAGGACAGTGTCATGACTGTAGAACATTCCCTCTGATGGGGTTAGGAAGGGGGTCTTCAGAGTGTCAGGGAGTTGAAACCAGTTAGGAAAACATCACCCTCTCCAGGCAAGAATGAGTGAGGTCCTGATTAAGGGGATGGCAGACTTTGATACCCCAGAAGGGACCAGCCACCACGCTGTGGGGGTCACTCAGCTCAGCTCAGCTCAGCCCATGCTCACAGCAGCCCCTCCAGGAATCACTACCCATGTTACCCATGAGGAAACCATGTCTCGTTGCAGCCAGGAGGGGCTAGGAAACCAGGCTGCTCTCTGAAGCATTGTCGGGATGCCCCTGTGGTCTAGGGTCTGGTCCTCAGCTTTCAGTCCCAGCAACTTGTTCAGGAGGCACCATCCAAGGACAGCAGGTCTAGGAAGTGACTTCATGCTACCCCAGCCTGCAGGAGCCTAGCGTGGACATCGGCTGGCCAACTTCACAGTGAGGAGGAGGGCCTCTGTGGTCCTCTGGTGTCCTGCCGTCTCATGCACTTGGGTTCTCTGGCCAGTGAATTCGCCCCACAAAGGGAATCTAAGTGGCCAGTTGGTTAGAGCAGCGTCTGGGGAGCATGAAGTCAGGGAAACAGGGGCAAAATCATCCAGGAGAAGATGTCATCAAGACTGCAGGGAGGCCTGATGAGCTATTCACGCACCACAGCCAAGAGCATCACACTGGTTACAAACTGCTGGTTGAGTAAGACAGGAATAGAAAACGGGTCTCATCACCCGTGTCCACACTGATCCGAGTGGTACCAGCTGCCCGGGATGTTGTGCTGAGCAGGAGCCTGGAGCCACTTTCGGGCTTGTGGGAAAGCGTGTGTGATCAATTAGCAGCGTCTTCCGGGAGCCAGGTGGGGGAGGGTTGGAGTGCCGGTGGGAGGCTTATAGCAGCCATTTCTGGTCCCTGGTTGTTTTGCCTTTTCTGCTCTTCCATCTTTTTCTCTCTTCTTCCACCGAGCTGTAATCAGATGAGCCACGTTCTGACTGTTGTTCATTAGAGAGACATGCCATCTGTCAAGGAGACGTCAGAAGCGAACCAGCCCTGTGCGCTGGGTGTGGATTTCGCTGGTTACCTCTCAGAGGGTGAGATTATATCACGTGTTCCACCTTCCTTGTCTCCCCTGGCTGTGACTGTCAGGTTCAGTGGTTAAATTCGTGAGAGAGAGCCAGCAAGAGGCAGGGTCCATGCACAGATCTAAGAACGGAGCCCACTGGCCCCCAGCACTGAAGTGATGGCAGTGGGGGTCAGCTCAGCACCAGCTGTGTGAGTTGCCGCTCATCTCACCTGTTTGAATGGAGATTTCCAACCCAACATCCTCAACCAAGTTTTGATAGAATCACCTTCCAACCTGGACTGTTGACCGGGTCTGCCCCAACCCATCTCTCTGCACCCATTCAAAGTCACCCTCCTTTGGGAAGGAAAGGGTCCCATTGTCCCTCCTCCCCCCAGCTCCCACGCCACCCTCCCCTCTCCCCATGGCTTCCAGGCCGTGGCCTCATCTACCAGGCAATCCTCTCTGTTCTCATATGCCTCTGGCACCAAATAGGGGCAGCATCAAAAAAAGTGAATAGCAAGAAACTTCCCCTGGTGGTTCAGTGGTGAGAACCTGCCTTCCAATGCAATTCGATCCCTGGTCAGGGAACTAAGATTCCACACGCTATCAGGCAACTAAACCCTCGTGCCACAACGAAGACCCAGCACAGCCCCCCAGAATTTAAAAATAACAATTGAACCGCAGCTCTGAGTGTGTGTGTGAAACTTAACAGTGTATCGAGTTTGTTGCATTGAAGGACAATTCAGCGGCACTTGTTTCCCCTGCTGTCTCTTTTCTTCTCCTTTATGACTCCCTCCCTCATTGAAACAGCCTTTTAGGAGACCTGCAGTCTTTCTCAGATTTGGTTAGGACGTATTTGCAGATGGAGTGACGAACTGACAAGCTGGGAGGTTTGGATTTTACACCTTCATCTAAACTGTCTTCCTGCAGGGTTTTTTGTTTTTAAAAACACTTCATTTTGGAAGTTCTTGTTTCTGCATCTGAAGAATACACTTGGCACCAAGGACCCCGAGGAAGTTTGGTGTCAGGCACTGTTTGTGTTAGCGGGTTGTTCTTTATGTCTTAGGCACAGACTGATATTCAAATAGATGCTCTGGGGTTAGGGTCCCTGTCCTAGCCCTTTCTCTCTACCCCGTTCATCCCAGTGTGGCCACTGGGAATTCTGACTCCAGACACTGAATAAATGGGATATATTTAAAGCATGTAGTGCATGCATCCACGCCAGTCCTTTTGCCTGGAAAATCCCAGGGACGGGGGAGCCTGGTAGGCTGCAATCTGTGGGGTCAAGAAGAGTCGGACACGACTAAGTGACTTCACTTTCACGCATTGGAGAAGGAAATGGCAACCCACTCCACTGTTCTTGCCTGGAAAATCCCATGGACGGAAGAGCCTGGTAGGCTGCTGTCCATAGGGTTGCACAGAGTCGGACACGACTGAAGTGACTTAGCAGCAGCAGCAGCAGTGCATGCTTCAGCCTTGTTTTTTTTTTAATTGAAATATTGCTGATTTACAATGTTGTGTTAACTTCTGCTGTACAGCAAAGTGATTCCATTACACAAATGTATACTTTGTTTTTTGGCCCATGCCGTGCAGCATGTGGATTCTTAGTTGCCTGACCAGGGATCGAACCCACATCCCCTGCGTGGGGACCACAGAGAATCTTAACCACTGGACCACTAAGGAATTCGCTTCTTAAAATATTCTTCCCCACTGTGCTCTATCATAGGATATTGAGTATAGTTCCCTGTGCTATACAGTAGGTCCTTGTCTATCCATTCTATGTCTAACACCTTACATCTGCTAGCCCCAGCCTCCCATTCCAGCCCTCCCCCACCCCGTCCTCCTTGACAACCACAAGTCTGTTCTCTATGTCTGTGAGTCTGTTCCTGATTGGTAGAGAAGTTCATTTGTGTCATACTTTAGATTCCACATGTAAGTTATATCATATGTCATTTGTCTTTCTCTTTCTGACTTACTTCACTTAGTGTGATAATCTCTGCATCCATCTATGTTGCTGTGAATAGCATTATTTCATTATTTTTATCGCTGAGTAGTATTCCATTGTCTATATGTATACAGTGTATTCCATTGTGTATATGCATTGCATCTTCTTTATCCATTCATGTCAATGGATTCTTAGGTTGCTTCCACATCTTCAGCCTTAAGTTGTTGATTGAAGCTCTTTCCTTGGTTTATTAGTGTCTAACTTTGTTTGTGTAACAATGCACGTGTGCTTAGAGCAATTGCTGATGGCTGGGCTGGGGAGTCTGTCTGGGGTGCCCCACAATTCAGTCAATCCCCTCCTGAGGCAGCTCTGCCAGGGCCCTAGGTGACCTGCCGGGAGACTTCCTTCCTTCCTGCCCTTCCCACATGGAGGCCTTCCTCCAAAGCATCCTCCCTCCCTCATCCCCAGCCAGCCCTGCCCCCTACCCCTGTTCCTTCAGAGTCTTACTCTGGAGCATCACTCACTCAAGCTGGTGAGTGATTCCTGAGCTCCCGAGATGGGCAAGCTCCTGCAGAAGTGAAGCCTGGGGTGGTGTGTACAGAAACCACGAGATCCCAAAGGTGGGAGGAATTTACCACAAGGGATAAAAGGCTTTGGAAATTCCCAGGAGAGAAAATCCTGCAAGCGGAGGAAACCGAGGGGAATTCCATGGAGACAGGGGCCCCAAGGTGGCTGTCAGGGACAGGCTGGTGCAAGGAGTTGAGGGTGGAAGGGCATCCCAGAGGAAGAGAACAGTGAGATGACAGCCCTGATTGGGCGGCACGTCATCAGTCAGTTCAGGGCAGGAGAGGAAGGGAAGGGTGAGGTCAGGCTAGACACGCAGCCGAAAGGGGGACCAAGAAGGGCTTGGGGATGACCTGTCAGGGTGTTCAAAGGACCTGGAAAGCAGTGAGCTGGGAAGGTTCAGGAAACTGACTCTTGTGCCAGCGTGTAAGTTTCACAGGAGGGAACCGGGAGGTGGAGGTACCTGGGAGGTGGCCGCCGAGTGGTCCAGGTAAGAAGAGATGAAGCCCTGATTCGAGGCGTTAAATGGAAAGCAGCGGATGCGTGTGGTGGTGGGAACTGAGGGCAGGAACTGTCACTGACACTTCCTGAAACCCCGTGTGGGTTGTGCTCTCGGAACTAGACAGGATCCTGGTCCTGGCCTGCAGGACTGCCTTACATGTGATGCTCAGGACACATGTGATGCTACAGAGAGATGAAAATGCTCACAGCTACGATAGCAAGTGTGCGGTGGAACTGGGATAAGCAGCCAGGACAGCTGGCCCCAGAACCTGGCTTCTGAACCGGTGGCTTCTCCTGCTTTCACAAGAGCAGCCGAAGCAGGAGGCTCGGGAGGCACGGCAGGGGTGGGCAGGGGGGCTGGCATTCTTCCTGCCGGGTCCTGTGGCAGCATTTCGCTTGGAACTCCTGAGCCCACCAGCCAAACCCTTGACCCCAGGGTACCAGCGTAGCCCCGTGGCAGGATCATGTTGGCCTGACTTTCGGACCCTTCCCATCACCCCGACTTCTCATCCCTTCAATGGAGCCTTACTGGTTTACCCGTGCGCAGGGTCCCCCTGCATAAACCAAAGCAGAAGCACCTCAGGAAGTGTGTCCCCATCTGAACTCAAAACACAGATGCATGGCAGGATGTTTACTTAATTTTCAAAAGCTTCACCATGGGGTTTCTTTAAGTAACTAGCTCCCAAGTGCATAGGGAAATTATTATATATGAAAACTTTTATGGAAGGCAAAAAAAAAAATAAAGCTTTAACAGAATGGATTCAGATGTACTGTACACACTGAAGGTATCTAAAAATGCTTCCGATTTTCTCCCTGACTTTCATATTTGTCCGTGAATTTAATGGCAAACATCAATCATCTAAAAAAGTGTCTGTGTGTAGACGGTAGCCTTGAATTGTTTCACAGGTTCAACTGAAGAGATGAAAATATGTGTGTAGATCAGTTCAGTTCAGTTCAGTCGCTCAGTTGTGTCCGACTCTTTGCGACCCCATGAACCACAGTACGCCAGGCCTCCTTGTCCATCACCAACTCCTGGAGTCCACCCAGACCCATGTCCATCGAGTCGATGATGCCATCCAAACCATCTCATCCTCTGTCATCCCCTTCTCCTCCTGCCCTCAATCTTTCCCAGCATCAGGGTCTTTTCAAATGAGTCAGCTCTTCGCATCAGGTGGCCAAAGTATTGGAGTTTCAGCTTCAGCATCAGTCCTTCCAATGAACACCCAGGACTGATCTCCTTTAGGATGGACTGGTTGGATCTCCTTGCAGCCCAAGGGACTCTCAAGAGTCTTCTCCAACACCACAGTTCAGAAGCATCAATTCTTCGGTGCTCAGCTTTCTTTATAGTCCAACTCTCACATCCATACATGACCACTGGAAAAACCATAGCCTTGACTAGATGGACGTTTGTTGGCAAAGTAATGTCTCTGCTTTTTAATATGCTGTCTAGGTTGCTCACAGCTTTCCTTCCAAGGAGTAAGATGGTAGCCTTGAATTTTTTAACAGGTCTAAGTGAAGAAATGAAAATATAGTAAAGTTCCCAAACAGGACAATTATGGAATTGATTCTTTACATCCCCGAAGGATGTTTTGTTTTAGGAAGGAATCCACTAACTACAGTTTGCTATTGCACTGAAAGTGAAAGTGCAAGTCGCTCAGTCACGTCCGACTCTTTGCAACCCCACGAACTATACAGTCCATGGAATTCTCCAGGCCAGAATATTGGAGTGGGTAGCCTTTCCCTTCTCCAGGGGATCTTCCCAACCCAGTGATCAAACCCAGGTCTCCCGCAGTGCAGACAGATTCTTTACCAGCTGATCCACAAGGGAAGCCCACGAATACTGACAAGGGAAGCCCAAGAATACTGGAGTGGGTAGCCTATCCCTTCTCCAGGGGGTCTTCCCAACTCAGGAATTGAACCCAGGTCTCCTGCATTGCAGGCAGATTCTTTACCAACTGAGCTATTGCATTGAAGTTCTTGTTTTTACATTAATTCCTGGGAGCCAAGGAGAGATCGGGGTGGGGGAGACTGGGGTATAGAGAGCTGAAGTGTTACGAGGCTTAGCCAGCGGGACGTCAGAGTGAAATGACCACCCTTTCCTGATGTGGGGAAGATGAACGGTTTTAGAGTCAAATGCCGTTGATGGTACATTGGCCTAAACATCTCTATCAGGGCTTCCCAAGATTGCTCAGAGCCTTAATATGCTCCCTTGTTTTGTGACTCTCCAAGGATGAAGTTTGCATTTTCCACGTTTGCTTGCCCCGTGCACCCTTGGGGTGGAGTGGGTGATGCTGCACTGGGCTGGTGTTCCTGTGAACACACTTTGGGAAATGGAGTTACCAGGTTCCACGGAGAGGGTGGTGTTCAGATTTCCACTTCAGGACAGACATTGATGATTGGAGCACATATGCGGGGTCCCAATTTTGAATGCGAAAGAACTTTCCAGCAGTTAGAACTCTCCAAAGAGAAAAGGGTGCGATCAGATGCCTGTCGAAAAGGTCATGGATCGGGAGGAGGACCTAGTTGACCTCGGAAATGATGACCTTGAATGACGGTGATGAGATCGCTCAGACCGGAAGCAGGGTTCAGTTGACAAACACTCCCGTGTGCTGTGTTCACACTGTTACTTTGTTAGGAGGTTGACTTGTCTAAATGCCGGTCTAATTTCCTTCTCCCGCTGAGTCTGTGGGCCTCGACGCTCGCATGGCTGGTTTCATAGCTCTCTGTGGAAATGAGAAAACCATTCAGTCAGGGGAAATTGGTTTGGAATGATCAGAGGAGCTTTTTCCGGTGTGGCTATTTTTGGAGGGCCTCTACCACTCAGTATATATGGCGGCTAAGAATCTTAGGACTTTCTGATCCGCTGATGTCTAGGGATCAAGTCCATGAAATCCTTGAAATTGTGTAAGCTGAATAGGATGGAATTCTCTCATCTACTTGGGGATCCAGGCTGACATCTTATTGATTTAGATTTGCATGGGTGATTAGAGATAGAGAGGTCGTAATTCCAAATGTAAAAATTAATGGATGCAATGTGCTATCTTTTGATTCAAATAATAGACCTTGATTCATTAAGAATCTGAGACCACCACCTGAGAGATGGTTCTCAGCAGGCAGCACCTAACCCCTACGGGCATTAGGAAATACCCAGGTGAGGGGCATACATATATTTAGGGACAGGCCTGCAGGACGCAGAAGTGACTTACTCCGAGCCCTGCTTCCGCTGGGAAATAAGATCTTATCTCGCAGAGGTGGAGACTGGAATGGTTGGGTGACTTGCTTGCTGGCAAACAGATCAAAGGAGACATGCAGGGGGTGATATGAGGAAGCCCAGAGGATGGCAGCTTTTTGCTCTCCCCGTTGAAATACCCATGCAGGGAACGCCGGGCACATCCTCATCGACACAGATGGGCATTTCTACTACATCCCCTACTTTTTTTCTGGCCCTGTATTTGACCTTGAGAGAGTGCACGTTTAGTTTAACAGCCCTCCAGGAAATATTCCGTCTTCCATTAGGCAGCCCCCTAGAACTGGGGTAGGCTGAGGGCTGCCCTCCTGTCTGGGAGGAGGGCAAGGCAGGCATACCCCCGCCCTGGAGGGCTCCTGGCCCTCTTCAGCTGGTGCCTGGCACAAGAAGCTGGTGTCCGGCATCTTAAAGTTCTACTTTCTCTAAACCAAGGACTCAGCATACAGTGGCCGAGCTCCTGTTCTTGTATCAGTCATTTAAAACCCCAGTGATTTGCATTCTTGGGTTTTCCTAGCGCTGTTCCCCATTTGGCCAGAGAGGTTCTGACCACTCTGCATTTGACCTTCAGGCAGTGGGGCCAACCCCAGCTGCCTCATGCAAGCCAGGTGGTAACAGCCACGGACCACCCCCTGCAGCCCCTGCTGAATCTGTTCCATGCCCCCAGCACTTGCTCTCACCTCCCGAGCCCTGGACTCTGGAATGGACCTGAACTTGACCTTCTGGACCTTGGCAGCCTTGTGCCTCCCTTCCCCCACTCCCTTATCCTGGGTCCTGTTGGTCGGTCGTAGCTCAGTGTCTGAGCATACCCCGCACCTAGGAATGGGTGGGAGAAGGGGCCATCTGAGCAGACCCCAGGGGTGTGGACCATGCTGGACCAGAGGACAGAGACTTGGTTTCTTGTCCCATAAATGCTACCGCCATGACCTGTGACCTTGAGCTGGTCACTTCATCTTTCCGGACCCAAAGATGAAGGGTGGTTTTCAGGTCCTGAAATCTGTGCCTTTCCAGCTCATCGAGGGCGTGCCACTCTCTCTGAGTCTCGTTTTGGTTTCCACTCTGGTTGGGGTTCAGAATGATTGCACGCTGATTCCTCAGCAGAAGGCAACAACAGTGTGTGTGGTGGGAATAAGATGAGGGTGGGGAAGGAAGGTGGTGAGAGCGGATCCTGAACACCAGGACCGGGGAGCCTGGAAGGTGGTCTTGCCAGGTCCCTCCGTGCTGGCATCCCTGGGGTGCGGTCCCCAAGCAGAAGGCAGGCGACACCACTGTCAGTAGGACATGGGGCCCTCTAGTACCCGGCCTGAGGCACCTCTCGGGTCACACAGAAATTAGGGGGATTGCACAACAGTTAGGAAGGGCCCCGGGGCAGGGAGTCCTGGCTGTGAATTCCAGATGGTCTGAAGCTGGCTGATGGCTGGGATGGTGGAGGTGACTGAGGAGGCTGGAGGGCAAGGGGCATCCCGCTCCCCATAGTGACTTCCAGCTGCCTGTCTTCTCCTCTCCCGAGCCTTCTGAACAGAGTCCTCAGTTAAAACACAAAAGGAGGACTCTTTTCCCAGAGAGGGAGACTCTCCCACAGATGTAGAAGCACAGGATGCAGACATTTCTCTTTAGCATCGCTGGTAAAGGATTTCACCCATTTCCCATTGAGGCATGGGGGGAAGTTAAATGCTGAAACCTCTTCTGGTTTTCTGTGTGTGTGTGGTGTGGCCTCTCCCCACCCCCATCAGCTTGCACCCTCTTGAAGTGACCTCTCTGGTTAAACTGTAACACACCCACTCACAGAAACGATGGAGGAGACAGCGGTGAATCCAGCAGTCCTCTGCCCTCCTCAGCGTCCTGCCCTCACCCAGCCCCAGACTCGACGCCCTCTGACCCACTGTTTATCTCTGTGTCTGATGTTGCCCTGACAGTGACGGTGCAAACACTCGTGCACACACACACGCACATGCACACTCGCACATATGTGCCTGCACACAGATGCACACACATAATCCCTGAACAAATACCGTAGCCCCCAGGCCTTGGAGTCCAGGAAAACCAGTCAACCACGTGGGTGGGAAGAATCTAGTAGGAGATAGATGTCTGCTCCTCAGCACCCCCCCGGGAGGGAGGGGCAGGCGTTGGGTGTAGAAGGATGAGTCATTCTTCCCGAGGAGGAGAAGAAGCTGGATGCTCTAATAATGAGTCACTCAGGTTAACTCAACAAACTCCTACGGGCACTTGAAAAATGTTCGTGCTATTTATGAATCCAGAGTCCAAGAGGAAGTCATGGAAAGATATTGGCTCCAACTGAAGAGGAGGTGAACCTGAGCCTCCAATCTGGCCTGATTAGCCCCGGGAGGGCCTGGGAAGGGGCTGCAAAGGTCGGTGACTTCAGCCTCCCTGGTCGGCCCCCGGACAGGGTCTGCTGCTGTGTGCTAAGTCCCTTCAGTCATGCTTGACTCTGTGGGACCCCATGGACTGTAGCCCACCAGGCTCCTCTGCTCATGGGATTCTCCAGGCAAGCACACTGGAGTGGGTTGCCATGCCCTCTTCCAAGGGATCTTCCTGACACAGGGATCAAACCCATATCTCTAACATCCCCTGCATTGGCAGATAGGTTCTTTACTACGAATGCTACCCAGGAAGTCCATTAAAGAGGCCAGGTTGGTGGAAAGGGATGTTTGCTTTATTTTGGATGCCGGCAATGTGGGAAGGGTGGACTCCTGTCCAAAAACTGACTCCCCCCAAACTAACAATCACTGGGCAAGAGCTTTTATAGATGGAGCAAGGGGGCCTCATGCAGAAACATAACAGTCAGCCCTGACAGTCATCTTCAAACTAGTCCTCAGTGGTCCAGCCAGCATCACCTTGATTGTTTTAAGTACAGTTAATCTTCAGTTCCAGAGTCCATTTGCTTCCATTTCTTGAGATCACTTCTTGGAATTGTGGCATCTGTTGCCATGGGCACAGTCTGGTCATCATGCAGTTAAACTCTTCCACCTGGCGTTTCCATATCTATGAGACAGCTCACAAGATGTGGCTCAGAATATTCTCTATAGCCCTTGAGAAGGAACTAAGGGTCCTTGACTCTGCCTAATGACTACATTATTATTTGTTCTCCTTTGGCTGTTTCCCTTTGTTTCTGCATGTTCTCCCTTCTCTGATTAAACTTATTCTTTGGCTAAAGTTTTTCCACAGACAAAAGGCAGGCAGAAGACATGGGGACGAGGACCGCAGGGTCCTGCTGTGTTTTATGTACACACGTCTTACTGCTTTATCCCCTTCCCTTCCCCATCGGAAGGCAAGCTCTGTGAGAGCAGGATGTCTGTCTGTCTGAGGACATGCTGGGTCCTAGGCAGTCCTGACACTTAGTAGGCACATGAGTATTTCTTAAAGAAACAAGCAAATCTAACAACCATCATCTTATCTTCCTCTTGCATAATGTCTCTGTGAGGGAAGGGAACGCCCTTCAGCCTCATGACGTTCAAACCTTTAAAGGCTGTATTATTGTTAGGAATAAATTATTCTCTTATGTAGTTTTCCCTAGAGTAGGCATGTTTGTTTTGTTGACGAACATACATATTTTTAATCGACAAGTGTTTCTGGATCCCTGCCTTCTGTTTATGAAGCGTGTATTTCCTTTATCTTCTAGAACCGAACGCCTAGAACACAGGGGGCTTCAAATCAAATCGGTAGTGTTAAAACGGATCCCGGCGACTGCCTGAAAACTGGCAGCCCTTAAGGTTTGGTTCAAATCTCACTGCTGGATGAAAGGGTCCCCTGAGTGCCTTATTCCTCTCTGATCTCAACTCTTGATTTGAATTCCTGGCACTTCTTGATGGAACCTCTTACTGCCTTTAAAAAAAAATTTTTTTTGGAGTAGAGTTCACTTACAGCGGTGTGTTTGTTTCGGGTGTACAGCAAAGTAAGTGATCCAGCTACACATATACATATATTCATCCTTTTTCGGATTCTTTCCTCTTACAGGTTACTACAGGCTACTGAGTAGAGTTCCCAGCGCCACACAGCAGATCCTTGTGGGTTGTCTGTCTCATATACAGCTGTGTGTGTATACTCACCCCAGACTCCTGACTGATCCCTCCTCCCACGTTTCCCCTCTGGTAACCATACGTTTGTTTTCAATATCTGTAAGTCTGTTTCTCTTCTTTAAATAAATTCTTTTGAATCATTTTTAAATTGAATTCCACATATGAGTGATATCATATACTTGTCTTTCTCTGTCTGCCTTATTGCACTAACATGATCATCTCTAGGTCCATCCATGTTGCTGCAAATGGCATTATTTCATTCTTTTTTATGGCCGAGTAGCACTCCATTGTATATATGTACCACATCTTTTTTTTATCCATTCTTCTGTTGAAGGACTTCCTCATTTCCTTTTAATCAGACACTCATGGGGTATCTCTTGAGCTATTGTCTTACTGACTCTTTAGCCTGTGTATTGGTCTATGTATTTTCCATGTAGCTATAACTTTTCCCTCTACTAGTTTACAATATTCCCAAGGCTAGGAACCTTGGGTTCTCAGGTCGCACACAGCAATTCGGCAGTTCATACTTCAGAGTGGAAGAGTGAATGAATGAGAGAAGCATACCTACTAGCATCCTGTGTGGATAATTTTTCTCTGCTACCCTCATCCTAAAAGCACTCATAGAACTCAAGGTTGATGTGGATACTGAGAAATGATTTTCTTTTGGAAATGCTGATTTGGCCTCTAGGTATCTGATTTCAGAAGTCCTGGAAATGTCTCTCTGATGGCCAAGAACTAGTTCAGTGATTACAGACGTGATAATACTGATTTAGTGATAAATGATTCACTGCCCATTTCTCTTTCTTTTTCTAATACTTAACCTTTCTTTATTTAGGAGTTCAAGGTGGGGGGTGTTGCTAAGAAAGGCCATTTTGAAAAGTAGCTGGGGAATGGCTATCAAGGGTGATTTTAGAGTAGAAATGAGGTCTTCATGAGGTCATAACATTTTGGAGACAGCAAAAGATTCAAACCATCTATCACATTTTATTTCTTTAAAAAGATATGAAGCCAAGGTTTCAGAGAGGGACTGTCCAGTCAGCCTTCATCATTGTCCGGATGAGAAACGTCTAAGTGAGAAACAGATCTCAGAATTCACCCATGGTGGGTGGGGCTTTCTGCAGATGAAGTCAGATGGAGAGAAATGTAGATTGGCCTGATGACTTATGGCTTATTTCCTCGCCTTTTTATTTAAATAATCATGAAAGGTGATATAAATACTGTATGAAAAGATATTTGAAAGAGAAGCCAGCCGTTATTCACAAGAGGGTTAAATAGAGAGATAATGGTCTCTATTCAATTATTAAGAGCACTATGGTGAGCCCGATGTGACACATCCTTTGTAGCATCTGCCCTGTGGCCTTGGTGGTAAAGAGAAAATAACACTGGGAAGCAGAAGGCAGTTGCCAAGGCACTTTTCAGTGGTACCCACTAAGGACCCTGTTGAAAGGAGCTTAAGAGCATCTTAAAGGACAGAGCCTGCCTTCTCGTTGTCAAGTTGTGAAAAATGGCAATCTTCAGGGGCTGGTCGGTGGGCTGGGTGGTAGCTCAATTGGGTTTAATTGCCTTGAAATGTTTTGGCTCCAGGAAGAGAGAGAGGAAACCTTTTCGGTCAGCGTTTGGCTGTCGGGGCCTGAATGGAAGAGGTGAGAAGTTGGTTCCACCGCAGAGGATCCCCAAGGCTGCACTGCCTTGGGCTGAGCACGCAGGGCAGCCGGGGAGGCTTAGTACCTGCTGCTTGGACCTCCCTTCTCCTGGTTTGGAAGGGGGTGCCCCTGAAGTCACAGTGATGATTCCAGAGCACTCAACTGGGGAGCCTGGGAATAAAGTCAACTTTATTGTTTCAAGCCTGTCCATTTCCCCAACCCTCTGGGAAGGACAATTTCAATCACCTCTTATTAAACCTTTAATATAACAAAACAGAAACAGACTCAGAGACACAGAACAAGCTAGTGGTTAGCAGTGTGGGTAGGGGCTTAGGAGATACAAACTTCTGTGTATAAAATAAAGACAAGGATATATTGTACAGCAGAGGGAAATAGAGCCAATATTTCATACGAACTCTAAATGGAAAATAATCTATGAAAATGCTGATTCACTATGCTGCATACTGAAACTAATATAATATTATAAATCAACTACACTTCAATGAAAAAAGAAAACAAAAAACCTTTGGGGGCCTGGATTCATAGAAACAGTGGTCTAAAATTTCTGCATTGAACATGTCTTGGAGCAGTGGCTAGGGTCTTTTCTGATTGTACAGAATGGCCACATTCACAGACAGGTCCTAGTTGCACTCAGATTTCCAGGACTGAACAATTCTTTCTGGAAAATTCTGAATGTCATGTTTCTCACACACCCTAACCACACCTTAGGCTCATTGAATCAAGCAAAAACCAGGGCAACTGTCTTCACTCTGCTCCACACACCACCCAGAGCATCATATCACCCTTCGGAGACTTTGGGTAAATTACTTAATGTCTTCATGCCTTGGCTTTGTCTTCTGTACAATGGGGACAATAATGGTAGCTACTTCATGGAGTGGTTGTTGAGAATTAAAGGTGTTAAGAAATGTAAAATGCTTAGAATAGTGCCTGGCTTGCAAATTTCAGCTATTATTATTTTTGAATCATTTCTCTCTCCTGCCCTTTCATCTGTATCGAATTGTCATGACAGTGAAGTATCAGGGCCATGGAGCATGGGAGGGGTCACCCAGCATCACCTTCCCAAGCCCCAATTCCTAGTGGATGTCTCCTTCGGGCAAGTCTCCACGTGGCTGGCGATGGGCCACCCCCTCCTGGCTCTGTCTCTTTAGGGAGAACTGTTCAAATAAAGGATCTACTGGGCAGCCATGCAGAGCTGTCAGAGCTGACACTTGACCATCCTTCAGAAACTCTGGTACGATGGGTTTCATTGCTGATAGACAAGCCCGTTTCGCTGTTTGAAAGAAAACAAGGGCTTCCGTGTTAGCACGTGCACGTGAGAAGTGAGTGTGACTGTACAGTTTCTCCAATGTGTCCACCTCTCCTTCTCACGCCCCCAGGTTGCAGGGGCAGAATCCCAGTGAGGAAGCACTGGGTATAGTTTAGTCAATGGGACCATCCGACAGCACTTCACATCGCATCGCATATGTGTTTTCAGAAATGTGTGCAATTTCCACCCCAGGTCTGGGCTCTGCACTCAGCAGTCAGGCAACATGATCTGAATGTAGCTAGCACCTCACACCATGGAGAAAGTGAAGCGTGATGGTTTGACATGGGCCAGTGCACCTGCCGATGGGGGATGCTCTTGGAACGATACTGACGCCTCTCACGACATATCACTCCCTCTCCCAGCCTCCGCAGAGAGATGAGAACTGTTTTCATCTGTTGCAGACCTGCCTGCCTCCCTGCCTGGGACTGAGGAAAGAGAGTTGTTCTGTGGGGCCTGGACTGGCAATTTAGAGCTGATGGAGATTGTGGGGGAAGGGCTTGGAGTCATGGGCTGGGTTGGGGGACCCTTGTCTGCAATGCAGCCCACCTAGGACCGTAACCTCCCCACCCAGAAAACCACAGTGGTCCCAAGGCTGTATCCACAGGGACCATTGTGGCTTACGGGGAAATGAACAATTTGGTCAAATAGCCCTGGACATCTGATTATTTTTTCACTGATGTGACATTTACAAATCTGAATTGATCAATTCAGATTCCAATTTGGCTAACATTCCTGGAGCCTCTGTGTGTGGGCAGAATCACGCTAACACTCACGTCTTGTTTTGACCCGACCTGGCCGAAGCTCCGGTTCGGTTGAGGCACGTACGGAGAGCTGCTTCCGTGCTGGGGGCAGGGGTTCTGAGGCACACAGAAGATGCTTCATTGCTTCTTTACCACCCTGCCCGGTGGTCCTGGGTTGTCTTGGGTGGTCCCAGGACTGCTCAGCAGAAGCACTCGTTTGTTCTCAAGGCAGTTCATCCTTTAGGAATTCTGGGTCTATGTCTTACCCCAAAAGAGAAATGGATACTGATGCTGAAACTTGTTATTGAATATAAAACATTCTGTTCTCTTCATCTGGCTATTTGATGAGAAACTGATGTCAGCTTCTCACTATTGGGGAAATAATCTCATCCTCTGCAGACTCGCCCCTTGAGTCCCCTCCCCACCTTGTCTCCAGCACAGGGGAGGATTTCCAGGGTGGGGAGTGGGCACAGAGACCCCCCTTCAGGAGTCAGGATTTTTTTTTTTGCTTCGTCCTGTTGGCAAGCTTGGCTGTGGGCTCACAGGGCTGAGGGGCAAGGAGAGGGGGGTTTCCAGTTCTGATCTGAAAACCAGAAGAGAGGGAGATGACAGATACATATAAAGGCAGGTTGATTTTTCACACTGAGCGAGGGTATATTTTTACAATCTCAATACTGGAACATAGACCCAGCAGGCAATTCAAGGGTTCATGGTGAGGGGTCAGCTTCCACAAGGTCAAGTCCCAGAGGGGCCTGTGATGGACAGTCAGCCTCTAGTTCCAGCTTGGAGGGGAACCCCTGTGTGTACGTGAAGGGAAAATCCTAGATTCAGTCCTCCCCACCTCCCCGCTGCGAGCTCGGGTTTAGGTTGGCCCTCCCTGGAATCCATGTAGCACCTTCTCGTAGGTTTAAAAATAGACTCCAGGCCTGCCAACCCTCTTAAAAGGAACATGATGAGAAGAGTGCCAGCACCGTGGGACCTGACACCCGGCTCCCATCAGCTCCCTAAATAGACCCCGGACTCCGGGTCCTGTGGCCACTGAACTGACTGCTGGGAACTCCCCACGCAGAGTTCAACAGGAAAGCAAGCCAGGCTCTCTTTGCCTCGCCTCTCTCGCTTTCCTCACTTCTGCAGGTCTGAATTTCTCGGTCCACTGGATTTCTCGGTTCATTCAACATGATAGCTGTACCATCTGCTCTGTGAAGTCCCTCCCTAATTAACCAGGGAGGGGGCCGAGGCAGGAGGGTGCAGTGCTGTCCACAAGAGGGAAGACATGTCCCCCGCAGCAGCAACAGTGCTCTAGACAGTTCGCAGAGTCCTGGGGTGGCTGACCGCCGCCCCAGGTACAGAGAAGCCAGCCTGCCTTTCTCAGTAAAGGGCGGAGCCCTAGCGCCCACCCTTATCGGCCTTGGACAGAGACAGGGGCAAAGGCACCTCCCTGCATGGGTGCGGGGCCCAGCAGATAGAAGAATGGTCGGAGGCAAAGCCAGGCTTGTCGGCATGGGAGGAGCTGCGGCCCCGGGCTGGGCTCAGGAGCAGGGCTTCAGCTATATGCGTACCCTGAGACTTGGTCCTCCACTGCAGAGAAAATGGAAATGGAAAATGATGCAGTGAAAGAAACCCCAGGAGGTGCAGCTGCTACAGCATCACAGCAGCGTGCTGGGGGTGCTGGGATCCTGTTCCCAGCCATGGCTGTTCTGACCTTGCAGAAGCAGTGACCGGGCCCTAATTTTCCAGTGTAGAAGCCAAATCAGTCATACCCCCGTCTCAGGGTGGGAGGGGGGAGGTCACCTTTGACCAAGGCTTTCATGCAGGAAGCTAGAGGGAAGGAGGAAAAAGAGCATCCTTGCCATTCACTGAGGACCTACTACGTGCCTGGGGTGGTGCTGGGCATTTTTACTTTATTTGCACAATAGCTGGGGTGGGGGGCAGGGAAAGGTTATTTTCATTTCACTGATGAGGATGTAAATGGTCAGAAAAGTTATTTCTCTTTATCAAAAGTACATGAGCCTGCTAACTTTGAGTATTTTAAAGCTGCCCAGAAAAATGGATGGTGATCGTGACATTGCCGTTCAGGGAGAACCGAGCCTGACTTGATTGCAGAGGAGGATTAAAACTGGAGGGACAGGAGCCCCATGGGTTCTCCAGTTCCCTGCAGGGGGGAGAGGCATGGTCACTGCCGCAGGTATGAAGTGCCAGGAGGGCCATCTCTGGAATCCCAGCTCTGCCCTGAGTCTCAGCTTTGACGTCCCCAGAGAGAGAGGAACCAGCCTGGGTCACAGCTGGCTCCTGCCAGAAGCTGCCTCTTCCTGTTCCCCTGAAGGCTCCTGGGGAGGCGGTCATCCGAGGACCCCAAGCACCCGAGATCCTTTGCTTCAGGCTTCTGAGCAAAAGGAAGCGTGCTCCCAGTTTGTGGAAGGAGCTAGTGTTCACGGGGGAGTTCGCAGCAGGGCGCCCGGGAGCTGCATCCCTTTCGTTTCCCCGCACCATCTCCTTCTGGCATAGCTGATGTGGCCCGGAGCACGGAACTCCACAACTCCTTCAGCACCTCATTAGGCTCGTCTGTGAGGAACTGCAGAGACAGTTGGTAAAATATTTAGCACGACTGGGAAAAAACTGCACACGCCATGAACCTGGAAGATGGAACAAGTGGTCCTTACCAAGCAGCCCTCATCTTTTTCTTAGCCCATCAATTCCTTTCTGGCCCTTTGCGTCTGTTGTTTGCTTCGATTTCAGTGACTCTCCTGGAAGATCTCCCAGGCACACTAAATACCTGTAATAAAAATGAATACGTAAATGCACGACCATGTGTAAAACAGATAGCTAGTGGGAACTTGCTGTGTAGCACAGGGAGCCCAGCTCAGGGCTTTGTGATGACCTAGATGCGTGAAATGGAGGTGGGGTGGGGGGAGGTCCAAGAGGGAGGGGAGATATATATATATGTGTGTGTATATATATCACATAGCTGATGCACATCATTGTAGAGTGGAAACTAACACAACATTGTAAAGCAATCATACTCCAATTTTTTTTTTAAAGACACATTGAGAAGAGCAGCCTTCAGGTATGAAAATATACAGGAAACAGGCAAGCAGCAGTATGATCCCTTGTTGTCTAAGGGTGTGGGAGTAATAGAAGGTTGAAGAGGGACAGTCCATTAAGAGGGAAAAATAAGGGCTTATGTTTTTGAATCTCTAGAGCCCAAAGAAACCCTTAAAAGTCATCAAGTTTATTCCTGCATTTCTATATGCTATATCAAATGATGGGTTATGTTTCTCTGCTACTCCAAAGACGCCCCCCACCCCCAGCAAAGATTCAGCTCTTTCTGAATAATGAATTCTATTATGTCACATCCCTTACCACTGGAAACATTTTTTTCTGTCTGATCTAAACCTTCTTCGCATCAGTTTAACCCCATGATCGACAGTTTCCTTATGACCCATGGAAATATTCATACATCGGTCAGCAAGCATTTATTTGGCACCACCACCCAGCTCTGTGTGAAGTGAGGGAGAGGGACTGGGTATACAGGACACGTGGACCAAGCTGTCTCTATCTCTAGGCAGCTTACAGCTGAGTCATGGTGGCCATGGCAGCTGGGGAAAAGGTGCCATATAATTCGTCCCACTCTGGGATCTGGGTTCTAGTGCTGGAGGGGTTTACATACATCTCAAGAGCCACCTTCTTGAGCCTTCTGTCTTTTATTAGTTTTTGGCCGTGTGGTATGTGGGATCTTAGTTCCATGACTGGAGATGGAACCGGTGCCCCCAGCATTGGAGGCACAGAGTCTTAGCCACTGGACCACCAGGGAAGTCCCGCGCCTTCTCTTCTTTAGTGTCAGTCATCCCAGGTCCTTTAACCTCGACTTTATTGCGTAACGAGCCTGGAGTTGTTTCCTCCACCCCTTGGGCTTTGTCTGACACTGCATATCTAAGTTGCAAAACCTCAACCCTTCCCAGGTCACAACCAACATGGAGAATTCTTGGCAGTCCTGAGTCCTCAAGTCTTCTGATAACACCTCAGGCCCTTTCCCATGTTCAGCAGAACCGTGGGTGGTAGTCAGCTTCTGGTTCCACTATCTTTTTGCTTTGTGATTGCATTGAATATATAACCCCTAGCATTTATGCTGTAAAGAACCCTGGGTTCGGAGTTGGATTCCCTGGGTATCAGAATTGGATTGGGAGTTTTTTGCTATTTAACTTCGAATATTTCACTTGTAAGATCTCAGTCTTTGTGCTCTGGGGGAAAATTAGGAGATTGGGATTGACACAAATACATTATTGATACTATGTATACAATAGATAACCAATGAGAACCTACTGTATAGCACAGGGAACTCGACTAAATGCTCTGCGGTGAGCTGAATGGGAAGGAAATTCAAAAGGGAAGAAATATATGTATATGTATGGCTGATTCATATTGCTGTACAGCAGAAATTAACACATCGTAAAGCAGCTCTACTCCAATAAAAATTAATTTTAAAAAACAGATGTGCTGTCTAGAAAAACAACTCAGTAATAAGACAACAGACAACCCAATTTAAAAAATGGGCAAAACATTTGAACAGATACATCACCAAAGAAAATATGTGGATGGCAAGAAAGCCCCTGAAAAGATGTTTAGCATCATTAGTTATTAGGGAAATCCAAATCAAAACCACAATGAAATACTGCTACCCATCTATTAGAATGTCTAAATTGGGACTGACCATACCAAGTTGGGGCTTCCATGTCCTGATTGTAAATAGTGCTGCAGTGAACATCAGGGTGGGCTTCTCTGGTGGTTCAGATGGTAAAGAATCCACCTGCCCATGCAGGAAACTTGGGTTGGATACCTGGGTGGGGAAGAACCCCTGGAGAAGGGAACAGCAACCCACTTCAGTATTCTTGCCTGGGAAAATCCCACGGACAGTGGAGCCTGGCAGGCTACAGTCCATGGGGTCGAATATCGGACATGACTGAGTGACTAACTAACTAATACCAAGTATTAGCAAGGATATGGACCAATGAGAGGGGCTACAAACAGGCAGGAGGAAACTGTTGGAGGTGATTTTGGAGGTTCCTTGTCTTGACTGTAGTGATGGTTTTATAAGGTTATGTATGTATAAAAACTTACCAAGTACATTTAAAATATGCAGTTTATAGTGTGTCAATTATACTTCAATACAGCTGTTCAGAATGGTCTACTTTTCAGTTCATTACGTGAGTCAGTTGTGTTCGTGTTTTTGAAACTATTATAAGTACTGTTCATCTTCCATTTGAGTAGGGCATTTCTCTCTCTCTAAATATTAATGTTGGAACAGTGCTTTGGAAGCCCTTGATATTGCACTGGGCTATGATTGGGGCTCTTTCAGCAACCATCATTTATTAATTGAAGCTCTCTGTGTAGAGCCTTTTAGCAAATCTGAGAGGCAGCTTTAAGGGGCGCCAGAGCAAAAGACCTGTAAGATAATGCGTGTTTTTAAAATGTGTGCATTTTTGTGCCTCAAGGAGGGGCTATGGTGAACCCCCCTCACCCAGGCAGCTGTCTTTGGTACAGGGATGTGGTGTTTTCCACCTTTCAGAGGTTGCCTGTCCTCTGATGGTGATGAGGGTCTTGGGCCTGGAGAATTCTGATGCCCCGTCTTCAAATACCAGTGTTGTCACCCACACAGGAGTTCATTGCATTATACGCTGCAAGCCACTCTTTTTTGACATCATCCTGTCCCTCTCTCTTGATCCTTATTTATCCCTTTTATTGGGGACCTTCCCCTAATTGTTGAATAGCTTTGAAGAGGACCTTACCTGTTATTTTTTTTAATTGAAATATAGTTGATTCACAATATTAGCTTTTAGTTTCAGGTGTACAACATAGTGATTCAGAATGTTTCTAGATTGTACTCCATTTAAAGTTATTACAAAATATTGGCTATCGTACTTGTGCTGTACATTACTCCCTTATATCTTGTTTATATAACACCTAGTAGATGGTACCTCTTAATTTTCCTCCATATCCCCTATCTTCCCCCTCACCGACCTCTCTCCCTACTAGTTTTCTGTATCTGTGAAACTATTTCTCTTTTTTAATATTCATTTGTTTCATTGTGAGATTCCACATCTAAGTGAAAATGCATAGCTATTTGTCTTTCTCTGTCTGACTTAATTTCACTTAAGTATAACATCTTTCAGGTCCATCCATGCTGTTGCCAGTGGCAAACTTTCATTCTTTTAATGGCTGAGTAATATTCCATTACGAGCTTCCCTAGTTGCTCAGTCATAAAGCATTCACTTGCCAGTGCAGGAGATGTGGGTTCGATCTCTGGATCGGGAAGATCCCCTGGAGAGGGAAATGATAACGCATTCCAGTATTCTTGCCTGGGAAATCCCATACACAGAAGAGCCTGCCAGGCTACAGTCCATGGGGTCATAATAAGTCAGACATGGCTTAGTGAGCACATAACCACAACTACAATATTCCATTGTATATACCACATCTTCTTTATCCATTCCTCTGTTGATGGACACATAGGTTGCTTCCACGTCTTGAAAGAAAGTGAAGTCGCCCAGTCGTGTCCGACTCTTTGTGACCGTATGGACTGTAGCCCGTCAGGCTCTTCCATCCTTGGGATTTTCCAGGCAAGAATACTGGAGTGGTTGGCCGTCTTCGCTGTTGTAAATAGTGCCGCTATGAATGCATTTTTTCGAATTAGCAGTTCTATTTTCTTGGGCTAAATACCCAGGAGTGGGATTGCTGGATCATATGGTAGTTCTATTTTTAGTTTTTTGAGGAACCTCCAGACTGTTTTCCACAGTGGCTGCACCAATTTACAAGAACACCTTACCTTGGAAAACAGTCAGTTTTTTCTAACCTCAGAGCGTCTCGCCTGGTGTACCCTCCTGGCACTGTGGCACTTGGATTGGGGATCTTGCCAGTGCTGCTAATGCAAGGGCTTTGGGTCGGCTGGACCCTCTGTTTCCTAGTAGTAACCTCAGACCTGACCGTAACCACTCTGGGCTCAGCTTGTCTACCCATACAACTCCAAGAGCATCTTCTGGCTTAAGAGGTGGCTGCCAGGGTTAAATGAGGTGATGGCAAAATGGCCTTCACCTCACAGTTACTTAACGGGTTGAGGCCTCCCAAACACACGGCCCTACTGTGCCCCTGCTTCGGGGTGGGAGAGGTGGGGAAAGAGCCTGTGTTATCTGGACTGCTCTTTGCAGAGAGCGTGAAGCTGGGCTCACGATACAAAACACGCATGTTGCATGTTGGAGCAAGCGGTGTCACCAGCGGCCGTGACAGCTCCTGGGGTGCCACTGCGGGGCATCGCTCAGCGTAATCCCTGGTGTCACCCCCACCTCCCCGACATGCCTTTGACATCGCCTCCCCGCCCCCGCCCCGGAATGACCTCGGGAGAAGGGGAGGATGGTCCAGGAGCAGAATCTGGGCGCTTCCTCCGGCCCTGGGTGACAATGCCCTAAAACCCGGGTCAGCCTGGAAGGATGAAGGAAGACGTAGTAACAGAGTTTGGCCTCCGGGCTTCCCCCCGCCGCCGCGTGCTCTCGGCAGGAGCTGGAATCTCAGGACACACACGGGGCAAGAGCTGGAAACGCGCAAGGCGGGGATGGGCATAAATAGACTCTGCTGAGCTCACCCTGGCCGGCCCCGCCGGCCCCGCGGCCCATTCACCCGGGAGGCCGGGGAGGCAGGAGGCAGGGCGGCAGCGCCATGCAGCTAGGAGCGCCTCACCCTCCATTGGACGCGGGTGCCGCCCCCCAGAAGCCACAGGACGCTGCCCCCCGCCGGCCACCCCGCCCCGGCCGCTCGGCCCGCGCGCCCGGCGCAGCCTCCCCGCGCCCGCGCCGCTGGGCTCGGCCGCAGGCGCCTCGTCTCCCGGAGCCCGCTTCGCGTGAACTTGCCCAGCAGATGCGAGGATGGGGGCCACAGTGAAGAGACCCCTCTAGGGGCCGGAGGGCGGGCCGGGGCCGGGGGCCCGGGGGCCAGAGCCCCGCCGGGCCCCGCCGAGCGGCCGGCGCCGGTATTTTTAGCCCGATGCCGGGGAACTTGCTGGCGCTCCGCGCGCCGCCGAGCAGATAACGGGGGAGGGGAGCCCGCGCGCGGGCTCGGGTTTTCCGCGCGGGCGCCGGACGATGGCAGCGCGACAGGGCAGGTCGGGGTCCGGGACGCCCGCGGTGAGTGCCTGGCCGCCGCGCCCGCGCGGGGGGTCCCCGCCGCCGCCGCCGTCGCGCCCCCAGCCGCGGGCTCGCCAGGCGCCAACTTTCGGGGCGCGGGAGCGGGCGCGGGCGGGGGCCGCGCGCCGGCCGCCCTTCTGCTGCCTCACGCCCGCGGGGCGCCGAGGCTTCCAGCCGGAGCCGGAGGAAAATTCCTCTGACTCGGAGGCCGCCGCCGCGTAGGGGCTGGTGCGGGACGCATGCCCGGCGGGCGGGCGGGCAAAGCGGGGCGCACGGGCGGGCGCGCGGAGGTGCCGGAGGAGGAGAGTCCCGCCTGGCCGGCTCTGCGGTTGGGCGAGGGGGTCAGAGGGGCGCCCGGCCACCCCTCTCGGGAACCCCCTCGGACCCGCCGGGATGCCCCAGGCTTGGCCTTGGCCGGAGAAGGGCCGCCTCGCGAGCACGCGGGGCGCCTGACCCTTACACTTCAGAAACGCGAGCGCCGGGACGTCCAGAAGCCTCGGGAAATGAATGGGGGCAGAGGGAACCCGAGCCGCCTGTCCTTTGTCATCCTCATCCCCCGCCCCCCGGAGAGCTGTGTGCTGTCCCCATTCTAGCAGTGGGAACGTTGAGGTTGGGAACTTGTTCGAGGCACAGCATCAAGTGGCAGAGTGGGGCTCCCCGCCAGCTCTGCCCACTGTCAGGTGGCTTTTCTCCCGTCCGGCATCTCCCAGCCTCCGAGCCCGCTGCCGGAGGAGCGCAGGAAGGGGACGGCAGGTTTCCCCCCAGGCCTCGCACCGGGGTCTCCAGCTTGCGCGCCTCATTTCGTCAGTGACACCTTTAACAGTCCAACTTTCCAGAGAGAAAAATGAAAGGAACCTAATGAAAACGCACCCTGGGGCCGCAAGGGTTCACGGCTGCTTCTCTGTAGCCCGTGGGCTTGAGGCAGGGGCCAGGCACGTGTGCGCCCGCGAGCGCTGCGCCTTCCTTCTTGGAGGCCCCCCCTGGACCGCCAGGAGCACCCGGGCTCTGAGTCCGACGGGCGCTCAGAATTGGAGGGCTATCCCCACACGCAGGCCCGGCCGCCTGCTCAACTTGCTCTCCTGGTAGAGCTGCAGCCCCCTAGGACAGGGTCCAGAGCCTGGACCGGGAGATCCGACCCTGACTCTGGCCAAGAAACTGCCTTTTGCCCAGACAGGCCCCTTTGGGAAGGAGATCCTGTCTTACCGCTGTTTACAGAAACTGATAAGAGCTCAGTTTCCAGTCGTCGTTTTAGATGAGAATTTTGCACTGAAAGACCTTGAAAAAGTCATGATTCGTCCTGGGAAAACTCAGGCCATCTCAAGCTCCAGACAAGGCCTGTGGAGGCCAGGGGTTCTCCCCGCTGCCTGGTCTAAACCTCAGTTTCCCTCTGGTGTTGGGCTCTGGTCTTGGGGAGCCTCCCCCACCCCCAGATGTAATCTCCCTCTCCCCGCCCCCACCACTAGACACCAAGCTTCTGATATTTGGCAGCTGACTTCTGGCTCTCCCTCCCTGAGACACTGGAGCCCCCTGGGCTACTATCTATTGCTATATTCGTATGGCCCCGCTCAGGAAGTGCAAGTTTAATAATAGTCTGGGTGTCTCAGGTAACCAAGGGCTCACCTCCCTTTTCTGAAGAGCAGTGCCCATGGGAACTTGACTCCCAGAAGGAATCCTGGTCCCTTTCTTCCCCTCTACTTCCTTCCTCCAGCGGGGAGGGCTGAAGTGGGCACAGTCTCTGAGCGCAGGCAGAAGGCTCCCCGCACCTATCCCCCCCCTCCCCCAGCCAGAGCTGAGCTGGAGAGGAATCTCTGGGCAGGAGAACATAGGCAGTGAGGAAGCACTGCTTAGATCCACGTCCTGACCTGGCCAGGATTCGCTGTGTGACCTTGGACAAAGTGCTTAACCTCTCTCTCTGCGACTCATTTAGCTCCTCAGTGAGGAGGAAACAAGGAAATGTACCTGCCTCCAGAGATTATTGGGGGGAGCCAATGAATCTGTTGATGGAGAGGGCTTAACACAGAGGAAGGGCTTTATAAAGGTAGCTTCTTTTGTTATGGAAGTCAGTTCAGGGGCATCACATGAGTTGACCTGTAGGGATGGGGGCTGGGGACACCGTGAGATGTGTGTTCTCCCTCGACCCCTCAGTGCTGGTGGTTTTCTCATGGGAAAAATTAGATTTCAATAAAGCTCAAGATGAGGACGGAGCAGAGACGCGAGCAGGCAGCCTTGGTGGGGTGTTCAGAGGGGTGAGAGCTCTCGGGGGTGACGCAGAGGCTAGGGCCATCGTGGATTGACTTTTCTGGGTGCAGTGAATAGCCTTCTTCGGCCCTTCTGATCTCTCCACCCAGAGGCCGCCCGACAGGGATGAGCACTCAGGCAGGGCCAGGGACTCTGCTCCAGTCTGTCCAACCACTGAGATAGTCTGGTGCATATTTGTCACTGTTGTTTTTCTGGTTGGTGTTTGCTCTCGTAAACAGTCTAAAATGGAGCCTATTGGATTCTTTTGACTTTCCGCTCTATTGGATTATAGATTGTTCCTAAATGCACCAGGAAATGGCTCCCAGGACAGGTCATTGAGTTGGAGGTAACTGAATTAGCGGCTTGGCAGAATGAGCTGGCAAGAGGTGGTCTCATACTCCAAAGAGGTTCATTTGCTCTGCAGCTGAGATAGGCCCCGGCACCCAGGAGATGCCCACTGCGTGCTTGTTGAATGGGTCACTTTCTAACTCTGTCACTTTGCACTTCAAATCTAGGGCAGGAACCTACATGCAGAATTTCTACTCTCTCCGTCTTTGCCCTAGTGGGATCCTGGACTTGCAACAGGACCTCAGGAAATACTCGTAGGTTTAACTGAGGGGGTGCCCAGTGGAATGACACCATTTTTACCTACAATCCACCTGTAAGATACCCCCAGGATCCTGCTTGGGTCCTGACTACCCTATGCCCAGAGAAGACCAGAGAGGAAACAAAAAAATCTTGGCAATTGAACCTCACCTCTAATTATCTAGGTGACCTTAGCCAGTCACTTCCTTTTTGCCATCAGTTTTATCATCAGAGAAGGGAAGGACTGGGACTAGATGATTCCTTTCTAGAGGGCTGTCTTGGCCTCAATGCAGTGGCCAGGGTCAGAGCAGAGATCTGCCGGGTCCCTTTCTCTGATGTGGGTTCACTGCTTAATTGGAAAAGACATGGGCCCCTCCCATCTCCTACATCTCTCAGGGCTTTCTGGTCACCCTCAGGTTTGAAATTGTGGAGAATGCACTTTAGGATCAAAGGCAGTAGGAAGCTGTCGGCTTGGTTCAGGGAGTCGTGGCCTGAATACCCGAGTATTAACTAACGCAGAACCTGGGCAAACTGTCACCTCCCCCAACCTCTAAAATGGATGTCATCATTACACCGATCTCAACAATCCAGTTTGTGTTCAGGATTAAAAGATAGAATGTTAGTAATATATTGAGTTGGCCAAAATGTTCATTTGGATTTTTCTTTAACAGGTTGCAGAAAAACTCAAACTTTTGGGCCAGCCCAATACTTTCCCAGTGATTGGCATAAGTATTATAATTTCATGGTTCAATTATATACACAACAGAAAGTATTCAGCCTTCCTCAGCCTAGTCTAGATTGGGCTTCCCCTGCCCTCTATTTATCTGCTTGTCTGTCTGTTGTAAATATTCTCCTTTGCTGCCTAGACTCACTGTTTTGAATAGTGACAATGTCATTAGCTGGTGTTGCATCTGTTTTTATCTACCATGCTTAGTTTTCATCTCTAATGCTCTGGTTATGCTGCAGAAGATAGTTGGGCAGGTGGGAGATGTGCTTTTAATACTCTCGTTTTGGGGGAATAATACACTGTATTTTTCTAAACAGCTGAGTCCACACAGAACTTCTGAACCAGCAGGCACAGACATTTTTGGAGGGACTAAACCTTGAGCCTGATTTCTCTGGGAATCCAGCTCATAGGGAACCCACGGACTGGTCGTCATTTCTGAAATACTTCCTCCTTTACAGACGCCTTGCCAAGAAGCCTGGGGACACTAGGTGCCCTGTGTTTTAGGTCAAGGGAAGTCTTGGCCTAGCAGACGATTTGTGCTTTGAGGGATTCAAAATCGTTACATCCGTAAAGACCCTTTCCAAAGAGGATGCATGCTGCAATTCCAGGGGTTGGGGTACAGACATATCTTGGGCACCACCCTTCAGCCCATGACAGCACATTCTTGGGTGAGGGGAGCATGATACAGGGAGACAGAGCACCCCGGGGTGGATCTTCTGGAGGAACGGCACAGACCCCCTACCAAACCTAAACACTCCTCTTCACTCGCGGCCTGTCACGTGACAGCCCTCACCTGTTACACTCACCCCGAGTGCACACCACGTGCAAGCGCTGTGCTCAGCGCTCACGCTGATGTAATCATTATAATCACAGATAATCTGTAATATTTCCATTCAGTTTCACAGCCAGGGTATGGGACAAACCTTGCCCTCCCCTTACAGATAAGAACACAGGAGTGGAGATACCTGCAGACCATAGGACCCCCTAGACGGGGGGAGCTACTCGGAGCCCCCTGCACTTGTCTGCCACACTAGACCTTGTGTCACCCCCTTTCCCACTTTCCGTTTCTGGCTGACATTCATCTATAACACAAGCCAGCGTCCCGGGCGGGGCCTGCTTGTGTCTGTAGGGGGCTGAGCCTCAGCCTACAGACCCTAAGTGTTTTACTCTCATTCAGGAAGACTGGCGAGGGGCACCTGCCAGGTCAAGGGGCAGGGCCAGACTGTCGCTGAGCCTCTTCCCCACTGTGTGACCCTGCACAAGTCACTTGGGTGCTCTGGGCCTCAGTTCCCGCATCTGTGAAATGGAGATGGCAGGAGTACTTACCTCCTGGGGATTTCTTTAATGGCTAAATGCATCTCTCTCTCTCTCCGTGTAAACGCATATTATGGTCAAGTGCTGATAATGTAGTAAGTGCTGTGTGCTGTTTACGTGAAAACAAAAAAACCACAAAACAGCACCAAAGTGCTTGTGTTTGGTTCCCATGGCGCCTCTGCCTTGTCTCAGCGGGTGGGGCCGAGTGATGGGGGCTGGGTGATGGGGGCTGGGCTCCTGAGTGGGAAGGTGGAGCCTGAGGAGGCCCCAAGGCAGGGAGACGCCAGGCCTGCTGAGACGTCTCCTGGGTGGAACGGAACCTTCTAGAAGGCGGCCCCTTCCAGGTCCCAGCCAAGATCGCCTGCTTATAGATACACCAGAAGGAAGGGAGGCCGTGCTCTGAAGGCCGCCCCACCCTCAGGCCAAGAGCCGTCTGTCCTGGGGGGCTCCAGACCCGTGCACGCCTGGGGACTATGGTGGGCACTTAACGGGAGGGAGTAGTGGCTGCTGCCGGGACCTCGATTCTGTTTGCAGCCCTGGGCTCGAGCGGCCCATGAGCCCCTCAGCATGCAGACCCACTCACAGCTGCTCTCTGTCCTCACAGGCCGATGCTGCTACCAGCTTTCTGAGGGCAGCAAGATCAGGTAACTTGGACAAAGCTTTGGATCACCTGCGGAATGGGGTAGACATTAACACCTGCAACCAGGTAAGTGAGAGGCAGGCGGGTGTGTGGTCTCTGAAGAGTGGCTCTTGCCTGGAGCCGTTTTCTGAAGGCTCTGCCTCTATTAACCTTTTCCTCCATGGCCTCAAACACCCCCCGGGGCTCCTGCCCGCTGAAGGCCCTGCCCCGGGCGTGTGCTGGCCCTGCGACGGCCCAGGGCCCCATGGGGAAGGGCTGGTGCCCCAACAGCGTGGGCCGCGTCCCATCCATCCACCGCCCATGGCATCTCCCCTCAGAAGTGCCCGCTGGTGCCCGCTGCGGTCTTGGACTTTTTGGCCTTTGAAGGGGGGCGGGGGCGGAAGGGCTTTGAAGGATGCTGTGCTGGTGGCGACATTCATCTCCTTTGTCCACCGGCAGCCTTTGTGGGGTTGCCGCTGAGAAGAAGGTGGTGCTGAGGACTCCCTGTCGGGTGTTGCCACAGCCTGAGAACCAGGGCGGCTGAAAGGGTTCTCTGGACGTTTCTGGTGCTGAGTGACGGGGCTCCGTGTGGGGAGGAAACCGAAGGTGTGCGGGACAGGCTGGGGGACAGAGTGGCAGGTGTGGGGCCCGAGACTGGAGGCGCTGGCTGGACAGAGAGGAACGCGCTCCCTGGAGAAGAGAGGACAGGGCTGTGGCCAGGGCTGTGGATCTGATGCCTTCGGTTTTGTCTGTTTTTGCCAGTCGGTTGAGTTGTTTGGCTACATGGCCAATTCTGTTTCTAATTGAGAAGAAATTTACCCATTCTGGCTTCATAAAAAGCCATCCCAACCATTAAAAAAGTGTGTTTGATTGTGGTGAGAAACGCCTCCCATAGAATTGACCATCTTAAGCATTGGTAAGTATACAGCTCAGTGGCCTGGGTTACATCCTTGGCCATCACACTATCCACCCCAGTTCGTTTTTCATCTCGCAAAACTGAACCTCAGCAAACTAACTCCCCAGCCCCTCACGAGTAGCATCTTCCTGTCTGTCTCTGGGAATCGCATAGCAGTGAACTCACACAGTGTTTGGCTTTGGGGACTGGCTTATGTCATGGAGCACGGGCTCGCCCGGGTCTGTCTGTGTGGTGCTGGACTGGGTGACTTGCACAAACCAGCAGAAGAAACACCCAGGATGCAGCTTAAGTTTTCCACTGGTGGCCCGGGCCCCTCAGACTTGCCTCCCTGCCCCCTACTTCACTTAAAGTGCACGGGACCTTGTGCCGAGATTCGTTTTGGATCCAGTTGGGCTTCTGTAGTCTAAATCCACACGTGGAAGCGCAGAGAGGATGGGGTGGGGAGTGTGGAATAGGAAACAGAGGTAGGTGGGTGATGCAGAGCAGCAGCCATGGCAGTGGACTCCAGAGGGGAGACAAGCATGTGGATGGACTTGGGGTGCAGACTGGATGGGGAGAAGCAAGCCCCCCACTTCTGTCATCCCTCCCCGCAAACATCCCAGACCTTAGGCATTCTGGGTGATTCCAGACAGCATATTAAAAAGCAGAGACATTACTTTACCAACAAAGGTCCATCTAGTCAAAGCTATGGTTTTTCCAGTAGTCATGTATGGATGTGAGAGTTGGACTATAAAGAAAGCTGAGCACCAAAGAATTGATGCTTTTGAACTGTGGTGTTGGAGGACTCTTGAGAGTCCCTTGGACTGCAAGGAGATCCAACCAGTCCATCCTAAACGAAGTCAGTCCTGAATATTCATTAGAATGACTGGTGCTGAAGCTGAAACTCCAATACTTTGGCCACCTGATGCGAAAAACCGACTCATTGGAAAAGACCCTGATGCTGGGAAAGATTGAAGGTGGGAGGAGAAGGAGACGACAGAAGATGAGATGGTTGGATGGCATCACCAACTCAATGGACATGAGTTTGAGTAAGCACTGGGAGTTGGTGATAGACAGGGAGGCCTGCAGTCCATGGGGTCGCATAGAGTCGGACACGACTGAATGACTGAACTGAATTGGTAGGTTCAGTGCGAAAGGTTGCCTTTGGGGAAATGGACCCTCTGGCCCCATTTCTTTCATGGGAAGGGACAGAGGAGCAAAGTCTGGGCGCCCCGAGCGGGGGCTGGAGTCAGAGGGCTCAGGAGAGGGCTGTATGAGCTGTCGTGGTGCCCCCGCGCCCTTCGGGGGGGGGCAGCAGCAGGTGCACTTCTGGGGGGCCAGGAGGCGAGCACCCACTTCCTTCGTTCAGGCCCAGAAACACAGCTGAGCATCCCTCCACAGGGCGGCTCCTGGTGAGAAGCACCAGCGCCCCCAGAGGCCCTCCGAGGGTTAGGACGCCCGCTCTCAAAGGAGCCGCTTAGCAGGATCGGGGGCAACCGCGTGGTCCTGAGCCCTGGGCCATGGGCAGATTCTGAGGACACAGGACGGGCTCTCTCCTGATGGGGCTGCTGCTGGTGAGGCCCCGTGAGTCCGGCCTGTCCCTGGGCTGCTGCTCCTCAGGGCCCCTCCTCGGTCCATCATGGGCTCTGCCAGCACCCAGGCAACATTTGCATGTTGAGGGCATCATCTCTGATAGGCTTAGTGCCAGAGGAGACTGCTAACTGCTGCCAGCGAGGCGGGGGGTGGGGGCTGGTGGTAAAAGGAAGGGCTCCCCAGTGTGCAAAGCCTCTCCTGTTGGCTTAGTCCTGCGGCTCCTTCACCCCCCCAACCCCCGGCCAGATCTGGGCTTCGCTGGTCCTTGTCTTTCGCTCTGTGCCTGCTGCAGAGCTGTCCCAGGACGGCAATGTTGCCGGAGCCTCCTTCCGGAGTTACAGGGTGATCGGGCTTTTACTCCGAGTGGAGATACAGGCGGGGAGGATGACAGGGCACCAGGGTCCGGGATGAGGTGCGTCAGAACCTAAAGCTCAGCTCACCTTGGCACACCCCTGGAATAGCACCCTGGTTCTGTGATGCGCACAGACCCATCCTCCTTAGGGGATGAGAGTGTCTTCTCTTTAGAGCACACGTTCACTGTTCTGAGAAGATTAAAAAACACAGGCTCTTGTCCTGGGGTCACGGCTCGAGAATTTGCTTCTGTCGGAACCTTTTGAGCCGATGGACCGCAATCACAGTGATAGGGCAAATGCTGATCCTTATATAAGTAACACACTTTCAGAGGATGTTTCATGGAAAGAACGAGAGTCGTTTGCCATAATCGGAAATAATTACTCTAAGTAGTGTGGAAAGAGGCTTATATAAGAGACATCTGAATATTCAGGGCAGCTTCCTTGGTGCATAGATTTTGTCTACTGATTTTTGGCACCATGATTATGGTTGTAGAAAAGAACAAATCCACACACGAGAGTGCACAGCTACATGTGCCCACACCAGTATCTCGACGTAAATACTCCTTTCATTTATCCAAGCGTTTTTCAAGCTTCAAACCCACTTGTCCATGTCTTCCTGGATACCTCCTCAAGTGTAGAGCTGGGTTTTAGGGATTTAATTGTTAAAACACAAAAGCCATCCTCCTCATCCACTCTGACCCATAGTCTACTGACTGTGAGAGCTGTTAATCGAGTAATCACGCAAACGGATCTGCAGACAAGCTATGTTAGGAGCCCAGGAGGAAAGTCACAGGGCGTTAGGAGAGTTTGTAAGAGAGACTTGGGGGTAGGGCCAGAGGTCAAAGAAGACTCCTGGAGGAAGAGCTATTGAGCTAAGGGGTGATTCAGGGTTAATGGGGGGAGGGAGGGAAGAACATTCCAGAAGCAGAGAAGAGCCCCAAGAGTTTAGAGGGGAGGGTGGCAGAGCGGCTGCAGGCAGGAGGGAGAGACCAGGTACTAGATGAGGTTGGAGAGGTGACTCGGGGCTGTGCTGGACGCGAAAGGCAAGGGTGATGGTCACAGCAGCCAACAACCGGGTCATGTGCCCCAGGGCTGGAGCCACGTGTGTGCGTCATGCGTGTGGGCACGTGTGCGCCTGCGTGTTTCCTGATCCACCGCGCGTTAGCTCTCTGGTCGCAGAGTGAGGAGAGGGTTCCAGGGCAGGGCCAGAGGAGCCAGAGTGGCAGGGGTCGGGGACGGACCGAGAGGGATGGAGGGATTTCAGCCTTTGACCTCCTACACAACCGCATGCACATGTCCTGCTGGAGCATCCACCCAGCTTGTAGACCCGGTGAGGGGTGCCGATCTTTACCCTGAGAGCCAAGGGGGGTGACCACACATTCGAGCACAGAAGCGGGGGTGGCAGGTGCCCACTGTGGACACGGCAGGTGGGAGGGCGCATGGGCAGATACAGGAGAGCCAGTTTTCAGACAACTGCACTGGTCCAGGGGGGACGTGTCAGTGGCCCGGGTGAGGGTCGTGGCCGTGGCGATGGATGAATTGGTCAGGCATGGGGGAAGAGGGAGGAGACTTCAGAAGGGACCCTCAGATGTCTGGCTTGTGCAGCGATGGGTGGGAGCAACCTCTGCTCACTGACCCAAGAGCTAGGAGCCGCCTCAGTGTGTGGGATCAGGGTGAAGAGGTGAGAACGGGACAGGGATCCTCTTACAGAGTCTTTGAGGAATCTGGATATTTGAGCCTGGAACCCAGATAAGAGGTCCAACCCAAAGATAGATATTTGGAAACCGTTCAGCACTCGAGGAAGCAATCCCTGGCCGTTGGCTGATGAGAACAGGATGGAGAGGCGTGTCAAATCCAGTCCCCCAGTGTCAATTCACATGTGTGGGGATCAATTCACCCGTGTTTATTAAACACCTTCTTTGTGCCAAGTATTGGGCACTGAGTAAGATAGACAAAAGGGACAACATCTGTGCTCTCGTGACATTTACAGCTGGTGAAGAAGACAGGCAATAAGAAAGCGAACAGATATCTAACGTCCGCTAATGAGACATCCCATGGAGGAGAGGGGGTGAGGGGTCTAATCTCAAGGGTGGTTAAGCCAGGCCTCTCTCAGGGGGTGATTTGAAAAGAAGTAAGGGAGAACCATGTGGTTTCCAGAGGTGAGCAGTCTTGGAAGACGAGGCGGGGCGGGGGGGGGGGATGTGCAAAGGCCCTGGGGCAGCGTGGGGTTGGTTTGTTTGGGAAAGAGCAGGAACAGGGTGGCTGCAGTGGAGGGATGGGAGGGAGACATGGTGGAGGGAAGTGGGAGACAGTGCTGGGCTGAATCTTGAAGGGCTTTCAGGTCACGGTGAGGACCTGGACTTTGCTCCAAGGGTGATGGGAAGTCTTCAGAAGGTGCTCCGTCTGACTTAATATTTAAGAGGTCACCCTGGCTGCCATGTGGAGGATCGTCTCGGGACGCAGAAATGGAAGCAGGGAGGTGGTGGGGTGTGAGGGAGGGGGCCAGGCAGAACCCTGAGGGGGTTTTGGATAAAGGGGAGACAGTGCAGAGGGTAAAGCCCAAGGACTTGCCTCCCCAGGGTCACAGGGTCTCGCCTTGGCTAGGGCACGTGGGATGTGGGGCCTGGGGACCCTCACTCAGCCCAGGACCGTGTCATTCTCATCACTGGGGCTACCACATGGCAATGGACTGGTTGGCCTCTGTCTCAACTCAGAGGCCATCATGAAGACCCTGTGGTTCCAGGGCCTGAAGCTATGTCCCCCGCAGTCACTCTGTACCTCTCACAGCTCGACGTGTCCAGCCGCCCAGAGTGGCCGTGTCTTATCTGTCCCAGTAGATGCTAGGTGTCTGGGGGCGAAGTCCACGGCTGCCTCTGCCCACAGCACCTGGCACACGGCGTGTCATGTGGTCAGTACTGGGCTGAATAAATGGCTGAGTAATTAGGCATGTCCTAACATCAGCTTCAAAAGTCCAGTTTCCAGAATGGGTGCTAGATTGCGGTATCAAATTAAAATATTTTATTATGGAGGCCATAGCAAGGTAAAATAATACTTTACTTTTCTGGGATGAACTGATTGACCGTATGCACTTAGCCATCATCCCAATAAAAAGAGAAGAAGAGGAGACCAAGTCAAAAATCCTTGTTCTCCCGAATTCCTAGAATTGCCAGGTCTACACAGGGCTCTGACCGGGAACAGCCTGCTCTATCTCCAGGGATGAAAAGCCTCACTGTTTTAGGTTTCGCCTCTGATACTCACAAAGCCTGGCATTCCTGATAGGAATAGAGTTCCTTGAGACTCTTGGAGGAAGTTTCACTTCAACAAGAGGAGCCTTGTTGTCTGCAGTGCTGGCCCAAGGCAGAGAGTTAGGAGGGCGTCACCTGGAGCATCCCAGGTACCTCCACCCCCTAGCCTGTCATCCTTCTCCATGGTCCTTACTGCTGCCTGACCTACTGCTACGCGTCTCTGTATCTCTTCATCACTCTCTGTCTTCCCCGCTACGGCGGAGGCACCCCGGTGGGCAAGGACTTTGCTCTATTCAGAGCTCCATGTCAGGGATGCTGCCTGGCACATACTAGGCGCTCATAAATTCAGTTCCAAGCTGTATAGTCTGCTGTAACCACGAAAGGTGAAAGCTTATGTATTTGGTGCCTAGCCCATGAAGGAATCCCACCCATGCAGTGCCACTATTTTTTGTCTTAAAAATTTATTTATGTGTAAATTTTTATTGAAATGTAGTTACAATGCTGTGTTAGTTTCAGGTATTCAGCAAAGTGGTTCAGTTATATATATATAACTGAATATATATATATATAATTATACATATATATAATTCTTTTCTTATCTTTCTTATATTCGCTTCCATTATAGGCTGTTACCAGGTATTGACTGTAGCGTCCTGTGCTATACAGTAGGTCCTTGGTGGTTATCTCTTTTGTATGTGGTAGCGTGCTTGTGTGCTCAATCACTCAGTCGTGTCCGACGTTTTGTGACCCCGTGGACTGTAGCCCGCCAGGCTCCTCTGTCCATGGGATTCTCCAGACAAGAACACAGGAGTGGGTTGCCATTTCCTACTCCAGGGGATCTTCCCAGCCCAGGGATCGAACCCATGTCCCTTGCATCTCCTTGTATCAGCAGGTGGATTCTTTACCCCCGAGCCACCTGGGAAGCCCCTGTGTACGATAGTGTGTGTATTTTAATGTATCCCTCCTTCCCTTCTCCTTTAGTAACCGCGAGTTTGTTTTCTGTGTCTTTGAGTCTATTTCTGTTTTGTGAGTTCATTTGTAGTCTTTTTTTTTTTAGATTCCACATATAAGTGAGATCATATGGTGTTTGTCTCGCTCTGTCTGACTTGCTTCTTTCAGTACGATCATCTCTAGGTCCATCCACGTCGTTGAAAATGTAAGCACTGCCGCTTTTAAGAGCATAATGAAATAGTTGCTCTTGGGATAATGACTCTTTTGCAGGATGGCGGTTTTGGCACCAGCCACATGCGTCAAATATGTGGCAATATTTGCTGCCGAAGCCAGAAGCTCGACCATCTGAACAATCACAAAAACATAAACACTTTCCAACACAGCCCACGAGAGCGTGTAAAACCATCCGAGTTCCATCAATGTTCCTTCAGTTTCCACGTGTGCCTTCCGCATGCAGCCCACCACTGCTGGATACTCGTTTATCTTGAAGGTGAAGGGTTTTCAGCATTTCAGATACGTGGAGCACCTGAACAAGAGCCACGGAATCATCTTTTCTGCAGCAGCCACATGCCAAGTCTTCTGATCAGGATTCATTGGGCTCTGGTGATTGTGATAATTGCTACCTTTCCAAATTACAGTCTTAGAGCTTAGAGGAGAGCGGGGCATTCAACTCTCTCTCACTTTGTAGCTCGGAAAGCTGAGGTTCAGAGGTTGCTTCTGAGCTTTATGACCTTGGATTTGGAGAGATGGGTTGGCAAAGACCACCCGAAGTTTCTCTGCTCTTTCATTTATTCTAAAAATTTTAGATGTATTTAAAAAATTTTTTCTTTCAATTTATTTTTTCCTTTTTAAAAATTTATTTTATTGAAGTGTAGTTGATTTACAATGTTGTGTTCATTTCTGCTGTACAGCAAAGTGACTTGGTTATACACATAAATTCTTTTTCATATGCTTTTCCATTATGGTTTATCACAGGATATTGAACAGAGTTCCCTGTGCTACCCAGTAGGACCTTGTTCTTTACCCACTCTACATATACTAGTTCTACAAACATAAACAGAGCTCTTACAATGCCCCCAGCATGCTGGTAGACACTTAATTCATCCATGCTCTGCTCTCAAAGAACTCGAAGGCCAGTAAAGAAGCCCAGCTTGGAAATAGAAGGTTACAAGTCTAGTAGCATCCAGGAGGAACACAGAGGCTGTTTTCATTCATTGTCTCCACACACTTCTTGAGCTGCTCTACTAAGCCACGTGCTGGCCACTAAAAGGGAATCCCAGCATCAACTCCCCCGTTGCTCCCAGTCTGGGGGTGGTGGCTGGGATGCCAGTGAGTCAGAGAAAGCCTCGGAAGAAAGAGTGGGAGTCTGCCAGGGAGACTGGGCATGGAGAATTGTAGCGAGAAGGAGCGGTCGCTGCAGAGGCAGGGGCGGTGACAGACGTGGGGAGTGTGCGGGGAGTGAGGCTGGGGCAGAGGAAACATAAGAGGGAAGGATGGGGGCAGTCAGGCTAGGAAGGTACGTCTGGATCAAGGTCGATACGCAGCCTGTTACTCTTCTCTGGATTCTTTTTTTTTTTTTTTGGCTGCACTGTGTGGCATGCAAGATCTTAGTTCCCCAACCAGGAGTTGAACCCACGCCCCCTACAGTGGACGTGCAGAGTCTTAACCTCTGGACCCCCAGGAAATTCTCCTCTGGCATCATCTTTTGCTTAGGAACTGCTGATCGGCATAGAGATTGTGTTCATCTACACTCTCCCCTAATTCTACCTGTACCCCTACCCCCCAACTCACACAGAAAGCCTCTCCATGGAAGGACAGGGTAACACATTAAGCCTTCTGGTGGGCTTCCCAGGGGACTCACGGGTAAAGAATCCACTTGCAAGGCAGGAGACCTGGGTTCGATCCCTGGGTCAGGAAGATGCCCTGGAGGAGAGCATGACAACCCACTCCAGTATTCTTGCCTGGAGAACCTCACGCACAAGAGGAGCCTGGCGGGCTACAGTCCCTGGGGTTGCAGAGTTGGACACGACTGAGTGACTGAGCGACTGAGCACACACGCACAAGCCCCTGGAAGCGTGCAGCTCTGGATGAGTGACGAGGAGAGGGGAAGGGTGTGTAATTGCAGCCCCGCGTGGGACAGAGGTGGTCCTGGGAAGGCGGGGGAGTGCAGGTGAATTAGGGGAGTGCCAGATGCCCCAGCGTCCAGTTCCAGGGACTCTCCTGGAACTCCAGTTTCCACCAGAGAAAGATGTTTGTGAAAAAGACAGAACCTGAAAACCTCCTTCCCCGGAATTATTTTAAATAGGTAAATTACTTCTGCATCGTGGCAGAAATGAGCTATTTGCTGTTCACCTTGCTAATTACAGTGACTAATTTATCATTTGAAAGGAAGTTGATTGCTTGACTGGAGTCAGAGTGACCCATGGTATTTAAGAATCACAGGTTTCAGTTCATCAGTGTCTCTGCTTTCTCAAGCCCCTCCAAGCACGTCCACTTTGAAGGCCCGCATCACCCTTGTGGGGTGGATGATAGAGCAGGTGCTTGACTAGCAAGGTCGGCAGAGAGGCAAAGAGTCTTTCCGGGCGGGAGCCAGGGTCTCCCAACACCGAACTCCGAGGACCGGCTGACTGTGCAGGGGACCCCCCTTCTCTGGGCGGCCTTCCTTGTGCTGGTTTTACTTTCCTTTTCCTTCCCTCCTGGTGAAGGAAGAGTCAACAGACTGCTTCGGGCAAATAAAGATGCCCACTTGTAGCAACAGTGGTGACATCTCTGGGATCCTAGGGACTAGAAAGGTTGACAACATCATCAGGAATGATCTGGAATGCATCGCAAGGAAAGCACACCTTCCAAAGTCTACTCAGTGGTCTGACTGCTCTGAGTTTGTAACGTGAAGACCAGATGTGCCATCTTCGTTTCGAGAGACTGAAAAGAAAGACAGCTCTGTGTGCGTGTCAGGCTGCATGTGTGTGAGTTCAGTTCCGCCAGTGCCTGGGAGGCACACAGTGAGTGCCCAGGCCCCAGGCTGGGACCAGAGGCACAGGGAGAAGCGGGACTCTGCAGACAGTCCTGCTGGGGACAGAGACACGAGAGCTGGTAGACGCAGTGATAAGGTAGAGTCATCAAGTGCCCTGGGGATATGGTCGGGAGAGCAACTAACTTTGGGAGCTGGGAATACAGTGTAGAGGGGGGATGAGAGAGGGACAAGGAAAATCACAGAGGAAAATGACATGGGATCTGGGCCTTGGAAGAAGATTTACCTCCCTGGCTAACAGAGGAAATGTAAACGCAGTTCTCGTTTTCTTTCTGAGTAGAATAGACCAGGTGTGTGAATTTGTCCTGGCATCATTGACACGCGACTGTGAATTCTCTAATAGACACATTTTTGGCATTTGTGAAAACCATCTTCCTAGGTTTCATTGTTTCGTGATTTTTAATTTAACAACAGATGAATACAGGGTGGTTGCTGAAGAAATCACCCTTTATACAAATACGGAAAGTTGGTCTTCTGTAAGTCTCCCTGCTGCCCCCACTTCCCCCAAATCACTGTGAGCAGTTCAGCATGAGTCTTGTATCTTTTTCTGCATCTCTGCATGCAGAAACATATCTCTTGATTGTCTTCTGAGAGTGCATACAACTGTTTGATTTTGGAATTGCGGAATTAAAAGGAAGCAGGCTGTGACTTCCCTGGTGATCCAGTGGCTGAGACCCCATGCTCCCAATGCAGGGGGCCTGGGCTCAATCCCTGGTCAAGGAACTAGATCCCACATGCCACAACTAAGACCTGTTGTAGCCGAATAAATAAATATTTTAAAAATACAGAATAAGAGGAAGCAGGCCTGCCATTTTGAAGACTCAGAGATGGAGGCCCCAGAGATGAAGTGACACGTCTAGACGTCAGGAGGACAGCTGAGAGGCCTTCGTTTGGTATCTGATGTCCTTCCCCTAAACACCACCGCTCTGCTTCTGAGGGGCTGGCTCTTTTTATCCTTGTAAGGGAGTGCCGAGGTCTCGGACGTGGACACTCTTTCCAGTCCATGAGAGGTATCCTTAGCGGCCGAGCTGGATGTCAGAGTCCCGTTGTCTCACTGCCCTGAGCTCACCCTTTCCTGTGTGTCCCTAGGGGCCTCTAGCTCCTGCAGCTGCCGGGCAGCTGAGCTGGGAGGCTTCCCAGGTGTGTCCAGTGAGGAGCGGACAAGGGACCAGGTTGAAGATCTCCTCCCAGAGCCCCCAAAGACGTGTGGGTTTCTATTTTTTTTTTCTTCTTAAGATAATGGAAAGCGTTCGGGTATTTCCCTCTTTGTGAATATCCAGTAAACCTGGAATCAGAAGCACTACCTGGGTCAGGAGATAAACTCCGATTGTGATAGAGCAGAGGAGGGGTGCGCTCAGAGCTGGCCCTGAGCGTTCCTCTCAGACCCTGAGCCTTCCTCCCTGTTTCTGAGCTTCTCCTCCCTTCCCCGGTCCTGGACCAGAGATAGGTTGGCAAAGGAGACGAAGGGTGATTTCCCGCCAGGGTGAGAGCCATCACGTCGGCTCTTTCTGGCTTCCAATGCACTAGATCCAGGATCATGTATTTTTAGCAGACCTTTCCCACCAAGTGGTCACACGATATCCGGGTCAGAAGGAGGCTGCAGGTGGTGGGCCTGCCCTCCCATCAGCTGGTTCCCACACAGGGCTTAGGCTGCTCTCTGGGGTTTCTTGCCTAGAATGGTCTCTCAACTCTGGTATAGGTGGCACCTCTTGGGCCTGCAGAACTCAGGGATGTGTGTGCTCAGCCTCCCATACCGTCTCTGGTCCTAGATGTGCAGGAACCCCAGTGGGCTGCCCATCCTCTCCCACCATAGCCAGTGCCCAGAGTCATCCCCAGCTCTGCCTTGGCTTCTCTGACAGCCTCTGCTACCCTTACCCCGTGGCTGCCTCCTACCCAGCCCCTGGCTTTGTTTTTTTAAAATTTTAAGCTTTCGCACCTATAGAAAAGTTCCATGAACAGTGCAAAGAACAGTATGAAGAATTCACACCTATAGACAAGTTGCATGAACAGTACAAAGAATCCTCCATCACCCAGATCCTCTGACCTTTCCTGTCTGTCGATGTGTAAGGTGTACAGAGATGGTGTCATTCCCCATCACTGCTAAACATCTGGTGGGTACCATACGGAAGTCAGGACACTTTACCGCATAATACAGGATCTCTCCAGGAGTACACTTCAGGCTCACTTGTCACGTCTTATTGGTCTCCTTCGATCTGGAATGCTTCCCTAGTCTTGGCCTGTCTCATCTTCTTGACCATCTTCCATTCTGTACTTTGAACACCCAGTTGTGTCCACAGACGTTTCCTGGTGACCAGGCTGAGGCCATGCATTCTTGGCAGGATCCTGTAGAAATCAAGCTCTCTTTCCATATCCGAGGATGTTAACCTTGATGCTGATGTCTGCCAAGTTTTTCTACTGTAAAATCATTGATTTTTTCCTTTGTGGTTGCTCAGTGTTTTCTTGGGGAGGCATATTCCCATGTATTGCCAATATCCTGTTCCTCACCTGACTTCCAGCCACCATTCTTGGCAAACACAGTTGGTTCTGCCTGCATCGGTTACCACTGTGATGGTTCCTAAGGAATGATTCTCCATCTTCATCATTCCTTCTACATTTATTAGCTGATATTCCACTGAAGGATAAGCTTTCCCTTCTCTCTTATTGATTCGTTTTTTCATTATTTATTTATATCTGTTCAGATTCATGGGTTCATTTGATGGGTTGTAGTCTGATACTCTCGGATGTTCAAATCTGAATCAGGCCACTAGTAGGCTTTTCAATAAGCTGGCTTCTGTGTTCTCTGACGTGTCTGCATCATTCTTTGATTTCTTTACTTGACGCAAGTTATCCCAGCGTCATTTTGTACTTTCCCTCCCCCAGTCCTGAATCAGCCACTTTTCCAAGGCCTCTGTTTCCTTTGAGTGGAGCCTGGTATGTAGACACCAAAATCTGGTCCCTCAGTGTGCCCATTGCTATTGCCTTCGTGTGTGTACACACATCTGTAACTACTTCTACATCTGTCTATGTGTGTGTTTCTAAAAATCCATGAGATCAGGCCAATACTTCTAATCTTAATCCAAGACCTCAAGGTTCTTCCTAGCCTTTCCTCTTTCCAGGTTTAAATTTCTTCAGACAGTGAGAAGCCTGACTCCACGGATTCGCATCACCTTCAGTGCGCTTGTTGATTGGCTGTATGTACCCACCTCCCAAGCCCTCCAGAGCAGCCCCCGCCTCCCTCTCAGGTGCCTCTGCAGGGCACCCCTCTGGTTCACCAGCCTGCATCCTCAGATGCCAGGATCTTCCGGCTGAGGGGTGAGGGAAGGGAAGAGGAAGGAAAGGGGAGATGGGACCATCCCCGTTCCCTTTTGATTTTGTTTCTGTTTGGGCTGAAAACTTAATGCAGGCAACTTGAGGAGAGGACCCAAGATTTACACTGTCGTAGTAATTTCTTTGTCAGCAGCTTGGTTCAAGCCCTTATCTCATGAGCCCAGGATAACGGTCGCCTCATTTCTCCTTCCCCATCACCTCGGGTTGCTCATCATCTCCTCAGCCTTTGGTTTCCGTGGTCTCTGCCTCTCCTTCTTCCCTGCCCCTTTCTCTGTTTCCCATCAATTTCAGGATTCAGAGGAGGGATGGCCACCATTTCAACTTTTTTGTTTCTCTCCAGTGTCCCGTTTAGATCCTTATTTCCTGCTCTGTTTCAGGGCTGCAGACCTGCAAATATGTAATGTCAGTGATCTTGCTCTACAAATAGGAACCGATAATAGAGCAAAGCCAGAGGTCACAAATGCATCAGCAGGTTGTTATTCAGGGAATTAAGCTTCTGTAACATAGAGTATAATACTTCTCTGAACGGATATAACAAGCTAATACAGGATCCAGACTGAATGGGAAAGCAGGGTATAACGTATAAGAACTAGGTGTATGATCCTCTGTATGCACATCCTCGTCCTTTATGGGAGAGATTCTCACTCTTTGCCGACCACCTGAATTGCCACCACCTGATTCTGGGTCTAGAATCATGAGTTTGGGGGGGCAGTGGGGTGGGAGGGGCAGGTGGGCACGAGGTCCTTAGGACACACCCAGAAACTGTGCCCGTGGGGGCAAGACTGGCTGTGTGTGCAGGTGAAATAATCACCAAGTGTGAGAAAAGGAGTGGAACAGAGCATGTCCACACAAGCACGCCAGCATCAGCCTTGGAGGTGTTCCTGGAGTTTCCAAAGAGGCAAAGGGTCTCCGGACACTGTGGCCTCTCCATTTGGAACAGTTCTCTACTCTGGGCAGGACAAAAGTTGAATTTCCTGTGACACGTCTACTGTATTTGTACATTGAGAAATCAATTAGCGTAACTGGGGCAATCAGAGACATGAAACAGAGGGATCATTTACTGAGAACAAATGTCTAGAATTGTCTGTTTTGCCAGTGGAATTTTTCACAGTTGGTACAAGAAAATACTGCAAATTAGATCATTCAGGCTGAATGATTTTTTTTTCCTTTCTTCTTAAAAATGTTAAAAGAAACACAGCCTGGCTGAGAGCTCCTCTCCCTCCCATCAGACAGATTGCTGCTCAGAAGAACCCACTAAATTGACATTTTACCTGAAAAAAAAAAGAGCAAAGGCAGATGAAAAACTCCAGGTGTGCATGCTTGGCATGAATATTTTTGCCAGAAAGATCCTAAAATGGTTGTCTGCTGTGTTAAGACCATGTGGGATGAGATCATATGGCGGCCAGGTGGTCTCAGAGACTCAGGATAGAGTTTCTAGGATGTAAAAAGTTTCGAAGAACATTACTCCTACCCTAACAGCAAAGAAAAGCCTGGATACTCTGCAGAATTACAGTTTTCCCTAAGCCCATCAGAAGGCTGAGATCGCAAGGCAACAAGGTTGGCCGAATTCTCAAAAGGGACAAGCCCTCCTAGGAGAGGCCACCGCTTCAGTTTTGGTAGATGCAAGAGAGAAAAGCAGTTGCCGTAAAGCCGAAGTCTTAACAGATTCTTGGCTAACAGGCCAGTGTGGGTGCAGTGTGTCTGGAACCTCAGGCCTCCACTGGGTGCTCCTGAGAAATACTGGAGTAAGTGAGATCAGAGAGCATCCCTGGTGAGTAGAGAGCTCACCGCAGGAGAGTGGGTGGTGCCTGGACTGTGGGGTCGGGGTGGAGGGGACCGCAGACAAAGCCTTGCCTGCGTTCCAGACTCTTCCTTTAAGTGAAGCGAAAATAGACCCTCTCCCTTCGGATCCCAGGCAGAAAGCCCGTCTCTAAGGGAGAAGTGGAGCCATACCGCCTCTGCTTTTGGTGAGGGTGGGAGGCCTTCCAGCCCCGGGACACAGGCAGAGATCCCTGCATGAAAGGCAGGGGGCACAACCTCTGTACCCCCAGGTAGGACGGTAAACTGGGGCCAGTAACTGTTCTGTACCAAGAAAAAGCAGAGGTCTGCTTCTGCTAGGGGAGGAAGAGCAAGGTAATGTCACTCAGCACCAAGTGTAGAGACAAGGCAGATTTTGCTGCTATGGAGAAGAGGGGAAAAAATGATGGAAAAAAAAACAAACCTCCACCTTTGAGGTCCAAGAGCAAAGCCTGCCTAAGACTGAAGCTGGGCCAGGACAGAAGAGAAGCTCTGTGCTCTGACCTTATAACAAGGAAGAACATAGGACTGCAGGGAGGGGGCAAGAGTGTGGAGAAAGACCCCAGTGGAGACACAGGCGTGCCAGGATGGGCTGGAAGCTGAGGGGAGATCGGGAACACAGAACAGGCTTCTGGCATCCCAGCTCCGGCTCTGGACTCAAGGGGACAGCAGCCTACCAAGGCTGTGTGCACCAGGGGTCACAAAACACCCAGGCACAGGTCAGCTGCTGAGTGGGTTGACTCAGCTCCCCCACCTCCACTCCTGTGCTAACAGCTTCTCAGAAGAAGAAGCAGCATGTCCATTTCCAGACACAAATTACTTCAGTCTCTACTGTTCTTCTGTACATAATGTCTGGCACTCAATTAAAAATTACCATATACACACGCACCCAAAGTAAGAGAAAACAAAGCATTGTCAATAGACAACGCCATCAACAGAACCAGACTCAGAGATGACCTGGATGTTGGAACTATCAGATGGATGTTAACTGTGCTTAATATGGATCCAGTAGGGAAAATGGACACCATTCATGAACAGAGGAAGTTTTAGCAGAGTGGTGAAAACTGTAGAAAGGTGTTAGTCGCTCAGTTCTGTCCCAGTCTTTGCAACCCCATGGACTGTAACCCACCAGGCTCCTCTGTCCATGGAATTTTTCAGACAAGAATACTGGAGTGGGTTGCCATTTCCTTCTCCAGGGGATCTTCCCAACCCAGGGTTTGAACCCACATCTCCTGCATTACAGGCAGATTCTTTACCATCTGAACCACCAGGGAAGCCCCAACTACAAGAAAGAGCCTAATGAAATGCTAGAAATTAAAAAAAAAAGAAAACTTTTCTTGGCGATGAGAAATTTCTTCAACAGGCCCGAGAGTAGACTGGACACAGCTGAGAAAAGAATTGAAGAACTTGATGAAAAGTCTATAGAAATGGTCGAAACTGAAACAAAAGAGAGGAAAAGAGTAATGAAAGAAAAACAAACAGAGCCGGCAAGGGCTGCGGAACAAACTCAGCTGGTCTAACATGTGTGTAGGTGGAGACCCAGAAGCAGGTGTCTTTAAGAAGAGGAATTTGGCAAGCTGGCATTTTCCTGAGAAAGGCACGTGTTAAAAAATGGCCACAAGTAGCTACTGCTTTGCTCCCCGGCTTCTAATTTAGCTGAAACTTTTCCTCTAATATCCCTCCATCTCCTTCTTGTTTATCTTCTACACCCAGTTATTTGAGCGAAGAAATAGGTGATTTCTCCCCACAATCCCCCTCAATAGCCTGTCTGCCATTCGGCATGGAGTGGAGTCGTTGTCAGGTTAGCTAGACCAGCTGAAAAGGTGCAAGGAAGATTCAGCAGCCTTTTACTCGTAGCCAACATCTTGGCAAATAGATGGGGAAACAATGAAAAGAGTGAGAGCCTTTATTTTGGGGGGCTCCAAAATCACTGCAGATGGTGACTGTAGTCATGAAATTAAAAGACGCTTGCTCCTTGGAAGAAAAGCTATGACCAACCTAGACAGCATATTAAAAATCAGAGACATTACTTTGCTGACAAAGGTCCATCTAGTCAAAGCTATGGGTTTTCCAGTAGTCATGTATGGATGTGAGAGTTGGACTATAAAGAAAGCTGAGTGCTGAAGAATTGATGCTTTTGAACTGTGGTGTTAGAGAAGACTCTTGAGAGTCCCTGGGACTGCAAGGAGATCCAACCAGTCAATCCTTACAGAAATCAGTCCTGAACATTCATTGGAAGGACTGATGCTGAAGCTGAAACTACAATACTTTGGCCACCTGATGCAAAATACTAACTCATTAGAAAAGACCCTGATGCTGGGAAAGATTGAAGGCAGGAGGAGAAGGGGATGACAGAGGATGAGATGGTTGGATGGCATCACCAACTCGATGGACATGAGTTTGAGCAAGCTCTGAGAGTTGGTGATGGACAGGGAAGCCTGGCGTGCTGCAGTCCATGGGGTCGCAAAGAGTCAGACATGACTGAGTGACTGAACTGAACTGAACGACTTGAACCTCAATTTAACTCCAATACAGCACACGGATCCTGATTTTAAAGGGGTGATAGATTACAGTCCACCTCTGTCCATAGTTACAGCTAAGAACAAGAAGCTCCCAGAATTCGCACCCCTCCCCTCTTTGGATTTGAGCAATAACAAATCTGCTGAAAGAAAAAGGTAGTGTGAAATGAAGTGTTTATTCATAAAACACTCTTGAAGTACTGAAAGTAGTCTCCTATACAGACTAGCTATGCCTCTAATCAGTCAGTTGTACAAGCTTCTTCGTGTACATGTGCAGTAAACTCATTTTCAGGCTTTCAGTGACTTCAGCTGCTGGAGGTGAGCAGTCATCCACCCGCTGAGATCACCTACTGGAAAGGACTTGCTGCAGTGGGTCTGGGGGTTTGTGCATCCCTTGTATTCCGCTGCTTCACAGAAGAAAGAGGAGCACGCTTGATGAGAATGGATGGGGACATGGTTTCTAGAATCTGAGCTCATGGGTTTGGAATTCAAACTCACGTTGCCGTTGCCAATGGACTTGCACCTCTGGCTATGTGCAGGCTGCCCTGAAAAGTCCTCCATGAAACTTTCTGACCCCCTTAACCAAGCAACTCCTTTCTTGTCTGTGCTACGTAGTCCTATACCTGCATTTGGGGTGTTTTTCACATGACTTCGCATTTGTCTATGCGTCTCTTTTCTCTACAAAACTGAGCTCTTCGAGACTCAGGGTTTGTGTTTCAGGCCTCCCTGGCACGGTGCCATGCACGGAATAGGTCCTCAGTAAATGTCTGCTGAAGCAGATTAAGTGTGTGCTTGGCCTGAAGCACCTATAGCTGGGACAGGAGTTTGTCACAGCCGTGATCTGTGTGATTTTACTCTGCACAAAACACTGGAGCCTTTTGCACACTTGTCGTAGCTGTGCCACATGGGGCTTACCCTGGGGCCCTGGTGAGGGCGTTGGATTCAGATCATCCCAAAAATGGACTTGACAGTACCTTAGGGTGACTGTGTTAGAAACAGTCAAAAACAAAGTGAGAAAAATAAAGCCATCAATAAGACATCTTTGAACCAGGATCTGAGGTGGAAGCTGAGTAAAGCTATTGGAGACGCTGATCTATTTAGACCATCCCTTGTCTTCTGCCGGAGTGCAGCTTCGGGAGGGGCATGTGACTTAAGGAAGCAGAGGGGCTTCCTCAGGACCAGGGCAGTGAAGGAATTAAATCCTGGGAACCATCTACAGCAGTCGTGACCAGCCCCCTACGGATGCCTACGGTGACTGGGAAGTCCCTCTGGGCTGCCTGGTGATCACAAAGGGAAACTGTGCTTTCATCATATATGAAAACAAACATAGTAGTTCCTCGGGTTGAAAAGAAACAAAAACCCAAACCCTTTCTTTTGGGGAACGCAGGTTAGCTCTGTCTGTGGCAGCGCCCTAGAAAGGCTGTGTGATCTGAGCCAGTCACTGGACTGCCCTGGGCCTCCATTTCCTCAGCATCCAGGGATCTCCAGCATCCTGCTGGACACCAGCCTTCTCCAGGCAGACAGCATGCTGACCCTGTGGCTCCAAAGAGCAGGGACAGTCACCTTGGGGTTTTAGCAGCAAACATGAGTGTTTTCCTACTAGACTTGCCACTTCCCCAGCTTTGAGGCGTATTCACGGCCAATAACTGCCCCCGGAAGGTGACTACAACTCACGGCACCACTGAAACCCTAGCAGTCCACACACACACACACACACACACACACACACACACACACATGCACACACACATGTGCGTGCATGCACACACGCACGCATACACACAGACAGCCACAGCTGAGACCCCTGAGATGAGCAGACTGCGATTCCCATGGCCGCACACGCCATCCTGAGTACCCACGTAACCACAGGTTACGGGTACCTGTGCTCAGCACCCCGAACCTTCCAGACTAGGTGGCTGTTGGGTGTGTAGACGGAATTGCAGATCACAGTGCTGGGGAGGGAGGGGGTCTTCTGCCATGCAGACCCGCCCCAGTACTGAGTCAGGATGCAAAGCTGGAGACAGTGGCTCCTGGGGCCACTAGCAGGTCACCTGACAAACTGCTTTACTTCAAGTTTGTGTTTTGCAAAATGATTTGACGGGGGCTGGTGTACTTCAACCCCAAGCTCTTCCTTCTCCCCCAGATTCCTCTACTAACAAACTGCTCTCTCACCCTCAACCACTCTCTCCCTTTCTGTTACCCAAACTGGCTCTGACCCGGCCTTTATCTGATAAACCCATTCACATTGGGATGTGAATAATTCACAGTTTTTGACCCTATCTTTCATGCTATCCAAAATCTACAAGAGGAAGAAATCTCATGGAGATTTTCAGGCATGCATTTGCAAGAGGAAATGGGCTTCCCAGGTGGCGCTAGTAGTAAAGAACTCGCCTGCCAATGCAGGAGATGTAGGAGATCCCTGGGTTGGGAAGATTCCCTGGAGGAGGACCTGGCAACCCACTCCGGTATTCTTGCCTGGAGAATCCCATGGACAGAGGAGCCTGGCGGCTTACAGTCCATACAGTTGCAAAGAGTCAGACACGACTGAAGCAACTTAGCGAGCACACAAGAGGAAAAATTGCCGCAGGCTCTCAGATCACCCACCTCCCACCCCCTCCACATCCCTGCCCCCACTGGCAAGGCTGGCTGTGCTGATGGGCAAAGATTTGGCCAACTGCCCTCTATGTGTTGAGGGTGCAGGGCGGGTCTGATCTCAATGGGAAGTAGGTAAAGCTGCCCTCAAGTCTACTCTTGGCTGTCTTCTGACACCCAAGGCACCTGCTGTATTTGCCGCATCCAAGACCCCGACGTAAAGACAGTCTTATACACGTCTTTACTCTCCGGACCTGTCTCCTGTATTGAGGCACGTGTGTCACGTGACTGCAGTGATCACTCAGTGGTTTTAGCAAAGCAACAGGACCCATCTGTTCATGGGTGGGAACACTACCACCCCCAGGCAGAATATCTGTGCTTTAATCGGAATCTCCTGAAAATTATGCCCTGATGCAAAGTGAGGGTGGGTGTTTCGGGACCTGAGGTGGAGCTACAGAGGTGTTTAAAGATGGATGAACCAGGGACGCCTCCACTCACATCAGCAGGAACCAAGTCCCTCCATCCTGGCGAGGGTCTTTCTTATCAGCCAGAGCCTGAGGTGACCCTGGGGCACCCCCTGAAAGGGGATGTGTGAGAACAGGGGTGAGCAGCAGAGGAGACAGGAAGGGGAAGGTGGGAAGAAGGGAGAATGGCTGGTGGGGAAGGAGGTGGGTGGAGATCATTGACTGATGAAAACCATTCTCTCTGTGGAGCCAGGATCGCCTTCTCCGTTGGAACTGACAGCCATCACGTAGTCATTTATCTGTGCTCTGAGTAGCTCTCTTTGAATTCGGCTTTTGCCAGGAAGTTTTTAGACATCTGAGTGCCAGGGCAGAAGAATCAGAGGCAGAGAGGGACCACTGGGTCTGCACTGGCTCCTGACTCTAGGGCCCGGAGGAGCTCTACCAGGGTGGCTGGCGCTTCAGCTGCTGACTGAGAGGATTCTGCTTTTGTGGACTGATGGTTGGGCCTGAAAAACGTTTGCTTGATTTTTTATTCCCCCTAAAATTTAACTGTCAGACAAGTTTTGGTCCTATTTGAAATGCCAAGGTGGCCAAGGGGCTATTTTATTTCATTGAAGTATAGTTGATTTACAATATTGTGTTAGTTTCTGGTACATACCAAAGTGATTCAGTTACATATGTGTGTGTGCTAAGTCGCTTCGGTCATGTCTGACTCGTTGTGACCCCATGGACTGTAGCCCACCAGGCTCCTCTGTCCCTGGGATTCTCCAGGCAAGAATCCTGGAGTGGGCTGCCGTGCCCTCCTCCAGGGCATCTTCCCGGCCCAGGGATCGAACCTGCGTCTCTTACATCTCCTGCTTTGGCCTGCAGTTTCTTTACCACTAGCACCACCTGGGAAGCCCTATACATGTTTACATAAGTTTTCGGATTCTTTTCCATTATAGGTTATTACAAGATGTTGAATATAACCCCTGTGCTGTACAGTAAACCCTAGCTGTTTATCTGTTTTATGCATAGTAGTCTGTATCTGTTAACCCCACACTCCCGGTTTATCCCTCCCCAGCTTCCTCTTTGGTAACCATACGTTTATTCTGTGTCTGTGAGCCTATTTGTTTTGGAAGAGGTTCATTAGTATTATTTTCTAGATTTCGCATATAAATGATATCATATACTTTTTCTCTCAGACTTATGATACACCCTAGAACCATTTTTTAAATAAATTATTGGCGATATCTTACTATTCTTATTATTTGCCCACACTTCAAGGGTTGTGTGATTTTAGTTCAATGACCAGGGATTGAACCCACACCCTCGGCAATGAAATCAAGGAGCTGGACTGCCAAGGAATTCCCCCAAGGGGCTATTTTCATACTAAATCTTCTGTAGAGGAAATCTTACAGCCAGATGATTGATGGTATTTCGTTTTCAGATGACCTTCTTTCAAAATGCATTATTTTACTAAATATACGTCTAGTTCTACAAACGCTTAGGAGGCCTGGGTGTTGCTACTTTGCTGTTTCTGGTTGCCGCTGTGAAAATTAACCAGGGGGTTAAAGGTAGACCATCCCAGTTAAGCGGTGCCTGTGCCCGGCTAAGATGTGAATTTCAGGGTCGCTGCTGGTTTTATGAGAGCTTCCCACACTTCATTCACACCCGGGAGCGGGGGGCTTGTTACCACCCTCTTTCTTTCCATGTGACTCACTACAGAAACCCTGCTCTGGAGCCAGACTGGCTCAGTCCTGAGCCTGTGTAGACACCCCTCCGGGGTCCCTTGGGTCTCCCCTTTTAGTCCTTTCACTTCCCCTTGAGGGCAGGGGCCTCAGTCCAGCCTCATGGACTGGCAAGACACACGGACCCTCTAACCCCATCCTCCCTGCCTCTCTGCTCTCCACAGAATGGGTTAAACGGCTTACATCTGGCCTCTAAAGAAGGCCACGTGAAGATGGTGGTTGAACTTCTGCACAAAGAGATCATCCTGGAAACCACAACCAAGGTACGTCTCTTGGGGAGCCAGAGCTTTCTCCTGAAATTCACGAATTGCCCCAAACCCTCAAGCCGTAGAAACCAGTCCTTCATGACAGAAACCCAGTCCTGCTTCTGAATTTTTCTCCTTCTTTCAGTCGCTTCCTAGGTCTATGAGCCCCTGAAGTCACTTGGAAAGCATAGGATCCCGTTTCCACAAAAATTCGGGGGGCCTTTATCCTCATCGCTAGACTGTAGATCTAAAAACACAACCCCTCTCCCAGTGGCCTCGTGCTGTCCCAGGCTGAGAGCGCTGGAAGGTCCACAGACAAGTGCCTTGTGTCCAAATCCTCGCTGAGGTGCTTCATACTCTGTGACCTTAAGTGAGTGACTCAGCCAGTGAGAGGCCTTAGTTTACTCATCTTTAAAATGGGGATTCTGATAGTTAGTTGCATGATTGGTATGAAAGTTAAACATGGTACTATATAGAAAATGTCTACAAAGAAAGAAATCAGTCAGCATTAGTGACTATGTCATTTGTGAGGGCTTCGGAAGAATCCAGATCCCTCTCATTAATCCTTCTCCAGCAGGTTCTCCTTGATCACTTCCAAACCCACCTCCTCTCTTTGCTGGGTCCCTTGAACAGCAAACAGAGTTCTCTTTTACTCCAAGCATGTCTGGCATCACACCTCTCATAACAGGAGGCTTCTCCCCAAAGCAGTAGATTATAAACACCAGTGACTCAAGTCCAGAAACTATAATCATGAAATTGATGCACTGATACATGTGGCAAGTGCATCTATACACGTTGCAAAATCAGTTTCATTTCTTGTGCATCTTATTTGTGTATTCAGTACCCTTCAGCCAACATCTAAAGACAAACAACATTAAATCAAACAATCACCTCTGTTTCCTGTGTCCAGCACTGTGTCCTCTTCCTCTTCCTTTGTTACGTACGTCCTGTGGCTTTTTTCCCCTTGGCTGGTCCCCTCAGGGTCTTATTTTTCATTTGCTGTTTATCTCACGTGGCCTCGAGCACAGCGCTGATCTGTTTCACACAGCAAGCGTTTTGCTGCCTCGCGAGCTGAGAACAAGAAGAACAACACGTAGAGAACAGACATAATTTACGGTTATGAAGTGAGCTACCAAAATATTATGAAAGCAGAATCATCTCTGAGGTAGAATTCTGTCATTTTCATGTCATTTCCCGAAGGTGAAGAGATCTCACGGGTGAAATAGACTGACTTGCTCTTTCTGAACGTGTACAGGGTATTTTATTTTCTAACCCCATGACAAATTGAATATTCACTGGAAGGACTGATGCTGAAGCTGAAGCTCCAGTACCTTGACCACCTGATGCAAAGAGCTGACCCATTGGAAAAGACCCTGATGCTGGGATGGATTGAGGGCAGGAGGAGAAGGGAACGACAGAGGATGAGATGGCTGGATGGCATCAGCGACTCAATGGACGTGAATTTGAGCAAGCTCTGGGAGATGCTGGAGGATAGGCTGGTGGGCTACAGTCCTTGAAGTCACAAAGAGTCAGACACAGCTTAGCAACTGGACAACAAGCAAATGACAGATACTGGTTGTTTCCACCCGCTTCTTCTGTGGGTGAAGCGTCTGTGGCTCTTTCTCTCCTGATGCTCTCGCCTACCTGGCTACAAGCACAAGGCCGTCTGACCGGCTGTGGGGGCCGGAGCGGCTGTGCTTTCTCTGGCGTCCCCCCCAGGAACTGCAGAAACAGTACACTTCAGCAAGTTTACAAGCTCCGAGTTTCTCCCTTTGATTGGTATTTTGCAAGCGAACACTTGGTGTGTCTTTGTTATTTATAGAAGTGATATAAGCTGGTGTGGTTTCTGAGGGCCCAACAGAGGGAGTTTAAAGAAAAAAAAAGGGTGAAGCTGAAATCGTGGGCAAAGCAAGAATCACAGCAGATTGGGGAATTGTAATGGGTCTCGCAAGCAGGAGCAAGATTAAAAAAAGACATGACTGAAAAGCCAAAACCAATATAGATTCCTAAACTGTGCTTAGAAATTTTAAAAGCGTGAAGCAAACGTGTTCCCTGCCTCCCACCTCCACCTCCAGAGGCCAGCTGAGCATCCAGGCTGGTGGTGATCGAACATCATTGACCCCCACCCCACCCCCCCCGCCCTCACTCAGCACCCACCGCAGCCACCCTCCCTGCTGTGAGCTCTGGGACTCCCTGGAAATGGAGAAACTGGGTCTTTGTGGATCCAAATATAGCTAAGTAATTTTTCCTGCTGCTTTGAGGGCATGTTCCTTCGCGCCAAGGGAGGGGCAGAGAAAAACCTATCTCCCCGTGACTCTGAACCCAAGGCGGGGGGGTGCCTTCCTCCTGAGCCTTGGAGCGTGTACAGGTGTATGGATGTGGGTGGGGGGGTCCCCTTCCTCACCTGGGCTGCCCTCGGTTCACATCTTGAAGATGTCACGGGCTGAGATCCACAGTTGGGCCCCGACAGCCCTCCCTGGCCAGCTTCCTCTGTGTGGGTTTATACGGTTGAGCCCTGTTGCAGTGGGTCACGCAGGAAGGAGCAGATGGAAAGAAACATTTGACAATCTCTCCTGAGCTGGCCCGGTGCCTGGCACACACGTGTTCAGTCTGTGCAAATAGATGGATGGACATAGCGTGCCTCCTTCTAGGTAGGGAGGCCTGGAGGTCCCAGTCCTGATTCCTAGAGAAGGTTCTGGTGCCAACACCCTGTTCCTCTCGGTACAGGGAGTGAGTCAGACCCTGGGGCCCAGGCCCCTAAATGTAGGCTCTTTGGACTTCAAGAAAAATGATTAATTAGCATCTATATACTCATTTCTGGCTCTTGCTCTCTAATGGATATTTGAGAAAGAACCCTTTTGCTTATCAAAAAGGAGAAATCAGAAGGCCAAGTTCAGGAGGCAACCAGGGGACACTCCTGCCTGAATCATGTCACATGGTAGAGACAAGAACCTGAGCCCTGGGGCCCTGGGGCAGTGGTGACCCGTGGGGGCCCCTCACCCCCCAGGCACTTGGATATGGTGCTCAGACTACCAGGGAGGGCACTTGGTTCCTGGTGACCGGTCAGTGGCCCCATCGCCGGGGCTGAATTTGAAATCCCAGTTTGATGGGTTTCCCAAGATGGATTAGCAAGTGGATTAATTTAGTTAAAAACTATATGCCGCATCACCGACTTGATGGACATGAGTTTGAGCAAGCTCCGGGAGTTGGTGATGGACAGGGAAGCCTGGCATGCTGCAGTCCATGGGGTCGCAAAGAGTTGGACATGACTGAATAACTGAACTGAGCTGATATGCTGCCTGAACTAGAAAAAGTGAGGTCATGAGAAATCTCTGCTCCTTAAGTAGCAGAGGGCCAGATGGGTGCAGCTGTGGTCCTAATTTGATGGACGTTGTCAAGTGGGCCTGCCCTGCCTGCCCCTCCTGGAGCGGGGGTGCCCTTGGAGTCACATGGGCGAGAGGGACTTCACAGGGAAGCAGGAAGGAGCCAGGCAGGGAAGAGGCGTCCTGGAAACGAAAGACGCCTGCAGGACCCGAGCCTGTCCAGAAAGTGCAGTTACACACACCCAGGACGGAGCCAGACAAGAAACCCTGCCTGTCCACCCACTTTTCGAACCCGCCTGGCTTCCTAGTCTCTGGTCTCAGTTCTCAGCTTTTAAAAAGTTTATTTTAACTGATCCCTCCCATCAGGAAGCTTACACAAGCCTCAGTCTCCTCCATCAGAGGGCAGACAGAAGCAAGAAGAACTGCAGTCCCACAGTGACTAAAACCAAAGCACATTACAGAAAGTTAATCAGTGTGAAAAAGCAGAAAGTTATGCCCCAGGTTTTAGGGATGAGATAAAACCCCAGAAAAACAACTAAATGAAGTGGAGATAGGCAACCTTCTGAAAAGTTGACTTTGAAACAGCTGCGACCCTCACTTTCATCTAGCGTTTCTTCTGAGAAAGGAGGACTCTCTCTCCTCTCTTGCCTGCTGATCTCTGACTCGCTGTATTTTATTATCCATATTTTTTCTTTGGATTTTCTGTTGCCAGATTTTATTTTGTTTATTCCCCCCCCAGACACACACACTTAATTTCATATTTTTTCTTCTCTTCTACATATATTACATAGTCCGTTTTATTACCTCCCCCACCTCTTTACCTATGTGGACGGGCTTCCCCTCGTGGCTCAGTGGTAAAGAATCTGCCTGTAAGGCAGGAGATGTGGGTTCAATCCCTGGGTTGGGAAGATGCCCTGGAGGAGGGCATGGCAACCCACTCCAGTATTCTTGCCTGGGAAATCCCATGGACAGAGGAGCCTGGTGGGCTACAGTCCATGGGGTTTTAAAGAGTCGGACACGACTAGGCAACTGAACAACAGCAACGCTCCCACTTCTGCTGATGCTTCACCGCCCCCTCCAACCCCTGCCCTCTCTGGTCCAGCCTCCAATCGGTGAGTGTTACCATCACGGCACAGGGTGCTGGCCCGTGGGATCTGCAGCCTCCTTTGTCCCGGAGCTCCAGGCCTCAACGGGCTCCACACCATCCTGCAGAGCTGCGGCCTGCGAGGAGCTGGTCATCCAAGGAGCCAGCTTGCCCGTCAGTCCTTCGGCGGGTCTCTGCCAATGATGGGACCCTGAGCCTGCATGCAGCAGATCAGCTGAGAAGGAGGCACTCTTACTCCAGCACTGTTTTTCAGGAGAACAGGAAGCGTTTCCCTCCCCGGGCTTCTGATGCTGCTCACGAGGTCTGGTGGGTCAGGCACACGGGTGTGTGCTGTGTGTCCCCTGGGGCCATAAGGGAAGCCTGCTGCCTGCCCGGGGCTGGCGCATGCTTCCCCTACCTGCGGCAGGCCCCGGGAACCTCCTGTCTTCCCCTGTGTTGCAGAAGGGGAACACGGCGCTGCACATCGCGGCCCTGGCGGGTCAGGACGAGGTGGTCCGGGAGCTCGTCAACTATGGCGCCAACGTCAACGCCCAGTCGCAGGTGATGCTCAGGCCCCTGGGGGCTGGTGGGGCTGCCCATCCACTTCACCCTAGGGGGTGGGGGGTACGTGCACTGTGTGGCCGAGTCCGGGTGTATTTGGGTGTCTCCAAGCGCTTTCTTGCCTTTTCCTGCTTCAGTGGGCATTCGCAGCACGGTGGGCTGGGTCACTGTGGACCTGTTCTTGGAGTTGAATAATACATCTTGTTTAGCTGTGGCTCGTCTATGTGTGGAGGGGCATTATGGGGGGGGGGCGGGTGAAGAAGGGAGTGAAATTAGTTGGGGGGTGTGTGTGCACAGAAGAGGCTGACCATTCTGGGAGGGGCAGAAGTAGACTTCTGGGGAGGGTTGCCCCACCTGGTGGCCTTTTGCAGTAACCCCGCAAGGCCAACTGCAAAGTGTCAAGTTTTGACAGCTGGAGACACAGGTGGGGATGTTGCCCCCAGGGCTGGGTGGAAACAGGATGTCAGAAGAGCCGTCCTTCAGTTTGGAGGATTTTGTACTGGTTTTAGCATTGGTCAGTAACGTGGCTGGATTCTAATGGCTTTTTCTCTTGGTTTACAGAAAGGCTTTACCCCCTTGTACATGGCAGCGCAAGAGAATCACTTGGAGGTAGTTAAATTTTTGCTGGAAAATGGAGCTAATCAGAATGTAGCCACAGAAGTAAGTACCTTGGAGAGATGTAGCCTCATAGCTGAACATGTCTTGGGGGGAGGACAGGGTCACGGGGGCTTGGGTTCCTGGGACATGGCTTGGGATGCATCCTCTGTTGTGATCAGCGTCCAGGGCGCTGTCAGACCTTGCAGGGGGCTGAGAGACAAAGTCACGGCTGCTGTGGGATGCTCAGACACATACCAGAGAAATGACCACAGGGGTAAAGCTGTCATTCCCGCTGTGGCCAACACTGGAGGCCGGGCAGGGGTGAGGGGCATGCACGCATGTGGGTGACAGGTGTGCCTCGGACCTTTACAAAAAGTATAAAGGTCTTGCTCTTGAGCCCACAAACACCCTTGGACAGGTCGCTTGACCCTGAGTTTTGTCACTGGTGAAATGATGGAATCGGAGTAGACGAAACCAAAGCTTCTCTTGACTCTTAGCATCAGACGACTCAATGATTAGATGGCTGTTTTCATTCTGCTTCGCCAGTTCAGGGGGCCCTGTGCCCCTGTACACACCGAGGAGATTAATAACAGTAGCTCACAATTGAAACCTCGGTGCCGGCTGTGGTTTCCAGCATTTGGTAGGTGTTCAGTAATCTTTGTGAAATGAATGAAGGCCTGATTGTCAGTCGTCAGTTCAGGGCACTGTCCTGACACCGGGTGATGACATGAGAGGGAGGGAGGCAGAGAGACAGGGCAGTAAAATGCTCAGTAAAAGTGCTTGGAACAAGTCATAAAGGAAAAATTAGCCGAGTGCTAAAGGAAAGCTATCACAGGTGCTGTGAGATGACAGAGAATGAAAGTGGAGCCAAATTCACACTGAGGAAACAAGAATTGAAAGAGACACGTGTACCCCAATGTTCATCGCAGCACTGTTTATAATAGCCAGGATGTGGAAGCAGCCTAGACGCCCATCAGCAGAATGGATAAGGAAGCTGTGGCACATATACACAATGAATATTATGCAGCCATTAAAAAGAATACATTTGAATCAGTTCTAATGAGGTAGATGAAACTGGAGCCTATTATACAGAGTGAAGTAAGCCAGAAAGAAAAACACCAATACAGTATACTAACTCATATATATGGTATTTAGTTAATCAGTAAAGATAACCCTGTATATGAGACATCAAGAGACACAGATAAATAGAACAGTATTATGGATTCTATGGGAGAGGGTGAGGGCAGGATGATATAGGAGAATGGCATTGAAGCATGTAAATTATCATATGCGAAACGAATCACCAGTCCAGGTTCAGTGCATGATACAGGGCGCTCGGGGCTGGTGCACTGGGATGACCTGGAGGGATGGGATGGGAAGGGAGGTGGGAGGGGGGTTCTGGAAGAGGAAAACATGTACACCCATGGTGGATTCATGTCAATGTATGGCAAAACAAATACAACATTGTAAAGTTAAAAAATAGATAAATAAACTAATTTAAAATAAAAAAATAACCAACTGAAAAAACAAAATAAAAAAGAAAGTGGAGCCAAGGAAGTCATTAGGGAGGAGGTGGCGTCTAAGGCGAGCTTGCAGGACGTGGAGGAGGGAGGTGCTTCCAGGCCAAGGGCAAGGGCCCCGAGCTAGGAAACGCATGTCCCGCCCGTGGACGGAGCGGTCGAGATGGTCGGCGCACACGGGTCTCTCCTCTGCCCTGGCCAGGACGGCTTCACCCCGCTGGCCGTGGCCCTGCAGCAGGGCCACGAGAACGTGGTGGCTCACCTCATCAACTATGGCACGAAGGGCAAGGTGCGCCTGCCCGCCCTGCACATCGCAGCCCGCAACGACGACACGCGGACGGCTGCCGTGCTGCTGCAGAACGACCCCAACCCCGACGTGCTTTCCAAGGTGAGGCGCCCGGCAGGGCTGGGAGCACCCTGGGGCCCCGGACGGGAGGCCTCGGGGTCCCCACGCATTCCCCGCCTGTTCCCCGGAACCAGCCCAGACCAGAGAAGCCCCAGTGTGCACCCCGAGCAAACCCCGCCACGCCCGCTATTCCCAGCAGCCACATGAGTGCCCCACTTTAAATCCCTGGGCAGTGCCGAGAAACACGTGCTGGGTCATTCAGACCAGCGTCCTGGAGAGACAGGAGGGGTGTCTGACCAGAGTAGGACTTTGGAATCCAGTCCCTGACCCCTGGTGGTGTGTTAGAATTGTATTCCAGCTCTTTCCCTGGCCATCCCCTGGCAGAGGGGACCCTGAAGGGGTTCCCGGGGTTGGCCAGCCCACCATCTGCCCACACTGTTCCATGTTCGCACCGCCTGTAAGTTTAGGCTGTCAATGTCTCCCTCCCAGGGGAGATGTATTTGCACCAAGTCAGTCACACAGCATCCCCCAACCTGCCCCACACCCAGAGGTCATGGGGTTCCATCTGGAAAACTCTACCTGGGTTATTAGTCGTGGTGCAAGGTTAGGAACACAATAATGGCAAGGGACACACCGAAGGTCAGAGGTCTACTTTGTCTACCCAGCTGAGTCATCGCAGCCCTGTAGGGGCTGAAACTGTCCCAAGGATTAAAGTCATCATCCCATAACACTTCTCTCATTCATGAAAATCTCTTCAGAAGTAGCCGTTCAGAGGAATGGACCCCCTCTGAAGGGCTGGAGGTGACCCTGGTCTGTGGTTTGTCCCCGTGAACACAGAGACTGGTCGCCCCCACTACAGGCAGCACCTCACTTTTGGATGTAACTTGCTGTGGGATGTCTGATGACCCCTTCAGTCCAAATCTGCCCATGTGTGGGGTCCTCTGGTCCTGCCAGCTTTTCAGAGCCTGGGCTGATCCTGGGTAGAAATGACGATACATGGCAGTACAATGCTGTTTGTCCTCTCTTGTGCCCCAGACGGGATTCACCCCCCTCCACATCGCAGCTCATTATGAGAATCTCAACGTCGCCCAGCTGCTCCTCAACCGTGGAGCCAGCGTCAACTTCACACCCCAGGTGAGGCTCTCAGGGGCGGGGGGGGTCGTGCCCACACACGTGCGGTGGCTGAGGGTCTAGAATCCAGTGCCCCCACCTCTCGTGGCACCGAGGACGTCCTCGCAGGGCGGGTGGCACAGCCTGGAGTCTGTTAAGGCTCCCGGCTGGTGGGTTTCTAAGAGATTGCAGCCCGTGTTGTTGACTCCGGGAGACCAGCTTGTGGTGGTGAACCACGATGCTGGCCTGTCCTTAGAGGCTTGGAAATCTTTCTTAGGCGAGAAGAGTCCTAGCGGTGGGCTCAGGCTGGCTGCGCGTCTTGGAGCAGGGACACGGGGGTGCGGGGTGTGGGGCAGCTGCCCCTCCCCCCAGGAGGATGCACGTCCTGACAGTCTGTCCCTCCTTCCAGAACGGCATCACGCCGCTTCACATCGCCTCCCGCAGGGGGAACGTGATCATGGTACGGCTCCTGCTGGACCGCAAGGCCCAGATAGAAACAAGGACCAAGGTGGGTGCCAGCAAGCTGCACGGCGAGGCCAGGGGAGGCGGTGCTACCTGCCAGGGCCCCACTCCATGGGCTCTCCGTGACCAGTGGGGGAAGGGCATCCAGCCTCTAGAGCAGCCCGCAGGGGCAGCCGGAGACCAGACTGCTCCATCAAGCCAATCCTTAAGGACTCACTGTGCCACTGAGGCTTGGATGATGCTGTGAGCTGTCCTCTCTCCAGCAGCCTCTGATGGGTGCCTGTGGGGCTTTCTCTGTTTGACTGTCTTTTAAAGGATGGATTGACACCTCTCCACTGTGCAGCTCGGAATGGGCACCTGCGAATCTCAGAGATCCTGCTGGACCATGGGGCACCCATCCAAGCCAAAACCAAGGTGTGGGCTTCCTTTCTGCGAGGAGCATCTTTTAGGCAGGGCTCCAGGTCAGGCCGACCCGGAGTAGAATCCCATTTCTGAGAAACAGACATGCTAATACTGCTAACTTAACCATTGTATGCAATGTTGACCCCAATGCCTGGCACACGGGAGGCACTCAGCTCTATTATCTAGATCAAGGTTGGCTAACTTTCTCTCTAAAGAGCCAGATATTAAATACTTTTTGGCTTTGCAGGCCATGGTCAATGTCACAGTGATTCAAGTCTGTCACTGTAGTGGGATAGCAGCCCTGGGTAATGTGTAAACAAGCAGCCCTGTTCTAATAAAACTTTACTGACAAGCACAGACAGTGGGCCGGATTTGAGCCTTGGGTTGTCATTTGTCTGTTCAGCTCTAGATCAAGCCTCGTCTCTTTTACCCGAGCTCCAGAAAAGACAGAACCTGAGCGCTCAGGGAGTCTTCAGAGCCTGGGGTGGACTGGATGATATTAAAAAGAAAACAAGTTGTTCCCAAAGTCCTTTCAGGGCTAGAAGGCCCTCAGTTCTAATATGAGGTCTTAGTCTTCCTGGGTGGGGCTAAAGCTGTCAGGCCACCCCAGTGCTGCGTACACCACCTCCAGGCCTGGAGGATTTGGCCAGGTGGGAAGGGGAAAGTTTGCAATCTGAGACCAGCAGGAGTGTGGAGGCCAGAACGAAACCATCTCACTCGAGAGCCACGTGGAGGTCCCGCAGCTAGGGAGGAGATGGGAAGTGAGGCTGGACTCGGTGCCCTGAGTGTCCATGTTCATTTCCTTTGCAATTGCTTGCTTTCCCTCTTCACCAGAATGGCCTGTCCCCGATCCATATGGCGGCTCAGGGAGACCACCTCGACTGTGTCCGACTCCTATTGCAATACAACGCGGAGATTGACGATATCACCCTCGATCACCTGACGCCACTCCATGTGGCCGCCCACTGCGGCCACCACAGGGTGGCCAAAGTCCTTCTGGATAAAGGGGCCAAACCCAACTCCAGAGCCCTGGTGAGTGGGAGGCTGTCAAGAAGGGGCTGGAGGGGCGAGGGCCAGAGCTGCCGGGCTGTCTCCGCCCTGGAGACTCCAGGCAGGCAGAGGGCTGGGGTCCCGAAGCCAGGGGGCAGGCAGCCCTGACCTCCCTCCCTGCCGTGTTCCTGCACCTAATGACCGAGCTCCCATAACAGGCCGAGGGGCGCACAGGGCTCGTGGTGCTCGAGCAGAGGGGCGCTCAGGCCTAAAGCAAACTTCCTCCGGGAACTGCGGTTCCTCTTCCCTCGCCCCAGGCCGAGAGATCCCAGGGAAGTTCCTGGTGGGGCCGGAGTGCTGCACAGAGCCTGCCCATGGCCCCCATCCACTCTCTGCCCCTTCCCAAAGGAGGAGAATCTAGAAGACAGGACAGCCTCCAGGGCCACAAGGATGGCTCGTCCACCATTCATTCATTCATTCATTCAGGAAGCTTTCCCTGAGCTCTCCCACCAGCTGGGCACTGTCTGGGGCAGTCGGGGTTTCTCGGCCTCAGCCCTGCTGACCTTTGGGGCCTGATATTCTTTGTTGTGGGCTTCCCCAGTGGCTCAGTGGTAAAGAATCTGCCTGCAAAGCAGGAGAGGCAGGAGACGTGGATTTGATCCCTGGGTCAGGAAGATCCCCTGGAGGAGGGCACAGCAACCCACTCCAATATTCTTGCCTGGAGAATCCCATGGACAGAGGAGCCTGGCAGGTTACAGCCCATGGGGTCACAAAGAATCGGACACGACTGAGCAAATAACACACATAACACGTTACAGTAGGGATGAGGTACAGAAATCTATTTGACCAAAAAATGATTAGCGGTTTCAGGGACGAAGGAATGTGATGTGCTTCACAGAAGTTCTCTTTCATTATAAACTTTCCCTTAAGGAAACTTTAAATAGCAAGCTCTTTCAGTGTATCCAAAAACATGACCAAATTAAAAAAAACAGAAAGGTGTGCAGACAACATGTTCAGGACCATGCTTGGTGCATGGTGCATGCCGCCTGCCTCTTCTGGTCCATGGGAACCGCTGATGGGCTGGGCCCGAGGCCACCTTCTCATCAACAAGTTGGGTGTTCCCTGGGCTCACGGGTAAGCCCTTGCTCATCTCTCTCCCTTTGTGTGGGACTGCAGAATGGCTTTACCCCCTTGCACATCGCCTGCAAGAAGAACCACATCCGCGTCATGGAGCTGCTGCTGAAGATGGGGGCCTCCATCGACGCGGTCACCGAGGTAAGGGGAACTCCATGGGCGAGCCAAGGGTCTCCGAGGGTCTTCTTCTAATAGCCATCTTCAGAGTTGTCTTTTGTGGCTGCCCGTGTGTGTGCCCGTGTCTGCACATGTACTAGTCTAGAACTCTCAAAGGAATGAATCAGGGATGGATAAGACCGGGAGTTTGTTTCAGAGCTCAGGGAGCTGTCCAAGGTCAGATGCAATATTCTGAGTTGTGAATATGAGTGGAATCACCCTGCAATGGGATTTCCCCCCCACCACCACCACCCTTTTACTGGAAGCAGACCCATTTCCTTGAACTCCCTTTCCTGGGAAAACTGTTCCGAAGCACCTAGAGGCAGGAAGGCCTAAGCTCCCCCTGGCTGTGTCTCTGGAGGAATGAGGAGGGCTCCTGTCTCACTCCCATCTGGTCTGTTCCAGTCCGGCCTGACGCCTCTCCACGTGGCCTCCTTCATGGGGCACCTGCCCATTGTGAAAAGCCTGCTGCAGCGGGAAGCATCGCCCAACGTCTCCAACGTGGTGAGTCCGTAGGCAGAGCCGGCCCCTACTGGGGACCGAGGGTTCAGAGGAGCCCAAGCTCTCCTCTCCCGGACAGAGGTAGAAATCTCAGAATAGCAGGGACTTCTGACTTGGGGAGAATGTCTGTATCTCAGTGAAACTTGTTACGCATCTGTAAGTCTTGGGATTTTATTTTGGACAATTATTCGGAAACTTCTGTGTTATTCTGGAAGTATATGTGCATTTATAAACATTCCTTTGCTGTGGGGTTTACTTTTAAGTGTATCTTACACACACACACACACACACACACACACACATACACACATAGACATACACAAACCCCAGGCATCAGCAGGCCAAAGGCTGATGTTGCTTGCTGGCACAACTCCACGTCTTGGGTGAAAACCCCCCAAGCTGGCACCGTGGGGCTCTGTGTGTGCCCTTTTAGAAACCCGGCGTGAGTTAACACTTCTATAATTTTGTTGTTTTACAGAAAGTGGAGACCCCGCTACACATGGCAGCCAGGGCAGGGCACACAGAAGTGGCCAAATATTTGCTCCAGAACAAAGCCAAAGTCAACGCCAAGGCCAAGGTGGGTTCAGGAGGCAGGAGCAGTCCTGGACATGAGCCTTTCAAGTGCAGGAGGAGCTCCAAGGCCAGGCTGCAGGGCTCGTGGGGCCGAGATTCCCTGTCCTGCCCATGTGGTTGCATCCAATGCTCAGGTTCTGCTTTGCAGGGCTTCTGAGAAGGCCAGACGTGTGCTGGCATCAGAGCTGTTTCTTTAGGAAAACAAAAGGCCAAGAAGCAGTGTTTGGGGAGCTGAAAGGATGCATGGTGGTTACAGTCACAATATCAGAAGAGAAGTCACTTTTTCAAGGAAGTGTTGCTGGTGAAAATCAGGAATTACTTAATCTGAAAACAAAAGGTTCCCCCTGGTGGTAACAAGCATCTCGGAGGGAACTGAGTGAGCGAAGGGGAAGAACTGCTGAGTTTGCAGGCCGGCTTTAGTCATCTTCAGGCTTCCCTACTGACAGGCCACAGAGGTGCCGCTGAGTGTCAGGACTGTGGTCTGGGTTTGGACCATGTGACAGAGCCCCCACCCCGGGGCCCAATAACACAGATCTGGCCCACTGACTGCTTCCGCTTCGGGGGGAAACGGGGAGGGGCAGGGGACAGGGGATGAAAAGTCATCTTGCCCTTTCCCAGTTCTGACCCTCCATCACCTTTGGCATAGAGAAAACCAGGGAAGCCTTCAGATAGAAAGACAAGCAGACACTCAGACAGGACAGATCCCCTGGTTTAACTGCCCTTTGCTTTAGTGCACTTTGCAAATAATGTGTTTTTTACTATTTGAAGGTGTGTGGCAACCCAGATTGTCAAGTGGTTAGCATTTTTCTAGCAATAAACTATTTTTCAATTACAATATACATATATTTTTGGACATAATGCCATTGCACACATAATGGAGAATAATATCATATAAAAATAATTTTTATATGCACTGGGAAACCAAAAAATTTGTGTGACTTGCTTTACTGTGATAACCCATTTTATTGCCGTGGTCTGGGGCCGAACCCACAACATCTCTGAGGTCTGCCTGTGAGAAGAACCGCAATGGATCAGTTCAGTTCAGTTCAGTCGCTCAGTCACATCCGACTCTTTGTGACCCCATGGACTGCAAGCACACCAGGCTTCTCTGTCCATCACCAACTCGCGGTGCTTACTCAAACTCATGTCCTTCGATTTGGTGATGCCATCCAACCATCTCATCCTCTGTCATCCCCTTCTCCTGCCTTCAATCTTTCCCAGCATCAGGGTCTTTTCCAATGAGTCAGTTCCTCACATCAGGTGGCCAAAGTATTGGAGTTTCAGCTTTAGCGTCAGTCCTTCCAGTGAATATTCAGGACTGATTTCCTTTAGGATGGACTGGTTGGGTCTCCTTGCAGTTCAAGGGACTTTCAAGAGTCTTCTCCAACACCACAGTTCAAAAGCGTTAATTCTTTGGTACTCAGCTTTCTTTATAGCCCAACTCTCACATCCATACATGACTACTGGAAAAAACCATAGCTTTGACTAGACAGACCTTTGTTGGCAATGTCTCTGCTTTTTAATATACTGTCTAGGTTGGTCATAACTTTTCTTTCAAGAAGCAAGCATCGTTTAATTTCATGGCTGCAGTCACCATCTGCAGTGACTTTGGAACCCCCCAAAATAGTCTCTCACTGTTTCCACTGTTTCCCCATCTATTTGCCGTGAAGTGATGGGACCAGATGCCATGATCTTAGTTTTCTGAATGTTAAGTTTTAAGCCAACTTTTTCACTCTCCTCTTTCACTGTCATCAAGAGGCTCTTTAGTTCCTCTTTGCTTTCTGCCATAAGGGTGGTGTCATCTGCATATCTGAGGTTATTGATATTTCTCCCGGCAATCTTGATTCCACCATACTCGGTGTGAGACTTCTTATATACGCAGTCTGCTTGATCCTAACCATAGCCCTATGAGGTCAATACCATTATTCCCATTTTACAGATGGGAAGGATAAGACTTAAGGCAGTTAAGTAGGAGTAAGGACTCACTTGAAAGGTCGGTATAGGACTAAATGAGAGTTATGAGGATTAAATGAGAAAGAACCTATCGGTTTCCGTAACTTGGAGACTTGAATCTCAGGTCTTCCTCTTACTAGCTGTGTGGCTTTGAGAGAGTCACTTAACCTCTCCAGGCCTCCCCTGCCTGCTGTGTGAAATGAAGAGTTGCGTTAGGTAACCTTAGCACTCCTATTCTTTGTTTCCACTCTGGGTTCCAGGATGACCAGACCCCGCTTCACTGTGCAGCTCGCATTGGCCACACAAACATGGTGAAGCTTCTGCTAGAAAATAACGCCAACCCCAACCTGGCCACCACCGCCGGGCACACCCCCCTGCACATCGCGGCCCGAGAGGACCATGTGGAGACGGCGCGGGCCCTTCTGGAAAAGGAGGCATCCCAGGCGTGCATGACCAAGGTACGGCCTTCCTCCGCCTGTTGTCCAGAAGCAGCAGGCTGGTCCCCGCTGGGTCCCAGGCGGGGGAGGGCTGTCCCACCCCTGTCTTGCCTTGAGCTGTAATTTCTCATCCAACCACCCAGGCTTCATCCGTTCATCATGGAATGTCTCAGGGTCTGCTCTGAACAATCCAGACGGGTTCTGGGATGAGAGAAGGATGACGGTCCAGCCCCGGCCCTCAGCTTGCTGGCCGTCAAATAACAGCACAAGCGGTTCTGACTCTGTCACAAGAGGGAGAGGGGCGGTGGCTGATTGCTGGTGCTGGTATCTAGGCGGGACCGCCCATTCTGTGCCCTTTACTGTATCTCCGGGCCAGTCGGGGTGGGTGCCTCCTTGGACACATGCAGGCCCTTTCCCTGGGGAGGCAGCGGGGACTCCCAGGGTTCTGACGGCCAGTGTTTCTCCTCAGAAAGGATTTACCCCTCTCCACGTGGCGGCCAAGTACGGGAAGAAGCGCATGGCGGAGCTGCTGCTGGAGCACGACGCACATCCCAACGCTGCCGGGAAGGTGAGCTTGACCTTGCGTCCTATCCGGGGTCAGGGATCAGGGTGGAGCCAGGATGGAGGGGCAGCTTCACGCGGGTGGTGGCATCTCTACCTTGTGATCGGGCGGCCGCCCGGGGAGAGTGGCTTCTGGGGGTACTGACCTTCCGGATGATGCCTCGCGCTTCTAGAAAGACCTGGTGGCCCCTCTGAGCCAGAGTGATGAGGGCACTGCCCCGTCAGCCCCAGAACTGAGGAGGTGACTCTCCAGGAATGAGGTGACCCTCAGGAGTGAGGCGGTGACCCCCCAGGAGTGAGGAGGTGACCCCCAGGACTGAGGAGGTGACCCCAAGGACTGAAGAGATGACCCTCAGGAGTGAGGAGGTGATCCCTCAGGAGTGAGGAGATGACCCCCCAGGACTGAGGAGGTGACCCCCAGGACTGAGGAGGTGACCCCAAGGAGTGAGGAGGTGACCCCCAGGACTGAGGGATGACCCCCAGGACTGAGGGGGTGGCCCAGGTTCTGCTGGCTGTGTTCTCCAGTGGCCTGGCTCTGACATGGCTATTCCGAAGATTTCCTGGGTAGCAGAAGTGGCACGGACCCCTAGGCCTGGCTCCTGGGGACTGGCCAGGGGACCGTCCCCTGAGTGAAGGCTGTCCCCATCCCCCCACAGAACGGCCTGACCCCTCTGCACGTGGCCGTGCACCACAGCCACCTGGACGTCGTCAAGCTGCTGCTGCCCCGGGGTGGATCCCCGCACAGCCCCGCTTGGGTAAGCTCCCCAGCCGGTCCCCGCCTCGGTGCCCACCCGGGACCCTGCTGTCACCCCCTAGGGTGGGCTGTGCTGAAGTTGCCAAGCTGCCTGCAGCGCTGTGGCTGCTGCTGGGGGACCAGGAGCGGGGCGGGTGGTGGGGGACACTTCCCACCACAGGTCACCTCCCAGAGGGGGGGACTGGTCGCACAACGATGTGTCCCCAAGCCTGACGTCAGAGGTCAGTGTGTACAGCATGCTCTTGGATGCTGGGACAGGGGCCCCCCTAGAGAATATTCAGGGTTAGGGGGTGATCTCGTGCTCTTGGATGCTGAGACACGGGCCCCCCTGGAGAATATTCAGGGCAGGGGGTGAACTTGCCTGTTTTAAAGGCAAATAGTCTCCCCCAGCTCTGATTGCCTCCTGAGTTCAGGCTCTGAAGCAGTACTCCTTCTATACATTCGTTACATGGGGACGCGTGGCGGCTGGCCGGCCTCACGCCAGCCCCTGAGATGCTCAGCGTTGCAGGTACATCACCCCTGAAGGACCCTGAATGTAGGGAGCAGATGGGGCTTATGTTAGAGTGGACTGCAAGGGGCAGAACAAGGTACAGAGATGAAGCTGAACACCGGCATCATTTTGGGGAGGGGGCAGGCTGCTCCCCTGCGGGATGAGATGAGAAGGTGGCAAGATCTGCGAGGGCAGAGGGGCCTTGGGGGTTGGTGGCCGAGCGGAGGAGGGTGAGGAGAGGCAGCAAAGGACACACGTGGTCTCTCCGCTTACTGTTAGATGGACACTCGAGACTCAGAAGAAAGGAAAGTGAGAGTGAGGATAATTTAAGGATTTTCGGGGGGGAGCAAACGCCCGTGATCAGCCCTTCAGCAGGAGGGCTCTCAGGTGGGTCAGAGGATGATTCTAGCCAACCCTGCGGACCCCCATGGGGACGCAGCCCGGGCGGGGAAGATCCTTGCCAACCTTCAGATTGCCCTCCCTGCTCAGATAGGATGCTCGTCTGAAATCTACAGCATCACCTTCCTGCAGACACAGCACACGGCCTCTCCCAGACACCCTGTCTCCTTGGGCTCCAGTCCCCTCGTGCTGTTGTAGCAGAGCCCACATCGCTGCTCAGACAGCATGCGGCTCCGCGGGGGACGTGACTTACTCCTGCCCCTAAAAATAAAACTGCTGGACTCCCCTCCTGCTCGCACCCCTCCTTATATAAAAGAAATCGGAGCCAGCCCCATGGTATTTAAAGAGAGCTTTATCCACACATAAACCCTGTACAGATGGGTTTTGTTTCTATGGCAAAAAATAGTTTCCAAAGTAGTCTGGCAATTTTGTAGAATTTCACATGCAAATCTCTCTGCACCCAAACCAAACCCGCCCCTTTCTAATTCCAATGCTGATGTTGTTTTAACGTTGAGGCAGCTCTCTCTCTAGCGTGTGCGTTCCTTTGGACGAGCTCACCGCCTGGGGAAAGAGGAGCCTTTTACGGCTCACGTCATCTCTCCCTGACTCTCCCGCCCCTTGTCTCATCACCTACAGAAGGTCATTCATTCCCTGTAGTCCTGGCTTGGAGGGAGCTCCAAGGGGCTGGCCCCTGATTTGAGACAGACAGTTGCTCTTGTATCTCAGTTTTAACCAGGGGTCACCCAGCAGCCTGAGCTCCAGGGCAAGCTTGCCCATTGCCAGGACAGGATGCTGTTCTTGCCAGCAGACATCCTCCACTGTCTTCCTAGTGGCCCAGACTCCTGATTATACCAACAAGAATAATTGCTCGAGTTCCTGTCCTCTTCACAGTGGAAGTCCCTGATTCTTGTTTCCATGCAGGGAATGGAATGCAGGTTGCAGTGAGGCACCCTGGGTGAGCATCAGCCTCACCACATTTCATCCTGACCCAGGAGCTTTTCAGAATGCAGAATCTGGGGACTTCCTAGTCAGAATCTGCACTTTAACAAGATCCCACGTGATTTCATACACATACACGAGTCTGAGGAGCAGGGCTCCAGCTAAAAGCACCGGTGTTCTGAAGTCAGAAGATTCTCTGATGCTCAGAGAGAAGACTGTCCATGTGGGCCTGACTCCAGATCTCAGGCCTGATCCACCGAACCCCGCCTCTTTCCTTGGCTCCCTCTTGATACAGTATAAAACTCATTTTGTTTAATTAATTTTACTACAATCGAAATGCCAATCTTGTCAGGGAAACACAGCCTCCAAAGGATTTAATGTTTTCTCATAGCATAATCCAATCTAAAAGGAGGAACACTAGAATGGTCTTACATAATTCCTCGAAAGAGAATGATTTTTGTTATTCAATTTCATTCTTTGGGCAAGTGACAACTTTTCCTTTCCCCATAAAATCCACTGTGGAGATGGATCTTACCCTGTTCCTCAGTGCTTTAAGCCAGGATTTTACTGTATTGGTCCACCGCCGCCTTGTACCACCATTTCTGTATCCGTTCATCTGTCAATGGACATCTAGGGTGCTTCCACGTCCTAGCTACACTATCCACTTTTAATGGCTTAAAAAAGTACAAAAGGAAGTCTAGAGGTCATTGACTCCTTTGCCCCTAGTCAGACAGCTGGTTAAAGTAGACCAGGGACTTGTAAAGTGACTGTCCTCCAATAAAAATTAATAAAAAATTAATTAAAAGTGAACCAAGGACTGACTCTACGTCCCCAGGTCCCTTGCCAGGGGCATGTCCTCTTACACCACCTGCCTGAAGCCACAGAGCTCAGGGGGAGCTCTTGGGCTAGCCACACAGGGAGCCAGAAAGAGCTTTGTTCTTTCTCCTCCATGAACTGTCCGGGATGCTGTTCTCATGGCAGGAAAGAGGGTCTTGTATTTTTGCATGCACCTAGCCTGCTGGTTGTTCTATAGGCTGCCTGGCTGAATCCTAGCATTTGTTGGGAACAGGGCATTCACACCCAGAACATAGATGGAGAGAACGGACACAGGGCTTTGCTGGTCTGGGAGCCTCTCCAAACCCTATGGACTCAGCTTGTTTGTTTACTGAAGTGGCCCTGCCGGGTGACACCAGCCCTAAACCAGACCTCCTGGCCCCGCCTCGGAGGATCTGAACCGGAAGGCATGCGCTCAGCTTGTCAACTCAGCACTCCTGTAAGCAGGCTCCGGGGGCCCCTTCTATTTCAGAATGGCTACACCCCTCTGCACATCGCTGCCAAGCAGAACCAGCTGGAGGTGGCCCGCAGCCTGCTGCAGTATGGGGCCTCGGCGAACGCGGAGTCGGTGCAAGGCGTGACTCCCCTCCACCTGGCGGCTCAGGAGGGCCACGCCGAGATGGTGGCTCTCCTCTTGTCCAAACAGGCCAACGGTAACCTGGGCAACAAGGTAAACACACGTCTGTGATGTTCCTGTAGACTCGATCGCCTTGGGGGTCAGCTGAAGACTGAGAGCACCTGTGGGGTGCCCAGGTTCTGAATCAGGTGATGCACGTATATGGGTGTGTGTGTGTGCATGTGTGTGTGACCCTTACAACAGCCCTGTGTAGGTTTTATCTCAGTTTTATAAATGAATAAACAGGTTCAGAAAGGTTGCTAATTCCAAGATTGTAGGACCCCAAGCCTACTTGATGCCAAGGCCTTGGCTGGTCCTTCCTAAATAGAATGACTCAAGCACCCACAAAAAGATCACTGTTGAAATCCACTGCACGCTTTCCCAAATAGAGGCCAGTTTCTACATTCAGGAATGTATGAAGTTGGAACTAAATATTCTTTTTCTGTAGGGAAGGCATTGTTTTCAATGCTGACCTGTCCTTTAAATGGGATTATCTGTCCAGGGACTATTGGCGTGTGAGTAGAAAACCCTCCTGGTGTAGCGACCTGTGGAGGGAAGACATGGAAACTCGTTCCCCGGTGACGTCCTCATGCTTTTCATCAGAGTCTCAGAGGAATGCATGGCCCAAGAAAGGTTAAGGGTCACTTCTTTTGCTTTTTGTTTGTTTTGTAACTTTTAAACTTTTTGTTTTCTATTGGGGTATAGCCAATTAAGAATGTCGTGATAGTTTCAGGTGAACAGTGAAGGGACTCAGCCATACATATCCATGTATCCATTCTCCCCCAAACTCCCCTCCCATCCAGGCTGCCACATAACATTGAGCAGAGTTCCACGTGCTATACAGTAAGACCTTGTTGGTTATCCATTTAATAGACAACAGTGTGTACATATCAATCTTCAGCTTCCTAACTATCCCTTTCCCCAATCCATCCCTCTAGAAACCGCAAGTTTGTTCTCTAAGTCTTAAGAGTCACTTCTTTTATTAAGCAACCGTTTTATTGAAATATAACTCACATACCATAAACTTCACTGGTTTGAACTGTACTATTTGGTGGTTTGGGGTATATTTGCAGAATTGAATGAACACCACCACTACCTAACTTCAGGACATTCCCGCCACCCCAAAGGAAACCTCAGACCCATTAGTGGCCACATCCCGTCTCCCTCAAACCCCTGTCCCCTGGCAACCATTCATCGGCTCTCTGCCACTGTGAATTTGCCTGTTGTGGACATTTCTTGTAAATGGAATCATACGCTATAAAGAGTCACTTCTTTAGATGATACACGAACATAATACAGTGTCAGAAGGGCAAGCATTTTAAGGATAACTTAATATTTCTTGAAGAATCTACTGGATCTGCTGGCTCTCTCTGGGCAGGTTTGGACAGGTGACCCCTAGGAGGGAACCGTTAGGGCAGCACCATGATATCGGTTGCTTGCTAGTGCCATTTAAGTGAGCTCTGTCAAGGGCCAGGAGCAGGATGGCATTGCCTTGCCCTGGAGACATGCACATCCATCCACATCCACCATCACCAGGCAGGCTCTGTGTTATCCCAGGGATCGGGCAAGGCGCCTGGTAGCTGGGGCTGACCTAGATGTTCTTCTCTGGGTATCCCTGCCCACTTGCGCTGGCTTCCGTGTAGGGGGCACTGCCGCTGGGCCTCCCATCAGCCAGGGGAAAAGAACAGACGGCAGGGGAGGGCGAATGGAGTTTCTGGAGAGAGGGCAGCCCCGTTTGCCCCACAGTTAGAAAGGCTTGTAGAGTCAGGTACAGGAGATAGAAGGCTTTCCTGGCATTTTTGTGTGAGTGCACACATATCAAGCAAGATTTCTGGAGTATTACCATCCTTGTGAGACGGATAGACTTCCCTGGTAGCTCAGATGGTAAAGAATCCACCTGCAAAGCAGGAGACCTGGGTTCGATTCCTGGATCAGGAAGATTCCCTGGAGAAGGGAATGGCTACCCACTCCAGTATTCTTGCCTGGAGAATTCCATGGACAGAGGAGCCTGGCAGGCTACAGTCCATGGGCTCACAAAGAGTTGGACATGATTGAGCGACTAACACCGTACTATGCACTATGAGAAGGATGTGATTAGAACTCCAAGAATCTGGCATTTTTCGGTCCCAGCAGGATCTTTCATCGTTCCATCCTTTTTCCAGCGAAGCACTGGCTGGGTGTGCTGATCACAGACTGCGTTTAAATCTTCTGCATTTAAATCTTTAAAGCACATCTTGCTTTACAATGTGTTTTTGTCTATGTTTTCTCAAGTGAGCCTTCCTTTGCCCTTGAGATTTGTCAGTGATAATCCCTATTTTCTCGATAAGCAAACCAAGACTTTGAAGCTCATCTCAAGTTGTGGAAATAAGAAATGTTACCACTGAAATGGACAATAAAGTTCATATAATTCAGATATCAGCAAACTACAGCCTGAAGGCCAAATCTGGCCCACCACTTGTTTGTATAAATAAAGTTTTATTGGAACACAGCCATGCCCATTCGTTTACCTGTTGGCACAGATGCTTTCTCACTATAACTGATGGAGTTAAGCCTAAAATATTGATGATCTGACCCTTAGCAGAAGCCATTGCTGACCTCTGGTTTAGTTCAACCACCTCATGTTTTCACTAAGGATGTGGGGGCCTAGAAGAGCTTGACCGAGGTCAAACAGCTGGTTGGTGGCTACAGAGCCAAGTTTGACTCCCAAACCTCAGCGCTTTCCCAGTGTGACCTAGAACTCTATCTTGGCTGCAAGCTGATGAGCTTCTTTTCCTTCTCAGAGTGGACTCACTCCCCTCCATCTGGTTGCACAAGAAGGCCACGTTCCAGTGGCAGACGTGCTGATCAAACACGGTGTCACGGTGGACGCCACCACCCGGGTAAGACCCACAGCCTGCATTCTGTCCACACCTTCCCTCTGCACCCACGGGCCTGCCCACTCTGGCCTCCCTCACTGGTCCATCCCAGGAGTTTGGAAACCTCAAGGACACAGCAGCCCATTCTTGTCTGCCACTTCCTAGGGGCAGCAGTGGACCCCAGGCCAATGGACTCACTTTCCAGTGGGGAGTTTAAGAAGTTGGTTAGACCTTTGAGCCTCTGTAGTGAGTCATGATTCCAATCCTTGTCTTACATGAGCCAGGTGTCAAAATGTCAGGCTTCCCTGGATGCACTGGAGAATTCCATGCCTTCTAGTCCAGCATTTGGTTCAGAGCGGGTCAGCATTCCTTGAGCCTCTCTGTGTGCAGAGGGTTGGCAGGGGGGAGGTGGGGAGGGGGTAATGGCTCTGCGGTGAGGGATGGAGAATAACCCAGTGCCCAGCACACAGTGGAATCTGCCTCAAGCCACCTGCAGATGATGTAAGAGGCAGAAAGGGATAGCGAGTGTGATGTCCAGTGCAAGGAGGGTGCTAGTGAACCAGAGGGAGCATAGAGGGAGAAGAGGGTCTTTCCATTTGGTGGGAAAAGGAGGCTTCCTGGAAGAGGCATCATTTTGTTCCTTTTCACTGCAAGGCAAGTGTATTAAAAGAAAGGGACAAAGTGACACCCCTCCAGCCTCAGCCCCCTCCAGAGCTCCCCAGGAACACCAGTCAGCAGTGTGACATTAAAGGCTCCCAGAAAAATCCAAGACGTATTTTACCCCCAACTGCCTACAGCTTCTACAGGAACCTGCTTAAAACCCAAGAATGTTCTGGATCTTTGAGGTTCTCTTGCCGACCTAGTTTAGTCTTTTGGAATCTTGCCCTGAAAAATCTTATACTGTGAGTTAGAACTTGTTGCTGCTTTTGTTCAGTCGCTAAGTCTTGTCCAACTCTTTGCAACCCAATGGACTGCAGCACACCAGGCTTCCCCGCCCTTCACCATCTCCTGGAGTTTGTTCAAGCTCATGTCCATTGAGTCAGTGATGCCATCCAACCATCTCATCCTCTGTCATCCCCTTCTCCTGCCCTCAATCTTTTCCAGCATAAGGGCCTTTTCCTGTGAGTCAGTTCTTCGCATCAAGTGGCCAAAGTATTGCAGCTTCAGCTTTAGCATCAGTCCTTCCAATGAATATTCAGGGTTGATTCCTTTAGGATCTGGTGTGACCTCCTTGCTATCCAGCGGACTCTCAAGAGTCTTCTCCAACACCACAGTTGGAAAGCATCTGTTCTTCAGCTCTCAGCCTTCTTTATGGTCCAACTCTCACATCCATACATGACCACTGGAAAAACCATAGCTTTGACTAGACCAACCTTTATTAGAACTTAGAGATCTCAAAGCCAGCCATCACTTCAGGTCCAGCTTGCGGGGTCTGGATCCAGATGGTCTCTGGGACCAGGCTTCCCAGGACACTTAGGGACCGAGAGAGCCTTGGCCTGTCAGTCTGTGAGGGGAGCACTAAAATATTCAGCAGAACAGCTTCCTTGAAAGTTACCTCCTTTGTGGCCAAAACTCAAGTGAATAAATACTGAAAGCCCACTCGTTTCAAGCCATGGCCAGTTCCTACCATCATGGAACATGACTGTACCACTTGGTAGCCCAGATAGCAGGGCAAGGCGGTTCTTGTCTGGCTCAGCAGGGACCTCCTTCTCATGCAAGGCCCCTGCCCTCCCAGCTTCCCTCGGTCTCTGAGTGCCCCGTCTTGGCTTCTGCAGCACAGTCTCACCCGCCTTTCCTCCTCCCTCTTTGCTGCCCCCTCCCCACCGTCTTTTCTGAACTCCCTCTAAATATTGCCTCAGTTCCGTGAGCGCCGCTTTTTTCTCGCCATACTTCATCTGGGGAACTTCTCTCACCACCAGGACTTAACTCCCAGGGATGCCTCCTTGCCGGGCCCTCTTCCCCAGACTCAGGGCCGGTGTTCCCATCACCCGCTTGCCCGCCCCACTTGAGTCTCCCCTGGTCATCTCACGCTGCACTTGCCCGACACTGAGCCCCACGCCCCTCCCAGACCCCTGGCCTCCGACAGCCTAGACAGCTGACCCCAGGGAGCCGCTGCCAACCTTGCCAAGGCCTCCTCATCCATCCTCCCCTTTGCCGCCATTACCGTGCGGGTTTCCTTCTTGTCCAGCTCAGAGTGACTCGTGTTGTCCCCAGAAGCCCTGCTGGTCACCCTCTCTCCTTCCTTACTTTCCAGATGGGTTACACTCCACTCCACGTGGCCAGTCATTACGGGAACATCAAGCTGGTGAAGTTTCTGCTGCAGCACAAGGCAGACGTCAATGCCAAGACCAAGGTATGGGAATGGCCGAGACGGAGACACGCTGGGACCCCCCCTCCTTTGCTGCAGGGCTTGCACCAGGACAAACATCTCCTCCAGCAACAAAAATACAAAGAATCTATAAGGGGCTGAAAATAACTGTGTGCCTGAGCAGTTGGGGCAACTTATGGACGACAAGATACACAGAGACCAAAAACCCAACTGCCACGTCTAAAGAGCCGGGAGCAAAAACAGGCTGTCAGAAGCAAAAGCAGGGTCCTGTGCATGCCCCCTGCACACACCACCACCAAGGGCAAACCACCTTAGTCACCCCTCCAGCCTGACCCTTAGACCAGCCCCTACCATCACTCCATGTCAGGAACCAGCTCGTCCCATCTTCTTGGGGAGCAAGCAAGGGAGCCTGATACTTGTTTTCAACCCCTCATCCCCACTGCAGCAGGGGCCCCAATAAAGCCTTGCCCAAGTTTCTTGTCTGGCCTCTGGTCAATTTCTATTGACTGGAAAAGTAGAGGACCCTGATCGGTAACAAGACCAGTGCCAAATTCAGAGGCAACTAGAATCACTCTGGGCACACGTGAGGCTCCGCCTCAGTTTTCAGCTTTGATGCTGGAGGAAGAAATAGGAAAAATGCTTTTTTTTTTTTTTTTTTTTTACTTTTCATACAGAAGACATAGGCCCGGTGGTGGGTGGGTGTTGCTTTCTGTCTCTAGCTCATCCTCCCAAATGTCTACCCGCTTTGCAGCACGGATATAGCCCCTTGCACCAGGCGGCCCAACAGGGCCATACGGACATTGTGACACTGCTTCTCAAACATGGTGCTTCCCCAAACGAGGTCAGCTCGGTGAGTACTGCCCAGGGCCCTGATTCCGGAGACGTCCCTTCACCAGGGAAGCTCAGGTCATCCTCCAGTGCATCTGGGGCCTGAACAGGCTCCCCGGGACATGGGGTCCTCCTTCCCGAAGGTGGAAGGTTATCCTAGTGGCACCACTTGCCCTCCCCCTTTTATTTTTATTTAAACGTTGTCAAAACCCTTAGTAAAATCCTTGCTAAAGTCTGTGAAGCTGTTCTCAGTGTGACAAGAGTGAACAGAACTAAATGTCTTGGGTGGGTCCTGATGTCTGGGGGTCTTGGGGTCTTCAGCCATGTCAGTGGTCCCTGTTCAGCGATCAGTTCCTCCCCGGGCAACGGGATTGTCAGAGATACTAGCTTATCTCTGTGACTGCTTCCAGCTCGGAGAGCATGAGGACCTTTGACTGTCGCTGTGGTTGCTGAAGCTATAGCTGTGGATGGGACTGAATCTGCGTGGGGTAGACCCTGGAAGCGGAGAACTTTGAAAGGGCGTGGGTTCAACCCCTGGTCAGGGAACCGAGGTCCCACATGCCACGTGGTGCGCCAGAAAGTTAAAAAAAGAAAAAAGCAGGAAAGCCTCATTATCCATTTAGTTTCACTTAGGTCTTCCTTTTAAAATCAGAGTAGAAATTTGCCCCTCACTTATTTTCTGGTGACTTGTGATTTCCAGCTGGCCTGAAAAGAGTTCACTGAAGTATGTGGGTTATTTGAACTGTTTCCACGCTCAGTAACTGACACCCGAAGAACCGGCCTTGGCAGCTGTGGGCAGTACTTCCCGGGGCCCTCTTATTCCTGCAACCCCACCTGATGCCTCCCTGACCCTGACCTTCCCACTGGCTGCCTCTCGGCCTCTCTTGACTTCAGTGGCAAGATCTCCTCTGAACACCCAGCACTGGTGGTTTAAGTACCACGACACTCCGTCTCCTCGAGCACCACTGACCACACCCATCTGGGCACACACGTGTGCAGGGTCTTGCTCTGGGTGTGAACGACTGGGGTGTGAGTCTGGGCTGATCACGCCCTCCATCTGCTCTTCTCCCCAGAATGGAACCACGCCTCTGGCCATAGCCAGGCGCTTGGGCTACATCTCTGTAACAGACGTGCTCAAGGTTGTCACTGATGAAACTGGTTTGGAGGTATGTCTGCTTCTCCCCTGCACCCCCACCTCAGACACGCACAGCCTGCAGGGTGCCCCATGGGGTGCCCCAGAAGTGGAGCGTGTTCTGGGGTCCTGGGATTCCTGAAGGAAGCTTGAAGCCAGAAGACTTGAGGGTTGCGGGGGGGCTGGAGGGGGTCCTCCTCCATCAGGCGAGGCTTTACTGCCATCTGGTGGCTGGAAGAGTTGGGGCCTCGACCAGACCAAGGGGCGGCCCAGACGGAGTTGAGGGCAGGGACCAGGCAACCAGAAGCTGCGGTTCCGTTCTTCACCCCCTACGCTTCCTGCCAGACCCCAGAGACCCTCTTAGCTGTCATTTTCCTCATTTGGGACAAACCTCCTTTCTCATCTCCTTCCGGTCTCCACTGCCATAACCAGATAACTGCCGGCTGAGTGAAAGGGCCCACTGCAGTGTTGGGGTTCAATTCCTTGCTTTTTTTCTCTTTTCAGTTGATCACGGACAAGCACCAGATGAGCTTCCCCGAGACGGTGGATGAGATCCTGGATGTCTCTGAAGATGAAGGTACAGGCTGGGGTCCATACCACATGTGGGTCGAGTCAGGCTGAAGGGGGCGCTCGGGACTCTGAACACTCAGAGGGCCTCTGGCCACCACCCCGGGTCACCAGGTCATCAGAGGCACAGCTGGACAGAACCACTTTCTAATGATGCTGTCTGTTAATCAAAGGGGCTTCTTTACTGTGATTTGAGGAGAAGGAAATCTACATCACAGAGACTAAAAATAGAAAAATCCCAGGAAGTTTCATAAATACACGTGTGTTTGCATGTAGCATACATGAAGTGAGATTCTGCTCAGATCAGCTCACTCTCAGAGCCATAAGGAACTGTCATAAAATCCCACCTGATGAGTTCCTTGTGCTTTGAGCGAATAGCAAGCTGTTTGATTTAAAATGTGTAAGAATTCCTTTTCATCAGCTGCTCTTCAGACCACATGATGGGTCAGTCGGTTTAGGGGGTGGATCCATTATGTAATGACTGTGTTTTCCACTTCTGTGGGCAACGGGGTACTTGTAGCACTTTTCGTGCTCCAAGTACCCCTGTCTCCTGGCTTAAACTGGAAGAGAATCCTCGTGATTAAGAAGGGTGGGGCTGGACCAGATTATCTCTCTGGTCCCTTCCATCTTGGTAACCCAGGGGTTGTGTAGCCTGGTGGGCCAGGTGAGAAAAGCTCTGCTGAACGCCCTTTAATGAAACTCCTCTCACTTTACCTGACTTCAATCCTGTCCTTCCTTAAACGTGGCTCTTTCTTTGCTTTCCAGGAACTGCTCATATAACTATAATGGGTATGAAACACTTTCTGTTTCCTGTGGTCCTTTCTCATGAGCGCATTTCACCCTCAGCAACCCAAGCTCTCACTAATCCACCCCTGCTTTCCATAACAATCGGAGTTTGACTCACATAGGACATTTCTGCCTGTAAGGTCCATGCCCTGGCGGGCGGCTCCGGCCTGTCCACGTCTGTGTCCGTGCCACTTGCCACTGTGTCTGCGGTCATAACTGCATGAGCTGCTGTGGTTCCATCCTGTAGGCTCCTGATTACAAGGCCAGGAGGGGCCGCTGAGGGGCAGGAAAGGACCCTGCGAGGTCCAGGGCCCCTGCTCCAGTGCAAGGAGAAGAGAGAATCAAAGAGGCAGAGTCGAGGTTGCAGACAGAGGTTGAACCTCCCAGCGATGAGCTTCGGGAATGTGGATTCAGCCGCTGAGGTTACACAAGTCCCTAGTGCCTCTCCGGACAGATGGGCTCTGTGCCACGGGGGGTTGTTTCTCTGTTGCATGTGATGTGGAAAAGAACAGAAGCACCTCTTAGAAAAAGCACCCTCCACAAGGGCTGTTCTGAAGTGGAAACTTGTCAGGCAAAGAAGGTTCCTTCCGGGTCTTCCTTGGTGGCCCAGTGGTTAAGACTTTGCACTTCCAAAGCAGGGGGTGTGGGTTTGAGCCCTGGTCAGAGCTTTCCTGGTAGCTCAGCTGGTAAAGACTCTGCCTGCAATGTGGGAGACCTGGGTTTGATTCCTGAGTCGGGAAGATGTAGGCTACCTACTCCAGTTTTCTTGGGCTTCGCTGGTGGCTCATCTGGTAAAGAATCTGCCTGCAGTGCAGGAGACCTGGGTTTGATCCCTGGGTTGGGAAGATTCCCTGGAGAAGGGGAAGGCTACCCATTCCAGTATTCTGGCCTGGAGAATTCTGTGGACCGTATAGTCCGTGGGGTCGCAAAGAGTCAGACACAACTGAGCGACTTTCACCTTCAGGAAACTAGATCCCACATGCTGTGAGGCATGCCACCACCCCTCCCCCCACAACCCCCCAAAGGAAGAAAGTCCCTTTTGGTTGAGTTGTTATCTTTTCCAAAGCCTCGTGCAGATTATGTTAGGGACTGGCTGCCCGGCTGCAGGGCTGGAGGTACAGGGCTGGTTGAAGATGAAGATGTTGCTATGGTCCCCTTCTAGCATCAGAGACCTTGCCCCACGGCCCGGCAGGGGCGAGTGTTGAGAGGAGGAGCAGGAAAGATACTTTTTAAAAAGAAAAGAGGGTATCTCCTTCCTATCATTCACTTCAACCTGTGTGGTTTCAGGGGAGGATCTTGGCTCCAGGGCAGAGAGGCCGGATGCCAGGGATGTAGATGAAGAGAAAGAGCTGCTGGATTTCGTGCCGAAGCTGGACCAAGTGTAAGAAATGCTCCTGTGGTGGGGGGGGGGGGTCCTCCTCCCTGGACTCAGGGTAGAAGATCCCGGAGCAGGGAGGTTCCAAGAAGGCCAGGCCTGGACAGAGAGCTCATCCAGTGTCTTAGGATAAGCCAGCTCTGCACCGGGGGTGCCAGGCGGGGGCAGAGGTCTCTCCTACAGCCTGCCACCCTCTCCCGGGTCCCTGCCTCCCACTGTCCCTCCTCCCCCTCCTCTATCCACACCCTCCCCCTTTCAAACACTCAGTTCCGCACCAGAAAAATCCACAGAGGGAAATCCCATTAGAAACCATTGTGAAAAAAGGGGTGGGTTATTATAGGATGGGGCTTCCCTGGTGGTTCAGAGGGTAAAGAATCTGCCTGCAATGTGGGAGACCTAGGTTTGATCCCTGGGTTGGGAAGATCCCCTGGAGGAGGGCCTGGCAACCCACTCCACTATTCTTGCCTGGAGAAGCTCATGGACAGAGGAGCCTGGTGGGCTACAGTCCATGAGGTCACAAAGAATCAGACACGACTGAGTGACTAACACACACACATATTACAGGATCATATGAAATCACATGTGTGAAATTTTGAGAATTGTAAAGCACTATAGAATTTAGAGAACCTTTCATTCAATTAAGAAATTTAAATAGTAAGAAAGAAACTATTGCCAAGCTGAGCTCACAGGCCAGCCACGACCCTCCATCAGCCAGTCCAGTAGGGAAAACCCGCAAAGGGTCTCTGTCTGCCTGGCCCGTGTTCCTCATTCCTCCGGGAATGCAGTGAGCTGTTCCCATGTGTGTGTGTTGGCGCACACAGGGATTCTGTGAACGAATCTGAAAGCGACAACTTTGTGGAAACACTGAGCCCTTGGGGTTTTCTGAAAAGACAGACATGTGCCAGCTTGGTTCCAGGGCTTATACAAGAGAGGGCCGTGGACCAAGGAGAAGGGGCCCTGTGACTAGTATTACTGAACTTCAGTTAGCAACACAAGACAAAGACCTCGACCACGGAGAACCTACAGATGTGTTTGGTAGAATGAAAACACACATCCAGTGGTCAGACCGTGAAGCAGAATAAGATGTTACAGCCAGAGCGAGAGTTCCCTCAACAAGGGGACCAAGGCTACAGAACTGGGGTGGTACATGCAGGAAGACTTCCTGGAGGAGGCAGTCTCAACTCAGGCTCAAGACAGGCTCTGGGGAAAGGCCTAGAGGTGGAGGGGGGAGGCCAGGATGTAGCGCCTGTGCCAGTGGGGTTCAGATGGTGGCGGCAGGGGGCGGGGGGCGGTCAGATTGGATAGGTGATCCTGGGGGTACAGAAATGTCTCACTGAGGCGCCCGGTGGAAGATGACGGGCTATGCAGAAGATTGTGCCCTGATGGCCCAATGTCCTTGGCGTACAGGGTGGAATCCCCAGCCATCCCGCGGATTCCCTGCGTCACACCTGAGACCGTGGTGATCAGAGCCGAAGAGCCAGATCAGGTGAGACACATCCTTTCTCTTACCTCCCCCTGGCGGGGAACAGATTCTCCAGGAAGTGATTGCTCTGAGATGACCCGCAGCATGGGAAGAATTCATAAAGCTCACATTGCTTACCAAGCCCCGCAGATCCCAGATTTCACGTGTCATCTGCAGCAGCGGTGCCCCAGCACTCATATAACCCCAGCTATCTAAGATCTGAGTCTCTGAGAGCCTGAGGGTGCCTGGGACGCCCTCGTCCTAGTCTCAGCAGGGCCGAGAACTGGCAGCAGCAGTTCTGGCTCCAAAGCCCATGTTCTCTTGCACACAGGCCCTGAGCACACGCTGTCTGCACCCATGGGGGCCCTGGGTCCCGGTACCGGAGAGGGCGCCCCAGGCTGCAGCCACATCTCCATGGAGCTGCGGGCAAGTCCGGAGCCTGGCACCTTTTTGTTTCACATCCATAAAAATGGGGCAGTTTCTGCCTCACGTTCCTCAAGGGATTACTGGGAGCTTAAAATACCAGTCCAGGTGGAAAGGGGATGTCAAGGAGAGCTGTCCCCAACGTGGCTGTTACTCACTATAATACCCTATTTGTGGCTTCCCTCGATGCCGCTTGAATTTGTCCCCAAAATGGGTGGGATGGTTTAAAGCAATGTAATGCTCCTCTATTTAATTTTTATGCCAGTTGGCACTTTTTTTTTTCCCCAGGGCAAAGGGGTTTTCTGGGATCAGAAGGAAGCAGTGTAGTGTTTAGAGGTTGGAAACGGCCACCCTGAGCTTGGTCACTGAGCCAGATGTGTCGGTTTTCCAGCTAAGGCTGCTCTCTTCCTCCGCCCTGAAGGGATGCGTGTCTGAAAGCAGCGGCAGAAACCCTAGACCCACGAGTGGCACTGGGAGAGGGTGGCTGTGACGCGGTCTGGTCAGCCCTCCCAGCCTAGGGCAGGTCACAGGGCTGTGACGGTGGTGTCACGCTGTTGGGCGGGGGGTGGAGTTTGGGAGATACGGCCCTGGGACTGCCCTGGCACATCCCCCCGGTGCTGCCAAAGACGGCGACGAGGAAGCTCCAAGGGGACCCGGGTTCTGCTGTTCCCCGGCCAACCGTGCACTCGGAGGCCCTGCTAAGTCATGAACCGAGTCAGCAGGGGCTTCCTGGAGTCCTGCCAGGCACCCTGGATGGGACCCCGGGTAGGAGGGCACGGGAGCAGATGGTCCAGCTGGGGAGGGTCTCAGAACTCAGGGGGGTGACTACCCCAGGGCTCAGCAGTGTTGGGGACAGCAGGGAGCCCTTCCAGATCAGAGTCAAGGGCTAGGGTTCTCAGAGGAAGCAAGAAGTGGACGATGCACAGGGGGGTCCAGCGAAGGAAACGGACGTGGGCTCCTGGCCCGATGGGGATGCCAGAGCGAGGGCCAAGTTGAGAATAAAGCTGGAGGGGGTAGGATCTGAACCTACGGGCTTCATGAGTCCTCGCGATGGACAGGCCTGGGCCGAGGTAGCCCTGAGGTCCTGCAATTACAGCATCACTGTGAGGAAAGGGGCCATCCCATTTGCAGAGGGAGAAGCAGGAAGTCACCCTGGGATGGGGGAATCTGTTCTCTTTCCCTTGATGCCCCAGTTCATGTGGCTTGCCCATAGGCGAGCAACTCGTAGGTGATGGCATGGGCTCCAGTGCCAACTTGCGTGTGGAAAGTATCTGTGTAGAGCTCACGGGGCAGGGTTCATGGGGCAGGTGGGGTGGGGGGCAGGCCAGGAGTGTACGTGGTGTGTGAGCTGAGACCGAGGCTGGACGGGAGGGAGGACTCGCTCCAGCGTTGGAAGCCTGCCCCAGGGTCCTGAGCCGAGGAGAGGCCATGTAGGTCCTAGGAGGCCCGTGAGCTTTGTCCCAAAGGGTCAGTGAGTTCCAGGTAGCACCTCCTTCGCTGGGCCCTTGGTGGCTGGCCGAGCCTCCCTGGCCTCTGCGTGATGTCCACTGGCCGGGACCATCGGCTGTAGCTATGGCCCGCGGGTGATAACAGCTGGCCTTTCCCCCATCCCGCCCCATCCCCAGGTGTCCAAAGAGTACGATGAAGACTCTCTGATCCCCAGCAGCCCGGCCACAGAGACCTCGGACAACATCAGCCCCGTGGCCAGCCCGGTGCACACAGGGTGAGTGGCCCAGGAGGGGCTGGCGGCCCTGGCCCCACTCGCCCGCCCGCCTGCCCGGGAGAGGCCCACACGGACCCGCTGTGCCCTAGGTTCCTGGTGAGCTTCATGGTGGACGCCCGCGGGGGCTCCATGCGGGGAAGCCGGCACAACGGCCTGAGGGTGGTGGTCCCGCCCCGGACCTGTGCGGCACCCACCCGCATCACCTGCCGCCTGGTGAAGCCCCAGAAGCTGTCCACGCCGCCCCCGCTGGCCGAGGAGGAGGGCCTGGCCAGCAGGATCATCGCCCTGGGGCCCACGGGGGTCCAGTTTCTGAGGTGAGAGGTCGCTCCCCTGCCCCTGACCAGTCCCTGCCGTGCCCGGGCCAAGAGGAGGTGAGCCCGGAGCCCCCCACCTGCTTTCTCTGTGTCCCAACTTGTCAGAACTGGAAGCCCCTGGGCTCCTAGGTACACGTAAGAGTCTGGTGCCTGGGGCGAGCTTAGCACCCTCAGGTCCTGTGTGACACTATTAGAAGGGGATGGAGATGGCTACTTCGGAGGCCCCTGGGGTTTAGTTAAGTTCTGAAACGGCCTTCCGAGAAGACAGCCCTGCAGCCTTGTTCCCAAGGGCAAGACTGATGGTTTCAGAGGCCCCCCTCACCTTTCCTGCAGCAGATCTGCTTCTCCTAGCAACCCTGCGTCCTTCAGGCACCACGGGCTCCATGCTGGGACAGGCCTGGCCCAGGAGGCCCTGACCTCCCGTCTGCATCCACGGCCTGTCTCACCCCCTCCCAGCTTGCTTCCACCGACTGCAGAGCAGCTGTAAACTTTCATGTTGATTTCCCCTTTAAATGTGACGCTCAAAGCCGTCCTTCCTAGCTTCCCTGGTGGCTCAGTGGTAAAGAATCTGCCTGCCATGCAGGAGATGCAGGTTCAATCCCAGAGTCGGGAAGTTCCCTTGGAGGAGGGCATGGCAACCCACTCCAGTATTCTTGCTGGGAGAATCCCATGGACAGAGGAAGCCTGGTGGGCTACAGCCTGTGGGGTTGCAGAGAGTCAGACATGACTCAGCGACTAAATAACAGCAATGGCTACAAGCATCCTCCCGAGGAAATGCCACTGTCTAGACTGACAGAGGAGGACGCTGAGGCTCAGAGGGGTTTGGTCCCCTGTCCTGGACACGGGTGGGTTCTCAAGGTCAGGTCCAAGGTCAGGGTTATTCTGCCGAGCCTCGGCCACATGGCCGTGGCTGGACGTGCCCTGTGAAGTGAGGTTGGGCCTGATGAGAGGGTCCTGGGGCATCTCGGGAACCTGAGGCAGATCTGTCCGCTGTGAGGACCAGCTCGTCGGGGGGACCCGCTGCACCCTGCCTGCCTGCTCTTGCCTCTCGAGCCCACGGCTGTCGCCCACACAGCACACACACTCACGTCTAGCTCCTCCTCTGTCCCCTCTGCCCCCTCAGCCCTGTGATCGTGGAGATCCCCCACTTCGCCTCCCAAGGCCGTGGGGACCGCGAGCTCGTGGTGCTGCGTAGTGAAAACGGCTCCGTGTGGAAGGAACACAAGAACCGCTACGGAGAGAGCTACCTGGACCAGATCCTCAATGGGATGGACGAAGGTGAGCAAGCCCCCGGGAGCCCAAGCAGCACCTTCCTCTTGGAGGGGGGGTTTGAGGCTGCACTGGGGGTGGGCTGGCGGGGCCTCCGGGGGTGGGGGACACCCTGAGAGTCTAGGGACGGCCCAGCTCCAGCGCCCAGGCCCCCTGCAGCCTGGTCTCCTTGTGCTGCTCCCTCTGGGCCTGGGCTCTTCCCTCTCCTGGCGGCTCAGCCTCCCACCCCTGCCGGAGCTGGGACGAGGGGCCCTGGGAGCCCTCAGTGGTGACCGGTGGGCGGGCGCGTGCGTGTGGTTGCAGAACTGGGGAGCCTGGAGGAGCTAGAGAAGAAGCGTGTCTGCCGCATCGTCACCACCGACTTCCCCCTGTACTTCGTGATCATGTCGCGGCTCTACCAGGACTACGACACCATCGGCCCCGAGGGGGGCTCTCTGACAAGCAAGCTGGTGCCCCTGGTGCAGGCCACCTTCCCCGAGAACGCGGTCACCAAGAGGGTGAAGCTGGCCCTGCAGGTGACGCACGCAGCCCCCCCTTGCCTGCTGGGGCCCCATCAACCTGAACCGGGTTCAAAGTGTCAGGGCTCTCGGAGATAGCCTCCATCCTTGGAGATAGCCTTTGTCCCCAAGACATCTCTACCTCTTGGTCCACTGCCTAAAAAAATCCCGTGAGAGCTCTGACCTTGAGCTCAGAAGAGAGTTGGGTGGCCGGGATAGGGCAGATGCTCTGTTAAGTTGCAGAAAACCCTAGGTGACGTGTTTAAACCGCCGGGTCAGCATTGAGGGGAAGCCACATGGCTACCTGGACAGGTGCCTGATGCCGAGCAAGGCCCTGGGGAGTGGGGGCTCAGACAGGGGAGCACCACATCAGTCCCCCCACCGCCGGGGGACTTTCGCACCTGCCGGGACAGCCCCTCTCATCCCTGCCCACGGGCCCTCGGCTGCTCCGGGCTGAGCGTCCCCCTTGGGCACCTCGCAGGCCCAGCCTGTACCCGATGAGCTGGTCACCAAACTCCTGGGCAATCAGGCCACGTTCAGCCCCATCGTCACCGTGGAGCCGAGGCGCCGGAAGTTCCACCGCCCCATCGGCCTCCGCATCCCGCTGCCCCCGTCCTGGATGGACAACCCTCGGGACAGCGGGGAGGGGGACACCACCAGCCTGCGGCTGCTCTGCAGCGTCATCGGTGAGGGGCGCCCCCTCTGTCTGGTCCACGCCTGGGGAGACGGGAGGGAATGGAGCTGGGGAGCAATGGGCCCCTCGGAGGGATGCGGGGCTGCCTCTGGGTAGAGTCTCCCTGTCCCTGAAGAGCCCTCGGACGCCAGAGGAGGGGGTCCTCCCAGGGTGGAGGAGGTCAGGGGTGCAGGGTGGCGGGGTGGGGGGCTAGGCGCGGGGCCTCAGCCAGGTGTGCACGCCCCACGTTGGCCTCTGGAGACCGTCCCCCAGCCTTGTCTACGCCTGTGGCAGGAGGAACCGACCAAGCCCAGTGGGAAGACATCACGGGGACCACCAAGCTCGTCTATGCCAACGAGTGCGCCACCTTCACCACCAACGTCTCTGCCAGGTGAGACCCTGCCCGGCCGGGCCCCATCATCCTCCAGGCCCTGCACGAGGGGGGTGGCCTCGCTCAGCTGACCTTGTGCCCGGGGTCTTCCGCTGTCCCTCTCCTTCTCCACCTGAAAGCACCGCCCCCACCCCCACCGGGGCTGTCTGAGCGGCCACCGCCCTGCTCACAGGCTGTCCTGTTGGATGGAGAGGACGCCCCCACCCCACCCCACCCCAGACACTTAGGGACAGGCTCAAGGCTGCCCTCCTTTCAGGTTCTGGCTGTCGGACTGCCCCCGGACGGCTGAAGCCGTGAACTTTGCCACCCAGCTGTACAAGGAGCTGACCGCGGTGCCCTACATGGCCAAGTTTGTCATTTTCGCCAAGATGAATGACCCCCGGGAAGGGCGTTTGCGATGCTACTGCATGACGGACGACAAGGTGGACAAGACGCTGGAGCAGCATGAGAACTTCGTGGAGGTGGCCCGGAGCAGGGACATAGAGGTGAGGCCGGGCCCCCTCCCGGGGCTCACGCCTCGAGGGGAGGCAGCACCTCCAGGGCCGCGGGTCGGGGGGAGGTGGTGCTGGAACCCCAAGCCATCAGGAGGGTGGCCTCTGCAGAGGGAGCTCCTGGACTGTGTCCCTCTGAGCCCCTCTTGACAAGCATCCTTGGGAGGTTGCCCCAAAGCTGAGGACACCGTCCTGTGTGTCTCAGGGAGGCAGCAGGCTGTCAGCCCAGTGGTTTGTAGTGCCAAGGGCTGATATTCATTAAAGTTCTCACCTCCCACATGTGATTAAAAGTGCTTGAGGGACTTCCCTGGTGGTCCAGTGGTTACAACTTCACCTTCCAATGCCACGGGCGTGGGTTCGATCCCTGGTCGGGGGACTAAGATCCCACATGCCTCACAGCCCAGAATCTAAAACATGAAACAGAAGAGATATTGCAACAAATTCAATAAAGACGTTAAAAACAGTTCACATCAAAGACAAAAAATCTTTTAAATTTTTTTTAAAAATAGAAAATAAAGATACTCGAGTGACATCATCTCCCCTGATTCTTACAACAGGGTGTCTTTTTCTTATCCCCAGTTTACAGATGAGGAAACTGAGGCTGGGAGAGGTTAGGTGACCTGCCCAAGGTCACACAACTAAGTTAATGGTAGAGAAAGGACTTGTCCTACTTTCTCTGCCACACCAGGGTTTGGGCGGTGCCCGGAGCGGGAAGCAGGGGAGAGGTTGGGCACACAGGAGAGCCGTGATGTGCGGGCCCTCGGTGTGAAGCTGTCGCCCATCCTGGAGTCCTCACTCGGGTTAAGATATGTAACAAGCCAGGACCTTGCCCAAGGTCTTTCTGCTAGCGGAGTTCTGGAGTCCTTTGAAAGCAGCGGCGATCGACCACATAGGGAGACACTGGAAGTCCTGCTTATTATAAAAACCCTTTGAAGTAAAGAAGCATCTGCCAAAACCCTCCATGGGGCTTCCCAGAGCACAGCCTCTGGGGTTGTGGGGAGGGAGAGACCAGGGCTGACAGATGGGACCGGGCGTCTGCACGTTCCCACCTGCTCCCTCTTTCCCACAGGTTTTGGAGGGCATGCCCCTCTTCGCTGAGCTCTCGGGGAACCTGGTGCCCGTCAAGAAGGCCGCTCAGCAACGGAGTTTCCTCTTCCAGTCCTTCCGGGAGAACCGGTTGGCCATTCCTGTCAAGGTGCGCCCTCCTGTCGCCCACCCCTCGCCCGGGTCTAGAAGTTCTGGAGGCAGAGGCCCCAGAGCCGGCCGGGCTGGTGGCCGGGCTCGGCGGGGCGAGGGCGGCCCCCGACTCTCCATTCTGTGTGACTGAGTCCAGGTGAGGGACAGCAGTCGGGAACCTGCAGGGTCCTTGTCCTTCCTGCGCAAGGCGATGAAGTACGAGGACACGCAGCACATCCTCTGTCACCTGAACATCACCATGCCGCCCTGCACCAAGGTGAGCGCCCCGCCGGGGCCCTCAGCCAACAGATGGCCCGAGACGCCGCCCCCCTCCCTACCCCCCGGGGTGGAGAAAGGCCCTGGGCTCTCCTCTGACACAGGCTGTGGCCCAGTCCTTCCTGCAAAGCTCAGGAACAAATGTCAGGGTGCAAGGGTGACACCCGTGTCCACCCCGAGGCCCCAAGTTCCCCAGGACGCCCCCTCCAGGAGGTTGGAAGGCAAAGCCTGAGAACCAGATGGCCGGTGACTGAAGGTGTCCCAGCCACAGCAGGGCTTCTTTGGAGCCTCTTTCTCCTGAACTTGCTCAGGGGCCAGGCCCCCCCAGAGAAGGGAAGCCTGGTATCTCAGCCCGGCGCTTGCCCTGGGCTCTGAGCTCAGCAGAGGCGTGAGGACCGAGTGTCACCAGTGCCAGGGAGCACCAGGCTGCACCAGGGATGGAGGGACTGCCTCTGCCGTGTTGGTGACACGGTGTTTTCATCATCAGCCTTTCATGCCCAACTAGACAAGCAAGGCCACGTCCAAACGTCGAGGCTCGGTTTCTCTTCTCTGACTAAGGACAAGGGGGAGCCGACTTCTTTTTCACCAGAGGGGCTCCCGAAGCCTTGAACAAGCACCCTGCTACTTGCCACAGGGCCAGCATGCAAAGGCTCGGGCATCAAAACACGTCTTTTGAGCAGAAAGTAATTCAGAAAGAAAAGCTCATGGTTTTGTTTTTGTTTTTAATAATTCAAACCCCAGCTCCACCGATTACTGAGTAGCCCTGGGTGGGTTGCCCCAGCCTCTGGGCCGGTGACTTGGAAAGAATGACAGTACCTGCCTCAGGGACCATCAGGCAGGGCCTCGCACGTGATTAGGGCTGCGTGAGCTTATTATTGGGCTTCCCGGTGGCTCAGTGGTAAAGAACCTGCCTGCAAGTCAGGAGACACTGGTTCGATCCCTGAGTCAGGAAGACCCCTTGGACGAGGGCACAGCAACCCACTCCAGTATTCTTGCCTGGAGAATCCCATGGACAGAGAAGCATGCTGGTCTACAGTCCACGGGGTCGCAAAGAGGCAGACATGACTAAAGCCACTTCGCACAAACGCACGAGCTTATTATTATTACTATAAATGAAGAATGTGAGCCTCATCGACTCCCTCTCGCCACACCCCACCCCATACAAAGCCTGTGTGTCATGGGGCTGCCCGTCGCCAGGGTGTCCGCCCCACACCCACAGCACCCCCTCCTGGCCTCTCTCCTGCAGGGCAGCGGAGCCGAGGAACGGAAGAGGACGCTGACGCCACTGGCCCTGAGATACAGCCTTCTCAGCGAGTCCACAATGGGTACACACCTCTCTGTGCTCACTCCCTTCCCCGGGGGCGGCGAGGGAGGTCGTGTCGCCTCACCCCGATGGGATCTCCCCGAGCTGACACCATTGGCTCAGCCCTCGGCCGGGGTCTCCACTGACCCTCCCAGGCTCAGCCGCCAATCAGGGGGACATGGAGCGTGACCTGAGCGCTCTCTAGGTCCCCCACCCAGGCCGGGCGGTTCTGTGTCCTGCCAAGGCTACTAAACAGAATGCCATGCTTCCCCCAGGTTTCCTCAGTGGCACCGACCGGGCCGACATGAAGATGACTCTCATATCAGATCACCTGGGCCTCAGCTGGGCCGGTGAGTCAGGATTCGGGGCGAAAGAGCATGCTGCCTGTCCACACCCGCCTCTACACCGCCTCCCCTCTAAACAGCAGCACTGACTGTTTCTAAGCCTCTTCCCACCATCCACTGTGCATCTGATCCGGGCTTGTCTCTGATGGGGCTATTGCCCAGACAACGCCTTTGGGTATCAGGGGAGGCAGGCCTCCTCCCTCCCCCACTCCTCTCTAGTTTTCCTCTTGAGAAACTCAACTTCTGACATGACAGGAGACCTTAGGGTGGATCCAGTCGGCCCATTTTACAGATGGGGAGGCTGAGATCCCACTAACAAGGCTGACTTTGGTTGTGCAGGGAGTTATTAATAGAGCCCTGAAAAGACCAGCAAACCAACAACACACAAGCAAACACAAAATGTGTGCCCTGACTGCCTGCCCACCGCTCCCTATGGTGTGTGTGTCTGATGTGTGTATGTGGTGTATATGTGTTGCATATGTGTCCTGTCTGTGTTGCATATGTGTTGTGTGTGTCTGGTTTGTGAGTGTGTATGTGTGATATGTATATGCAGTGTGTGTTTGTGTGTGTTGTATATGTGGTATGTGTGTTTGTGGTATGTGACTGTGTGTGTAGTGTGTATGTGGTGTGTAGTGTGTGTATGTGTGGTGTGTGTGTATGTGATGTGTATATGGTGTGCGTATGTGGTGTGTTATGTATGTGTTGTGTGTATGTGTTGTGTGTGTGTTTTTTTTTGTTGTCTTTGTGGTGTTTTTGGTGTGTGTGTTGTGGTGTGTGTGTTGTGTGGTGGGGTGTGTGTGGTTGTGTTGTGTGTATGTGGTGTATATATGGCATGTTGTGTGTGTGGTGTGTGTATGTGGTGTGTGTTTGTGGGTGGTGTTGTGTATGTGGTGTGTTTATGGTGTGTTGTGGTGTGGGTGTGTGTTGTGGTTGTTGTGTGTGTGGTGTGTGTGTGGCGTGGTGTGCGTGTGTTGTGTGCACATGGACTGTTGTGTGTGTGTTGTGTGTGTGTTGTGTGTGTGTTGTGTATGTGGTGTGTGTGTTGTGTGCACATGGCATGTTGTGTGCGTGGTGTGTGTGTGGCGTGGTGTGTGTGTGTTGTGTGCACATGGAGTGCTGTGTATGTGGTGTGTGTACGTGGAGTGTTGTGTATGTGGTGTGTATATGGCATGTTGTGTGTGCGGTGTGTGTGTGGCGTGGTGTGTGTGTGTTGTGTGCACATGGAGTGTTGTCTGTGTTGTGTGCACATGGCGTGTTGTGTGTGTAGTGTGTGTGTGGCGTGGTGTGTGTGGGGGGGTGGGGTGTGTGTGGAGTGTTGTGTGTGTGTGTGTGTGTGGCGTGGTGTGTGTGTGTTGTGTGCACATGGTGTGTTGTGTGTGCGGTGTGTGTGTGGCATGGTGTGTGTGTGTTGTGTGCACGTGGACTGTTGTGTGCGCGGTGTGTGTGTGGCGTGGTGTGTATATGGTGTGTTGTGCATGTGGTGTGTATATGGTGTGTTGTGTGTGTGGTGTGTATATGGTGTGTTGTGTGTGTGGTGTGTATATGGTGTGTTGTGTGTGTTGAGTGCACATGGAGTGTTGTGTGTGTGGTGTGTGTACGTGGAGTGTTGTGTGTTGTACGTGGCATGGTGTGTGTGTGTTGTGCGTGGTGTGTGTGGTACGCGCACATTCAGGCTCTCACCATCACTTTCCACGCTGGTCCTCCTCACCCCTGAGATGAGACTCGGCCCCTGTGCTCTCATCTGAAGCACCTGCGAGAAACGGCAGTGAAGACCGCGGGAGAGGAAGAGCTCTCCTTCTGCGATGGTGCCTTGCATTCAGATGGGACTTGTATTTCCGTTTCAAATGTAAACAGCACCTTTCCCTGAAGAAATACAAATACACAGATGCGTTTCCGTTATGACTGCTTCCCGAGGGAAGGGGGGTGGCGTTTGCCGCACCGACAGCGCCAAGGGCATCGGCTGTTCAGCCCTCCCCCGGGACCCCAGCCGGTCCTGCGACCTCACGTGGCTCAGCCTCGTCACGTGGCTCAGCCTCGTCACCCGTGTTCCAAGTGATGACAGCGAGAGCGTCCTTTCATTCATTCAGTCAGTCCTTATTACTCTGCTGTGATCACGCCTCCTCCTGGCGCATTTCCTGGGGATGCCACAGGGCAGGTGTCACCTTACACTAGGCATCCTTGGGAAGGAGGCTCCAAGTCCGTAGGGGACTGTTCTCTATCTCAGGGTACCCCTCGGGGCGCCCCGTTCCCCACTCGGGCTCGGGGCCGGGGCCGGGGCCGGCTCCAGCTGGTCTCACCCCGGTCTTGGTTCCTTGCGTGCAGAGCTGGCCCGGGAGCTGCAGTTCAGTGTGGACGACATCAACAGGATCCGCGTGGAGAACCCCAACTCCTTGCTGGAGCAGAGCCTGGCCATGTTGAACCACTGGGTCACCCGTGAAGGCCAAGACGCCAAGAGTCAGTACTGGGGCAGGGGGCGCGGCTGGGACCCTTCTCTCCCCAAAGCCTATGCCAGCTCGCCAAGCAGTTCTCCCCAGAAGTTCTCCCTCCAGATTCCCGGGGTGCTGTTGACCTTTGGAACCAATCTCTTCTGCACACTCTTTCACACACATACACAAGTGCGCACACACACATGCACACACCTCTGAGGGTCCCTGGTCTTTTGAGCAATCCTTCCAGGAGGGCACATCAGAACCTTGCCCATGACCTCTTCCCATTCTCAGGATGAGTTTGCAATCACACCAGGAACCCTAAAAGACCGCATCTGTGTAGGGTGTGTGCGTCCTGGTTGAATTTCTCAAACGAGAACTGTCCCCTCAGGACAGGACAGAGCCTGGCCAGGAGTCCCCTTGGATGTAGTTCTTGTTCCCCAGGATTTTCTTCAACCTGGAGGGAAGCTGTGACTCACTCTTTCCAGCTCCTCAACCACATTCCCGAACACAAAACACCTCGAGGAAATTGAGTGTTTACATTTGCATCTCAAATCAACTGGCAAGGACCAAAGATTTCTAAAGGACAGAATCCGATTCTCCTCTCTCTCGTTTTCTTGGAGTATTCCTCTTGTTATTGTTTTGTAGTTTAGTCACTAAGTTGTGTCCAACTCTCTGCGACCCCATGGACTGTAGCCCGCCAGGCTCCTCTGTCCATGGGACTTCCCAGGCAAGAATACTGGAGTGGGTTGCCATTTCCTTCTCCAGGGGATCTTCCTGACCCAATGTCTCCTGCATTGGCAGGTGGATTCTTTACTGCTGAGCCACCAGGGAAGCCCCAGTATTCCTTTTGGGTTACAAAAAAAAAAAAAAGAAAAAAACAGTTTTTCCATGCCTTGAAATTCACCACTGTCAGGGGTTGGAAAAGATCTGTTCAAGGATAACAAAACACAGGCATCCATCACTTTCCTGTGCTTCAAAGACACTGCATTCCTCCCCCCGCCCCAGTTCATCATGTCTGTTGGTGCCAATTTCCAGCAGCATCTGCTCACTTTGTGTCTGTCACATTTGGGGAATTCTCTCAGCGTTTCACATTTTCTCATGATGACTGCATTTGTCCCGCTGATCTGTGATCAAGGTCCTTATGTGATTATCAAGACTCACTGAAGGCTCAGAGGAGAGTTTGCCTTTTTTAGCCATAACATACCTTTAAGATATGTACCTTGTTTTTGTCTAGACACAATGCTATCGCACCCTTAATATACTAGAGTGTAGAGTAAATGTAAACTTCATATGCACTGTGTATCAGTTGCTCAGTCGTGTCTGACTCTTTGCGACCCCACAGACTGAAGCCCTCCAGGCCCCTCCCTCCATGGAATTCTCCAGGCAAGAATACTGGAGTGGGTTGCCATTCCCTTTTCCAGGGGATCTTCCCGACCTGGGAATCGAACCTGGGTCTCCTGCATTGCGGGCAGATTCTTTACCATCTGAGCCACCAGGGAAGCCCCTGGAAAATCAAAAAGTTTGGTTCCTGGCTCTTTTGGCTTTATTGCATAGGCTGGACGGAAACCGCATCATCTCCAGGTCTGCCTGACTTCTCCTAGAGGTAGTTTGTTTGGACTTTTAGAAACGAGGGGTCTGCAGTCCCCCCCAACACACACACACACAGGTACTCCAGAGTTCAGAGCCGCGAGGGTGGCCCACGTGGCCCGCGATGGGTAGCGGCCCGCCAGCGCCCTCTTCCTCTGCTCTGCCCGCAGTGGAGAACCTGTACGCCGCCCTGCGGAACATCGACCGCGGCGAGATCGTGAGCATGCTGGAGGGCGCAGGAAGGCAGGGCCGCAGCCTCAAGCCCGACCGCCGGCCCGCGGACCGGGATTACTCGTCGTCCCCCTCCCAGATGAATGGTGAGTGTCCCCCGGACGTGGGGGTGGGCCGAGCCGCCACTGCCGCCTGACCCTCCCTGAAACTGTCTCGCCCGGTGGCCGGAGGTCAGTCTCCCTCTGGATGGGCGGTGGTGAGAGCAGAGGTGATGGGGGTCCCTGGGGGCCCAGCAGGATGGGAGGGGCGGCCGCCGCCCCCCATCCGCTCCCCTCCCCTGCTTGCCGCTCCCTCCACCTCTGCGCAGACCCACCTGTAGACACGGGGTTCTGGCGCAGGTCAGGTGGGGACCAGCGGGAGACGTCCTTAAGCCCCGGGCGACCCCTTCTCTGGGGCTAAGCGGGCCCTTTCCTTCGAGCGGATTTCTGCTTTTGTCTCCATTTTTTTCTCGCCCCATCCCTTCCCCATCACTTGTTTGGCCTGGCACGGAGCCCCTCCTGCTCTGGTGACTTCGCTCCACGGGGGGGTCTGACCTTTGCCCCCAGCATCCCCTCTACGGCCTTTAAAACATCTTCCTTGCAGCAGAGGACAGGCCGTGTGAGGAGTAGGGCCCAAACCCCCATTCCCCTCCATCTGCGTCTCTAATCAGAGTGCACAGAGGCAGGCCGGGGCCTCGTCCTGCTGGGATGGTGGGAGCTGGGACCCTTCCTTTCCTCTTGATCTCTTGATTCCATGTGCTGGGCCATCAGCTTCTTCTTTAAAATCCGCAAGTTGGATCAGAGACCTGAGGTTCCTTACAGGCCTTGAGAAACAGTTTGGTTCTGGGGACCGGCTTTCCAGGTGAGGGGTATGCCCCCCCATGCCACCCCTCCAGCTTCACCACCGACCTCCCCCCGCTCCTAGGTCACCAGCCATCCCGGCCACCCCCACGTGCGTGCCCCCATGCGGGCCCCTGCGGCCTGAGCTTGTGAGAGACTGGAGGCAGGGGGCAGGGTCCTCCCCAGTGAATGCTGCACCCCTCACACTGGTTTCTCTCCGAGAAACCCGGCGTCCAGTGCCCCGCGGGCCCAGGGCTCATCGGGTGACTGCTTCCTGCAGCCTTTCTCTTCTGCCTCTGACCTCACCTGGGCTGCTGGGCTGCTCTCGCCCGCACTGCCTGCCTTTACTGCCTCACCCCCTGTGGCCAGGGTTCAGGGCTCTCTGCCTCCACAGATGCTTTTCCCGAGGACCCCCGGCCTGCCCCCTGGGGAGGGCGCTGCACTTCCGTCCAGGGACTGTGTGCAGCTCCGGGCTGTCCCCGGGGAGGAGGTGCGCTCTCAGCCTCAGCGTGCAGGGCTCCCAGACCAGCCCTCTTCCTGCCCCTTGGGGGACTGGCTGGACATGACGGGGACCGCTAAGCTACCAACTCGCTTTCACAAGGACCGAGGGAGGGTGGCCAAGAAACACTGCAAACTGGGGGAAATCAAGAGATAAGACACTTTTCCCTCTTTTAACGAGATAACCAGTGACTTGGTTGGGTTTATTGAAACCCAGAGTTGGTTCAGTCAAGGCAAGTCAGCAAGTTTTGGGGGTTTTGTACCCCAAATCTATGGACACCGGGCACACAGAGTTACATGAGGATAAACAAGGCAATTACAACACTTAAAAACCTGTCAAGAGGTTTTTGGTTCTGGGGACCGGCCATGCCAAGTGTTCTTATCACAATAGAAAAAAGATTTTTTAAGGGCAGTTACATACACGAGTATTTATGAATGTCTCTTCTGGCCCAGGGGCTCCCGTGGGGCCTGGAGACTCTAAAGCTCAAGCAGAGTTCTAACCCCCATGGGCCTGGGCCCATGTGGACAGAGCTCCCCAGAGCTCCCATGGTCCATGACTGTGGAAAGGATGTCCGGTTGGGCCACTCATTTGGCAAATGTTCTTTGAACACTTGCCACCCACCAGCGGTTGTTCTAAGCAGGGCAGATAAGTCAGTTCTCAAACAAACCCCGAAAGGAGCAAAGCCCCAAACTCTGCCTTCATGGAGCTTACCTTCTGTTGGGACAGGCAAACAAAAATTCATGTAAGTGAGTTAGATAATGTGCTAGCAGGGTGATGAGGGGGGAAATGGAGTCAAGCAAGGTTGGAATGTGGGGTTGAGGGGTTAGATAGTGGGGTGGGAGTGGGTAGCATTTGAACAGAGGCTGGAGGGAGAGGCGGGGTGGGCATGTGAACTGGGAAGGGAGAGCCCAGACTAGCAATCTGGGCAGAGAGGCCCTGAGCAGGTGCGCCTGGGGCGTCCGCAGAGCACGGAGGGGCCAGAGAGGAGGAAGAGAGGGCAGGGGCCGCGGGAGGTTTTACCGGGAGGGCGATGGAGGGCTGTGGCCGGTCTGGAGCAGAAGAGTCCCAAGATCTGACCCGGGGCCCTCCCTGCTCTGATTGCAGACACACTCTGAATGCTTCTGTGCTTTCTGGCCACTCTGTCGCCTGTCAGCCCTTCCGCACCCCTTGTCCCACGGGTGTCCCGGCAGACGCGGGCTGTGTGCCCTGCGTGCTCACTCCCGCCAGGCCGGAGCAGACACTCAGAGGTCTGCTTGGTCCATCCTGGCCTTTCTGGGCACCAGAGCTGGCTTCTGTGCATTTTTCCTGCCTTCTGCCTTCCTGTCCCAGGAAGACCATGCCCTTCTGGCCTGGAGAGGAGGAGCAGGAAGGATCAGAAGTGGAAGAGCAGGCAGACGGCTGCCTCCTGCACTTCCTCTGGCTTTCTGTCCCGGGCCAGCCCGGCCCTCACGCTAATGGCCACGGCATCCCCTTGTTTCCTTTGTGCTTCACCTGCTCTCTGCTTGTCTGAGCCTCCCTAGGCCACCGTGGGCACTCAGGGCGGTGATTGGTTGCTCTGTGGTTTCAGGAAGATAGGAACCTGAGGTCTCTCATTCTTCCTTCCTGGCTCTTCTTGCTGGGTTTGTCTGACTGGCCAGGGCAGAAGGGCCAGTTTGCTTCTTCTGTACAGGAGGGAACTACCCCAGACCCTGGGAATAAATGTGAAGGAAAAAAATTGCCCATAGAGAAAAAAAAAAAATTGTGTTCCTAAAAATGAAACAGATTTCTCATATGAAAGGGAAAGATGGACATCTCATATCCTGTTTAGTCAACTCCATTTGGTTTATGGGTTGGATGCAACGTCTACTTGGAAGTATGTCTCATTTCTTTCGACTCTTAGCATAGGTAGTGAAGTGTGGCTTCTGCCTGAGGTCAGATTGTCTGTCCACCCTTTGTCGAGTCTGCTGCTGACTTCAAACTATTAGGGTCATTGTTACATCTGGGTTAACAGAGACCCCGGGTGACAGCTGAGATAAGGAGGGGCTGGAATCAGCAGGTGGGTACTACTGGATTGTTCTGCCCCAGGGCTGTGTGTTTGGTTGCCTGTTACCTGATTTCCCCAAAATGCAACCCCTAGGGGACAGCTCTAGACAGAGGGATGGGCTGGTGACCCAGGTATGGCAGGGTCACGAAAGACTGCTCGAGAGACAGGCACTTCTGGATCTCAACCAGAGGACTCAGCCAACCTTCCTGTGCTCTGGTCCACCCAGACTTTGTTTGATAGTCCTCGCTGAGCATGGCCTCTGCTCAGTAGGAATCCCCACTCCACTGAGTATGGCCACCTACAGCCTCAGATCCATGCTTGTGGGGGTGTGGGGGGGTCAGTGGGGTCTTCTGGAGACTGAGAGGGGCAGGGAGCATAGCCCCCAAACCCTGAGATCAGAGAAGGAGCTCCAGGATAAACACAAGGCAGAAAGAAGTCCTGAGGAAGGGTGTGCATAAGTTCTCTTTGTAGACACACTTTCATTTAGGTGAAATTCCATTCATGTGAACCCCAGGAAGTTTCAAGGTGGTAAAGTCACCAAGAATGAGACTCGGGCATACTGTGACTGGCAGAGTTATTACCCTCTCTCACCCTTAATCAAATCCTACTGAGATTCCCAGGAGTGATAGAATGTTTATCCAGCCATATCTGAGGAGCTATCTGAGATGCAGTCCACTTCTGGCTAAGATAAGGCAACAAGGACTGAATATATCCCTGCTGCTTAAAATAAGCAAAAAAATGGACAAGCTATATGAAACAGCAGTTTTCAAAATACTGACATCAGGCAGTAAAGGTCATATGAAACGTGGAAAATAAATGAGATGAACCCTACAATTGCTTGGATTACTGCCTTGAAAGAGTTTCTGAGTCATGGCGGAAGGAAGAGAAATCCAGAAGACCCCCTGGTTAAGGAGAAGTTGCTAGCAGTCCAAGGAGATCAGGGCAGCTGGAATTTCCTAGAGAGACAGCTTCACAGAGACAGCACTCTGGAGAGCTTCAGAAGGTCCCCTGGAAATTTGGTTGATTGTTAATCATCTATTCCCAACAGTCAGACTGATTGTCCACAGACATTGCATAGGGAACACAGAGTGGTCCTTCTCAATAATGAAAAATGATTGGCCCTAGATTGATCAATGCTCCCACCTAATTAACCTTGAAAGCAAAACTCAAGAGGATCAAACTGTTTTCAAGTAACTCAACGACAGAACAAAGCTCAAGAATCATTTGTTGTTGTTGTTCAATGCTAAGTCATGTCCGACTCTTCATGACCCCACAGACTGGCTCCTTTGTCCACTACTCTGTCCCAGAGTTTGCTGAAATTCATGTCCATTGAGTCAGTGATGCTATCTAACCATCTCATCCTCTGCTACTCCCTTCTCCTTTTTGCCTTCAATCTTTCCCAGCATCAGGAGCTTTTCCAATGAGTCAGCACTTCACATCAGGCCAAAATATTGGAGCTTCAGCTCCAATGAATACTGAAGCTCCAGCTTCAGTCTTCCCAATGAATACTCAAGGTTGATTTCCTTTAGGATTGACTGGTTTGCTTTCCCTGCAGTCCAAGGGATTCTAAAGAATTGTTACAGGAATACAAGATATCCAGCACCCAACAAGATAAAAGTCACAGTGTCTGACATCCACATAGTCCAATTAAAGATTCTCAGACACACGTTCAAAGAGGCAGGGAAACAAAACCCATAATGAGGAGAAAAATCAATCAATTAAAACTGATGCAGATGTTAGAATTAGTAGACAAGAATGGTAAAACAGTTATAACTACTTCAGATGTTCCAAAAGTCAAGTAGAAACTTGGAAGATGCTTTTTAAAGACCCAAACCAATCCCCTAGAGAGGAAACTACAAGATATAGGTTGAAAAATACAGTGAATTAAATTTCCTTAAAGAATAAAAGTGAACTTGGCAACATAGTAATAGAAACTCTCCAAAATGAAACACAGGAACAACAACAAAAAGTCTTTAAAAGCATCAGTGAGCTATGGGGCAATTTCAAGTGCCCTAATATTTGTGAAATTAATTTCCAACAGAGAAAGGGGCTGAAAAGGTATTTGAAGAATTAATGGCCCAGAATTTTCCAAGTTGACAAAAATAATAATTACACAGATCCAAGAAGTTCCGTTAACCACATGAAACATGAAGTCTACTATACCAAAGCACATTTTAAACAAATTAGTCAGAACCAGTGATAAAGTTTTTAAAGTAGCCAAAGGTGGGGGAAAAGATGCATTATATATGGAGATAAAGATAAGGATTACATCAGCTTCCTCATTGGAAACAATGGAAGTAAGTTAGCAGAGCAATATCTTTAAAGTAGAACATCTCTAAAGTAACCTAGAATTCTATACCCAGCAAAAATAACTTCCAAAAAAACGAAAGCAAATGAAGACTTTTCCAGACATACAAAAGCAGAAGGAATTGGTCAACAGGAAGTGACTGCTACAAGCAATTTTTTTTCATAAAACGTCCTTCAGGCCAAAAGAAAAATGACACCAGAAAGAAATATAGATTTACATGAAGAAATGAACAGTGCCAAAAATGTTAACTATAATACATAATTTTCTCATTATTTAAATCTCTTTAAAAGATAACTGTTTAAACAAAATAATATAGTGTTGTGTTTATAACATATAAAAGTAAAATGTATTACAACAATGGTACAAAAGTTGAAAAAGTTGAGAGAGAAAAATGGAAGTATATTACGGTAAGGTTCTTATAGTATATGCAAAGTGTTATAATATCACTTAAAATTAGACTGGGGTAGTTTAATGACATATGCTAGAAGCCCTAAAGCAACTACTAAAATACTCAAAGAATCATAGCTAATAAGCCATCCAAAGAGATAAAGTGGAAATTTTCAATTAACCCAAAAGAAGGCAGAAAGAGGGCTTCCCTGGTGGCTCAGTGGTAAAGAACTCACCTGCCAGTGCAGGAGACACGGGTTTGATGCCTGACCTGGGAAGATCCCACGTGCTATGGAGCTACTAAGCCCATGTATTACAACTACTGAGCCTGTGCTCTAGAGCCGCGGAGCTGCAACTACTGAGTCCAAGCACCCTAGAGCCTGTGCTTTGCAACTAGGGAAGGCACTGCACTGAGAAGCCCGTGCACCACAATTAGAGAAAGACTTGTGCAGCAGCGAAGACCTAGCACAGCCAAAAATAAATAAATAAAGTTATTTTTTTTTAAAAAGCATAAAGAAAGGGAAAAGAGAACAAAAATCTGATGGGACAGAAATAGAAATTAACAAATGATAGATTTAAACCTAACCATATTAATAATACCATTATTGTAAATGATCTAAAAAACAAAAGGCAGATATAAAGGTAAATTTCAACTATATGCTGCCTACAGGAAATGTCTTTAGGTATAGAAACACAAATTCCTTAAAAGTCAGAGGGTGAGAAAACATAAACTATGCTAACGCTAATCAAAAGAAGACTGAAGTGGCTGTAGTAATATCAAACAAGTAGATTTCAGAACAAAGAATGTTACCAGGGATAAAGAAAATAATTTCATAAGGATAAGCAGTCCACCAAGAGGGCATCACGATCTTAAATGTTAATGTACCAGTAACATAGCTTTAAAATACATGAGCAAAATCTGAGAAAACCACAGTGAGGAATAGACAGGACCACAGTTATAGTGGGAGATTTCAATACCCCCATCTTGATAATTGATAGAACAAGTAGAACAATGAGTACCCAAATAGATTTGAACAACATTCACCTTGAACTGACTGACATTTATAGAACATTCCACCCAATGACAGCAGAATACACACTCTTTTCATTTGCGCCTGGAACAAACCGACATAGACCATATTCTCAACCAGAGGTCCCTGACCTCTGGGCCACAGTCCACCTGTTACGAACAGCAGGATTGAGTAGTGGGCGAGTGAGCGAAGCCTCATCTGTATTTACAGCTCTCCCCAACACCGGCATCACTGCCTGGACTCCATCTCCTGTCAGATCAACCGTGGTGTTCGATTCTCAATAAATCAAACACAATAAATGTAATGCACTTGAATCATCCTGAAATCATTTCCTGCACCTTGTTCATGGAAAAAATTGTCTTCCATGAAACTGGACCCTGGTGCCAAAAGGGTCGAAGACCATTGTTCTAGACTATAAAGCAAGCCTTGATAAATATCAAAGAATTTAAGTCACTCAAAGTATATTCTCTGATCAGAGTAAATTAAATTACAAGACAATAACCAAAAGATACATAGGAACTCTCAGACACTTGGAAGCTAAATAATACACTTGTAAGTAACCCGTGGGTCAAAGAAGAGAGCAAAAGGGAAATTAGAGAGTATTTTGAATCGAGTGAAAATGAAAACACGAGATGTCAAAATGTATGGGATGCCAGCAAAGCAGTATTAGGGAGAAATTTATAGCACTAAACATCCACGTTAAACAAGAGAAAAGTTCTCAAGTCAGTTACCTCACCTTTGTAATATTTTAAGATATTCCAAAAAGAACAAATTAAACCCAAAGTAAGCAGAAGGAAGATAATAAAGATCACAGCAGAAATTGATGAAACTGAAGACAGAAAACACTAAAGAAACTCATTAAAACCAAAAGCTGGTTCTTTGAAATGATCAATAAATTGATCAGCATCCAGCCAGACTGATCATGAAATAGAAGAAAAGAATTACCAATATCAAGAATAAGAGATAATATCACTAAAGATTCTACAGGAAGCAAAAGGATGATAATATTATGACAATTTTATTCCAATAAATTTTAAAGCATAAATGAGATTGGCAAAGTTCTTGGAAAATACAAACTATCAAAGCTCACATAGGAAGAAAGAGATACTCTGAATATATTAAAGAAATTAAATGCATAATTTGAAACATTCCCACCAACTTGTAAGTTGGTGCAGCCACTATGGAAAATAGTATGGAGGTTCCTTAAAAAACTAGTTGCCATGTGATCCTGCAATCCTACTCCTGGGTGTATATCCAAACAAAATTATTATTTGAAGATATATGCACCCTAATGTTCAATGCAACACTATTTACAGTTGTCAAGACATGGAAACAAGCTGTCCATCAACAGATGAATGGATAAAGAGGATGTGGTACATATATACAATGGACTATTACTCAGCCATAAAAAAGAATGAAATAATGCCATTTGTAGCAACATGGATGGACCTAGAGATGATCCTACTAAGTGAGGTCAGTCAGACAGAGAAAGACAACTACCATGTCACGTCACTTATATGTAGGCTCTAAAATATGACACAAATGAGCTTATCTATGAAATAGAAGCAGATTCCCAGACATAGAGAACAGATTTGTGGTTGTCAAGGGGGAGGGGGGCAGGGGGAAGGATGCATTGGGAGTTTGGGATCAGCAAATGCAAGCTGTTATATACAGGATGGATAAGCAGCAAGGTCCTACTGTATAGCACAGGAAACTATATTCAATATCCTATGATAAAACAGAATGGCAAAGAATATGAAGAATATATATATATATATATATATGTATGTGTATATATGTATATATATATAACTGAATCACTTTGCTGCACAGTAGAAATTAAGACAACATTGTAAATCAACTATACTTTGATAAAACAAATTAATAAAAAAAGAAAACATTCCCACCAAGAAAATTCCAAGCCTAGATAACTTCGCTGTGAATGCTACCAAACCTTAAGGAAGAACTAACTCACTCAGACAATTTTAAAGGACATAATATTTCCCAGCTCATTCTATGAGGGCCACTTTATGTTTTTGGTCAAAAAGAAAAGGAAAGAAAGAAAGCCATTTATGGAAAAACTACGGACCAATAAGGAGTGAGCATTTATGCAGAAACTCTAAATTTTAGCAAATCCAAATCCAACACTATATAAAAGGACAATGCATCATGATCAAGTGGGGTTCATCCAAGGAAGGCAAAATAGTTGAATACTCAAAAATAAATCAGCATCTGGTTTTGCATGTAGGGAGCTTGGATGCTACCACACCATGCTGACAACAAGTAAAAAGCTAAACACTGAAAAATCAGTAACTCTTCTAGAATCTGTAGGAGAAGTGAGGACTTAGGGCAAATTACTATCCCCCAAATCGGACAGTCTGATCGGTGAATATGAAGAATAGCAATTTACTGGAGCAGAGACCTAAAGGCTTCTACAAAAAAACCTGAAGCTACCATTACACTTGCTGGTGAGAGACGGAGTGCTTCCCTCCTACATTCAGTAACAAGACAATCAGGTCTGCTCCTCCCGCTGCCGCTTTTTCTCTTTTCTTTTTTAAAATATTTATTTGTTTGGCTGCACCTGGTCTTAGGGCACTCAGGTCTTCAAGCTTCCTTGCAGTGTGTGGGATCTCTTAGTTGCAGCCTGTGATATCTTGTTCCCTGACGGGGAATGAAACCCCAGCCCCCTGCAATGGGAGCGAGGAGTCTTAGCCACTGGACCCCCAGGGAAGTCCCACTACCCCCTGCTTCTGTTCAGCACTGTCCTTGAGGTGCTCCTGGTACAATAAGGCAAGTAAGAGAAACAAAAGACAGCTAGATTGGAGAGGAAGAAGCAAACTGTCTTTGTTCATGGACAACACGATATATATAAAAATCCGATGGAATCTAACAAATGAGTTTGGTGAGGTTGCAGGATACAATTTCAGTATATAAAAAAATCAATTGAATCCTATATACTAGCAGTGAAAAAGTACACACTGAGATTGAAAAAAGAATAGCCTTTACAATAGCACTGAGAAAAACAGGAATACTTGGAGGTGAATCTGGTAAAAGACGTGAAAGATATACACTGGAAACTACAAGACATTGCTGAGAGATATTAAAGAAGACCTGAGCGAACCCCGGGAGGTGGTGGAGGACAGAGGAGCCTGGTGGGCTGCAGCCCACGGAGTCGCAGAGTCGGATATGACTCAGCAGCTGAGCAACAACAAATGAATGTAGAGATACCCTGTTCTCATGGGTCAGAAGACTCAGTACTGTGGTCAGTTCTCCCGGAAATGATCTAAATATCTGATGCAGCCCAATCAAAATCCCAGTAGGCTTTTTTGTGAAAAGTGACAAAGTTGTTCTAAAATGTATATGGAAAAGACCTAGAACATCCAAAACAACTTTGGAAAAGGACAAAGTTGAAGGATCTATAGTGACTTCAAGAAATGGCCACCCACTCCAGTATTCTTGTCTGAAAAATCCCATGGACACAGGAGCCTGGGGGGCTATAGTCCATGGGGTCACCAAAGAGTCAGACATGACTTGGTGACTGAACAATAAGATTTATTACAAAGCTACAGTGACCAATGCAGTGTGGGATTGTCATAAAGATAGATAAGTCAATGGGACAGAATAGAGTCCAGACATAGAACCACACATATAGGAACAACTGATATTCAGCAAAGGTGCAAAGACAGTTCAGTGGATTGTCTTTACCACATATCGTGCTGGAGCAATTGGATATTTGTATGCAGAAATGAACTTGGATTCATATCTTACATCATATACAGAAATTAAATCAAAATAGATCATAGAGTAAATGTAAAACCTGAAACTATAAAACTCCTTGATTAAAACATAAGAAAAAAACCTTAGAGATCTTGGATAAAGCAAAGATCTCTTATATGTGATACCAAAAAGCACAACCCACAAAAGAACAAATCAACAAGTTGGACTTCATCAAAAACTTCTGGTCTTCAAAATGCACTACAAAAAAAAAAAAAAGAAAAAAAAAAAAAACCAAGATACTGATTGGGAGAAAGTATTAGCAAATAATTATCTGATATAGGACTTGTATCCACAATATGTAAAGAACTCTCAAAACTCAATAATAATAACCCAAGCTTTAGAATGAGCAGAAGATTTTAACTTAACCAAGAAGGTAGACAGATGGCAAACAAGCACAGAAAAAGATACTCAGCATTATTAGTCATCAGGGAAATACAAATTAAAACTATTGATATAAGGAGGTACACTACACATCTGTAAGAAGAGCTAGAGTGAAAAAGACTGACCATACCAAGTGTCAAGGAGGATACGGAGAACCTGGGACCCCCCCCCCCCATGCACTGCTGGTGGGAATGTAAATGGGAGGACACTTTGGAAAAAACTTTGGTTGTTTCTTTAAAAGTTAAAGATATACCTACAGTGTGACCTAGCCATTCAACAAAAACAATGGATGAATTGTCAATACAGGCAACAACATGGATGAAATTAAGCTGAGTAAAAAAAAGAAAAAAAGCCAGACACAAAGATTCCACACTGCATAGCTCCATTTAGATAAAATTCTGGCAAATGCAACTAATGTACAGTGACAGAAAGCAGATTAGTGGTTACCTGGGAGCAGGGTGGTGGAAGGAAGGACTGCAAAGAAGCCTGAGGAAACCTTTCAGGGATGATCAATGCCCCCTCGTCACTGTGCTGATGGTTTCATGGGTGTTTCCCTGTGTCCAAAATTATCAGATTATCTACTTTAAATGCATGCATTTAGGGCTTTCTCCATGGCTCACGGAGTGATAAAGAGCCCATCTGCCAACGTAGGGGACACGGGTTCAATTCCTGGTCCAGGAAGATCGCACATGCCGCAGAGCAGCTACGCCCATGTGCCATAACTACTGAGCCTTTGCTCTGCAGCCTGGGAGCTGCAATTTCTGAGCCCACATGCCTCAGCTGCTGAAGCCTGGACACCTGAAGCCTGTGCTGCACAACAAGAGACGCCACCTCAATGAGAAGCCCTCGCACGGTAACTAGAGGGTAACCTCCATCGCCGCAACTAGAAAAAAGCAGCTAGAGAAAAACGAAGACCAAGCACAGCCAAATAAATTATGTGTATATATATATATATATATATATATATATATATATATATATGCATTTATCATATGCCAGCTATAGCTCCATGAAACTATCTTTAGAATATTGTATTGGCAAAATCTAGAACCACTCTGTGTTCCTTAAGCAAGCTGCTGAATCTCTAGTTTCCTCATCTATAAGGTAGGAGTAATGTTGTGACAAATAAAAATAACATGTTGGATATATTTTTATGAGAGAGAATTCAATCAGTAATGGTAATAATGGAAAAATGCTTTCAAGAATAGTAACAAGCAGAAAAATAATTATGTGATTCTTAAACAGCCTGTTCACCTCTACCTGGAGAGGTTTCTGTGGAGGGTTGGAAGGCTGTGGCCCTGGTTTCCCAGTTCAGTCATAATCTCACACGTAATGACTTGGTGTCACTATGGTGGGAGGCTCCGATGCATGCGTATCCCCCACCTTCTGCTGTGTCCCTCCCAGTTTGGCCAGAGCTAGAGGGCTCCCTTGGTCCCTGTCACCGCATAGCCCTCCCGCCAGCCCACACCACCCCCAGACACCATGGATTCTTCCTCCTTCTTCTAATTTGGAGATGCAAATCCACGTAGACCTGTAGGAGTCTTGTAGATCAGTTAGGAGGAAAGCTCCTGTGGAAGATTTTAAGAGTCAAGCACATAGCTTGGTTGCCAGCAACCTTGCACACCTGTCATCATTAGCTGTGGCCGTTTCACAATTTATGGGTGAGGTCATCCGTCCTGGCTCCCGTGTCCCTCCCATATCTGAAGGCTCCGCACTGGGACAGGCTCCTTGTCCTTGGAGTGGACAGTCCCATGAACCAGCTCGGGAGATCGTGGGGCAGGTTGAGATGGAGGATCCAGGTGAGATGGAGGATCCTCGTGAGCTGGAGTTGTTGGGAAAACGTCATGAAAGAGGACAAAGAGAACTTGTCCCTGTGTGTGTGTGTGTGTGTCTGTCTGCCTGTGTGTTTGTAGTCCCCAACCCTTCAGCACGTATGGTGCCTGGCATGGAAGCAGACCTCAGTATGTTTTGCTGGGAGAAGTGAGTGAATGAGGACAGCTGAGCTCTGTCAGAAGTCTAGCAGATGGAGGGCGGGAGCTGAGGCCCTGCTGGGCATGAGGTGGGCCGGTCTGGTCAGGAGAGGGGCCGAAAGCCTGGATGCGGTGGAGGGGGCCGAGTGCAGGATGAGTGGTGGGACGGAGAGTGTGGACACTGCATTAGGGGCCTCCCTGGGCTCAGTGGGAAGGGCCCCTGGGGGCCCTGCAGGGCAGCCGCACCCTCGAAGGTCCCTTTGGACTCTGCTGGATCTTCAGAGGTTGTGGGCACACGCATGCTCCCGGGCCCCAGACTAGCTGAACCCAGTGGAGAATCTTGGCTTCTAGCCCTTACCCTGCCTGTGGATCAGCACTGGCTCCAAAGGGAGGGCAGCGATCCCCTCCCTCACCGCAGTTAGAGGAGGGCTAAGGCTCCTAACACACACACGCCCATCTCACACTCAGGCCTGCGCCCCCACAGTATCCTGACATCTGCACACCAGACCCAACCAGGAAACTGTCAGAGGTCGGGGTCCCGGCGCGTCCCCAGGGAACAGGCGTGGGACCAGGCTGCGCGTCAGGCGCCTGGGCCCTCCCGCTCCCCTCCCGCGGGCTCACGGCTGACTTGGCCGGAGCAGGCAGACTTTCTAGGGAGCGGCGATGTGCCTGGGACTTCGTGGGGCCTCTGACCTGGGCTCCCGCTGTTAACCCCGGAGAACCCCCCACCCCACCCCCACTTTAGACCCTTCCCAGTTCCTGGAACCTATATGTCACTGCTTGCAGACGGCTGACCCCATCCCAAATCTCCTTGGGGTTTCCCGTTTGACCACCGTGCCGAGGTCTACGGATGCTCTGTGCGCTCGCCAGACACCGCCCCCCACCACCACGCCAGGGCACAGTCACCCGGTTGCCCCCTCCCTTGGAGGTGCCTCCCTAACAGAGCCCCCCTCCCCCGAGAGCTGTGCCCAGGGGACGTGGGTGTAACGAGGGAGCAGCCCGTCCTTCCGCGCGGCTGTCAGAAGGCTCAAGCGCAAGCCTTTGGATCAAGGCGTCTTGATCCCTGCTCTGGACTGCTCTGGACTCGGAAGAGCAAGCGTTCCATATTCTTCTCTTGGCGTCCAGCCCCCACCCCCGGCTTGCCCCGCGCCCCGCACCCCAGAGCCTTGTCCTCTTGCCCACGTGCCTGGGCAGCAGCCGCAAGGCTTGGGCAGCCCCGCCCCAGAATGCGCATGCCTGATCGTGGCCGAGCCTGTGCGCGTGCGAGTGAGTGGCCCTGCACGTGCGCGCGTGTGACGGAGGGCGCCGCTGGAGCACGTCGTCCTCTGTCTGCCCATCCAGGTTACTCCTCGCTACAGGACGAGCTGCTGTCCCCCGCCTCCCTGCACTACGCGCTCCCCTCTCCGCTGCACGCAGACCAGTACTGGAACGAGGTGGCCGTCCTAGACGCCATCCCCTTGGCGGGCACGGAGCATGACGCCCTGCTGGAGATGTCTGACATGCAGGTGTGGTCCGCGGGCCTCACGCCCTCGCTGGTCACTGCTGAGGACTCCTCTCTGGAGTGCAGCAAGGCCGAGGACTCGGACGCCACCGGGCACGAGTGGAAGCTGGAGGGGGCGCTCTCCGAGGGACCCCGGGGCCCCATGCTGGGCTCTCTGGACCTCGTGGAGGACGACACGGTGGATTCAGATGCCACAAATGGCCTTATCGATTTGCTTGACCAGGAGGAAGGTCAGAGGTCAGAAGAGAAGCTGCCAGGTCATGAGAGGCAGGAGGACTCGACAGGTGCAGGGCAGGACTCAGAGGGTGAAGTGTCTCTTGTTTCAGGCCAGCAGAGGGTACACGCCCGCATCTCAGAACCCCCCACCGTGAGTTGGGCGACGGACTCGAGCCAGGCCAGGTAAGGGCTGGGCTGCAGGGCGGGGTGCCTTTTGCCATCCCTGGCTTCTGGGGGGTCTTGTGCCTAGCAGTGAGTAAGGGGCAACTTTTACATGCTGTTGCCCCCCAAACCCTATGTGCCAAACGCCCTGCAGGAAATAATTCAGTAAGGTGCCAGCTTGCCCCTGCGCCTCTCAGCTGGCACGAAGGCCTCTGTGTTGTGATAAAGAGTGGAGCTGCGTCTGCAAAGGCCAGTCCTTCCCCGCCCCCCCCCCCAACTCCTGTGCAGCCCCCAGGAGAGAGGCTGGGGCTACTGGGATGGGGAGAGCGATTGTCAGGCTGGGACAAGCCATGGCCCTGGCAGTACAGCAGAGCTGGGGGCCCTGGGGCCTTGTCGCTGCTGTGTCGATTGTTGAAAGCAAACCATAATTGGAAACCTGGAAGCTCCAGGGCCCAGGCGAGTGGGTGGGAAGTCACAGGGCCTGCATGTGACGGAGCTGATAAAGCTTCCCTTTCTAGTTACGCCTCTTTGGAGGAGTGAGGCCAACTGGGCTTATCCAGGCAGGACAGAGCTTCAGCCATTGAAGCTGGTTACCCTCCTGGGTAGCTCCTGACCACGCTTCCTGCCATGAGAAGGCCTGGGACCTGGCCAGCGGCAGGATGCGGGCTAGCAGTGCAGGCGGAAGGGCCTCGTGCACCTCAGTGGACACAGAGTCCCCAGGCCACGTCCATGCGATGGACATCCCGCTGCACCCTGGCGCTTGGGCTAAGTGCAGAGGGGTCTTGGGGCGAGAGAGAGTGAGACAGACAGGCCAGTGACAGGTATCACCGGGGCCTCTGGGGCTGGCCCAGGAAGGGCGTGGCCGAGGCCCTCTCCTCCCTGTTGCTTTGCTCCTCAGTTTCCCCAAAGTGCATGGTTCCTGTGCTCCCGGGAGGCCGTGGCCACCCTCCATGGAGCTCAGATCCGGCTGGACCGTGGGGAACCTGCTCCCCTTTCCTCTTCCCACCCGTGTCCCCCTTCCAGAAGCCCCGGCAGACAGTGCCTTCCCAGGGAGGAGCCGCTCAGTGTGGCCCCCGTCCCCCAGCAGGGCGGAAAACAAAGCCATTTAGGAGACAAGATAGCCGGGACTCATTCAGTGTCCCAGATGAACCCTTTGATTCGTGAGGAAAATTGGGCAGGCTGAGCTGTGAGGATCCAAGGTGAAATTTGGCCTCCCAAGCACCTGCAGTGGCCCTTTACTCAACAAGCACAGATTGGATGCCGCTGTGTGCCGGCCACTGTACCGCTGTGACAGCAGCGTCCCTAGACGGGGACCAGGGGCCTGGCAGCCAAGCCTCAGAGCATGACTGGCGGGCTCTGTGACCTGGGCCAGCCCTCCCATGGGGACAGATGGATTTCATTCATTCACGCGACAGTGTGTATTGTGGCCAGCTGTGTGCCAGGCCACTGTGCAAATGCCTCCAAGCCAGGGATGTGGCCTTGGGCAAAACAGAACCGCCACCTGCAAGACATTTACGTTCTTGTTCAGCGGTCCCCAAACTTTTTTGGCACCAAGGACCGATTTCGTGGAAGACAATTTCCACAAACAGGGTCGGTGAGGGGGATGGTTTGGGGATGATTCAAGCAGATGGCATTTATTGAGCCCTTTATTTCTATTATGATTACATCAGCGCCACCTCAGATCATCGGGCACTGGATCCCGGAGGTGGGGGAACCCCTGTTCTAGGGGGGAAGCTGACAATAAACAGATAAAGTAAATGGAATGGAAAGTAATTTTAAAAAAGAAATGTTCATCGGTGCTAAGTGCTTCAAAGAAAAAATAAAGCAGGAAAGAAAAAGGAAAAAGAAAGCAGGAAAGGGGGTGGTTGGAATTACAGAGAAGGTGGCCAGGGACACCCGAGAGTGACTCGGAGGAAAAACGTCAAGGAATTCAGGTGACGAGCCCTGCGAGCATCTGAGCAGAGGGGCCCTCAGAGGCCCAGCTGGCGCAGAGGCCTCGAAGCAGAGCATGCCCACCGCACTCCGGTGACAGCGAGGAGATGGCTGTGCCTGGAGCAGGGTGATTAGGGGAGATGAGGTCAGGGAGGTGGAGGGGCCCGACACGGCAGACCTCGGGGTCCTGGCAGGACTGTGGTGCTTCCTGTGTGGGATGGAGAGCCGTCGGAGGGTTTTGAGCAGAGATCCGAGGTGATGTGGCCACAGCCGGACGCGGCCAGGGGTAGACGCAGGGAGACGAGCTGCGGGAAAGAGTCCATGGTGACATGGACCCAGATGGTTGGCCAGGAGTGGTCGTGCTCAGGATGTATTTTTGGAAGTTGAATCCCAGGGATTTGCTGGCAAGTAAAATGTAGTGATTGAGAGAAAGAGGGGTGTCTGAGAGGACACGGGTGTCCTTGAGCTGACACCTGAAGGATGCAGGGTGCCGTCTACTTCGGGGGGGGAGATGGCTGGAACAGGCCTGGGGAGGAGCCCCTCGGTGAGGACTTGAGCCCCCGAGACGCCCATCAAAGACCTCCAGGGCAGGTGTCAAGGAGGCTGTCGGACACACAGGCCTGCAGCTCAGGCAAGAGCTGCTGGGGACCCGCAGGTGGGGTTAAAGCCACCCCTGGGAAGCAGGTATAGACAGGGAGAGGTCTGAGAACTGAGCCTGGGCCCTTCCAGGGTCAGACGCCAGGGAAGTTAGGAGGAGACCTGAAGGACACAGAGAAGGAACAGCCAGCGAGGGAGGGAGGCGCGGGCACATGTGTCCCCGAGGCCGCGGAAGAGCCTGCTTCGAGGGGCAGGGGGTCATCTCACCAGCTGAGCCCCGGCGTGAGGACTATGGAGTGGGAGCAACATGGGGTGCTGGACGGCGGTGGGTGGGGCGACGGGTGTGGGGACCCCCAATGACTGGACCATCCCGGGGCTGCAGGAGCGGAGCCGTCCACTCAGAGGACAGGGCCCAGTAGCACTGGTGTCCGGGTCTCTCCAGACAGGGCAGATGCTGTGTGATGAGACATGCCCTCCCAGCTTCCAGAGGGCAGGACAGGATGCGCACTGGACGGGGAGGATCCCCGAGAGTGGAGGCTGGGGGTGACCAGTGTCCTCGGTCTCTTCCTGGGGGCCAGGGTGCATGACTGGGATGCGGAAGGCTCCATCGTCTCCTACCTTCAAGAGGCCGCACACGGCTCCTGGCCGGAGGAGGCCCCACTTGGCCCACACTCATTCCAGAGGACGGTCAGCGGCTCTCCGGAGCATGAGGAGGGCCCAGGGCCTGCGGCTGAGCAGTTGGAGGCCGGCAGGGAGCGGAGACCACACGGCCCCCAAGAGAGGACGCAGGAGGCTGGCAGCACCTTCTCCCTCCAGGTAAAGGCAGGCTCTCCCCGGCAGGGACCCCTGATGCTCCACCTGGAGGACTAGGGCCCCAGGCGGCCGCTCACTCGCTCAGACCCCAGCCGGGAGTGGTCTCTATCTTTCAAGGTTGGGGCGGTGGCTTCTCTTTCTGTCTGTGCGCCTGTCGGCCTCTGTGACCCCTCTGAGGGCGGGGAGGGGCTCTCCTTGATGGAGGTCCAGAGACTCCCAGGCACACCTATGGTGCCCCCTTCCTGCTCCCCGCTGCCGGCCACCCTTCATATGCCCAAGGTAGTCACAGGATCAGAGGAGGGCTTTGTAGTTGTTGCTCAGTCGCTAAGTCGTGTCCGACGCTTTGCGACCCCATGCACTGCAGCAGGCCAGGCTTCCCTGTCCTTCACTCTCTCCCCTAGAGTTTGCTCAAGCTCATGTCCATTGACTTGGTGACGCCATCCAACCATCTCATCCTGTGTCGCCCCTTTCTGCTTTTGCCTTCTATCTTTCCCAGCGTCAGGGTCTTTGTAGGGCTGGTTTTGTTTATTTTCTTTTTCTGTCCTGTGTTAGGAAGAAGGGCTTAGAACCCAGAGGCCTGGCCGCTGGGCTGACTTGGGTCTTACCCTGTCTCTGGGGCCAAGGACCAGCTACTTTCCTCCTGGCCCGTGGGTTCCCTTGTGTAGATGAGGTAGAGAAAGGATTGTCTCCAGGGTTCCCTGGGGCCTCTGTGCCCACTCCAGTGGATCCCCGTGGGGACTGACCGGGACAGGGGGGCGACCCCCACACAGGCTCTGGCCTCCACCCTCCCTTCAGTCCCCCCAACTTATTTTATTTATTCCCTTTTGTCTTGACTCCCCATTTCCGTGGACATCTATTTCAATGTGTTTTTTGAAACCTTTTTGTATTGTGAAAAATTACAGATAGATACAAAGCCAGATAGAGTAGCCCATCACCTTCAAGCGCACATACACTTCCCACTGACGTTATCTTGAAACTAATCCCAGATGTCTTATGATCTTGCGTGCATGCTCAGTCATCTCAGTCATGTCTGACTCTTTTCGACCCCATGGACAGTAGCCCACCAGGCAAGAACACTGGAGTGGGTTGCCATGTCCTCCTCCAGGAGATCTTCCCAACCCAGGGATTCGTCCCTCCTCTCTTACATCTCCTGCATTGGCGGGCGGGTTCTTTACCACTAGTGCCACTGGAGAAGCCCCTTATGATCTTGACATCTTTTTTTTTTTGATAATTTTATTTATTTATTCACTTTTGGCTGCGCTGGATCTTCATTGCTTGGCGCGGGCTTTTCTCTGGTGGTGGCGCGCGGGGGCCGCGCTTCCTTGCGGTGGGCGGGCGTCTCTCTTTGCAGAGCATGGGCTCCAGGCGTGTGGGCTTCAGTCGTTGCCGCTCACGGGCCCTGGAAGTCGGGCTCAGTCTGTGGCTCTGCGGTACGTGGAATCTTCCCGAACCAGGGATCGAACCCTTGCCCCCTGCACGGGCAGGTGCACTGTTATCCGCAGAGCCCCCAGGGAAGTCCTTGACATTGTTTTTAATTTGTGTTTGTATGAAGCGTGAGTCACTGCTCTGTAAACATGTATCAATACTTTCAGCACATGCATAACGTGTGCTCCCCGCCTCCCCGGAACCTCGTCTCCCGTGCGCACAGGCCCGCTTCTACCCTCCCCTTCACTGCCGGCTTCTCCCCCTGCCCCTATCCCAGCCCGAGCCTTGCAGGCACCTCTGAGGACCCCAGGACCAGGCGGGCTCCAGCATGGCCCCGGGCTGCTGGCTGCCAAGAGGTGCCAGGAATTCAACAGGGTTTTATTTAGAAGGCGTCCCTGCCAAGGACATGCCTCCAATGGCCGGGCCGCTGCACCCATTTGTAACCCCAGGCCACCCCGTGTGTTCTTGGTGGTTGGACTGTACCCACTTCTGCCACTCCTGGTCGTGTGCACTTGTCCCAAAGCACCAGGCCTCCTCGCCTCCCCTGGGTCTGTGCCCCCCCACCGCGAGTCCTGGGGACGACACCGCACAGGAGCCTCTCTGTGCTAGGCTTCATGGGGCGGGGGAGGACTGGAGAGAAAGCAGGATCCTGCAGAAGCAAACCCTCGAGGGTCATTGTGCCCAGCTGCCCCATTTACAGATGAGGAAACTGAGTCCCAGGAGGCCCAGCGTTAGGGCGGGGAGAGTCCCAGACCTCCCGGTCCCGGGTCCCAGGAGCGAGCGGGGCCAGTGCTTTCCCGTCTAGGGAGGGTGGGCGAACTGTTTCCTCACGGTCTCCTGGGGCCCCAGGGGATGATCAAGAGGCCTGTTTAAGGTGGCAGTGTGCAGAGCACCTGTTTACTGGTATCTCCAGTGAGCCTCAAAGCACAGTGGGGGCTGGAGGGGGTGGGTGGTTACTGTAACTAGGGACCTAAACCTGGAAGGCAGCCAGTCCCTCTCTTTGGCCCAGTGGGCAGCATCTGACCTTGGGCTCCGGGCCCAGGCTTGGACCCAGGGCTCCAGGCCCCCCTGCACGCACCGTGTCTGCGTCCCCGGCGCTCCTGTGTTGCGATGAGACAAGTCATTAACCTCTCTGTGCCTCCGTTGCCTTCGAGTGACATGGGAACACCAGAGACACGACGGTGTTAATGTAACCAAGTTGATGTGTGAAAGGGCGCATAGAGCCCTGCCTGGGCAGCGGGCTGTGTGGGGTGAGGGCTGTCACGGTCCCTAGCGGTGGGTGGGCTCACAACCCACCCCTCGTCTTGACAGCTGGAGAAACTGAGGCCCAGAGGAGTGCCACCTCCAGCCACCCCGCTTGGCCTCCAGAGCCTCAGCACTGGGGGCTGGGGTGTGCAGGGTCAGGGTGCCAGTCCTGATCCCGGTTCTTCCTGCCACGCCCACTGCTGCCCAGAGAGTAGCAGCCCCATCTGGAAATGGGACTCCTTTGAGCCTCAGCTGCTGGGCTGCCTTGGGGAGCCAGGCCTGCAGAGGCGAGTTGCAGGCGCCTGGTTCCTGCCCCTGGCGCTGCCAGCCCCGCCCGGGAAGAGCCATGAAGGAGAGTCCTTAAATAGACACGCCGGGGACCCGCTTGCATTTAGGTTGGCTGTGCTGCCTAAGGCTGGGGCGGGGGGCACCGAGGGCTGTGGGGTTCATGAAGTCGCACCGGCTCCCAAGGCTGCCGCCACCAGTGCTGGACGCCTGCACTCTTGGAGCTGACCACTCACTCCGGGAGGGTGCTATTTTTGAAACAAACCCTGCACCCTCCAGGGGTTAACTGGCCCCACCCCACGAGCAAGCGGGTAGACATCCCCGTGGTCCTGGTGGTAGAGCCCAGGACACACACCAGGAACCACATTCTGCAGACGTCTGATTTTTCCCGAGTCCTGAACGGGACCTGTTTCTTGGGCACGGCTAAAGCTGCCTCTAGATGGCACAGGGGCGGGCTCTCGGGGGTAGGGGTAGGGGGCAGCGTCACTCACAGCGCCCTTTAACACGCACGTCCGGTGCCTGGGACGTGCACACCTGCCGGCTTCCCTCTGGCCCCGCCAAACAGCCGGGGCAGCTGGCTGGGGAGCTAGAATTACTGGGGCCTGACGTCAGCCAGGCTGGGGGCAGAGGCGGGCGCTCGGCCGGGCGGGCACTCGGGCGGCAGTTCCACTGGGGGGCCCTGCAGCCTCCCGCGCGCTGGCGAGAATGGAGCGGGTCCCGGGGGGCCTCCGGAGTCCCCGGGGAGAATGAGCGGCTGGCCCCGCCGCCCTGGCTCCGCAGGCTCTGGAGGCCTGGGCTGCTGAGCAGTCGAGGATGTGGACCTTCATCACCCAGCTCCTGGTCACCCTGGTGCTGCTGGGCTTCTTCCTGGTCAGCTGCCAGAATGTGGCGCATATCGTCCGGGGCTCCCTGGGCTTCGTGCTCAAGCACGTCCACCAGGAGCTGGACAAGGAGCTGGGGGAGAGTGAGGGGCTGAGCGACGATGAGGAGACCATCTCCACCAGGGTGGTCCGGCGCCGGGTCCTCCTGAAGGTAACCCGGTGTGGGGGGCGGGGAGCGCCAGTCTGGATGCCCTGTGGGAAGAGAGGTCAGGAGGCCTGGCTGGGGGGGCACTGGGGATGTGCAAACCGGAGCTGGGCGCTCCCTTGCCCTCCCCACCCCTCCATCCCCCATGATGGCCGAGAACACTCTGCTCTGGGACTCGGGAGGCTGGCTTTCCTCCTGCTTCTGCTCACAACCAGCTCAGGGAGGCAGCAAGACCCCTCCTTGGGACGCAGGTGTCTGTGACCGGGCGTTCTTCCCCTTAAAGTGCCATTGGAGTAGACGTCAGGGTCTCCCTCCCTTTCCCAGGAGCTCCTCCATAAACCTGCATCATGGGCCCTGTTTTGCCCACTCCGGGATCCGCCACTTGGTACTCCCGTGAGCCTGGGCTCCCCTCCCAACCTCAGGCCCAGGGCCCCAAGGGGTGCCCCCCACACACACTTGACTTGGGGCAGCCGCTGGTCAGTCCAACTCACTCCTTGCTGAGTTGCAGTTTCCTGCCAGGTGGGGTCTCATCAGACTGTGGCTGCTGGGGCTACTGCTACCTTATTTCCTTACTGGGCCTCCCTGAGAGCTCAGTGGGTAAAGAATCCATCTGCAATGCAGGAGACCCTGGTTCAATTCCCTGGGTCGGGAAGATCCGCTGGAGACGCGATAGGCTACCCACTCCAGTATTCTTGGGCTTCCCTGGTGGCTCAGCTGGTAAAGACTCTGCCTGCAATGTGGGAGGCCCAGGTTCGATCCCTGTGTTGGGAAGATCCCCTGGAGAAGGGAACGGCTACCCACTCCAGTATGGGCTGGAGAACTCCATGGACTTTATAGGGCCACAGAGAGTTGGACGCGATGGAGCTACTTTCATTTCCCCTTTCTTTCCATCCTTCTCCGCACTTATCCATCTCGAGTTTTCTCCTTTCCTCTGATTCCAGGGGAATGAGCTTCAGAATATTCCAGGGGAGCAGGTGACGGAGGAGCATTTCACGGATGAGCAGGGCAACGTCGTCACCAAGAAGGTGGGTGCAGAGTCCCCCCTGAGCCGGGCAGAGGGTGTTGGGCTCACCCTCAGCTTCTTGCTATCGCCCTAACAGCGGGGTAAGCCCAGCTCAGTTGGGACAGTTCGGGTACCTGCTGCAATTCCAGACGTGGTGGTCCTTACTTTGCCTGATTCAGCCTGAGCTCAGTGGGTGTGGCTGTGTTCCAGAAGGACGGGGCCCCATGGATACAGCCCAAACCTAGTCCTCTGACACCTGGCCCTGAAAACAGCTGTGTGACAGCAGTACGGGGTGGGAGGGGTCCCCACGGGGCTTCCTGAGATAAAAAGGATGTGAGAATGCATGGGGTTGGTAGCAGGATTCCACCAGGAGCTGCGATTCTGCCGGACAAGTGCTGTGCTGGGTGCAGGCTGAGGTTGACCAGTGTTGCTGACACACTCAGAGCAGAGCCCGGTCTTCCCTTTTGCACGAGGAGCTTCACACTTGTGCATGTTCTCACCTTCCCACTCCTTGCACACAGTCGGTGCAGAGCAGACAGTCATTGGCATATTCAGATGTGTGAATAGGGAATAGACAGTCGAAGGGACAGACACACCCTCCGCATCAGGGAAGACAGACTGTAAACATCCGTCACACGCCAGCAGACACGCTGGACCCCGTAGGCTAGAGAGGGAAGTCACGGGGGTCAGACCCGCTCGTCCCTGAGCCCCGCCGAGACCCCCCTGCAAATTCCAGGCCTTCTGAGACCGCCCAGTGCGGGCTCCCCACCCAACCAGGGGGGTCAGAGGCCGCCCCTGACCTTGACCACAGGGAAGGGCACCTGGGGTCACAGCCTGCGTCCACCCGCATAGCACTCCGGAACCTGCCCCTTTACAAGCTCTTCCTCGACGGCTTCCGCAAGCCCCCTCCTGCCCTCCCTCTTGTTTCTCCAGATTGTTCGCAAAGTCGTTCGCCAGATAGACCCGTCCAGAGCCGATGACACCCAGGAGCTCGAGGAGGTGATTTCCGAGGGGCCCCCCGAGGACCCTAGTGAGATGGAGGCGGACATTGATTCTTTTATGACTCACGTCAAGGTACTGCCGGGGCCGCGGCCTCCCAGGCCCTCGCTCTTCCGAGGAGCCGGCCTGCGACCTCCGCTGCCCCCTGCGCCAGCCCGCCTGGGGCTCTCCTCTCACCTGTCTGCCGGCTCCCCCTCGAGCCTCCTGGCGCTGGTGGCCCCACTCTCGCCGCCTCCGTAGGGTGCCTGTCCTCTCTGGCCTTCCCGCCGTCTCTCTGTGTGATCTGTCCTGCCTTCTGTCTGAACTGCTGTCTCCAGGTGGAGCTGAGAGGAAGTGGCCTGCAGCCGGACCTGATAGAGGGCAGAAAGGGGGCTCAGATAGTGAAGCGGGCCAGCCTCAAAAGGGGGAAGCAGTGATCTCCAGCCCGTCCTGTGGAATGGCCTCTTTGGAGGTAACACGGGCATTGGTCTTTTCTGCATGGCCTGGTCTCCCACCGCCCCCCCGCCCCCGACCTCCGACACTTCACATCCCCATCCTTCTGCCAAATCCCGCCTCTCCCAGCATGAAGTGGAAGAACCAGGCATGGCTGTTTTCTGCAAGCTCACACTCCCGCTTACTAACGGTGCCTCTGAGCTGTTGCCTCCTGGAGAGAACAGTCACAGCCTCTGCTGACCCATTCCTCGGGAGTGCAAAAACAAATGTGGGGCAAAAACAGATGCAGGACATGTGCTTCCCTGAGTGAGAAGCACTGGGTGCATCTCCGTAGGATCGTTATCCTGGAAGCCCAGCCAAGCAAGGGAGCCTGGGGGGTGGGGAGGAGGGTGGGGGTGGGGAGCCTGGAGGGTGCAGTGGGGTCTGCTAGCTGTGAGGTTTCAGTGTACATGCCCAGGAAGATAGGGGAGAGGCCTGGAACCCAGCTGTGCCTTGAACCCGGAATCCAAGGCTTCCATCCTCCGTGGTGTTTTGCTGAAGCATGTGACTCCCTGGCTTTCTAGGAGGAGGCAAAGTGAACAACAGGAGGCTGTAGGGGCGACAGTGGCCGGGGGGAGGCTGGGGCTTGATGTGAAGTGCGGGAGGGAAGGCGGCTGTGAAGACACGGTGAAGGCTCTCCAGTGGGCTGAGCAGTGCTGGGCAGGGGGGCTTCGAGGCCAGCTTGGACCTGCGTCCTCCCTGACGGGTCCTGTACTGAGCTGCCCCGAGGCCCTTCGCTGTGCCCAGCTCGGGTCAGCTCAGTACTGGGCGCGTCGGGGTGGGAGTCGGCCGGAAGCAGGAAGCACGTGGCCCCAGCACCCGCGTGCACCGGGTTGTTGTCACTTACACCCCCAGGGCCTGGCTCTGGGCCCGCGGCCAGCAGGCTCGCTTTCTGCACTCGGCAGAAAAAAAAAACAACGCAGGGCCGCTGCCTCCCGAGCCCCCAGAAGTGCTGACTCTGGGCTTCCCTCAGCACTTGGGGGGAAAAAAAAAAGTCTGGCCCATCCAGTCATAGGATAAAATTAGACCTGACTTCTCAGCAGCTTAAGGAGGTCACCTCATTAACCCCCACACTGCCAGGGTCCCAGCGGGCTGCTGGTTTAGGGCATCAGCTGTGGTCAGTCCTGGAAATAATCCAGAGGTGCAAATACTTTGAGAAAGCAAAGCAGAAGGCAGAGTACACTCTTGGGCCTTATTCGTCTGAGGGCAGTGACGTTTGGCTTGGGTTCTGCTGGTATTCCTGAACAGGAGCGAGGCGGCCCAGACAGCAGGCAAGGGGAAGGACGGAAGCTGGACATTTTGGAAATTTTTTTCTGTAGATCTGCAAAGTGGTTGAACCCCACCACCCCCCACACACACCCGGAGATGCAGGTCCTAGACCACCTGGCGTGGGTGGTGAGGTGTGGAGCGGCCAGGCTACTGCTGAGGGCCGAGGCTTATGCCAGGAAGAGGCCAGGGAAGTGTGCGGGGCGGGGGCCAGCATGGAGGAGGCACCTGTCTGGTCCCCAGAGCCCAGGAGACAGCCTGCAGTGCTCTACCCCCTGAGCAAGACAGAGTGCAGACTAGACAGGGAAAGGGCTGAGGGCTCTCAGTCCTTCATGCTTTACTACCTGCCACTTGCAAGCTTGCACAGGCCCCGGGGTTCACGAATTCCAAATAATTGCTAACTGGCGCAGTCGCCTACTAGCTACAGTTCATTGTAACCCCCAAGCCTAGCACGCCCAGCGCTTCCCTCCCGGGGCCTTTCAGGGACGTGCAGGGGGTGAAGCACTGAATCCCCTGCGGGCCTGTTCCCAGCGGAGGTCAAACAAGGCGACTGTCTCTCTGTCCCTGTTTCAGATCACACTCAGATCAGGCGTCCTTTTGGTATTTATTTAGTGTCACCTTCTTTTAATTTTTTTTTTTTTTTTTGCATCTTTGTGCTGTTGGTTGGTGATTTTGCTATTATAAATGGCCCTGCTGTCCAGGGTCGCTAAGAGCAGAAGGGCTGTGATGGGCCATGTGGAGGAAATCCGTGTGTTAGATGAGCTTCATTCAGTCATGAGTTAAAGCTCTGCGGGACATGAGTTCAGTATTAATAATGCAACAATATCCAGTTGACCCTTGAACAACTTGGGACTTAGGGGGCGCTGATCCTCCAGGCAGTTGAAAATCTCAGTACTGCTCTGTCTGCCTAAAAAAAACAAAGGCTTTGATGAATGACTCATCCCCAGGGCAGGAAGCTGGAACAGTCTGGATAGAATCCTGGGCTCAAACCCTGGTTCTTTCAACTCTACGTGCTCTGATCTATAATCCAATGCGAACTCATCCCCACACTCAGTTCATTTAAAGATCCTGTGAAATGAAAATGCAAGTACTATATTTATTGAAAAATAAAGCCAATGTATAAGTGGATCTGTGCAGTTCAAACTCATATTGTTCAAGGGTCAGTGGTACATTAAATATGTTGTCTTTGATCAGAAATACACAGGGTTGTGTGTTTATAGGTTGAAAAACATGTCATGAACAGAGGCTGGCAGGAACCCTTAGCGGCACTTTGCTGGGGAGCAGCGGTCCAGGCCTGGCTAATTCAGGGGTCCTGATGACCAGAGAGAGCGTGCCACCTACAGACAATGAGAACAGACTGTGTGAGAGAGACTGGCGGCTGGGCAGGGATCCAGGGTCCAGGCCTGGCTCCTCCTGCTCCTCAAGCTTCCGTCTCCTACGGGGAGCAGGAAATTACTCCCTCTGAACGTGTGTCACTGCGGTGCTCTTGTTGTTTAGCCACTAAGTTGTGTCCGACTCTTTGCAACCCCATGGACTATAGCCCAGCAGGCTTCTCTGTCTATGGATTTCCTAGGCAATAATACTGGAGTGGGTTGCCGTTTCCTTCTAGGCTTAAAGATAACCATGGTAACCGTGAGGGCGACTGTGAGAAGTAAGGAGAATACAGGTGTATCCTGGCACTCAACCAACTGCAGGTCTTCTGTGCAGCGTGACCCAGGCGGGTCAGCCGACCTCTCCAAGCCTCAGGTGCCCCCAGCATCTTCCCCTTGTAGGGTGGTTATGGTGATCTGCAGGTTTATGTTTGTGAAAGGGTTTCCTAAATTGTCCAGTCCCAGTCCACCGATTCTCAAAGTGCCGCTCACATCCCTCTGTCACTCTCATCCCGGCGCCTGGTGACCATGCAGACTCCCGACCCTGCCCAGACTGCTGAACCACAGTCCTGGAGCTCAGGATTGGAGTAAGCTCCAGTGATTTTGATGCATACTGAAGAGTGGGTTAGTAGGACCCATTCTCATTTTTCTTCCCAAACCACCCAGAGACGCTGTGGCACAGTTGTAGACTTGATGCCTAAAAGGTGAGCTGAGATGAGACGGTGACAGCTTGTTCAAAGCAATGGAACAGCCCAGTGCCCACTGCAATTCCACACCTATCCCACCTGCCCTTGGGAAGGATTTTGCATGAGTTCTGGCAGGTGGGGACGGGCGCTTTCTAGTTGCATTGAAGGAGCTAGATAATTGCTGTGGAGTCAAGCCTGGTCAGTGTGCAGCAGGCTGTAGCAGCTATGGGTTCTTCTCTAGGTCCAAGAATCAGGTGTCAGAGCCTCCAGGGCACATCAGGGAGCAGGCAGCCTATGCCCTCTAGGTTACAGGTGCCCAGCTGGGTGCTGGGTAGTGCCACGCATGGGATAGCTGTTGCTTTTTTTGTTTCCTTTTTCAAGAGACACTTCTCATTCAGATACTGTGGTTGCAAGGCCTTGTGTTAGCTCTGAGGAAACAGAGTATTTTAATAGTTAGTAAGTATGTATTTGTGTGCCAAGTCGCTTCAGTCACGTCCGACTCTTTGCCACCCGATAGACTGTAGCCCTCCAGGCTCCTTTGTCCGTAGGATTCTCCAGGCACGAACTCTGGAGTGGGTTGCCATGCCCTCCTCCAGGAGGTCTCCCTGACCCAGGGATTGAACCCGAGTCTCTTACATATTCTGCACTGGGAGGCGGGTTCTTTACCACTGGCGCCACGTGGGAAGCCCCCCCACAGGAAGAGCTAAGGCTGGCTACTGCCCTCAGAGTTGATACTCCAGCCAAGGAGGTAAGCAGATGAGAGACAGGACGGAGCATTTCCGGATCCTGACCACGGCGGCATCCAGTACCGCTCAGTGTCCCGAGCGCTTCCTAGATGGTTAGCTGTCCAACATCACAAGAGTCAAACGGGCTGCATCCTACTCCTGGCCTTGTTTTACAGCAAGGGAAACTGAGTCCCCGACAGTATAAGTAGCTTGACAGAGACCACACAGCAGGAAATCGGCCGAGACGGGATATGAGCGCAGGCAGTCTGGCTTCAGAGTTCACGCTCTTAAACAGACTGTTTGTTACGTGCCAGGCAGTGACACGAAAGGGCAGAGAGAAGGGGAGCTGGAGTTTTCAGGAGGGCTTCCTGGAGGAGAGGGCTGGAGGGCAATGAGCCGAACCTCAGCCAAGAGGAAACTGGATGGCGTCCTTGACGGAGGAGCCGAGGTCAAAGGCAGGCAGCAGCGGGCACAGGGGTTTGGACTCGGAGGAGGTGGCTTCGCTAACAGGGACACGGGCTGTGGTGGAGGGGTCCCTTCCAGGGCGACAGCTCGCTCACGCCATAGCGGCAGCAGGCCTGGCTTTTCGGTCTGGTGAGGAGCTTAACCCCGTTCTCCATCTCTGGGGAGCCACTTGGGGCTGAGTTCCCCTTGGTCACCTCAGCCTCCTCCCCAACCCTGGCTCCTGTAGGACCCACAACGAGCTCCCTGCCTGGAGACAGCTGTGCCTCAGATGAGTTTCTGCCTTTCTGTATCACTTCCGGCCCCACTTAGGAGGCTGTCCTCTCCTCTTAACCTTACGTTCCTACAGATAGAACCCTGGGTAGCTGATCCTGGAAACATGGAGTTTTACCCCCCAGGCTGGAAGACGAGGCCCCATGGGAGGCAGGAGTGCCGTGTGGCTGTGACTTGTAGGCTGCAGAGTTCAACTTCACTCGGCAGGCACAGCTGCCGTCTTCTAGCCTGATACATCTCGTCTCCTGGGGAGACGGCATCTGGTTTTCAAAGACCTCTTGGCCCCAGTAGAGGCTGTCCATCCTCAAGACATGGGGAGTGGAGCCAGAGGCTGCTGACAGTAAGAGTCCTGGACAGAACCGAAGCGGCACTGAGGTCCCTTGAGGCCACGAGCTCCCAAGGCCACGCCCGCTCCATGCAGGCTGGCACACAGGAGACATCCGTGCCTGTTGGCTGGACTGAACTGAACGAGCCGGGGCAGTGCCGCCTAGCCCGGCCCCTCTCCTGGGCGCTGGGTACACGGGGGGCCTTTCCCCAGGTGACTGTGCTGTCCAAGGAACTCATCTGCTGGGCATGGAGCCCGGGGCAGCCTCTGGGTCAGGGAGCGGTGTTGCAGGAAGGTCCCCGCCGGGCTCAGCACCTTGCCGCTCCTGCCTTGCTTGGGAAGGCCGCTTTTCCTGATTCACTCCTGCCCCGGGGCCGCCAGCGCAAAAGCTCAGGATGGCGGGGGTTTTTTTTGCTGGGGGTTGCGCCTCTTCTAAGTGACTCCTTCTCTCTGTGTGTCCCCCAGGATCACACGTCGACACCCAACCCTTGAACTCCACACACTCTGCCACGCACCCAGGAGGAGAGCTGGCCCGGAGGCCCCGCGCACGCGTCCCTGGAGGCTGACGGCATGACCTCTGTAAGGGACTTCCTTTAGTCACCTATTCGCATGAACGACTGTAGACGCATGACCTACAGTCTTCAATCTTGCCTCTAGCGACGGTGGATCTCTGTGGGGAATTTGGACGGAAGCGGCAAGAGGGGGTGTGCAGAGAGAGAGAGGGACGCAAAACACGCAGGAGAGCGCCAAAGGCAACAGCAAAACAAGGGCTCTTTCGTGGCTGGGATGAGATATTTTTTTAAATCATTTCAATTTCGACTTGTTACAGGGTAATTTTTTTTTTTCTCAGCCTCATTCTGTAGGAAATCCATGTGAGCTTTCTGGAAAGGGGAAAAAAAAAATGAGCTTCCTAGAAAGGGAAAAAAAAAGAAAACTAGACATGAAATCAGTTCCACACCTTTAATCCCTTGCCCTCATCCGCCAGCCTTCCGCCCCCACACACCTCCATGCTCCATGTGTGACCATCCTTGCTGGTGGACCGAACCTTCCAGAACCTTCCAGAATGCGCTACACGGCATCAGGACACACAAACACGCCCTCACATGCACACCTCTCCCCTCTGCTCACTATACACACAGATTTTACTGTGATGTCCGAGGCTGTATAGACTCTCCTGTGGATAAACTGGAATATTTTTTATGTTCTCTCTCTCTCTCTCTCTGCCAGTATTAATCATCTTCCAATGGAAAATCATTATCTTCAGAATGCATTCGGGGGTTCCTTGTGTCAGGGACTTAAGAATCTGAGGCGAGGACCCCCCAGGCTTAGCTGCAGGGCTCCAAGGGAGCCAGCGCCCCATCCGGAAGGGTCTTTGCTCTCAGCTGGGGGAGGGCCGATGGCTGTCCCAGGATTGCACCAGCATGTTCAATACAGAAGAGGTTTTCTACACCTTCAAGCACTTATATCCTAGTCTGTGTTCAAAGTGTAAACTGTACAGTAATCAAGCCTTGTGTATATGAAAAACAATAAATACTATGCAAACCAATAGAAACACTTTAACAGTATGTACAGAGCACTCACAAACAGCTCAGCTCCTGAGGACTTCTCCAGGCTGCGGGAGAAGGAACTCCACAGCCTGTCTTTCAGTGAAAGAGGAAGGAAGGGCATAGGGCTAGCGAATACGGACCTGCCCAGTTCTTAGGTCAGCCGCCCCCCCCACCCCAGGTCTCCCGGAGCGAACTTGGTGCTTTAAGTCCAGGCAGCCGGCGGGATGGGGGGGGGGTGGGGCGGGGCGGCCTGGGCTGGGCAGTCAAGGGGCCCCCGCCCCCCGCCTCCTGGAGAGGCAGCCCAGGGGGGCGCGGGCGGAACGCAGTGGGCGAGTCGGCTGACCACCAGGAGGCCCCAGCCAGGAAGGAGACCCTCCTGGCCCAGGGCTCCCCCGCCGTCAGGGCAGGAAGGAGACTTAGTTCCTCGCCTCGGTGCCATCAGGGAGGAGCCTTAAAGTTACACCAGAGCCCCCGACCCCTGGCAGAGGGAGGCCCGAATCAGCACAACGCGCCCGCCCCGCGGCGCCCTCCAGGCCGGGAGAGAGACTTCAGGCTCTTCTCGCCCGCCCAAGGGCCACACTGTGTGTGGATGTCTGGTCACCTTCCTCCCCGCCGCTCTGCCGAGGTGTCCTCAGAACACATCCGAACCTTCCAAGTAGCACAGAAGCTCCCTCGACGGCAGAGCGCGCCCCCCACCCGCGCCGCGCCCCGGCCTCGGCCGGCCCCAGAGCACACGTGTTCCCGTGGGTCCCGGCGGGGTCGGGGCGGCCCGGCCTCCAAGGGGCGCGCGGGGCGAGGGAGCCCCCCGAGCGCGCGGAGCGGCGCGCAGAGCATCCTCGCCGCCGCCCGCCTGACCCTTCGCCCGGCCCCGGCGGCCCCCACCCCCGGCGGCCCCCACCCCCCAGCGCCCCTGGCCGGCTGGACTCGCTGAAGGCCAAGGAAGACAGGCGCAGGGCCGCCTCCCGCCGCCATCGGCCCCTGCCTCGCCCCGGCGCCCTGCCCCGGTAGCCCCCGTAGAGCCCCGGCCCCGGCCCCGGCTGCGCTTTGGCCCCTCGCTCTGTCTGGCTTGGCTGCTTGGCCCGCCGCCCCGGCCCTCGGCGGCATGCCGCGTCCGCTGCTAGTAGGAGCTTGTAGGGGAGGGGTTTGGGGTCGCCACACGATGCCTAGAGAATGCTGCAGTCTGCACCTTAGACGCTTTTTAGAAGTTTTGGAATTACCTTGATTTTTTTAAATTGTTCTGAAAATGATTCTTTTCTTGCCTCTCCCACACGGCTCTGTTCTCTGGAGGGAATCTCCCCCCTACCCACCCCTCTCTGATGTATAGATCATTCTCCCTACACCAGCTGAACAGATGTCAAAATTAATAAAGAAATCGACTCATGGCACAGGCTCCCTCTCTCCTTCCGGCTCATCTTTAGGGAGTTGGGGGCGGAGGGAGCAGGGCTCGAGGAGTCTGGGGGTGATCAGTCTGCAGGGAGGCTTGCACCCCACCTGCCCTCCTGGAAACATGGGCAGCCCCTTAATCAGGACCACCCATTCTGGGAGAGGCTGCCACCCCCTCAGATGGTAGAGCAGATTGCTCTACCTCATAAGGACCATGCGATGGGGGCAAGTCCAAGATGTTTGGAGGGGGGCAGAGGGAACCACAAACACCAAAGAAGTAGGTGGGTAAGCCCACAGCGGGCACACACTTAACGGGGACCCCCAGCATTCCCTGTGAAGGTGTCTGACCCCTGCACTCAGTGCCAAAGTTTAAGAACTTCCAACAAAATGGCTCTGATCCTGACTAGTTCCTAACACTTCCTGCAAGGCTAGCCACCAAGCTGGCCTCAGTTTTCTCATCCATCAAATGGGAGAAGGGATCAAACAAGTAGTAAAGTCTCTTCAGTCTGTCATCCTGGGGTCACTGAACACAAATGCCTTTGTCAACCTTGGCGTGAAATAAGAAATTATTTACTCTGGCTTCTCCTCCTAAGTTCGCATCATTGGTGGGGGCGGGAGGCAGGGTATATAGCCAAGTCACAGTCATAGGGTCTTAGGAGCACCCCCAGCCTCAGTCTGAAGTGTCTCTCTCAGTATCCAGGCCAAGCGGCCAGTCGTGCTGTGCACCACCATCACCCACAGGGATTTTAAGACACAGGTTCAGACTCACAACCGCCAGGGTGGGAGCTGGTGGCCACGCTGGGAACTGGAATATGGCTTCCCAAATGGTGGTGATGGGCAGCTTTGTAGCCCAGCCAATTCGGACGGATAAAAACCTTTTCCCTTGTGTTTAATCCAAACTTCCAGAAAAATAAGGTCCATGGACTTTGTGAGGTCTTTCTTGTGTTTAACCTAAGTCACTTGCATGACAGGGTCACAGCCAGTTCCAGCCCGAGCAGATAACAGAAGTGTGGGCAGAGCCGGGCTCCCTGTGAAAGGGGAGCCTTTCCTACAACCTGGGCCCTGGGCCTCCTGCTGAAAACCCAGGAGGCAGGCCCGTCTCCACCTGCCAAAGGGTGACCACGGGCTGGAAAGAAAGGGCTCTGGGACCGCCAGGCAGAGAGGGGACACAAGTCCATCTGTCTGGCAGCCACTGTGTTCCCTGTCATGTTGCATGTCCAAACCAGCGACATGCTGATGGGCATTTAAAAAGAAACTACAAACGGGGAGAGAGTGGGAGGGCTGTTCAAGAGGGAGGGGACATAGGTATACCTATGGCTGACTGATGTTGGCGTTTGGCAGAAACCAGCACAATATTGTCCCTGGAGTAGGGAATGGCAACCCACTCCAGTATTCTTGCCTGGAGAACTCCATGGACAGAGGAGCCTGGTGGGCTACAGTCCAGGGGTCACAAAGAGTTGGACATGACTAAGCGACTAACACTGCAGCACAATATTGTAGAGCAATTATCCATCAATTAAAAATAAACATACGTAATAATTAAAAAAAAGAAAGTAATAAATAAAAATAAACTGCAGGAAAGGATGCTCTTCCATGCAGAAATGACCCAAGTCACTTACTGTGTTTTCCCTATTTGTAAAATGAGAGAGAGACCCTAGTGGAGCCTTGTATGTTGTAAAAATTTATTAGAAAAAAAAAGGCATATGGGTGCCCTGTGATTCAATCTCATCTCATCTGTCAAATACTTACTGAGCACCAAACAAAAGCTGGCACAGGCACCCATCGCTGAATCAATGGCCATCCCAAGCCGTCAATCCATCCAACCCAGGTGCCAAGCCAGGCAGAACATGGCAGAAGCACGAATGAATCCTCGGAGGAGGAAGAGAGGACATAGGGGATCAAGGAGAGGCAGAGGAGGAGCAAGAGCCAGCAGAGCACCCAGCCAGCTCCCTCGGAGGGGTCCCACTCCCACCGCCAGCCCAGCCTGCCTGGCTGGCTCCCGCCTCCAGGTCTCAGGCCCCAAAGCCCAGCCTCCCCACTTACCCATCCCAGCACGGAGCAGGAGGGGCAAGCCTCCGTGTCCATTCTGCACACTCCCCCAGAGGCCTGGGCATCTGCACAGAAAGGGGCCTGGGCACCTCAGTGTAGCATCTCCCGAGACCACAGGGGACGAACTGTGCCCTCCAGTTGCCCCAGAGGCACCCCCCAGGTACCCACTTTTTCTGAGATGCTCACCTGAACCAGGAACAGGTAGACCTTCTCAGAATGAACATGGGTTCCTGAGCGCTCACTCTTTCTCTTTCTGTCTCTCTCTCTGTCACACACACACACACACGCTGGCTGATTTTACAGTCAATCTTTCAAAGTGCAATTTGTCTAGGAAAAGCCAATGTGAGGCCCGAGAGGGTTTCCACCAATGGCGACGCGACTCCGGCCGCTCAGCCAGTCTCGGGTCTGTATTCTAATGGGCCCCATCTTTATCAGGGTAATGTTGCTTCTCTGAACTGGAAACTTCTCATGGAGGGTCCCCGGACTCCGAGGCAGAGAAGGGGCCTGAGCTGAGGCGTGGGGAGCCGCCTCTCCCCAGGCAGGGGCAGAAGACAGGGGCGCTGGGTGGTGGGGGACTGGCACCTGCCTGGGAACGGCTGACTTCCCGCGTCTGACGTGGTTGCGGACCCGGGCAAGGGCTGGGCCGGACGCCTGTGGGGGAGGCCGGCCCGGGACTTGAGCCGATTTGACCCTCAGGAGCTGCCATGGGGTTCTGGGCTGGACCTCAGGGGCTCTAGGGGCCTGGATTTGGGGTTCCGGCCTCCCCTCGGCCTGTTGGGGGGGGGCATGGAGTCCAACCTGCAGGGCCCCTTCCTGCTGAACAACGCACCGCTGGCCCAGTTCTCGGAGATGAAGGCGCCTGTGTGCCAGTACTCCACGCAGAACTCCTTCTACAAGCTCAGCCCCCCGGGGTTGGGTCCCCAGCTGCCGGCCGGGACCCCCCACGGGATCACGGACATCCTGAGCAGGCCCGTGGCCGCGCCCAACAGCAGCCTCCTGCCCGGCTACCCCCACGTGGCCAGCTTCGGTGGCCTCGGCTCCCAGGGGGTCTACTACGGCCCCCAGGTGGGGAGCTTCTCCAAGGCGGGGAGCGAGTACCCCACCCGGACCCGGAACTGCTGGGCGGACTCGGGCCAGGACTGGCGAGGCGGGCGGCAGTGCGGCAGCAGTGAGTACCGGGGGTCGGGGGGAGCTCACGGGGGGTGGGTGGTGGGTGGTCCCTGGCGGCCATCAGACTGCCTGCGGCAGACCCTGGGTCTGTCCCTCCACCCAGGGGCGGCGTGGGCTTCTCCCCTCCCCCTCCCGCCCCGGCTTTGCCCCGATGGGCATCTTGACCCCTGCCCCCACCCCTTTTACCAGCCGCCCCCCTGGGGACCCTGGGGACCCTGGGATCCAGAGAGGACCACACGGCCCCACCTCATCCTTTGTAAGGTCCTGCTCACCTTACTTCTCCCAGCCAGAGCCCATGTCACCACTTAACCCCAAAGAAGAGAATCTTCCCCCTCATCACCTTCGCAGAGCCCCCCACGCCCTGGCAGCACTCAGGGACACGAATGTACCCCGACCCCACCTGGGTCCTGCAGCGATCCAGGGGGCTGGTGTCCCTCCTTGAGGGTGAGGGGAGGCTCAGGTCAACAGCAGCAGCCAGGCCGCCCAGCCTCCAGGAGGCGCCGCTGAGCCCCGTCCTGCTGGGCCCTCCTTGTTGGGGCAGGGGGGGCCTCACCCACCCTTCCCCAGACTGTGGCTTTCAGAGAGTTGGTGTGGGGCCTCAGGCTGCCAGTCAGGGCCTGGGGGAGGTGGCAGGTCTTGCAGAGGCAGGGGGGCCTCACCCGGGAGGCGCAGGGGGGCCTCTCCCGGGAGGCACAGGGGGGTTGACAGTGGTTGTCGGAGCCACCCCCGGACCCGATTCAGGGAGGGGCAGGGGGGGAGTCCACTTCTGTCCTTCTTCGGGGGGCCTCCACTGCAACAGGGGCTTGGGGCGGCCCAGGAAAGCCTGGAGCACACCTGCCTCCCATCTGTGTGCTGCTGGGGTTCCCACAGTCCCCATTGGCCTGAAACACTGCGAGGCCCACAGGGGACCTATCTTACAGCTGGTTTGGGGGTGCTTTACCCTCACCTCCACGTCCCCCTTTGCACACACATCCCCCTCTCTGCACGCTGCCCTTCAACCCCAAATGCACACACACACACAGCAAAGTATCTGAGAGTCAGGGGCTAGATCCACTCAAGGTGAGGGGACTGAAGGTGACTGTCTCTTGGGAGGTCTCCTCTCCTGTCTCTGCCTCGGTTTCCTCACCTGTGACCCAAGGATGTGGGATGTAGGGGTCAGACTATGCTGAACGAGGCCCAGCATATGGGCCTTCTGCTTCCCCGGGGCCCATCCACACTCTCCTCCCCTCTCCTCCCCCAACCAAGCTCCCGAGAGGCTGCTCTGGATGGGCAGGGATCAGTTCTCCCACCCCCCTCCCACACTTATTTGGGTATTTTTAAAAATTTATTTTTAATTGGAGGATAACTGTTTTACAATGTTGTGTTGGTTTCTGCCGTACAACAATGTGAATCAGCCGTAAGTATATATATATATATCCCCCCTTAAGCCTCCCTCCCACCTCCACACCCCATCCCACCCCTCTAGGTTGTCACGGAGCACCGGGCTGAACTCCCTTGTCTGAGACAGTAGCACTGAAGCATATATATTGTCACATGTAAAACAGATCGCTTGTGGGAATTTGCTGTATGACACAGGGTTCAGTTCTTGAGGCCTCGCCTCCAGACTCTCCAGTGGGGTTGAAGCCTCATTGCTCCCAGGCCTGGGGACCAGGCAGTCACTTGGAGCTTAAGGCTCTGGTTTTCCCAGAAACCTGGAAAACGGGATCCGAAGAGCAAGAAAGTGGAGGAATTCCCCAGCCCCCGGGGCCCTGATGGTTGGTAGAAGGGGTCAAATCTGTCTGTCAGTGACTTGAAGGGACATCCCAGAGACCCAGAGGAGACTCCTCCTGCCCCTTGGGGCGGTGTGGCGGGGGGGGGGGGCAGCGGGATCACTGAGTACTGAGGACGTTCCACGGGGAGACGCAGTTCTAAGCACCCTCTGGCTGTAGTTAGCAACAACTTGGGGACAGTTTGCTCTTGGGGTCCCTGCCCACCCAGACAAAGCAGAGGCAGGGTGCTCAGGTGAGAGATGCCCCGATGACCCCGCAACCTCAGCAGCTTCTCGGTAGGGGCGCTCGCCCTGTGGGGCAGGCAGGGCAGGGCAGGGCAGGGCTGGGACCACCACCCCCCACTCAACACTTTAAAGGCACACTTCCTTTCTCCTGCCAGCCCCGGACCCCCTGAGTGACAGCATCCACAAGAAAAAGCATACCCGGCCCACCTTCACGGGCCACCAGATCTTCGCCCTGGAGAAGACCTTCGAGCAGACCAAGTACTTGGCTGGCCCCGAGAGGGCTCGGCTGGCATACTCACTGGGGATGACTGAGTCGCAGGTCAAGGTGAGTCCAGGTGGGTGAAGAAGCTGTCTGTGTGGCAGTAAGGAGCCTGCTGGGACAGGGTGCTACTGCCTGGCAGGGAGGCAGTCCCGCGCTCATGGCAACTGCAGCTCAGTGGGAGGCTGCCCAGGTGTGTGGGCACCGCCTGCCCACCCAACCCTGGAGATGGCAATAGTGATCATCACCCTGATGGCTGTCGTCCATGGCGCCCTCTTCTGAGAGCCGAATGTGTAACTGCCCATTTAAACCTCACAGCAACCTTGTGTGTGTGTGCAGGTGGGTAGGCGAGCGGGCGGGGTGGTGGTGGGGTCTTATTACCCAACTTGAAAGTGAAAAGTGAATGTGTTAATGGTTCAGTCGAGTCCGACTCTTTACGACCCCATGGATCATAACCTCTGTCCACAGGATTCTCCAGGCAAGAATACTGGAGTGGGTTGCCATTTCCTTCTCCAGGGGATCTTTCCAATCCAGGGATCAAACCAAGGTCTCCCGCATTGCAGGAGAGATTCTTTTTTTTAATGTATTTTTAATTGAAGGATATTTGCTTGACAACAGGCAGATTCTTTACTGTCTGAGCCACCCAACGACTCGGCTGAGTTTTTTGCCCAAGGTAACTGGCTAGTAAGTGTTGGGAGTCAAACCTGGATTACAGGGCTCCAACCCCATTCCTTCCCCAGCCTCTGCACGGCCAAGGCTAGAAGCTTCAAGAGCTGATGGCAGCCTCTGGGCCAGATCAACCCAGGTCTGGGCTCCCCTTGGGCCCCCAAACCACCCCCATCCCCCATCCCCCGTCCTCCGTCTCTCCCCCATACCCCACCCACACCCCCGGCCCCGCAGCCTCTTCTGCCCAATGCTAACTCGGCTGGAGAGGAAGCGCCCTTTCCATATAGCTCGGTCTCTTTGGGCCCTTTCTGCAGGGTTCTATCCCCAGCAGTAAGCATATGTTAGTTTTATTGTTGGAGAAATTATTCATGAAGTTCCGTGCACGTCTAGGAGGTTAAAAGCGTTTCAGCCCCTTCCACCCCAATAACCAGATGGCAAAGGAGAAGATGTATATACTACACGGAAGGGTTACAGGGAAGCCGAAAATGCTGCACTCTGTTTTTATTTTATTGGCCTCCTCCAAAACAAAAAAAACAAAAAAAACCCCCCAAACAGTAGTGTGACGGTGGCAACCTGGTCCATTGCTGAGCCTAGTCCAGGATGCAGAGGGCTTGCCGCCGCGGGGAGCCGCCGGCCCCAGAGGGGCGCCGAGCGCGCCGGCCTCAGAGCCCCTCTCGCCCCAGGTGTGGTTCCAAAACCGGAGGACCAAGTGGCGGAAGAAGAGCGCCCTGGAGCCCTCGTCGTCCACGCCCCGGGTCCCGGGCGGCACGAGCGCGGGGCGGGGAGCGCGCGGCCTCGGAGCCCGAGGACGACGAGTACAACAAGCCCCTGGACCCCGACTCGGACGATGAGAAGATCCGGCTGCTGCTGCGCAAGCATCGCGCCGCCTTCTCGGTGCTCGGCCTGGGTGCGCACGGGCGTCTGACCTCGCCCGCCCGCCGCCTCCGGGGTTCCCGCCGTCCCCGCGCGGGCCAGCGGGGGCTGCTGGGGAGGAGGAGGAGGGAGGGAGGGACCGGGGAAGGGAGGAGGCGGAGGGGGACGAGGAGGGAGAGGAGCTGGGGACGGCGAGGAAGGAGGGGGAGGAAGGGCCAGCCTCCCGAAGGGCTCCTGCTGTGTGCTGAGTGTGCGCTGCTCAGCAGCTCTGTCGTGTCCGACTCTTGGCGACCCCATGGACTGTAGCCCTCCAGGCTCCTCTATCCATGGACGTTCTTCAGGCAAGAATCCTGGAGTGGGTTGCCCTGCCCTCCTTCAGGTGGAAGGCGTGGGGAGGGAGCCAAGAGGGAGACACGAGCCTGGCCCCTCCACCGTCTTGCACCTCTGTGGGCCCAGGCCTCTCCTGACCAGCTCCGCAGACTCGACGAGCACCGGTGGATGAGAATGACCAAGCTCTGCAGCCACGACACTGGCCACGGGGGCCCAGACACGCCACCGTGGTAGCTGGGTGGAGGGGGGGGCGCCTTCCCTCCCTGACCCAGTCAGGGGTCTCTCTCTCTAGGCTGATTAGAAGAGCAGACAAGTCCAGGGCCTCTCCCCAGACTCTGGCACAAGAAGGATCCCATCTGAGGCGCAACAGCTAAATGCTGAACCCAGACTGGAGGACGACCACCCCCGCCTCCGCCGACCAGGGGCAGGGAAATGGGGTCTAGCCAAGAAAGAACACCCCCACACCCCAACTTAAGGACCACACCCCTGGAGAGAGCTGCCCTCCTGTGATCCTTTCTCCACCTTGCCCTCAGAGGGCATCCCCCCCTCTACCCAGGACAGGAGGAGATTAGAAGCCCCCACTGGCTGGGAAAGAGGAAGGTTGTGGACAGAAGCAGAGAAAACAAAAGAGACTCCTGGCAGTGATGCTGTGTCCTGGAGCCTCCCACCGGGCGGCCGTAGATGCCAGAGCAAGGATGGGACCCCTGGAGAGAGAGGAGCATCCTTCCTAGGGGGACACTCTGGGCCAGAAGGGACCTCAGAACCCCTGCTTCTCTGGTGGGGCACCCCCGCAGGAGAGGAGAGGACAGCACCCAGGGCTTGCATGGAACCCGCGACACTCACTTTCCTGGGATGCCCTGCGGCAGGGGTGCTGCGGAGGGGGGCGCTGCCCACCAGGTGGGAGGGGCTGGGGCTTCGGGAGGCGGGAGGGGGTGGCCCTAGAGGCATGCAACTGCAAAAGGGACCAAGAGTTGGCCCATCTTCCCTGGCTTTTAAAATATAAACAGTAAAAATAAAAGTCCCAGAACCCTCCCCAAGGCTCATGTGTTTCTGTGAAACTGGCTGTGGGGGTCCCAGGTGTGCTGGCTGGGGGGGTCCCTCCTGAGGATAGCATCTCTGCTCCCAGGGGGTCAGGGAGTCAGGGAACCTGCAGGGCATTGGGCAACCTGAAGTCCAGCTGGTATATGCCAGACAACGTGGTGGGAGAGAAACCCGAGGGCGTTTGTTTAGCGGGGTCCCTAACCCCCAAGACCCCCCCCAGGAGATCCCCCAGGAATTTCCTCTTGGGGGAACTTATCTATGGGGAACAAGGTGCCTTAAGGAAAAGATCCCAGAGCAGGGAAGAGCAGCATGGACCCCACTGAACACCTACCAACTCCTCCCACGTGGAAGGCCTGGACTGTCTCCCGTGACCCCACCAGAAACCGGGGATGGGAAAACAGACACCCAGAAATTACCTAGACCAAGTCCCGGAAGTGGGCGAGGCCACCTGAGCTGATGCCGCTCACAGCCTCCTGCAAAACCAGAGGTGAGAGGAGACGTGCTTTCAGCACCTTCCAGCTGTAACCACTTGTGCCAACACCAGCAAGGCCTCCGAGCTATAAGCAGCCTGCCCTCCTCTGCTGTTGCAGCAAGTCCTTCTCTGATCCCTCGAGCCCCCAGGGTGGGAGAATTGGGCTGGTAGAGTCAGCCTGGAGCAGGAGGGAGACCCTGGCTCTGGAGCCTCTCAGAAACGGAGGCACCAACCCTTCACCATAACCCTAGCGGACCTAGAGGATGGGGGAAGGTGACGAGAAGATTCAGATGCTTTTGAGCTGTAACCCTCACTCCGCGATGAGGCCATGCTCAGTCTCTCTCTTTGCAAAGTGGGAAGGAAATAAGCAAATATCCCCTTTGAGCGCTCCTGGCCACAAGCTAACACGGGAGGCTGAGCTGCAGCAGGTGGGGCCACTGGGAGGACTTGAGGACCCTCTGGGCACAGCCACAGAGAAAAAAAGCTCTAGAGGCCAGGTAGGGGCCCAGGATTTCCTGAGCACTTTGCAGAGAGTTTGGGAGGAGGAGTCGCCTGGAGGAGACTCGCAACATAAGTGTGCGTGCATACGTGCATGCTAAGTCGATTCAGTTATGTCTTACTCTTTACAACTCTATGGACTGTTAATTGCCAGGCTCCTCTGTCCATGGGATTCTTCAGGCAAGAAAACTGGAGTGGGTTGCCATGCCCTACTCCAGGGGAATCTTCTTAACCCAGGGATCGAAACTGTCTCCTGCGATTCCTGTGTTGCAGGCAGATTCGTTACCACTGAGTCACTGGGGAAGCCCCTCTCAACAGGTGTAAAGTCATGAGGCCGGTATGCAGGAAACAGTCAGGGACAATAAAGCAGATTCTTGCTCTCTTTGTAAGTATATTACCATCCTAACACTCTATTACAACTGTAATTCTTGCGTGTCTGATTCACAGCTGTTTGGGGTCAGTATTAAATCAAGCCCAGGGAAAGATTTTTTCTGCTGGGGAAACATTTGCTAAACTAAACAAAATCTCCTCCAGTGTCCAAATTCTGAGGGGCCTGTCCCTGGAACCTCAGGACCAAGGAGTCCAGCCTTTCTGGCGTCCCCCTACCGCACCCCTGCTCCCCAGCACAGGTGCCAAGCGACGGAGAAGCATGGCTCAGGCCTCGTCCAGGGGCCAGACTCGGAGTCTAAAGGAGGAGAAGGGCCAAGAATGAATGGCCCAGATGGCTGAGGGTAATCTAGGACAAGTTTTGTCCTCTGCAGATGCATGCATGTGCACATATGAGCACACGCGTGTGTGGTGTGTAGCTAGGGGGAACTCAGGACTGTTTCGCTTCATCCATCATAAAGAAATCACAAGCCATAGACTCCCCCTCACTTCCCCTTTTTATTCCTGGTGACAAAGGGCCTTCCTGTATATGCTGAGTCAAAGAAACAAGACAACACAACTTTTAGAATATTCATGCTTCTTGCAATTTGACCACATGACAAGCTTTTCGGGGATGAGCAAAGAGAAAGCAATTCAGCCTGGGCTCCCAGGACTGACAGAGTCCTGCCCTGCCAGCAGCTCAGACTAGGCTTCTGCAAGCAGGCAAGACTCTGCCCCATCCACAGCCCTCCTGTCTGTGGCTTCCAGTGTAGAAAGAACCCAGACCTGCCTGTAGGGCAAGGGTGAAGGTAGGGATGGCAGCATCTTAGCAGGTTCTGAGTGGCCAGATACCAATGGTGACAATCAACGAGAAGACTGGGAACTAAAATCACACCACTGGCAACCCCTCTTCCTGCCCCAGACATCAGCCAGCCTGAGTCTTTCCTGAGTGGGCAGAGGGAACTGTGTTCCGTTAGAGCTGGGCTCGAATGCTGGCACCACCACTCTCTGTATCCTTGGATGAGTGACAACCTCTGAACCTCAGTCTGCTCATCCGTAAGATGGGACTAATTATACATAGCTTGCAGGGTCTCAAGATCAGAACTCACAGACATGCCTGACCTGTACAGACACCCAACAGCATCTGCTATGTTATTTTAAGAGGGACATGGACCCCGACAGTCCCCAGTTTGAGTTGGCACATCACAAAGTAGTCTCTGGGTCATTGTGACCAAGTTAGGCAACCTCTTGAAATCCAGTCTGTAAAGTGAAGCTGACATGGGTATCAGCAAGACCCAGCAGAAGATGCACTGAAATCACCTACAAGGTATACAATGGAGTGGGCATTCCCGTATCAGTGTGCTCACGCCCTCTCCTTCCTCCTCACATTCAGACTGCCATGAAGTGGTAGTGCACACGTGATCAGTCGCTTCAGTCATGTCCGACTCTTTGCCACCCCATGGACTATAGCCCTCCAGGCTCGTCTGTCCATGGGATTCTCCAGGCAAGAATACTGGAGTGGGTTGCCATGCCCTCCTCCAGGGGATCTTCCCAACCCAGGGATAAAACCCGTGTCTCTTACATCTCCTGCATCGGCAGGGGGTTCTTTACCACTAGTGCCACCTGTGAAGCTCAGGAAGTGGCAGAGTCCATCCTAAATGGGTCTTCTCTACAGCGGGACAGGCAGATTCAAAGTCACAGATACCCACTTCTCTAAGTACGCGAGCGCCGGCAGGTCAGTCGCTATCTATAGAAGTTATGCAAGGCTTGGTGTGTGACCAGATCTATTTACCTGCTATTAATAAAAGCCTGTGGTTCTGGACTCTGGGACAGGGAGCCAAGCCAGAGGCCAAGGGCTGAATTCAGCTTGCAGATATGTTTCTCTGGGACAGAATCATGCCTTTTATAGAAACTTTAACTGGTCCGTAGGCAGGGCAGACCTCATCCAATGAGTGATCCCCCCCACTTTCCCAGTACATCTCCAGGCCTGGACCCCACAGGCTCCATCCCCTGACTGACCCATCCTGCTCTGAAGTCTGGATACCCTGGACACGGTCCACACACCAGCAGCAGCAGCCTCACCTGGGACCTTGTCAGGAGGGCAGGCTCTCAGGCCCCATCTCAACCCTCCCAAATCCACGTCTGCATTTTTAACAAGATCTCCAGTTGGTTTGTAGGAACACAGCAGTGTGAGAAGATGGAGGGCGGGTATGACCACGTAAGTGGGTATAGACAGCCCTTCTTTCCGCAGATCACACAGCTTGGCCCAAGTTAGGAGCTCAATAAAAAAACTGTTAAGGGACTTCCCTGGTGGTGCAGCGGTTGAGAATCCACCTTTCAAGGCAGGGGACGCAGGTTTCATCACTGGCTGGGGAACTAAGATCCCACATACCCTGGGGCAAGTCAACCTGTGCAACTCAGAGGCCCACGTGCTGCAACTGCCGAGCCCATGTGCTCTGGAGCCATGCTCTGCAACAGAGAGGAAGCAGGCGTAATGCAACAAAGACACAGTGTGACCAAAACCAAAATCAAACAGAAAAACTTAGACGCAAAGAGATGCACTGACCTAAGTTGAGTTCTGTATCACCAAATGCCCATGGGGGCCTATGCTTCTGAAATGCCCCATTCTCCTTTTTCTTCCTTTGATTTATTAAATAACAAATTATTTATTTTAAATAATAAATTATTTATTTACTTACGAAACCTGGCATATTGCAGTCCATGGGGTTGCGAAGAGTTGGGCATGACTTGGCAACTGAACAATAACATTTATTATTACTTCTATTAAGAGTATCTCTACTTGACGATGTTGTGTTAGTTTCTGCCATACAGCAAAGTGAATCAGCTGTTGCTGTTGTTGCTGTTATTGCTCAGTGGCTTAGTCATGTCCAACTCTTTGCGACCCCATGGACTGTAGCCCATGGGATTTTCCAGGGAAGACTACTGGAATGGGTTGCCATTCCCTTCTCCTGTTTTATTAATATGTGGCTTCAAATGCTATGAATCTACCTACCCAAGGTCAAAATTCCTCGTCTTCCACTGTAAGGCCGGGGCTGTGTCAACTCGCAGGTATGTGAGAGTGAAAATGAAAGTCGCTCATTCATCTTTGCAACCCCATGGACTGTAGCCCACCAGGCTTCTCTGTCCACGGGGATTCTCCAGGCAAGAATACTGGAGTGGGTAGCCATTCCCTTCTCCAGGGCATCTTCCCGACCCAGGGATTGAACCCTGGCTTCCCGCATTGCAGGCAGATTCTTTACCGTTTGAGCCACCCTGGAAAGCCAGGGCTGTGTCAACTTGCAGTTGTATGAGGACCTGAAGGCTACAGAGGACTTGAGGGGGCTCGGTAAGGTCCCCTCATCAAAGGCTCACTGATCAAGGGCACTGCAGTGCACGACTACAGTGTACACCATTTCCCTCGGTCTGGTTTCTGCTGTTGTATAATTGACATCCAGTGTCCCTGGGTGGAACAGACACACCACAGCCAGAGAAGATGTTTGTTTCAACAGTTTCCCAAGCTTGTGTGACCACAGGACTTGCCAGAGATACAGATTTCCAGGGCCCTTCTGGGATATTCCCCCTTGGGTGGGTGTGGCCCTGGAATGTGCCTGGTTACCAAGTACCCCAGACTTGGGAGTGGACAAATTTGGCAAATGGTAATCTTAACAAATACATTTTAATCTATCTAGCTCTCAATTGATTTTGGCTGTGCTGGGTCTTTGCTGCCATTGGACTCTTCTTTGCGGGTCAAGGGCTTCTGTAGTTGAGGTATGTGGGGTCTTAGCTCCCCCATTGGGGATGGAACCCAGGACTCCTGCTTTGGAAGGGTGGAGTCTTAACCACTGGACCACCAGGGAAGTCCCTCACAAATGGTGATCTTCGACAGCCAGTTTGACTTACATCCACGTGTTTCGGCTCTCCCTAAGTTATTCCGTGACCCTCGAAGAGTTCTTCAGCCTTCCCTTCCTGCCCAGGGAATAGAGAATCATATAGTCACAGAAGGCAGCCAGGGTGTAAGCGGAAAAGATGCTCTTCCCCAGGAAAGACAGAGGGATGGCAGGACCCTTCCGGTTTTCCGCCGTCACTGGCATCAGCCCTGGGGCTGTGATTCTGTGGGAAGGTCCGATACACTCAAACCTCCAAGGATTCTTGCGAGAGACTCTGCTTGAACTGAGGAAATCTGCTCACCCGCCCCGCTAGGCTCTGGGCGAGCAAGCAGCGTTGGCCTCGCATTTCCAGCGCCCTTTGGCCTGGGCGCCACGTACCACGAGGAAACAGGCCAGGGCAGGGGTCTCTGTGGCCCAGCTGCAGAGACACTGTAAAGTTCTGTACCCTGCCCAGTGAACGGCAGCTTCCTTCCTGTGAGGAGGAAAGCGCTTCTGTGTTTTGGGCTCGCCGGGCACGGATCCCTGCTGCCTCTGATAAGGCCACCCTGAGTTTCCACCGAGAACAACCCTCCTGCCACGTTTGATTGATGTTGTGTGGGCGGGCGGGCTCACCCCCATCTCCAGGTGCGGATGAGTGACGCGGCCCTGAGCCAATCAGTGAAAGACACCTCATTGGTCATGTGACCAGTCAGTCGGGTCCCAGCCAATGAGTGAAGGACTTCCCGCTCTTCCTGCAGCACCTTGGGCCTGGCCATCCACCTGTCCCGGAAGGGGGCCACCCAGGGGCACCTGAGAGGCGGGAGACAGGGGAATTGGACCGGTGACGCTTTTTTCAGCCAGGCGTGGTGTCCCTCTAGCCTTCTCAGGACACAAGACACATCCTAGTGTCTTGAGTTAGGATAAGTTGGGTTTCTAACATTTATAGCTAAAAGAATCCTAATAGAGCAAGAAAATGCTTCTGTTAACCCTGTTGTTTGCATACATGCTGGCCCTGCCACGGAGCCTGTGGGGACAAGGGGACAGACGGACGAAGGGGAGCTGGCCTGGGTTCGAATTTCCCAGGCTTCCTCTCTTTACTCCCTGCTCTCTTCTCTCAGCACTGGCCCCCGGATAACGGACCATCCTTAGTGACGAAAGGTATTGGGTTAAACTGGATTAAACCTCCCATCCCGGGGGTTATGTCCTTCCCTCATAGCTCAGTTGGTAAAGAATCCGCCTGCAATGCAGGAGACCTGGGTTCGATCCTTGGGTTGGAAAGATCCCCTAGAGAAAGGAAAGGCTACCCACTCCAGTATTCTGGCCTGGAGAATTCTATGCACTGTATAGTCCATGGGGTCGCAAAGAGTCGGACTCGACTGAGTGACTTTCACTTTCACTTTCCCTTTCTCGGGTGTTTATTAGCTCCAAGCCATGGTCAATTCCTGAAGAGAGCAGCACCCAGCCCTCGTTGTGGGGAACGACATGGCTTCCTTGCAGGGCTCTGCTGACTCAGGCTGCCTTGGAGGTGATGGCCTGGTCTGTCTGTCCCCCTCAAGGCTGAGGACACCGTCAGGGGACCCTGACAGTCCAGGATTTGGGGTAGCAACCTCCTCCATTTCCTTCCCCAACGCCCCAGCCTCCTCTGTCTGTCTTGAGCTGTTCGGCTGCAAAGAGTGGAGCCATAGGCCGCTTCTTGCCATGTTTGAGCTGGACTGAACCTACTGTTGTTGTTCACTTGCTACATCGTGTCTGACTCTTTGCAACACTATGGACTGTAGCCCACCAGGCTTCTCTGTCCATGGGATTCCCCAGGCCAGAATACTGGAGTGGATTGCCATTTCCTTCTCCAGGGGATCTTCCCGACCCAGGGATGGAACCCACTTCTCTTGCTTGGCAGGCAGATGCTCTACCACTACCAGCTACCAGGGAAGCTTTGTACTGGACCTGCAAAGTAACAAAACAGAAGCTGCCAGGGTCCAGCGTTGTTCCCACGGTGGTCCTGATGCTTCTCGACCAGAAGCCCCACCTCAGATGGCCTGGCCTGTCCCCTCCAATACTCTGTCCCTCTTCAGAGCAATGCACCAGAGACGGACCCGAACTTTGACAACAGCCTTGGTGAGGACCCCGGTTTGCACAGGTGGGAAGAGAGCTTCAGGAGATAGCCAAGGGGGTGGGTGGGGAGCTGACCTCCAGACATCAGGGTGCAGGTCTGGGGAGAAGGCCCTCCTCCTCAGTCAGAGTCCCCCCGGGGGCAGGACACATTCTTGAACCAGCAATTCTCTCCTCCTGCTCCTTCCAAGGGGAAGGATGACTTTGGAAGTGGCAGAGGGGCTGGTCCCTCCCACGTGGAGCAGCTTGCCAGCCTCTTCCGCATAGTCCCCCAGAAGGCCCACATTCAGAACCCCCCATTAGGCCTCTCTTAGTGGGGCAAACACACATCATTAATCTTGGTAAAGTGAGTGAAGCACATTCACCTGTCTGAACAGGAGAATTAATGTTGTGTCAATAGGAAATTCGTGTTTACCTCTGGCCTCTACGCCTTCCCTTTGCTACCAAAACCCCAGGGTACAGGGACCAGCACAGGGTCCACCCCAGGGTGGACCAGCACAGAAGCAGGACGGTAATCAGAGGAAAAAATCAAAACCCTCAGACGCAGGTGGGGCTCAGACAAGGGGGTGGAGACACAAGTGCCTCGGGGCACAGACTCTGTCCCTGTACCCTGGGCCTGGGGACCTGTGCTCCCCACCTCACGGGACACGGTGGCTGGCCAGGGGTATCTTTTTCCTTTTCTCCCCAGCACACAAGGCTGTGATCTCTCATGCCAGCTGGGGCTGACTGCAGCCACAGTTTACTGAGCACCTACTAAGTGCCTGGCACTGTGTATGGTGCCTGAGATTCGTTTCCTAAGAGTCCTACAAAGCAAGTATGCTGTCTTCTTCTCAGATAAAGAAGATGCTGCAGGCTGTACAGCAGAAATTAACACAGCATTGTGAATCAACTATACTTCAGTAAGATTAGGATTTCCCTGGTGGTCCAGTGGTTGGGACTCTGCCCGCCCGTGCAGGGGCCAGGGGTTCGATCCCTGGTCTGGGAAGATCCCACATGCCTTGGGGCAACTTAAGCCCATGCACCACAGCTACTGAGCCCGAGCGCCCTAGAGCCCGCGCTTTGCAACGAGAGAAGCCACCGCAGTGAGAAGCTGGTGCACTGCAACTTGAGAGTACCCTCCCCCACTCGCTGCAACCAGAGAAAAGCCTGCACACAGAAACAAAGACCCAGAGCACCCCAAAATAAATAACTTAAAAATATAAGATTCATTCATTAATTTAAAAAGATACTGCGGTGCAGAACAACGCCAATAGTTTAGCCTCAAGGCCACCTGTGGAGAGCAGGTAGGCTTGAACCCAGGTCTAACCCCCAAAGCCAAAGGCACTTTCGCAGCAGGCAGGGTCAGACCCAGCGTGTGAGGTCAAGTGCAAACACAGGAAGTCTCGGAGAAGGCCCTCCCGGGTCACTGTCCTCCGGCCCCGTCCCCCCCCCCCGCACCCCCCCGCTAGGAATGCCTCGCTGAGGGAGGGTCAGGGAGAGGCCAGGCTGGGCCACCGACTGGAGCGTGAGGGTGTGTGCGTGCCTGTGTGCCCCAGGAGAAGAAACCAAGCTGCCCGATAAGGTCTCTCGTTTCCAGAGCAAAGCGCCTGTTAAACACGAGGCAGATGTGAGCAAATAAAGCTGTGGCGTCCAGAGAGAAAATCAATATGAGATTATATGCCCGAGCCCCATCGTATACCAATTAATAAGGGTGGGTGGCGTTGGGTGTGGGGGGAAGATAAGCCCGCAGGCCACAGGCAGGGCTCAGATGGGGGCTGCTGGCCCTGGTTGCAGAGTTGGGGGCCCAGAGTGAACAGTGTAGCCTGGAGGGGAAGGAGGGTACACAGAGCTTCCCTCAGCCAGCGGGGAGTGAAGGGAGAGGGCCTGGTGGATGAGAGAGGGAGGGGGCATGGAGCCCACAGGAAGGAAGCGGACAGCTCAGACCATGCAGGTAGGCTGCTTGGGGCTTCACTTGCCACAAAAAAGATAAAACAAGGGGCTTGCTTTGGAAAGTGATCGGAAAAAATGCAAAACAATGGCAACAATGGGAAAACCAGAAAATAAATTTCTACCCCCAAGAAATGATGTTGAAGCCCCTGGTTATGCTGCCAATGTTTTATTTAATTCAGAAAGTAAAAAAAGAATCTAAAAACGAATGAATATATGTGTGTGTGTGCATGGATTTGTACAACTGAATCACTTTGCTGTATACCTGAAGCTAACACAACCTTGTAAATCAACTACACTTCAATAAAATCAAAACTTAAATAAATTAAGAAAGTACAGCCAAGCCATTAATCATTTTCAAGAGGGGTGATAAAAGACAAGTGGCAAGGGTTTGCCACACAGGACAGTGTGACTGCATGGGTGGGGCTCTCCAGAACATTCCATGGACAGACTTCAGGCGCATCGCCGGTGCCAGGGACAGGGCAGCGTGATACGCAGCCACCTGCCAACAGACAGAGTTTACCAAGTTTAGCAGCGACCCTGCCCCAGAGAGCTGGCTTTGGCACCGTCAGGACAAGTTAAAAGTGCCGACATCCCAGGGAGAGGAAACCTGACTGTGGGCCTGGTGCCCGGTCGGTCCCAAGGGCAGCTACAGATGGGGAGGTCCTGCCGGCATGGTGGTCAGGAAGGAAGGTTCCGAGCAAGAGTCCCTTCCCTGGAAATTCCCAATGCTCTTGCGGGAAGGAGACCCGACGCTGCGTGGGATGCAGGGAACAAAAGTGGAAGGAAACATGCATATCAGCGATGAAACGGTCACCTCCTTCAGGAAGCCCCCCTGCACCCTGAATACTCTCCCAGACGCGAGCCCTAGAGGCAGAGGCCCCTCCTGAGTGGGAGTGCTGCTGCCTGAGGACTGTTGCATGCCAAAGAAAAACGAAATTTGCCAGCCGAATATTTTTTAGACATTTTGCAAGATGCACGGCCTCCCTGACAATTTTTAATGTACTAACTGCCTGGTCCAGTGAGCTGATTAATTGGTGCTGGAGAGATCAATAAAAAACAGAAAATTAAAACAATTTTAAAGTGATTAAGTAGTTTAACACCTGTCTCCCGTCACGTCAGCGCAGGAAGAAAAATAAAGCAGGTGTCGAAGGGGCTCCTGAAGCAAAAGAAAACAGTGCCTGCCTCGCAGAAATGACAGATCACAGCTGGGGGATCAATCTGAGTGCTCGCAGCCCTTCCCAAGCCTGAGCTGCAGCCGCCCAACCCAGTGCCCCAAGAGCTGGGCCTCCTCCCCAGGGCCCTCCTGCAGAGACGCTCCTCAGCTCTGGAGGGGCAGTGTGTCTGCACAGACCCCCCCGAAAACAGGGCGGGAGGGGTCAGGGGGAACAGAACACCTAGGCTCAGGGCTCTGGATGGCATCAGATGCAAAGGGACCAGCTCGCCTCCCGACCCCAGTCCCCGCCCGCCCGCCGCTCCGCACTGAGTCTGCAGCCTACAGAGGGTCACATGCAGTGAAGAGCAGCTTGGGAACCCTGGACTCTGGGATCACCAAGCCCTCCATTCTAGAAGGTTCAGGCCTCCATCCTTATTCTCAAGAGACAGAGCCTGTCCACTGTCCACTCTGTCCACTGTCCCTGCCTCCTCCTGCCTGGCTCTGCCTACAGGTGGTACAGGCACCTGCTGGCACTGCCCAGATGCCCCTGTAACTCCACGTGCCAACCTCCTCACTCCCCCTGCGCCCACCGCCAGCAGCGGTTAACAGAAGCCACACGGCAGGACTCACCTTCTCGCAAGTTAATGTACTTGACTCAGAATCACCTGAAGAAGACTCATGGAGAAACCCTAAGATGAATCTTCTCCGGCGTCCCTAACGCAGAGTGGAATGAACAAGGATGGGGGAAGGGAAGAGAGGGAGAATGAATAAAGGCTAGAGGCGAACCCCAGACGAAGCAAGGCCCAGGTCTCCTGTTTCACCTCTGAAGTGGACTTAAGTTGTGCATGTGTAAAGTGCAGAATGGGCTTCCCTGGTGGCTCACAGGGTGAAGAATCTGCCTGCAATGTGGGAGACCTGGGTTCAATCCCGGAGTCGGGAAGATGCCCTGGAGGAGGGCATGGCAACCCACTCCAGTATTTTTGCCTGGACAATTCCATAGACAGAGGAGCCTGGTGGGCTACCGTCCATGGGGGTTGCAAAGAGTCGGACTAACACCTCCACACTGAAGTGCAGAATATACTTACTGTGACTCGTGTTCCAGAAGGCTGTCCTGTGACTCCCCTGCCTGGGGTCACCTCTACGCCCCCTCTGGGGGGAGGGGACTCGAGCCTTAGGCATGGGCCCCAGAGCTCCTTGGGCACCCCCTGCACATAGGGCGGGATAGACCGTGCTCCAGGACAGCCGAGTCACCACCCCCTCGCCCAGCAGGACGGCCGCACACTTGTCCCCTGCAGGCCCTCATCCTGCCCACCTTCAGTGCCCCGGGTGCCACAGCTGTCGCCCCCAAGACCAGGACAGAAGAGGAACTCAAGCGACAAGAGAAATCTCACAGCAGGTTTAAAACATTAAATTTTTAGGACATCTTAACACGTGATTTAAAGATTTGATAATGTGTTTTAAAAACATTAATGCCCTCAGGGGAACTTACTAGCCATACCCGCTTCAGAACCCCTTACTGCTGACACAGGTCACGCTGGACGTGAACGTAAAAGGTGGGTCAGGGCGGGGGCGGGGCAGGGAGTTCCCAGTCTCATGCTTCCCTCTGGGTTGGGAGCTCTGGTTCTGTACCCTGTGGTTGGGCCTCTCTGGACCCAAGTCTGTTTGGGGCCATACTAGTCTCAGTGAAAACTTGCCAAACCCTCTACCGCAAATTAAACCCTCTCCAACGAACTGTATGCTGATGAGTCTCAGACAAAAAAGATTCCAATCTTCAGCAGTTTGGCCCACTTTCTAGGATAATCCGCACAGCCAAATCTCCATGTGAAATACGAACCATTTCTTGGCAGTCGCTGCCACAAGCTGTGACTTCCGTGATCTGGCCAGGAAGGAAGCTAAGTCGCCACCCAACTTTTTCGTGGATCCCAAGACTGCGATCTCGTGGATCTCAGTCTGTCTGCTGAGAGCACCTACTCCAGGGCGCGCGCGGGCCATTTACAGCACAGGGGTCTGTGCTGTCCAGACGGCAATCTCGGGGGGCCCAGCCCCGGCACCTCACCCCTCCTGGAAGCAAACACAAACTTCTGGACTCAGAAGCCCCCCGGTGCTGGCAGCTTCTCCCTGCAGAGTGAGCCTCAGGCTGACGGAGATAAAGTTTCCCCGGGCCCAAGTTCCAAACTCGGCTGTTTTGTTTCTGTTAAAATGCAATTGTTTTTCTCTGGAGGGTGGCCGTGACTGTGCGCCCGTCAGGAAGATGTATGAAAACCTCCACTTCAATTCAGCATCCCTTTTCTCCCAGACAAACACGGTTGGATTTTAATAAATCAGAGAGCCACACTGTTTAATAAAAATTTATTGACTTACAAGTGATTATTTATCAAAAGACCATTAATAGCAGGTATTGGAATGATGTGGTCCTGGGTGGTGCTGGGAGACTAATAGGAAATCGATGCGCCAGCCGGCCGGGATGCATACAAGGAGCCCTCCCCCCGGCCGGCCGGCACAGTTCCTCCCGCAACACAGACCAGACGCTACCCCTGGTGCAATGAAAAGTTCCCCCTTTTTATTTATCGTTTACAAATGAAATGATCAATACTTTTAATCTAGAGCAAAATTTATTAACTTTCCCATCGGAGAGAGACGTATTGACTGAGGGGGAGAGGGGGTGAGCGCAGGGCAAGATGGATGGTAGGATGGTCGTCTCTGAGCCAGTCTACAGTCGGTGTGCGGGCAGCTGCCCTCCCAGCCCAGGCGTCCAGCCACTCTGGGGCGAGGGTAGCCCAAGAAATCAGGTCTGGCTGCCTGGGACACACCCCAGGCGGATGGAGACCTGCCACACCAGGACTCTGGTTGTCAAGGACTTGTGGGGAGGCGACGTCTCACAGATCCTGAGGTTTTGGTCAACTCAGGAAGGAAACAGGATGTATGCACCCAGAAGACTTCCACAGGACAGCAGGGTTAGTGCCCGGGGGAGATGCTGCTGCGAAGGGCTGAGCTGGGGTGATGCCCAAGGGCTTGTCGCTGCCTGGTCTGAGCACTCAGGATTCTGCAGAGCAGTCCCCCGCCCCGCCCCCTCACATCAGGCTGCAGGGCAGCAACCCGGAGCGGGGTCCGACTCAGTAAAGAATCAAGTTCCCAAGTTGGACATCATCCCAAACTGCTCACTAAGCTCTGGCCTGGAAACAGACTTCTATATGGGGCTTCCCCTCATGGGGATTTTACCTGCCCAAAGTTCCTTCTCCGAACAGCTGAGGACGGAGTATCCCACATTTTAGTGAAAAAAATCTTTCCAAGATCCACAATCAAATCCACCCAGCCCCATGACCACCTGAAACCCTGGGACCCTCCTTGACATGTGTGACACTCTCTGAAGGGGTGGAGTTTTGCTAGCCTGATGTTCTGCATGAACCAAATGGATCCAAACTCACTTACGACTGAACCTAGACAACTTCAGAGCTCAGAGCGGAAGTCTGAACCACGGATTTAAAAATTACATTACAGACATGGGAAGGGCCCTTAGAGGTCATCCAGCCCAAGTCCCTAGCTCTGGGTCAGGACACAGAAATAAGCCCAAACAGCAAACCAGCAGCAAGTCCACAGGTGGGATTAGAAGCTGGCCAGAGGTCATCCCACTGATAAGACCACTCAGGTTCACTCCAAGACCGGCCTCATAGCTGCTGGGGTCCCAGGAGTGGGTGCATTTTGTACATTACGTTGCTCTACATGTTTGTCATTCCCAAGTGTCGAGAGGTTCTGTCTGACTTCCCACATGGCTGACTGACTCAGTTACCCCAAATCAATTATGAATAACTGATGACTACCTGCGGGGCTGTAGGGTCCCCAGCTTAAAAGGATGGAGCAGTCTGATGAGTCTGTATGCTTGTAACAAGCACTTAATAGAAGTTTTAGAGATTTCTTTTTATAGGGATGTAATTCCCACCCCTTCTCAGTTGGTAAAAAGTAAAAATAATCATTAAGTCTCAAGTATTTCTTTACGTAAGAGCTATTCTAGATCAGGTTCTTATAATACTCTGCTGTGTCATCAGCAACAAACTAATGTGCTGAAAAAAACATGAGAAAACATGTTTCAAAGTACCTATGAAAATCATGAAGCAAATGTACTAAATGGCAGAAAGCTTTTCCAAAAGGGAACTTGATTTTTGCAAAGATCATTCCAGAGAGCGTTTAAACCACCAAACAGTACCGTCCATAAAAGTCTAAAAAAAAATCACTGTTTATTCTTGCACATTTTGTAAAACAGTTCATAAGAAGATGTTCTTACTGTCGTAACAGTGTTTGGGGTTAGAAGCATAGAGTAGAAAGAGAATTCCTCACTGGTTGGCGGGGGGTGTGTAGGAGGAAACGGGAGACGGTTTGTGGAGGAAGGAAGCAGCTAGGCTGCGAGTCAGTGAGGTCATAGGAGATGCCGCCGTCGGTCAGGAGTCCCCCGAGCCGGGCTCCACAGCCACCACCTGCCTATGTCGAATCCAGAGGACAGCTCGGACAGGTGACACTTCCCACAGCTGCTGCAAGACTCTGAAGGGTGTGGGGGCTACTGTGCCAGTGCAGGGAGAGGGGATGGATGCAGACAGACGGACGAGTTGGGGGGAGAGGCAGTTCTCTCCTGAGAGCTCTGAATCCAGTCAAGCCTGGAGGTGGACACCAGGAAGAGGCCTGGCTTTGGACCTGCTTTCCAGTGACCACAGGCGGGCAAGAGAAACCAACAGCTTCCTTCTGGCTGCACAAAGCCCATGGGGCACCATATGCCTGCCCGCCCTGGCTCCCGCCTGGCCTCCAGATCTCCGCATGGACCCCCTGACCTGTATTTCCAGATCGTCTCCTACCCCCCCAACGTCACACACGTTCAATCCCGCGGCACCCACGTGGAGAAAACGCCATCTCAACACTGTTGGGGATTCCAAATCACCCAGAGATGCGCACACATCTCACAGGGGGGCTTCAGCTTCTTCCCAAAGCCTCCAGTCCCCATTCTGGAAGCCAAGCCCCCGTGTTGGTTAAGCCGGAGAATCATAACGCTGGGGAGAAACCCACTGCTCAGGGTCACAGCTGGGGGAGAGAGAGTGAAGGGAAAAACCCCTCGATTGAGTCACCATCAAAGACAACTTTATTGACTCACAGGAATGAACCCCAAGCCCCCGCGTGGCTCCAGCTCTCCCTCGCCCCGCCCCACCTCCCGGCTCTGGACCACGACACTGAGCTGACTGTCCTTCCCTCACAACAATCCGGGGAGGCAGGCGTCCCCACCCCTCTCAGTCTGGGGGCAGACGAACGCAGCAGCTGCAGCTGGAGCCGGAGCAGGAGGACCGGGCCACGGCCGCACCGGCCCCTGGGGGGAGAACGGCACTCCCCAGAGCCCAGCAGACGCAGTCTCTCTCCCGTGAGTCTGGCCCCGAGGCCGGGCCCTCCTGGGGCAGCGCAGCCCGGCGAGGTTCCTTGCACACGGGGCTCAGGGATGGACGGCGCCCCAGGCCCCCGAGGGGACGCGGGCTCCTGCCCAGCACTCAGGCCGCACAGGCTCAGTGGGGAGGGGACTTTAATGGCATTCCTCCAAAGGACTCGGCAGAAAAGGACACGGAGGCAGCTCGTCCCGGGGCGGCCCGGTGGCTCGGACGCTGGAGTCCTGTGTCCAGGAGGCGGCGAGGCTCAGGACCGGCTCCTGTCCTCGTGGTTGCCAACGATCATCTTGCTGTACAGCTTCTGCTGTTCCTCCTTGAACGTGTCCTTCACCTTCTCCCGCTTCAGGCCGCCATCCCTGACGAGAGCATAGCAGGGCTAGGCGCCCAAGCAGCGGCCAGCTGCGGCCCTGCGCCCACCCCGCCCCCGGCCAGCTGTCCACCCTCCACATCCAGGGAGGGGGCGTCTGTGTGGACGGAGTCGACCTGGCAGCACCCGTCTCAGAAATCCCGTCCCCTAGACCCGGCGGGCAGAACCCAGCCCGACTCACCACAGCAAGTCCACCAGCCCGCCCTGCCTGGCGATGGCTGACTTCACCCTGTTGGCAAACTGGACGGCGTCCTCCTCCGCCTGCAAGAGAGGACACGTGCCAGCCCCGACCCGGGCACGGGGCACAGAGCGCGGGGAGCCCTGGGCACGGGCGGGGCACCCACCTGTCTGGTCATCGGGGGCAGGTACCACACGCTGCAGACAATGGCCCAGCTGGTCATCATCCTGAGCAGGTAGGTCACCATCCCGTACTTGCTGCTGTTCCAGAAGGCGTCCCCGAACTGCGGGTCGTACTGCAGGGCGACAGGGCGGGGGGTGTGTGTGCATGCGCGCACGCAAAAGTGCATGTCAACAGAGTGCGTGTGTGGTTTGTGCGCGCACGCGTGCAAAAGTGTGTGTCAACAGAGTGCGTGTGTGGTGTGTGTGCACGCGTGCAAAAGTGTGTGTCAAGAGTGCGTGTGTGGTGTGTGCATGCACGCGCGCAAAAGTGTGTGTCAACAGTGTGTGTGTGGTGTGTGCGCGCGCACGCACGCAAAAGTGTGTGTCAAGAGTGCGTGTGTGGTTTGTGCGCGCACGCATGCAAAAGTGCGTGTCAACAGAGTGCATGTGTGGTTTGTGCTCGCACGCGTGCAAAAGTGTGTGTCAAGAGTGCATGTGTGCTGTGTGTGCACGCGCGCGCGCAAAACTGTGTGTCAACAGTGTGTGTGTGGTGTGTGTGCGTGCACGCATGCAAAAGTGCGCGTCAACAGGCTATGTGTGTCTGTGTGTGCCCGTGTGTGTCAACAGTGTGTGTGTGTCAACAGGGCTCTATGAGTGTGCATGCATGTTTGTGTGTATCAACTGTGTGTGTGTGTGTGTGTGTGTGTGTGTGTGTGTGTGTGTGTGTGTGTGTGTGTGTAACGCGTGTGTGTGTGTATAGCAACCTCTCCGAACACCGCCCCCCATGCCAGGGGAAGGTCGGCACGAGGACATGGCTCCCTGCCCCACGACCGGAACACTTCCCAGTGCCCAGCCCCGGGCACCGCTTTCCTCCAGCAGCGTCTGCCTCCTCCGCAGACCACGGAGGCGGCCCTCCCCGCGCCGCGTCCTGTCTCCCTCACAGGCGTCCAGCAACTAGTCTTTACATCCTCAAGCCAACCCGCGCACAGAGGACGGGACCATGGCTCCACGGATCCAGCCCCAAGTCAACAATCACCAGAGTCACCACACTCGCTCCCTCAACCCGCTCCCGTCACGTCACACACTCACACGCACTTCGACACACAGCTCCCCAGAGAGAGAGAGATCTGCTTACACGACAGCCAGCCTTCAAAGCCCACCTCTGGGGCCCAGACCCAGGAGCAGACGACGAGGAAGCTCTGCTTCCGTCCTGACCCTTCACAGGGCTCGCTGACCATGGGAAGCCGCAGAGGCAGCGCGGGCACAGAGGCCTTCCCCAGAGGAGTGCCCGTCAGACACTGTCCCCTGCCCGCCCCTCTAGTGGAGGCACCAGCCAGGGGCACATCACGGGCAATGCGGCCACCGCTGTGACCCGCGTTCTCCCAAACACAAGCACAGCCGGGCGGGCAAGGGGGAGGTGACACAGTGGCAGCGAGCGGGGCTGCGTCCTCGAGGAGAAAGCCTGAGAAGGGTCAGGGCTGAGCCGCCACGAGGTCTGGGGCTCTCCCAGACGCGACGCTAGACGGAGGGTGACTGCAGCGCAAGCACCCAGGGCCCGAGCGAAAAACCAAAGGAGACCCCATGAGACTCGGCGGCCACCAAGGCGGGCGCCCTCCCGGGAGTCCTCAGGAAGGGACACCGGCCGAGATGCCCGAGCGCAGCCTCTTACGCTTGCCGGGGGTGGGGGGGCTTGAACTCCATGCCTTTCTTTCAGGACTTTCAAGCCTGAATTCTATGACTCTCAGAGTAAAAGTTAGAGAATTGTGCCTAACTGCAGACCTGACTACAGAAATGAAGACACTCAGGCTTACTTATAGAAACCAAAAAATTCAGATTATCCATGAAGGCGTAATGGGCTCACGTAACACCACCACCAGGAAATGTGGGAGAATGAATCTCAGACAGCAGCTCATGTGGGACAGGAAGAAAACACTGCCACAGTTCACACAGCAGGACCGGAGAGAAACTGACCTCATGTGTGAGAGCCCTTTGTTGAGGCCCGAGTCCCTATTCAACGCTGGGCAGACACCGTGGAGAGAAAAGCAAGGCCAACGCTCAGATCAGCAATACATTCCTCCAGATCAGACAATGGCTTACTTTTGGTGGAAATGCAGTGAGAGCTTGGAAACCACTGAGGTTATGCAAGTTTGGTTACCAATGACGGCTTCACAAAAACTAGAAAACTACTTGGGAGGCAGAAGTTCTTAATCACATGTGGGCTTTCCTCAGCCTCGGGTGGAAGGAAAATGGCCATGCCTGTGTTCCAGAGAGGATGTAGCTGTCCAAGGGTCCACACTCTGAAAATGCCAAAGGCAGCTTCTTACTGAGATTCCCGGCCAGCAAGGCCAGCTGCACCCGGAATGGGGTCGAAATGCAAGTTCTGAAACTCTGGGCGTGGGGCCCAGCAAGGGGCACGCTCACAGCCCCACCAGCTGATGTGAAGACCCAACGCCGGGGCTTCCAGGCACCGTGGTAAGAATCACCTGCCAGCGCAGGAGACATGGGCTCCACATCCACGGTCCAGGAGGATGCCATGTGCCGCAGGGCAACTAAGCCTGAGAGCCTCAACCACTGTGCCCGTGTGCCTACAGCCCGTGCTCTGCAGTAAGAGCAGCCGTGGGAGTGAGAAGCCTGCATACCGCACGGAAGAGGAGCCCCTGCTCACCATACCTAGAGAGAGCCTGTGCACAGAACCACCAAAAAAACACACCCAACACTCTGGCAGAAGGGCTCCTGTGCAGCAGCTGGTTTTTAACAGACACCCAGGGGGAGGCCCTGACCCCCAGAACGTTACACTGCAGGACCGCAGGCGTGCCACCCCAACTCTCCCATTCCCACACCACGGCAGACCCTGCGGACAGAAGCTCTCCTGCAGCCCTGGTCCGGGGACCCATTAGTTACCCTGCAGCTGCTCATCCCTTGCCAGCCCTGGCCTGAGAAAGCGGCGTGGCCTGGGAGCCTGCGCTTCACCCAGGGGAATGCCTCCGCCCCCAGCTGCACCAGCTGCCGCCAGTGAAAACAAGGACCATTCCTACAGAAGCCTCTACAGACAACCGAGGCCTGCGAAATCCTAACCACCACTCTGACACAAGCTTACTCTTACCCTCATCTGTCAACCTAAATACTTTAAATGTAGTGACAAACGCTGTGTATTTTTAGAGATAGTAATATGAGTAACAGCATTCTTTTAGAAATAATAACGTGCATCTATTTATAAGAGCAAATGGATATGAGGGGAGAGAGGAAGTAGGAAAAAGGAAACCCGGCAAAGTGCGCCCTATCTTTCTAAGTGAGTCTGAACAGTCAGAGGTTCAAGTTCCTGCACGGTGGGGCAGACGGGACAGGCTCCTAAGGTCCCTTTGTTTTCACAAGTGGCTACATGAGCCAAAGCAGAGGAGCCATTTCCTTCTCCAGTGACAAGGACACACGTCCTGTGCCCATCCACCCGCACCTCCAAGCAAATGCACAGATCCCCCGGGCGTCCCCACCCCGCAAGAAGCCCCCTTCAGGTGGAGTGCCTTCCGGGCTGGTTGGGTTTATGAACAGAGAGGAACAAGTGGGGACATCTGACAAGCTCTGAAGGCTCTGCAGCATGGGCTGGAGCCACCCATTCTCAGCAGCGGCCGCGGTGATGACCACGTGGCCCTTGGAGGGCTCCTACCTTGATAGCAACAGGGTAAACTGTGGCTCCAATTTCAAAACTTCCCTTTTTGAACATCATCACCGATGTGTTATTGATGCAGGTTCCTAAAATGCAGGAGAGGGTAAAATGCTTTTCCTTTTGATCCTTTACCCCAGAGATTAGTAACAGTTTATGGACTAAATGTAATAATAAAAGTCCTTCTGACGGCTCTTCCGAGAGGATAAGCCTGTCACCTCCCCAGCTCGGGAATGCACGCTGGAAAGAGGCGAGCAGACCACTGCACTGCCTCCTCCTCTCTTCTTACAGGACCACCTCCCTGGGTCCCATGGAGCCCAGAGGGGCGGCCAGAGCCCCCGCCGAGTCGGGAAGGCCGGGGACGGACTGTGCCACAAGCTCAAGCAGCCTGCGGGCTAAGATGCAGGAGGCACTCCTGCATTGGGGAGGCCACAGGACAGCACTCTCAGCCCACACTGAGTCCTCTGAGCTTTCAGTTCCAGGACCAGCCTAAAGGGCCCCCACCTGAGGCGGTGAAGACAGGTTCCTCCAACACAACCCTGGACTCCCCTTCCTGCACGGCCTCCCCGCACAGCAGCTTACCCTCCGGAAAGATGAGGATGGGCAACTTGCTTTTATCCTGCACGTGCTCGGTCAGCCTGTAGAAGAGAGAAATGGAACAGAGGGTCAGACAGCCTCACATCCGTCACCATCCATGCGTCTGTCAATACCCTGTCTAGATGAGACGCTGGGTGTGGTATAAAGGCAAGCAAATGAACACAACCCTTTTATAAACCTACGATCTAACAGACAAAAGGCCTAAGACAGGGAACCTGGGTTGATTACTATTACACAAACAGCTGTTCAGTGAAGCTCGTGAGTCTGTGTGTAGAGGCTATGGCTCCGATCTGGAACTGCCTAATGGGCTGACCCGCCACAGAGCAGCCTCGAGAAATGCCTGCCCTGACTTCCTAGGGATGTGCTGGGTGGGAGTGCAGGGAACTCAGGGTGGCCCACTGGCCCTGGGGAGTGGGTCTCAGGGGAGCCTCGACTTCTCTCGAGTTATGGCAAAGCTCTCACCATCACCTGTGCCACGTCTGCCTTTTATTTTCCTTGAAAACAGAGCTGCACTTTATTCTGTTGCTGTAAGTGTGCTTTCACGTGTGACAGTGAACTCATTTTGAGATTTGAAATCACATTAAAAGTTCATACATTGTTTATGACAATGGGTTCAAGGAATTAAAAAAAAGGTTAAAAACACTACTAACTCGTTAAAAACACTAGAGTTTTCATATTTTCTATATCCCACATTTCAGATAAGGAAGCAGCTGGGCTCAGTGGAGAAGGCTGGAGGCACGACTTGCCCTAAAAATCAGACTGTGTGTGTCGTTTACCTTCTGGCCACCAGGTGGCGATCCTTCACCTCGGAGCGCTCGAACCAGACGTGGGGGCAGGCCTTGACCATGGCTCTCTGGATGACGCCCATGAGGCCCCCGTGCACCTGCCCCACCTGCTCGCAGAGGAAGGGCGGGGTGGCAAGACCGGCCTCACACAGGGTCCCCGCTTCCCACCCTCCTTCCCCCGATGCTTTACTGGTGACCAGAGGTTCCTTACTGTTCAGAAACCACTGTTAGTTAGACTCTCTGAATTTAAATTCTCCTTCTAATCTGTGACAGCAGAGATATGCACCTGAAACCCCTAACAGAACCGTGGAGCAGAGCCCCTGTGTCTGAACGCCCTCCCTGGGCAGATTCTCCAAGGCCTCTGTGCCCCATCCCTTCCAATCCCCCTCTCTGGGGGCTTGGGGAAGGGTGGATACACGTATACCTATGGCTGAGTCCCTTCGCTGTTCACCTGAAACTGCCGCAACACTGTTCATCAGCTACACCCCAACACAAAATAAAAAGTTTAAAGTCTGGGGAAAAACAAGAAAACCCCCCTCCCCACCTTCACCCCTACTCTCCGCTGCCCACCTACACTTTCCCCACGTGCTCAGCCACTCTGCTCACAGCACCCAGGCCCCAAGGAGCCCCCAAGGAGCCCCCGAGGCCATGGAAACCAAGGCGACAGCCTAGGCTGGGCCCGAGTCTGAAAGCACGCTCACCTGCTGCCCCCATGAAGAGCGAGCTCCCAGCCCTGACCAGCTAGAGGAATCTCAGAGCAAGGCCTTACCATGGCGTAATAGCCGTCGCTGGCCAGGATGATGACGTCAATGGGAGACGTGTGATTGGCCACACAGATGCCGCCGTTTCTAGGCCGGTTCTTCCTGTTCACAAGGTACGAGGAGCAACGGAAATCGGCGGGGGACGATGCCTCTGGAAGCGTGTCTGGCCGTGGCTGCAGCCCCCCAAGTTCCGTCAGCGCCACCCCCCATGCCACCCCGAGCCCCCGTGGACCCTCACCTGTCGTGGTAGGTGATGATGGCCGTCAGGGCGCGCACGCAGATCCGGTAGCACATAAGGTGAACGTGCTTGCTCAGGAACTCCTTGAACCTGCAACAACGGGACAGAGAGCTCTGCTTTTACCTTACATGCATACAGGGAGCCAGCAAAGGGTGCCAGGTCTTAACCACCTAACCATCACTGCCTAAGCCCTTCACAACTGTATATGAAAGTATTTTTATACTTATTAGTGTCTACAGTAAGTATTAGCATCTTTCTGTCTACAAAGGAAAAAATGATGAGGACAGCTCACATTCACCTCTGGTGATGGGCTCAGAATTCTCAGCCCGAGAATTTCCAGCACAGGTGAGTCCCCTAGATTCCTTGCCAGTGACAGCCAGAGGCAGGTGGAGGCCAAAATCAAACCTCCCCACCAACTGGGGAAGAGAGGTTTGCCAGCCTCAGAACTTCCTGGAAGGAGCCCATTCCTTTTTGAAAAAAAAAAAGGAAAAAGCAAACAAAAAGGACCTACCTACCTACACTTCTTACCCTCTCAACAATTGATCAATACAGCAGAATGCTGGAAACTCCACTACTTGCTTTGTAAAGCCTGCTAGCCCTAGACACTACCATTTTGTGGTTTCTCTGTTTTGTCTTTAAAAATGGAAGAATGCGAGGGCTGGAGGGCAAAAAGAACAGTCACAGCTAAAATCAGGGAGGGGGAAAAAGCTTTGCTGCCTAGTCAGTTACCGTGGAGTTACTGACTCCATCTAAGAGCCTGTGGTTTGAGCCACGCCCCCACCCCCTGCGGTACCCGCAGAGTCCAATGCCCACGCTCCGCTCACCTCCCGTTTGGCAGGTACCCCACCATTGTTGTGCCCACCACCAGGAGGCTGATGCCCGTGAAAGCGAGAGCTATCCTGTAACGAGAAAACAAGTTACAACACAGCAGACACACTCCTGCCCCGAGTGTGGACCTGAATGTGTGAAAACGCCAGATGTGATCGCTGGCCCCACACAGGGCTCCCAGCGAGATCAGAACTGGGGTCGCTTGCTGTCCCATGACAGGGTACCATGGACTTGGTTCTCAGCTGACAGATACCCTCTCCTCAAGCACCGGGCAGCGGCCAGGATAGGACAGCCGATGGCTGGCCATGCTGCCCTCAGGCCCCTGCTGTTCTGCGGCCTCAGCCTTCCCCTTGGCTTTAACCCCTGGCAGAAGCACAACTTCTCCGTGAAGCAGCAGGAAGTAGGGTCCGAAGGTGCCAGCAGCCGGCAAGGCCTACTCAGAACAGCATGTGGCACAGAGACCCCGGGAGATCAATACCGCCTCTGTCCTGGAGAGGAAGCTGCAGGAAAGAACCAGCCAGGCCCGGGGCACAGGGCCATGAAGAACACCGTGCTCCCGTCCCTGGGCTGAGTCCGTCCAGAGAAGCGATTTGTCTTTGAGAAACTCAACTATTTCTTATTTCTGTCTGCTATGCAGACAACCCAGGGCCCTTCTGAAGGACAACCCCAGGCACCCTTCCAAGAGCCGGACGGACTGGCCAGTGGGAGGACTCCACCATCCTCCCTCTGATGTGGGAGCAAGGCACGAGGGCCCGGCCTCACCTGAGCGGCAGCAGGAGGCAGTAGCGGATGAGCACGCCCAAGCCCCACAGCACGGTGAGCCGTAGGCTGATGTACTGGAAGTTGTAATTGGTCCTGCTCAGCAGGTTCCAGGACTCCAGCTCCTCTGCTGAGAACCTCTTGGTCACCTCGTCGTCCATGATGGTCTCCATTCCCTTCCGGCAGAAGTAGAAAATGTCCGAGAGCTCAAACTCCGGAGTGTTGTCCAGAGCCTTACTGCTCCCGCTCCGGCGGATTTCTTTGATCTCTTCTTCTAGTGACGTGGGGTCTTTTGCAATGATTCCTGCAAGAGAACAGCCCCGTCAGGCGGTCTGCTGGGAGAAGGGCGCCGGAAACGCTCAGGGCATACTCCCTGCCAGCCGCAGGGAGCAGGGGTGGGGCGGAGCTCGGGGGCACCCGGAGGCCGCGTCCTACCATTGGTGTAGGGCTTGTAAAGCTGGTGGTTCTTCTCCTTGGCTCCTCTCTCCATCCTCAAGGTAGCCCACTGCAGGGGGAATAGCAACACACAGGGTGAGCCCCTTCCCCTTTTGGGGGGCTCCTCCACTTCCGGTCTGCGACAGCCCCAAGCCCAGTCACCCCAGATCAGACTGCACCCAGGAGCGCGGGCTCTGGGGAAGCTCGGAGCCCTCTCCTCCGGGCAGACAAATCCTTGACCTAGACTGAGAGCCTCGTCCCCGGTGGTCAAGAGCTGCGAACTGAAGAGCCGGGAGAGATGCTTGGGGCTCGCCCTCCCCTGCCTACTGGGTCACGAAAGAGTCCGCTGGCCGCCCATCCACAGATCCCACTGGTTCCTTCATTTCTGCCAAACGACAGCTCTTCGCCAACTGCCAAGCCAGGTGTCTGGGAAGGTACTGCCTGCCTCCCAAATTATTCCAAGAAAGCAACGATTTTAGCTTTTGAGTTGATAAAAGATTTAAATATTATGTATATGTGGACTGTCCATTCACCCTCTGAGTAAACTCTAACAGGAAAGGCCACAATTTGACACAAAAAGCTTGAAAGTAGCTTAGTGTTAATTTAAAAAAAAAAGTGTTTAAAAAAAACTAGGTTCAAATCCCAAGTTTGAGAGTTCTGCTGTGTGCCTTCAGCAACTCATCCCATCACGCTGGTCTTTTTTATCCACAAAAGTGGGTGACAGTACGTCAACCTCCCCTTCACGAGGACACAGAGGCCATGTGTGACAGAATCTGGGAAACTGCAAAGCCCCCAGTGCCCTCACTTTACTGTAATAGCACGGACTGCAGGGAAGAGCCTCTTCCTAGAACCTCTTGCCCTTCGTCAGAACCCTTTCAGTGCCGCATGAGAGCTGGGCGGCTCCTGCCAGCAGGAGGGAGGGGCGAGCACACCAGCTCCCGCCTGCCCAGTGACGGGACGGGCACGCAGTGCAGAAAGCCAGGACCGTGACGAGCAAGGACACAGAACTGCTATTTTAAAGGTGTCTTTTCAACCTTCTGTCTCCACAGTTATGCAAGGGAGAGAAGAACCCTGTCCTTCCACGATGCAGCAGAATCCACATGGCCCAAAGCCTCTGTGAGACTCTGCGGGCAGAGCCTGAAGTATGAGCAGGGCTGTGGAGCAAGAAGCAGGACATGAGCCTCTACAACGGTTTGACCGTGTGCAGAAACCTCTCAGACATCACGGTCCAGAGAAGACAGGTGGCTCATAGAGTCACCCACCCCAAGGTCTGAGGTGGGAAAACTCACACGACCCCTTTCAGGTTCTTAGCTCCTGATGGCTTCTGACATGGAGGACTTTTCTAGAAGAAAATGTAAACATAACTGCTGTAGTGGAGGAAGAAAAACTCCCATCCAGGAATGCCATCTAGGGAATAGGTGATTAAGGGGCAAGCGAGTTTACAGCAAGCCTGGTACAAAGACACAGCTCCCTCGCCCAGAACTTCTCCATTCTGGCCAAGACTCTGCCTCGGTGCTGCAAGCACCGAGTCAGAGAAGCTCGGTTCTGACGGGTGGATGCGACTGTAACAGGCAGGGAGCACATGCCCTCAGGCCACTGGAGCACCAGGACATACATCTGTGAGCACCAACTCACGATGGGAAGTTCCAGAAGGCTGTGGTTTCTGCTTTAACTGGAAAGATGCTGTTCAATGAGACGGTGGCTCCTGGCTCCATCGTGAACATCCCCCTGTCCTCCTGCTTTCTGCTTCTCGCTTTGCTTTTCCAAACTTCGGGGACATTACAAAATGCATCTGTGTTCCGGATGAAGTCAGCAGAGCAGGGGCAGAGGGCGGGGCGGGGGCCGCCTGGGACCGGCACTCGGTGACCGGCTGCTTCGCCCAGCTCAGGGACTCGGGGAGCAGGTGCTGGCGTCAGCAACGTCTGAGAATGACACGCCTGGCTTCTCTGAGCCTCACTTTTAAGAAATATCGTGTGCAGATATCCAGAATAAAAGTGAGAGCCCCAGGTCCAGAGCTCATTTCCCCAAAATCTCCTCTTCCTTCCCTTGATCCAAGATGCCATTTAAGACCCTGTTCAGGGTCAGATTACTTATTTATTCCCTTCTCAGCTTCTCCTGCACAGAGACTGTTAGGGGCACAAACGCGCTGCCCTGTAGGTAACACTAAACCCAAGACAGCTCTCGGCAGGTGACACACAGGCCTGATCGTCAGAAGGTGGGCGGGGTGATGGGTGCATCTTTGCTACTTAGTTGCTCTGCTGCGCTGCAGCTCAGGAGCCCAGCACCCCGGAAGGCTGGACAGCCTCTGCAGCCTCGTCTCAGCAAGACCTCCCCTCTTCTCCAGCTGGCCTGCACCGCACCTTCCCCAGCCGGACTGTGGATGCCCAAGAATCAGCCCCCAGGGAAGCCAGGCTCCCAGCACCCCACCCTCTCCCATTCCCCGGCAGAGAGAGCATCTTTTAACAACTCTCTCTTCCCTCCCTGCTTTGGCTAGAATCACTCAGTGAGTGAAAGAGTGTCCGACTCTTTGCAACCCCACAGACTATACAGTCCATGGGATTCTCCAGGCCAGAATACTGGAGTGGGTAGCCTTTCCCTTCTTCAGCAGATATTCCTGACCTAGGAATTGAACCGGGGTCTCCTCCATTGCAGGCAGATTCTTTACCAACTGAGCTATGAGGGAATCACTTGGTAGCTGCCATCAAATTCACAATCCTGACTTCATATCTCATGTTTCCGATCACCTACTGGTCGTGACCATGTGCCAGCACCCCTCCACCCTCACATCTGGTGTGAGAGGGAGAGGCAAATGTGCACGCCCGGATCCCACCGTGCTCCCCCTCACCCGGCCTTCCTCCTGGGACCCCAAGCTTCCGGGCTGCCCATCTGTCCACCCAGTCCTTTCAGCCCACCCCGGACGGTTCCTCCCCAGCTGCCTGAGTCAGGCCACCGCCATCATTTCTTACCTACACAAGTGCGACAGGCTCCACCCTGCTTCTTCCTCCCTCCAAGTCACATGGATGCACACTGGTCTCATCCCCTGGCCTGAGCCTTCAGGGGCTTCTCAATGGCTTCTGAAAGCCTAAAGAACCGCCGGTTTTATAAGCTACCTCAGCCCCTCCAGGGACCCGATGGCTCTCCTCTCCTGAACTAGGTACTGTCTCTAAACCAGACTGCCTCTTCTCACCTCTACCCACTGCATTCCCAGAGCACTGCTTCCTTTGTAAATCCATTCAAATGCCAAATCTTAGATGAAACGGTACCTCCCCAACTCCTGCAGTCAGAGCTCATCCCCACCTACATTATTTTAACTGGTGTCACATTCTGAATCAGTTCTGTAGGCAGACATCGGTCTTTCCTACTCAACTATAGCTGCCCCAGTGGGCAGGAGCCAGAACCCACCCAGGTGTGCGGTGCAGCGGAGTCTGATCAAGTGCCGTGCAGCACTTAGTAGGCAGTCAATAAGGACTGGGTTTAATTCACCGATGACCAAGGTTTCTCTTCATCAAGGTCTCCAAAACCACTTCTGAGCACCCTCCCCGCCGTAAGCCCACTCTCATCTCCTTCCATTCGTCCTTGGAGCCACTTCCTCCCAGTCACACTGGAATCACCCTACCCACGGGGGCGGGAAGGGAGTGCCGCTGACGCACATCCCCTCTTGGACCTGCAGCACGTGAAGGCGGCATGGCCGCTCCCACTCCCTGGAGAGGAAGCAGACTGGACGGTCTGAGGACTTAGGTCCAGTTTCATAGTTGGTAAGAAAACCCTCAAAAGGGTCGTTCCTACCCACCATAATGCCACCGCCTATTCAGTCTCTTCCACCTCCTCACCACCATCACTGGTTTCCAACCAGTTCTGCTGTGGAGCTTGATGTCAAATCACATTACAGCCGCCTCCCCTTCTCTGACCTGACCTGAACAATCCCTTTCACATCGGGCAAAAAACTCAAGTCATTTCCCCCCCATCTTTCTCCTTTATATACAGGCTTTCTTCACTCCTTTCCCAAATCATTCTCAACTCAGTTGAAAGTTCACTTCTAGAAATTGTACCCCAAACAATATCACCACCATTGTGCTGTGTAAGAAGCCTGAAGCACAAACATTAAGAAAACTAAAGCATTTGAACTCAGCGTTAACAGGACCTGCAAGCTGTCCTCCAGGAGGAAAGACGCCAACCACCCATCCCTCCAGCCCCTGGGCAGGTGTACCAAGGCATGTGGAGAGGTGAGCTATCATGGGAGACCAACTGCACTGACTCAGGTCCTCCAAAAGCACAGGTGTATGTACTGCACAGACTACCAGACAACCAGCTTGATTCATCTTTATGAAGATTATCTAGTAAAATGTGTAAAACAACTGGCTGATAAGATTGTAAAAGAAAATGAAGACAAAATTATATGCACATGCTGTTAAGACTGCCATAAAATATACCACAACCAAAAGGTAACACAAAACCATGATCATTTGTCTGGTTATCTACTGCTGCGGAACAGACCACCCTGTAACTCACTGGCTTAAAATACCACCACCGTTTACTCTGCTCTTGAATCTGCAAACTGCACAGGGTCCGGCATGGGCTGGTGGAGGCTGAAGGCAGGGGCTGGAACTCCCTGAAGGCCCGCGGGCTCCCAAGGGTGGCAGCTGATGCCGTCAGCCAGTCGTCACAGCCTCCCCGGGCCGGGAGCTGGAACTCCACACGGAGCCTGGCTTCCTCGTGACTTGGCGGCCTGGCTCCAGGGGCAGATGGAAGCTGTGCTGTCGCTCCCACCCTAACCTCACAGGTCACACAGAGTCAAGGCCACCATGTTCTGAGGTTACAAACATTCACCAAGGCAGGGCCCCATGCCCGAAGAAGTCAATCAGACTCCACCTTGTGATGATAGATGTTAGAATCACTGGGGGAGCTTTTTAAAAATGCCCACCAAAACCAGTTAAACCAGAATCTCCAGGCGATAGTCGAGTGCTCCCAAACAAGTTATTTTTTAAATGCTCCCCAGGTGATTCAGATACGTAGTTAGGAAGAGACCCACGAAATGAAGATGATCTCTAAGCCTCCTTCCAACTGCAAAATTACATAGAGCAACCCAGTTTATGAAGGGATGAAGATGATAAAAAGGGCAAACTAAAGGTGCTGTCTTTATTAAAAGCACCCACAAGTTTAGGTATATTTTAGATGTATACCTCGATACACAGATGTACTTCCAAGATCTAAAATCAGTTTGGCCAAATCCAACCTGCATCTCATACTACTGCTGACAAAAATGGCATTGAGTTCTTAATGTCCACCAAGATCAAATCAGAGCAAGAACCCTGCTCAGATGGTGAGAAAGGACCACTCTTGCAGAGCCACCCACCATCCCAGCTGGCACACATCAGCCCTTCCTCACCCACCCCTCACTTGGGCTCACAGCCAAGTCGTCGTTATCAACCAGGAAGCTCAACAGGACAGGAGCCATGGGATACCCAGAACCCTCCGAGAGCCTAACACACACCTCCAGGAAATACGAGGTACAAACTGAGATCCTGAAATCTGAAATCTTGAGGTCACCAATGAGCGCGCACACACACGCACACACACACACTTGGGCTCACAGCCAAGTCGTCGTTATCAACCAGGAAACTCAACAGGACAGGAGCCATGGGACACCCAGAACTGAGAGCCGGACACCCAGAACCGAGAGCCTGACACACACCTCCAGGAAATACAAGGTACAAACTGAGATCCTGAAATCTGAAACCTTGAGGTCACCAATGAGCGCACACACAGAGACACACACACACACACACACACACACACTCTCATACACGACTTCCATTTCCAGTGATCTTCAAGATGTGGTCAGCAGTCTCTGATGGCTCAGGAATACCTGTCCCATGGAACTTTAAAATACTGACTTGAGGCGACATTTTCAAAATGGAATAGGGAATGTGCACAGATTCTAGGTATTTTTCACCCAAAGTGACCCAAATTTTAAGAATTTAGCCACTACAAAAGGACTCTGATCTGATTACTCGTATTTTTATATTTTAAAAATAAGGATTCCCATAGGTCTATGAATTATTCGCTTGCTTAAATAAACGTGAATAAAAGCTAGCCATCACCATGAAGTTTATCAGCTGTCCTACTCACTCTATACTGATGCGCTGTTTCCAGCAGCAAGTGAGCGTGGGTAGTTACTTGGTTCACAGGAACCCTGGGTTCTACTGAAGATTTTCTTGGACTAAAGTTCAAGAAGATTACATTTCATGATTAATTAAAACAAATACTAATGACTGACTAGATCGCCACTTGTCAAGCTTTACTGTGTACCTAGGCTTCTTGGAGTGCAGATTCTAATCAGTAGGTCTGAAGGGGGCCTGTGGCCTGCATTTCCAATCAGTCTTAGGTGACATTCAGCTGCTGGTCTCAGAGCACTCTCTGAGTAGCCAAGACACCCCCAGAGACCATATGGAGCACTCAGAAATCTTCCTACCGAACTAAGTACAAGCACACCATCGCTCACTATGGACAAGAGCCAAAAGGTGGAGAACAGCCCATCATTGGATAGGTGGAGAACAGCCCATCATTGGATGAGTGGATAAGCCAATCATAGTACAGACACACGGTGGAATATTACTCGGCCATGAAAACCAGAGTATTGACACATGTTACAAAGTTATGCTAAACAAAAGCACTCACAAAAGAGCACATTTTATATCATTTTGTTAATATGAAATACCCAGAATAGGCAGATCCAGAGACAGAACAGATTCACAGTTGCCAGAGGCAGGGAGGTGGGGGGGTGGGGGTAGGAGACAGAAAGGCAGCTGCTTCATGAGCATGGGGGTTCCTTCTGGAGTGATGAAAAGGCTGTGCAACTTCACAGAGGTGGCGGTCATACAACCCTGTGACTACGGGAAATGCCGATGAATTGTTCCCTTTAAAATGGTTAATTTTATGTAGGGTCAATTTCACCTCAATTTTTTAAACATGAAAAATTATATTCTTACACAAATATTAAATATTGAAACACAAGATTCAATAATATACACAGAAATATTTTTTGCTGTAATGTAGCATTTCATCTAGCTCACTTCATCTTTCTGAATCACTATTTCTTCACTGGTAAAATCTATCATTGATAGACACCCTGGTCCACTGCAGAACTACAGAAAACCAAAGGAAAGCAACTGAAATTATTCTGAACTGTAAGATACTATCTGAACAAATACAGCTGCATTGTTTTCACTATCTTGAGTGCATTTCCCCAATTACCCATGCTCTCAGCCATGGAAAAAAATACCTGAAGATCTGGTGACTACTGAAAACAGACATTGCTCATCAATTACCAAATCTCTGAAGAGATATTGAAACGCTCATGGCACAGATCAACTTCCAGGAAATATCACTTCTTGCCCATTTCCTTAACCCTGTGACCAGTTCTGTTCAGCGGTCTAACTACTTAGGTTCTGACATATGTTAGGAAATATTCTGCTTCTTCTCTGTCTTAAACTAGCACAATTCTTGAAATGCCCTTTTCTGTGACTTCTTTTTGCCTGAAGTACAAGAATCTATTTAAGATAAATGTTTGAAGCAGAAACGAGACCCTCCCATACTTATCAGTGAGGGAACGTGCAAGCAGCAGCTCTGACTTTCAGGATCTGTTACACAGTCACAGGCGGTGTCCCGCAGTCACTGTTTCTTTAATGCTAAGTCCCTCCTTTTGAAATGAACAGACCAGCTGTGGTTCCTCTGCTCAGATGGACCAAACACGCAAGTACCTGAGCTCAAAGGAAAAGACTGCTGCAGGCTTCACAAGCTCATGTTAGTTATCCTTTCTGCTCAAAATACCACTTCCTTCCCACTCTCCCAACACTCTCCACGTCCCACCGAGAACTCACAACCAACCAGACAGAAACAACTTTTTTTTTTTTTTTGGCTAACAGCACTTCTCCTCTCTTTGGGGAAGCAACCTTTGTAGACAGCATACTCACCGCAAAGATCTTTAACAGAGTTTTCATGTAGAGCTTTCGGATACCAAAAGAGACTCCGAAAACGGCAGGGACAATGATGAAAACCAGGAGGAGGGTGAAGAGGACCGTCAGGGAGATGCCCAGGAGGTTGACAATCAGGCTGTCGAAAGGCAGCAGCAGGAACATGGTGGGAGATGCAGGCCAGGCCAGCGCCCTCCTCCCCGAGAACGAAGCTGGCCTCAGATGGTCCTCTGCGTCAGCACAGGCCTGGGGAGGGGCGCCAACTCCATTCCCAAGTTCGCATCCCTCGACGGCCGGAACAGAGACTGGGCAGAGGATGAGAGCAGAAGGGGCCCCCAAGGGCCTCCCCGGAGGAGGAGGAGACGGGCTGCAGGTAGTCGGGGCGGGCTCAGTCTTCAGGCCAGGCGGGGCGGCCAAGCCAGTGAGTGGCCCAGGCGCGCTCTGGGCTCTGCCACCCTGGCACTGCTTCCAGAAGTGTCTCTGTATCTCCTGCCCAAGAGCATTTAGCAGATAAATCTGTCCTGAAGGTCTGTCATTGCCAGAAGTACCAAGAAGAGTTCAACGTGCTGCCAGAAAAAGCCTGCTAACTCCAGTGGGGGGTTGGAGTGGCGGGAGGGGTGACTCGCCGGCACTTCCCACAGAAGTCTTGTGAAGGTGAATAAGTGGAAATTAAATAATTGTTTTCCTTAAAACTCCTTCATAAGCTGAAAATTGCGTTCACTGTGGAGTGTTCACATCTGGCCCCATCCTTCCTCTGGTGGCTCCTAGCACTCCGCTCCCAGGACCCTCCTCCCTGGAGAGCTACAGGCCTTGCCAGGGGCACAGAGGCGCTGGCAGGGAACGGCTCATGCTGCCCACGGGGAGTGTAATCCCAGACGTGCCTGGCATTGGGCTCCTCTGGATGCTCCTCCCTCAGGCCCTCTTCTCGGCGGTGACCTGGGTTCTTCGCAAGAAGCTGCTTACATGCTGCCGAAGCTGGATGAGGAGACAGAACACCGTCAGGCATGCTACACAAACCGAGGGGAGGGACACCACTCTGCTTGGGGGCAGGGGCGGGGGGGGCGTTTCAGGCTTGGCCGAGAGCTAGGGCCAGCTCCTCTCATTACCAAGGTCGAGGGGACCAGGCAGGGCACACAGGCGGCACATAAGGGCGTGGATGAAACCCGCGGGTGTTTCATCCCGTTTTCAACCCCACTGGTGTAAGTACTAGCTGAGGCCACTCACACTTTTCTAACAGAAAATACATGCGTGTCTGGGCTTAGCAGATGCAAACTACTCCATGTAGACTGGACAGACAACAGGATCCTACCGTGCAGCACAGAGAACTATATGCAGTGTGCTTATAAACTATAATGGAAAAGAATATGAAAAACAATGTATGCATATGTTTAAACTGAGTCACTTTGCTGCACAGCACAAACTAACCCAACACCGTAAATCAACTATACTTCGATTAAAAAAAATCATTAGCTTAGAGACCTCAAATTTAAAAAATGAATTAAGGAAAAAGAAATATACGGACACAAGACACCTCTCAAGAGATAAACAGGGCATACTCCGAGAAGACGTGCCTCCTCGCTGTCCCCCACTGCCTGGAGCTCTGGGCCACAGAAGCAGCCCCAACATGAGGACGCTCTGGATGCTTCCTGAGACGTCCCTGCACATCCCGGGACACCACTAGGGATCACTCCTGCCCCAGCCCCGCCCAGGCAGCAGTGAGGGCCCGCGCTGGAACACTGCTTTCTGTCTTATTTCCTAGCTCGACACGTCCTGGGACAGTGCTGCCTCCGCACCAACGAAGCTCCCTTCCTGTAGACAGTGCCTAGTTCTCAGCTGAAAGAATGCTCCGTGATTCGGTTCACAGCTCTCTCCTGAGGGTGGACACCAATGTTTCTACCCTTCTGTCGTTATAAACAATGCAATGAACCTGTCTACGTGATATAGCAGACAAAATGCACGTGCAAATGTATTTTCAGGATAAATTCCTAGAGATGGAATTGCAGGAGAAAAGGAAATCTAGGTTTAAGGAAAAAAAAATAACTCTTGCTTTTGTTTATTTCCCCCGATTTACTGATAAAACCGACACATTACACTGAGCAACTCTGCACAGCCAAAGCAGGATTTGATACAATCCACAGTGTTAGAGAGTCACCTTTTCTGTGTATGTGGTGAGAACATGTAAGATCTACCCTCTCAGCAACTTTCAACTGGAATCACTATCCCAGAACTTTCTCATTTCATAACTGCAAGCATTTGCCCTTTGCCCAACATTTCCCCGTTTCTCCTACCCCTTGGCCCCTGATAACCACCATTCTTTTGTTTCTGCAAGTTCATATTTTCTGGATGCTACATTTATGTGAGAATACACAGTATCTGTCTTCTACTTCTGACTTAGGAAATACAGGGTTTTATTTTGCTGCACTGTGTGGCTTGTGGGATCTCCGTTCCCCAACTGGGGATCGAACCTGTGGCCCCTGTGGTAGAAGTGCCGAGTTCTAAGCCCTCGACCACCAAGGACTTCCCAGAAGTACAGTTTTAGTTTTACCAGACACCGTCACATTTTCTTTGTAGATTAACTCCTCCAGCCTTTCTGGCCACTTTTGTTTTTTTTAAGATTTATTTATTATTCTGTCTCTGGTTTTGGCCGTGTGGGTCTTGGTTGACACGCTCGGGCTCCCTCTGGCCGCGGTGAGCAGGGGCTGCTCTCCAGCTGCGGCGTCCGGGATTCTTGGTGCGGTGGCTTCCCTTGCTGTAAGCATGGCTCCAGGCGCATGGGCTTCACTAGCGCCTGGCTCAAGGGCTCTGTGCCCAGGCTCAGGAGCTGTGGTGCGCGGGCATAGTTGCTCTGCGGCAGGTGCGACCTTCTTGCTCTGGGGTCAAACCCGTGTCCCCTGTATCAGCAGGCGGATTCTTAACCACTAGGCCACCAGGGACGCTCCGCCCAATCTTTTATTATAAAGGCTGTTTACATTAGGGTTCACTCCTGGGGTTGTACATGCTAAGGGTTTTGACAAATGTACAGTGTACAGTGATATGTACCCATCATTACAGTATCGTACAGAATATCTTCACTGCTCTAAAAATCCTCTGGGCTCTGATTTTTCATCCCTCCCTGCCCTCAACCCCTGGAAATAACCGATCTTTTCAGTCTCCAGTTAGATTTTTTCCCAGAATGTCATCTAATTGGAATCTTACAGGATGTAGCCTTCCTGGCTTCTTTCACTTCATATAGTCCTTTGGTTCCAAACGTGGGAGCACCCTCTCACTTTTCTCTGGCAAACATTTCTGTCCTCACACCAATCTCCTTCCGGCTCGGTTCCAGTACATTTACAAGTTCAAGAAATGGAACAAGTGAACAGGTGACTGACTTCACTGTGAGTCCTGTCCACTGCTGTACAGAGCTCAAAGCTCTTTCTCATGTTATCGCACAACCTGTCAATATGTATTCTCTCCATTTTACCAGTTAGGGAACTAAGCGGGGGAGACCCAGACCCCATTCTTTGACCCCTAACTGCTCCCACCACGTCCCACACACCTGGCAGTGAAACTACGACTGTTTCAGGGGCAGTGGTCCTCCACTTCCGCTTCCACATGGTCATCACTAACGCTTATGCAACATCGCCGAGACGGACACTGAGCTCATACAGTAAGCACCTTCCACATGCCATCCTCAATGAACTCTCACCGCAGCCCTATGCTGGAGTTACTGTCACCCCTGCTGGACAGGTGAAGGAGCAGGGGTGGAGAGGGTGAAGCTGCCCGGGGCAGCACAGCTGCAACCAGCAGAGGAGGCATGTGGCCAAGCGTGTCCATTTCCCAGCCCCGCTCTGTAACCCCCAGGCCCTCTTATCTCTCAAACACCCTGAGCTACGTTAACACTTCCTCCATGCCAGGCCAGCTGCATAGAACTTCTTGTGACCAGGGAGAAAATGTAAGACAAATCTGGATCCTGTAGCAGAATTTGGTGTTCTCAGAATCCAAGGTACAAACCTGCTTGCGCATTTCTATAAACTGGTCAAGGTGTCGGTACATGCCAGATTTCTAAGTGTCCCAACGGACATTCAGGAAGTTAGATCTATTTCTGAGACTAAAATCAATCTGCTGAGTCACTGTATTCCTTAAACCTGTCAAATTCCAGCCTAACCCCAGGGCCACACCTCCATGCGACTCCCCTACCCCGTACCAGTGGATGGCTGCTGTCACATCAGCCACAATCACCTTGACGGATGGGCCCAAGGTGACAGACACCAGGGTGACTGACTTTCCAAGCCAGAGCTTAGATCTCTTTACTCTGGACCACAACCAATTGAGAATTCCCAAGGTTATTCTGGGTTCATGTCCTCATAACATGAAAGTAAACACATTTAGCAATAAATTAATTACTTCACCTAGCTCAGAAGTGGGCACACGAGGTCCCCAGGCCAAATCTGAGCCAGTTTTGATGAGGTTCATGACCTAGGAATGGTGTTTACATCGTTAAAGAGTCGTTAAGAAAAAGGATAAAGTCACAGGACCACAGCCTGCAAAGCCTCAGCTATCTACTAGGCGACCCTTCACAGCAGCAGCCTGCAGACCCCTGACCCCACTGTTCCTTCCTCCCCTCAGAGGCAGCGACCTGCCTTGCTGCCCCCAGCCCCCCACCCAGACTCCGCCCCGGAGTACCAGACTCCGGAACACAGAACAGCAACTAGCCAAACAAGTTCTGTGGCTAACACTGAACAATCCTCCCATGGATTCTTAGAAGTAGGGACAAGGTAAGCAAGCTGTGGGTATCAGACGGGCCCCCAAACATGTTGCTGGATCATGGAGCAGCCACCACAGCCAAAGATGCTGGTGCCGTAAGGCCCCTTAACACGGACTTTGGTCTCTGGAAATATGGTAAACTGCTCACATCAGAACTCTTGTCACACCAGTTTCTGATAAATGCTCTTGTAGGAAAGGCAACCATTTTGCTTCGTGTAAACAGAACTGCAACTCCTTGACAGGAAGCAGGGGAAGTCATCAGCTCAAAGCAACAGTCACTCCTTCTCTTCACCTCCCCCACTTTCAGCCAAATCCAGAGTCACTTGGACCAACGTTCCCCCAGGAGTCCAGCCAGTCCGAGGAAACCCTAAGAACCAACGAGTTCTGAGCCTTTTGGGAGGGAAGGTGGTTTCATCCTAGGAAGCCTGCAGCCCACCACTAAGCAAACGAGACTCTTCAACTACGGGGTGCAAACTAGAGCCCCCAAATGGGCCACTTCTCAGGGCTTCTCAGTTCTCAGGGTGACTAGCTCACGGCACACACTCTATGCCACACACCATGTTAGGTATGAAAGCATGTCGTGGTAAACAAACACACCTACAGGCATGTTTTCAGCAAAAAGGCCCACACACAGTCATCACTTCACACTTCGATGACTGTCAGTGAGAAGAGAGTCCTGGGTGTAGGCAAGGGATCGCTCATACAGTGCTGGTGAGAATGTAAACTGGTGTGTCCACTGCGGCAAATAGTATAGTGGTCCTCAAAAAATGAAAACTGAGTTACCACACGATCTGGCAACCTCACTCTTCGGCATATACCCAAAGAAAACAACATTAATTCAAAAAGATATATACACCACAATGTTCCTGGCCACATTATTTGCAATAGCCAAGATACAGAAGGAACCTAAGTGTCCATCAATAGAGGAATGCGTAAAGATGATGCGGGGTATACACACAATGGAATACCATTCAGCCATAAAAAGATGAAATGTTGCCATCTGCAGCAATGTGGATGGATTTGGAGGGCATTATGCCAAGTGAAATAAGTCAGACAGAGACAGACTAGAGAATGTAACAAAAAAGAAGCCAACTCACAGATATAGAGAATAAGCCAGTGGTTACCAGTGGGGAGAGGGAAGGGGTAACAAAAGGATAAGTGATTAAGAGGTATAAACTATTAGGTATAAAATCAGCTACAAGAATATACTATTCAACATTGATGATACAGTCAATATTCTATAATACTAATAACTATAAATGGAGTATAACCTTTAAAAATTATGAATCATTATATGGTTCACTTGTAACTTATATAATATTATACATCAACTATACTTCAATTTATATATATATTTAAAAAAAAAAAAGAGTCCTGGAAGAGAAAATAACAGAGGGATCTTACAAATTTAAATTGGGGCTTCTAAACCAATTCTGACTTGATCACCAGGCATGCGCGTGCTGAGTTGCTTCAGTTACGTCCGACTCTCTGCGATCCTATGGACTACAGCCCACCAGGCTCCTCTGTCGCTGGGATTCTCCAGGCAATACTGGAGTGGGTTGCCATTTCCTTCTCTGGGGGATCTTCCTGATCCAGGGATGAACATGTCTCTTGCACTGGCAGGCGGGTCCTCTACCACTAGCGCCACCTGGGAAGCCCAGGCAGGGACTGCTACATTCCCAGCTGCAGGAACTTCTTTTCTGTCAGCTGTCCGTGGCTCTGTGACACACCCTACACGTCAGGAGACCACACCTGCTGTCCAGGGAGATGTCACACACCCATTCAGAAACAAGAAGACATGCCATTGTATGATAAATAAATGCTTAGGCGACACAGAGATAGTATATTTTTAAAGCACAAGAAGCACAAAGGCTGTTACACGTTAGATCTCAATAAATGGTACTTACGATCACTTCATTATGATCAGAGGACACCATGAGTGCTGTCCACAATACTAAGTACCAAACTTTAAGAGGCTAGATGGGGAGGAAGGCATTTCAAACATGTCACAAAATCCACAAGCCACAAGCTACTACATGGTGCCTAGCAAGCACTAAGAGCTCAGACAAAGGTCAGCTGTCAAGAAATGTGAATGAAAACCACGGTGAGTGGCAAAAAAAGTTTCTGATAACCCATCCCATTGGTGTAAAAAAGAAAAGACCCTCAAATACTGCTGACTGGCATGTACAAGGGTACAACCTCTACACAGAACAATTTGGTAATCACCATCAGAATTTACATCACATATAACCTTAGGTCCAGCAACTCTACTTCTAAAAACTTATACTAAACAAAAACTGGAGCAGCAGTTCTCAACCTGGGGCAGTTGATTCTACGCACCTTGGGACCATCTGGTGATGTCTGCAGACGGGAACCAAAAGAAAGACACTAGGATTTGAACCCTAACTTGATCCCTTTCCTGTCTGTGTGTGCCCGCATGTATGTGTGCTCTGCTCGTCAGTCAAGTCTGACTCTTTGGTGACCCTGTGGACCACCGCCCACCAGGCTGCTCTGTCCTTGGGATTCCCCAGGCAAGAAGATTGGAGTGGGCTGCCATTTCCTCCTCCAGGGGATCTTCCCCACCCGCGGATCAAACTCCAGTCTCCTGTAGTGGCAGGCAGATTCTTTACCACTCATCCCGCTGGGAAGCCCAGTCTGTTATTTTGGGTAAATTACTTATATTTCTTTAAGCTTCTGTTCAACAACACCTACCAAAAAACTGTTCACTTTTCACAGTGCCTAGAACAAGGTAAATGTTCAAAACACATCAACTATTATTACTACTATGCTAAGTTCCTGTTACTACAGAGAAGGGGCACTGGAAGGTGTTTCCCAGTAAGTCATGACGTAATGCTAAGGAGAAATCTGTTTTCGACACTGCTGCTGCAGGAAGGTGTTTACAACCCCGAAGATGGCTAGAGCAAGTCACACTTTATTAGTCAATCACTGACAATTCTAATCCAAGCTCTTCTAACGGCCTAAATTATCGAGCCTTGGAAGAGTTACGTGACTGAGACGAGCCGCAAAGCTGGCCTGTAAGAGGCAGGACGACACCTCAGATCTGCGTCCCCCTCGAGGGGCCTTTCTGTGCCCTGGGCTGGCCTCTCCTTTGCTCTAGGGCAGGGATCCACTTTTCCGAGTTTACCCGGTCAGGTCACACACCAGCAAATGCCCCCATTTTGACGTGATGGTAAATAAAGGCACGCACACAGAGGAAATGTACACTGGGGTGAATCTGATGTTGAGCTTGTCAGAGGAGTGGAGTGTAAGAAACTTGCTTGAGTAGGACGCTGCTGCTCAGGAGGCAAGGTGTAAACACGTTTCCAAGGAGATGGGCAGCCCAGAGCTGCTAGGTGAAGCAAACCTGAACTGCTGAAAAACGAGGGATACACTTACAGCCGACAGCAACCCTAGATAAAACAGATGGTCTCAGACAAAGCCAGGATATGTCAGGCTCAAGGATGATTCAACTTACTGGGAAGAAGGCAGGAATATGGTCAGCTTCAGGGTCATGGTCTTAACTAAGGTCATCCTCAATTAAGGCCTATATACTTTCTCCTTGCCCAGAAAGGTCTCATGTGAGTTGGATCTGGGTAATAAGTAACGTGGAACCAAGTTCAACATAAAGCAACATCACCAGAAAAGAAAAAAAGGACAAAGATACAGGCCACATTGCTTTTCTGGGGTCATCAGTTGAAGAAAGGACAATTTGATTTGCTGGGGCTATAAGACCCTGAACACTGCTCTCAGAACTCCATTTCAAAATTGGTGCTTTGATATTTGAGTATTGTATGTGTAACTGGAAGCAACTTCCTGTCCTTCTTTTTTCAAGACCTTTGTGTCTGGTTTATTTTACTTGGCATAATCCCTTTGAGAACCATTCAGCTGCTGCCCACATCAGTCCCTACTGCCGAGCTGTTGCCCTGGGTAGAAGAGGCACAGCTTCTTTACCCACTCACCCAGCAATTGGTCCTTCCAGTCAGGGACTGTTACAAATAAAGCCACTACCTACCAGCCATGTAAGGACACACACTTTCACTTCTCCTGGGTAAATACAAATACCTAGGAGTGGAATGAGGTAGCATTTAGCTTTTGATGAAACTGCCAAACCAGTTTCTCAACTGGTTGGACCATCGTGTGTTAATTCTCACCAACAGTGTCCAAAAGTTTCATCTGTTCTACATCCTCACCAACAGTTGTTACGATCGATCTTTTTAACTTTAGACAGGCTAATGGATGTGAGGTGTTTATCTCACAGTTCTGTGTTTCCCTCGTGACCAACGATATGAAGCATCTTTCGTGTGCTTAATGGCCATCTGTATGTTTTCCCTGGTGAAGAGTGAAAATCTTTATTTTTTATTGGGTTATTTTATTATTGAGTTTTGTCACTAGCCATTTTTTAAAAGTCAAGCTCCCTCACTCCTATGACTAAGCAGTCTTACTTAAAACGAGAAAGCATTTCATCACAAAAGCAAAATCTGTGAAACATGGGACTTCTTTGTTCAACTTGCCACAAGGTTGAAACAACCCTAAATATGCAAAGAGAAATTACTGAAACAGGAAAGAAAAAAAAACAAACTCATGACCAAAACCACAAACCTGGACTTCCCTGATGGCACAGTGGATGGGAATCTGACTGCCAATTCAGGGGACAGGGGTTCGATCCCTGGTCTGAGAAGATTCCACATGCCGTGGAGCAACTAAGGCTGGGCCCCACAACTGCCGAAGCCCGAGCTCTAGCGACCACGCTCTGCAACAAATCAGCCACCGCAATGAGAAGCCTGTACGCTGCAACAAGGAGCAGCCCCCGCTCACCGAAACTTGAGAAAGCCCGCGGACACAATAAAGACCCAGTGCAACGGAAAAAAAAAACTCTAACCTCAAACCTGCATTCTACCAGGAACATAAAACGCTCTTTCATCTCTGTGTTCAGCTGACAGTGATTCTGTGCTGTCCGACACAGCAGCCACTAACCACGTATAACCCCTGAGCACTGGGGAACACAGATAGTCGAAATAGAGATGAGATGTAAAAACAGACACTGGAATTTCAATGATTTAGGGTGAAGAGAGAGAGGAATGTAAAAGATCTCATTAAGAGCGCGTATGTTACCGAAACATATACATTACTGTATGTAAAATTAGACAGCCAGTGGAAATTTGCTGTATGATGCGAGGAGCTCAAGTCTGATGCTCTGTGACAACCTAGAAGGGTGAGATGCAGGGGGAGGTAGGAAGGAGGTTCAAGGAGGACACATACGTGCACCTACGGCTGATTCATGCTGACACGTGGCAGAAACCAACGCAGTACTGTAAGCAATTATTCTCCAATTAAAAACAGATCATTTAACAAAGGGCTTGTATGTTGATTACATGTTGAAGAGATAGCCTGGATAATTTGGGTTAAATTATTAAAATTATTTCACCTGTTTTACTTGGCACTGACCACAAACTTTTAAGGCAGACCCTGAAGATAATGAACTCTCCAATGGGTAAGGAAAAAAACACACGTATAGTATCTTCCCCTCCCTATTCCTCTGAGGTGTGAACAGAACCGTGCAAAGGAAGGGGCTAAGAACTGGACTCAGGAGTCCAGTCTGAGGTTGGACACTCAGCTCTGTTCCTCTCTGCTCTGTGTGACCGTCAATAAGTCATTCACCTTCTGTGAATTTAAGTCCCCTCACTGGTTTTTTGGTTTGTTTTTCAATTTAAAAAGTCAACAGAAGTGTACTATATGCCTACGTTTTACAAAGTACTTTTCTGCAGTTGCAGATCTTGAGCTCACCATTTAACAGGAAGCAAACACCCTAACAATTCTTATGCACGACAAAATAAAAAGAGTGCCTCAACAGAGCAGGCCAGCCTCCATATGGCTGATGGTGTGTGCATGTCCATGTTGTATAGGAAAGAGTGCCTTAAAGGACTTATGAGGAACCCCAAGCACTGATAATGCTCCTCCTAACTCTAAAATTCATTCCTCATGCTACAGTAAGCATTATTATACAGGACACTGATGACACTTGCTCAGGTACCCACCCCGCCATGAGCCTAATGATACAGTAAAAAGTAAATGACCTGCCATGATGAGGTTCTGTTTTACCTAAAGAAACAATTCTGCAGTACAGCTCAAGCTTGACCAGGACCATATTCTCCAGCACACACCACCTTCGCCCCTCAAAAAACAATTCCTCCCAACCACCCCATGTCTTCAGGGTAATGATTTACCAAGATACCCAGATGCTGTTCACTGGAGCCGTATTTCCATAAGCTAGATGTGCATGATAACTACTGTATTTAGGTCACAAACTAACAGAAGAAAATCCACCCTGAAAGTAAATTTATAAACTTATGTCATATCATACAAACTGAACTTATAAGCAAACTCAGAGAAGTCTACGTACAAGAATTCACAGCATCCTTCGGGCAGCATTTAAGGGTAAAAAAATATTAAGGCCCAGGTACCGAATTTACCTGTCTTACTTGAGACAAGGAAACTTAATTGGATAAAGTGTGCTAGAAAATGCAGACTGTTTTACAAGAAAAAAGTTTAACCTATAACAAACGCAGTGCTGGATTCTTATCTGCTCATGTCAAGGAAGGATGTTTTATGGGAGGGTGCTATTGTTTTCGATGCTACCAAGAGCATAACATCAAGTGTAAGTTAGTTAGTTATTCAGTCGTGTCCAACTCTTTGTGACCCCATGGAATGTAGTCCACCAGGCTCCTCTGTCCACGGGATTCTCCAGGCAAGAATAGTGGAGTGGGTTGCCATGCCCTTCTCCAGGGGATCTTCCCAACCCCGGGATCAAACCCGGGTCTCCTGTGTTCCAGGCAGATTCTTTACTATCTGAGCCACCAGGGAAGCCAAGGGTAACCCCCCTTAAAAATCATTCCAGTTTCTCTTAGTCATGCTTCATTAAATAGCTATGAGTGTAATCTAAATCTTCAAGTTTGTTCCCATTCTCAGTCTGGAATTCCACTTTTAAGGTCAGCATCTTCCCATGTTTCCTCAAAGCTATGATGAGAACTCCTCAGTTTGTCCCAAGTCTAGCTTAAGAAATAATTTAAGGCCTATCCCAAAGTTTCATTATTCCAGATTTTGGCAGAAAGGATCATATTTGCCCACCCTAGCCCTTCATCGGAAGAGTTTTCAATCACAGCCCTTTCACACTTGTCTCTTTTTCAGAGAATAGGCCCAAAGGCAAGCAGCAGGGTACAGGAGGAAGACTAGATGTGGCCTTGGGAGATGTCTTTTCCAGCCTCAGCTCAACCTCTCACACTCCCTGTAGATGAGGACAAGTCACTGAACCTCTTGGGCCTTGAGGGCTCATCAGAAATGAAAGTTAAGATGCTCTGGAAGCTCTCATCCACACCTTTTGTTTTAACCTGTCATCCAGCCGCTTAGTTATTTTAGATGCCTTCTCCTATCCTTCTCCAATGCCATTATGTGTTTCTGAGTTGAAGGCCTTGTGACGGTGGACTCAGTCCCAATGCAAAGTCATAAAGTAAGATTTTTATTCTGACTCTCAAGCTACTTTTGAAATCAAGGATTTATCCCAGAGATATGGGGGTGGCGTGAGGGCGATGAGACAAGCTCAGTCATAGGTGAGCTCGTGAGTGTGGATGAGGCATACACGCTGGTTCACTGCTCTACCTACTTCTCTGTTTGAAATTCTACATAATACAAGACTGAAAAAAAAAATCGTTGTGAAAATGAGAAAAGAACATACAAATGGCAGTAACACAGGGCTCTTTTTCTACAATCTTTGGCCTAAGAATAACTGCTTTTCATGCCATTTCTCTTGGTTTGAGGTATAATCTACACGACACGCAACTAAGCAGAGGTACTCGAACTTCAACCCATATTAAGGGAAATGAACCAGAAAGGGAAATTCCTCAACGGACCTCAGTCAAGTTATTCATGAGCAGGTCCACATGGCACAGAGACCTTCCCTGGGCGGTGAGGCACTAAGGTCCGGTATGGAGCTGTCTTCCACACAAGTGTGGTGTTTCATACGTGTACATTTTCCCTAACTTTTCAACGGCAAAAGTTAAAAACCCTCGGTGACAGGATAAGCTTCACGCCGGGGAAGCGGGGACGGGCGGGCGCTCACGACTCACCAAGCGCGCGGCTCCGGGCGCCAAATCCCTCCGCGCTCACGACCGTCCGTCCCCGCCCGTCCGTCCCGCCCGCCGCCGCCGCTGCCGCGCCGCCCCCCCCAGGCGTGCGTAAGGACGTGCGCGCGCCCGCCCTTTGTCTACGCCGCCTTGACGTAAACCTCGCGTCCCAGCCCCACCCCTGCCCGCCGCCGTCTAACCTCACGCCCCGCACCCACGCGCCGGCGCGCGCCCGGCCGGGCTGGGCGTGGCCCCGAGGGGCGGGGCGATAGGGGGCTGGGCGCCGGGAGATGAGCAGACGGGGCGCCGAGTGGTGGGCCAGGGAGGCGGGGCCCGGGGTGGGCGGGGCTTCGAGGGGCGGGGCGCGGGGGACACTGGCCGACCGGGCCCCAAGTGGTGGGCCGGGGAGGCGGGGAGGCGGGGAGCCGAGGGGGCGGTGCGGGAGGCGGAGAGGCGGGCTGCCGCGTCGCTAGCTCCATGTGGGCGTGCCCAGGACCTGCGGAGCTGCCAGCTGGCGGGCGAAGACGGCTGCCCCGGCCGGGCTAGCTGCTGCAGAGACCAATATTGAGCGCCCTGGGCGCTCCTGGCGCGTGCCTCCCCGAGACTCCTGTTCTAATAAGGGGAAAGTGAAAAAGTGAAAGTGAACTCGCTCAGTCGTGTCCGACTCTTTGCGACCCCGTGGACTGTAGCACACCAGGCTCCTCCATCCATGGGATTCTCTAGGCAACAAAACTGGAGTGGGTTGCCATTTCCTAAAGACGGGTCTCCACGCTTTAGATGGGTCTCCACGCTTCTGCGCTGCGCCAGGGCCTGAATACTGACTGCTTCGCCCTAGAAACACTCGTTGTAGGTTCTGAAGAGAGTGAAATCAGCCCTGATTAGCTAAAAGAGGCTTGAGTCACCAAACGGCCTTGTCATCTTGGGGCCGTCGTGAGTATACAGTGAGATACAGATCGCTTGCGGACGGCATGCTCAAGAAATGCCAGCTATCATCACCACCACCACCACCATCATCAGAGTCTCCTTTGCCAGCTAGCGAAAAGCCAAGGAGTTCAAGGGTTGGTGTAGGCATTTCCGAGTCCCCTCGAAGCTGCAACTTTCCGATGTCTACCTCAACTTGGAACCAACCTCTCTGCTAAAATCTGGTTACTGCCTGCTGGAGTATGCACGTGTTTTTCTTACCGTGTCTTCAAACTTCAAACGCCTGACCCGAGCTTATATCGTCTGTACTAAAGTTGATCCTCCTTTTTAAAAAATTAGCCCTTTCCTTCTTAAAAGGTCAAGCCCTCTCTCCTAGTTTATTCTGCACACTGCTGTCAGATTGCCAATCCACGCTAAATGATCTGACAGTGGGTCTTGAGGGTAACGTCCACATTCTTAGACCTCAAAATTGACATATAAGAATGATGGCTTTGCTCCCAGACACTGGGCTGCTCCTCCTCATGCTAAATGCTACCATACCTGTGGGACTTTTCCCAAATTCACTAACTCAATCATTTGTCCATTCATTTAACGAACTTTGGTCCCAATGGTGCAAAGCTGAATAATGCATGGCTATGTCTAATCTTCAACTAGATTAAGTTCCGTAAAAGAAGAAACTGGACATCATCAGTGTCAGGGATCAGGCTTTAAAGTGGCCACCACCATCATAACTGCTTTTGGGGTTCTTAAATCTGCTCTCCTTTCTTGACCCAGGATCAGTCAAAACGTAGAAGTTGTCCATACACCTGCTTTCCTCATATGTATTCGTGTTCAAATTTCTTCACAATTCTTACCATACACTGCAGTTCTTTGTGAATAGTAATTCTGAAATTTAAAAATATTTTTATACATACTAGAGAATGAACACAAATGCTGTTGATCAATTCTCTGCCCAACCAAATAGTAGACTCAGTTGTTGGTTATCAGTACACATATATACACACACACACACACACATGTGAGAATAGGCACACACATTCCCTGGGACTGTCTCTAAACCTCTTGCGTTCAGGAAGATAATCAAACTTCATTCCAAAGAGGAAGCCAATAAGAACTGGGTTAATATAATTCCCTTAGGCTCCAAAGTTTTGTTTGCAAAGGCCGATAATCTGGGCACATCTCTGTCATGGTCATTTCTAGGCAGGAGGAATACAAATGGGAGGAAGAAAATGAACAAGGAATGCTTGAAAAATTAGGCACAAAGTAGGTTTACCTACAGAGGATGCCTGTTGCCGAAAGCATGATCAGGCTTATATCCAACAGCAAACCACATGTCACTGTGAATTTATACTTTTAGATTATTATTAAAGGTATTTTCACATTCTAGAATGAGCATACTCTCATACTGCAAAAACTACATGAGTAATTTTAAAAACCTGATGAAGGATAGTCCTTTAAGAGTTGGGGATCACAGGGTTCAGGGGCTCAGTGAGAAGTTTAATAACCTCCCACACCATCCTATCTTCGAGCTCATTTCCCAAAATGAGCCTCTACAATCACTGCATTTGCTGTATGTGTGACACATGATCCTATGAACTGGGAAGATACTTCTTTCAAAAGATACTCTTTCTCCCAGTACAAACATCCCACAAGTGTGCTGTATACCTGCTCTCCTCCTATCCAGGTCACCTGCTGTGTGTGCAAAGCCTTTGACGGAGTATTGAGATGTTATTCTTTGATACATGAGTCTGGAGTTGGAAAGAGAAATCCAAGCTTGTGATGTAAATTTGAGACTCATCAGAATATGGATGATATAGATTTTGGATGAGAGTAATACAAGAACATTCGGACTTCAGTAGGACTTTGCAGGTAAGAGCAAAATGAAGACAAGTTTTTCAGTTTGTATTTGTGGTCCTCAGTATGAAAATACATGAACTTGATTTGGCCAATTCACAGCAGGATGATCTGGCTTTGAGTACTGATTTTTGTAGTAATCAAACCTATATGAGTCTCTGATAGCAAGATAAGGCTCATTCATTAATTTAGGTAGATAACTGAAAATGCTAAATTAACTACCAGAATTAGGATAATAATAGAATTGGGAATAAGAGAATCCATAGGTCAGTTCATATCTTAGTGGCAGGAAATCTACTTGGGAAACTAAGCCAACATCAACAGGTTGTTTGTTGACTACAAAATTTAAGAAAAGAAAAATGGAATGTGTGGAAAAGGCTCTAGCAATTGGATACACCCGCCCCCAAAGTCTACTTGTACAGCATTCTACCTGCCACGTGGCTGAGAAAGCCTTGGCTGAGCAGAGCATCCTCTTGGATGAATACGAGAAGCTACGTCTCTTCACCCAGCTCTCTATTTTCTAACATTCACATCCACCTGTCATTACCACCTCCTTTAAGTTGCCTTTCTGAGAGTCTCAAGAAAAGAAAAGTGGTTTAATAATAACTCAGAAAGTAGCTTTAGTTTAAGCTAACTAAAATGCAATTTCTGGCTAACACCTGGTCACCTTTTAGAGACTCATGTTAGTGGTCACCTCCAACAGGATGTGTTCTCTGATTTCTCTCTCGTGTCAACACTCTTAGTCCAGGGACTGCACCCGCACCCTTGACAGTGAAACTGGGGAGTCCTAACCACTGGACCAGCAAGGAATTCCCTGTTCATTTTTTTTATTGTCTCTTTATGCGTCTGGCTTCCTTTGCTGGGCTGTGAATTTTTAAAATTCATCTTTCCATTCCTAACAGTGAATATAAAGTCTGGCACATAGCTGTTGCTCAAAAATCAATGTTTGTTGAATGAGTAAAAACTACACAGTGTAACTACCAGAAACTTGACAAATTATTTATGCAGTTAATTAAATCATGAAATGAGCTACTGAATGCATGAAATTTGATAGGCAATACATACTCTGTATAGGGAAAAATAGTAAAAGGGGTTTTTAACAGGAAAAACACCAGAGCTTAGTGAATGGACACATTACCCAGACAGAAAGAGCATTATAAATTAGGCCAGTTTATCTTAGTCTCGATTCTTCAAAGGTCAAAAGAGTCCTGGGCCACTTTCATTTTCTTTCATTTTTAGATTATCACTAGAAAAAACTTTACAGGATTACAGTTGTGACACATAGTACGTACATATTTCCAAAATTAATAATTTTAACAGAAAAAGGGGGCAATAAATACAGCCGTGCTATTTACAAGCTAATGTAGCCCAAAGTGAGGTTTGGCTGCTCACTGCTCAAAAGTCAAAAAAGAGGCTAGGTTGGTGGAAGGGGAATGCTGTTTTATTTTGGATGCTGGCAACTGATGGTGGTGGGGGTGGGGCGTGAGGAGTGGCAGACTCCTAGCCAAAGGCTGGCTGCCTGCCCCTAACCAATGGGCAAAAGCTTTTATAAGCTGAGGGAGTGGGCTACTCGTAGAAACAGCACAGTCAACTCCGACTGTCATCTTGAAATTGGTCATCGATGGTCTGACCAGGATCATCTTGATTGTTGTAAGTACAGTTAATCTTCAGGTCCAGGGTCAGTTTGTTGCCATTTCTTGAGGTCAGTTCTTGTAACTGTGGCAGCTGATGTCATGGCCACAGTCTGGTCATCGTGTAGTTAGCTTCTTCCACCCAGTGGGGTTTCCGTATCTATGAGACAGCTCTCAGGATATGGCTCAGAATATAGCCCTTGAGCAGAATGAAAGGTCGTTAACTATGCTTATTGACTAAGCTATCTTTATTGTTTAGTCTTGTTGGGTTGTTTTTCTTTGTTTCTTCATTTTCTCACTTCCCCGATTAAACTTATTCTCTGGCTAAATTTTTCCATAGACAAAAGGCAGGTGGAGGATGGGGGGCGGGGCAAGGAGCAGAGGGTACTGCTCCATTTCAATAAAACTTTATAAAAATATCAAATATGAATTCAAAGTGCAATACAGGCTTGTGAAATTCAAAGACAATGATGAGTAGCATCTTTTTATCAATCCTGTTAGCTACGGCTGTGGTTGGATGCATAACGACACTGGAGATAATACCAAAAGTCTAGATTCTAGACCCCAGTAATTATGAGACCTGACCCACATGGTCTTCCAGACTTCCTCTCCCCAGTGGTGGGTCTTAACATGAGCTGCATTTTTCAGAGGCTCCTTGATGAGATTTCAGAAATCCAGTTTCATTATAAATATATTACAACGCTTGCTCCTTGGAAAAAAATGATGACCAACCTAGACAGCATATTAAAAAGTGGAGACATTACTTTGCTGGCAAAGGTCTGTTTAGTCAAAGCTATGGTTTTTCCAGTAGTCAGGCACGGGTGTAAGAGCTGGACCATAAAGAAAGCTGAGCACAGAAGAATTGACACTTCTGTTGTTTTTTATTTTTAAATAAATTTATTTATTATAGTTGGGGGCTAATTACTTTACAATATTGTAGTGGTTCTTGCCATACATTGACATGAATCAGCCATGGGTTTACATGTGTTCCCCATCCTGAACCCCCCTCCCACCTCCCTCCCCATCCCATCCCTCTGGGTCATCCCATTGCCCAGCCCTGAGCATTTGTCTCATGCATCGAACCTGGAATGGTGTTCTGTTTCACATATGATAATATACATGTTTCAATGCTATTGTCCCAGAACGTCCCACCCTCACCTTCTCCCTCAGAGTCCATAAGACTGTTCTATGCATCTGTGTCTCTTATTCTGAGAATTGACACTTTTGAACTGTGGTGTTGGAGAAGACTCTTGAGAGTCTCTTGGACTGCAAGGAAATCCAACCAATCCATCCTAAAGGAAATCAGTTCTGAATATTCATTGGAAGGACTGATGCTGAAGCTGAAACTCCAATATTTTGGCCACCTGATTCTAAGAACTGACTCATTGGAAAAGACCTTGATGCTGGGAAAGATTGAAGGCAGGAAGAGAAGGGGACGACAGAGGATGAGATGGTTGGATGGCATCACCGACTCAATGGATGTGAGTTTGAGCAAGCTTGGGAGTTGGTGAAGGACAGGGAAGCCTGGTGTGCTGCAGTCCATGGGGTTGCAAAGAGTCGAACATGACTGAGTGACTGAAGTGAACTGAACTGAACTGAATATTACAGCATATTGTAGGGGTAAGTCACCATTATAGCTGGCTACTCATTTTTCCTGTTGACACTGATGAGATAAAGATTCACATTTTAAGGCAAGACAAGACAAATTTAAATTAAAAAATGGAAATAAAATAAAATAAGACATAAAATAGAAGATAAATATAAAAAATATTACACATACATAAACAAAAAGTTTAAACATAAAAATCATAAAATCTGTCCTTTTGGGCCTCCTCTGTTCCCTCCAGTGTGTATTGGTCATCTGCATTATGAATTAACCAGACCTTTCCAATCATAGAGATACCTGCTCAGCCAAGAAGATCCATTTTTCTTCCTCCAGCTCCAGCCAGAAGATAACATTCCTTAGATGATAACATTCCTTTCTCAATCTTGTAAGGGATCACGATGACCCACCACTCACCTTGCACCTACAGACATCTTTGGTGAGCTTTATGTCCAATGCCAAGAGATCACATCCCTTAAAAATAGCAACTGGTGGAGAACAGACTAGTCGGACGACCTGGAGAGACACTGGGTCACACCTAATGGACATTCTTAGCTTAAATACCTACTTATGTCCTTATTAATGCCACTAGTGATATTACTTGTATTCTGCTAATTTTATAAGACTTGTTTCTTGCAAATGTGTGACTGAGTTTCAAATAAAATTGATGATGATTAGGTGACTTGAAATGATTGATCAAATATATGTGTGTGGGCTAAAGTCATGTCTGACTGTTTGCAACCCTATGGCTGTAGCCCACCAGGCTCCTCTGTCCATGGGATTCTCCAGGCAAGAATACTGGAATGGGTTGCCATGCCCTCCTCCAGGTGATCCTCCTGACACTGGGATCGAACTCCCATCTCTTACATCTCCTGCATTGGCAGGTGGGTTCTTTACCACTAGTGCCACCTGGAAAGCCCTTGATCAAATATATAATTCTATAAATCAATGATCAGAATATATTATAACTCTAGGTAAAGGAGGAAGAGGAAAACATTTCTGGACCACAAAAGACTAGGAATCCTGGTGATCCAGAGGCTTTGAGCTACTATTAACAGGATCAAATGCAGTGATAGCCCATTGAGAGGCCTTTCAACAAAATCCTTGTCTTACCTGGGAATGAGCATTCCAATGCCGTCGGACAAACTAGTCACAAAATGCTTCCCGAACCTTGAGAGAAATTAAGACTGAAAGGGAAGGGATTATAGAATAAAGAATATTGCCCACCATCCAGCACGACAAGAATCAAGTCACTAGCCACTGCAGCTGCTGACCTAGAGGACATCTCAAAAGGAATTCTGGGCAAAGATCAGGATGAGGCACTTTGCACTCTGGGAAAACTGGCAGAACTGGCCCTCGGGCCGTCAGACGTTTTCAAGGAGAAAATTTTATGAATCCATTTTCTTGCATCTTCCCATAGTTAGAGAAGCACTAAAACCACCAAGAAAGATGTCTGTTCTTCGAGAACAGCAGTAACCTTCTACCAAGATGAGTGCTTGAAAACCACTTGCCAAAATCACCTATATACAGACTTCTTCCTTTGCCTTTACAAAAGAGTCCTTAGAGCCTTCTAAAAGGCTGTCTCCTGGGTTATAATCCTCAGGTTGGTGCGAATAAAATTTTCCATTTTTTTTCTTAGATTGACTATTGATTAATAGTCAATTGACTGTTTTTCATGGACAACTCTTACTAACTTTAATTTCAGAAAGCGCTCCCCCCAATCCTGAGAACACATTCTGTGGGGACCACTCACCTTATTCCTGATAACTTAATGGAGTCAGGACTAGAGGCAGGATATAAAGACTGGGAAGAATCTGGCGTGGTTACAGTAGCCTCCCTTTTTAGATGAGGAAGCCGCAGCTGTGTTTAAACTGTCTCTGGAAGCCTGTGTGTTTTGCTGCCTCTGTCTTTATTTTACAGAGTTGGCTGGGGCAGACCCTTTAGGGAGAAAAATAAAGAACATGCTTCTTGCTCAATCACTATGACTGCATTTATGTAGCCTGCCTCCGGCACAGACAATTGTAACCCAAGAACTCCAGGATCAGAAGAGCTTAAGATTTTTTTAGACACATTTATTTAAAATTTGTCATCCATGAACAATAATCTGAGAGAATGAACAATCTCTGAAAAGAGGGTAAAGTTTTCCAAAGACTATAGATCTCAGATCCTTGTAAACTGAAGCTAGACGCATACTTGGCGCACACACTAAAAATTCATGTATTATACCAATGCACACATTCTGAGCATATCAGGGGTGGCCAGTCTGGGGGCCAGCAGTGTACATGGCAGCCTTTCCAGACCTGAGGGAGGTGTTGACTGAAATAAAAAACCACCATGTGAGAGCTGTGAGTTTCAGTTTGATTGGAGAACTTACTGAGGACTGTAGCTGGGGAAACAGCCTCTCAGATAGCTCTGAGGAACTGCTCTGAAGAGATCAGGTCAGTATATATGTGATTTTGGCAAAGGGATACATGCATTCAACCATACATCTCAGTAGAAGGTTGCTGCTGGTCACGAGGAGCATGTATTTCAGTTAATGATTTTAGTGCTTTTCTAAGTAGAGGAAGATGCAAGAATCCAGTTTCATAGAAAATTTCTCCTGAAATATTTCTAACTTTCTAAGGGCTCATCTGGCCTGTTTTCCTGGAGCACAGAGTACCTCATCCTGATTTTCACCCTGAATTCCTTTCAGGGTGTGTTGTAGACCAGCTACTGTAGTGGCTAATGACTTGATTCTTGTAGAACCGGATGATGGGCAGCATTCTTTATTTTACAGAGGTGACAGTTCAGTGGACAGTTTCAATACAGGATTGTAAATACAACAGGGAAAGTGTGGGTGTTCACAGAAGCAAAGGTCAGCCTTCCAGCCTCAGTAAATTATAGTTTTAAAAAGGTACATGCCTAGTTGCTCAGTCGTATCCAACGCATGGACTGTAGCCTACCAGGCTCCTCTGTCCATGGGATTCTCCAGGCAAGAATACCGGAGTGACTTGCCATTTCCTCCTCCAGGGGATCTTCCCAGCCCAGCCCAGGGATGGAACCCACGTCTCCTGCTTTGCAGGTGTAACCATTAATTTTTTTAAGTGCGCCTATTTAGAGGTAGACAGGCTTGTCCCAGACTCTTATCTGCTGAAGAGGAGAAAGGTCAATTGTTTACAGCTTGAAAATGCTTCAACAAACATTTCTTTTGGCAAAAGTTGAAGAAGCAAGGGACTTCCCTGGCCCTCCAGTGGTTAAGACTCTGTGCTTCCGATGTAGGGAATGATGAGGTTCCATCGCTGGTCTGGGGGACTAAGATCCCACATGCCACAGGGCTGGCCAAAAGAAAAAACTGAAGAAACTACCAGAAAATGAGCCATTTCCAAAGGGAGAGAGAAGTAAAAGAACCCATTTCTGCGCTCAGTCCCCCCTTCAGTCCCCATTTCGCCTAGCCACCAGCACCTTGCTTACAGACACCCTCTTCCAGGCCTTTGAAATAATTATATACAAAAGCTTTGTTTATATTTGGCTTCTCTGCAGAGGGTGAAGGGAGCCTGGACCATTGGCAGTATCTTTCTTTGAGAGATAAGAATGCAAGGCATTCAAGGCTTGCTGCCGGGCTAGGAGCTGCGTTCCTCTCATCTCCCCACAGTGATGCTGGAAGAGTCTGAGACGGGCTCCAGGGGAGATCGCAAAGGCGCACACCCTGGGCCAGGGATTTCGCTTGACGCAGAGAAAGTAACCCGCAAGGGCTCCCATCTGTGCGCCCTCGGAAGAGTTCAGTTTCATTCTGATGGGCAGGGCGGTGAACTGGGCGTCAAGCAGTAACTCTGACCTTGATCATCGTCCCCTGAAAGCGGCTGAGCACAGTCTTAACAGAAGCACAACTGGATGGTTCCCCCAGCTCGGGGGACCTCGCGGCAACCACGCGCCGAGGGCGAAGCTGCCGGTTCCTTCAGGACCGGGCATATAGTCACGGCGCTTCAAGGACGGAGCCCCAGGCACCCACGGCTATGCGCACGGGCCGCACCTTCTGGAAACCTAGCCCTCGAACTCGCACGGCGCCTCGCGGGAGGCCCCCGGCCGCGCGCACTGCTCCGGGCCTCCGTGGGGTCTGCAGACGCCTCGGGGGACCCCAGAGTCCTGCCTGGAGCCGGGCGGCCGGGAACCGAGGGTCTTGGCTTTGGCGAGCTGGGCGGTGCGGGGCGCGCGCCCCTGGACCCACCGCAGGAGTCCTTCTCTGAGTCTGCGCCCACAGCATCTTCAAAGCTGTGCACGGACGTCAGCGAGAGCCCCTTGGTGTCTGCAAACACCACCCGCTTCCTGGGCCTCCGAGCTTTGGAAGGTGGTGCCAGACAGGAGCGGAAGGCCGGTCGGGGCCGCGGGTCTCCGCGGCCTATCCGCGGGGGTGCTCGCGGACCGAGGCAGAGGTGCATGGGGCGGCGCGCGGGCGACCTGAACCTTTGAAAAGAGGGGAAAGGCCTTCTGATGACAGGGCCGAAGAGCCAGCCGTTCCCGGCTGCAGCCCGCCGCCCCCCTCCCCTCGTCCCACCACCGCCCGTTTCGTCACCTGGGTCCCCGGCCCACCCGCGTCGGATGAAGCTGAACACGCAGATCGGTCAGAACCAGGCAGAGCGCGGCGCGCCCAGCGAGCTGTCAGGTTCAGGGGCGCTTACCCCGCCTCGGGACCGGGCAGCAGCGGTGGCAGAGATGTTGCTCCTCTGGTCTGAGACCAGGTGCCCCCCGCAGCAACTATTTATATAATCCTGACCCCCCAGAGAGCCAGCCTTACTGAGGCCACCGCGGAGGCAGCCTATCAGAAAAGCCTTTCGTGTCAAATGTTGGGGGAAATGGACAAGGATGTGACGAGAAGCAAGCGTGACTCAGACACTCAGGGACTGCGTCTCTAACTTGGCAGGCTCAGGGTCACCTGTGGGAAGGAGAGTACCCGCGGTGAGGGGACTGAGCCCTTTCAGCTGCAAACAGATAAATGGGCTTTCAGGAATGAGAGGCTTGCCCAGGGCTCCCACCGCACTCTCCGCTGCTTCTGTGGCGGGGTCAGCCTCTCTGCCTTTTCCTTAGACTTCTCAAGCTGCCCGCTTCCTGGCTGCTTTTCTCCACCACGGTTTCCTCCCAGTCACACTTCTGTTACTGACTTCTCTCCCCGTGTTGGATTCTCTGTTGACCTACTACTTTGTACTTGTGTGTGTGTGTGTGTGTGTGTGTGTGTGTAGTTCAAGGAGACCACACCTGGACCCATACTGAGAGCTGGCACAGAGACCAGGGCAAAGATCTCTGGTTCAGGCAGTTGTGGCCAGAGTTACAGGATACAAAGAATATCGATAAGGCATCCCACTTGTGTCCCTGGATGGCACTCCAGGACTCTGAGCCTCTGCTGGACCGGCTCAGATTGTCTCAGGTGGTGGAGAGACCCCCCGAAGATTACCCCTTAGGCTTTAATCTACGCCAAGTCCTCAGCCCTCACGCTTTCCTGGGAATCTAGTTTGTAGGCTGACGAATTGGAAGGGATGGGATTTGATTTTGCCGCAATTGTGCCCCTCTGCCATAAGGGTGGTGTCATCTGCATATCTGAGGTTATTGATATTTCTCCCGGCAATCTTGATTCCAGCTTGTACTTCATCCAACACAGCATTTCTCATGATTTACTCTGCAGATAAGTTAAATAAACAGGGTGACAATAAACAGCCTTGACGTACTCCTTTCCCGATTTGGAACCAGTCTGTTGTTCCTTGTCTAGTTCTAACTGTTCCTTCTTGACCTGCATACAGATTTCTCAGGAGGCAGGTCAGGTAGTCTGGTATTCCCATCCCTTTAAGAATTTTCCAGAGTTTGTTGTGATCCACACAGTCAAAGGCTTTGCCACAGTCAATAAAGCAGAAGTAGATGTTTTTCTGGAACTCTCTTGCTTTTTTGATGATCCAATGGATGTTGGCAACTTGACCTCTGGTTCCTCTGCCTTCTCTAAATCCAGCTTGAACATCTGTAAGTTCATGGTCCACATATTGTTGAAGCCTGGCTTAGAGGATTTTGATCATTACTTTTCTAGCGTGTGAGGTGAATGTAATTGAGCGGTAGTTTGAGCATTCTTTGGCATTGCCTTTCTTTGGGATTGGAATGAAAACTGACCTTTTCCAGTCCTGTGGCCACTGCTGAGTTTTCCAAATCTGCTGGCATATTGAGTGCAGCACTTTCACAGCATCATCTTTTAGAATTTGAAATAGCTCAACTGGAATTCCATCACCTCCACTAGCTTTGTTGGTAGTGATGCTTCTGAAGGCCCACTTGACTTCACATTCCAGGATGTCTGGCTCTAGGTGAGTGATCACACCATCATGGTTATCTGGGTCATGAAAATATTTTTCATATAGTTCTTCTGTGTATTCTTGCCACCTCCTCTTAATATCTTCTGCTTCTGTTAGGTCCATACCATTTCTGTCCTTGGTTGTGCCCATCTTTGCATGAAATGTTCCCTTGGTATCTCTAATTTTCTTGAAGAGATCTCTAGTCTTTCCCATTCTATTGTTTTCCTCTATTTCTTTGCATTGGTCACCGAGGAAGGCTCTCTTATCCCTCCTTGCTATTCTTTGGAACTCTGCATTCAAATGGGCATGCTGCTGCTGCTGCTGCTAAGTCGCTTCAGTCGTGTCCAACTCTGTGCGACCCCATAGACGGCAGCTCACCAGGCTCTGCCGTCCCTAGGATTCTCCAGGCAAGAATACTGGAGTGGGTTGCCATTTCCTTCTCCAGGGCATGAAAGGAAAAAGTGAAAGTGAAGTCACTCAGTCATGTCCAACTCTTAGCGACCCCATGGACTGTAGCCTACCAGGCTCCTCCGTCCATGGGATTTTCCAGGCAAGAGTACTGGAGTGGGGTGCCATTGCCTTCTCCGATCAAATGGGTATATCTTTCCTATTTTCCTTTGCAAGCCGCTTGATGAAAGTGAAAGACGAAAGTGAAAAAGTTGGCTTAAAACTCAACATTCAAAATACTAAGATCATGGCATCCAGTCCCATCACTTCATGGCAAATAGATGGGAAAACAACAGAAACAGTGATAGACTTTATTTTGGGGGCTCCAAAATCACTGCAGATGGTGACTGAAGCCATGAAATTAAAAGATGCTTGCTCCTTGGAAGAAAAGTTATGACCAACCTAGACAGCCTGATAATAAGCAGAGACATTACTTTGCTAACAAAGGTCCATCTAGTCAAAGCTACGGTTTTTCCAGTAGTCATGTATGGATGTGAGAGTTGGACTATAAAGAAAGCTGAGCGCCAAAGAATTGATGCTTTTGAATTGTGTTGGAGAAGACTCTTGAGAGTCCCTTGGACTGCAAGGAGATCCAACCAGTCCATCCTAAAGGAAATCAGTCCTGAATATTCATTGAAAGGACTGATGAAGCTGAAAGTCCAAAACTTTGGCCACCTGATGGGAAGAACTGACTCACTAGAAAAGACTCTGATACTGGGAAAGATTGAAGGCAGGAGGAGAAGGGGACGACAGAGGATGAGATGGTTGGATGGCATCACTGACTCGATGGACATGAGTCTGAGCAAGCTCCAGGAGTTGGTGATAGACAGGGAGGCCTGGCGTGCTGCAGTCCATGGGGTCGCAAAGAGTCAGACACAACTGAGGGACTGAACTGAACTGTGCCCCTCTGACCATCTTGTTGTGGCTTCTTTGTCTTTGGAAGTTGGATATCATTTTTGGTAGGTTCCAGCGCCTGAACAATAACAACAAAGTGATTTTTTGGGGTTTTTTTTGTCAGTGGTTGTTCAGCAATTAGTTGTGATTTTGGTGTTTTCATAAGAAGAGGTGAGCTCCCGTCCTTCTACTCCACCATCTCATCTCTTGCTGGGTTCTTACCTTGGGCATCCTTCTCAGTCTCCCTTGCAGACCCAGTGCACCTTCCCTACCCATGAAGCTTTCATGTACCCCGAGGCCTCAGCTCTCACACGTTTCGCTTTGTACCTTCCTGCCTCCCCTGCCCCCGATTTTCTACCTTTTCCCTGGATGTCATTATCTGATTTTGACAATATTCAATTGCTTTCCTATGCTAACCCCCAAGTCTCTGCCTTTAGCCTGGAACTTTCTCTTGTGCTCCAGACTCCTGGATGATGATTCACCCCTTGATCTGGGCGGTGGTAACTCAGGCATGCCCCTTGTGTAACTTTCTGTACATGTGTTTTACTTCAATCAATCATAAATTTGTTTGTTTTGTTTTAAAAGGAAGGAGGTTGTTAATTATAAAATAGTTTGAAGATTTTATTCTTACAAAAACAGCCTCAGAGTATATATAGGCAATGTGCCCTTTTCACTTACTATATAGTGGACATCTTTTCATATTGGTATAGACATAGCTTATTTTTCACCCTAGTGCATGGGATTCCTTCATCTCAGTCTACCGTACTCTACTACAGACATTTAAGTGGTTCTCAATGTTTTTGGCTAATAAAATAGTCCAATCAACAATCTTGTATACATATATTTGTGTACATGTGTGAGAATTTCTTCACAGCAGATATTTAGAATGAAGACTGCTAGTTCAAAGGTACATTTAAAAAATTCTGTAAGTATGGCCAAATTGCCTCCAGAAAGGCTGTGTAAATTTATAATTTCACCAATAACCTTGAATTGGCTTTTTCCTGTACCCTCACCATCACTAAAAATGATCAAACTTTAAATATTTTCCAATATGATAGGTGAAAAACTATCTCATGATTGTTTTGATTAAACAAAAATGGTAGTAGCATTTTTTCATGATTTATTGGCCATTTCCTTCTCAATCAAATGCATATTCCAATCTCTGGCCAATTTTTCTAGTAAACAATTTGTATATATATATTTTTTAAATAAATTTATTTATTTTAGTTTGGGGCTAATTACTTTACAATATTGTAGTAGTTTTTGCCATACATTGACATGAATCAGCCATGGGTTTACCTGAGTTCCCCATCCTGAACCCTCCTCCCACCTCCTTGTATATTTTTAAATTAAGTGATAGTAGCTCTTAGGTTAATAAATGATATTGGCAGAGTGGACTATCTAGCTAGAGGAAAATAAAGGTAGAACTCTACTTCACACCGAAAATAACCGAAGAATTTAAGAAACTACAAATTATAAGAAAGAATTATAGGAGAATATTTGTATAGTTTTGGGGTGTGAGAAATTTTGTATGGCTAATGATACCATAAAAAAAATCAACAGAACAAAAGACTAGTAAAATGTATTTGGAAATATTTGACCAACCAAGGTTATATTACTTCTTCCTGAGTCAGGTTCGATCCTTTGTATTTTCTTAGAAAATCAGCTATTTCCTCTAAACTTTAAACTTAAATTTAATGATATGAAGTTAGGCATAGTGTTTTATTAATTTTTTTAAAAGTTCCATGTTATCCTTTATTTTATTTTTTTTGCTACACTGGGTCTTCCTTGCTTCTCGTAGGCGATGAGCAGGGTTTGCTCTGGTTGCAGTGAGCAGGGGCTATTCTGTAGTTGCAGTGCACAGATTTCTTGTTGCTGTGACTTCCCTGTTTTGCAGAGCACCACGTCTAGGGTGCTAGAGTAGTTGTGGCAAGTGGGCTTAATAGTTGTGGAGGATGGGCTCAGTTGCCCTGTGGACCAGGGATCAAACTCCTGCTTTCTGTATTGGCAGGCAGATTCTTAACCACCAGACCACCAGGGAAGTCCTCTGCAGTCCTTTCATTATTCCTAATATACTTTACTTGTGTTTTCTATTTTTTTTCATGATCAGATGAAGTTTTCTTAAATTTTATAGGCAGTGATTTCTTTTTGTCTGGTTCATGATTTTTTGTTTTCATTTTATGATTTCCCCTTTTCTTTTTCTACTTTGTTTCTACTTTCTTCAGTGGAATACTTTATTTACTTTCCATCTTTTATGTTCTCCAAGAAATTCATTTGGATGTACATTTCTCACAGAAAAACTGGTACATTTTTATATGCAGTAGTCTCATGGCCATTTAATTTTAAATAGGCTCTAATTTCCATTTCAGTTTTCTCTTTGATACAAGAATTATTTTGAAGAGTGTAACTGAAATTTCTAAGGGATTATATTGGGGTGAGGATGAATTTTTCGTGTTGCTCTTATGTTGCTTTTCATCCTTTTTTCCTTTTGAAACAAATACTTCTGGATCCCTACTGTGTGCTAAGCAATGTGTTTGTTGCTCCGGTACAAAGTGAACAAAACTGGCAAGATTACTGATCACCTTGGTGTTTAATTTCTAGCATGCAGAAAACATAGAATTTATTAACATTTTCTTTGCTGGCTAGTGTGTAAAATTTTTTTCTTTAAAAAGCAACTGTTTTCTCAATTTGTTCAAATAAGCTTCCTCCACTTGATCTTCAGATTCTGAGAAAAGAGGGTTCAAGTCTCCTGTGATGGTTGTGCTTTCTCAAATTCGTATATTCTCCCAGAGTTTAGGCTTCATATTTTTGTAACAGTATCTTATTTGGTGTGTGAAGCACTAACATATGTTCTTGGTGGTTTCATCTCATATACCAGTCAATGATAAACCTCTTTATCCTAGCTAGTCTTTTTTTGCCTTGCAGTCCATGTTGATAATGCTATTGGTACTTCTATTTCGCTTTGTCAGTATCAGTCTGTTACAGCTTTGTTTATTTCTCTATTCTCCACTTTTCCACTACGTTAAATGTCGAGTTATTTGGGGGGAACAGAAAGCAGTCGGACTGTTCTTTTCTAGATTTGACCTCTTTTTCTCTTGTACTTTCAGAAAGCTCTGTTTTCAGTTGACCTACATTGTGTAAAGTTTGTTTTTCTCTGTTTATATTGGCTGATGCCAAGCGTCTAGCTCAGCATGACCCTGGCACTGCTATCAGAGCTCATATAGATTGCTAGAACAGTTTCACAGGCAATTATCTGGACCTCTTTTATCAGGATTATGTGCATTTATCCTGCATGCCTTAGACCTCTTAAATCTGTTCAATGCAGAAACACACCTGCACACACACGAATATGCCAAAGTCTTAAAGATTCTAAAAATCCTTCACCTACAAAGAGACCCTGACTTGGAGGGAGATACTCAACCAGAGTGAGAACTGGAAAAGAGCTCCTACACACTAAGCGACCTCACTATTCAACTCAAGTTTTCCATGGGGCAGCTGGGAAGCATAGCCTGCGTACCACCTGCCTAAAGAGCAGGAGGCCAGAGCATAAACCCGGTGGACAGGCAGCACGGGATCAATCGGGAAAAGACAACTGAACTTCTGAGTCCGAAGGGCTGCGTTCCAGTCTTGGCCGAACCTCCTCCTGTTGATTATGGAAAAGCCACGATACATCTTCCAATGGGACAGTGACACCTCTGACAATGTACAGGAAGAAGGCAGGGCTTCCCTTGTGGCTCAGAGGTTAAGAATCTGCCTGCCAATGCAGGAGACACAGATTCAATCCCTGGTCCAGGAAGATCCCACATGTCTCGGAGCAACTGAGCCTGTGTGCCACAACTGTTGAGTGTGTGCTTTAGAGCCTGGGAGCCTCAACTACTGAGTCCCAACTACTGAAGCCATGCACCCTAGAGCCTGTGCTCCGATATGAGAGAAGCCAGCACGGTGAGAAGCCTGCACACCGCAACGAAGAGTAGCCCTCGCTTGCCACGACTAGAGAAAAGTCAGAGCAGCAACGAAGACCCAGCACAGCCAAAAACAAATAAATACAACACATTTTTAAAAAAGAAAACAATAATTGATAAACCATTTCTACATGCAAAATATTTTGGAATTCTCAAAACCCTTTCCATACCTTCATCTTACTTTTTCCTTACAACAACCTTGTTATGGTGTTGTTTTGTTATCCCTGTTTTACAGATAAGGAAGTCATTTCTCCTGCGTTCCTGAGTTAATAAAAGTGCGTAAGTAGGGCTTGAGCTTAGTTTTCTAACTGCGAATTCCATGCTAATGTTTCTAGCTTGATGGCCCATCCAGGTGGGATGGGATTGGATTATATTGCAAGTACACACCTCCTACCATCTTGTGGTTTCTTCTGTATGTCTGTGAATGTAGAATATCTTTTTTTTTTTGTAGATTCTAGACATTTTTTTTTAATCGACGGTTGTTCAGCAGTTAATTGTAATTTTGGTGCGCTCGTGAGAAGAGGTGAACTCAGAGTCCTCCTACTTTGCCATCTTGCCTCCGACTCTCTGCCCAGGGTCATTTTTGAAAACCAAAAGGCACGTTGCAGATGTAAGGAATTATATTGATTTGCTGAAAGAGGTAGGTATGGGACATGAAACCTGCAGTGGACTGTTGGGCTGTAGGCAGATGGAAAACTGGAAGGCAACTCATATTTTCTGGTCTGGTCTTTTGCAAGTGTTAGGTAAGCAAATATTTATACCTTTCAGGACAGAAAACTATTATTCATTGACATCTCCAAGACCATACCTTCAGTGACCTTCTGGACCACTCCAGTTAACTGGATGAGAAAAGGCCATTTCTTCAGGACATGATATAGGTCTCTTTCCTCTTTGTGAAAAACCTAGGTTGGGCTTATTTGTCACTGTCCAGACTCTGCTGTACATATGTTCCAAGCATGCTGCCTCATGCTTTAGAAAAGCAGATCAGATGGGTAGCCAGCCTTTTTCTTTTACTCGAGTTCCACCCACTTCCAATCTAAGTGCTCATCCCCCTACCTTAGACTTGCTCTTTGCTAAAGTTCTTTTTCAAATCTTCATCATTACTCTCTATCCTTCTAGATCCTCCCTGGAAGGTTTGCATTCATCTTTTTTTATCCTCATGAAGATGGTTGGTTCCCAGTGTATTAATTCCACCATCTGGAGGACCACAATCTCTGTTACCTGTTCCCTCTATTGGTTTCATCCTTACATGCCCAGCTATCTCTATGCTAGATACTGTATTTGACAGATTACACATAGGGACTTCCCTGGTGGTCCAGTGGCTAAGACTCCATGCTTCCAGTGGAGGGGCCTGGGTGCAGTCCCTGGTCAGGGAACAGCTAAGAGTTCTTAGGCTGTAATGAAAGATCCTGCCTGCCACATGTAAGACCTAACACAGTCAAATAAACAAATAAATACTTTTAAATAAAAATCATCCATAGAAATCAGCTTCCCTGGTGGCAGAGTGGTAAAGAATCTGCCTGCCAATGCAGGAGATGCAGGTTTGATCTCTGGATTAGGAAATGGCAGCCCACTCCAGTATTCTTGCCAGGAAAATCCCATGGACAGAGGGCCCTAGCAGGCTAGAACTCATGAGATTGCAAAGAGTCGGACATGACTTAGTGACACACACATGCATAGAAATCATTAAAGGCCTAGAATGTTCTCTTTCCTCAGAGATGATTTTAGTCCTGTCAGGTGCCTGGATTGCTTTCCTCTAATTTACAATTCTGAAATTTTCAGGACCATCTACTGGATTCCAAGCTGCTAAGGTCTCTGTGTCAGGGGCTGGTGTCCTAATTCACCTGTTGCTTCTAAAGCCTGAGCCTGAGCCCAGGGTGGTTTACCAGAACTCTCAGCCTTCACAGGCCCAATTTCTCCCCCCTGGTTCCACCAGGTCAGGGCTGCTTAACTTTTTCTGTCCCCTTGGCAATCTGATGAAACTGTGGACACATTCTCAAAACAATGTTTTTAAAAACCTGAAATATGTAGAGAATAAAAAATAAAGAAAGAAAAAATCAAGAGCGAAAAAATTAAAATATATGACATTACAAAGGAAGCCCATTATATTGACTAGAGTTATCAAAACATTTAAAAAATCTTGTGATAGTCATACATGGGTTTTTTATTAAAGCATTAAACAGCAACTTCAAGCAGCAGGTCTAAAAGTGACTGTAATTTAGCAATAGTGGTGAATGTAAAAGACATTTTGAGCTACAGACAGTTGTATATATAGTGTGAAAATAGCTGATTTCTGTTGGTGACAAAAATCGCAGGAATACAAACGTTCATGAGGCTTGTGACCCAGACTCACAGTAGAAGGAAAATCTGAGTCTCATTTAGAGGTTAGTGAAAAGAAAGTAGAAAATTTCTTCTTAACCCGGTTCACGGACCCCTGAGCTACCTGTCCATGAACCCCAGATTTAGGGTCACTGCCTCTGCTGTCAGAAGCACTGCTGTTTCATGGCTACCATGTTGCCTTGGTAACACTGGACTCACCTGCCCTGACCTGTTTTTCCCCCGGATCTTGTGCAACAATTCCTCACTAGCTCAATAGCCATTTGATGTCTTTAGAAAAACGCTTTCTCTATTTTGTCTGATCTGTAAATTGTCTTCAGCACGAGAGGTGACCCCAGAGATGCTGGCCCATCGCCATGTGTCTCCACCTTTACGGGCTGCCGGGTCCTTATTCCCCTGGCCTGGATGGCCAGCACGGCCACTGGCTTCTAACCCTGGAGTCTGGCCTCCATTCTCCACAGTGAGCAGGGCGATTTTTCTAAATGCAGATCAGATTTCTAAAAATGTAAATCTGATCATATCAGCTCTTAAGATCCTTCACAGGCTTCCAGACGTCTCAGTGCAAAAATTCAGATTTTTTGGAGCACAGTAAACCAGACCCCTGTAAGATTTCTATGTCATGTAAGTCTTACAAGTCTCCTTCCTAGGATACCCTGTAAGATGGATGCTTTCCTGCTGCACCCATACTCTCATCCTATCCTCTTGCCAACCCCGGCTCCTTGGGGGCCCAGAATGATCTGTGTGCTTAGAGGCTCCTGTGCCTCTAAACATGGCATTTCCCCCCGAAACAGCCATCACCTCTTGCCCCCTTGGCCTGGCTAACTCCTTGAGTGTTTCAAGTCCTGGCTCAGGCATCACCCTCTTCTGGAAAACTTTTGCTATATTTCTTCATCTTTGGAGGTCTTCCTATGCTCTTTCCTAATGCTCCTTGCCCGTTCTTACGTTTGTAAAAGCATATGGTCTGTGATTTGCGCTCTGGTTGGTCTGTCTCACTAGAATATAGGCTGTTTCAGGTCATGAGGCGTCCTTGCTCTGAAAGCACAAGGGTCCAAGTGGGTTACACACCCCAGTGTCTGGCCCTGTGGGTTCATGGGCCAACTGGATGGAGTTACACTTGGCAACTGCTATATGGATTGCCTCATTGATCTGACCTATTCCCTCTTTCTAGAGTTCTAAAGAGACAGGACTCTACAACTCATGTCTTTATTACCACTTTTGTTCCTGTGCCTCACTTAGGAATTTGTGTTCTGTGAAATGGCTTATCCTCATATGGTGTATATATATTTTTAATGGCTGTGTGTTGCTGAGAGGGCTTTTCTCTAGCTGTGATGAGCGGGGGCTACTCTCTAGTTTCGGCGCACAGGCTTCTCACTGCGGTGGCTTCCCTTGTTGTGGAGAATGGGCTCCAGGGCACACAGGCTTCAGTAGTTATGGCACGTGGGCTCAGCAGTTTTGGCTCCCCAGCTCTCGAGCACAGGCTCAACAGTTGTGGCGCACGGGCTTAGTTGCTCTGCGGCAAGTGGGATCTTCCCAGATCAAGGATCAAACCTGTGTTTCCTGCGTTGGCAGGCAGATTCTTTACCTCTGAGCCACCAGGGAAGCCCCCTCACATAGGTATTTTGAAAATTAGGACCTTGAGGTTGCTCATATATGCCCAAATGACTACGCTGCACTAATTTATTCTTTACTTAATTCTCCCTGGGGTCGCTTTTTAAATTAAGACAAAATAAAATAGAAAAGTTGGAGGTATGAAAAGGAGATCAATATTTAGGGAAAGATCCAGGCCAGTGTTACAGGAAGCTGAGATAAGACAGTGAAACAGGAATTGTCTCTGAGCCCCGTAGTAGGAAGGCTGAAAGGGGAAGTGATAGGACTCATCTGTGTGATAAAAAAGAATCATATATGTTTGAAGAGGCAAACTTTTATGGCATTAAATTCTAAGAAAAATGTATTACGTGGATCCTCATAAAGAAAAGAATGGGTCATGTGACTGAGTGAGTGAGTGAGAGTCGCTCAGTTGTGTCCAACTCTTTGCAAGCCCATGGACTGTGGCCTGCCAGGCTCCTCTGTCCATGGAATTTTCTCCAGGTAAGAATACTAGAGTGGGTTGCCATTTCCTTCTCCATGTGATTGACAATGTCTTCAACTATAATTTTTGGAAGAGAGGAAGATGTTGTTTACAGGGCTATGTCTTTGCTGAAAGCAAGGAACTTATACATTAGCTCAGGGATGTTGCTCTCTGGGCTTGCCTGGTGGTTCAGTGATAAAGAATCCACCTGCCAATGCAGGAGATGCGGGTTTAATCCCTGGGTAAGGAAGATCCCCTGGGGTAGGAAACGACAACCCACTCCAGTACTCTTGCCTGGGAAATCCCACGACAAAGGAGCCTTGAGGGCTACAGTCCATGGGGTTGCAAAGAGTCAGACACTCTGGCAGTGAAAAGGAAAAAAGAGAAATGAGTTTTTCTCTTTTCCTTTCCTGAGAACAAAGAAAATAAAGAGAACAGTGAACAGACCTGAAGTTTCCTAGTTTTTACTTTAACTGTAAAACGTGTAAAACCTGCATGTCTGTAAGTTTGTTTTTCTGTCCCCTAACTGCAGGGACTACAATTCACATTTTTTCCTTTGACTCTATGCTAAATATATCCTCTATCTGGTGTTTACCCTTACAATACCCTTCCCCTTGTAGTTACACATCAGAAAGAAGGCCGCAGAGCCACTCAACTGCCAGACTCAATTACTGATGCCAGACAATAACCGCTCCCTTTATCAGACTGTGGAGGGGTGGGAGATCCTGGCGACCAGCACCCACTGGTCTCTCCTCCAGGCCAGGTCATCTTTTGTCCCCTGCTGGGTCCTGAGAGCTAGAGAGGTCTGCCTGGCACACAGCAGGTGCTCACTAACAGCCTTGAGGGGGTACCTGGTCCCCCCATTTTACACAAGGGGACACTGAGGCTCAGGCCTCTTGCCCCCAACTTCGGGCCAGGCTTATCTGGGAGAGACCTCACGGGGGGAATTTCAGTTCAGTTCAGTCGCTCAGTCATGTCCGATTCTTTGTGACCTCATGGACTGAAGCATGCCACGCCTTCCTGTCCATCACCAACTCCTGGAGTTTACTCAAACTCATGTCGAGTTGGTGATGCCATTCAACCATCTCATCCTCTGTTGTCCCCTTCTCCTCCGACCTTCAATCTTTCCCAGCATCAGGGTCTTTTCAAATGAGTCACTTCTTCGCATCAGGTGGCCGAAGTATTGGAGTTTCAGCTTCAACATCAGTCCTTTCAATGAATATTCAGGGCTGATTTCCTTTAGGATGGACTGGTTGGATCTCCTTGCAGTCCAAGAGACTCTCAAGAGTCTTCTCCAACACCACAGTTCAAAAGCATCAATTATTTGGCGCTCAGCTTTCTTTATAGTCCAACTCTCACATCCATACATGACCACTGGAAAAACCATAGCCTTGACTAGATGGACCTCTGTTGGCAAAGGAATGTCTCTGCTTTTTATGCTGTCTAGGTTGGTCATAATTTTTCTTCCAAGATGCTCCAGCAAGCGTCTTTTAATTTCATGGCTTCAGTCACCATCTGCAGTGATTTTGGAGCCCCCCCCAAAATAAAGTCAGCCACTCTTTCCACTATTTCCCCATCTATTTGCCATGAAGTGATGGGACCGGATGCCATGATCTTAAGTTTTCTGAATGTTGAGCTTTAAGCCAACTTTTTCACTCTCCTGTTTCACTTTCATCAAGAGGCTCTTTAGTTCTTCTTCACTTTCTGCCATAAGGGTGGTGTCATCTGCATATCTGAGGTTATTGATATTTTTCCCAGCAATCTTGATTCCAGTTTGTGCTTCATCCAGCCTGGCATTTCACATGATGTACTGTGCATATAAGTTAAATAAGCAGGGTGACGATATACAGCCTTGACGTACTCCTTTCCTAATTTGGAACCAGCCTGTTGTTTCATGTCCAGTTCTGTTACTTCTTGAACTGCACACAGATTTCTCAAGAGGCTGGTCAGATGGTCTGGTATTCCCATCTCTTTAAGAATTTTCCACAGTTTGTTGTGATCCACACGGTCAAAGGCTTTGGTGTAGTCAATAAAGCAGAAGTGGATGTTTTTCTGGAACTCTCTTGCTTTTTGGATGATCCAACGCATGTTGGCAATTTGATCTCTGGTTCCTCTGCCTTTTCTAAATCCAGCTTGAACATCTGTAAGTTCACAGTTCACATACTCTTGAAGCCTGGCTTGGAGAATTTTGAGCGTTACTTTACTAGTTGTGAGATGAATGCAACTGTGTGGTAGTTTGAACATTCTTTGGTATTGCCTTTGGGATTGGAATGAAAACTGACCTTTCCAGTCCTGTGGCCACTGCTGAGTTTTCCAAATAAGGGGCATGTCACCTGCAAATGCATGTTTTCATTAGCAACATGAAATGCTGACTAATGAATGTTTACGACTGTCTTTGAAACAATGCAAGAGGAAGAAATCAAGATCGTATCACCTTTGCTCCTCATCACCAATTCCTGACAGCGATCACTTGCCTTATATGAGCCCCTAGACTTCTCATGGAAATGAGGACACAGTTCTTGCGGCACGAACCTTCTGTGTTCCCCTCTCCGCTGGCTGAGAATAAAAGCCACCTTTCTATTTCCTCCAAACTGTCTCCGTATTTTTCATTCAGCTTCGGCAGGCAGAGAAAGCCAAGATTTTGACCGGCAATAACACGACTGAGCGACTGAACAACAGCATGCCCAAGTCATCTTGCTGGCACCAGTGCTTTGTTACTGAGTCCAAACCCACTTTGCTCACCATACAACAGGCCACTGAATTCAAGAAACAAGGGCTTGAAGCAAGGAAAAGACTTAAATATGACAACCAGCTGACCAAGAAGATGTCAGGCTGGAGTATGTGTTAATTTCTTCCTTCCTGCCAGCTACAGGTGGACAGAGTTCTGAACAAAGGCACTTTAGTTTAACAGTCAGGCAGAGGGGCAGGAGTCTCTGAGGCAGGCCATTCTGTATGCTTATAATGACAGAAGCAATGAAAAGCAAGTCAAAGAAACAGTTCCAACGTGGGGTCAGAACTGGCTTCTTCTCTGCAACACAATTACTGTGGAATTATTTATATCTTACTTAATTTGCCCAAAGAATTCTGGTGGAACCTGAATAAAGATTAACTAGTAAACATGTAAGTATGAAAAAGAAATTAGGAACCATTTAGGGAATGAGAAAGGACAATTTAAGCAGGAAGCTGGGGTACAATGCTAAGACTAGAGCTTACTTTATAGGATTTTTACGAGGATTAAACAAAACAACTTGTGGAAGGCAAATCAGTTCACTGTCCAGGACACAAATGCTCAAAAAATATTAATCTAGGACTTCCCTAGTGGCCCAGTGGTTAAGACTACATACTTCCACTGCAGAGGGGGCAGGTTCGATCCCTAGTTGGGGAACTAAGATCCCACAGCCTAAAAAAAAAGTTTCCTTTACCCACTTCCTCTGCAGGCAATGAGTAGCCACAGAAGTTTTTAAAGAGAGGCAATGGCATGGTTAGAATTACACCTGAGGAAAATCGTAGGTTCAGAGACAACAGAAACAGTTATTTGAACTTTTAAAACATTTACATTTGAGCTTTGGAAAAACTTCGGGTCTCAAGCAGTACCTCACTTAAAAGGCTGACAACAGTCTCTCATAAAAGCTTTGAACCCGAGAAAATAATTTCCTTTCAACCTTTGTAGTCGTGGCTGTTAAGACAAATTTTTTTTCTGAGCCAATCTCGTACTTTCAGATTTACTTAGGAAGCCTTCTTAGGATTCCTGGTAAACTCCTTGGGGGCAGAAATAGTCATTTACTTTTGTCCTCATTCTCACAGAACCTACTAGAACTGGACAAGAAGCCAGGCTGGGGTAAACGTGTGCTGCACTGATACTGAATATTGTTCCTTAACAAGCCAGGAGAATGTGTAAGCATCGTGATGTGTAGAACATGATCTGCTTAAAGCAGAAAATACTCCCGTGTTAAGACAAATGCCATCTCCTCTAAAGGAATGTGAACGGTAGTGGTTATGAGACAGGTCTGGGGCCCTTTGCGGCAGTGTTGCAAATGTGTACAGCTGCACACACCTCTCCTCGGGCTACAGAGTGCAAAGACATGATATGAGGCTAAATAACAGCATGCACGAGCAGGTGGGGCAAATTCTGGACCCAAAGATACAAAAAGACAAGACCCAACTGCCATCTCTGAAGAACTTTGAGCAAAAACTGAGCACTGGGAGCAAAGGGAGGGTACTGTGCACGCCCCCTGCACTCAGCACCACAAAGGGGTGGGAAACCATCAAGCCACCCCTCTAGCCTGCCCATGCACATACCCGGTGCTCTTGTTGTTGTTTAGTCGCTAAGTCACGTAGGACTCTTTGCCACCCTGTGGACTGTAGCCCGCCAGGCTCCCCTGTCCATGGGATTTCCCAGGCAAGAATACTGAAGTGGGTTGCCATCTCCTTCTCCAGGGGATCTTCCAGGACCAGGGAGTGAACCCTTGTCTCCTGTATTGGCAGGCAGATTCTTTACCACTGAGCCACCAATGAAGCCCAGACGTACCCCTACCCTCACCCCATTTAAGGAACAAGCTTGTGCCCTGCTCCGGGAATAAGCAAAGGAATCTATGAGTTGCTTTGGCTCCCCCAAACTTCCACTGCATCGGGGTCTCCAATGAAGTCTTGCCTGAATTCCTTGTCTGGCCTCTGGTCAATTTCAGTTGATTGGGGAAGGCCAAGAACCCTGATCAGTATCAGTTATTCCCCCAATGAGACTTTTTGGAAGACTTGCATTTACTCCATTGAAATTACCATAGCTCAAAATATTTTTGGATCTTCTTTCCTTTTGTGGAGGAAATGAAGAGGATGGGATCTGGAGCTCTGTGCTCACTGGGGTTTGAATCCACCTCCTCTACCACGTAGCCGGATGTGGCCTTCAGTGGATCAGTCTGCTCTCTCACCTATAAAGTGGGGATGTCAACATTACCTACCTTACAGTTACAGTTCAGTCGCTCAGTTGTGTCCGACTCTTTGTGACCCCATGAACCGCAGCATGCCAGGCCTCCCTGTCCATCACCAACTCCCGGAGTCTACCTAAACCCATGTCCATTGCGCCCTGCTCCGGGAATAAGCAAAGGAATCTATGAGTTGCTTTGGCTCCCCCAAACTTCCACTGCATCAGGGGTTCCAATGAAGTCTTGCCTGAATTCCTTGTCTGGCTTCTGGTCAATTTCAGTTGATTTGGGAAGGCCAAGAACCCCAAGAGTCGGTGATGACATCCAGCCATCTCATCCTCTGTCGTCCACTTCTCTTCCTGCCCTCAATCTTTCCCAGCATCAGGGTCTTTTCAAATGAGTCAGCTCTTTGCATCAGGTGGTCAAAGTATTGGAGTATCAGCTTCAACATCAGTCCTTCCAGTGAACACCCAGGACTGATCTCCTTGTACTCCAAGGGACTCTCAAGAGTCTTCTCCAACACCACAGTTCAAAAGCATCAATTCTTTGGTGCTCAGCTTTCTTTACAGTCCAACTCTCACATCCTTACATGACTACTGGAAAAATCATAAGTTTGACTAGAAGGACTTTTGTTCGCAAAGTAATGTCTCTGCTTTTTAATATGCTGTCTAGGTTGGTCATAACTTCTTTCAAGTAGCAAGCGTCTTTTAATTTCATGGCTGCAATCATCATCTGCAGTGATTTTGGAGCCCAAAAATATAAAGTCAGCCACTGTTTCCACTGTTTCCCCATCTATTTGCCAAGAAGTGATGGGGCCAGATGCCATGATCTTAGTTTTCTGAATGTTGAGCTTTAAGCCAACTTTTTCACTCTCCTCTTTCACTTTCATCAAGAGGCTCTTTAGTTCTTCGCTTTCTGCCATAAGGGTGGTATCATCTGCATATCTGAGGTTATTGATATTTCTCCTAGCAATTAATTACCTACCTTACAAATATACAAAACATTTAAAAGTGCATTTAATAGTAGAAACTGTTGACTCTTGGACAGATATAAAATGAACACATGCCAATGATTTTATTTAACTTATTATTTAATGAGAGAACCAGGAAAATGTTAAAACAAATTCAAATAAGGATTTGGCTTTATTCTCTACAGAACAAAATTCAGTTGCATTGCTATGGATAGGAATCACTTGCATAGCAATTGTTAGGAAATATTCACATTACTATCAGTTCTCTATGAATTAACTTCTGCCTCTACAGAGTTGTAAAATAGCCTATTCAAAAACACGGACACACCCTACAAGGATCAAGCATCCCATTGAAAGGATATCCAGTAATCTCTTTTGTTCACTCCAAAAAACTTAAAAGTTTTTCCTTGCATAGGTTGTTGTAAAGATTTACCGAGTTATCTACTTAAAGCATATGAGAGACTCATTCACAGTAAATAAGTGATAAACATTAGATATTACTATTATTACTGCCTTCATATCTATAGTGCATTACTCTGAAAACCTTGGTAGTTGTTTTTCTGCTGTGGAAGGGAGATTTGATTTTTTTTTTGTAAGGGCAAAGTTATTTGAAGTCAAGTCTGTTAAATATTAATTAAAGAACAGCAATTTTGTTTTTGAAGAAACTGAAGATTTTTATTTTTATTTTTTTGACAAGATGAGCATGCTTTCAGATCTAGCTGACTAGATGCATTAAAAAAATCAATTCTCAGAGGATTCTGTGAGATGGCAGAGCAGGAAGCACCAGGAATCTGTCTCTCCACCCAGACAGCAATTGCAACAGCAGAAATGCTCAAGGGAGTTCTCTGGGGTGAAATGAAAGGACACTAGACAGTAATTTAAAGTCATATGAAGAAATACAGATCTCAATAAAGGCAAACACACGGGCAATTATAAAAGCTAGTATCACTGTAACAATGGTTTGTAACTGCACTTTTTGTTTTCTACATGATTTAAGAGACTAAACATTTTTAAGAAAAAGTCACATCGATTACAAGTATAAAACTAATACTACTGTAACTTTAGCTTGTAACTCAAAATCTAGACTAACACATTTAAATAAATTTTTAATTTATGCTTTTGGACATACAATGGATAAAGATGCAGTTTTATATCAACCACTGAAAGGGGTGGGGACAGAACTGTAAAAAAGCCGTGTTTTTTTTTGTTGTTGTTGTTGTTATGGCTTTGCTGCAGGTTGTGGGGATCTTAGTTCGCCAACCAGGCATGGAACCAGGGCCCCCAGCACTGGAAACACAGAATCCTAATCACTGGACCACCAGGGAAGTTCCAAGGAGCAGTTTTATAAAAAAACTTATTGAAGTTAAACTGATATAAATTCAAACTAAAGTGTTAAAACTTTATCACGTTATCCTCATGATAACCACAAAGGAAATGGCTAGAGTACACACGAAAGAATGTGAAAAGGGAATTTAAACACTTCAAAACAAAAAATCAACAAAAAAGAAAAGGAGACAGGAATGTAGGAAATGGGGGAAAAATGGCTATAGGGCATAAAGAAAACAAAGAACACAATGACCAAAGTCTGCCCCTTCTTATCTGCAGTTAACTTACATGTAAATGAATTGAACATTCTAATCAAAAGACGTCGATTAGCAGAATGGATAAAAACACACGATCCAACTATATGCTCTCTACAAGAGACTCATTTGAGATGCAAAACACAAGAGGATGAAAGGGAAAAGATGGAAAAAGACATTCCATGTAAATAGTAACCAAAAGAGAGCAGGGGTGACTGTACTAACATCAGATAAAACAGACTTGAAATCAAAAAAGTTTACAAGACAAAGGACATTATATATTAGTAAAAGAAGATATAACAATTATAAACAACAAGATAAAACAATTATAAACATTTACTACCCTAATGAAGGGCTTCCCAGGTGGCGTGAGTGGTAAAGAACCCACCTGCCAATGCAGGAGACATAAGAGACATAGGTTTGATCCCTGGATTGTAAAGATTCCCTGGAGAAGGGAATGGCAACCCACTCTAGTATTCTGGACTTCTCTGGTTGCTCAGCTGGTAAAGAATCTGCCTGCACTGCAGAAGATCTGGGTTCGATCCCTGGGTTGGGAAGATGCCCTGGAGAAGGGAACAGCTACCCACTCCAGTATTCTGGCCTGGAGAATTCCATGGACTGTACAGTTCATGGGGTTGCAAAGAGTCGAACATGACTGAGCAACTTTCACTTCACTTCACTTCTGATATTCATGCCTGGAGAATTTCAAGGACAGAGGAGCCTGGTGGGCTACAGTCCATAGGGTTACAGAGTCGGACACGACCGAAGCGACTTAGCACGCATGCACACTTGTGTCTTTACCTATTTTTTTTGTCTGTTTCTCTCTTCAATTCTGTCAGTTTTTGCTGCATTCATTTTGATGGTATGTCATTAGGGTGGTGTGTGCATGCTAAGTAGCAAGCTCAGTGGTAAAGACACCAATGTGCTGTGCTGTGCTTAGTCACTCATTTGGGTCCAACTCTTTGCGACCCCATGGACTGTAGCCCGGACAGGCTCCAGACTACATGGACAGGGTCCTCTGTCCATAGGGATTCTCCAGGCAAGAATACTGGAGTGGGTTGCCATGTCTTCCTCCAGGGGATCTTCCCAGCCCAGGGATTGAACCCAGGTCTCCCACATTGCAGGGGGATTCTTTACTGGCTGAGCCACCAGGGAAGCCCATGAATACTGGAGTGGGTAGCCTATCCCATCTCCAGGGGCTCTTTCTGACCCAGGAATTAAATTAAATTAAATCGGGGTCTTCTGCATTGTAGAAGTATTCTTTACCAGCTAAGCTACCAGGGAAGCCCAAAGACACCAATATCCACTCACAATAATGGACAGAACAAACAGAAAATAAGAAAATGGAGGACTTAGAGAAAAACAACTAGATCTACAGACGTATACAGGAGACTCCACCCAACAGCAATAGGATACGCTTTCTTCTTAGGTGCACAGGGGAATTTTCTAGAACAGACCATATATTAGGCCACAAACTAGTAAGTGTCAATGAATTTTAAAAGATAAATAACATACAAAGTATCTCCTCTGGCCACAACAGGATAAAGTTGGAAATCAACAGCAAAAGTAAAATTAAAAAGTTCACAAAATTATGGAAGTTAAATAATACACCTTTCAACAACCAATAGCTCAGAGAAGAAATCACGAGGAAGATTTTAAAAAGTACTTAGACACAGATGAAAAGAAAAACACGGCGCACCGAAACGTACGGCGCAGAAAGTGGTGCTAAGGGGGCGATTTATAAACGCTCACACCAAAAAACAAGAAAGAGAACCAACAAAGCAACTTTATGACTTAAGGAGCTAGAAAAATGAGAACCCACTAAACCCCAGGTCAGCAAAGAAGGAAACGATTAGGACTAGAGCAGAGAAAAATGAAACAGAGAAGAGAAAAACGATAGAGACAAGTCAGTGAACCCAAAAATCAGTTCTTCAAAAAGGTCAAAAAATCGACAAACCTGCACCTTGATGGACTAAGAAAAAAAAGAGGACTCAAATGACCAAAATCAGAAATGAAAGTGGGGACATTACTACAGACTCTACGGAAAGAAAAAGAAATCTAAGAGTTCTGTGAATAATTGTGTCTTCATATGTAGAAAACCCTAGAGACTCCACAAAAAAGTTGTTAGAACTAATATATGAATTCAGCAAAGTAGCAAGATAGCAATCCAATTGCACTTCTATACATGAACAATCTGAAAAGGCAATTACAAAAACAATTCCATTTACAATAGTTCAAAAAGACCAAAATATCTAGGAATTAACTGAGAAGGGAAAAGACTTGTACAGTGAAAACGGCAAGACACTGCTGAAAGAAAGAAAAGACATAAATCAATGAAAACACATTGTATGTTCATGGATTAGAAGACAAAATATTGCTGAAATGTCAATACTAACCAAAGAGATCTACAGATTCAAAGCAATCTCTATAAAAATCTGTTTTATTTGTAAAAAGAGAAAAAAACCCATCCTAAAATCTCTCCTTTTAAGATTCATATGGAATCTCAAAGAGTCCAAATAACCAAAGCAATCTTGAAAAAGAGGAACAAAATTTAAAAGATCGTGCCTAAAAGATACTATCCACAGAGTAAAATGGCAACCCACAGAATGAGAGAAAGCACTGGTAAATCATATATCTGATAAGGGATTAACAGACACCCAGAACATATACTGAACTCCTAAAACTCAATATCAACGATAACAACCCAATTAAAAAAAATCACAAAGCACTTGACATTTCTCCAAAGAAGATATAGGAAGAGCCAATAAGCACATAGAAGATACTGAATCACTAGGGAAACGCAAATCAAAATTACAGTGATATAACTTCATATTCATTAGGATGGTTACTATTAAAAAAAAAAAGAAGCATAGGCAAGGATGCAGAGAAATTGGAGACCTTGCAAAACGGTACAGCTGCTGTGGAAGAATGTGGTGGCTCCTCAAAACATTAAAAATAGAACTACATTATGATCCAGGAGTTCTACTTCTGGGTGTATAGCCAAAAAAATTAAAAGCAGGATCTTGATATTTGCACACCCATGCTCTCAGCAGCATTATTCACAATAGCTGAAATGTGGAAGCAATCCAAGGGTCCACTGACAGATGTATGGTCTACACATACAAGGGAATGTTCTTCAGCCTTAAAAAGGAAAGAATTTCCAACACATGCCACAGACTGGATGATCCTTGGGGAAATTATGCTAAGGGAAATAAGCCAAGACAAAAAGACAAACTATATGCTTCCATTTAACGAGGTACTTAGGGTAGTCAAAACCAAGACAAGGCAGCATGGTGGTTTTCAAGGACTGGGGGCAAAGAGTTACTATTTAATGGGTAAAGAGTTTCAGTTTTACAAGATGAAAGGTCACAGGCATGGACAGTGGTGATAGATACCAATAAAGTGAATATATTTAATACCCCTGAACTGTGCACTTAAAAATGGTTAAGATGGCAACTATGTTATATGTATTTTACCGTAATAAAAAAAAATCAATTTTCAACAATTCCAAATGTTTGGAATGTTTAGCCTCCCATTATAAATCACTTAATATTACATGAAGTATTTTTTTAATTGAAATAGTTGACTACAATACTGTTAGTTTCAGGTGTACAAGCACAGCAATTTAGTTATATATATGTGTGTGTGTGTATATTTATATATTATATATGCACACATTTCTTCAGATTCTCTTCCCTAATAGGCTATCACAAAATATTGAATATAGTTCCCTGTGCTGTACAGTCAGTCCTTGCTGGTTATCTAGTTTATATACAGTAATAAGCACATGTTAATGCCAACCTCCTAATTTATCACTCCCCCCAACCCCCCTTTCCCCTTTGGTAGCCTGTGTGTTCTATGCCTGTGGGTCTATTTGTTTTGGAAATAAGTTCTTTTTTTTTTTTTTTAAGATCTCACATATAAGTGATATCATACGATATCTTTCTGAAGTACTGGTGAATAATGCCGCTTGTTCAATGGTTCCCTCTGAGAGCTTCATGGTCAACTCATGTCCCTCGCAGAGGGAGTGGGGGTGTGCAGGGTGGCGTGGAAGCCTGTGGTTGGGCGGAGTGAACACAGCTGGGGTCTTACTGCAAGGTCACAGCTGATAACATGCTTTTGCTGCAGCTGGAAAACTCAGACAGGGACCTGCAAGCACTTCTCAGGAATCTCGCTGGCGACAGGCTTGTAATAAAGTGTGATGCCATTATCTGAATAGATGTCCCATCATGCCTCCAGTGATGCACTTTTACCTATAAAGCAAAATGCTCCCCACACGTTGAAAATGTTAGAGACAACATCACACTAGGTCACACCGATTCCTTGTATTTGGTTTTGAAATTCAGCTTCCCCTTTATTTGGAAATGACTTATCTAAACCAGTCTTCCTTTGAAGAGGTGCCCTAGGAAGTGAAGCAACACATGCTATACTCCCCCCCGTGTGCCTGGCACCCGTGCGAAGGAGTGGGTGATACGACACAGCTCCGTCCTCTCCTCTCCACGGCGGTGGAAGCGGTGGGACAGGAGCACGCAGGGGACCCCAAGGAAGGAGACTTGGGTGCAGACTCACTCAGATGCTCCCCTTCTTGTCCATCTATTCCCTGGAGGCTCAGACAGTAAAGAATCCGCCTGCAATGTGGGAGACGCGGTTCGATCCTCGGGTTGGGAAGAGCCCCTGGAGGAGGGCATGGCAACCCACTCCAGTATTCTTGCCTGGAGAATCCCCACGGACAGAGGAGCCTGGCAGGCTATAGTTCACGGGGTCGCAAAGAGTCAAGACACAATTGAGTGACTAAGCACAGCACAGCACAGCACCAGCAGCCTTGCCTGCTTCTTAGGATGCTGGAGGACCAGGGGGTCCTTGCTCACAAAGCAGAAAGTGATCTCGGCCCAGACCGCCTCTCAGACCTCATCTGCACCCTTTCCACTGTGCCCACTGCCTTCTAGCCTCACTGACTGTGGCAGAAATGAATTCTGCCACAGGGCCTTTGCACAAGCTGCCTTTTCTTTGCCTGGAAATCCCTTCCCTCTGAGCTCTATGTCTCTGGCCCCTTCTTGTTATTCAAATCTCAGCCTAACTGAGTGAGATTAGCTGAAATTAGTGACAGCCCCTCAGAGCACCCCATCTAAGCATGCTGGTGAGCCCCTATTCTGGTTCTCCATAAGGTGTTGCTCCCAGCTGAGCAGAGTCGGTGACCCTCTCGTTCTGAGTGGAACCCCAGTGCACTGGACTGTACCTGGCACACTCTGCTCACTGAACACTTGTTCAATGAATGGCTGAGGAGGGTGAGAATGCTCTGCAGAAAATAAAGTACTGCATGAGATACAAAATGCTTTTACTTACAAACAAAAAACACTCTCCCCTGCTTTCAATGAATGTCTTCTCTTGAAAATGGCAGCAACATCACACTGGTTACTCTACGAGGCTACATCATGTAGATGGAAACCTGCCTTCTCAGGGAGAAAGAAAGGCTGGAACCCAGTTCCTCTGCATCATGTTTCAAGGGAAGACAATTCATCTGCTGTCTGTACATCCCTCCCTGGGTGACACTGCCCACTCACTGAGTTTCATTCCGTCCATTTCCCTGGAGAAAGTGAACGCTGGTCACAGGAGAGCCACTGCTGCTCTGACCAGGTCCAGGCCGGCAGATGGCCTGCAGGCTGGCCTGCCAAGGCTGCAGTTCGCTGTGGGGAGGATGCACCTCATCAGACCACATGCTGGGAACTGCCCAAGGCTCCTTCTGCCACGAAACCCAGACTGAATAATAGTTTACTGGTTGGGTTGTGAGGCTCAGTTAAGCATGACACAGGTTAGCTCTAAGTCCAAGAGAGAGGTTCCAGAAGGTGAGTTTACATGAGTCAGTGACTTCCACAGAGGGCGGCCAGGCGGTTGAAGCTATTTACACTCTTCCTACCAGGAGGGTTGAGCACATGCTCCTGCTGCTGACAGGTCGGGCCCACGGGTCCCCTCATCACAGACAGTGATGGCTTTCTGTGAACTGCCCCGGCCTCACTTGCCTCAGTTCAAACACCACCACCAAGGGGGTTTCGGTGACCCCGGCAGCAAGATCAGCACAGCTGCGGCACCATCTGCTGATTCTGGCTGGAGCGGCAGAGCTGAGCACAGGTGAGGGGCCTGCTCCGAGCAGATCTCCACGCCCCAGGGACCCACGGCACCGCTGAGATCGCTGCTGTCCTCGGCACGGGGCTGGTGGGGGGGGGGCGGGCACGCAGGGTTTCCAAAATGTGTCCTCTAAGGTCCCAGGGCCTCATTTCTCAGTTACTTCCAGTTTTAAATTAGCTGTATGGCCCCAGAAGCGACCAGGGGTGCGATGGTTCTGTATCGGATCAAGTGCTGTGAGCCCTCCTCCAGGTCGATCACATAGTCCCTGGAAAAGGAGGAGAACTCGGTACCCGCCCAGCTCGGCGGCAACCCTGCTGGGACTGCTTCCCACCGTCCGCAGCGCAGGCGTCACTCACCTCTGCTCGTCTGTCTCTGGCTCCACCAGGATGTTTTCTTGTCGCTCTTTCACTCTCAGAAACACGTATGCGTCTAGGTCTGGTTTGGGAACTGCCAGGAGAACAGTAATGTCATCAGAAGATGCTCGGCTAATAGAGCAAGATGGAAGAGCTGCTGAGATTAACTGCCTCAATCACAAAGGGACCCGTGATATAAAGCATGGAGGGGGGGTGGTTGTTGCAGGGATTTGAGGAGAGATCTGGGCTCCTTCTAGAAACAGCCTACTTCCTGCAAGGTCTCACTCGGCACCCGCTCGCTGGACAAGTGGAGAGGCCTTAAGATGAGTGGAGACCTGGGCGGAAGCAGCAAGGACCCCTGGAGAGAAACAAACCCAAGAGTCTCAGAAGGACAGAGGGGGCAACAGAGCCAGAAAGCAGATCTGTGGAGAGGGCGGGAGGACAGGAGGTCGGAGATGGGGTCCCACGGTGATGGCCCTGGACGTCAGGCTGAGGAACCCAGGCCCCATGGAAGCTCCCCTCCATGTCCCTCCATTGATCACAGGTTAGGCTGGTGCCCCTTCTCCTCCACCAGCCACACATCATCAGGAAGAGCCCAGAGCCAGCTGCTCCTCCAGCCCTGCACTGCCAGTGGGGAACCTGCTGGACCACTCAGGGTTCAGGGCCCAGCTCAGGTGTGGGGCCGCCCGTGGTTCCCCGTCCACTGGAGGGGGCTCAGGATAACTGGCTGCAAAAGTCAGGCATGGGACCCCTGGGCTGCTCCCAGGTTCTGGGCCTCCAGAGACTCCAACTTTGGCAGAGTCAGCTGGGCCCACTGGGCAGCTGCTGATTCGAGGAAACCTTTAAAGGATGTTAGGTTACGACAACCTTCCCCGACCCTGCCGGCAGGGTTTCCATGCTCCAGGGGCCTGAGGGGGACTTGGGACATCTGGGCTGAGTGAGCCAGGCTCTGATCTCCCCAGGGCAGGCTGCCCCCTGCACAGCTCTGGTCCTTGGAAGGGACCCAAGACAAGCAACACTTGAGTGTCAGGAGGTGCTGACCAGCATCAAGTAAAAGGAGCTCCTGGGCAACCGCCCAGATCAGCTCAGGAATCGATGCAGACCCGTCAGTGGTTCCCAGCTGCTTGAACCCACTGGACACGACAGATAGCGCTGGGCAGTGATGAGGTTTGTGGGCCCCACTCCACTCATACTTGCAAAGAGGCTGAACTGGACATGGACGGGGCCTTCTGTGTCCCTCAGGCAGGTTCACCGAAATGACCAGTTCAGAGTTCCACAAATCCAGCCTGGTCTGGACTTGCTCCTGGTATTGTGTCCCCCCGAATTTACATGTTGAAGCCCTGACCCCCAGAACTTCAGGACAGAATAGATTTGTAGACATGCCTTTAAGGGGCTAAAATGAAGCCATTAGGGTGGGGCCCTAATCCAACCTGTCTGGTGTCCTGATAAGAAGAGGGACAGACACCAGAGTGTGTGTGCATGTGGCGGGGGGGTTGGGGGGGGTGGGCAGGCAGCCACCTGCAGGCCAAGGGGAGAGGCCTGAGGGGCCCAACGCTGTCAGCACACCTTGACCATCGACTCTGGCCTCTGGATCTGTGTGAGAATCCACGTCTGCTGTTCAGGCACCCTGATAGGCGGTACTGAGTATGGCAGCCAGAGCTGAGTTGCCTGCCCCCTGCAGCAGGGCTCACAGCGTGGCCCCCAGACTGGGTCGGGGAGAGATGTAGCTGGGCGGGGGACGTCCAAGGGTGGGCTGTCCTAGACTCAGTTTGTGAGCCTGGACTCCAGGCCCCCTGGGAGGTCCTGCATGGAGACAGGGAGCTGGCAAAGATGAGGTGTGGACTGGAGCCCACATGCCAGGGGCCCCGCTGGCTGAGCCGGTCTTAGAAGTTACCACCAGGGCCCCTACCCCTCTGCTCAGCAGACTCTTGGGGGCACTGAGTGAGGGGGTGATGGCTGTACTTCCCCCCTTCCCACCTCAATTCTATTCCCCTTTCCACAGCCTGGAAATTGCTCACAAATAAAGATCAGGAGCCCTGAGGGACCCCCTGGAGGCCTCCTAGCCTCCTGGCTAACATTTCCCATTCACCCTCAGAGGGGGGAGACAGACCCTGCACAGCCTGGAATCTGTGATGGGGAGGCTGCCCCTCCCACCCACCCCCGCCCAGAAAACAGAGACCTTGGCAGCTTCCATACCCAAAAGAGCCCAGCACAGCATGGATGCCCAGGAGGTAATTGAATATGCCATGAGACCAAGTCTATATTTGGAGAATTTCCTCCTCACCAGAAGAACACAAAAGTGATGCTCAAATGGCTACCTTGGTACCTGCTTTTAACGAGCCTTGGCTTTTAACCCAGAACCCTTATTCTCTGTCTCTTTTCCACTCATCTGTCTACCTATTTTCCTTCATTCGAGGGAAGAGAGTGAAGGTGAAGATCTATGCTAAGGCACCTGCAGAGACACAAGGTGTGAACCATGGCCCCTTGGGACGTCTGAAAAGCGAATGTTCTGCTCACCTGTCCTCAAGAGATCCACCTTCTGTAGATTGGGAGGCATGTGCTTTAAGGCTGCGTCCTTCAGATAGGTCTCTGTGTTAGCCAGGAACCTGAAACACACACCCGCCACGCTGTGATGATATACCTGGCGGAGCCGCCAGGGCCATCAGACCCACCAACAGGGGCCCTGCCACCGACGTCAGGGACACAACCACTCAACCCACACTCCAAAGCCTGCGGGGATAAAGGTGGGTCTACGCCTGCTCACTCTTTGGCAAAGGCAAACTCCTCCAGAGAAAGGATGGAAGGCTCCTCCTCTCGGCGGGTCTTCTCCTTTTCAAGGATGTGAGGGAAAAATTTCTCTATCTGTGGGGACAGGAAACATCTGTCAACGCTTCATGTCATCAGTTAGTTTGATCAAGTGGGTCATCAAAGGTCTTGTCTGATTGCAGCGGCACACAGACAAGTCTCCTGAAACAGGTGGAGGTTAATCTAGAAAGTGACTTTAAAAATGGCGAGTCTTGGGCTTCTCTGGTGGTTCAGTGGTAAAGAATCTGCCTGCCAAAACACAGGAGACACGGGTTCGATCCCTGGTCCAGGAAGATCCCACATGCCATGGGGCAGCTAAGCCCATGCGCCACAACTATTGAGCTTGTGCTCTAGAGCCTGGGAGCCGCAACTACTGAACCCATGTGCTGCAGCTACTGAAACTCTCGAGTCTTAGAGCCTGTGCTCTGCGACGAAAGAAGCCACTGCGATGAGAAGCCCTCGAACCGCAACTAGAGGGCAGCCCCCAGTCTCCACAACTAGAGAAAAGCCTGCACAGCAGTGAGGAACCAGCAGAGTCAAAAACAAATAAATAAGGCAAGTCTTGGGACTTCCCTGGTGGCCCGCCGGTTAAGGCTCCTGCTTCCACTGCAAGGGGCACAGGTTCAATCCCTGGTCTGGGAACTAGGATCCTGCATACCACATGCAGCCAAAAAACGGGAAAAAAAAACCATGGTGAGTCTTCATGGTTGAGTCTCTTGCTAATCATAAGACCTACCCGCTATACTCCAAGAAGGCAGGTTTCAGAGAATTCAGAGGGAAAACCAGGGCTTGAAACAGGAAGACAGTTTAAAAAGGGTGGAAGGGTTTCATGAGGGAAACTCTGGAGACACAAATGGAACTGGAGTTTAAGAGGCAGGATGGGGCCGGCAGCCAGCACTTCTGTGTAGCTGTACAGGTGTCCTTCTGCGAGATGAAGCAGACACAGGGGCGGGACAGACACTCACAGAACATATAAGCTGACAGATGAGTGACGCTCGAATCAAAGAATATAACTGGCAAGGATAAAGTCCACAAATGGGTGAGGCTTGGAAAAATGCTAAGAACTACTAGAAAAGAGGACAACAACAAAGCTAAAAGCTACAGAGAGGTGCGTGGTCAGGAACCAGAAAGGGCAGTCTCTTGTTCGGAGTCAAGGCTGTCAAGATCACCTTGGCCAGGGAAACGCCCTTTGCAAGCAGAAGTGAGGAGGAGCTGAAGGCGGAGAGAAGGCAGTGTTTATCCTTAAAGGGGTGAGGTCTTCCAGCTCAGAACCACTCTTGTAGGAGGAGTTAAATTCACGCGTGTACAGAGTCTGAGTGTGTCTCCCATCTTCATGTGGAATGTCACTCAGAGTCACTGAGTTCAGAAGAGGTGGGAAAAATAAAGAGGCAGGCGCATTTCCTGATTTTCAAATATACAAAGGAGGAGGAGAATCGTCAACACAGATCAGGGTCCTTCACGTCGTACGTGTTGTTGTATTTGAATAAATACTTGAAAAGATGGTTTGTGAACTCAAAGGAAAGTGAACGGTGACCGTGAAGAGGATTCACCCCACCACACACACAGAAAACTGAGCGGCCTGGTAGCTGAAGGTGGGGAGAGGCAGGCCGCGCGTCTCCATTTGTTCCAAACGCACGGTGTCGTCTCTGATGTCTCTGTGGATGAGCTGGAGCAGGGGCAGGGAGACCAGTGACAGTACAGACTAGAGACTCCTAACAACTGAACACTGGTTCAGTGATGGATGCTGACCCACGGGGGAGGCTCAGGGGACGGTCTAACTCTGGTCCAGTCCTATTAACGAGCCAGGTAAGAGCTCTGATGACACATTCATCAAACTCGCTGAGATAACGAATAAACTAGGTGACGAGATTGAGATCCAGAGACCAGGGAACTGCCCAACTTAATGAGGAGAAGCTTAAGAGGGGCCAGTATTGAGCTCTACGTGGAAGGGTCAAAAATCAAGCCATGCAAATACAGGACAGTGACAGGAAGGGTTAATAATCATGACAGCTGAAAAATTACAGAAGAGGCTGGCGCTCATGGTGAGAGAAGAACGAACCCAGGCTGTCACCGTCAGAGACGCCATGTGACGTGGGTGGCATTACTCCCAGTCTGATGTCCAGGAGAAGGGAAGTGACCATCCTGCTTTTCACAAGAGCAACCAAACGACAAGAGGAATTCTATGTTCTGTTACAGGTGGGATAAAAGGAGGATACTGACCAATGTTTTAGGGAAGAGAGCAGGAGTTAAGGGAAATAAATGGCTGAGAGGACTCCGATGAGCCTTTGTGAGTGGACCTCATACAAAATACTGAGTAAGGGTGCTTTGCAGGTCCGTATTTCTAAGTCAGATACAGCTGAATGTCATTATCATGGTCCACATGACACTGACTGAACGACAAGCAAAACAGTTCTTAAAACTAGGTCCCCTTTGGGCAGTAGTTTTTGTTCAGCCACTGCCAACACCTCCACCTCCAGGTCAGCACTGCCCTGCGGTCACTGCAGGGGGCGCCATTCTCACAGAAGGCAGACTGAAGGTGTCCCTGGACGATGGCCATGGCACGTTGCGCGTCTGCTCCTCCAGGACAATCTGTCGCCCTCCTGACTCTGGCTCCCCTGACGTGAGGCCTCAGCAGCGCTTCCAGCCCCGGGACCCTCCCAGCCCCTTCCCAGGACCCTCAGCCCCCACAACGGGCTCCCCGACCTTCATGAGCCGACAGCGCAGGTAGCTGCTCAGGACGAAGCGGATCCGCTCCATCTCCATCTGATGGATGCTGACCTTCAGGTCCCCCTTCTTGGCCCTCTTGAGATTTTCTTCCTGTTCAGAGAGAAAATGAAGTTTGTAACAAAACAAACAAACACCAGAGTCAAAGACCAAGAACCTTTTTTGTTCGCATCTGCCCACGGCCCACGAGGACCGTCATCGTTGGCAACGCTGAGGACTCGGAGGCTACATTTAGGTCAGAGGAGGACAAAATACTCCCTGTGTAAGAGCTCTGATTTTCTTCTCATCTCTTAATTATACAAATAATATGTGACCACAAGCTCATGTGCAAGCAGTACTCACTCACTTTTAGAAAATGACCATTGGACTAGAACCTGAATTTGGTCAGTCAGATGGGCCCAGAAGAACTCCAACCCGAGTGTAAACTAGGTAATACAGCAGATAAGAAATGTCTAAAGGGTCTTAAAAGCATTGTGAAAACACCAGTTGAGAAACTGCAAAATACCAACGTTTTAAAGCCAGCCTGAGGCTGGCAGTGACTGAAACTGGCTCATCTAAGCCAAGGACCACACACTCAGAGGGCTCCACTGGTGCTGCAGTGGTAAAGAATCTGCCTGCCAACGCAGGAAGCGTGGGTTTGACCCGTGGGTTGGGAAGATCTCCTGGAGAAGGAAATGGCAACCCAATCCCATGGACAGAGGAGCCTGGCGGGCTACAGTCCACGGGGTCACAAAAGAGATACGTCTTTGCGGTTAAACAACAACAGCAACACACTTAAAGGCTACAGGGCCAGGCTGGTAAGGAACATAGAGAGGAGGGCACCCAGGGGCCGGCAGCCCAGGGGGCACGCTGGGAGGGGTGGCCCTTGCCCTGCGCTTGTCAGCTGTTCTCATGAACAAACGTGGGAAGGCTGAGAACAGGTTTTCAGAAGCTGACATCCCTGGGGTATCATGGGAAGCTGACATCCAGATGTTCCCAGGAGCTCCCAGGCTTTGTAAATGTAGATAAGGAATTCAACACTAAAAAAACCAAAAAACAAAAAACCCAAGCTAGGCTGGGCCCAACAAAACAGACTTCCACTGCGCTCAAACACCTCCTAAGGGTCTCTCCTTTGGACCCTGAGGCAGGCACCGCTTACCATGTGCTCCAGCTGCTCCATGACACATTCTACAATTTCAGACTTGTTTTCCAGCAGCTCAGGGGCAAACTTTTCATTCATCCAAGCCTAAGAAACAAAGCCAAAAAGGAGCATTACTCACCACAGAGCAAAATAACCCTGTGAGTCAGTACATACCCTAAAATCACAGCGACCTCAGCAAAGAAAACGACTGGTCGGAAATACTGGGAATGCTTTGAAGACAAGTTATGTTTAATGATGGCTTTTTTAATTCCCTTTAGTGGGAAGGCTGTGTCCTTAGCACACCTACAGCTGAAAGTAACCCACATGGTGCCCACGGTCTATACCCGATATTGCCCACCAGGGGGCACTAGCACCCTTCCATTCTGAGAGGTGACGTTAAGCTATATAAACCTCCCATCTCTTCCTTCCTGAAGCTTGGTGCACTTTACAAATACTTTGTCATTTATCACTACAATATCTGAGAGGAAACGGATTCAGTTATCCTTATCTCGTTGATGAGAAAATACAGATTATGTTATTTGCTAACTGCATAAGAGTACAAAGGATCACAGATGAAAATGGAACCTCATCTGCTAAGCAGTTGTGGAACAAGAGGTTAAATCCTTAATTTATGACTCAGGCCCAGATGCTTGGTACAGTTCAGAAATCACCAAGGTTTAGGGAACTGAAATATCCACAGGGGACTGAGGAAATTGTACTTATCTTTCAATCACAAAAAATTTAGTTTTAGCATAGCTCAGAATTACAGGCCAGGCAACTCCAATTATTCATTTCGACACCCTGCAGTCTCTGTTTCCACAGTTATCACCATCCAGAAGCATTATTAAACACTGGGTGTTGCCACTATGGTAAAGTTGTGGGTTTTTTTTCCCCCCAGGTGTTTAGGCTTCTGAAATAGTTTGCAAATACATAAAACTAACCAGAAAGACGGTCTGTATTTTCAAGCAGCATAATGAATGAGAAAAGATCATACTGTCAGTGAGGACTTATAGCAGGAGTTTTTCTTTTAACTGATTTTAATATATACTGAATAGGTAAAAAAATATTTATGAAATACATAACATGAAAAACAGTGATAAACAGCCGAGTGCACATAACTTCACTAAAGAATAGCATCTTTTAATAAGTCCCCGTGCCTCTCTCCCTCCCTCCTCAAAGGTGATCATTGGCCTGAATTGAGTGTTTAATTCTCTGTCACTTCACTACATCTGTTTGTATCTCTACATGGTGCTTACCAACCTTCCCATGACAGGGCGCTCAAAGAAAAGACAGTGTTTGTATGGTGCACTGGATAAAATGGAGGAGATATGGGGAGACTTCTCATGTACAGCACAAAATCATGGTAATAAAAACACATAACATCAGGAGAAGTTTATATTAGTACAAAGTGTCCAAATAAAATCTTGTCAAAATTTTTAGTGAGAATCTTGTTTAAATTCAGTCTTTTTAAATCAAGTTCTGTGTTTGAAATTACTTACATTGAAAACATTTTAATGACAATCTGTTTGTCACTGTTACTGGGAGGAAACGTGCCCACCTCCACTGCTCAGTTTATATGTTAAAGTCCTAACTCCGAGCGCCTCAGAAGGTCTTTGGAGATGAGGTCTCTAAAGAGGTAGCTAGGTTAAGATAGCGTTACTGACTCACTGGACATAACTCTGAGCAAACTCTGGGAGATAAAGGAGGACAGACAGGAGCCTGGCGAGCTCCAGTCCACGACGCTGAGAAGATTCAAGCACGACTTAAGCTCCAGAAGGACAAAACAGCAGGTTAGAGGCGGTTGTCAGGGGGCACCCTAATCCAACATGGCCTGTGTCCCTAGCAGGAGGCGGGCTCAGAGAGACCCGAAGTCGGTCTGTGGTCGCCTTCGCTTCTTCGTGTACATTCACTCTCCGTGTGAAATCATCTCCAGAGAGGAAAGAGCACGTGAGGACACGGAGACAGCCGTCTCCAAGGCCAGGAGCGGGGCCGTGGAGGAGACCAAGCGTGTCAGCGCCCCCATCTCTCAGACAGAGGAGCCTTCAGAAGGGAGAAGACACGGTTCTGTTGTTGGAGCTGCCCGCCTGTGGTACTTGTTAGGCAGCCTTAGCAAACTCCTACGACCATTAAGACGAGAAATTGCGTTTTAGGCAATAAGTTTGAAATCCTTTTTTTACAAGCATTCAGGAGTATCCTACATAGGCTCCTGGAGCCGTGCTCACCAGCGGCCGGTTGGGCCACCCCCGAGGCCACACCACACAGCGGCTGTCCAGGCGGTGGGCCATCCACGGGGCATCACTGCAGGAGAGCCTCAGGCCCCGGGTGCAATTCCTGCTCACCCCCTGCAAAGGCCGTCAGATCCGCCATCCTTGGGTTGCCTTCCAAGGAGCCCCGAGGACACTCAGAAGCCATCGGTCTGGGGCCCTGCTGTCCCTGAGGACAAGAGGCAGCATCTGGGCCCTTGCAGAGCCTCGGCCTGTGTGGCCACCATGCTGGCCAGCTCCGCCCTGGACAACAGCCTGGCAGGGGTCTGAGCTGCACAATTTCTTCAGCAACCATCATTTGCTCTTCTACATGATGCTCCTGAGAGTTATCCATGCCGTGGCAGGAGCTTTTATCCGTTTCCCTACTCTTTTCGCTCCTCTTTAGTGTATATGCTTTACTCTAGGTAAGCACCTGAAAGGAGAATAATTGGGCCACAGGATATGTATGCCTTCTTCAGTCTGACCAGAAAATGACAAGCTGTTTTTTAACGTGACTGAACCACATTACACACCCACAGTGGTATGAGAGGGAAAGTGTCGGTTGCTCAGTCATGTCTGACTCTTGCGACCCCATGGACTGTAGCCCGCCAGGCTCCTCTGTCCATGGGATTCTCCAGGCAAGAATACTGGAGTGGGTTTACAAGTGTGCCAAAGGCTCTACACTCTTGCCAACACTCTCTACTGTTCACCTTTTTCATTTCTGCCCATCTGATGGGTATGAGTGATATTTCACTGGGTTTTAAATTTTCAGGGTGTCTGTGGATCTCCTGATAGTATATGCAAAATTCTGTGTGAGTGTACATGTGCATCGCTCTGGGAGAAAGGGCCAGAGTTTTCACTAGATTCTTAAAAAGGTTTGTGATAGAATTTATTTTTTGAAGGATTTTTGTTTGCTTAATACATCTGAAAAGAATGCATATGCAAAGAATTGAGATATGAGAAAGCACTGGTTCAACACTAATGAAATTTATAAAAACTAGGATGTGGGGAAGATTATGTAACATTTCTAAAACTTGGAAATTGCAACCCAAATAAGCTGATCAAATCCCTATTAACACTTATGAAAAGTTGTCATAAGACCTTCCCCAGGATTTTTATTTAACTAGAAAGCCTCACCTGGCTGCTCCAGGGTTTCTCATATACAAAACAGAAATAAGGAGATTTCCCTGACTGGTTAAAATTACCTTCCTTGGGTTTCGTCACTCACGATGGCATGTAGCGCAGGGGAGAATGAAGAATCCTAAAGTGACAGACACAAGAGAGTTCTGGAACGGGGCAATTGCAGGGAGAGGAATAAGGCAGCAGGTGGACTGAATCAGAGAGACCTGGTTTACATCCTGGCTCTGATGCTGGTGCGCGACCCTGGCAAGTTACTTTACACCTCTCATCGCAAAGCTTCCGTTTCCCCATCTCTAAAGCGGAGATAATACAGTACCTCCCTCAGGGGGTTGTGAACAGTATTACTGCTCACAGCTGACATTCAGTGAGCCCTTCACATGCCTCAGTCTACACTCAGTACTTCATACATGTTATGTCATTCAGTCCTCACAACAACTCCATGAGGTAGCTGCTACCATTCCCTCCACTTTATAGTCAAGGGCGTGCTAGAGACAAACTATACAACCTGCCTATGTTTGTAAAACAGACCAGGGGTATGGAGGGATTTAAACACAGGTAGTCTGAACTCTTTAACTACCAAGGCTTCATGAGACAAGAAATATAAAGAACCCTGATACACATGAAATACTCAATAAACCACAGCGACTATGACTAATAGGAGAAACATCCCAGGAGTGAGCTGAGGCAAGCAGTAGAAATGTACGGAACAGTTGGCAAAAGAAAGTGGAGGAAAAGGAAGGATGAGACCAGTTTTCTCCTAAAGGTGTTTCAGCATTTTCTAGACCTTTTACGTTTCTATCAAGCGCTTCTGTAGTCCCCACAAATACCAAGCAGATCCTTGCTCTGTAAACCATTCTTGTAACTGTCCCCAAAGCCAACCTTTACTGGCTCCACTTGAGGATTCTGTGCTCAACATTATAAAGTTTCTATCTGGCTGTGCCTATACTTTCTACGTCTGTGGAGATGGTAAGACGCAGTCTCTTCTCTTGTAAGAAGCCTTCTTGAATTCCATCCCTTCTTTTCTTGAATCCTGACATTTGCAGCGTTGGACTAGCTAAAGAGGCTTGCAGCAGGGGGATTCCGTGTGGGCTGCTTACCTGCTCCAGCCGGTCAATGAGCTCTGCAGGGGTCAGGACCACCTCCTCACTGTCCCCATCAGAGTCCTGTCCCAAGAGGTCTGCTTCCTCTGCCATCTTCTCTGAAACCAGGAGCCTAATAAATAAAAGAACCCATACTATGCTGTGTGTTTGCATTTATTTGCAAGAACACGCAACTACAGTACCTGAGAAAAAGAAAGGTTTACGCGGGTTGTAGAGGCTCATTGCCAGGCTAGAGTTCACTAGCTTTGGTTTTGTAATGCGTTGCCTCTTCCTTCAAATCTTAGATCAGGGATCAGTTTCTCAAAGCGGGCACTCCTTACAAGGGTTTCCACGTGCTCGCTGAATGGAGCACCAATCACATCCGTTTGCCTTCCAGGAGAAGGTCCTTTCCTCAGCAGCTGCACTGGCTTTGGCTCTAATACTAATCGTGGCACCTCTCAGGGCTTGGGGACACAATGACCTGGCTGGTCAGTGACCCAGAGGCTTAGGAAGGTGGGTGATGGAGACGAGGTTGCATCCTGGGAGGCTCAGTCAATACAGTCAGTTCAGTCGCTCGGTCGTGTCCGACTCTTTGCGACCCCATGGACTGCAGCATGCCAGGCCTCCCTGTCCATCACCAACTCCCGGAGTTTACCTAAACTCATGTCCATTGAGTCGGTGATGCCATCCAACCATCCTCTGTCATCCCCTTCTCCTCCTGCCCTCAATCTTTCCCAGCATCAGGGTCTTTTCAAATGAGTCAGCTCTTCGCATCAGGTAGCCAAAGTATTGGAGTTTCACCTTCAACATCAGTCCTTCCAATGAACATCCAGGACTGATCTCCTTCAGGATGGACTGGTTGGATCTCCTTGCAGTCCAAGGGACTCTCAAGAGTCTTCTCCAACACCACGGTTCAAAAGCATCGATTCTTCGGTGCTCAGCTTTCTTGGAGCCTCAGGGATTTCGAAAGCACATTCCTCCCTCCCCGCTCCCCTCCTGGCGTCGCGGGCACAGGGTCACCGCCTCCCCCCAGGCGCACACGCACACATACACACACGCAGAGACACGCGAGCGCGCGCGCACACACACACACACACACACACACACACACACACACACACAGACACGCGCGAGCGCGCTTCCAGTGGGCCTACGCGGACGCTCACCCGAGTCGGGGCAAACTGCGGGGCCCTCCGAATCGGCGGGCAGCGACGGCCGGACGCTCGCGGGAAGCAGCCCGAGGAGCAACCGGCTGCACAACGCTTGGCGCGAGCCGCTACCCACACAAACCAGCCCGTCCACTTTGCAGCTCCCGCGCTCCTCTCTGACACTTCCTGTCCAGGTGCGACGTCACCGCGCACGCGCGACGCTGGCCAATCACGGTCAGGAAGCCCCGCCCACCATGGGGGCGGGGCCTGCGTGTCCGCGGCCCGCTCTCCCCGCCCCTTCCCGAATGGAGACGGCGGGAGGCGGGTCCAGCTGAGCCCCGCCCACCTCAGCCTGGGTCCGGCGTGCGGCCCCGGCTCGCACCGCCCAGGGGCCGTCGGCAGAGGGCGCCCGGCGCCCCCGCGGCTGAGGACTCGGGCGGGGTGCGCCTTCGCGCCACAACGTACAGTCGCCCGCGTGAGCTCTGGCAGGGCCCGGGCGATAGAGAGGTGCGCTGTGTTAGATCAGGCCGCTTCCACCTCTAGGGTCGTCTTCTCCACCCACCGCTCCTGTGGCCCGCACACACACACACACACACACACACACACACAACCCCCGCTCTGAAAGCCTAAAGGCGAGTGGTTCTTAAAATGCGGTTCAAGACCACCAGCAAACAAATCGGCTGGGACCCATGAGAAATGCAAGTTCTCAGGGCCAACCCAGACCTGTGAAATCAGAAACGCAAGTGTGTGTGGGAGGTCCACAGACTTGGCTCATCAGGTGATTCTGATGCAGATGAACTTGGAGAATCATTGCTTTAGACAATCCCAGCGGCTCTCTAGGTTGACATTTACAGTTTATGCTTTCTGTCTTTCAGTTCAGTTCAGTCCCGCAGTGGTGTCTGACTCTTTGGGACCCCATGAACCGCAGCACGCCAGGCCTCCCTGTTCATCACCAACTCCTGGAGTCTACCCAAACCCATGTCCATTGAGTCAGTGATGCCATCCAACCATCTCATCCTCTGTCGTCCCCTTCTCCTCCTGCCCTCAATCTTTTCCAGCATCAGCGTCTTTTCCAGTGAGTCGGCTCTTTGCATCAGGTGGGCAAAGTATTGGAGTTTCAGCTTCAACATCAGTCCTTCCAGGGAACACCCAGGATTGATCTCCTTTAGGATGGACTGGTTTGATCTCCTTGCCATCCAAGGGACTCTCAAGAGTCTTCTCCAACACCACAGTTCAAAAGCATCAAATCTTCGGTGCTCAGCTTTCTTTATAGTCCAACTCTCACATCCGTACATGACCACTGGTAAAACCATACTCTTGACTAGACGGACCTCTGTTGACAAAGTGATGTCTCTGCTCTGTCTTTACTGTAGGGCAAACTCACACACGTGCACACACACACACACACACGTACATAAAGCCTGATTCCAAGGGAAGGGCCTTTCAAGCTGTGTCTTACAGAATGAGTTTTGTTAATGACAGATGATGACCTTTCCCAGGTCCGTTTCAACTCTGTGTTTCACTGGTTGGTAATTCAATGGTTTTCAGTTGTGGCAGGTTGTTGTCCCAAGAGAGCTGCTCTGATGTCCATCTCATCCTGAACTCTTTTTACAGCAACATGACCGCTGAACTCTCCATCCAGAGATGGAGTTTGTAATCTCTCCTCCTTAAAAAAAAAAACAAAAAAAACTTTTATTATTTTGTTGAAGTATAGTTGATTTACAATGTTGTGTTACTTTCTGCTGTACAGCAAAGTGATTCAGTTATGCCTATGTATACATTCTTTCTCATATTCCTTTCTATTGTGGTTTATCACAGGATATTAAGTAGGGTTCCCTGTGCTATACAGTAGGACCTTGTTGTTTAGCCATCCTATGTATAACAGTTTGCATCTGCTAACCCCAAAGTCCCACTCCATAACTCCCACACCCCTCCTTTCCCTTGGCAACCACAAGTCTGTTCTCTATATGTATGAGTCTGTATCTGTTTTGGAGATAAATTCATTTGTGTCTCATTTTAGACTCCACATATAAGTGATATCACATGGTGTTTGTCTTTCTGTGTCTGATTATCTATTAGTATGATAATCTCTAGGTTCATTCGTGTTGCAAATGGCATTATTTCGTTCTTTTTTTATGGCTGAGTAGTATTCCACTGTATCTATGTACCACATCTTTATCCAATCATCTGTCAATGGACATTTAGATTGTTCCATGTCTTAGCTCTTGTAAATAGTGCTTCTATGAACATAAGGGTATGTGGTATCTTTTTCAATATCATTTTGTCCAGATATATGCCCAGGAGTGGATGTGATCTCTCTTCTTCAGTCTGGGAAGACCTTTGTAACTGCTGGACCAAGAGAACATGCCAGAAGTGATGCTGCTTGGCTTCTGGAGCTGAGTCATGAAAGCTGCTGCAGCTTCTACCAGCTTTCTTGAGCTGTGTCTCCTGGGAAGGGACAGGGACAGGTAGGATGTCTGGCTTTCCCGTGGCTGCCATGGAAGGCCCATGTGCAAAGATCACATAGCTATGGGGAGCCATGTCTGAGGAGCCCCAGCTGTTCTGTCCTCCAGAACTCCAAACTGGATGAGCCTTCAGATGGTCGTTCTAACTCTAGACGTTGAGTGACCGCAGCTGACCCCGAGAGAGCAGGGACAAGACATCCCTGCAGGACTCTGCTCAGATTGCAGATTTGTGAGCAAAATATGGATGTTTTAAGGCTCTAAGTATTGGGGGTTTTTCCTTGAGTTTATTATTTCTTTCTTTCTGGTTGCACTGGCTCTTCATTGCTGCATGCGGGCTTTCTCTAGTTGCGATGTGCAGGCTTCTCATTGCAGTGACTTCTCCTGTTGCAGAGAACGGGCTCTAGGTACATGGACTCAGTGGTTATGGCTCCTGCGCTCTGGAGCACAGACTCAGTAGTTGTGGCGCACAGGCTTAGCTGCCCTGAGGCACGTGGGCTCTTCCCAGACCAGGGATTGAACCCGCCATCTCCCCTGCATAGGCAGGCAAACTCATTCATCGTGCCTCCAGGGAAGTCCCTTTGGGTGGTTTTTAATCAGCCTCAGATGACTGGGACAATAGTCTCTGAGCATAATCCCATTCTTCCATAATTCTCATTCCTACAAAGCTTTTCAACACTAATTTTTTTTTTTTTTTAAATGGCCAAGCAGTACAGATTTCAGGATCTCAGCTCCCCTACCAGGGATTGAACCCTCAACCTCTGCAGTGGAATAGTGGAGTTCTAACCAGTGGACCACCAAGGAATTCCCTTCAATGGTCTTTTAAAATATTCCTTAACTATTATAGATTGGAGTCCAAATGCGCCGATAACTTCTCCGTGCAAGTACCAATTGCTCAGTTTACTCACTCAGAGACTTCTCTTCTCTGGTGCCAGCTGCCTCCCCAGTCCCACGGCACTTCCTCTGGGGAGCTGGCATTCAGCTCCTGGTTCCTTACTTCTTAGAGCCTTGACCTAGGACGCATCACTTCTTTGGGCTTCGATCAGTTTGCACTGCCTAAGTGAGAACAAGAAGGCAGAGGGAAAGATAGAAAATCGGGGCCTCCTTTTGTGTCTATGATCTTTGATCCCAACTAATATTCATCAGATGAAATAACTTTAGAGTAAAATGAGTTCGCAGAGAAAGTTTTCTTCTATTGTTGTGTAAAGAAGGAGCATTTAAGGAGCCATTCAAAGAGAATCTAAAGGAGCAGCACAAACTTATGGTGGGACAGTTGGCCTGTGACGTTCGGGAAGGTGGGAGAAAAAGACACATCTTAACTTACATGATGTAGAAGGAAGAGAAAAGTCAGGGACATCTGGTGCCTGTATCCCCAGTGTCAAGGAGTTTTAAAAAGTAATTATTTAAAAAATAATTACATAGCTGTGCTGATGGAACGTCTTTCACATACAAAAGGGAATCATGTAAGTTGCCATAGCAGGAGGATGAAGTTCGGTGGTGATACATGGAATTGTAGGACAGAATTTAGAGGCAAGTTCTGATGATTCAAAAAGCAAGATGAGGGACTTTCCTGGTGGTCTCGTGGTTAAGAATCTGCCTTCCAGCACAAGGGACGCTAGTTGGATCCCTGGTCTGGGAACTAAGAACCCACGTGTGGAGTTTGGGGTTGCAACTAAGAATTCTAGAACACATGTGCTACAACTAAAGAGAAGCTCTTGATCCTCAACAAAAGATCTTGTGTGCTATAACTGGTCCCGATGCAGCCAAAAAAAAAGAAAGGAAGGAAGGAAGAAAAAGATGAAGGTGAACATGCCAGCATGAATTCAGACTGGTAAAACATGAAACTACCAACATATCAAAAGCAGAAAGAAGTTACTGCCCAAAGGTGAAGACGATATAGAAAATAGGACCCTAGACAGTTGAAGAAAGTCAACGCAATTTCCAGATACTGCTCAATGAAGGAATTAATCGCACTTAAAACATGGCAAATGGAAACAGCCAAAATAGATACAAGAAATAGCCATACATTAATACACATTAATAAGAATGGAAATACACATTAATAAGGGTGGACCTAATTTTTTCAATCACTAAGGATAAAAGACAAAATATACATATCTATGCAGTACCGTGGATCCTTCATGGAGAAAGACACTTTCTAAATACAAGGTAATACCACCATTATTGTTCACATATCATCACTGCCCTTGCTCATTTGGTCAACAGCTGTTTCTCAATGTTTCCTTCCTCTGAATTCTTGTTCTCAGTACTGTAAGAAGCAAAGCACTAAGGCTTGGGGAGTGTATTCGTTAAGTAGAGTGTAACCCTCAATCGTCTGAATGAATGAAAACTTGGACCAAGATTAGGAAATGAAGATTAGGAAAAGATTAGGAAACTTGCATTTTTTAGTGCAGCATCGTTTTAGCCTCACAAAGAAAGTTGTTGACCGGTAAATTTGTAACTATTTTTCTGCCCAATGGCAAAACCCCACACCCACTTGTGTGACTGAGATGCTAGAAAACTCAGGAGGCCAGAGCCCTGAAAAATGTAAAATCTGGGCAGTGCTTAATATTTCTTTTTTCACCCTTAGACTTTAGCTCCTCGTCCCTTACCCAAACCCCACCTTTAAGCACATTAAATTAACCCATATAGGGACTTCCCTGGTGGTCTTGATGGCTAAGATTCTGTGCTCCCAATGCAGGAGGCCCTAGATTTGATTCCCTGGTCAGGGAACTAGAACCCACATGCCACAAGTAAGACCTGGCACAGCCAAATAAGTAAATAGAAATAAATATTAAAAAATAACCCATATATGTTTCCAATAAAGATATAAACTTTTCTAATCTCTTCTAAGTTTTGAGGTCTTGGTTTCAAGAATGATGTGGCTTGGTAATATGGTTTAACTAAACCTAAAAAAAAAGTGAGCACGAATGTTTAAAGCTCTATTCTCCTACCTGCTCCCTTGGAGGAGCACGGTGAAGTCTTTTCTTTAGGTTGGTCTTAATGTGTCTCTAGTTTCCAGCACAGACACACCCTCCAGCTCTGTGTCTTGTTGCCTCATAGTTGATGGGAGGATGGGCTTCCCTGGAGGCTCAGACAGTAAAGAACCCACCTGCCAATGCAGGCGACATGGTTTTGATCCCTGGGTCAGGAAGAACTCCTGGAGAAGGAAATGGCAACCTTCTCCAGTATTCTTGCCTGGAGAATCCCACCAAGAGAGGAGCCTGGTAGGCTACAGTCCATGATATCACAAAGAGAGTCAAACATGACTGAGCGACTTTCACTTTCACTTCTTTGATGCAGGATGCCTTTTTCCTCCTGAGTCCAGGACAAGCCTCGGGAATACCAGAAAGAGTCAGTTTGCTGTGGAGGGGTAGCCATCTCCGGAAGAGAAAGCTGACCCAGGAAACAGAGCGTCTGGCTTTGACTTCAGCTCTAAGGAAGGCTTCCCCACCCCAGGCAGAGCTGTGGGTGCCGTCGGCCCGCTTTGCCTCAACGTGGTCAGGGAGGAAGCAGAGGTAGACGCCAGCCAAGACTGGTGGAGAGGAAGACGATGCTTTTGGGTCCCACTGTTGCTATTTCACGTCCTTGGAGCTTTCCTTGGAGGGGAGTGGACAGGACACCTCCAGGCCAGCTCCTCACGGCCCTCGAGCTGTGACCACTGCTCTCGGAAGCATAAGCTGTTGGAGCTGGAGGGAATTCCCCAGAGGAAGAGGGAGGTGGTCGGGTGCTCTGTGATTTGAATCTCACTCTGAAAGCAGCTCTGTTGATGTTCTTGTCATTCGGGTCTCTCCCCTTGCACGCTCTTCGCTCCATTCACGTGGAACTACTCAGGGGCCTGCGGGATTTTTGTCTCTTCTCCTTGCCCCTGCTGTGCTCTCTTTCTAGGCTTCTCTTTTTCCCTTTAACCGCCTGAAAACAGAGCTTCAGAACTCAGCTGAAAGACCCCTACGTCTGGGAAATCATCCTTGGCGTTTGGGTCACTGGTACACCTGACAGGGCTTCCCTGGTGGCTCAGATGGTAAAGAACCTGCCTGCAATGCAGGAGACCTGGGATCGATTCCTGGGTTGGAAAGATCCTCAGGGGAAGGAAATGCAAACCCACTCCAGTATTCTTGCCTGGAGAATCCCGTGGACAGAGGAGCCTGGTGGGCTACCTTTCATGGGGTTGCAAGAGTCAGACACGACTGAGTGACGGACATACACACACATGTCTGACACTATTCTGATATAGCATTTATCACACTATATGGCAGTGCAGGGACTTCCCTGGTGGCTCACTTGGCAAAGAATCCATCTGCAATGTGGGAGACCTGGGTTCGATCCCTGGGTTGGGAAGATCCCCTGGAGGAAGGCATGGCAACCTACTCAAGTATTCTTGCCTGGAGAATGCCCATGGACAGAGGAGCCTGGCGGGCTACAGTCTGTGGGGTCACAAAGTGTTGGACACAACCGAGTGACTAAGCATGAAGCACATAAGGCAGTGCAGGCATGTCCGTTTCTCCTGTTAAGTTGTGGATTTCCTGAGGGTATCTCCAAATCTAGTACAGGACCCATCATTTCCGCATGCCTTAGTTTCTTCATTCCACAAACATTTCTGAGCATCTAGTGATACTTGAGGTTCTACTGCCAGGCCCTGAGTAGGTGCTGAAGATAAAGCAGTGAAGAGGAAGCACAGACCCTGTGATGGGTGACAGAAAATAAACTAATATTAACTCATTGTCAGTTGGTGATAAAATAAAGCTGACACCACATAGAGAACATTAAGAGTAAGTACAATGTATCTGGTTGGGGTAGACACCTTCCTCCATTCAGGCTGCTGTAACCATGCTTTGTGTTAAGTCGTTTCAGTCGTGTCCGACTCTTTGCGACCCAGTGGACTGTAGCCCTCCAGGTTCCTCTGTCCATGGGATTCTCCAGGTAAGAATACGGGAGTGGGCTGCCATGCCTTCTTCCATTAAATACCATAGATTAAGTGTTTCATAAAGAACTGAATTTATTTCTTATGGTCTGGAGGCTGGGGTTTCCAAGTTCATGGTGCTGAGAGAGTCAGTGTCTGATAAGGGCTTGCTTCCAAATGGCTATCTTTTTCACTGTGACCTTACATGGTGGGAGGAAGGGGGAGCTTTCTGGGATGCTTTTGTAAGGGCACTAATCTCATTCACGAGTGCTCCAACCTCATGACTTAATTGCTTCCCAGAGATCCCGCCTCCCAACACCATCCCTTTCGGTGGCGGTTAGGGTCTCAACATGTGAATTTTGAAGAGACACAAACATTCAGCCTACAGCAGACTCCCTGAGGAGCTGACACGTGAGCAGTGCTTGCAGGAAGAATGAGTCAGCTTCAAGGAGATGGGTGTGCAGCGCTGTGAGCAGAGCCAAAGGCTGTGCAGTTACTTGCTCACTGCAGAATAAACAATGACCATGACTTTTCCTTTACAAAAAACATTAAACATATCTCCTGAAAAACTATGGCCAAGTAGCATTTATCAGACCAAGTAAGATGATTTTCTTAATGATTTTCTAGATAAGAGTCAAGCAAAGAGAAATGTGACCTTTCCATCAAGAAATATGTGTGCCTTTGTGTCATGAACCTCCGATGAAAAGCTTCTGTGTTTAAGTGCTGGGCAGGTCCTCTTGTTTATTAGGTCCACATAATTTACTCTAGGGAAACGTGTCTAGGTCTAAATGAAAACCAGGCCAAACTCAGTATTTCTACATGCCTATGTCTTAAGGCAATGCTCTTTTTAAAAAAATATATATAGCTATGGGAAAAGTTTTGACCAGAGTCATAGGAAAAAGCTAAAGGGCAGCCTCGCTCAAGAATGTACCCTGTACTGGTACATGAAAATATGCTTAACACCACTAATTATTAGAGAAGTGCAAATCAACACTACAATGAAGTACCAGCTCACACAGGTCAGAATGATCATCATTAAAACATCTACAAATAACAAATGCTGGAGAGAGTGTGGAGAAAAGGGAACACTCCTCCACTGTTGGTGGGAATGTAAATTGGTATAGCCACTGTGGAAAACAGTAGGGAAGTTCCTCAAAATCTAAAAATAGTGTTGCCATATGATCTAGCAATTCTACTCCTGGGCATATATATAGAAAAAACTATTCAAAAAGATACACGATCCCTATGTTCACAGCAGCACTATTCACAATAGCCAAGACATGAAACAACCTAAATGTCCATCTACAGACGAATGGATAAGATGTGGTGTGTGTGTGTATACATATATATATACATATACTCACACATACACAATAGAATACTACTCAGCCATAAAAAATAATGAAACAATGTCATTTGCAACAACATGGATACAACTAGAGATTATCTTACTAAGTGAAGTCAGACAGAGAAGGACAGATATACAATATCACTTACATGTGGAACCTGAAATATGATATAATGAATTTATTTACAAAACAGAAACAGACTCACAGACATAGAGGAGGTTTATGGTGGGATGGACTGGGAGTTTGGGACCAGCAGATGTAAACTATTATATAGAGAATGGGTAAACAACAGGTTCTACTGTACAGCACGAGGAACTATATTCAATATCCTGTGATAAACCAGAATGGAAAAGAAGTTGAAAAAGAATATATATATATATATATATATATATATATATATATATATATATATATAACTGAAATCACTTCATGATACATTAGAAATTAACACCTTATACATTAACTATTTCAGTGAAATAAATTAAAAAAAGAATGTACCCTGTATCAAAATCTCATTCATTGTTCTTCATTTTAATGCCACCTTCCAGGGAATTCCATGGTGGTCCAGGGGTAGGACTCTGTGTTTTCACTGCCTAGGGGGTAGGTTCAATCCCTGGTTGGGGAACTAAGGTACTACAAGCCCACAGTGTGACCAAGAAAAGAAAAAAGCCACCTTCCTTTGTGTTAGTGGGTCGTAGGCATGAAACCATTTTGAAAACTTCACCTAATGAATGAAATGTGTCATTCCATTTCAGACTAAAGTTTATTAAAAAAAATTTTTTTTTGCATAGAGACAACTCTTAGAATACAGTCAAGTTCATCTACATATAGGTATGGTTTCCTTGAACTGACAATATACAGTAAGGTTTATTTTAAAATTTTCTCCAGTTACAAACTTTCTAACTAGAGTTACAGAGATGGAATTGTATTGTAATTGTTACCATTTTGTTTTCATTCCTACAGGAGCATCTATAAATTATACATCTCTTGTGGTGTCAGTACTTGAAACAATAAGGAATAAGAGGCTTGGGCTAGTAGAAAAATGTGAAATTTAAAAATTTGTGACATCTTAAAAACTTCTGGAATTTTGTCTAAATTTCTTCATTTAAACACTTTTTACAAGTTTCTCACTGGTGAAACTGAATATTTTGGTTCAGTTAGATATTCACCCTCTGTCTATCAGACAGCTAAAGAATAGTGTGATTAATTATGTCCCACGTCACTGGGTATTTTACTATTAAATTAGTTAGAACAGGTAATGTAATAATTCCACCTTTGGAATACCCAAAAGGGATGCAAAAAATCAGAGTTTTCAGTTTACGCTGTGTTCAATCAGTTATAAAAATATTTTCAGCTGAAAATACTGAAATTTTGGTCCTGAAGTTCTAATTGCTGGTATCTTGGGAAGCAAGAGCCAGAAACTTTGGGTGGATTGGTCTGCCAGAGGTGATCTTGCCGTGAGCAGCTGTCATCCTGTGAGCTGCTAACTCAACGAGAATCAGTAAAACCTGGATGTGAAGCTCTGTGAAGGCTGAAATTACTTTGGACTTTTCCCTGTTGGTGGTGAAGTGAGATCATACGTTTCCCAGTCACCCTCTTTGTTTCGTCTTAGACGTGTTTACTTTAAGAGAGAAATTCAGCTTGACCCTGAACTTTACCCTTAGCTAGAGTCTGCTTCTAGGTTGAAAGTTCAGTTCATTTTTTTTTTTTTTTTCAGACTCTCACTCATGTACCTGTAAGTGGAAAAAAGGTATTTGTCCATATTTTTCACTTTTTGGGGGAGGGGGTATAATTAGAACTGGCAGGACCTAGAGGCTAGTGTCTCTTGACAATGAAACTGAAGAGAACAACTGGCCAGAATGTGTGGAGGAAATCTCAAATAGAAACCCGTGACTGTGAAATCGGGGGTGGGGGGTGGGGGTGGGAGAGGTAGTGTGTAAACTTATCAAAGCCCATTCTGATCCTGAAGACATTAACTGGCGTGCAGAATATTTAGGTTACAGTAGTTTATGTTGGCAAATATATGTAGCTTTTTATTTTAATTTTTTTATTATTTAATTTTCATTTTATATTGGAATATCATTGATTTACAATGTTGTGTTAATTTCAAGTATACAACAAAGGGATTCAGTTCATATATATATATATATATATATATATATACACACACACACATATATACATATATATATATGCATTCTTTTTCAGATTCTTTTCCCACATTGGTTGTTACAGAGTATTGAGTATTACCCTTTCTTTTTAAAGTATAGTTGATTTACAACATATAATTGTTTTTGTCACAAACGTTTTTTAGGCATTTGATGAAGTATGGAAAGCAAGCCATTTAACATCAGGAGTCCAATCTCGGGCCCTGTGTTCCTCTTTCTGACCCCATCCTCCTCCCCCTCCAAAGGTAACAGCCTGGCATTCACCACTCCAGGCATGTTTACATATTTTACCAAATACGTTTGTACCAAAGAAAATATGATAACAACAAAAACTCTCTGTGTATATGTATCAAGATAACTCACAGAATGTAGTCATAAGCAACTTTATTTTTGTCCCTTGACATTTCATTTGTTGGACATAGGTCTTCCCTATCGCTGGATAAAAACTGAGAAAGGTCCATGATTTCTCTTTTCACTCTTCGATTGAGAAAAAAAAAAAATTCCATGATCTCTTTAAGCCACAAAGCATAGTCCCAATTCATTCATCAAGATGTCTTGTTAACATCAGAACCCCCCTGGAGAGGGGTGCCATACTGGGGCTTTGAATCGGCCTCCCACGGCCGAGCAGGCACTCAGCCGTGGCGGTGGACGGATTGGCTGTGAAGCCCACGTGGTTGAGCCACATGCTGCCTACCCCACCCGCTTTGGTTCCAGAACCATTTCACGCGGCCCCACAGAGCAAGCACCAGGGGGCTGGGATGAACCTGCTGACAGCAAACCGCTCTCCACTTTCTCAGTAAGAAGCTCTGCAGGGGGATACTCTCCGATGGGCACTCACACGGTGTGGATGACCAGCTGGCCACGCCCCGAATCAGTGCGCAGGCTCAGATCGGGCTCTGAGCATCCTTCCCACGGGCCGAACCTCCCGGAGGCCCGGGGACCAGGGAATCAGGGTGATGCCGTGCACGGGTCCAGGTTTCCAGAATGTAGAGAGGACACCGATGGAGAAAGGCTCGGAGGGACGAAGACACTGTCCCACCCACCGCACATGAGCTGGCGGCCAGCTCTCCATTCTGCCCCGTCTTCTACGAGCCTCTCTTTGCTCCAAAGCCACACACACCTCAGCTCTACGGCTCTGCATGCCATGCTAGCTATAAGGCACGACTTCACTTCTCCTGGAATCAGCATGTCATGTTCCATTAAAAACAAACAGAAAAACCAACTCTTACAGGGACTTTATCAGGCCGGTGCATTCTTCAATTTCTAATAAGCTGGTCTGTTAAGTGAACTGACTAGATTAGTTTTACCCCTGAGTCTAAATGCCCCCGGTTTCAGAGGCATTTTCACTTTCTGCCTCTGTCACTTCTGGGTAATAGGTGGCTGCATTTTATCCAGACACCAGTTTCCTTAATAAACAGAAATGTGTTCACTTCAAAATCTGTGTAGAACTTGGGGACAGAAAACGGCGTACACAAGCAACTCTTCCTTTTCTTCGGAATTTTGTTTCGATCAGGGATCTGATTATTTTTAATGTATAGCCCTTGCTTGCAGAGGTTGGTAAAGTGGCTATTGTCAATATGATTGCTGTTGGGAATTCTGGTTACTTATAGATGATTTTTCCTATCCTCAAGCAGTGCTTCCAGATCATTAGATATTAAGCAAAGATTTTTCTCTGCAATATTAAAAATGCCCAAACATACTATCAGGCCTTTCCTTTCCTGACTAACTGAAGCACTCCTTGTTTTTAAATTAGACAATAACATCTACAATAATGTTCCTTTTTCATAATCTTTCAAATATACGAGAAAATATGAATTAGACTAAATAAAATATTTATACATTGTATTAGATGCACAAAGATGTGCAAAAATTGTGCACACTAATCCTTTAATTGGAAGGGAAATGTCATAAATCATCTGAGTTTCCGAGTCCTTGCATATCACAGAATCTGAGCTCCTACGGTTATGTTGCTTGGCATTTATTTGATTGTTCCCAGAAGACTAATTGCCAAAACAGTTTGAATAAAAATTATGATGTTCATTTCCTGGCAATCAATTGGTCTGTGAAAATATGAAGTAACAGAATATATACATGAACAGAAACGTTAAGAACAGCAGGTCTGGCAGCCAATGGACTGATTTTTTGCTGCCATCCCCCCCCCCCCCCCCCGTATGCCCCCACTGCCTTAAAAGAAAAAAACAAACTCTTTGTATGAAAAACAAAAGTGACTTAATTAATCTGAAGATTAAAGATTTCATTACCAAGGTAAAAAGTGACAGTACAAAGTTAAATTCTTGACAAGGTCCATAAATACTTATTACTTAGATTCTATGAAAAAAAATCTGAAAATTCTCCTGGCGTAAATTTGTTTTAACTTGACAGTGACCCTTAGCCAAAGATCTCTGGCTTTGTCCACTTCATTATTTCTTTTTTGCAAAATGGAGGCTTGAAGTTTTTTAAAGTAGGCATTAAGTTCCTATAGGGCTTCCTAGTTTTAGGCAGAATTTCTCAGAACTTCACATCTGCACCACTGAAGGTTTATGGGAAGATAAACCCATAGGATACAGCACAGAAGAGCCCTATCCTTTATTTGATCACATAATTCTGTTACTCATGCTGGAACAGCAGATATGTACCACTGTACTCCTAACTGTCCTAGAACTTGGGAGGTCTTAAGCTACATTTTGGCATTCACAATCCATGGCAGATAAGATGGTGCTCAGACATTTGCTATTCTCTATAGGTTTCCAAGTTCTGTGGTGTGCAGAGAACTACTATAAAACCATAAACTCTGTGGGAGGAAGGATAAAGTCTTCACGTTTTACACATCTGCAGATTAAAGTTGGTCACTGTGTAATGGTTCTGTTTATTGATGCTTATCCTCCAGCCAAGGACAAATGATGAGGATCACTTAGACCTATATCAATTAGAATTTATCCCATTGAGAAGTGATTTGCAAGCCTGTTGGGTTCATTTTAACTGCTGAATGAGCGACAAGCACATTCTTCATCCAGTTTCTTGGAACTTAGTACAGAGAAATCTAGTCAGTAAAATCTTAAATGAATACAAAGTATCATTTACGCTTTACAAGGTTCCAGAAAACTTTGAAAAGTGGAAACTTTCTAAAAGTGAATGTTTATCAGATTAGTTTAAAGAATTAAGGAGAAAAATTTTTACAATACTTTAAAGTGTTTTCTAGTTTTAACAATTCTCAGGTGGCTCAGATGGTGAAGAATCTGCTTGCAATGCAGGAGACTTGGGTTCAATCCCTGTGTCAGAAAGATCCCCTGGGGAAGGGAATGGCAACTCACTCCAGTATTCTTGCCTGGGAAATCCCAAGGAGAGGAGCCTGGAAGGCTACAGTCCATGACGTCACAGAGTTGGACACAACTGAGCAATTAACACACACACATAGATTTAACATAATGCACTGGCAATGCCAATGACATACAGAATAACAAAAGAACAAAGTATAAGTATGAGGCCCATTCTTATGTTTGTTACAAGTTTTAAAAGCAATTCCTTTCATTTCCCTGGGAACACCTGATCCAGAGGGAAAAGCTCACTGGAATCAAGAATAGTTATCTCTAGGCAAAAGTCCTAGAACCAGACATCCTGGAAAGTGAAGTCAAGTGGGCCTTTGAAGCATCACTATGAACAAAGCTAGTAGAGGTGATGGAATTCCAGTTGAGCTATTTCAAATCCTAAAAGATGATGCTGTGAAATGCTGCACTCAATACGCCAGCAAATTTGGAAAACTCAGCAGTGGCCACAGGAAAAGGTCAGTTTTCATTCCACTCCCAAAGAAAGGCAATGCCAAAGAGTGTTCAAACTACCACACAATTGCACTCATCTCACATGCTAGCAAAGTAATGCTCAAAATTCTCCAAGCCAGGCTTCAACAATATGTGAACCACGAATTTCCAAATGTTCAAGCTGGATTTAGAAAAGGCAGAGGAACCAGAGGTCAAATTGCCAACATCCGTTGGATCATCAAAAAAGCAAGAGTTCCAGAAAAATGTCTACTGCTTTACTGACTATGCCAAAGCCTTTGATTGTGTGGATCACAACAAATTGTGGAAAATTCTTAAAGAGATGGGAATACCAGGCCATCTGACCTGCCTCCTGAGAAGTCTGTATGCAGGTCAAGAAGTAACAGAATTGGACATGAAACAATAGACTGGTTCCAAATCGGGAAAGGAGTACATCAAGGCTGTATATTGTCACCCTGCTTATTTAACTTATATGCACAGTACATCATGAGAAATGCCGGGGTGGATGAAGCACAAGCAGGAATCAAGATTGCCGGGAGAAATATCAATAACCTTAGATACACAGATGACACCACCCTTATGGCAGAAAGTGAAGAAGAACTAAAGAGCCTCTTGATCAAAGTGAAAGAGGAGAGAGAAAAAGGTGGCTTAAAACTCAACATTCAGAAAACTAAGATCATGGCATCTGGTCCCATCACTTCATGGCAAATAAATGGGGAAACAACAGAAACAGTGAGAGACTTTATCTTTTGGGGCTCCAAAATCACTGCAGATGGTGACTGTAGCCGTGAAATGAAAAGACGCTTGCTCCTTGGAAGAAAAGCTATGACCAATCTAGATAGCATATTAAAAAGCAGAGACATTACTTTGCCAACAAAGGTCCATCTATAGTCAAAGCTATGGTTTTTCCAGTAGTCATGTATGGATGTGAGAGTTGGACTATAAAGAAAGCTGAGCACCAAAAAATTGATGCTTTTGAACTGTGGTTTTGGAGAAGACTCTTGAGAGTCCCTTGGACTGCAAGATCAAACCAGTCCATCCTAAAGGAAATCAGTCCTGAATAGTCATTGGAAGGACTGATGCTAAAGCTGAAACTCCAATACTTTGGCCACCTGATGCAAAAAACCAACTCTTTGGAAAAGACCCTGATGCTGGGAAAGATTGAGGGCAGGAGGAGAAGGGGATGACAGAGGACAAGATGGTTGGATGGCATCACTAACTCGATGGACATGAGTTTGAGCAAGCGCCTAGAGTTGATGATGGACAGGAAAGCCTGGCATGCTAAGGTACATGGGGTCGCAAAGAGTCGGACACGAACGAGCGACTGAATTGAGGCAAAAGTCCACCTCTAATGGAATTTGAGCACAGATACTGTCTCTTAAAACAAGACTTCTATAAAGGGGAGTTTGCTGTGCTGTGTGCTGTGCTTAGTCGCTCAATCATGTCTTACCCTTTGCGACCCCATGGGCTGCAGCCCACCAGGCTCCTCTGTCCATGGGATTCTCCAGGCAAGAAGACTGGAGTGAGTTGCCATGCCCTCCTCCAGGGGATCTTCCAAACCCAAGGATCGAACCCAGGTGTCCCTCATTGCAGGCGGATTCTTTACTGTCTGAGCCACTAGGGAAGCCCAAGAAAACTGGAGTGAGTAGCCTATCCCTTCTTCAGGGGTTCTTCCCGACCCCAGGAAGTCTCCCACACGTCAGGTGGATTCTTTACCAGCTGATCTACCAGGGAAGCCCCAGGGAGTTAACGAGCCACTATTAAGCCAAACACCTTACTAATCAAGATGTAGTAAAGTAACTGTTAATGACCTGAGCACTCACATCTCGCGCATTTATGTACAAGGGTAGGAGCGCTAAGTACAGTCTATGTAGCAGTGTTGTGGAATGCTGGGTCAGGGACGGATGCAAGGGGAAAGAGCAGCCCTGCTCTCGGGGAACTGAGGGGCTGGGTGGGGTGGCAAGGGGAAGGGGAGGTTGTATGAAGATCAGACATGGCACGGAGACTCCAACTTCCTTTATGAGACTGCAACAAGCAACAAAGCCTGTGCCACTTGACGAGTGTTGACTTATCTAGGAACCAAGGCCAAGTGAAATATGGAAGGAATTTAGGTTGGAATATAGACTCTATTTTATAAGCTGTTACTCTCTGCAAATGCATTTCATAAAAAACACACACACACAGAGACATCAGATGATCTAAGATTGTCACGATACTGTGATACTTCTCCCCTAATGAAACATTCCAATCTCTTATTTAATTGAATACATTTTGACTATTGGGGACTACTTCTTGGTTTGGAGCCCTGTAGCTAATGTATCTTCATTTAAGAGATAAAGCATGTAAAAAACTGCTGAGTGTGACAAACTGTATACATGTCAGATGTTTGTTTAAAAATACTAAGCTGCACTGAACCAGGGGTTCTGTAGTATTGTCTGCCAAATTTAATACCGTATCATTCACACTTTACCAAATCACACCAAATATGACACAGAGACGATTTGTTTAAGAAAAGTTTTACTAATGTGTTAATATTTCAGCAAAGTTATTGCAACGGGTTGAAAAGGCAGACAGACACACTATTATAGGCTATTATAAAGTAACAAGTTATACAATTAAAATATTACATAGAACTATGGGATTTACTGAATAACTAACAGACTCATAAAAGAAATTAAATCTGAAAGGTTAAATCCAGTATTAGCACCTACAACATCTCTGAAAGTAAAACTTTTAACTGTTTCATTCTCTCCTAATACATGTCTTATCCTTCTTGGAAAAACAGTGCTCTCAAACCCCAAAGGTGACGGGTATGGGAAGTCCCAATGCTAAGAACATACGGCCAAAATAAAAACTCCAAATAGTTACTCAGGACTTGACAGTTTTAGCTGGAAATCACTTATCTTACTGAACTTGAACCAATCATACATGTTTCTGTGCACAGAATACTGTATATGATAAAGTCTATGAATCGTAAGGATTGCCAGTAGGGAGAGTTAAAAATTAGCAATATACAGTATTATTCCTATCAAATTTTTTCTCTTAAGTTACATTTATAACAAAACTAGAATTAAAATATTTATTACACTTGCTCATTACACATTCAGGGACACAGCAGGGACATTTGAGTTTGATGGTTTAGCATCCACTTTATTGTGCTTACTTATTTTTATAAGGAACAAGCTACACATACCACATCTTCCCAATGTTCAAGGTGATGCAGTAATAACAGAATTCTTAAAAAAAAACCCAAATCTGGAAAATGCATTAAATACTGCTTTAATTAGGAAATTGCTATAATAAAACAAGTAACATAATACATTATTTTTCCAATGAGCTTCGGTTTGGGAAATTAAACAGCAGAACTAGATCTTTAAGCTTTGAGTCACAGCAAAACTGATAGTTCTCTGAAATCTGGGGGATGTGTAGCAAAACCAGACACAGCCCACCCTTCACCAAATCCTGGAGAAAAGCATTTCATGAATTTGGGGGCAGTAAGACTGAACACTGGCTAGGATACGACTTGCTGAAGCCCAAGGAATGATGAGAACCACTGGTACTGGTGGCAGGTGAGAAATTAACTGTGTTGGGCTGACCAACTGCATAATTTTTTAATGGCTTTGAATGAAAAAAGTGAAACGCTTCACTGCGTTTTCTCAGAAACTGATCAAAAGATTGCAGAGTCCTACACGATTTGGAGACACAAAGTGGATGCTGAGCGACTAGAGGTCACTCCAGGTGCGGAAGTTTAGAAAGTCAGTCCTTGGAGTGAATGGCACCGTGGCTCTGGCAGCAGATACGAAGGAATGATGCTCTGGAGAGGAGGTAGGGGGACACTCTGCGGTCGGCCGGTGGACAGGTGAGGGTCCCAGCTGGAGGTGGGATCTGCAGTTAGAGGGAGAAGCAAAGGTTTAGAAAGGGATGCCAATTGACCTCCCAAGAGCAGCTGGTGTGACCTCCTAATGTGTGGGCTACAACTCCATTAACCCAGGCTCTGGCTACTGGGATGCCCGGATCTGTATCATCTGCCAAAGGGGGTCCACGGCTCGAGGGTCCAGAGACCCAAGCCTGTACATTTGCATCTCTGACCAACCACATCTCGAGAGGCAGCACAGCACAGGGGTGCACGGCCAACCCAGGCCTGGCTGCCCCCTGCCAACCTGCCGGTTTGGGGCCCTGGACAAGTAACTGAAATTCTCCGGGCCTCAGTCCCCTCGTCTGAAAAACAGGGCCGCCGCCGCGTACCTCAGAGGGTGCTGTGAATGGTGCAGGCACACAGGAGGCGCCCACAAGCGCTGGGTGTTTTTATTATAACTTATTTACCATGATAGATTAGTGCTACATTCCGTTTTTTAAGTAAAGAAGACGATCTTAACCCAAAGAGAGAAAACGACCATCAGTTTGTTGAATAATAAAGGTATCAAAAAAATTCAAACTTTTTTAAAAGGAGCAAAATACAATGCTCTTTTTTTAAAATAAAGGCCACCTCCATGATTTGTGTGCTCTTAAGTCATTAATTTTAATTCCCATATAATGCTTCAACCTGCAGACACCACATATGCTTAAGAAAAATGACAGAACTGAATTCATTATTCTTAAAGAGTTTTCCCCTCTCCTCTAAGACCTCAGCCCACACAGGATCCCGGGTCTGAGGAACACACAGCTCTGAAAACTAAATTACACTGAACGAAAATATTTGCATTCATGAAATTACCACAAGTTCCTAATGTAAATCTCATTTCAAAATTTCACTGCTGTTGAATATTGATAGATTCGTCTCTGGTGTGCAATTGCTCCAAATCCCGCGCCACCTCAGAAAAACAGTGTATTAAAGCAATAAGAGCTGCAAAGTGAGTCATGACAAATGGGTTGTGCCAAGGCAGCGCAGCTGCAACTGATCAAACAAACGTACCCCAGCGGCCCGTCACAAAAACCACACAGGGCTCCTGGCTGCTGGTCTGTGAAATACCAGTCTGCAAACCGCACGTGAGAAAGTGTGTGAACAGGTAACACGAAGTGCTCCAAAACAAAGCCTCAGTAAAGAATAAAACATATGGCAGAGGGTGTCATTATTTAGGTCTGTGGCTTGTAAGGACTCGGGGGACACATTCCCTAGTGCTCGGAGAAGGCAGCTATGTATTAATAGCGTTCAACAAATGGTACAGGGCAGACAAGATGTTATTTTTAAAAGGTACTGGAAAAGAAATGAAGGGGAAAAGCACTTAGAATAATGTGATGGTCTCTTCTTTCTCCACGTCTCTGCTGCTGCATGTACTTACAGGGAGTATGGCGAAAAGACAAGGTTTTATGGTCAATCAGACGCGGGTTCGTAACCCGAAATTCATTAGCTGTGTGACCTGGAGATCATCACTTAATCTCTTCCTATCTTGGTTTGCTTATCTATAAAGTGGGGGAAATACTGGGCAGGATTCTTGTGAGAACTGGAAATACGGTCTGTGTAACACCTAGCACACAGCCATACCCTCAAAACAGCGGCGAGTATCATTACTGTTGCCCTGGGAAGGAGCTCTGTCTGCTGTGTGCAGCCTGTGGATGCGGTCAGGAAAGCACAGCAGCAGAACACTGCTGGGTGGTGGAGCGTAGGCCGGGAACGGGCAGAAATGGACAATTTTTTGGTCCTTAGAAAGTATGGTGGCTTCCAGGTGATTCTTCCTACACATTTCCGCCAGCATTCATCAATTTGTTTGACATCATTATATGGATACGTGAGAACATGAACATTCTAAAAGGGAATGAAAATTTATGGTCCTACCCACTAGAGGTAAGGTTTCTTCTAAAGGGCTATGAAGCCACTTAAATACATGAAATATTTAGAATCTCCCTACTCTGAAACGTTTCTTTGGTTATTAAAGCCATTTGTCATGGCTTTAACGACAGGGAAATCTGTCAGGGAAAAAAATATCAGGAAAATCTCTGAACTGATTTTTATGTGTAAGATCCATCTATTAAAATGTCCAGGATAGTTTTGAAATATTAAAATAAGGTCCTCCCCCAAGCCCCCAAAACAAAGTAATAACTCAACCAGTCTGAAAACAACAAAAGGTCAAAAAAAATATCAGGATTAAACCATCACCTGGGTTACAGAATTCGGGATAATTACACATTTCAAATATCAAGTCAGTACAAAGAGTATGCCAGTATTTATGATACAGGTGAGAAAATTCATGCATCCTACAAAGTTACAAAAATGGCACATAAATCATACAATTTCATATTTACCTTTAATTCTATGGTTTATCTTCCACTGCTCATGCCTCTGTCTTCATAAATGGTAATTTCAATCTAAACAGCATGGCTGTTAAGAAAACACACGAGAGAACAGAACACAGAAAAAGGGACTATGGCGAGAAGATGGGTGTGATCTGTGCCGACTTGTCTTCACTTACTTTTAAAAAAATTTTTTTGGCTGCACGTTGCGGCATGCGGGATCTTAGTTCCCTACGTGGGGCTGAACCTGTACCCACCGACTGGAAGATCGGAGTCTTAACTGTCGGACCACTAGGGAGGTCCCTCTTGTCTTTACCTTTTATAAGTTACCATTTAAATAATTTTAAATTATTATTTAAGTAATTAAAATAATTATTATTTGCTTTACTTGTTTCAAATTATTAAAAATTTCTCCCACTTAAGTTAAACATGGTGTTTTCCACCTTGCTGAAAAATTTAAGAAATGTAATTGCTTGTGGTATACAACAGAGCTCCTCTCCAAACATTATTTACTTTTTAGAAGAAGAAAAGAATCTGAAAAAGGATACTTTATTGCAGAACAAAGGGAAGCTCTTAACTGAGCATCCAAAGTGAGGTAATGATGTCAGGGGTTCAAAACACCCTGAAATTGTATGCAAACTTTTTCTTGGGAGAGAGCACACGACCTCTAAAAGTTTAAGAAACACTGATACAAGTGTAATAAAACCGTTGAAATTATTATAAGCCGGAAGGCCTGGGATTATCTGACCTAGGTTTTAAAAAAAATTTATTTTACCCAGTTATTTATTTTACTCGTTATCAAACTATTTTTTTTTTGCAATTTTATTTACCAAATTATCAAAATAAACTTCGTGATTTTCAAAGTCAACTGCCTCTAAAATATGCAGAGTTATGTCAAAGGTAATGAAATGATACATCTGGCAGCTGTAACTGATTTCAACAAGTCAGATGAACCACGGAGCTGCGATTTATTTGGACGACGAGCTCTCCACGCACTGAGTTCATGCATTTCAAAGGGGCCTTTGGTGCAGCCTCTGCAGCTGAGATGCATGACTCACCCCACTCCCATTATTACTACAAGATGCTGCACAGCCACCAAGACAACGGGAGCCCCAACACTAAACACTCCAGAGCCCAGCACGACGCACGGAAAGGAGTCGTGCTGGAGGGAGAGTGTGCCTTCCAGCAGCAGAGCCCAGGGCAGGTACGGGAACGGAGGGAAATCCTCTCTGGCCAGGACCGACGGGGCCATCAAATATTTAGACCTCATGATCTGGGCCGAAAAGATACAACTCGCAGCCCTCTCTCGATGGGATCTGTCAGGAGGAGGCCTTGGGGGGCGTAGATCTTCTCATTCTGCTCTTGAATGTATTTGGAGACTTTCTTCAGGACCTGACCAAAGAGAAACAACACAGCTCTGTCACCAACTTCATCAGATTTTCCTTTTGAGTATTCAGCTGAACTTCAAAATATTCAGAAGTGGAATTAGTTTTCAAAGCAAGAAATGGGTGTTCACGTGGAGGGACAGCTCTGACTCTGTGGCTTATGCCCTGGGTCTCTAACACCCCCCTACCCCCCATTCCTGAGCACGTCCATACAGCCTAAGTCCAAACAGAGATGCAGCCACGTGGCGGCGCGAGGGCCACGTGGCGGCGCGAGAGCCACGCCCCTTCCTCCCGCCCCGCCACCTCCGTCCTGGATACGGAGAAATTTGGAGGTGACCATACACACGTATGCTACGTGCCTTCCCCTTCCCTACTCAGGAAATGTGCGACATGTGACCTCCTCTAATATCAGGGATAGCTTCTGGCTTTCTCCTGGACACTTAAGAGATGCTTCTCGGGGCTTCTCTGCAGTCCAGCAGTCAGGACCTGGCGCTTTCACTGCTGAGGGCCTGTTTGAATGCCTGATCGGGGAACTAAGATCCTACAAACTGTAAGGCATGGCCAACCCTCCCCCCACCCCACCCCCCAAAAAAGAAAGAACTGCTTTCTCCATTGTACATTTTCATCAATTTAAAGTCATAATACAAAGCGGGCCTATGACAAAGGGAGTCCAGTGCGTTTAAAACTGAAAAATCTGTTTCCTTCATCAAGCACGCTTGTGCTGGCTGCCATGGAGGTTCTGGTGACCAGTGTTTTACATCATCTCCTGGCCTGCACGGGAGGCTGCTCTGCAGCCTGCTCTTGTGTCCTAGATGGGAACCTCAATTTATAAGTTTAGTATTAAGGTTGTAAAAGTCAAAGCAAACGTGGACAAAAACCAGATAGGATAAAAAGGAACTTCTGGAAATTGCCAAATCTTAAGCTTTAATAAGGGCAATTCTGAGACAGATAACCTAGAAGAAAATAAATCTTAATAGCGATACACAAAATCAAAGAGTCACATGTTTTATTTCAGATTCAAGGTCATTATAATCCTTTGCTGGCTCTAATCTTCAAAGAGGCTTTGATCCAATTCTTTAATTACTGTATGTTTCCTTACATTCACACTATCAGAATATGATAAAGTCACAGATAAATGTGATCACAACATAAAGGGAAAAAAAGAACTGTATGAAAATAAAGCTGGAAATGAAGAAATCTGATTTAAGTGTGGGTCTATAATGTACCAGGCCAAACCAACATATTAGAATGATAAAATGTAGCTGCCTTGGCATAAACTGATTTAAAATTTAAAACTCTATGCTGTTTGTATAATGGATTTTCTCATCGAAGGACAATAAACAGCCTATTCAGGTTACATCTCTGGGGAATAATACAATCTCATGTTTTACGTTTTTTTAAAAAGAGCATGATATTATTAAAAGAGCCATCTGCAGGGTTATGAAGTAATGTAAGAATACTATTTCTAAAGAAAAGACTTTTTCACCTAATTACCTAAAGTACGTATGTAATTCTATTTTCAACTCTCAAAGAATTTGAGCAGTGCCTGGTCTTTATAAGCAAAAAAAAAAAAACCTCAGTCACTCTCTTTCTACCAGCATTTGTCAATCATGCTAAAATCATGCTAAAATCATGCTAAAAAGAGGAGAAGCAAGTCAGCCATGAAGGTGCCCAACTCAAGATTCTCCCTCTTCTCTCCAATTTCCCTCTCTGCTCACCGGCCAGAGCTGGAAACGGGAGAGCCAGGCTCCCCTCACCCCATCCATCTGCCCTGGGGGTCACTGAGAAACCAGCCTGCATGGCTGAAAGGATTCCTTCACACAGCTCTCCTCCCCCCTCGAGTACAGGTTACTAGCCAAGACACAGCCATCCTTTATTCAATTTAAGCAGAACTCTGTTGCACAAGGCTTTTGTTTAAACTTTGATAACCCTCATGGACACTTGGGTTTCAGTTCAGAAAGAAGACCATCAGTTTTCCTTGGGTACCAGCTGCAAATCCTCCTACAGCACTGCAGTGAAGCCAGCACCGTGCTAACCCAGATGTGCTGTTAGCAACAGACAACTCACGGATGTGAGTCAACTCGTACCTCACTCCTGACAGGACAGGACACCGTTCTCACCCTCAAAGAACTTTGTGTTGACATTTTATTCATACGTCACTATTTTTAGTAAATCGTTGTTAAAACAAACTATAGTACCGAACAAAATTATCTGTCATCCTCAAACCCACAATAAAAACCTCCATTTGTATGATATTTACAAAGCTAAAGACTCAGACCTCAGGAAAGGCTATTGCCCTCTTTGAGAATAAGCCTTTCAAAGCCTTCGAGGAAAGATAACCAAGGTGGGGTTGAGTGAGAGGTCCAGGGGCTTAGTGTTTCCAGAAAGATCTGAGTTCCTCTGACTGTGCTCTTTTCAGATCACAGCCCATGAGCAGCAGGGACGTCTCGGGTGGACGAACACAGCAACTGCTCCTGAAAGAAGAACGTTCCGCAGGCCTGTTTGTTCCCTGTTTGTAATGGGCAGCAATGGAGAGGAATAACACTGAAGCCTTTATCTTCATTTTAAATCAATAAATAGCACATTATAGGGAAAAAAATGCATGATTGTTCTAGTGGGTTTTAAAAGGCCTATTTACAATCTCAAAAAATTTAACCCACGTGACAAAGTGTAAGTGTCATTATACTTGGCTTACTGTTTGTAGACTGGAAGTTTTAGTGTTTAAAACAATAAATGACTCAATTTTGTCCCTTCATAAAGTAGCAAATAATAGCACAGGAATTCCCAAGGGGCAAACTGGAGCGAGGGAGTGCTCTAACATTTTTATCATCTTATCAAAAATACAAATACACATTTACAATGTTGTCTTTAAAAGTACATGGAGATTATATCTTTATTATGACCATTCCAGTTATGTACTTTGCATGATCTAGTTAATTCATGTCCAAATTTCTAATATAAAATCACATATTTATAAAATGTACCATAAATTTTGGCTTCTTGTCTAATTTTATTGGGTCTTTATTTGCTTTATAATACTTACTCTGTAAAAGAGACCTCAATTAGACTTGTAAAGTAATACCTTATATGTTACTTATGAACTCAACTCCATTATTTTCTGAGGTTGAGAAGTGCCTTCCAAAATTAATAATCAAAATAATCAAATAATAATCAAAAAAGATTTTAATTAAGAGTTGATAAATGTTTTAGCAGATAAAGAAACTAGCAGATGCTAAAAGAAGGTTACTTATACACTTATGCCTGCAAGGTAAAAAAAAAACCTGTACACGTAAGTGCACACGTATCTGATTAAAACATATAATATATACACACACACTAACTTGATTTTTAAGTCTATCTTAAGAAAACTTTATTTAGCGCCTGCCATATGTAAGGCAATTTATTAATTCAAAGATCCATTATATTTATTTTTTGGATTTACCTTTTTTGTTTTTTGAAACAACGTTGTGTTAATTACTGCTATACAGCAAAGTGATTCAGTTATACATGTACATACGTTCTCTTTCATATTCTGTTCCATGATGGCTTCTTTCCTATGTCTCCTTGTCTGCATCTGCTAACGCCCACCCCCACTCCTTGGCAACCACCAGTCTAAGACCCACTTACAATTGAGAACTCAGATTTGGAGAGATGAACTTGTCCATGACTCATAATTGGAAATGACCTGGCTGGCACCCAATTATCAGTTTCTCTTTATAACTGATGCCAGAGGCAGGTATCTGTTATCTATTTTAGCAAAGGCACACGAAAAAATAAGTTAATTAAAATTTCATCAAAAAATTTAAAACCTACAGTGAAGTAACAATTCAAGCATGTAATATTCCATGAGGCGTGAATAAAACACTCTGGAGGACATATTTCTGCCTTAAATTGGCAATATTACACGTCTTCGACGGCCATGTGGCATGAGTGTCTTATCTGCACGAGTCCAGCCCTCCCCGCCCATCGCCTTCCGTGGTCAGTGGCTCCTCAGAGCGCCCGGCTCCTCCTCCACCACCCCCTGAATCCGCTCACCTCCCGCTGTCCCTGCCACTCCCTCCCCATCCAGGCTCTCCTCCTCTCCTGCCTGGACTTCTACGAAGCATCTTTCTTGCACTTTTATACCTTTCTTCCCCAGAGCCAAGAAATCTGTTTAAAATGAAAATATGATCCTACCACCCTCCTGCCTGAAAAGTTCCAGTGATCCTTCCCCGCATGGAAATAAACTCTAAGCCTCTCTCCACAGGGCACACACTCCATGGGGCAGGACGCAGGTCCCCTTGCCTCTCCCGTCAGCTCCGCCCTCCCCTCCCCACGGGGGACCCACGCTCTGCGCATCCTCCTCCGTCCTCCTGAAAGGCCCCAGGCTCCCCATCCTTCACGTGGCAGCTGAATGTTAGCACCCCAGAGGCCCTTTCTGACCACCCCATCTAAATCAGTCTCTCCAGTTACGTTCTATCCTAGGGAAGCCTGGTTTTTTCCAAGGCATTTATCACATCTTACAATTCTGTGGGTTTTGTCTCCTTAGGATCAGTTTCTACCAGACTTATAAACTCCACAACGTCAGTAACCATGTCTGCCCATTCAGTTATATCCTCCGCACAGCGCTTAGCCCATGTTCAATAAATATTAATCGAATGGATCCCGCGTCCCTTCACTCACCAAATGTATCACTAAAGAGAAGCTGCGAAGACAAACAGACTGAAAGTGGCTAGTGATCCTTTGTGACTTCTGATGTGGAATGTCAAGCAGGAAAGAAAGTGTGTGACATGGAGAAGGCCATAAACTACCTGTTTAGCTCTTAAAACGTTCACCAGGGGGTTCACATCAGGATGGTAAGGAAGCGCACAGGGCACGTTCAGCCCACGGCTTAAAATATTGGAGCCGCACCTGTGTCGGCTCTCCACCACATGGAGTGCAAGACAGTCACAGGGAGACCTCGGCCGGGTGGGTGGGATACCAAGCTCCTTAGAGCCTTCCCTTTCTAAACGTGGTCAGAATGGAATGATCTACTAGGGGTCTACTGTGATTAACGTACATCCATTCATTTAACACACAACGAGTGCCTCCTACGCCCAAGGCCTCGTGCTAGGCATCACGAGGGATACACTGTCCTTGATCGCAAGAAAAACACATACCTGACGGGCAAGTAAGACAAGAATATAAATGCTACATTACTCAGCGGAAAGTGCTTTAAGTACCAGAAAACAGATTCCAGTAAAGCATTGTGGGGACAGAGAGGAGGGAAGGAATCCAATTAGAAGAGTGGATGAAAAGTCAGCTGAAAGGGGGGCCGAGGGACCCAGGCAATTCGGACAAGGGAAGGGCATTCCAGGTGGAGGAAAACTTCTCAGAGGGTGTGCGTGGCTGAAAGAGAAAGTGGGGACGGGCTGCGAGCCAGGGCTGGGAGAGGCGAGCTTGGGGAGAGCCAGAGAAGGCCCTCACGCTGCAGGAGAGGCACGGCTGTGTTCCACGACACAGCAGCTGCTTGGAAACGGAAGAGGCGGGGAGGAAATAGGCTCTGAGGCTGTGGTGCTGGTCTAGGAGAGATGTCACAAGGGCATAAGTCAGGGGGTGGCAGAGGGTGTCATAAAGTTAATGAATGGGAAAACGGAAGACAGCTCAGTCTGACTGCTGATACAATTTCCCTCTTCTCGACCCCCACCTGAAGATGCTGGGCGAAAAAGACAGGGCGCCACTGAACCAAGTGGGGAATGTGAGGCTTGACTCTCGGACCCCTGAGTTGAGAAGCCAGCAGCTCTGGGTCCAGCAGACAGTTCAAAGGGAAGACAAGGACTCAGGTGGGAGGAGAAGATGGAGGGTAGAAATTTGGGGAAATAAAGAACAACTCAGTACTCTTCTATATGTCTGGTCGTAGAAGCAACAATAAAATCTGAATCATTATTATTATAAAAGGCCCTTTAAATTTTACAGCAAGTGTCACCATGTGAACACAACCTGTAACAAACCCACCTTTTTTTTTTTTTAATGATTGTAAGAGATTGGGAAAACACAGGTAGGCTCACCTTCTCATAGTGAGTTTCCATGCACAAGAAGATGGTGTACGCTGTTAGACAAGCCAGGCAGCCTTCCAGATACGACTGGCCCCCAAGCTTCTCAGCTTCGGCATAAAGGTTATTTAGGGTCCGAACTGTTTCTTCAAATTGCTGCCGATCAATCTGTACAGGAAAAAGAACTTTAAAATAAGTTTTGAAAAAAAAAAAGATGAACACGTCACTCCTACTTGCGATCCCTAATTAGGTCACTGTCTTGTCGTTTTTATCTGTCGGCAAACAAATTTTAGGTGATTAAATCTGGATCTAAGTTGCTGAAACTGGTTAATGTTTGTTTAGTTTCATCTTTCTTTTGGACGCTGTGTTATGTCGAGGCTCAAAAAGCTGTCTCCTGATCCTCTGTGCAGAATCACAAGTGACTTAATTAAATAACACAGTCCTTCCGGCCCTCCACTCTCCCACATTCACATTTACAGAGCTCGTACCTTCGGGTATCACCACAGGCCTTGGAGAAAGATGAGGAAGACACTGACTTGTCCTCACGGCATTTACAGTCGTGAGCGTAACAGACACGTAACAGGGAAAACACAAGGAGCCAAGAGAACACTGTCAGTGAGGCACACGTGAAGCACGTGGGGGACCCAAGGGGGGGCGGCGCTCCCTGTACCTGGAAAGGGCAGGTGATCTTAAATCATGGTCCCTAAATGCCGGCATCGACTTAGGCGAAAAAGGGGAGTAAGGACACTCTCAGCAGATCAAAAGGGGCAAACTCCGTATGATTTCCCATCTCTTTTATAGTAACTACTTGGTTACTAAGAGCTTACACTGGACAAGGCGAAGTCTCCCACTACCGCAGGGCTCTTCTCACCAAGGACGCCTGTGACCTTTTTCTAGTCCGTGACGCCATCACCTAGAACGTGTACTAACAGTACTGTCGTATCTCCTTTTCTCTGATCACCTGCTTTCACTTTCTTCTTCCAGTATCCCTTTCCTTCCTTCTTTTAACAGTACTGTGTCAATTTCAAATCTCCATGGGAATTTCAAGGCCCAAGGCAGAGCATTTCACCCAATTCTATCATTCTCGGTAGGTAACAAAGCCCAACTTATCTGTCCTTACCCTCAGCCTGTTCTCACACAGTATCCCCCTTATTCCTAAAACTAATACCCACTTACATATTAATTCTTTCCTTTATGAAGGCTTTACGTAGAAACAGACTCAGAAAGAAATGCCAAGAACCTTAATATACACTTTGAGACAGAACACTTACAAATTTCCAGAACATTTCCAAAATTATGCTCCGAGAACATAATTCTTTGTTAACAGATTATCAACCTTAAGCTATTAAAAAGCCTTTAGGTAAGAGGTCTTATCCTTCATGTGGAAAATGGTGAAGATTCAAACAGCCAAAGGCATGAAAACCTTAAAGTGGTGGGGACTCAACCTGCCTTCTAAAAGGAGCTACTTTAAATTTCCCAGAACAGGAGTGTTTCTGACGGGTGCTGGGTGGGTGGGGACAGAGCTGGGCGCCAGGGCCGCCACTTGAAGATGTGCTGTGTCACTGACGGTCACCTGGGCAACCTGTCACTATTCCCAGAACACAGTCTTAGAGGAGAGCTGCTCAGTGAACAAGTGTTGATGGTAAATTGTTGTCTCCACCTGGTTCTGCCAAAGTTAACGTCTTCCGTTTGTTCATCAGGAAAACCATGAAAGTCCAAATAACTGTAAACACTCGCACTTGATTTATCTACAATGTTATGATCTGAGAAAGAAACTTCTCCGAATTATTTGTGTTTCTTTGGACAGAATGATTAAAAACTAGGGGATCCAACCCAGAAACTTTTTTTTTTTTGGCCACACCAGGCGGTCTGTGTGATCTGTTTCCCAACCAGGGACTGAACCTGTGTCCCCTGCCTTGGAAGCGTTGAGTCTTAACTACTGGACTGCCAGGGAAGTCCCCAGCCCAGAAACATTTGATTTCTTTCCGATCTGGAATTACATATCCTACTAGAAACACTAATTCTTAAAAGTTATTCCAAGATTGCAATGCTTTACAGGATGGAGGCAAATCATAAACCATTTTTTAAAAAATTAAAAAATCCAAGGTGAAGACTTTTTTTTTTAAAGTTTAATTAAAAAACAAACAAAAAGATGGGAGTTCCCTGACAGTCCAGTGGTTAGGTCTTGGCACTTTCACTGCCGAAGGCCCCAGTTCAATCCTTGGTCGGAGAACTAAGGTCCTGCATGCTGTGCAGCGTAGCCAAAAAAAAAAAAAGACAAAAAAAAAAAAAAGTCAAGAGTTTCTTGGAAAGGTTTAAAAAAATCACGACAGGCAGCAGTAAAGCCGAGGACACACAACATGAAGGGCTCTACAGGGCAACCCCGGCCTTGCCCTCATGCCCTGCAGGCTCTATGAACCATGGCTGTCAGCGCGCCCCTCTGGGTACCTGGACACCGACAGAGCAGCTACACTGACATCTGGAGGTATGTCAAGTTGGAGCTATTTGGACCAACAAACAGTTGCAGTCTGAATGGAAATAGGAGTCAGGCTCATCTCCCCAGAATTTTTGTTTCGTGTTGAACTACCTGCCGAAAGCATCAGGCTGAAGCTTATCAAAGGTAATGAGTCAAAGGTAAATTCTACTGACCAGCTGTAGAGACATAGTTTTAAAGGGATGCAGGGAACAAATGCCTCGATTATAGCTCACTCACTTCTCTTTCTGCCCACACCAAGGGTGCCTAAGATGTCTGTATGCTGGCGAAAGTTAAGAATCGAGGTTTCCTTTAAAGAAATGTCCTGGCGACAAAGTGCTTACACATCAAAGTATTACATTCTCAGAGGCAGTGAGAAAGTAAACTTGTTAACACACAGAACTTGTTCTTACTCCCAAATTAAAGGGTACAGATGTGTGTGTGTTTAATGCTTTAAAGTCATACAAAACAGCTGTATGTTTATTTCTCCCTCTATTACATTGCCAAGTACGACGTTCTCACAAAGGGAAACTCAGCCTCAGTGGCAGCGCAATCAGTACAATTTCTAGGTTAAGCAGTAGAGAAACAAAGAAAGAAACCTTTCAATTTTCCATCAAACAAAGCAAGGAAAATTTAAACCTGTAATTTAAATTTAATCTCAACACACTTTAAAAAAAAAAAAATCAAAGCTTTCCCAAACAGTTTAAAGTATAAGCTAGCGTTTTAACCCGAACATTTAAAAAGAAAAAAAAAAAATTCAAGGGTAGCTCAGCTGATAAAGAATCTGTCTGTAATGCAGGAGATCTCAGTTCAATTCCTAGGTCAGGAAGATCCCCAAAGAAGGGATAAGCTACCCACTCCAGTATTCCTGGGATTCCCTAGTGGCTCAGATGGTAAAGAACCTGCCTGCAATGTGGGAGACCTGGGTTCGACCCCTGGGTTGGGAAGAGCCCCTGGAGAAGGAAATGGCAACCCACTCCAGTATTCTTGCTTGGAGAATCCCCATGAACAGAGGAGCCTGGTGGGCTATAGTCCATGGGGTTGCAAAGACTCTGACACGACTGAGCAACTAAGCACACACACATACATAGTACTCAGAATCACAAGTGATGCTGGGCTACATGAAGTCAGAGAAACTAAAGGACTCCAGAATTTGGAAAGAGCAACTTCTATAACCATCCGTGGAGTACTGTAACTGCACTCTTTCTGTGTTCAGACTATAAAATAAAGGCTCCACCACACACAGAGTTGAAGGCTCATGTCTGATTCTGCATAAATGGACTTGGCTCAATTATGAGCTGGAAGTTTGACTTTTAAATCCTTTAAACAAAGCATCAAGTGACATCCAAATAAGTGTGGGGCAAAAGAGTTGTTTACATTCTGATCTGAAAGCACATAAACAGTATTAAGTCAGAGTCTCCCTAAGAGACTTAAAAGTGAAACATTTGATCTATTTCATAAAAGTACTAAAAAATCCTGTTAACTGTAATGCTAAATTATTTAAAAAACCATATTCAGTAGCTCTAGCCAACAGGCAACTTGCTCAATTTCTATCTTCGCAAACCACCATGGAGGTGTCCAGCTAATGTCAGGCTGACTTATCTCATAATGTGGCGACAACAAACTGCAACATTTACAGGATATTTCACAAACAAACTAATATACAAATCATCTTTATAAGGTGTGCTGGGTCCTTAATTTGCATTTAAAGAACATATTTGGGCCACTAACTTGCTGAGCGTTCTAAATCAAGCCAAAGCACCCTGTCATTGATCTCTGTTGATTTTCCGACCTTGGCAATCAGGTAGAACGACCTACCCCTCCACGAGTTAATTTTAAATGACTGCTGCACATTGCTCCAGTACATGCTCATCGACACCTACCTACTCCACGGCCAGCACTTCACAGCTCAACACCCATGCGCAATCACCGCTGACTCCCTGCCCTCTTGTCAAAGAGGAAAGAACCACAAAATCCGCTCCCCTCTAACCAGAAGCTGACCCCTGAGCAGGAAACAGTCAGGTTCACCTTACAAACCTCAAGACCAAACAGTCTGTCTTTGGGTGTGTGAACACACCTAGGCACAAGAAGACACATACATAGGCTCACTTCGCTGCACCTTTACAGTAAGATCCAATGACCATTATTATTCTTTTTACTAAGTCTGAAAAAGGGGGAACACCCCTTCCTGAGCGCAAGACCGCCCAAAGGACCCACATTCTGATGACAGTTCTGACCCACAGGCCACCAAGTCGGCTCCCAGCGACAATCAGCACGAGGAACCAGTTGAGGGCCTCGTTTTGAGATTATTTCCCTGTCCAGACCCATGCACTGCTCTGCGTTTTTCAAGGTTCGGAGAAGGCCTGCCTGCGCTGCCCAGCACAGCACCGAATAATAAACCAGCACAAGCGGCCGGACGCCCGTCACTCGAATGATGGTGGTCTCTTTTGCGTGGTGAGGCTGGAGAATGCAGCTTACACAACACGCGGAGGTGGGTGGCCTGGAGGGTCAGGAATCAAGTGCCTCATCACTGTGGTCACTAACCCGGGGTGAGGTGGGGAGGACGGCAGCGTACCGATTCAGGCCCCGGCCATTATCATCAGGTCTTCCGGCCCGGCGGCCTGGCCTCATTCCTCCTGCTCCCAACACCGGGTCTTCCTTACCAGCCCCTTCCGGGCACAGCCCTGGCCCAGGCCCCTGCTGCGCCCGGCCCCTCCCGGGCCCGCACCCCGCCGTCGCCCCGGCTGCGTACCCGGTTCTCCAGCTCCGCGGGGAACTTGGTCTGGAACTGACAGCGGGTGCCACTGCTGTAGTCTCGCTGAATGAAGACCTTCCCGGACACCGGCGCCTGCTGCGGCCTCATGGCGAGGACAGGACGGGCCGCGCTGCGGGTTCGGGGGACACCAGCCACAGTCATAACCCCGGCCTGGAACCAGTACTCCGGCCCGCCAGCCCCACAGACCCGCCCAGCGCCCAGAGCGGCCCAAGGCCTCCCGGCCCCACTCCCCTTCACCCATGCTGGCACCACGGCCCTTCAGCTCCCTCCCCGGCCCAGGCCCAGCGCCCCCCCACAGCCCGGTTCGGCCCGGGACACACGAACCCGCCTCCTCTGCCCTCCAGCTGCTGTCGCAACGCTTACGCCGCCACTTACGTCCTGCCGCAAAAGGCCTCTTTTTTTCACCCCCCCCCCCCCCCCCCCGCCCCTCTGCTCGAACACCTTCCTCAAGTCTAGGACCCACCCTCTCCTCCGGCCGTAAAGCGATCCTGTCGAGACTGCGCGCTCCCGTGCGGGGACGCGCTGTGGGCGGGGCCCGGGCGGACTCTACCCCCCCGCCCTGCCTGTAAGAGTCTGGCTGGAGGAAGAGCCCGGGCGGGCCTGCGGGGCGGGGCCGGGGGCGGGGTCTCATACCCGGGGGCGGGGTCTCATACCCGGGGGCGGGGCCGCGGTATCCGATGGGTCTGGCGGCGTGGAGAACCGTCCGACTGAGCTCACCAGGGGATGCTTGGCCTGTAGGCTGGGGATTTCTGCCCTGTGTCCTTTCCCTGCTGTGTCATTTCCTCGTTCATCGTGGGGACTGAGTTTCTAATCACTGACTGTAAAGTTTTATTTTCGCTTTTGATTGGAACTCTCACTTTACACGTGAGAAACTGCTCAAACTTACAAAAGAAACCACTCACAGGCATCCTCTCCTCCAGCTTTCCTGGAGGTGTTGTCTTTTCCTTCCACCCCAAAGATTTTCATCTAGCACCTCAGCCTCTGCCCCTCGGGTGACCTGAGAGGCTTGTGTGGGCCCTTGGCGCCCTCCTCGAGCTCAGCATACCTTTGCAAGGCAGCCACCGAAAGCCCTGATGTGCCTGGCTGATACACTATTCCACCTTATCCTCTGTTTTGATTTCCCAGATTTCAGTTACCACCTCTCCCCCCAGTCAACTTCAATCTGAAAAGATGAAATGGAAGTTTCCAGAAATAAACAATTCATGTTTTAAATTGTGTGCCTATTCTGAGTCAGTTCAGTTCGGTCGTTCAGTCCTGTCTGACTCTTTGCGACCCCATGGACTGCAGCCCGCCAGACCTCCCTGTCCATCACCAACTCTCAGAGCTTGTTCACATTCATGTCCATTAAGTCGGAGAGGCCATCCAACCATCTCATCCTCTGTCATCCCCTTCTCCTCCTGCCCTCAATCTTTCCCAGCATCAAGGTCTGTTCCAACGAGTCAGTTCTTCACATCAGGTGGCCAAAGTATTGGAGTTTCAGCTTCAGCATCAGTCCTTCCAATGAACATTCAGGACTGATTTCCTTTAGAATGGACTGGTTGGATCTCCTTGCAGTCCAAGGGACTCTCAAGAGTCTTCTCCAATACCACAGTTCAAAAGCATCAATTCTTCAGCGCTCAGCTTTCTTTATAGTCCAACTCTCACATCCATACATGACTACCGGAAAAACCATAGCTTTGACTAGATGGACGTTTGTTAACAAAGTAATGTCTCTGCTTTTTAATATGCTGTCTAGGTTGGTCATAACTTTTCTTCCAAGGAGCAAGTGTCTTTTAATTTCATGGCTTCAGTCACCATCTGCAGTGATTTTGGAGCCCCCAAAAATAAAGGCTCCCACTGTTTCCATTGTTTCCCCATCTATTTGACATGAAGTGATGGGACCAGATGCCATGATCTTAGTTTTCTGAATGTTGAGTTTTAAGCTAACTTTTTCCACTCTCCTCTTTCACTTTCATCAAGAGGCTCTTTAGTTCTTCTTCGCTTTCTACCATAAGGGTGGTGTCATCTGCATATCTGAGACTATTGATATTTCTCCCAGCAGTCTTGATTCCAGCTTGCGCTTTGTCTAGCCCGGCGTTTTTCATGATGTACTCTGCATAGAAGTTAAATAAGCAGGGTAACAATATACAGCCTTGATGTACTCCTTTCCCGATTTAGCGTGATGAAATCTCTTGCTGTTGGCTCCATCTCTTTGGGATTTCCCAATCATCCACCTCCACCATTGACATCCAGTCAATGACACAATCATGATCCAGGGTTACCTGAAACAGACGATCCTCTGACCTAGTGTCAGAAGTTAATTCAGCCTAAGGCTATATCACAATGCCTACTTCTTTCACCTCACTTCCTTTCCTCACATAGGCACTTTGTCATCTTGCATGATCACAAGAGAAGGGTTAGTACAGTACAATAAAATATTCTGAGAGACCACATTCACATAATTTTCATTACAATATACTATCATTGTTCTATTATTATTAGTTGGGGCTTCTTTGGTGGCTCAGACGGTAAAGAATCTGCCTGCAGTGTGGGAGACCCAGGTTCGATTTCTCGGTCAGGAAGATCCCCTGGAGAAGGGAATGGCAACCCACTCCAGTATTCTTGCCTGGAGAATTCCACAGAGGAGTCTAGCAGGCTTTGGGGTCACAAAGAGTCGGACATGTGGACACGACTGAGCATTGAACACTTTCACTTTCATTATTATTAGTCATTGTTAATCTCTTACTGAGGCTAATTTATAAACTTAATTTTATCATAGGTATGTGTGTGTAAGGAAAAAACAGTGTATGTGGGGTCTGGTACTATCTTCAGTTTCAAATATCCACAGAGGGTCTTGGAATGGATCCCCTTGGGTAAGGGGGACCACTGTATAACTTGTTAGTACCACTCTCTAATACTGTCTAATATATGTTTAAATATTTCTCCTATTGTATTTTAAAAACAGCTTTCAGTTCAGTTCAGTCGCTCAGTTGTGTCTGACTCTTTAAGATCCCATGGACTGTAGAATGCCAGGCCTCCTGTCCATCACCAACTCCCGAAGTTTACTCAAACTCATGTCCACCTAGTCGGTGATGCCAGTCAACCATCTCATCCTCTGTCGTCCCCTTCTCCTCCCGCCTTCAATCTTTCCCAGAATCAGGGTCTGTTCCAATGAGTCAGTTCTTGGCATCAGGTGGCCAAAGTATTGGAGTTTCAGCTTCAGCATCAGTCCTTCCAGTGAATATTCAGGACTGATTTCCTTTAGGATGGACTGGTTGGATCTCCCTGTAGTCCAGGGGACTCTCAAGAGTCTTCTCCAACACCGCAGTTCAAAAGCATCAATTCTTCAGTACTCAGCTTTCTTTATGGTCTAACTCTCACATCCATACATGACTACTGGAAAAACCATAGCCTTGACTAGACAGACCTATGTTGGCAAAGTAATGTCTCTGCTTTTTAATATGCTGTCTAGATTGGTCATAACTTTTCTTCCAAGTTAGGGAAGAATAAATAGCATACAATAAACTGAAGGTATTTAAACCAGACAAATTGAAAAGTTCTAACTTACCAACAGTGTATACAGCTGTGAAACCATCGCCTTAATCAAGACAGAGAGCATTCATCCTTTCAAAAGTTTCCCAGAGTTCCTTTGTAATCCCTCCTTCTGGCCCCTCCCCAGTCTCTTTCCCCAGGCAGTGATCTGGTCCCTTAGTTCAGGAGTCCCCAACCCCCTGTTAAGAACAAGGTTACACAGCAGGAGGTGAGCTTCATCTGCTGCTCCCCATCACTGGCATTACTGCCTGAATCATCTGCCCCCACTCCAGTCCATGGAAAAATTGTCTTCCATGAAACTGGTCCCTGGTGCCAAAAAGGTTGGGGACCGCAGCCTCAGTTTGCATTTTCTTGAATTTCATATGAAATGAATCCTACGATGTGTACTTTTTGTCTGGCTTCTTTCTCATACGCTAATTATTCTGTAATTCACCTGTTGTGTTGTCAAGAATTCATTCCTCTTTGTTGCTGGATTACATTCCACTGTATGGATACATTGTATGGGTAGCTTGTTATTCATTCTTCTGTTGATAGGCATTTGAATTGCTTCCTGTTTTTGGCTATTACATGTGAAGCTGCTGTTGGACATTGGTCTGCAAGTCTTTGTGTAGATGTATGTTTTCATTTCTCTTGGGTAAATACCTAGGAATAGAATATCTGGATTCTGGATAAGTATATGTTTAACTTTTTAGGAACCTGCCAAACTGTTATCCAAAGTTGGCTGTACCATTTTACATCCCCACCAGCAGAGGATGAGAATTTTAGTTTCTCCACATCCTTGCCAACACTTGGGTTGTGGTATCTCCTTGCAGTTATAACTTTAGTTTTTCTCTGACTAATGATTCTGAACATCTTTTCGTGTATTTATTTGCCATTCATACATCTTTTTGATGATGTATCTGTTCAAATCTTTTGCCATTCTTTATTTGTGGCTGTTTTCCTATTATTGAGTTTTAAGAGTTATTTATATATTTTAGAGAAAAGTCTTATATCAAACATACAGTTTACAGTCATTTTTCCCGTATTCTGTGGCTTGCCTTTCTAATCTCTTAACACATCCATTGATTTAGGGGGATTAGGCTGTGGACCTCCTGAGAAGGGCACACTATTCTGCATACCACAGGTATGGAGTGAAGTTCATTTTTTCCTTCCATATGGTTATCTAATTGTTCTAGTACCATTCAGTAGAAAGACTCTCCTTTCTCCACTGCATTGCCTTTGTGTTAAAAATCAGTTTTTTTCAAATATTGTATATTAACACATATATGTGGAATCTGGGGAAATGGTACTGACGAACCTATATGCAGGGCAGGAATAGAGAGGCAGATGTAGAGAACAGACTTGTGGACACAGCGTGGGAAGAAGAGGGTGGGACGAATTGAGAGAGTCGCACCGAAACATATACACTACCTTATGTGAAATAGATAGCTAGTGGGAAGTTGCTGGATAACACAGGGAGTCCAACCTGATATTCTTTGACAATCTAGAGGGATGGGGTGGGGTGAAGGGTGGAGGAGAGGTTCAGGAGGGAGGGGACATGTGTATATTTATGGCTGATTTGCGTGGTTGTATGGCAGAAGCCAACACAACTTTGTAAAGCAATTATCCTCCAATTAAAAACAAATCACTTGTGTGTGTGCCTGTGTGGTACTGGAATTTGTATTCTGTTTCATCATCTGATCTTGTTGTACAGTAAATGGCTATTAGTGTTTGTCTGTGATGTTAATGCTTCCTTACTGACTCAGTAAGATCTCTTGGGAGTTGCTTTCCTACACACTCAATGTTTATAGTTGGGAACACCCTAAAACAGGCAAAACAGTCTCCACCTTCAAACCTCCGTTTAGTGGAGTAAACAAATAAAACAGTTTTCATACATCGTGTAAAGGGTAATATTTTTGGAACTGTTTCTCAGTAAGCCTGCCTGGGGGAAAGCACAACTCAACTCTTGATGCCTGGAAAGAAGAACCTGGTTGAGAGAGGGATTAAAGGACAATAAGTCAAACTGAATGCCTACCCCCCTCCACACACTCATGCATCTCTATTCTTTCAGAAAAAGCCTGCTGGGGGAGGGGAGGAGGTGTGGGGGAGATGTCCAGGATGCAGGGCAACTTGCTCACTGCTTCTCAAGGTTTAGACTGGAAGTCTTCCCTCCCAGCATTGAACTGGCCGCCGGAGCAACCCAGGTGCTGCAAGTGGTGGATAAGAGATGGCCAAGGCTGCTGGGCCAGAGCTGGTGTTCCCAGTCTCCTGTTTTGGGTCTGCGCCTGTGACTGGGGGAAAGTCCTCTGTGGAAATGCCCAGAGATCCAGGCGCATGGAAGAAGCCTGGAATGGGGATGAAAAGGCTGCAAAGTATGAGGGCCTTTGGCTGGGCAGGCAATCTTCTACATTCTTGCCAGCGTGATGCTCCAAAGGACTGTGTGACCAACTATGTCTCAGCAACTAGCAGCACAAGATGCCCAGAGACTAGGCAGGGCAAGCTAGAGGATGCCAGAGCAAAAACCCAGCTCTCCTTCCCCCAAGGCAGAGTGTTATGCAAACTCTGTAGATCTTGGGTTTCCTACAGGAGAAGGAGGAACTCATAGTTGACTGCACTTAAAACCCAACTCAGGTGGGAAAACATACTTGGAAGGGAAGTTTTCATGAATAGACAACTTTAAGGTTTCCCTCTGCTCTTGTTACAAAGTTGGAATATAGAAAATAAAGAGAAAATAAACTTTTATTTCTTTAAGCCACCTATGACAGCCTCTAAATTTCACCTCTTACAGCCAGCACTGTAAAGTTATTCCCAAAGAGGTAAATTCTGATCGTCCGTGTGAATAGGAGTTAGCTGGGAGAGGTGGGCTTTTTCCTACCCTTGTTTTTGGTACCAATGAAAGAAGGCTGAGCACTGAAGAATTGATGCTTTCCAATTGTGGTGCTGGAGAAGACTCTTGAGAGTCCCTCGGACGGCAAGGAGATCCAACCAGTCCATCCTAAAGGAAATCAGTCCTGAATATTCTTTGCAAGGACTGATGCTGAAACTCCAATACTTTGGCCACCTGATGTGAAGAACTGACTCATTGGAAAAGACCCTGATACTGGGAAAGATTGAAGGCAGGAGGAGAAGAGGATGACAGAGGATGAGATGGTTGGATGGCATCACCGACTCAATGGACATGAGTTTGAGCAAACTCTGGGAGATGGTGAAGGACAGGGAAGCCTAGTGTGCTGCAGTCCATGGGGTCTCAAAGAGTTGAACATGACTTAGTGACTGAACAACAACATTGGGGTTGAAGTTCTAACTAAATACAGCTGTTCCTAGTATCTACAGGGAATTGTCTCTCCCTTGGATACCAAAATCCACGGATACTCAAGTCCCTTACATAAAATAGTGTGGTACAGCTGGCCCTCTGTGTCTGCGGGTACCGCAGGTTAGTGGAATCCGAGGATGCACAATCTGGGAATATGGAGGGCCCACTGTATTTACTCAGATAAAAGTGTGCCCATGGAATTGCTTTTCTCCCATTGAGACTGGTTAAGACTCAGTTGATATACTTTTACCGAGTGGCTCCCAAGCTGTTCTTCTGCCTTGATGCACCTGATGGGTGACAATCACATTGATGAAACACTTCCATAGACATGCCTAGACAAAGACTGTGGTACAGAGAAAAATGCCCATTTATGTCAGTCTTCACTCTCTTCCTCCTTCCTTTACTTTTCCTCCTCCTTCTTCTCCTCCTCCTTTGTTTTCTCCCTCTTTCTTCCTTCTTTGGTTGGTTTACTACTGGTGGTAATGTTGTTTAGTTGCTAAACTGTGTCTGACTCTTTTGCAACCCCTTAGACTATAGCCCGACAGGCTCCTCTGTCCATGGGATTTCTCAGGCCAGAATACTGGAGTGGGTTGCCGTTTCCTTCCCCAGGGGATCTTCCTGACCCAGGGATCAAAACCGTATCTCCTGCACTGCGGGCAGATTCTTTACTGCTGAGCCACCAGGAAAGCCCTATTGGTAATGAGTGGTTTAGAATAACCCCAACCTAGTCTCTGTGTTTAGCATATTTTGAAAATCTGTAGCCTGGGTCGGGGAGATCCCTGGAGTGGGGAATGGCAACTTGCTCCAGTATTTTTGCCTGGAGAATTTCATGCACAAAGGAGACTCCAGGGCCACATTTCAAGGGGATGCAGAGTCGGACATGATTGAGCGACTGAGCACAGCAGCAGCACTACTAATACATATTCAGTTTGAGCTTTCAAAGAAAACTATAGCCATGGCATGGAAATGCCCTTGAAAAATTATCTAGAGACTTTCCTGGCAGTCTAGTGATTAGGACTCGGCTGTTTCATGGCCGTGGGCCTGGGTTCAATTCCTGGTTGCGAAACCAAGACCCACAGGCTACATGCTGTGGCAAAAAAAAAAAAAAAAAAAAAGGAAAATGATCTGAACAATTCCCTTGCCTTGTGGCCGACACACCAATGGTAGACGTCTAAGGACTTCAGGAAGAAGTTCACAAACTTTCACACAGTGACCTTTTAACTTCTAACCCTTCCGATTCAAGCTGGCTTTCTGTGCACTCTCAGTGGTCATAGTCAAAGGCTTTCACTCTCTGCCCCAGAAGGTGCGCACAGGCGGCCCGCCGTGGGTGGGGCGTGAGTTGGCGTGTGGAGGAGTAGGGGTGCCCAGCTGCGGAAACCCACAGGCTGACGTTCCCCATGGCTCACGAACAGACTTCCTAATTGGTCCGCATCCCTCTGATGCCCTCCAAGGGCCCTGGATGATCCCAAGTCGTGTGGCGTATTTCTGTCTCCTGGGTGGGGTTTCACACAGCTGGGGAAACAGGTGCTTACTCACCTTCACTTTTTCCCTGTGGGAGAAATCAGAGGCCCAAAAGCTTTCTCCTGGCACTTTCCTGTGCCACCTTGGGGGCGAAGGGTAACGTGGATGAAGGAAGGTGTTCTCATATCCTCTTCAATACGTCCAATACAGGATTTTTTTCTTCATATGTTTATTTTATTGAAGTATAGTTGACATGCAGTGTTTCAGGTGCACAGCAAAGTGATTCAGTTATACATATATTATTTTTGAAATTATTTTCCATTATAGATTATTATAAGATATTGACTATAGTTCCCCGTGCTATACAGTAAACCTTTGGTGCTTGTTGCATATCTGTTGTCTCTTTTAAATTAGAAACCTAACCTTCTAGTCATGCTAAATCAAACAAGCAGAATCAGAATGTCATAAATTTTTAGTTAGGCAAAAATTCATAAATTTTCTAAAATATATATATTACACATATTGTTTATATATATGTATACAGAAGCTTTATTATGCTTGATAAAGGTTTGAGAAAGAACAAAAAAAAGAGATGGAGAAATTGGAAAACATAAACTAAATGAAAAGGGGCACTGAATATGAAACAAAAAGTCCACTTGTTCTTAAACGTGGCTGCTCATTAGAAACATATCTGGAGCTCTGGAGATTAAAAAAAACAATACTAGGCACTTACGTTTTTCAAAAAATTCCAAAATAATTCTGATATGCATCTGGATTTTGCAAAAGATTACAGATTTTTCTATTCAATCGTAGTTTTGGTGATATAGAGTTCTATTATTTTTCTGTTGGCCAATCATGATACAATGGGATTAAGTGAGTAATAGTTACATAATCACAATAGTAAAAGGTGTTTATCGGTTTTCACAATCAATAGCCAGGCAAAAATATATATAAATACAGTTACAATATTGGATTTTTAAAAATTATGTATGTATTTATTTCTGGCTGTGCTGGGTTTTCGTTGCCTGCATGGGCTTTCTCTAGTTGTGCTGAGCAAGGGCACAGCACAGGCTTCTCACTGCAGTGGCTTCTCTTACCGTGGAGCACAGGTTCCAGGGCACTTGGCGGGGTAGCTGTGATGCCCGGGCCTAGTTGCTCAGTGCCATGTGGGGTCTCCCCAGAGCAGGGATCCTGCAGTGGCAGGTAGACTCCTATCCACTGTACTACCAGGAAAGTTCCCAGTACTGGATTTTTTTTCACTCCCACAGTGTGCTGGAATTTCTCTGCTGAACTCCTGAACTTTCACCAAAATGCTCTTCTCCATGAGAAATGATCAAAATTAGCATTCTTTGTAAGAAAGATGGTAGAAAACTCCTATTCCTCTATTTTTCTGACATCAGTTCTCTGCCACAGGTAATTTAGAGCAACTCAAAATTCATTCTGTAAAGCAATTTAAGACTCAGCTGTGGTTATTGCCTGGGCCCTGGAATCCCTAAATGTAAAGTCTGGCAGTAGATCTGTGCACTTCCCGAGGGCCGGGCTGGAGTAAGATGGCTGTCTACAGCACCATCCTACGCGGAGCCACAGAGCATGGCTTGGAACCACCCAAGGGCTTCTGTAAGAGTGAAAGTTTGGTGATACTGCAAATGACAGACAATCATTTTTTTATGTTACAATATTTAATTGATTTATTTTAAAATAAAATAAATTAAAATAAATCAACCTTTGTTTGGTGTATGCCATCCATTAGACCCTTAATAATCTTCTTGGTTATCACGTCAGCTGTCTTGGTATCTAAGTGTTTGTTTTCAAGTGACCCTTATTGTACTTAACATCTAGTATTAAGGAGCCAACAGCAGTGATGCTGGCAATTTGGATCTGCCAAAGAGAAGCTGTAAAGTGCTTCTTTTAAGCGAAAAGGTAAAAGTTCTCTACTTAATAAGGAAAGAAAAAAATCATATGCTGAGTTTGCTGAGACCTATGGTAAAAAGAAATCTACCTGTGATATTGTGAAGAAGGAAAAAGAAAGTCAGGCTAGTTTTGCTGTTGCACTTCAAACTACAATGGCCATGGTGTGTGCTGTTTAGTTAAGATGGGAAAGGTGTTAAATTTGTCCAGTAACATATTTTGAGATGAGAGAGAAAGAGAGACTACCTTCATAGGACTTTCTTTACCAAAAATTGTACTATTTTATTTTTAGTTATTGTAGTTAATCTCTTATTGTACCTAATTTATATATTAAGCTTTATTATCGATTTGTATATACAGGAAAAAATATAGTATGTATAGGGTTTGGTACTAGCTGAGGTTTTAGGCATCCACTGGGGGTCTTGAAAGGCATTCCCCAACAGATAAGAGGGGACCACTGTCATCTGAATTAGATACCATCTGTGATCCATGGGCTTATGCTAGCTCTAAATGATTACTTTATTCTTTTGTATCTTTTCAAAAGACCTTTAGTATTTTAAGGGACCGAAGTCAAGCTATTGGTCTCTAGTCTTGAAGGTTCATTTGTTTCTCCTTTTTGAAACTTGAGTACACAGTCTATGTCAAGTTTCTTTGAACCCTATATGTTTATCTTATTACTCTGTCCATAATAAATTCTCAAGAAATGATTTTACAATGAATTCAGCCAACAAATATATACTGAGCACTTACTCGCAAGAGCAGAAGATGAAGTGGTGAACAAAGCAAGCAATAAGATCTATTAAAACTCAATGCTTGTGGGCACCAGAGGGTGGGAGAAGGGAGATCATAGCAGGTAGATAAGCTTGAAGGAGGAGACGGGGTTCAACAGATGGAGCGCTAATAGGATATTCTAGCCCTGTGTCAGGGAATGATGAGTTTGCATAGTGTGATGGTTAATTTTATGTCAACTAGACTGGGCCAAGGGATGCCCAGATAGCTGGGTGTGTGTGTGAAGGTGTTTCCAGAAAAGACTAGCACTTGAATGGGTGAAAAGAACACAGCAGGTGGTCCTTCTCACAGTGGGTGGGCATCACTCAGTCCACTGCGGGTCTGAACAGAACAAGGCAGAGGAAGGTTGAGTAAACTCACTGCCTGACTGATTGGGCTTCAACATTGACCTTGTCCTGATCTCAACACGGCTTATTCTCAGGACTTTAGACCCAGACTGGAATCTATACCCTTGACTCCCCGGCTCTTGGGTCTTCAGACTGCATCACCAGCTTTCCTGGGTCTCGAGCTTGCAGAGAGCAGACTGTGGAACTCAGCCTCCACTCTTCATGTGTAAGAGTCTCTTTATATATAAATCTGCCTGTCTGTCTTTCTGTTTGTCTGTCTATCTGTTTTTCTGTTTCTCTCTGTCTCTCTGTTTGTCTGTCTCTATATATGTATATGTTTTAGGTCGGCCAAAAAGTTTGTTCGAGTTTTTCTGTACCATCTTATGGAAAAACTGGAAAGGATGCTTTGGCCAACCCAATGTACGTGTGTCTGTATATATGTATGCATTGTTTCTTGGGATAGCTCTGAAAACTGATATACCTGGAGTGGCCAGAGCTTGCCGTCTCCCTAGGTGAGGGCACGGTGGGAGTGGGGATAAAAGATCTTTAACAGACTGGAGAGATAGTGGTAAAAACCGTACATCCTTCTACACTCTCCTGTATTGTCTGCTTTTCTTCAAAATAAGTGAACCAGTTCCCTTTGTCTTGTATGGTACAATCTCTTTTCCAAAGCTTCAGCCTTTTTGTATGACTTTCAGAACTTCCTGGTGTTTAGAATTAGAGATAGGACTCCAGGAAGAGCATTTGTCTGTGCTGAAGATAATCAGAAAATAGCCTTTAGTTCTTTTCTTGTAAACTCTTTTTTTTTTTTTTTTCTGATCAGAACAAAGTAAGCTTTTCAATGCGGGATCCTATTCTGTATCACTGACTCATGTTCAACTTTTGACCCAGGGATCATTTTCAGCCTTGCTTACAGGCAGCTTTCTGTACCGCAGTTTCTTTTCCTCTTCAGCTACCATCCCTCCTGGGCTTTGTTCTGTTCGAGACTGACTGCTTTCTCCAACGTCCTTCATCAAGATTTGAACTGCAAGGTGTATTTATGCTAAAGAGGTTTGAAACTGTCCTCCCGGCCAAGCTCGTGTTGCTAACCAAGCCCCTGGTTTCTCCAACACTGCTTTTGGTTATTCCCTCCTAAAGCATCGAGGCAGGCTGGATGGGAAGATTAGATCAGTTTTCTTAGTTTTTTGTTCCTTGTTTCCAGGGTGCACTCATACGATGGACAGAATTCCAAGGAGCATTGTCTCTTTGTGTTGACGCATTTGAACACAAGCTAGCTTCTGTTTCTGAAGCTTGCCTGTCTTTACTCGATTTTGAGATAGCGTTATTAACCTCCCTGAGTTGACAGCGTCTGTTCCTTCCCATTTAAATCCCACCATCCGAAGCCACATGTGCCCCAGTTGCAGAAAGCAGGCTGAACAGATGCCTAACAGTCGTCATGAAAGAGCTGTTCTCGCCTGCACTTTTGTTTCTTTCATTGTGAAGGAGGAGAGTGGATTCAGCAATGCCATTAACAGGCGTGCTTTGCCTTTATTGTTTGGGTTTATCACGCAGACCTCTCATATCGGAAGTGGCTGGTGGTGGCAGGTTCGGAGATTTCAGACTCTCTTCACCAGCACAGCTCAGAATTGTAGAGCTGGAAGCAAGACTGGCTTCGTGGATGTGCAAGCTGTGTGGCTGCCCATGGCTCAGTATTTACCCGCTTGCCTAAATGCTCTGCTCTTGCATCTTGAAATTCTTCATTTTTGAACATGGGGGTCCAAATTTTCATCTACTCAAGGCTAAGAAGGGCTTCCCTTGTGGCTCAGCTGGTAAAGAATCTGCCTGTAATGAAGGAGACCTGGGTTCAATCCCTGGTTGGGAAGATCCCCTGGAGAAGAGAAAAGTTACCCACTCCAGTATTCTGGCCTGGAGAATTCCATGGACTGTATAGTCCACGGGGTTGCAAACAGCTGAACACGACTGAGCAACTTTCAAGGCAGGAAGAATAAGAGGGCCTCTGGTGGCACACACCATCACTTTCTTGGGTAGATGTGTCGACTGAAGAAAAATGCATAACCTACAGGTTGTGAGTTATCTTTTATTCAAGGAACTTACTGAGGACTGTAGCCTGGAAGACAGCCTCTCAGTGCTGAGCAATTATTTTCATGAGGAAAGGGAGGAGCCAGGATACAAAGGAGTTTTTGTTCAAAGAAACTCAAATAGTCGAACATCAAAGTGAAAGCCACTCAGTCGAGTTCGACTCTTTGAGACCCTCTGGACTGTGCCCTCCAGGCTCCTCTGTTATGGGGTTCTCCAGGCAAGGATACTGCAGTAGGGGTTGTCATTTCCTTCTCCAGGGATCTTCCTGGCCCAGGGATTGAACCCAGGTCTCCTGTGTTGCAGACAGATTCAAAATAATCAAAAGATTATTGCTAATCACAAAAACAGACATCTCAAGTTAATGACTGTAGTGCTTTTATATGTATAGGAAGATACAAGAATCTGGCTCATGGGAACTATCCTTAGAAATGCATCTTAACTGTCTAGGGCCAGCATTCTGCTTTTCTCCACACTGCATTTCCCTCAGGGCACACCATCAGGTGTGGCTATGGTGACTTGATGGCATTGTTTAATAAAATGGCAGGAGACATCTGTGGACATCATCCACAAACGGTTAAGCTATCATCTCTCCACGGAACCTGATTCAGTGTGAATTTTGACAAAAGTTAAAAAAAAAAAGAAGACTTCATGTCCCCAAGAGGTCTTTTCAAGTCCACTGCAGGCTATGCCCAGTTTTCTTTTTTTTTTTTAATTTTTAATTGATTTTTTAAATTTATTTGACTGTGTTGAGTCTTAGTTGTGGCATGTGGGATCTAGTCCCCCGACCAGGGGTTGAACCTGGGCCCCTTGCATTGGGAGCATGGAGTCTTAACCACTGGATCACCAGGAAAGTCCCCTGCTTGGTTTTCTTATAAAGGACAAATATTTGCCAGACATGAAGGATTAATAACTATGGTATCTTCAGAGTAATACACATTTCAGGGCATTGGCAAAATGAGAACTGAGGCTGTCAGAAAATTTAAGATTTTTTTTTCCCCTGAGAACAAGCATTGCTGAAGAAGAATGCATACTTAGTTCTTTGCTTTGGTGGGGGAGTAAAATTTCTCTATTCTTGACATTTGGCTATTTGTTGTTCAGTCACTGAGTCGTGTCTGACTGTTTGCAATGTCCCATAAGGCCATGGAGACTCCTTTATAAAGGGGAGGAGCCGGACCATTCAGGGCTGGAATCGAATCAAGAGGGATGAATGAAGGAAGAATCCATCCCCACCCCACAAATAGAGAAGATGATGCCTTGGCCTTGGGGCGGCCGCTCTTTGGGACAGCTACGTTACCGGCCATTGATTGAGTATGCTCTAGGATCCTCTCCACTTTCTAAACCACCTGCCCACATATGTTACTGAGCCCTGTCCTGTATAAAGCATGGCACATTCATGCACCCGTGAACCTGTCACACCTGTCCTGCTGGGTGATGCTGAACCCTGTAATTTCCGTATTGTTTGGCTATGTTTTTAGTTCTTTCACATAAGACTTGCATGATGTCCCTACTAAACTCCATCTTGCCCTTGAAAAATCAGTCTCATTCATGCCTTGCCTGACGTAGTGAATCTCCTACATTTAACCAGTAGAGTTTCTACTTTGTCATTTTAGTGGCTGATACGCAGGATCCTTTGAGTAACAGAGGTAAAAAGAAATCACTATGTAATCAAAGAAATGGCCCAAGGCCCTTCTACCCAAAATTCATCTGTATTGTTAGATATGCTGCTTTGATCTCATCCTCTTAGTCAGGAAACCACAATTGACAAAACAGCAATTTCTCCTTTTTTTTTTGCAAAATTTTCAATATATTTTTAGATTGAAGTATAGTTGATTTACTGTGTTCTGTTAATATCTGGTGCACAGCAAAGTGATTCAGTTATACATGTGTATATATATATATATATATATTCTGCTTTAAAATACTCTTTTCTATTATGATTTATCATAAGCTGTTGATATAGTTCCCTGTGCTATACAGTAGGACCTTGCTGTTTATCCATCCTATGTACAATAGCTTACATCTATTAACCCCAACCTCTCACTCCGTCTTTCCCCCAAACCCCTCTCCCTTGGCAACCACCAGTCTGTTCTCTATGTCTGTGATTCTGTTTCTGTTTTGAAGGTAGGTTTATTTGTGTCATATTTTAGATTCCACATGTAAGTGATATCATATGGTATTGGTCTTTCTCTTTCTGCCTTCCTTTCCTTAGTATGGTAATCTCTAGTTGCATCCTTGATGCTGCAAATGGCATTATTTCGTTCTTTTTTATGGCTGACCAATATTCCATCATATATACGTACCACATCTTCTTTATCTAAAATGACAATTTCCTACTGGAGGCATGTTGATATTCATGAATGTGTTAGCCTAGACTGATTTCTCTTTTTCCTAGGGCCTTAAAAGGCCTTGAAGGATGTGAAGAAGTTTTCTTTACATGGAGAAGTGTGGAAGTAGTTGGGGCACAGGGAATAGCCCAAGGGAGCTCCTAGAGGTTTTCCTGGGTCCAAGTGCTGCCCAAGGGCACAGGATGCCTGGAAAAGGCCCTGGCTAGGTCATAGCGGGTACTAACTTGCGATGTCATCGATACTCACAGTTTTGCTGAGAGCTAGTCCAGGACAAGACACTAGCCCTATACTGTGTTCACTCTGCAGAGAAGTTTCCTTTCCCCACTGCCTCTTAGTAGCTGTCAGATAAGTCAGTCATCAGAAGGGGCCAAAGAGAACAGGGCAAAGGCCCAGTGACCTAGACCAGGGAGGGAAGAAAAGAGACGTCTGAAGCGGGGTGGGCTCTTGTGTGATGATCTCTAAGGGGCAAGTGGGAGAAGGACTTGGGATGGGAAACTAGAGGAAGACGAGCTTCTCCTACTTGGTAGTAGTATGGGCACGGTTCTGCTATCAGGTCCCCTTAAAAGATGAACAGACTGAGCGAAATAGTACAATGAGAGTCAGTCTCATATTCCAGGATTTACTTCATTTTTTCATGCAACGAATATTTTCTGAGAGCTGATCATTTCCAGGTCCTGTGCTAGATCTTGGCATAGAGCTGGAAATAAGGCAGGGGGACCTGCCTCATGGAACTAACGCTCTAGTGAGGGCATACCCTCCCCTTCTCCCTACTGGCCACCTTTCCATTATGCTCCCTTCAGGGATATGCCTGATAAAGGTTATTTTAAAAAACATGGTAAAGAGAATGAGAAGGCAAGCTACAGACTGGGAGAAAATATCTGAAAAGACACATCTGATAAAGAAATGACATCCAAATTATAGTAAGGACCCTTAAAAATCAATAATAAGAAAATGAACTGCTTGATTTAGAAATGAGCAGAAGATGTGAACAGACATTTCACCAAAGGAGATATACAGATGGCAAGTAAGCATATTAAAAGTAAGCATGTCATATGTCATCAGTGGCATGCAAATTAAAACAACAAGATTTAGGGTGAACAAAACCCAGAACACTGACAACACCAAATGTTGATACGAGGTTGTGGAACAACAAACCCTCATTTGTTGCTGGTGGGAATGCAAAATGGATCAGCCACTTTGGAAGACAGTTTGGAAGTTTCTTACAAAACTGAATAACTCTTCTCATAAGATCCAGCAACTTCCTGATATTTACTCAAGTGCAGAACTTGTGTCCATACAAAAGCCTGCCGACAGGTACTTATAGCAGCTTCACTCAGATTTGTGAAAATTTGGAAGCAACGGAGATGTCCTTCAGTAGGTGAATGGATGATAAACCGCCGCAACCAGACAATGGAATATTAGCGCTGAAAAGAAATGAGCTATGGAGCCACGAAAAGACCTGGAAGGAATGTGTGTTGCTAAGTGAAAGAAGTCAATCTGCAAATGCTATATACTGTGTGATTCCGACTATACGACATTCTGGAAAAGACAAATGTAAGGTGACAATAAAAAGACCAGCGGTGGCCAGGGGGGCGGGGGCAGGGAGGGGTGAACAGACAGAGCACAGAGGATTTTTAGGGCAGTGAAACTATTCTATATGACACCACAATGGTAGACACATGTCACTATACTTTTGTGAAAAATGCATAGAATGTACGACACCAAGAGTGAGCTGTAACATGAACTATGGGCTCTGGGTGATGTGTCAGTGTAGGTTCAGCCACTGTAACAAATGCACGACTGTGGTGCAGGATGTTGGTAGTGGGGAGTGGACATGTGTGGGGACAGAAGCAGATGGAACTCTGTATTTTCCACTCAGTGCTGCTGTGACCCTAAACTGCTCTAAAAAATAGTTTATTGCATTTAAAAACCAAACCCAGAACTCATGGGTCAATTTGAGCTGCGTGTAGGAATCGTCATCACTCCAGCTTTTGTGCCTCTTTCTCCATTCCACCTCCCCATGGATGACATCCCCAACCATTTCTCCTATGTCACCTCTGCCTCCTGTTTTCGTATTTTCCTTCCTTCCTTTTACTTTGTCAGAGTTCATGGAATGTCAATGTCCTAATCTAATGTTTCCGCTAACATCCAATTTCCATTGAAAAAACTCTCTTACTTTTCTGATGCCCAATAAACTTTAACTTGCTCCCCAAATCTCTCAAAGAAAGCACAGGCTTCCCCATTCTCACCAGTCACTGGTTTAATTCTATTTAATTGGGTCTGTCCTTTATATATCGCCATATGGCTTCAATATGTATGCTTTCTGGATCTCCTAATACGTTATCTCTTAAACCCAGAGCATTTATAAAGATGTTGCAAAAGGAATTTAATTAAAAACAGATGGATTCTCTTTGAACCACTTCCTTATCAATTAACAATACCAGCTGTCTCACTAGTGCAATGCTGGAGAAGAGAGAAACCATGTAACTCCTTCCTTTTGTAGATGAAGAAAGTGAGGGCCAGAGATGTGATTTTCCAAAGGTCACACAGCTAGACAACGCTGTGCTTGGAGGGCTGGAAGACCCAAGTTCTAGTTCAGTGAGGTGTCCATCAGCTTAGATCCTGCCAATAATGTGTGTTTTCCGGGTCCCCGTGGTCAAGTGTTCCCTTGCAGAGTGCTCCAGCCACTGCGTGGAGGAAAGTTCATTTATTTCCACTGACTTTCTCCTCTTGTCCTCCTCCTCCTTCACCTTTTCCTCTTCTGTCAGACAGATGAAACAAACATACATTTTTTCATGATCTCTCACCTTTCCTGGGGCTTCCCAGTTGCCGCTAGTGGTAAAGAACCTACCTGCCAATGCAGGAGACATAAGAGATGAAGGTTCGATCCCTGGGTTGGGAAGATCCTCTGGAAGAGGGTACAGCAACCCACTCCAGTATTCTTGCCTGGAGAATCCCATGGACAGAGGAGCCTGGCGGGCTGCCGTCCATAGAGTTGCACAGAATTGGACATGGCTCAAGTGACTTAGCATACATACAAGTACACTTTTTCCTTAAAAAAAACAAAACAGAAAAGATCATCCATGATACAAATGAACTTTCTTACAAAACAGAAACAGACTCACAGACATAGCATACAAAATTATGGTCACCCAAGGGGAAAAGATGGGGAGAGGGAGAAATTAGGAATTTTGGATTAATAGATATACACTATTATATACAAAACAGATGAACAAGGACCTACCGTAGAGCACAGGGAACTGTATTCAATATCTTGTAATAACCTGATATAAAAAGGAATATGTAACTACATCACTTTGCTGTACACCTGAAGCTAACACAACATTGTAAATCAACTGTACTTAAAAAAAAAAAAGAAAGATCATTGCAAAAACTTCAGAGGTCATTGAACTGAAGCCCAGAGAGTTGAATTAATTTGAAATCACTTGCTCCAACGCAGAGAAAAGTTACATCTGAGATCAGAAGTCCACTCTGCCGACTTCTAGTGGAGCGTGCCCTCCTCAGCCCCTTAATACACCCTGATCTGCAGAACCAGTTTATTTAGTAAGCAGCTGGTGGCGCTGTATCACCCAGGGGGTCCATTAGGAAGCATTTGAAAATGCACCATTAATTAATATCATGTGAAGAGGATCCAATACTTCTAAAAAGTGTCCCTGGGTCAGAGATACCACTGTTGCCCTGAACTGCTCAGAAGATGAAAAGCAGAAGTTTGTACTGGCAGTCTCTATCAGTCCACAAAACAGGAAGAATGTCCTTTTCTTGGTGTGAACAACCACAAGGATTATCAATTTCATTGTGTTTTCCTAGGAATTTGAGAGAGTGAGAACAGATGGACCTTTACTCACACATTTTTCCTCAGTTTATTTTGCTGATAAACATATTACCATTTCCAGACCAATTAACCTTTGACCTCCAGAATCCTGCCTTCCCAAGACACAGGCAAGATCAAAGATTATTTTGTGCAATGAAACGTTAGGATGGCTGTTATTCTACCAACTCAGCTGCTCCAAAATGTGATGTTTTATTCTCCTTCTTATATCTATTTTCAGAGGTTTCCTTTTTAAAATCAAAACCCATCAGACTTTTATAGAGGCAATATTAACTGTTTGTGAATTTTAGCATTCCTTGATAATAAATTTGAACACAGATTTTTTAAACCCTTGGCTTAAAGTAGCATTTCTTAGAAACTTCTCTACATTAAAAACCCAAAAGATGTTTTGGACTTTAAAAAGCATTAAAAATGTTTAATTAGTGCTAAACGTCAAAGCTTAATTTTTATTTCCCAATTATCTTGATTTTAGTCTCAATCAAGTGGCAATTTCAGCAGTTTGAAGCAGAGAGGGTGTTACTGTTACCAAGACCAAGCTTGTTCTGTTTGCTTCGCCGATAAATTGGGAGATGAGGTATCAAGGCAAAGAATAGCCAACTTATTCAGAGAAAAGTCAGCAGACAGAGGAGATGGTGGACTACTGTCTCAAAGAACCATCTCACCCAAGCCAGAGTTTAGGCTTCTAAAAGGGAAAGGGGTGTAGCTGGTTGTTGCAAACTTCGTGGTTTTGGAATCTTTGGTTTTTGCCGCTGTCCACACGGGCCTGGTCACCATGCTTCTGTAAACCTCCAACAAGACAAATATTATTCCTTGTTCTACAACTTTTTATCTCTATATGAATGGAAAAGTGTTATACCTTTAAAAGTCAGAGCCTTGAGAATGGGCTTCCTGTATGTTTCAGGCTACAGGCAACATGCCTTTACAAAAGGTGCAGAGCCAGCATGACTCAGCACAGGCCACAGAGCCCAAAGGTTAAAGTAAAAGAAACAGGTTGGATACAGAGTCAAACTTGTTCTTTCTGGTTACATTATGGGTGGAACTGTGTCCCATCCCAAATGCCTATGTTGGAAGTCCCAACCCTCAGTATCTCAGATGTGACTGTATTTGGAGATAGTGTCTTTAAAAGTCATTGAGTTAAAATGGTCATATGAGTGGGCCCTAATCCAGTGTGACTGGTATTCTTACAAGAAGAGAATAGGACATGGTCACACACAGAAGAAGGACCATGTCAGGATACGGGGAGGAGATGACCATGTACAAGACCAGGAAAGAGGCCTCAGGAGAAAACATCTGGGCCGACACCTTGGTCTCAGACTTCGAGCCTCCAGGATGGTGAGATGATAGACTTCTTTGTTTAGGCCTCCCAGTCTGTGGTACGGCAGCCCCAGCAAACTAGCAGGGAGAGGGCTCTTGGAGAGCACAAAAGGCCCTTGTTTCTCTTCCAAAAACAGCAGGAAGGTGGTGCCTCACTTGCCCTCAGGATGAGAGGCTGCCCTGTGATGACAGTGGGAATCCCTGTGGTTGTACAACCTGAGCTAACTCTCCTTTGATTCTGCTCGTCAGCCTCCTGCCCTGGGGGTCCTGTGACACTCTGATGGTAGCTTCATATTGCTGCTCGGTGTCCCTGCTCCAGCTGGGCCCCCAGGGAGCTCGGTAAAAATACAGATTCCCGGGCTCATCTGCAGATATACTGATCTACTCCGCGCCCCTCTCTTGCCCTCACAAGGGATGCACAGGAATCTATTTTTAACAAATCTTCCCAGCAGATTCCAGTGGGAATGCAGGATTGGGAGCAGCTGGATTGGGTCATCTGTAAGCTTTCTGCTTGAGCCAGCGTTCTGTGCTTCTGTGCAAAAGGCTTTGATTCCTGACCTCCAACAAAGGGGCTGGAAGCTGGAAGCTGGAAGCAAATTGGCAGTGGGATCTTGTCTCCATCACACACTGATTAGGGCCCTGTTTTATTGCCTGCACATTTCCCTGCCCCTCTCTGAATGTTCTGAGGCATCACAAGACACCCTGGGTCAGCTGATGGGACGTGGGCTGCTCCCTGGTGGCAGGCTGTTGATGGCGCACAGCCTGGAGCTGGTTTGGGGTTTAGCTAAAGGGATCGGAGACTAAGCATGAGTCTGGAAGGAAGACTCCGGGTGGCCCAGGGCCGTGGTGGCGCATAGATTGATGGACTGAATTCCATTCCCAGTTTTGTAATGTTCTGGTTATATGGTGCTGGACAGCTTAGTAGGAACTTCAGTTATACTTACTCGCAAAATTCATTTATTTTCTGCTCTCCCTGTCTCATGGGATGATCCACTAAGAAGATGGTTATCAAACTACCTTGAAAAATAGGAATCCCTTTCACTAGTCTCTGCTCCTGTCATTAGGATATGCTGATGGAGTGGCGGGGTTCAAGCAGAGGCCTTTGGAAAGCTGGAAAGATGAGCCGAGTAGCTGTAACATTTTCTGATACATGTCTAGTTGAGCCGTGCAGCTTTGGTTAATGCTGAGCCAAGACTATGGGTTAAAATGCCAGATGCTAACCGGTTCCAAGGTTCCAGGCCAAACACATGGCAGAGTCAGAATACTTGTACATCCCAGGTCTGCTGCCCCTCTGATGGAATGCTCCTAATGTCGCTCCCCTGGCAAGGGTCTCACTCCCCAGTCCTGCCCTTGGCAGGGCAAGTTCCAAAGAGAATCTCTCAAGAGTCACTGCAGCCATCTTTTATCAAGTCTCTTTACTACCCACGCTGTGATTTGTGGAAGACTCATCTGGTTTCTCTACATATGTGTTGATATTTGCACATCTGATTTTCAGCCTCACAGTGTTTATAGATGTTAACTAGTAACCCCCCAGAGAGTCCCTATGTGAGACTGGCAATTCTAACTTCAATTTTATGAAAAGAGCAACTGAGAAATGATGGGACTTCCTCCAAACTCCTGTTAGTAGGGAGGCCAGATTCGAGAAAATTGATTATTTCAGCTCAGACTACACAAACTTATCACTCCCTGGCATATCAGAAAGTCCCTTAGTCACCCTTTAGTCACCTCTTAAATGGCTTGAGATTAGTTGGAGAGATGGATTGAAGTAGATGGTTTTTCTGGTTTATTTTATTCTTTTTCGTGTCTGTGTATGTGTGTATAGATACGCACACACATACAGAAATACAAATTTTATACGAACACCTATTTTCCCCAACAAAGTCTTTTGTTGATTGATTTTGAACCAGAAGTTGAGACTGACACATTGCTTTTGGTTTTTAATGTCTCTTTAATCTCTGTTCATCTAGAAGAGCCCCATCACTTACTCTTTTTTCCACAACATTGACATTTTCAGAGTCCAGGTATTTTACAGAATATCCTACATTCTGGATTTGTCAGTCTTTCCATGGTGTTTTGGACCTATTCCTCTCTCCCCCGCTTTCCTGGAAAATGAAAATCAGGACCAACGCTTGGTTAGATTTAGGTCAAACGTTTCGGCAAGAGTAAATCACAGGTGATGCTGTGCACTCGTCTTGTTCCTCATCAGGAGACATTGATGCTGTGCGTGATCACTTGGTTACAGTGGTGACCAGTGGATCTGACAACCGTAAGGCACACTCGCACCCTGCCGTCAGAGGGGCAACGCTTGGACACCCACGGGCTACATCTCACCGAATGGTTTTATCATCTCTGGATGAGTCTTACTTGACTCATTGACTACTCTGTGGGTTGCAAAGAGCTGTTTTTCTCAGGGTATCATTTTTTTTTTTCATATTACCTGAACTTCTGTAAAGAAGAATTTTCCTCTGTGCCTCCGCAACCCCTTCTCTTTCCTTCTTTGAGAATCACTGTGGACTCATGCATTTTATATATTTAATGTATTACAATAAGTTACAGTCACTTGTGTGTGTGTGTGTGTGTGTGTGTGTGTGTGTGTATGCTCAGTTGTATCCTACTCTCTGTGACCCCATGGACTGGAGCCCTCCAGGCTCCTCTGTCCATGGGATTTCCCAGGCAAGAATGCTGGAGTTGGTTGCCATTTCCTTCTCCAGGGGTACAGTACTTGTGATGCTAAATTTCCCCAAATTAGACAGCCTTTGTGCCTTCGAGTGGCCCCCATGTCCTTCTGGTTTGACCTAATGTTCCTCGTGTGCAGTCCTTGCTTTCTGGCCATTGATGTATTCTTGCCCCTTGTTCTCTGTCCCCAGACTTGAAATCAGTCCTTGCTCAGAAAGCCCTGATTCCCTTTCACAGGAGGACCATGAAAAACTGATATATGACTTAATAATACTGACTGTACACTTGAAAAGATTAGGATGTTACAACAATTAAAAGAAAAAAGCAACAACCAAGATCAAGGTGCTGGGAAGACATGTTCGTTGTTACTGTCAGTTTCCACGTCATTTCAGTGGACAGAACATGGAAAGAATAGTTCATGAGTTTATGTTAATATTTCCAAATGTAATCTAATATTGTAGGCTTTTTCCTCCCTTCTTTTATACAGGAATATCTGCTCTCATTCTGAAAATCTTGACTTACAGAATAACTTATTTAACTTATTTTCTTTATCTTGTCATATATATAATTTCATGTCTAGCATCACAATATGGCTGCTAACAGTTTACCAAATGAAGTTTAGTTTTTGTTTTTTGCAGGACTTTTTTGTCCATAGAATATAGTCATGCAGAGAGAGCAGAACCAATGGTGATGCAGAGAGTGTGATATTCAAAAGTTACTTGAAACAGTATGTTGTTATTTTGATATCCAGTTAGGCTGATTTGTTTCTGTTTCCTATCCATTTAAGTTTTTTTCTCTTTTTGATTGAATTTTAGGTTTTAAATATTTATAAAGTTTATGGTGAGAGGAGCACCGAAGAATTGATGCTTTTGAACTGTGGTGTTGGAGAAGACGCTTCAGAGTCCCTTGGACTGCAAGGAGATCCAACCAGTCCGTCCTAAAGGAAATCAACCCTGAATATGCATTGGAAGAACATATGCTGAAGCTAAAGCTTCAATACTTTGGCCACCTGATGCGAAGAGCTGACTCACTAGACAAGACCCTGATGCTGGGAAAGATTGAAGGCAGGAAGAGAAGGGAACAACAGAGGATGAGATGGTTGGATGGTGAGAGAGTCAATTCCTAGGTAGGTTGCTAAGGAGTCCGGGGGTCCCCAAGGAGAGACAGGTCTGGAATTCTCAAGGAGGAGAAAAGGACAAACTTTTTTTCCCTCTGCATTCTTTAGTCTTAGTCAATTACAGAACTCAGTTTAAACTCTGTCCTAGGGATTATACAACAACAATGTTTCCTGCTTGAGGACAGTTTCTCCTTCCTGAAAACCTTCTGACTAATCCTGATATCCTAGAATGTATATTATGGGAGTGGGTCTGGAGGATCTTTCTATTGTTAAATTTTAATCTTGTTATCCTAAAATGTAAATTGTGGGACTGGGTCTGGTAAAATTATCACAAACTTGAGACATTCTTTTGATTCATTGTAATAACTAATTAAAAGATATATAACTCCATTGGATTTCAGCATGCAGGAGTTTTTAGTTTCAGCATGCGAACTCTTGTTGCTGTATGTGGGATCTAGCTCCCTGACCAAGGATAGAACCTGGGCCCCCAGCATTGGGAGCACAGAGTCTTAGCAACTGGACCACCAGGGAAGTTCCTAACTTTTTAGTAGAGTTGGAATTTTGGATAAGTTACAGGGCAGAGGTCTAACTTTTTTCCCATCGTGTTTTATGCATCCATCCTGGCACTATTGGTCATCTATTACTTTCCCAGATTCTACCTCCATCTTATACCAACAGTTACATATATTTGGATTTGTCTGGGGTCTCTCTGGTCTGTAACAGTGGTCTGTCCTTTTACAGTGTATCACATTAATGTGCTAATTATTATAACTTTTTGATGATTTTAATTTCAAGATATATTTTAATAATATGCCAATATTGTTTTAGTTTTTCTTAATTATTATTGTATATCTTACATAGTTTTTGTTCCAAAAACCAATATATAAATATTTCATAATAAAAAATAAGTCACACATGTATGTGGCCAATAGTTTCAATAATGAATTGTACAAAATGAAAAGTAAAACCCCTCTTTCCATTTCTCCAGTTCCACCCCCAAAAGGCAAAAACCATTAACAGTTTCTTCTGTGTCTTTAGAAAACACATACATGAAAATTACATGTTATACATACTTACATATGTGGAACCATGTTTTGCAGAGTTCTCTATGATTAGTTTTTTTCATTTAAAAATACATCTGGTGTGGCATAAACCAACAAAATTCTGTAAAGCAATTATACTTCAACGAAAAAAGAAATAAATTAAAAATAAGTAAATAAAAATACATCTGAACATCTTTCCATACCAGTGCACAAAGTTCTAAATCATTCATTTTAACTGCTTTATGACAATCCATTATGGATAGAATATAATTAGTTTGGCTAGTCCTTGATTGAAGGCCTTTTATGTCACTTTCAATTTTTTTATTAGTACAGATAATTGCTCATTTTATTTCTTGCTGAACTTTAGATCATTTTTCTCCTATTTAAAAAATGAAAATTGCATTAAATTTAGAAAATAATTTGTAGAAGGATTGCCATCTATTTATTTTTAATCTGTCCATCCAAGAAAAAACCACATCCTTCCATTTATGTGACAATTTTTTATGTACCTCCGCAAAATTTTATAAGTCTTTTCAAATAGAGCTTTCACAATTTTGTTAAATTTATTCCTTGGGGTTTTATTTTGTCTTTTATTAGATTTCACAATACTGTTATTTCCTGTTGTATTTTCTAACTAGTTATCTTTGGCAAATGGGTAAACCACTACTTTTTTGTGTGTTTTTTTTATGATTAGCTACATTACTCAATTCTATTTGTAATTGTAAGAATTTTAGCTAGTTCTCGTGTGTTTTATAAAATCAGATGATATGTAGAAATCATATTTTTCTTTCCAATAACTATATTGATATTATTTTTATATGGAAAAGTACAAGTTATAAGAAACACTCGTGTACTTTCTACGCAAAAATAACAATGGTTTTATTATTTCTTTCCCTTTTTTTATTACAAAACTTAAAGCTCTGGAACAAATGTGAAACAATATGTTTAAATGGACATATTTGTTTTGATTCTACTTTTTTTCCTAGTTGGGGGCATGAAAGACACTGGATTGTTCCGTAAAGCTGGAATTTCTTAAAAAAACAATACTTTTTAGTGTGGAATGATGTTGGATTTACAGGAAAGCTGCAAAGATAGTACAGTGTGCCCGTGTATCCCACACCCAGTTTCGTCTGTTGTTGACATCTCACACAACCACTAAAACCAAGAGACCAACATTGGTACACGAACACTGACTAAGTTCTAGACGTCATTTGAATTGTACTGCTTTTTCCACTAATTCCCTTTTCTATTTCAGCATGCAGTTCAGAATAGCACGTTCCATTTAGGTGTCACGTCTCATTAGTCTCAACCGGATCTGTGACAATTTCTTCGTCTGTCCTTGTTTCCGATGGTGTGTTACTCAAGTGTTGTCTCGAAAGCTCCACGTTTGGATTTGTCTGATGTTTTCTCACGTCAGACTGTGATTATTGGTTTCAGGGAAGAAGACTCCAGAGGGGTCATTTCTTTCCCATCATGTCAGCAGTGAGGACTTGTTATCGACATGACATCGCTGGCAATGAGAAATGTGGCCCCAGGCCAAGGTCGTGTTCGTTGGATTTCTATCTTGCAAAGTTACTTTTATTCCCTCTCATCGCTCTTCTAATTGGGAAGCAAGTCACTAAGTCCAGCCTTTACTGAAGGGGACGCAGTTTGATTCCAATTCAATTAGAATGTGTCTAGCGTTTTGCTGTTATGTCATCAGTCTTGCCTTGATGTATCAATGGATATTCTTTATCATGTTAGAGAAGTATCTGTGAGAAGTGTAATTTTTTTTTACGTGAGTCATCAGCCACCTAAATTATAATATAGGAAAGAAAATGAAAACATTGAATGTAGGGGAAAGAGAATGGCTTTGAAAAAATTAATATAATATTCAGGAGAAAGAAACCCTGCTACTTGCTTTAATTCAGAGGTGGTGCATCTGAACTAAGTGAAAACTCTGATGTATGAATACTGAAAGTAGTTCAATTTTAATTCAAGCCAGGAAAACCAGGTGGTTGTCTCATAAAATCCTGGGCTGCTTCTTTGCAGAATCTGTGATGGTTTCTTCTTTTCCTCTGCAGGGTCAAAAAGACCATACATTATGGGAGTTCAACCAGGGTTTGTGGAATGAAATTGAATAAGCCTGTAAGTGTGTTATCCATCTCCAGAGGAATCTCTTGATTCTTATGCCATGTGAAATGTACTCAAGCCAGAAACATATCTGCTGCTACTTTTAAATGTTCTCTAAAAAGAAAGCCAGATGCAAAGGATCTAAAAAGACATTTATCCAAAGGAGATACACACAGCACCAATAAGCACATGGAAAGATGCTCAACCTCATTAGCCATCAGAGAAATGCCCATCAGATCCACAGTGAGATACCAGCTCACATCCAATAGCACAGGTGGGAACCAAAAATACAGATAAGGGATACAGTGAACTTGGAATTCTTATACACTGCTGGCAGGAGTGTAAATTCCTGCAGCTGCTTTGGAAAACAATCTGGCAGTTCCTCTAAAAGTTAAACATAGAGTTACCACAAAACCCAGCAATTCCACTCCCAAATATAAACCCAAGAGAAATGAAAACACGTGCATCCGTGCTAAGTTGCTTCAGTCACGTCTGACTCTTTGCAACTCCATGGACTGGAGCCCACCAGGCTCCTCCGTCCGTGGGATTCTCCAGGGAAGAACACTGGAGTGGGTTGCCATGCCTTCCTCCAGGGGAGCTTCCCAATCAAAGGATTGAACCTGCATCTCTTGCATTTCCTGCATTGGCAGCCAGCTTCTTTACCGCTAGCACCACCTGTGAAGCCCAATGAAAACACATGTCCACACAACACCTTGTATGAGAATGATCATAGCAGAATTATTCATAATAGCCAAAGAGTAGAAATATCCCAAATGCCCATTAACGGATGAATTAGCAAATAAATCATGTCATAGTGACGCAATGGAACATTATTGGACCATAAAGAAATGAAGTAGTGACAAATACTACAACATGCATGAACCTTGCAGACACTGGGCTAAGTGCAAGAAGTCAGTCACAAAGGATCATGTATCATATGATTTCATTATATGAAATGTGCAGAACAGGCAAATTCATGGAGACAGAGAGCGGATCGTGGGTTGCCTATGACTGAGGAGGCTGGAGAGAAATGGGCAAGGTCTGCTAATGGTTATAGGATTTCTTTTCAGGCTAATGAAAATGTTCTAAAATTGATTGCAGTGATGGTTGGACAACTCTGTGAGTACACTGAAATTTATTGAATTGTGTGCTTTAAACAAGTGAACTTTATAGTATGTGAATTATGTCTCAACAAAACTATTATTTTAACATTTTTTTATTAAGTATAGTTGATTTACAATGCTGTATTAGTTTCAGGTTCAGCAAAGAGATTCAGTTATATACTTTTTTAAAGATTTTTTTTTCCATTATAGGCTATTGCCTATATATTGAAACAACGAAATATTGAATATTGTTCCCTGTTATACAGTAAATCTTTGTTACTTATCTATTTTATGTATAGTAGTGTGTATCTGTTAATCCCATATTCCTAATTTATCCCTCCCCAAGCTGTTGTTTTTAAAAAAAAAGAGGAGAAAGAAAGCCAGATCTTGGAATATGGTTCCAATTTAGACACTAAGGGCATAAACTCAGGCCACAAATGAAGTGAATGATGTAGGGAGGGTGGGAGGTGGTTACAAAAACACATGACATCACAACTGCTCTAGAGCTGGGGATCTGTGTTAACACCTGGGACAGTGATGATTTGAGGGGCGCTTGGGAAGGTCTAGCACTTAAGTCTGAAATTCTGTTATTACATGTCAGGATCAGGCTGTTTTTGTTTAGATGGCAAACTTGAAATGTAAGTAGTCTAATAAACATCTTAGTGTAAATGCATACATGAGTTCTTCCTGAATGACAGCTGGAAGGGGCAGGTTCAGATAGTGAAGAAGACAGGTTGGAGAGAACCTGCCTGGGCAGATGACAGCTGGGGGTGTGCCATGGAGCTGGGTGGGGGAGGGCAGCTGATGAAAGGAGGCCAGAGAGGCCCCACAACTTAGCTGGGGTCGGTCTTTCCAGCCTTTGCTCTGGCCAGGTCTCATGGCCTTTGGAACCAAGTCTAGTGGCTCAGTCTGTCTTGTGCATCCCTCGTCAGTAAGTTTTTCATGCCTTTGGTTCACTTGTGAATTCTAGAATTTTTGCAGCCCTCTTGGAGGGATCAAATTGCACTCTCACTTATTGCTTTATCCCTCTGGACAGTCTCTGATACCATGGTGCTGTTTGAACAGGACTGTGTTCTGCCTTGATTGTGCCTTTGCAATTACTCATGAGATGAAGCTCTGGGAAGATCAGGTCAGCAGACTCTTACTCAACTGTAGGCTGTCCCTGGCTCCAGGCCGCATTTCACCACTCTCTCAGCTCTGCATCCCTTCCAGTGCTGCAAAAATATGTCTCTGTGTTGATCCAAAATGGCCTGGAGGGGACTTCCCTGTCTGTCCAGTGATTAGGCCTCTGTTCTTCCACTGCAAGGGACGTGGGTTCAATCCCTGGTCAGGGAACTAAAATCTTGCGTGACTTGCAGTCAAAAAAACACCCCCCCACACACACAAATGGCTTGAAGCTTGGCCACACACCACCGCATTGCAGTCCACTGACTCAGAACCACTGTGCTGCCCAGGACACACACACACGTGCGTGCACACACACACACACACACACACACATGTACATCCTATGGAGGCAACCAGTTCAGGGCTAGGGTCTCTTCTGTTTTATATTAAAAGTGTATTTTTTATAATAAGTAAAGTTGGACTTGGGTTCATTAGCGAGTCTCTTCCCTTCTCCGGACTTTAGGTTTCTTACCTTTAAAACAAGGGAATGGGACCTCTGGGGTTTTTCTTCCCTCTACAGTGAGGATTTAGGATGAGAAAGTCTGGTTTCTGAGAGTGCGAGCTCCTTCAGGTTAGAGATGCTAAATTATTTGTTAAGAATTTTCCCTTTCACAAAATCTAACTGTAGTTTTTGATTGCAGTTGAGTATGGGAGAATGAAGGGGAGCGTTTTCAGGTTTCCTCCCACTTTCCAGAATTAAACAGACAAGATCCCTCTCCTGGCTGAGACCCACTAGTCTAGCTCTTCTCTGTGCCCCAGGAAGCGCTCAGCAGGGGGCCTCTTGGTTAATTGATCGCCAGCACGCTGACCCTTCATCTTCTTTTGCACTGTGTGTGTCTTCAAATCTTTCTTTGATAGCTTTTTGGTTATGAACTTTGCCTTTCTCCTTCTGGTTTGCTTCAGCAAAGTGGCGCGCACTCCAAAATATGCCCATTTTTCATCCTCCCCTCTTTGTCTTGGGACAGCCTGGGATGCTGGCGATGCCTTCTTTTGGCAGCTGAGAAGCTGGGATCCATTAGGGCCCATTAGCGCACTGCAGATGGGAGTTATCCAGCGTGCTGGTCACAGTGGCACCTGTTTAATTGCACAGGGAGCAGAGGGACCCTGCCCCCTCTGGGGATTGCCTCAGGGGAGGTCAGCAGAGCAGCTTCCTTCTCCTTGGGACCAAGGAGACCAGAGAGGGAATTGGGACCACTCCAAACTCCCTCTCTGCAAAGACAAGTTGGTCAGTCTGCTGACACCCCATCTGTCTGACTCAACCTTTCCTCCCTGCTCCCACGCCTGCCCCATCCTCAGGGCATGGACTCAATCAATCTCTCCAGATGGAAATCAGACAGCGGGACTAATGGCTCAGCTCCCCCAGTACCTGGACTGCATCCAGGACTCTGGACACATTCCACGGTGGGACCGCCCATCTCCTTTGGGGGTGCTTTTGCTAATACAGACATCTGAGCGAGGAGACTCATCTCACATCACCCCCAAAGACCCAGACTAACTGGAGCACTGTCCCCACAGTGCCCCCTGGTAGGAGTCAGCTGGGTCTAGTCATCAAGGGAAGACCTGGGTGGGTGGGCAGCAGCAGAGAGGGAGTGGCTGGCCTAATATTCAGGAGAATCTACTACGTGTTGTGTAGGACAGCGGTTCCCAACCTCTTTGACACCAGTTTCATGAAAGACAATTTTTTCATGGATGGGGGCAGAGGCGGGAATGGTTTTGGAATGATTCAAGCTCATTGCATTTATTATGCACTTTATTTCTATTTTCATTGCATCAGCTCCACCTCAGATCATCAGGCATTAGATCGCAGAGGTTGGGGACCCCTGGTCTAAGACACCGTGGCAAATCAGTCAAAGCACCTATAGACAATCAGCTTTAGCCTTGGAGCTGTTCCCCTAACTCAACATCAATGTTTGCACGAAGCTCCTTAAATACATGCAGCAGAGACACCAGGCTTTGGGGGAGGAAGGAGGATGTGTAGAGGAATGGGGGGGAGCAGGTGGAGGCTGGTGGAGGGAGAGAAAACTTGTGGTTCCTTTCCCCCGTCCCCCACCTGGCAGGCCTCATCTGGGTGCGTCTTCCTGCTTGGGGGCCTCTGGTAAGAAGGACCGATGGAGCCACGGTGCACCCAGGAAGCATGGGTTCCCTAGAAGTCCTCTCTTGCCTCCTTTCTCTCCTCCTTCAGAAGCTTACACTGGCTTCCGGAAGCAAAACAAAGGATGCGTACTCTGTCCTTAAGGAACTCATGTTCTGAAAGCAGAGAGGAGAGACCGCAGCGCAGCCAATGGAAAAACCACAAACTTTGGAGGCAGAATACTGGAGTCTGAGTCAAGCACCCACTTATGAGCTTCGTGTCTCAGGACAAATTATCTTACCCGTTAACTTCTCTGATCTGTGCCTTCCACTAGATATTAGGGGTTAAAACATCATGTATGTGTATGTAATATAGAGGTACAACAAGTGACTGCTTCATCATTAGGTAATTATACAGGTAACACAGACACAAGCCTGGACGAGATAAGGGATGGAAATGGGGAACCGACCAAGTGCTCCTGAGTCACACAGCGACTGAAGAGTGAATCTTAGAATCCTAACCAGCTGACTGCCTTCTATAGCGTGGGGACTGTGGTCTCGGTTTTCAGACAGCCTGCTGTAAGGCTCTTTCACTGGGCTTCAGGAAAGCTGCTCTTGAGGGGATGTGTGGATGCATGAATCTGTTCTGTATGCCAGGTTAAATTCTAAGCTTCTTCACTGAGGGAATTCAAGGCAGAAATTTCCTATGGGTTCAGGGAATTGGGCCCAAAGCAGGACTCCCTGGATGCACATGGGGCTTAGGAAAAGGCCCTTATTCCAGAGGAGCACAGGCCCCGGCACTCACATGAGGACCAGGCACCAGAGTATGATTGGGAGCCCACCGAGGTCTTTTTTTTTTTTTAATTATTTATTTTTGATTGCACCGGATCTTTGTTGATGTGCACAAATCCAACCAGTCTGTCCTAAAGGAAATCAGTCCTGATTATTCATTGCAAGGACTGATGCTGAAGCTGAAACTTCAATACTTTGGCCACCTGATGCAAAGAACTGACTCACTGGAAAAGACCCTGATGCTGGGAAAGATTGAAGGCAGGAGGAGAAGGGGACAACAGAGGATGAGATGGTTGGATGGCATCACTGACTAGATGGACATGAGTTTGAGTAAACTATTGGGGTTGTTGACAGATGGGGAAGCCTGGCGTGCTGTAGTCCATGGGGTCGCAAAGAGTCGGACACAAATGGGCAACTGAACTGAACTGAACAGGCTTTCTCTAGTGCAGCAAGCGGCGGCTACTCTTCCTTGCAGTGTGCAGGCTTCTCATTGCAGGGGCTTCTCTTGTTTTGGAGCACAGGCTCTAGGCACGTGGGCTCAGTTTTTGCAGCTCCTTGGCTCTAGAGCTCAGGCTCAGAAGTTGTGATACCCGGGCTTAGTTGCTCCACTGCATGTGGGATCTTCCTGGACCAGAGATTGAAGCCATGTCCCCTGCATTGACAGGCGGGTTCCTACCTGCTGTGCCACCAAGGAAGTTCACCCACCAAGGTCTTGGTCCGGATGCAGTTGGTGTCTGGAGGTTGAGCATCCTCTTTGCTGGTCCTGTGAAGCTGAACTAAGTGAGGATGCAAAGGAAGGTGCTGGTCTCCAAGGCCTTCACACATTCTGCCTCCAAATGGAGTCACACCAGGATCCGTGGAACACCCCGAGCAAGGTCAAGCCGGTGGACAGCAGCATCTGCTACCACCAGATGCCAGGACGCTGAGAAACAGTGGCATGTCCCTTGGGGTCTCTCAATTATATCCTTTTACGTTTGTGCAGAACTTAATTCATGGAGCACTTTCACAGTCCTTGTCCCTCGACTTTTCTGCAGGAGCAAATCTGAGGCCACGTGATGAGGCAGAACTAGCCCCGCGGTTGGCATGAAATGGACTTGTGTTTGAGTCTTTCTTCTAGATTGAGGAGCTGTGACCTTGGGTAAGTTATTAACTCGTCTGTGTCTCAGTTTCCCGCTCTGTACAGCGGGGATTATCCCCCGGTGGGGATTACAGGACATCTGATACATTGAGGGCCCGGGAGTCTTACAAAGGCTCTTCTTCCAGCGTCTTCTGCCTCCTTCCTGCCTGCTGTCTGCTCCTGCAGCTCAGTGCTGCCTGGGGTCTGTGTGTGACACGGGGGTGACCGTGGCAAGGCTGCCAAGATAGAAATTCTCCTTGTCTCTCTTGTCTTCCAGGCAGAAAGTGGGTGTCTGGGCAAGGGAGTTGCAGGGGCCATGGTGGGGGCCCGGGCAGCTCAGGTGACTCTTTGTCCCTGCCTCTGCGTGTCCCCGTGAGGGATGATGAAGGGATGCCTGTACTATGGTGTAGGCACATGACAGGGGCTCTGGAGATGAGCCAGAGTCACCGCCAGTCCAGAACAGGGAGGTGGCAGGTACTCAGCATGTCTCTTTGTGAGTGTGATCCACGTTGCCTGGGTGGGGTGGTGGTGGAGAAACACAGGGAAGATGTGAGCCCCTGGCAACAACATTGACATCCATCAATCAATGTACCATCTTGTTTTATGTGTGTTTCTTCCTTTTTTTTAAAAACAAAACAAAGGAGATTTATTTTAAGAAAAAATTTCTTAAACTTTTGTCTTTTTTCTACATTAAAGGTTAGATAACTTTTTCTCAGTGCATCCAATGAATCTTTTTTTGTAAAATTTTTATTTTATATTGGGCTATAGATGATTTGGTCTTCTCTGGTGGCTCCAATGGTAAAGAATCTGCCTGCAGTGCAGGTGACCCAGGTTTGATCCCTGAGTCCAGAAGACTCCCCCTGGAGAAGAGAATGGCAACCCCCTCCATTATTCTTGTCTGGAGAATCCCATGGACAGAGGAGCCTGGTGGGCTACGGTCCATGGGGTCACAAAGAGTCAGACATGACTGAGAGACTAATACAGACATGCACAGTCTTAGCTGATTTACAATATTGTGTTAGTTTCAGGTATACAGCAAAGTGATTCAGTTATATTTAATACATGTATATTCTTTTTCAAATCCTTTCCCTATTTAGCGTATTACAGGATATTGAGCAGAGTTCCTTGTGGTATGCTATAGGACATTGTTGGCTCCTATTTTAAATTTCTATGTGCATTTCTGTTTAGAGACAGATGGATGGATGAGCTCTTTGTGTGATACAACAGGTTCCCACTGGCTTTCTCTTTTACACATGGTAGTGTATATATGCCAATGCAACTCTCAATTCATCCTATCCTCTCCTTCCCACTCTGAGTCCACATGTCCATTCTCTATGTCTGCATCTCTATTCCTGCCATGGAAATAGGTTCATCTGTACCATTTTTCTAGATTTCACATATATGCATTAATAATGTGATACTTGAGTTTCTCATTCTGACTTACTTCACTCTGTATGACAGACTCTAGGTCCAACCATATCTCTAAAAAATGACCCAATTTTGTTCCTTTTAGTGGCTGAGTAATATTCCATTGTATGTAGTTGCCACATCTTCTCTATGCATTCAGTTGTCATTGAACATTTAAGTTGTTTCCATGTCCTGACCTTTGCAAATAGTTCTGCAATGAGCATTGGGGTACATGCATCCTTTTGAACTATGATTTTCTCAGGGCATACGCCCAGTAGTGGGATTGTTGTGTCATATAGCAGTGAGCTCATTCTTAATCAAAACCTAGCAACCAGGTCCTTTAGCTCTAAATCAGTCATTTATATTTCAGCATGTGAGAATTAGTTAGACCAATGGGGACATTCCCTAAGTGAATTCTGCCACCATTTGGATCTTTGGTGTCTGGGATTTGTCCAGTTGGTTGCCCTTTGGAACCAAGTTCAATTTGCAAGTGCCTGTTGAGATCTTGGAAGGGGGTCAGATTCCAAGCCTGGATCCCAAGTGTCCGTTGCTGCAGGCGAGACTTGGAACATGGAACAGAGGCCAGATGCCCCCTGTAAGGACCCTTGTGGGAGGTGGAGGGCACACCTCCTCTTCCAGTCCTCACACAGGCTTGGGAGCAGGCACTCTTAGTCACCACTCTGGACCTGTCGGCCGGGGAAGCACGTCCTCTCTCTGTCCGGTGACCACCACCATTGTATCAGAATGTTGATGCTCTTGGCTGAAGCTCACCTTCCCCCCTCCATGTCAACACTGTTGACAGGCTCTAGAAACCACATCCTGGCTCCGGGAGAGGTAGAATCTCACTTGATTTGTGCTCCAGGTGATCATCTTGGGATTTAGGGTTGAGTCTTTTCATCAGAGAGACAGAAGCCCTGGGATCAAGGCACATAATTCTTCCCAACCTCAGGGAAGAACGAGGCAGCAACAATAAGCTGTTCTTTCCTTTTCCCAGGGAAGCTTTAGAATTAGACTCTGGTATCAAATCAGAGGCTTGATAGCGCTTCCAGCTCCTCTTGTGAGAAAAGTGGCATTAATATAACCATCTAAAAAGCAGAAATAGAGACACAGTGGTAGAGAACAAACTGGAGAAGAAACAGACGGACACACAAGGGGAGTGGGATGAATCGGGAGATTGGGATCGACATATATACACTATTGATTTGTTGTTGTTTAGTTGCTAAGTCGTGTCTGACTCTTTGCAACGCTGTGGACTATAGCCCACCAAGCTCCTCTGTCCATGGGATTCTCCAGGCAAGAAGACTGGAGTGGGTTTCCTTTCCCTTCTCCAGGGGATCTTCCTGACCCAGGGATGCAACCCAGGTCTCCTGCATTGGCAGGCAGATTCTTCACCACAGAGGCCCCTGGGAAGCCCATGAACTATTGATACTAGGATACTAGACATGGTCCTCTCTCTGAATGAAAACTTACCAGACTTTCTATCAGGAATCTCAGTTTCAGGAGAAGAAGGTCTTGATTGGGCTTTTCACAGGTAGGTCATTTGTTTCCAGTGAAATGCCTGAGGAATTGGTAGACCCTTCGTAAATATCTGCTGTGTGAAGCAACTTGGGGAAGACTGAGGTTGACACGTATGTACATACTCCCCTGCCTTTGGTGTCATTTCTGAACAAGCTTTGGGGAGAGGATAACCTCTTTCTGCCACATCTCTGGGGACCGGGGGAGGGCTCCAGGGATGAGTAAAGTGAGCCCCAGCATCTGGGAATGTATTACTAGACACTCTTCCCTCACTAGCTCATCAGAGGGGCCTTCTAAGAGCTTTCCAGAAAACTTACAAGAGAAGCGCTTATCACATGCACTCCCCTCTGCTGTCTCTAATGGTTGTTATCTGAAAACTGTCTAGACGGTAGATTCCAACTGGGCTGAGGCATATGAGGATGAAATATGTCTTCACTTGGGGGTGGAGTGGGCATGATGAAATATCCCTCTCCTGACCTCTGAGGCTGACTCCCTCACAGTCAGCTAGAGGCCCCACAGTGTGGGGAGAATGGGATTTGTCAGTGTCTCCGTGATGACCCATCATAAGGAGACTAGAGACAGCTTGGCTTGCACAAGGATTTTTTTGCAGGAAAAGCCTTTAATCTTGCCTTTTACATGGTATCTGGGATCGAGTTGGGGTCAGTCCTCCCAACTGCTGAGAGAGCATTTTGGTGGGAGGGTGGGAGGTGGATTCCAGCCCCCCTTTTGTATCCATGTCTAACTTTTTTTTTTTAAAGAAAAAAAAAATCTCCTTTTATCCCAAAGCTCATCCTGTTAGTATCCAGCCAAGAGTACATTTTTTCTGCCGTTTATTAAACATGTTGCCTCTCAGATCTTATATTAAAACCTATTTCCTTTCTGTAGGGGACAAGTTGAAACCAGGGAAGTTGCCTTGTAATTTTTCCTACTTTGATTCTCATGTTGGCAAAAGGCATCTCCAGCTCTCCGGTTATAGCTGGGAGTTGCCCCACAGGGGGAGGAAGGGAGTTAAATCTAGATTTTCTGCCCTCAAGGAGGAGGGGGGTGGGGATGGGTCCTTGAGGGAGGCGGACCCCCCCCACTCCCTGTGCAGCGCTGACTTGGCATCAGGTGAGTGAGTCAGGGGAGCTTCCTGGTAGTGAAAATTCAGTTAAACCCAACTCTTTCCTTCAAACCACAATCAAACAGAAGCTGTTGTCTGCTATTATAGACCCAGAAGGAGTGCTCCCTGCTCTGTGGGGTCTTCCCGCCCTGGATGATGTCTTTGTCTCCTGCAGCATTCATCTGATGGCAGCGGGCTCTTCAGGGTCAGAAGGGACTTCATAACACCCCCACCTGAGCCTGGAAATCTCTTCTGAGAAAAGAGCTCCCTTTCCTGCACGTTGCCAAGAGCCTCTTCCTCAAGTTGGGTCGAGGTCTGGCCTGCTCCCAGGCACCGGTCTCTGCCTGAAGAACCTTCTTTAATCTAAGTCACTCTGTTATTGACCAGGGTTCCTGATCTTCTTAATCAATAGAAATTCACAAGACGCCAGACAGGAAATTCAGGCAAGGCTTTATTAGGACCCCAGTTGCAGTGGGGGGAGTAAAAATAAATAAGTAATAAATAATTATTTATTTTCTCTTGCCCCATCACTGACTCCCCTAAGTGGGGCAGCCTAGTTCCTCATATGGAGTGAGGGAAGGGTTGTGTCCAGGAGTTGGGCTGGAGGGGTGGCTTAGCTGGTTTGCCACCCTCCCTCCTTTGATGTTGAGTACAGGGGGCATGCGCAGTACCCCGCTTTTGCTCCCAGCTCTTCACAAGTGGCAGTTGAGCTTTTGGTCTTTTTGCATCTTCTCATCCATCATTTGCTCCAACTGTGCATGCACGCAGTGACTTTTAGTCCCTTATACTTTCTTTGCATTTTGCTACTCAAGGAGACATTTGTCCAGGTGCAAGCACTTTGGCAAAGGGTGTCAGGTCCCAACCTGTCTCAGAGTTAAACTTCCATTTCTAAAGGCGAGAGCAGCTTCCTCTGCCAATCACCGCTGCCCACCTGGACAGAGCTTACCGTTGTTCAAAACAAGCTGGAAATTCAGATTGTTTAAATGCACTATCTCTTACTTTCTGAATCCTGGCAGCTACTTAAAGAAACGTATTATAGAAGAGTGAAACCAAACAAATCAAGCCAGGAACAGCTCAGGGGTCTTCACTGTGTGATGGAAAAAATGAAGATCATGGGCTGCGGGTGTGAGAAGAGCCTACAGCTCTGAAATGTTCAGAACCCCATCCTCCACCATATTCTCTGTTCCCCCAGGAACCACTGACATGTGGTCCTTAAGTGGTCACATTCATGGATGGTGAGAGAGGGCAGAGATGGTGTCCCGCCCAGAAGCAGGTGGTGGGGAGGCAGCTTCCAGCGATGGTATGGGTGGCAGGGGCAGTAAGAGAGAAAGCAGGGACCAGCTGGTGCCTGCCCCTGCAGAAGAGAAAGCTCAGAGAGATACTGGATGGGGTGGGGGTAGCCCTTGGAGAACCCTGGGTTGCAGAGACCCCTGGGTCCCTCCGGAGTTTTGGGAAAATAGCACCACCACCCCACAGGGAAGGGGACAGCTTACCTTGCCGGGATGGACAGACAGGAGCTCGCTTGGCAGAGCTTGGGGCAGGGGGTAAAGAGGTGGCTTCTCTGGCATATGGAAGGGGTGGAATGGGCCAAGAGGGGAGGTGGGGGACACTAATATGGGCTTCTCTGAGTTCAGAGCCAGGGGTGAAGGCTGTTATAGGGTTCCAGAGGGTTAGTTTTTATTTCCTGGCTGGTATGATACATTGGTTAACATCTCTCTCTCTCTCTTTCTACTATATGAATGTGTGGGTGGTGCTATGGGTAAAGAACCTTCCTGCCAGTGCAGAAGACATAAGAGACCTGGGTTGGATCCCTGGGTCAGGGAGATCCCCTGGAGGAGGCCATGGAAACCCACTCCAGTATTCTTGCCTGGAGAATCCCATGGACAGAGGAGCTGGTGGGCTGCAGTCCATTGGTTCGCAGTGAGTAGGACATGACTGAAGCGACTCAGCACACAGCACACTGAGTGTTTCTACTCTATCTCTGTATTCCCCAACTGATAAGCCCTTAGTGAGTGTTTGGTGAATGAATAAACTTGCACACATGTACCCCGTGTACGTATTTGTGTGTCAGTGTGTAGTGATGGTCATGGAGGGGTGTGCACACACTTCTCAGTGGTCTGGGGTTTACCTCCTCTCCAGGAGTTCAGCTCTCAGGAGGGTACATGGACCCGCAGGCAGACCTGCTTATTTATTTTCTTAGCTGTGATCTTTCATGAGTAGAAGTGTTGAAGTAAAGTAAAGTGAAGGTTGCTCACTCGATTCCGACTCTTTGCGACCCCCTGGACTACACAGTTCATGGAATTCTCCAGGCCAGAATACTGGAGTGGGTAGCCTTTCTCTTCTCCAGGGGATCTTTCCAACCCAGGGGTCGAACCCAGGTCTCCCACATTGCAGGCGGATTCTTTATCAGTTGAGCCACAAGGGAAGCCCAGTAGAAGTGTTAAACTCTGATAAAGTCAATTTTACAACATTTTCTTTTATGATTATTGCTTTCAGTGTCCTAAGAAATCTTTGTCTCTTCCCTAGTCACAAGAATATTCTCAACTTTTCTCTAAAAACTCTATGGTTTTAGCTTTTATATTCAGGTTTCTTATCCACTTTGAATTAACTTCTTGGTATAGAGTGAGATGGGAACTGAGGTTTATTTCTTTCACATGAATATCCGGTTATCCCCAAACAGTTTATTGAGGAGACTTCTCTTTCCTTTATTGAATTGCTTTGGGATCTTTGTTGAAAATGAAATGACTTTATAAGTATGGTTTTATCTCTGGGCCTTTACACTTTTTCATTGATCTGTTTGTTAATTCTTATGCCAGTACTAATCTGTCTTGATTACTGTAACTTTATGATAAGTCTTGAAGTCAGGTTGTATAAGACTGTTCTTTTTTTTTTTTTTTAATAGTTTTGGCTATTTTAGACCTCTACATTTCCATATAGAACTATGAATAAACTTGTTGATTTCTATAAAACAAGACTTGCTGGATTTATTATTAGAATTGAATTAAAAATATGGATAAATTTAGGGAGAATTTATATATCAAAATACTAGGTTTTCTAGTCTATAAATGTATTGTATCTCTCGATTTATTTCAGTCTTTAATTTCTCTCAACAAAGTTATGTAGTTCTCGATGAAGAGGTTTTGCCCATCTCTTGTTAAATTTACTCCTGAATATTTCATTTATTGATGTGGTTGTAAACAGAATTTATTTACTTATGGATGTGGACCATTTTAAAAGTCTTCATTGAATTTGTTACAATATTGCTTCTGTGTTTTTTTTTTTTTTTTTCTTTTTCTATGAGGCATGCAGGATCTTAGCTCCCAGACCAGGGATTGAACCCACATCCCCTGCTTTGGGAGGTGAAGTCTCAACCACTGAACCACCTGGGAAGTTCCTGTAAGTGTAACTGAAAATGTAAAGATTTTCCTGCTTTTTGATTCTAGTATATTAAAGTACAATCGTTAGTCGAAAGTATATAAAAGTGTATCCAGAGTATGTAAGTCTGGGTCCAATCAAGAGAAAGTGACCACACAATAATTTGAATATGGAGAGTTTAAAGAATTACTAAGAAGAGATTAGAATGATGAGGGATTGGCTAGTAAGAAGTGAACAGAATTCCACAGAATAGAGAAAGACGAGTTACAAGACGCAGTCACTGATCCTTGCTCTGATACAGAGCACCTACAGAAAAGACTCCCCTGCCCAGGCAGAGGCAGAACCAATGCAACAGGGCAGGGCTGGGGCTCCCTGGAGAGCAGAGAAGGTGCTGAGGGGCGGGGCTGAAAAAACCTGCTGGAAATCCACCGTCCTGGGAGCCAGGAAAGCAGATCACTGGCCACTGACTAGGAACCACCAAGGGTGCTAGAGAAGTTGTGAGCCCAGCAGGAGCTGGAGGTATTTTGCTACAAAGTGTCAGAAGAGGGATGGGAGTGGAATTGCAGAGGAAGCTGCCCACTTCTGTGCACTTGGAGAGGAAGGCGCTAGAGAAGGTGTGAGCTTCTTTGGAGCCTGGCTCTGTAGAAGCCGCACTCTGGGCAAGAACCCACAGAGTAAGCATACATGTGCCTGCTAAGTCGCTTCAGTCGTGTACCACTCTTTGAGACCCCGTGGACTGCAGCCCTCCAGGCTCCTCTGTCCATGGGATTCTCCAAGCAAGAATACTGGAGAGGGTAGTCATTCCCTTCTCCAGTGGATCTTCCCGACCCAGGGATCGAAACTGGGTCTCCTGCATTGCTGGCGGGTTCTTTATTGCTGAGCCACCAGGGAAGCCCTAAGCCTAACGTTAGCTTTAGATTTTTTACGTGCATCCTTTTGTTAAGTTTGAGGAAATTCTCTTTTATTCCCACCCAGTTTTGTAACGACCGGGTTGTTTTCCCCTGCTCATTGGTGCTCAAAGCTGAGCTTTGGGCTTCTTACTTTCTGTGAAGGACTCATGTTTGACTTGCCATTTGGTACCACCCTGATTCCTGCCTCCCCGTGAGGCCTATCATATTTGAACTTCGAGGGAGCCAGAGATTGGCAGGTTTTCCTAGGAAAACCTTGAACTTGAGCACTTTTTGAAGACTCTTTGGATTTTTGCTCTTTGGGGGCATTTTTGACCTCTAATGAATTTCCTTATGCTCTTGACAGCTCAGTCATATTTTTTAAAATATTTTATTTTGCCCGGTATTTTTATGTGCTTTTGTATTAGGAGGCATTTATACTTCATCTGGTCTGCCATACTGCTGAAAACAGAAGCCACTCTAGGGCTTTTAGCGTTGAAAGGGCTTTTAAGTTTAATCTCATCCATTGCTTTTTTAAAAACAGATAAATAAATCGAGCTCCTCAGTTGTATTTGAACTCATTTGCTTTGCCCGCTGTTTCACATCATACAGCTGAAGCAACAGTTTCCCAGACTCAGGGCTTCTGACTCTAACCCCAGTGTCCTTTTTCCCGCACCAAGGATCAGCAAACTATGGTCAGAGGCCACTTTACTTTGCCATTTGTCATTGTATGGACTGTGAGATAAAAATGGTTTTACATTTCTTAATGGTTGGAAAAAATAAAAATAAGAATGATATTTCATGGCATGTCAAAAATATATGGAATTTAACTTTCAGCATCCATAAATAAAATCTTATTGGAACACAGCACGCTTGTTCACTTATGTGTTACTTATGTGCTACCAGGGCAGAGTTGAGTAATTGGGGCAGAGATCATATGGCCCCAAAATCCTAAAATACTTATTATATGACCAGGTACAGAGAAGTTGTAGACTCTTGCTACATTAGGTTATCTTTGCCCAGTGATGCTAAAACATCAAATTTTTTTTCCATTGAGCCTCTAGGGGGAGACTTTGAGTAGGGTCTTCAGTTAAGGTTTGAGTCCAGCCAGACACTGATGATTTTGTTCAGATTCTTGCATGTGGTTGCACGTATACACTTCACACATATTCCAAAACTTCCACCTAAATTCAAAGATCTGTAGCTTAATACGAAACATGCATGGGGAGACATGAAGGAACTATGTTTCACACTGTGGAAAAGCAGCTCAAAATCCCACATAATACACTAAGAAAATTGAAATCACATTGTATCCTTGGCCAATAAAGGAAGAGGCGGGGGTGAGTCTGGGTTGTCACTGAGGGACACTGTTGTCGAGGGATGATGAGGGATGATGTCATTGAGCGATGATGTCATTGAGGGAATGTCATGATCAGGTTTTGAAGGTTTAGAACTTAAAGGCCCATAAGAATCCTTCCATGTCTAGAATCAAGTTGACCTGGGTTCTAATCCTGGTTCTGCCACTTTTAACACCTTGTAGTATTAAACATTCACACAACTCTTTTGAGCCTAATTTTTCACAGCAGTAGTGTTCTACACATTTAAATATATAGGCCATCTGAAACAGAAGATGACTTTCTCATTTTACAAATAAAAAGATTCCTAAATGCTTGAACATGTTATTAGAAGTAGATGAAATAGTCACATGTCTCCCTGCAATCATTTACCGATTTAGTTTTATACGTTTTGAATTTCACATGTTTGATAACACGTTATCCAAGTAGGACTTTTTTTAATTCTCATGTTTTAAAAATCATATTTTTAAAGATTTTTACAAGTATCTTTTTATTTATCATTTTGAAAATATATTTATTTATTTTAATTGGAGGATAATTTCTTTACCATATTGTGGTGGCTTTTGCCATACATCGACACGAATCAGCCACGGGTGTACATGTGTCCCCCCAACCTGAACCCCCTTCCCTTACCTCTCCTTACCCCACCCCTCTGGGTTGTCCCAGAGCTTGGGCTTTGAGTGCCCTGCTTCATGCATCGAACTTGCCCTGGTCATCTGCTTTACATATGGTAAGATACATGTTTCAATGCTATTCTCTCAGATCATCCCACCCTCGCCTTCTCCCAGAGTCCAAAAGTCTGTTCTTTACATCTGTGTCTCTTCTGCTGCCTTACATATAGGATCGTCATTACCGTCTTTCTAAATTCCATATATATGCATTAATACACTGTATTGGTGTTTCTCTTTCTGACTTACTTCACTCTGTATAATAGGCTCCAGTTTCATCCACTTCATCAGAAGAGACTCAAATGCATTCTCTAGAATTTTACAAGTATCTTTAATTTAATGGCATTGCCATTAACTAGAGTGATTTTCTGAGTTTTTTTAAGCTCGGTTTTAGGAGCACATCATCCTACTTTCATCGTGTTGTTTGAGATACAGTACCTTTAGAATCTGGATATGATGCTGTTCTTGGAAATTTTATTCAGGCTATAATTTCCCATTCACATGTGAACATATGTATGAACACATATACATGTGTTCTCCACCGCCTACTTGTTATATTGTTTTGTATTAAAACATTTTAAAATTTGAGATAATTGTAGAGTCATATGAAGTTTTAAGAAGTGACTTTACCCACTTTCCTCCAATGGTAACACTTTGCAAAACTATACTACAATATTATGCTCAGAAAACTGACACCAATATGATCTATTGATCTTCTGATCTCCCCAGTTTTCGTGTACTGTTGTGTGTATGTGTGTGTTCAGATTTGTGCGATTTTATTACAAATATAAATTTGTGTGTCCACCATTACAGTCAAGCTATAGAACAGCTGGATCACACAGGGGTCCCTCCTGTGACTCTTTTATAATCATATCTACCTCCCACCCTCCCATTTCCTGTCCCTGACCTCTGGCATTCATCTGTTCTCTGTTTCCATACTTTGGTCATTTCAAGAATGTTATATAAATGGAATCATACACTATGTAATTTTTGGGGACTGGCTTTTTTCCCACTTGTATAATTCCTTTGGGATTCATCCAAATTATTGTCTGTATCAATAGTTCATTGCTTTTTACTGCTGAGTTGTATTCTGTAATATGGGTTGCATGCGTGTGTGCTCACTTGATCAGTGATGTCTGACTCTGTGACTCTATGGACTGTAGCCTGCCAGGCTCCTCTGTTTGTTCATGAGATTTTCCCGGCATGAATATTGGAATAGGTGGCCATTTCCTCCTCCAGGGGATCATCCCAAGTCTTCTGCACTGAAGGCATTCTTTACCACTGAGCCACTAGGGAAGCCCGTAGTGTGAGTTAATCACAGTTATTTGGCCATTACCCATTGAAGGACATTGGGCTGTTTCTGAATTTTAGCTTTTATCAATAAATCTGTTATGAACATCCATGAACAGTTTTTTGCATAAAAAAGTTTCTGGTTCTCTTGTTTTCAAAATGATATTTAGAAGCTCATCAAATCCCAACATTTGCAATTGTGAGTTCACATCCCCAGGAGTTTTTTTATTCATTCCACAAATATATTTTATTTTCTATGTGCCAGGCACTGTTCTAGGTGCAGGAATATGCAGGTGAGCACATTTCCTGTCTTCTTGGAGCTTACATTCTAGTGAAAAGTGACAGAACAAACACATACACACATATATAATCATTATGTATTCTAATTATAATCAATTAAAGGGTATTACTTTTTTTTCTTTTTGCTTCTCTTTGAACAGATCCCACAGTTGACCTCTGGACATCCAAGTCCAGTATTAATGGGTCTCTTCTGCTTATGTGTCCTCCCTAAGCAGTACTTTATTATTTAAAAATGAAGTCATTGAGAGACACTAGATTATGTTTGGGAATTTGTAAGGAGCTACATGTAAGGCAACCCCCTACTTTCTGAGGGATGCTTGGAGACAAAATGTTGCCTCCTATTGAGGCTCATTCCTGCTTGCTTTGCAACAGAACAATGACAAAAAGTCAGAGAGCTAACAGTGCTCTGGGGGATGATAGCGTGTGTATACTGCCGGCATCTTGATGTAAAAGCAAATTGCTTTTGAGCTGTTTTACAGCCAGGGTTTAAAAGATTGCATTTGCTAAGTCTAGTGCCAGGGGCTGTGTTAATCTATTCCAGCAAAGATATCACACCAGAAGGTTTAGCTGAGTCTATTACTTGATTAAGTTTACAGCAGAGCTTTGTCACCTGCCTTAATCCATCTGATTTCTTCAGGGGCCTTATGAATAAATTAAACAGAGATAGGATGGCAACCTCCTGCCTGCATCCTTTAAGTCTTTGATGGGGACACCAATATCTGCCCTTCATCCTGACTTGAACTCTTGCCTCTGAATTACTTTCTGGTGGGTGTGGGAGCAGTTTCTGAAGCTTCTCTTTGGCCCTTCTTACCAAAATGGCTCTTACACCCCTGCACACGGGAGGAACATGAGGGCCTTGCCAGCTTGAAATAAACTCTTCCCCATTTATGCCCTGGGTGGCCAAGGAGCTAACCATGAGTCCCTCTGAGATGAACCGGGTTAGGGTTCCACTGATCCTCCAACCATCAGCAGCTTCCGTTCTGAATGGGAGGCCGTGCCGGTACTTTGGATCCCTGGTGTCCAATCCCTGATCCTGGAGGATCCCACATGCTGCGGAGCAGCTGAGCCTGTGAGTCACAACTACTGAGCCTGTGCTCTGGGGCCCGGGAGCCACAACCACTGAAGCCCATGCAGCCTAGAGCCCACGCTCCGCAACAAGAGAAGCCCCTGCAATGAGAAGCCCCTGCGCCACGACTAGAGGATAGCCCCTGCTCACTGCAACTAGAGAAAAGCCTGCACAGCAATCAAGACCCAGAACAGCCACAAATATTTTAAAGAAATAAAATTAGGTAAAAAAAATGTGCTATGTAGAAGAAGCACACTTAAAGCAACAGAGATAATAAAAGGAATGAGTGAATTCAACAAAGGCAACCAAAGGAAACTGCAGAGGCCAACATTAGTATTTATTAGTATCAAACGACATGGGATTTAGGATGAAAACACTAAATAGAATGAAGAGAGGTCCTCTGCGATAATAAAAGACACAACATATGAAAAAGAAAAGTCATCAGCTTACATGTGCCAAACTGCATAACAGTACAGTCATAAATGCAAAGCAAAATAGAAGAGCCTGCTAAAAAATAAAAACTTAGTGCAAAATTTAGTGACTCGTCTTTGGGTTTGAGTTGTGCAAGGGTCAGGAGTGCGCATCACCGGTGTCACATGCTGCAGATAACATCGGGTTAACTGGAAAACAGACTTACAAGCTGCAGAGTAGCAGAGAGGCAGCTGCACTGAATTCTTATTATTCCACAGTAGGGTGGTGGTTTAGGCACTAAGTCGTGTCCGACTCTTGTGACCCCATGGACTGTATGTGGCCTGCCAGGCTCCTCTGTCCATGGGATTCTCCAGGCAAGAATACTGGAGTGGGTTGCCATTTCCTTCTCCAGGGGATCTTCTTGACCCAGGAATCAAAGCCGGGTCTCTTGCATTGCAGGCGGATTCTTTACCGACTATGAGCTATGGGTCCTGATATCTGCCGCTGCATGGTCAGTGGGCCATCCCGGAGCGCTCCGGGAAAGAACACGCACACTCTCACACCACACTAGGGATTTACGGGTTAGCTTCTTCAGGTCACTAGAGCTGCATCTAGGGATCTCCTGGGTCCAAGATCAACGCTAGGGGTCTGCACAGCAAGGGCTCTGGGCACAGCCTCACACGGCAAGAGTGATGACAACCACCTGTCTTTCGGCAGACTGGCTCAGCCCAGGGGAGGCAGCTCTCAAAGGGAGAAGAAAACGAGCCTCCAGGGCTTCCGTATTTGCCTCTCGTGCATTTGAATCTGAGTATCAGATTTTAAAAGAACGTGGAGGAACTGAATAATGGCATCAATAACCTTGACACAATCAGCACATTGAATTTTTAAAATAAAGAACATATATTCTATACATATACATCTTTTAATTGAAGTATTGTTTATTTCCAATGTTATGTTAGTTTCAGGTGTACAAAAAAGTAACTCATATGTATACATGAATATATATATATATATTCTTTCCCATTATAGGTTATTACAAGATACTGAATATAGGGCCCTGTGCTCTACAGTAGGTCCTTGTTGTTTATTTTATGTGTAGTAGTGTGTATCTGTTAATTCTCAATTCCTTATCTATAATCCCTCCCTCCTCTTTTCCCTTTGGTAACAATAAGTTTGTTCTCTGTGACTGTGAGTCTGTTTCTACTTTGTAATTGGGTTCATTTGCATCATTGTTTAGATCCCACGTATAAGTGATGTCATATGATATTCATCTTTCTCTGTACGACTGACTTCACTTAATATTATAATCTCGATGTCCACGTTGCTGCAGTATTTTTTTTACTAAGATGTGACATACAACAGTTTCAGGTGTTTGATGCATGTATGATGATTTGATACGTGTACATGCTGTTAATGGCTTCCCTTGTAGCTCAGTCGGTAAATAATCTGCCTGCAATGCAGGAGATCTGGGTTCGATTCCTGGATCTGGAAGATCCCCTGGAGAAGAAAATGGCAACCCACTCAAGTATTCTTGCTTGGAGAATCCCATGGATAGAGGAGCCTGGCGGGCTACAGTCCACGGGGTCGCAAGAGTTGGACGCGACTTAGCTACTAAACCACTATCACCATATGCTGTTAGATGATTTCTATGTTTGGTTAGTATCCATCAACACACATAGTTGTAACTTTTTTCCATGATGAAAACTTTAAGATTTACTCTCTTAGTAAGTTTCAAATATACAATATACAGTACAATATTAAATATAGTCACCATGCTGTACATTATATCCCTAGAACTTATTTCTTTTATAATTGGATGTTTGAATCTTTTGACCTTCTTCACCCATTTTGCCTACTCCCCACCACTCACATCTGGCACCCACCAATTTGTTCTTTGTATCTAAGAGCTTGATTTTTCCTTTTTAGATTCCATATATAAGTGAGATCATGTAGTATTATCTTTATCCATCTAGCTTATTTCACTTACCATAATGCCCTCATGATCCATTCAAATTACGGCACATGGTCGAATTTCCGTTTTTATGGCTGAATAATATTCTGTTATATATACATATATATTCTTTATCCATTCATCCATTAGTGGACACTTAGGTTATTCCCCACACATTACTTTTTATATGTTCATAAAACCTTCCTTAAAAATTGACAAAAATAAAAACAGTAGAAATTTTATAGGACACTTCTTTTTGAAGATCTAATCGGCTTTATTTAACAGCTCATGGTAGGGCAGCATCCCATCTAGCAAGTAGAAAGGTGCTCCCCAATAGGACACTAGTGATGAGCCAATAAAATTAGAAATAAGCAATTTAAAGGGGGCTAACAAATGTTAACTGTTTGAAACAAGAAACACCAGGACCAAAGAGAAAATTTAAGAGGAAATTACTATCCAGAAACAAAGAAAAGGAGAATTACTGAAATAGAAAGCTAACAAAAAAAGCAGAACAGCAAATTAACTCATCTAATTCAAAGAGTCTGACTATGACACTAAACGCCAAGAAAGCCTTGAGTTACATCTATCAGTCATTATTAATAAAAGGAGTATTCCTGTTTAAGAGGAAACTCTTAAATTTTAAGACTATCAAAATCCAATAACAAATATTACCCTAAAATGAAGACACTAAGACAATTTCAGTAACAATTAAAAAACTAGAAAGAAGGATGCCTACAATTACTCTTATTATTTAACATTATTTCAGAGATTTTAGTAAATGTGATAAGGCAAGAAAATTAAAAAAACAGGCACAAGTATTAGAAAAGAACAGAAAAAAATCATCTCTTCTTGCTACTAATAAGATCTTATACTATGAAAATCCAAGGAATATTGGGTAAAAACCTACTGGATTTAATAAATGAATTTGAGTGAAAAATAATTTATGAAAAGCTAGTTTTTTCCATCACTTAACAATAAACACATAGCAATGAAAGTAGAAAGATTGTAGAAATGAAAATAGTGACAATTTTATTTAACAGTAAAGACCCAGAGTCTATGTAAAAATTTATTACTGGAAGGCATTGGGTCTGAAGGTCACATTGTGTTCTTGCATGTGAGAATACTATAATAAAAATGATAATCCTCCCAAACTGACATGTCAATTATTGCAATTTCAATTTAAATTTTTGATGGGCTTGTTTTAGAACTAGATGAAATGATCTTAAATTTTGAAAGAAATGGCAACCCACTCCAGTGTTCTTGCCTGGAGAATCCCAGGGATGGGGGAGCCTGGTGGGCTGCTGTCTATGGGGTTGCACAGAGTCGGACACGACTGAAGCGACTTGGCAGCAGCAGCAGAATGTTAAAGAATAAGAATATTACGAAAAAGGAGAGTGATATGAACTTGCTTCATATGCAACATACACAATAAAACCTCTGTAATAAACCAATATGGTGTATATACGTAGGGAGAGACAAATGGGTCATTGGAACAGGCTGAACAATCCAGAATTAGACGTCAGAATAGATGACAGTTTAACATAAGACAAGTGTGGTGCTGGTTCAATTCAGAGGGAAAATAATGGGCTCTTTAACAAATGTGCAGGCATAACTGGACATCCATTTGGAAGAAAAAAATGGACCCCATTCTTGTATCAAACACAAAAATAATTCCAGATGCATTAAAAACAACGTCAGACAAATGTAAAAGAACAAATTTAAATTTTGCATAAAAAGACATAGACTACAGGAATTAGGGAGATTCTAGCAACCAAGACTGGAAACCCAGAAGTAACAAAACAAAAGTGAAACTGATTTGTCTACACAACAATTTAAAGTTTTTGTATAGAACACACTTCTGTATACAAAATCTATAGGTTAATAACATTTGTAATGTAGGTGGCAAAGAGTTAGTTTCTACACCCGCATCTCTTACGTCTCCTGTGTTGGCAGGCTGGTTCTTTACCACTAGCACCACCTGGGAAGCCCTGTCACATATGAAGAGCTTAACAAATTGACGAAAGACATACCAAGCCAGAGAAAAGCAGGCAGTGTGTTTGAACAGATGATTTAGAAGACAAATAGTAAAAGACTATATGAAAAGATGTTTTGATTCCTTACTAAACAGGGAAATGCAAAGTAAAGCAAAATAAAGTATCAGTTTATACCTATTAGACTTGCAAAACTAAAACGAACTCAAACTTCCTATCCTCAGGGGTGTGGGTAAAAGACACTCATGTTTACAAAATGCAAAGTGTTATGTCCTTTTTGGAAAACAAGTGGGAACATCTATTAAAATTTAAAATATTATACACCCCTTGAGAGCAAGCCATGCTTCCAGGAATTTATTGCATAAAAGCCAACACACACACTTCATGAGCACATATATGTTTATTGCAGCATTGCTTGTAGTGGCCAAGAATTGGAGGAAAAAAGTGAATTCTTTGTCAATAGGAAAATGGTTGAATTGGTAATGATACACCCACACTATGAAATATTGTGCAACCATTAAAAAAGAGAGAGAGAGCCACACCACATGACTGGGAGTGATTTCCCTGAGGAAATTTCTGAGTAATGCAAGATGGAGGAAAGTGTGTATAAACAAATGATGTCAGATGAATGTCCGGCACGTATGTATGTGCTTGTGGGCACGCCTCTGTGTGTGTGTGTGTGTATGCAGGATTATCTGATTATAGAGAAAAATATGGAAGCATATCCATGAGTTTTTGAACTTGGCTTATCTGGAGCATGGGCTTCCCTTGTGGCTTCCCAAGTAAAGAATTCCCTTGCAATGCAGGAGACCTGGGTTCAGTCCCTGGGTTGGGAAGATTCCCTGGAGAAGGGAAAGGCTACCCACTCCAGTATTCTGGTCTGTAGAATTCCATGGACTGTACAGTCCATGGGGTTGCAAAGAGTCAGACATGACTGACTTTTACTTCATTATCTGGGGCATATAGAGAATGGGACATGAGATGCTGAGAAGGCAGGGAAGGGGGCCAGGGAAAGGTGTCATGGAAAACTGGCATGTATATTATTCTCCTAATTATGTAGAATTATCAAAGGTTCCATGGCAACATATCAAAGTGAGATCATAGCTATGATGTGCGTTTCATGGTGTATGTATTTGAAAAAAATAGAAATGCTCCTTCAAGAAACAAACTGCAATGAATAGCCTAAAAACTTTTGAAGAAAATGTTGTAACTTTTAAAAACAAACAAAAAACAAAGGCCACCAGCCTATATGATCCATAAAAATAAGTATCAGACCAGTTTTATCCCCAACATGTAGTATAATGACTTTGTAGCATTCTCTATTTGTTGAATGAATGTTGTCAAATAAAATAAATATAAAATCGTGATTACCATTATTTTTGCCTCCCCAGTTGGTAATGATTAAAAATTACAATATTTAGCTTTGGGACAGTGCATGAAACGGGGCTGGTGGAAGTGTAAATTGGTTCATGCTTTGGAAGAGTGAGTTCATTCACACTTTCAAGGATCAGAAAATCCCCATGATATGTAGTCCTCGGAGCTTAGAAAAATTTATCCGTTTGTTTCATGAAACTTCTATTTAGGAAGCCTTTCATTCTTATAAGTTCTTTTCCTTTCCTTCATGACCTTTATCACAATTTGTAACTTTATTTCAAATCTCTATGTACTACACTATGCCATTCTGTACCACATACTATATGTGATACTATTTAGAGATTTGTTGTGTGATTATTTGCTTATACATGTCTCCTGCATGAAATAAGATCAAGGCCATGTTTTTTTTTTTTTCCCCTCTTGTGTAGTCTCTGCAGCCCCAGCACCTGGTTGAGTGCATTGCCCATGATACAGAGTCAATAAATACTTGTTATGTGAGTGAATGAGTCCAAATTCTGACACGCATCTAGGGAGGACAACAAACTTAGCTGGGGATTGCCACTGCTGGTGTAGCAGAACGGCTCTGTCCTCATCATCAGACTGGGATCACCTTGATCACAAGGGACCTTGTCTTTTTCATTCTTTATATGCTTCGGCAGGTGGCATATTTGTTGTCCGTAATTGAACACTTGTCTTCCCCCGTAGCTCAGACAGTAAAGAATCTGCCTACAATGCAGGAGACCTGAGTTCCATTCCTGGGTAGGGAAGATCCCCTGGAGAAGGGAATGGCCACCCACTCCAGTATTCCTGCCTGAAGAATTGCATGGACAGAGGTGCCCCTGACTACTGTCCATGAGGTCGCAAAGAGATGGACATGACTGAGCGACTAACACTTCACTTCAATTGAACACTATGTTGCCAGTGGTCTTGATGTAAATGCTGCTGGTTTTCAGATTTTAAAGTTACTGAAGTGTGGTAGATTCAGGGGTGGCTGCTGGGTAGATGGGGCACCCTGTCTGTCAGTTTGAGTAGAGTTACCTGACCAAGGGTGAGATGTGGATGAGCCTGGAGAAGGTACCCACACCTTCACTGCACAAGCATAAGGCAGGGGGTGCTGTTGAGAATTGATGGAGTGAGAAACAGATGTTTATATTATTCAAAGACACAAAGGAAACCAATAAGAATAAAAATCACAGCATAAATATCCAACATTCGGAGGAGATGACCTGGAGCAGATGAGAGCACGTGATTTAAAGCCTCCTCGTTCACATGGTTCCAATAGGTCTTCAATAGTTACCAGTTTATGCAGTGAGACTTCGCAGTCTTCGAGACGCATTCACTTTAGTTTCATAAGAAAAAAGAGAAGAAGCCAGTGACTTTACAAGTGATTGTCCCAGGGTTTCCTGGTGGTCCAGTGGTGAAGAATCTGCCTTGCAGTGCAAAGAACACCAGTTCGATCCCTGATCCAGGAAGATCCCATGCGCCGCCGAGCAACTAAGCCCACAGCTCCTGAGTGTGTGCTCTGGAGGCCGGGAGCCGCAGCTGCTGAGCCTGCGTGCACCAGGACCCATGCACCGCAGGAAGAGAGGGCTTCCCCAGGAAGATGTTCTCGCACCAAAACAAAGAGCGGGCCCCGCTGGCCGCAACTAGAGAAAGCCCACACACAGCAACGAAGACCCACCACTGCCAAAAAAATACAGTAAGTAAATATATATATATTTTTTAAATGATTGTCCCAGGAAGAGGCATAATAGGTGGTACAGGGTGGAAAGAGCTCAGCTGAATTCTCATCATAAGCTTTCTTATGCTATTGATCTCGTTACCCATGTGCACGAGTGTGTTAGGAGTCCCCACTCTGTTTTATCACAGGCGGTTCACAGTAAACCTGAGCTTGGCAATCCCACATGAAGTAGCCGGTGTTCTTATTCTCTTGTTATCAGCTTCCCTCCAGCATCCACGAGTCACAGCATCGTCTCACGGGGTGACAGCCCCTCCCCTAAGGAGCACCCTCCCCATTCTCCGTACCTTGTTTTCAGCTCTGGCAGGATATTCTGATCGGGATCAAGTGGGGATACGGGAAGGCCTTTCCTTCCGGAGCATCAGCCACCACCACCTACTACTGTGGGACTGTCCATCCAGAGACTGAGCAGTGGGCGATGGGAGGCCAGGGGGCGTGGCTGGAGGTGAACATCAGCATCCTCAGTCTTGTCCATCACGATTTTACAGTGCCTGTGAGATGTGAACGGGTGAAGTGGAGCGTGTTGGAAAGAGCACATCCTTAGGAGTAAGAGGGTATGTGTTCTGGCTCGTTGTTGGCTTTCACTTCACCTACTCACTCCTCATGTGTGAAATGTACACATCCCGGTCCAGCTACCTCATTATGAGGATGGAAAGATGGGGACAGGTGAAAGTATTTTGTAGATAAAAGAAAACTCTCTACAACTGAATATCACTCGCCCTATAATGCAAGTTTTATACTCATCATCTCTTGCTCTTGCAGCAACTCTGAGACTCAGACAGGAAATAATCATTGGTCCATCAACTCCTTCCTTCATCAAAAATTCATGAAGCCCTTCCTATGTGACATGCTTTATTCTAGATGTCAACATTTATTGTATCATTTAGTTTATTATTAACTTAGTTACACCCAGAGCTGTGCTGAGTTGTACTGTAATTTAAAGCAAAAGGAAAAACCAGTGATACCGACCCTAGTTTTTCATCATGCATCTCTTTACATCAACTTTAATTTTTAAAACTAATGCATGAAAATGTTATTTATCTGATTGCTGAGTTTTTTGGGTGCTCCTTTGCATTCTGTGCCTGATTCAAATGGTCTTAGCTCTGCTAATAACCCTGTGAGGTAGGCATTATCCTAATCATGTCACAGAAAAAGAAATTTTAGTTCAGGGAGATTAGCTAACTTGCCCAAGTTTGTAATATGAAGAAGTGGTAAAGCAATACTTTAGATCCAGGTCTCTGTGACTTTACCCCACTGTGTCCTGCTATCTTTTAATTGATGGAATGTACAGGAAAATTCCTTTGAGATTTAGAAAGCACTATTACCATTTTAAAGCTTATTTATACTCTCAATGTGTTGCATTTTGGGATTAAATACTTCTATAGTTTAGACAGTCATTTTCTTTGTATTACACAGCATTGTAATATACATGTACTGCAAAGTAATGAACATTACAATACCTGCAACATACAGATAGGAATTTGTTTAATAACAGTTACATATATAAAATCATATACAGTATGCTGTTGTTTAACTCGCTAAGTCGAGTCCGACTCTTTGAAACCCCATGGACTGTAGCCCACCAGGGTCCTCTGTCCCTGGGATTCTCCAGGCTAGAATATTGGAGTGGGTTGCCATTTCCTTTTCCAGGGGATCTTCCTGGATGGGGGATCGAACCTGTATCTCCTTCATTGGCAGGCAGATGCTTTACCACGGAGCCGCCAGATGCTTCCACATATATTATCTGTTTGTTCTCCACAAATCAATGATTTAGAATAGATGAATATATTTTTCTGCTTCTTGAATGAGGAAATCTAGGTTTACAGAGAGTTAATGACTTGTGGAAATTTACGCTCACTTTCCCCCCTCTTAACTTCATTGTTGTAAAATTTCATTGTTGTGACCAAAGGTGGTCACAAGCTATAATCAGCAAGCTGCAGGTGAAGAAACTGAGGCCAGACAGATGAAATGCCTCGCTTGAGGTTACAGAGCTGCAAGTGAAGAGGAGAATTTGGACCTAGATTTCTCTGACTCCAGAGCCCAGGGGCTCATCTTCCACCATCTTCCTGGTGTTTGCTGAAGCCTGGGGCAGTGTGGCTGGAGGAGCAGGAAGAGGTGAGCTCTGACTCCTGCTGCCTTTGACTATCAGGCCGATCAGAACGGGCATGTGTGCCGCTGGGGCTGTGGGGACCTGGGGCAGATGGGGCGCAGTAAGAGAGAGAGGAGGTGAAGGGAGGAGCAGGAAACCCCGCCTGGCCGTGCCAACCCCTGGCAGGAAGCACCTTTGCCTGTTCAGCCGGGCAGTGGGCAGGCAGCAGCAGTGTGCAGTGTCCCCCCTGGAGACTCAGCGCACAGCCACGCTGGAGGTAGTTTCTAAGGGCAGGAATTAAGCAATCAGCTTGGCTACCTGAGTATGTAACTGAGCAGGACCCTTAGGGGCCTTCCCAGGACAGACATTCCCCCCACCCCGACCCCAGGTCCTGCACTTGCCTCTTGTTTGTAGAAAAACTGCAGCCTCCTAGGCCCTCCCTGAGTTCCAAAGAACAAATTTAATTAGAGGTGAGAAAACGCAGAAACAAAGGGAAACAGTCAAGCAAGACAAAATAATAATAATTTAGTCATTAAAAGAAAGTCAAGGACCTTTAGTTCTTCCTCCAGGGCTATTGATAACATTCTATGCCAAATCCTTTGAGCTGCTTTGCAGATACTGAAACCCCTACCAGGTGGAAGAAGTTAATTGCAAGCTGTCCATAAACATGTAAACCCCATGGAACCAGAAAGTTTCTGGCTGATGATGCTGACTCCTGATTACCTCACCACCAACCAATCAGAAGAACATCCATGAGCTGGTCACACATCCTGCAACCCTCCCCCTCCGCCTGTTTTTAAAAACATTTCCCTGAAAGCCACGAGGAAGTTCCCGTCTTTTGAGCACTAGCTGTCTGGACACCTCGTTTGACCTTGCAAGAAATGCTATACGTTCTTTCACCGCAACCCCATGTCAGTAGATTGGCCTCACCATGAGGGGGCAAGCAGACCTAACTGAATAAGCCTGGGGTGACGAGTGATGGGTGACGGGTTGGCTCTGGAATATTCCTCAGTGCTCTTTTATTTTCTATTCTGGGTGCTAATAATGGTGGGAGCATTCATAGTTCCGAAGTGGAAGACTAGAGGGAGAAACTTAGATGATTCCCGCAGAGTCTGAGCAGACATGGGATGGGGCAGGGACTGGGATCAAGGTCAACCTGTGTTTCAGGGATGATCACAGAAACCCAAGCAACAGCAGGTCTGAGGATCTTCTTGTGTATTAGTCATCTCTCAGAGGGAACTTGCAGTTGAGAAATAGCATATTTATTCTCAGTTTGCACAGAATTTTCGTTACCCTTCATCAAGAATTCCTCCACCAGGGAAATGGTGTCTTCTTTCCAGCTGCATTGTGTGTTGAAGCTCCAGACCGGGAGGGAGCACTCCTGTCAGCTGGTGGTCCACCCGATGGGCCATGTGCCTGGTGAACCAGAGGAGATACCTTCTGAAACTCGCCCAGTTTTGTGAAGGTCAGCAAGGTGGCCTGTCCTTGGGCACAGATCCTGCTGGGCTCTGAGGAGAAAAATGACTCCATCAGCCCCTGGGCCCTGCCTCCAGGCTTGAGCTCCTCCAACTCGCTCTCCAAACCAGAGCTAGAAAAATCTTAGTCTTTTTCAGGGACTTCCCACGTTTCTTACATAAAATTGGAGCCAGATTCTCTCTTCACAAACACCCTCGCCCCACTTCTCACAGCCCCCTCTGCCAGTGCTGTGCATGAACAATTGTAAACCGTTTTCACGACCCAGGTCACCTCCCTGTGCCTGGTGCCCCTTGCCCTGGACGTCCTTTGCTGGGCTGTCTTCTCTCTTTAGCTCCTGTTCAGATGCTATATGGCTTCTCTGGTGGCTCAGATAGTAAAGAATCTGCCTGCAATGTGGGAGACCTGGGTTCGACCCCTGGGTTGGGAAGATTCCCCTAGAGAAGGAAATGGCAAACCGCTCCAGTATTCTTGCCTGAAGAATCCCATGGACAGAGAAGCCTGGTGGGCTATACAGTTCATGGGGTTGCAGAGTCAGAAACGACTGAGCAACGAACAATTACTTACTTACAGATGCTGGATTGTCTGGGAGGTCTTCCCTTTTCCCCCAGATGGGGTCACAGGCCCTTCCCGCGAGTTCCTGCTCACCCCGCCTTGCCTTGGGGGGTGGTGGTAGTGGGGGCGATGGTGTGTTTCCCTCACGGATCCCGCCCCTGACCACAAGCTCAGTGGTCCTCCCACTCGCTGGCCTCCTGTTTCCTTGATTGTCTCCTCTCCAGCATCCCCCACCGTCTCAGGCACGCACTCCCACATACATCCCCATCCCACCCCCGCCCCTGTACCTTCTACATCGTAGGAACTCAGCGGAGATGACTCGGTGAGTGATATCTTTATTAAACATTGTTCTGGGACATCGCTGGTGGCACAGTGTCGAGGGATCCACCTGCCAGTACAAGGGACGCAGGTTCCATCCCTGGTGGGAGAAGATTCCACGTGCCATGAAGCAACTAAGCCTCGGTGCTCCACAACTACTGAGCCGGCGCTCGAGAGCTTGGGAGCCTACAGCCTGTGTTCCTCAAAGACAGAAGCCACCATGATGGGAGGCCTGTGCAAGCAATGAGGAGTAGCCCCTGTTCTCTGCCACTAGAGAAAGCCCCGCAAAACATTGAAGACCCAGAGCAGCCAAAATTAATTAAAAAAACAAAACCATTGTTCCCCAGCAGTCTTGGAACGTGTCATTTAGGAAACACTTGTGGGCTTTGGGCTGCAAATCCCTGGGCCTTACTCTCAGAGATCCTGCTAGATCTGCGGCTGGGGCCCAGGAGTCTGCATTTTAACAGATTTCCAGGTGATTCTTAGGCAGACGGAGAGTTGAGAACTACTGCTTGGGTTTTATTAGTGATGGAGCAATATCCTCTTTAGGGACTGCCTGGTAGCTCAGCTGGTAAAGAATTTGCCTGCCAACGCAAGAGACTCTGGTTCGATTCCTGTTTCTGGAAGATCCACTGGAGAAGAGGCAGGCTATCTACTCCAGCTCAGCTGGTAAAGAATCTGCCTGCAATGCCGGAGACCCTGGTTCGATCTCTGGGTTGGGACGATACCCTGGAGAAGGGAACGGCTACCCACTCCAGTATTCTGGCCTGGAGAATTCCATGGACTGTATAGTCCGTGGGGTCACAAAGAGACGGACACGACTGAGCAACTTTCACTTCATTTCAACATCCTCTTCACTGGCACAGTCAGAACCCCTGTCCGATAACCTCTCAGACCCGCGGGTCCCCTTTAAAGCTGAGGGCAAAGGGGACCTAGTGGCCCTTCCAGGGCAGTTTCTCCACCTGAGACCCCCCGCCTCCAGGGAGAAACCCTCTTGCCTTTGGCCTGCATTGCCCTGGTGGGCTGGTCCCCATCACCTATGGGCGTGGCTGTGGAGGAACGAGCTTTGTTCTTCCAGAGAGAGGGCCTCTCAGCAGGCCAGGAGGAGCCAGCCTCTCTGCCAGCATGGACTGACCCTCCCCAGGGAACTTCTTCCTGTGTGCGCCAAGCACTTTGTAAACATTGTAATGGAGGACCCAGTTTGCTAGCTAACAGATCAGACGTGGGGAGCTGGGGGCTCGGGCTCCACGGAGAAAGCACGTGGTCTACTACTGCGCTACTGCTTTTAAGTTTTCCTTGTCCCCCCTCCCCCACTTCTGCCAACCCCTGCCCCCCCTCCCACTCAGCTTGAACTAATTAGGCCACTAGCACTTGCTAATGAAGGCTAATAAACACCTAATGGAGAGTCTGGAACAAATAGGACTTAAGGGCTGGAGCAGAACCTGGGTGTCTCCCTCCATCCGGGTGCCCCTGGGCATTAGCCAGGACAGGCGAAAAGATTCTCAGAAGCTCCTCAGGTGCCCGAGGGCAGAGTCCAGCCATGGGGACCCAGGAACACCCTTCTTTGCCCAGTCTGTTGGAGGATGCAGCATTAGAGCCGAGGCTTCTGGATTGGCCAAACCTTAGTTTGAAAAGGTCAGGGGTGCAGCTGCCCATAGTGGGACCACCTTCCCCTCCCACCCCTCCACCACACCCATGTCACCTGATAACAGGAGAGGCCGTGTCAAACTCCCCCAGGCGCTCTTCTGTGCTCTCAGAATAATCAAGTTTCAAAGAAGAGAACAGATGGATTGCATTTTCCTAACTTTTAGCTGGTTCCAATGTGCAAACAGTTAAGATCATAATGTTAACATTTTCTCGATGTTTTATGTGCATATAAAATATTCCTGAAGAATGTGCTTTTGAATGCAAAGTTTGATCCAATTACAATTTTATAGAGTTTATAAAAACATAAAAAGTATGTTTTCTGGGTGTCTGAGACCCTTTTGGCCTTTACAGTAAACTTGGAAGCTTACAGGGAAACATAATTGCCACCATGTCAGAAAGGGCCCTATGGAGCTTAAAATGATGAGCCCATTATGTAAATATGGAAACATCCCATAGTCTCTTGGGGTGAATGAGATACTGATGAATGGAATTAAAAACAATCCTGTGGTCTTGGATCAGATTGGAAATGGTTGTTGTTTTCTGTCTTTGAAGAGCCGTAAAAAATAAATAAATAAATAAATAAAGGGAAAAGAATCTTGCAAACTTAACTTCTGTGGTTTAAAAGCTATAAGGTGGCTCCGTGCAAAATAACATCAGGCAGCTTCCCCATTAGTAGAGGGGGAAGAAGTGGCTCCATAGCAAAAAGCACAGATCAGAAGACCCTAGGCCAGCATGAACTCTGAAGTCGGCAGAATGTGCGGAAAACTTGTACTGGAGCATAGGGTGTGGGGGTGTGGGGGGCTCCTGGGAAAGGAGACAGACTCTTTCCAGCTCATCTTCACATGCACGCATGCGTGTTTAGTCGCTTCAGTCGTGTTCAACTCTTTGCGACCCTGTGGACTGTATCCCACCAGGCTCCTCTGTCCATGGGATTCTCTAGGCAAGAACGCTGGAGTGGGTTGCCTGAGCAAATAACCTCAGCAGTTGGAGCCCTGACGCCTTGCTGATGAAGAGAGGGGCAGATTCGAGGAGCTCTCTCCTGCCTCTAAAATGCTCTGATAATCCCTCTCCCTGTCTTAAACTAACTGTGTTGAAATCAGTTCAGTCACTGAGTCGTGTCCGACTCTTTGTGACTCCATGGACTGTAGCACACCAAGCTTCCCTGTCCATCACCAACTCCCAGAGTTTACTCAAACTCATGTCCATCGAGTTGGTGATGCCATTCAACCATCTCATCCTCTGTCGTCCCCTTCTCCCCCTGCCTTCAATCTTTCCCAGCATCAGGGTCTTTTCCAATGAGTTGGTTCTTCGAATCAGATGGCCAAAGTATTGGAGTGTGTTGGAATAGGATGTCCAAAACCCATCTCCCATCAGAAGGCTTCGTTCTTGAAAACTAAAGTTGATAACCAAGCGTGTATCTGAATCCATTGACTTACTGCTGGATTTTCTGGTGCCAAGAGTAAGTGTTCATAACATGACCAGCCCTTCACATTCAAAGATGTTGATTATGAGTAGCTCTTGATACTGTAGAGAGGACATGCACACAGTTGTACCACATGGTTCTGTTTGGCACGTGTGGATCAGATTTCTTTCTAGGGGCTGGTCCAGCTCCCTGTGGCATTTAGGTGCCTGATGAGTGGGGAACGTTTTCCACTGCACACGTCTGCAGCAGGTCCCCCAGCTCTGGATAAACCCAAGGTCATCTAAGGAGAATTGCTCTCACCATGTGCATTTGGGTCTGTACCATTGATTAGGAGAATCGCCAGCTCTCAGAACTAGAGGAAGTGTAGGAATTATCTTGTCTGATACACAAGGGAAATGTGTGAGGCTCAGGGAGGTCAAGGGACATGGGCAAAGTCACAGTCTCTCAGGTCGGGGCTCCTTCCATCTTGATGCAACCCTTCTGGCATCTTCCTTATCCAGATGCAGAGTTGCAGGAAACCCACGTGACTGGAACCAAATGAAGGCATAAGGGTTGTCTGAGTTTCTGAGGGCTGTCAGAACAAATTACCCAAAACTTGGTGGCTTCAAATAATAGAAATTGGCTCTCTTTATATTTCTGGAAGCTACGAGTCTGAAATCAAAGTATCATCAGGGCCACACTTCCTGTAAGGCTGTAAGGAAAGATCCTTCCTTGTTTCTTTCTCCAGCAAGCTTGGCCGCGGGCACTCCTTGGTTTGACGCTGCATGACCAAACCTCTGCCTCTGTTTTCACATGGCCTTCTCGTCTCACGCTGAGTCTTCTTCTCCTCTTAGAAGGACACCAGTCATTGGATTTAGGGGCCATCTAACTCGATCCCATGTCGATGCTAGGTTAATTACATATGCCTATTTCTAGTCCCCAAGGGCACGTTCCGAGGTTCTGGGTAGATACGGATTTGGGGGAACACTGTTCACCCCATGGCAGGGGTGAGCAGCAAGAAAGGAAGGCAGAGAGAAGAGCAAGGTCCTGTCTCTTCCTGAAGCACGCCAAGTGCATCCTTTCCTTGCCACGTTCACCCTAGATGTCCCCCTGCCTCCTCCCGGATGCCCGTGAGGCAGGCTTCCTTCCTTCCTTCAGCTCATCCCACTCTCACGTCCTTCAAGCCTTCTTGCGTGTGTGGGGTTTTAGATGCCATTTGTAACAACGGTGGCTTTTATTCTATGTGAAACGAGAAGCTCTTGGAGGATTTGGAGCAAAGGAGCCACAGGGGCTGACTTCTGTCTTGTAGGACTCACTCTGGTTGCTGTAGGAAAACCGACTGTAGGAGGGGACGATGGAAGACAGAGTGCTGTGGCTTCCGTAGTAGGTTAGGGGAGCCTTCCCCGGTGGCTCAGACAGTATAAGTGTCTGCCAACAATGCAGGAGACCCAGGTTCAACCCCTGGGTCAGGAAGATCCCCTGGAGAAGGAAATGGCAACCCACTCCAGTATTCTTGCCTGGAGAATCCCGTGGATGGAGGAGCCTGGCAGACTACAGTCAATGGGGTCGCAAAGAGTCGGACACGACTTCACTTTCACTTTCAGGGGAGAGATGCTTGGAGTCAAAAGTGGTAGAAATGTAGGAGGTAATCAGATTCTGAGCATATTTTGAAGGTAGAGTGGAGTTTTGGTCATTATGGTTTTTGAGATGCCCGCGAGACACCCAAAGGGGATGTTGATTAAGCAGTTGGACATCTAAACCTGGAATAAGGGGAGAGGGACGCATGAGAGAGAGATCTGGAAGTCCCAGCAGTTACAGGTGTGTAAAGCCGTGCTACTGGAGGGGCTCACCTAGTAGGAGAGGAGGAGGAGGAAGATAAAGGAAAAAGAGGTCTGAGGCCCGTGTCCTGGACTCTGCACCGTTTAAGAGCTGGAAAGAAGGGGGGGTCCAGCAAAGGAAACTGAGACGAAGTGGCCAGTGAGATAGGAAGAGAGAGATGGAGCAGGGTTTTGGAACGGAGAGGGAACCGAGTGGGAAGAGGTTGGCTGACAGGTCCAAAAAGACAGGCCTTAGGACAGTGAGCATCCCTGCTGGCCTTGAGGAGAGAGGCTCGGAGGGTAAAAGCGTGATTCAATGACTGCCCTGCAGGTACTCGGGGTTGGCTAGAAAAGAGACAGATCCACCCACTCCCACTGCAGGGGGGAGTCTTTCATGGTCTCAAGGGTCAGTTGACCCATGACACCTGCCAGTGGCAGCCTTGGGGGCTACAGGCCCTAGAGCTGGGCAACGAGACTGGAGGGCAGTTGGCTGAGGGGATGCAGAAAAAAAAACAAAACAGGTCCTTGGGACCAGAAAGGAATCTGGAAGAGATAAGCCCTTCTTTTTTCTTTAGTCTCTGAACCTGACCCTTGAAGGCACCGAATCCTGCCCTGCAGAAAGATCTGTCCCTTCGGAGCACAGAGAGGTCGACTATACTGCCTCCCACACCTTCCATCTGCTCTGAGAAAGGAGGCAAGAGAAACGGATGGTGGGCCTGACTGTCTGGCCTACCAGGTTTGGGGCACCACTGGGCAGGAACCCCCAGCACAAGAGTTCTCCTGTCTCCTCCGGCTCCAGCACCCGCCCCCCACTCCCCCCACATCCTAGTTTATTCACTTTCCAGTGGTCATGTATGGATGTGAGAGTTGGACTATAAAGAAAGCTGAGCGCCAAAGAATTGATGTTTTGAACTGTGGTGTTGGAGAAGACTTGAGAGTCCCTTGGACTGCAAGGAGATCCAACCAGTCCATCCTAAAGGAGATCAGTCCTGAAAATTCACTGGAAGGACTGATGCTGAAGCTCAAACTCCAATACTTCGGCCACCTGATGCAAAGAACCGACTCATTGGAAAAGACTCTGATGCTGGGAAAGATTTAAGGCGGGAGGAGAAGGGGAAGACAGAGAATGAGATGGTTGGATGGCATCACCATCTCAATGGACATGAGTTTGAGTAAACTCTGGGAGTTGGTGATGGACAGGGAGGCCTGGTGTGCTGCAGTCCATGGGGTCGCAAAGAGTCGGACATGACTGAGCAACTGGACTGAACTGAACCACTGTAGGGAATGCTTTTAACTGCAAAAATCCTCTTACTTTCATTTAGCCTGCGATGACAAGATAAGGAATTAATAGGTTTAAGCTGCCTTGAGGAACGCAGAGATAACAGCGGGTGATAAACCTCCCAACCGCAGACAACAACAGGGGGGGAGCAGTCCCTGAGTCCCAGGCTGCTAGAGCATTAGCAAGGCCCAAGTCGGGGCAAATGGGAGCCAGCCTGGAGGGAACTGAGGTCTGTCCCAGTGCGCCAGGATGACCCAGGGCGAGTCCGGGCCCTTTAGGACCCTGGAACATTCCCGGATTCCACGTCAGGAATGCAGAAGGTCCCAAAGTGAATTTCCTCCGAAGTGACGCCATTTCCTAAAAGCCTGTGCTCTGGAGAATGATGGGGCCATTGAGAGAAGGGAAAAGGGATAATCGAGTTCATCTCTGCAAAGCTGGACTTGAGCAGCTTCCAGATCCACTGTCTCAGGAGCAGAGCTTGCTGAGAAAGAGGGTCTGCTCTCTAGAAGCAAATAGGGGGAGGCCATGTGTGTTGGCTCAGCAATTCTAGGAAACAAGTTCTGGCCACTGGTGACACTCACTCTGTGGATTTGTTTCTCCTACCTAGAATGGGTCATTTTGGCTAAAAGTCAAGCTCTCCTCATCCCCACCTTGCACCTCACCCCACCCCCCCGAAAAAGAGAGAAAGAAGCGAAAAAGAGAGAGAGGAAAAAAAGAAAAAAACAAAGGCAAAAAGTGGATTTACAGGGTGCATTTGGCAGCGACCAGAATCTCAAGAAGCTGTCAAAGCAAGCATCTTTATGGAATAGAGCAGATGCTGCTGGGGCTGGAACAACTCACCAGAATTCTTTTTCCCAAAAGGTCCTGGGAGAGGGAAGCTCTCTAATTCCTGATGCTCTTTCTTATTCCCTTGATAAGATTCAGGCCCTCGTTCCCCTCAAGCATCACCCCCACCTTGTCTCCCTTCTCCATCACTGCGTTCTCTCCCGGCCGTGCATCAACCACAGTTGGTGGCGTAGAGCGGGGAGAAGACCCATCCAGCAACTCTTCTGCAGCCCACCCCCAAGGCCCCCACGCTGAGCTCTGGAACACCAGGGTAATTTGAACCTGCATCTGTGGATAGCTTCGTCTGTGTTTACAGAGAGAAGACAAGCTGCAAGAAACAGGATTGGATTTGTTATTTGTAAGTCAAACCAGCTGTGATCTCCCGTCTATGGCTGCTTCCTTTGCAAATGCCAAATGTCATTTGCGGTTGGAGCCCCTTTTCTTCCCAGGGAGTTGTTTTCCCTTCACGCAGCCAGCTTTCCTCCTGTGCCTCTTCCTCCACCAGCTGCTCCCTGGCAAGGTGTCACTGCGGGGCACACCCCACCAGCCCACCACGAGAGAAGGCTCCAGCCCCAGAGTCACAGCACCTTTTGGAGGCTGCTGAGCTGGGGTGGGGTTGGGGGTACCAGGCTGGGGTAGACTAGGCCCTCTCCAGAGTCTTCCTTTCCCCTCCATCTTTTAGAAATCAACTTGATGTCTATCTTCATCAAGTTCTGAACCAAGAATCACTTTGGGAGGGAAAAAAAAGACACGCTTGGTCTAATTTACTCTCATCAGAGGCAGCATCAGAGTGACTTTTTGAGTGTTTAGAGACATTTTAAGCAGGTAATATTGAAATTGTCCTACAAAAAGAAAATTTTGCATCTAAGTTGGTCAGTGTCCATCTTTTCCTCATTTGAGTAGATGCTCCTTGGGAACTGGGACCCGGTCAAGTTACTAGGAAGTTCCATGTGGAAATTTCCATTCAGTAAGTGTCTGTTGAATATTTGCTGTGTCCTCAACTTCTGTCCTGAAAGAGCACACAGTCTACTTAGACGATGGCAGAAGAAAAGCTTGCTGCTGCTGCTGCTAAGTCGCTTCAGTCGTGTCTGACCCTGTGCGACCCCATAGACGGCAGCTCACCAGGCTCCCCGGTCCCTGAGATTCTCCAGGCAAGAACACTGGAGTGGGTTGCCATTTCCTTCTCCAATGCACGAAAGTGAAAAGTGAAAGTGAAGTCACTCAGTCATGTCTGACTCTTCGCGACCCCATGGACTGCAGCCTACCAGGCTCCGCCGTCCATGGGCTTTTCCAGGCAAGAGTACTGGAGTGGGCTGCCATATAGTCATGTAAAAAGTTTGTTGTATTTCCTTGAACTTGTAACCAAGGGCTGGTTGAAGCTTACAGGAAGCCAAAGGCAATGGGAGTTCAGCGCAGGGAGTCATAGTAGGCTGGGAGTGATCAGGGAAATCTTCATCGAAGAGGCGGGATTGAGCAAAAGTCCAAAGGCCAGGGGGCTGTGAGGATAATGAAACAATGTGGAAAATGTGGGGCTGGGAGTGTTGGCAAAAGTTCAACAACAAGCTCCCCCACTATGCTACCAAAGTGTTGGCCAATTTCCCGGGTGTAATCCTGGGTGTTCATTGGAAGGACTGATGTTAAAGCTGAAACTCCAATACTTTGGCCACCTCATGCGAAGAGTTGACTCATTGGAAAAGACCCTAATGCTGGGAAGGATTGGGGGCAGGAGGAGAAGGGGACGACAGAGGATGAGATGGTTGGATGGCATCACCGACTCTGTGGACATGGGTTTGGGTAGACTCCGGGAGTTGGTGATGGACAGGGAGGCCTGGTGTGCTGCAGTTCATGGGGTTGCAAAGAGTCTGACATGACTGAGTGACTGAACTGAACTGAAATACTCCCACCATGGCTAGTTTCATGGTCAATTTCAAGGCACTAATGTTGAATTCACTTAATCACTGAACAAAGAGTCAGGAAGAGATACGTAGTAGACATATCATTCAGTGGCATTTTGCCACACAGGTTAAATAGAAGCAAAACATGAGGTGAAACAATGCAGTAAAAAATTAGGAAGTGATCACTTTTGAGTATTTATTCCCTTTGCTTTTGATATCGCTTATATCATTCGTATGACTAAGTTCACAAAACTTAGTTTTTAATGACGGTTGACCTTAACAATGAGATCACAAAATCTCTGAATGCTTAATGGTTGATACTCGTGAGCCAGTATGGGCCAGCTCCAGCACACCACTGGTACAAAACAGATAGAAGCGTGGGATGGAGATTTACACAGAGTGTTTGGTGAATGTTGTACCTAAGGGAACGTTCTTTTTTTTTTACAGCACTAACGATGATTAGTATAGCCTTGATGTTCCTGTTCACATTCTGTTTTCTTCTGCTGGATCTAATCCTAGGAACTCAGATGGCTAGGAATCCCAGCTGCCTGCCTCCAGCGCTCCAGAGAAAAATCGTATAAATAGATCTTTTGTTGTTGTTGCTGTTTGAGACTCCATGAAAGACTGTTACTGAAACATCATTGGCCAAAAGTCACTTCTTTGAACAAGGAGGCCTTCCCCAGGGAACAAGCCAGAAACTTCTGCTCCTTTTTCTCTTTCCTCCCACGTCTTCCTGTGCTGGACTTTGTTCATAGGTCAGCTGGAAGAAAGGACCACCACAGGGGATCTTTCTGGAAGGAGAGACAGGTCCCTGCATTCATTTGTCTCCAGGAAGAAGGCTCTCAGACACAACTTGTGCTCACACTGGATTTTCTAGCTCAGTTAACATGACTTTTGGACATCATTATATGACTATTCCCTGGAGAAGGGAATGGCAACCCACTCCAGTATTCTTGCCTGGAGAATTTCATGGACAGAGGAGTCCATGGGGTTGCAAAGAGTCGGACATGACTGAGTGACTAACACTTTCAGACTTTCATATGACCGTTAAGTTTGGGAATGATGATATTTAAAAGGAAAAAGGAAGAGAATGAGTTGATCTGCTCAGACATTAACCCCACAAGTTGTTTCCATATTCCAATTGCTGAGCAAATCTTCTTTTCCTGAAATGGTATGGGATGTTAATTCCTATATTATTATTTGGAATGATTTGAAATGATTTGAAGTGTTTGACCATGGTGTACTTTAAATCCCACCGCTAGAGTCTTCCTTTGGAATTCTGAAGACCTCTCAGCTCAGAACTTGGGTAAACTCCAGGAGATGGTGAGGGACAGGGAAAAGTCTGGAGTGCTTGAGGTCCATGACGTCAGGAAGAGTTGAACATGATTTGGCAACTCAACAACAACAGAATTGAGTCACTGGATGACATTTGCCCTTGCAACTGTTTTAGAGTTCTACTTCCCTTCCTGATCTATTCTTCAGCTGCAATGGTGAGACACCATTGCACCAGGTTCTGGAGACAGAGATGGAGTGTAGGTGAAGTAGACAAGAGTCTGGGAACTGAGCTCTGGGGCAGGTGATGGGCCCCCACAAATAGCCTTAGGAGTGGTCAGTAATGCAGGGGAAAACCATGAGAAACAAATAACTGGTAACAAGCATAGAACATTCATTTTTCTCTCAGTTTTATTGAGATAGAACTGATGCACAGCACTGATGACCTACATATATTGAGAAATGATTACCGCCATAAGTTTAGTTATAAAGACACCAAAAAAAGGGGGGGGGTTTCTTTGTGATGAGAATTTTTAGAATCTACTCTCTTAGCAGTTTTTAAATATACCAGATAACAGAAGCATAGGACATACTTAAAGAAAGAGGCTGTGATTTAACTGTGTCAAATGCTGGTGAAAGTTGATATAAAAGAATTGACATCTAGGTTTGGTAAAGGTTCCTGGTGACTGTGTGTATTAGTCAGAGTTCTTTGGAGAAATAGAACCAATAGGACATATATGTATATATAGAAAGTGATTTATTTTAAGGCATTGGCTCATACAATTATGGAGGCTGGGAGGTACAAATCTGCAGGGTGAACCAGTGGGCTGGAGACCCAAGAAGAGCTGATGCTGTGGTCCAAATCTGAAGGTCATCTGCTGGAGAATTCCTTCTTGCTCAGGAGAGGTCAATCTATTCAGACCTTCAAGTGATTGGATGAGGCTCACCCACTTACAGAGGGTAAGCTGCTTTATTCTAAATCCACAGTTTTAAAAGTTAATTTAAAAGCATTTAGAAGCACCCTCACAGAAGCACTGAAAATAGTGTTTGACCGAACTGCTGGGCACTGTGTCTCAGCTAAGTTGGAATAAAAATTAACCATTGCACTTGGGCAGCAGCAGTTTGGGGAATTACTGGGAGCAAAGGTCTTGTTAGAGGAGGTTCAAGAGATAACAAAAAAAGAGGAGAAGGGCAGAGGGCCACGGAGTGGACCACTCACCTTTGTAGTCAATGGGAAGCTTGCCAAATTCCCTATTGATTATAGATTCTTATATCAGCAAATGGTTAGATTTGTTTTCTTCACTTAATAAGCGATATGGAAGAAATTTTTATTTGAACCCACATTATTTAATTATCTCCTGCCATGTATCAAGGGCTATGAATTTGAGGGAGTTCTAGGACTCAATTAAAATTTATGCAATTTTCTTCTGTTTATCAAGCATAGCTTTTTTTTTTTTTTTAATTCTAGTTTATCCATCACTCACTGAACTCTGTTTTTAGTCTTTTGGGATTTTTTTTTTCTAAGTGTAGGCTAACAGGAAAGTCTTCTGTAATTTTTAGGTTTTAATAGAGGCTCAAAATGTGCCTAAGAGAAGATGGGGAAAGATGTAGGTAGGTTGGGAGATTTACTGTGAAAAGAAAGAGAGGGCTGCAATTTTTAGAATGATCTCCTCTTGCTGAATCCACTCAACATTTTCAAATCTCCATTTGACTTGTCTTAGCAGTGATGGGAGTTAATGACTCCTCCATCCCTGCAGGCTCACAATCATCTACTTTGTCCTTAAATGTCAGATCCCCAAAGCTATTCTTTTAGGCTTCCTCCCCTTCTTGACATAGACTCCTTCACTAGGCAGATTTCTCCACACAAGTGCTTTCTGTAGGCAGATTAACGCACCCAACCCAGACCTCTCTGTGGACCTTTAGACCCACACATTCAGATGCCTACTTGGTATTCCTCTAGAGGTCTCCAAAGCACCTCAAATGCAAGCCTCAGAACCAGCCTGATGACCCAAGCTACACTGATGAGCCCTCTTTTCTTGTGCCACTACACCTCACTGCAGTTGTACGTACACCTGCGATGGCTATGATTAGCCTGGGACCCCCTACAGAAAGAGGCCTTATTGATCTGTGAGTCACCAGCTCTGACTTGGGCTTGGCAAGGGCAGACAGATGGATGAATGAATAAATAAATGAATGAATTCTCTTCCATCCATGAAAGACCCTGTGATTTTTCAGTTCCAACAAAAGTAAAGAGTACTGTTTGGTTTCCCTCCTCATCATGGCACTGAAACTGTTGCCGTCAAAGTCATCACTACCTCTATGTAGCCAAATATGCGGACACTTTGGTCTCATCTCAGGAGCCCTCTCATGTGACATGATTTATCCTTCCTCCTCGGTTTCATGACATTGTTCACTGTGGGTTTTCTGTCATTGGAGACTCGTTTTTCTTTCAGTTCAGTTCAGTTGCTCAGTCATGTCCGACTCTGCAACTCCATTGCCTGAAGAATGCCAGGCCTCCCTGTCCATCACCAATCCCTGGAGCTTGCTCAAATTCATGTCCATTGAGTCGGTGATGCCATCCAACCATCTCATCCTCTGTCGTCCACTTCTCCTCCTGCCTTCAATCTTTCCCAGCATCAGGGTCTTTTCCATTGAGTCAGTTCTTCACATTAGGTGGCCAAAGTATTAGAGTTTCAGCTTCAGCATCAGCCCTTCCAATGAACATTCAGGACTAATTTCCTTTAGGATGGACTGGTTGGATCTCCTTGCAGTCCAAGGGACTCTCAAGAGTGTTCTCTAACACCACAGTTCAAAACATCAATTCTTTGGCGCTCAGCTTTCTTTATAGTCCAACTCTCACATCCATACATGACTACTGGAAAAACCATAGCTTTGACTAGATGGACCTTTGTCGCAAAGTAATGTCTCTGCTTTTTAATATGCTGTCTAGTTTAGTCATAGCTTTTCTTCTAGGTTGGTCTAGGTTGTCTTTTTTTTTTTTTTAATGTATTTTATTTTATTTCAACTTTATTGAAGTGTAATTGCTTTGAAGAGTACTGGTTAGATACGTTGTAGGATGCCTTCCTATAAGATTTTGTTTAGTGTTTTTCTTGTGATTAGACCATGGGTATGGTTTTGGGGTAGGAGACCACAAGTAGACTCCACTGTCATCACATCTTATCACAAGTATGTATTATCAAAATGATTTGTCAGCATTGATGATGACCTTGATCACCCAGCTCGAGATGGTGGTTGTCAGGTCTCTCCACCGTGAGGTTAAGCTTTTATTTTCCCCTTTGTATACTGTAGTCTTTGGAAATAAGTGGATCACACTATGCATGGATCACACTTCAGGAGTAGGAGTTATGTTCTTTCTCCTTGAGGCCACGTGGAGTACTTACTTAAAAATTTTTTTTGCATTCTTGTCTATTTTTTGAATGAATTTGTCTCATCTTAATTATTTCTTTAGTCATTTGTGTATGTCAGCAGGGATTCATGGGTATTTCTTTTATGTTTTAGGTTATACTTCAATGCTACTTTATTTTGCAGCTCAACTTGTTCCAGCTTTGGCCGTTGGGAGCTCTTTCACTTGGCTACTGTGTCTCTTTGACACAATCCCATCAATCATCAATGTGTGTGTGTATGTGTGTGTGCACATTTTCCTGAGCGTTTTTTAACTTCCTGGCATTAAAAGATGCTCCACTCTGGCAAAGGAATGGATAAAGAAAATGTAGTATGTGTAACACAATGGAATATTGCTCAGTCATGAAAAGAATGAAATAATACCATCTGCAGCAACATGAATGGACCGAGAGATTATCATACTAAGTGAAGTGAGTTAGAAAGAGAAAGACAAATACCGTATAATATCACTCATAGGTGTAACCTATGCAGTCTTTGTGCAATAAAGTTCTGTGAGTTTTGATCAATGCATAATGGCATGTATCCACCATTACAATATCATAAGAATAGTTTCATAGCTCGAAAATCCCTTCTGCTTCAACATTGTCCCTATCTCCCTGAATCCACTTATATTCTTACTGTCTCTATAGTTTTACCTTATACAGAATGTTATGCAATTGAATTATACAGCTTTTTAGACTGCCTTCTTAGTGATACGCATTAAGGGCATCTATGTCTTTTTGGGGCTTCATTACTCATTTTTTAAAATCACAGAATAACATTCTATAATATGTATGTACCACAGTTCATCAATTCAGCATGCTGAAGAACATCTTGGTTGCTTCCAGTTTTTGGCAGTTGCTACAAGGCTGCTAAAACGTTCACATGCAGATTTTCTATGTGGACAACCATTTTCAAATCAGGTCGGCAATGGCAAGACACATGGTGATGAAGAAAGATTTCCAGCCCAGCAGGTACCTTTCAAACAAACAAACAAACAAACAGAAAGCCTGGGTCTCCAACTCAGCTTCTTACAAACGGCTGCTTTCCTGGGACTCTAAACCAGCTTCAGAGAGCATACTCAGAATCCTAAAAATAAATATCTGCTCCTAACATGCTTCAAAGGACTGCCATACGGATCATTTGGCCAGGGATGAAGATAAAGTCTTCAAGCGTGCCCACTTAAGGTCCTGAGTAAGAGGTCTGGGGGTCCAGTGATGAATCTGATCTTATCTGAGTCATGGCACCATAATTGTTAACGAAAAAAAAAAAACAAAACACTTGTTAAAGATGGCAGTGAAGATTTTATTCAAGGCGGGTAATAGAATAGGGCTTCTATGGTAGGGAAGAGAGATTAGAATCAAACCTGAATACAGTAAAGAAAGGTGGGGATTTGTAGCCAAGAAGCAGAATGGGAGATTGGTGGATGGAGAATTACTAAGAGACAGGTTAATTCTTTGCTGAACTTAACTGACAGGGGTTTTGTTCAGGGCAGAAAGTCAGAAACGGGACTCCAAGGAGGCTGATTCAATTTTGCTGAAGAAGAGAGTCTTTGTTATGTAAACCAACAAATAAAGGCATACTAATTTACTAATAATGCTTGTGCATATTTATTATTTATTTGCTGTTGTGGCTGTGCTGGGCCTCCATTGCTGCACAGGCTTTTCTCTGGCTGCAGTGAGCCAGGGCTCCTCTTCATCATGCAGCCCAGGCTCCAGGAGCCACGGGCTTCCATAGTCGCAGCCCGTGGGCTCAGGACTTGTGGTTCCCAGGCTCTGGCGCACAGGCTCAATAGTTGTGGCAGCGCATGGGCTTAGTTGCTTCGAGGCAAATGGGATCTTCCTGGATCAGGGATCGAGCCCGTGTTTCCTGCACTGGCAGGTGGATTCTTTACCACTGAGCCACCAGGGAACCCCTTTCAGATGAGTCTGGTGATGTAGGTGAGACCAGGATGTTAGGAAACACGGAAGAAGCAACGTGGAGTCTGCCCAAAGGAACTCGGAATGACTTCAGGGAGGAGGTAATGGAAGCTTGAACTGACCTTGCAGGAGGAGAGAGTGCTTGTCTCATATAGGAAGGAACCATGCATTTCAGGCAAGAGGGAGGAGAGTTTACTGGACTGGGGTAGGGCTAGGTGTGTGGTGGAGAGAGATGACACCGGGAAGTGAGTTTGGATAAGTCAAGACGGGGGACTTATGCCAAAAAAGAGACAAGGATGCCACGTATAAGAGTTCAGGTTGTGCCCTGCAGGTGGAGGGCCAGGGAGCCTTGGGACAAACAGCATCTTCATCACTTGGGAGCTTGTTAGATGCGCAGACCCTGGGGCTCCGCTCCAGACCTACTGAATCGGAATTGGCACTTTAACAAGATCCCAGGGGCTTCCTAAACACCTCAAAGTTTGAGAAGCACTTCTATAGAGAGCTCTAGGCAGAGATTACAGTGACAACATTGGCATTTTGATAGACCTTTTTTCCTGGGCTAATACAGTTTTTCTATTGAAAAAATTTTCAGTCTCTTGTCCGAGAGCATTGGCCTGGCAGCCACGTTTCAGGAGGAACTGGGGGTGGCTGCTGTGAGTCTGAAGGTCAGCATTTGGACTTTAGCTTAGTCTGTTTTTAGTATCATGCCTCATTCTTGCCATTTGGGCATGATTTTGCTCAATCTGGACCTTCTCCTGAGAGCAAACTTCCAGTTTCTTGAATGGAGTGAGTGTGGATATTGTTTGGTAGGGAAAAGAATCTGAGGGGCCGAGTGTTATATATATTGTTCATTTATCAATCCCCTTACTTTCAGCCCCACGTTACATGGTCTCTGGTACTTTCAGGTCTGGTAGGATAAACTGGCTTATTTCTCAAAGGTACTACTTACTGCCAGGGATCGCATCTTTCTCTGCTCTGCTAAGAGAGGCAATAGGCTTTATACACACACAGTTTTCTAAAACTCTCCTAAAACCTCTGAAACTATTATTATCTGTCCTATTTGTACTTGAAGATTTAATTCCTTTAACAACTATTGAGTTGAGCTGAGATAAAGAGGAGCTTCTTCCACGTGTCACTGAAACTTTTTGAAATTATGCTTTAATCTTTTTTAGTAACTTAAAAAATTAGCTCTATGTATGTAACAAAATGTACCCATTCTAAGCACACCCTTTGATGAGTTTTATCTCCAGTCAAGATATACATTTACCATCAGCCCGTGCACTTCCTTCCTGAGGTTGGCAGCTGCTGAAAAGGACTATTGATGTCTACCTCCTAGCAGACACTCTCCTGTGTCACCTCCTCCCCTTGAGTGTGAGGTGTACCCAGAGACTTCATTCTAATCAACAGGGCACATCAAAGGTGATGGAACATTGCCTCTGAGATTAGGTTGCAAAACACTGGTGACTTCCACCTTGCTGGTGTCCCGCGCTCTCTTGCCCTCTTGCTTGTTTTCCCTGAGAGAGCCAACTTCAGTCGTGTGAGCATCCCCATGGAGAGCCCACAGGCCCCCAAAATTGAAGGCATTCTCTGGCCAACAGCTTAGGGGGAACAGAGGCCTGCAAGAAACCGGATCCTGTCGACAACTTTAGTGGGCTAGGAAGCAGGCCCACTGCTGGTTGAGCCTTCAGAGGAGTGCAGCCTCAGCTGAACCATGAGTGCAGACTTGTGAAATGCCCAGGGCCAGAAACTGAGAGATGATAGCTAGTAAATACTAGCATTGATTGTGAAGCAGTAGATAACTCATATACCTCCTGACCCTTTGTGGTCAACCTCTCCCAGCCTCCAATTCCGGTATGCACTCCTCAGCTGACCACTCGGTCATTATAGATTTGTCCTCCTTTTCTGGAATGTCAAATGACACACACACATATATATATTTTGGGGAGAGAGGGCTTCCCTGGGTCTTTGTTGCTGGCAGGGCCTCTCTCTAGTTTTGGCAAGCAGAGGCTACTGTCTAGCTGTGTGCCTGGGCTTCTCATTGCAGTGGCTCCCCTATAGCAGAGCATGGGCTCCAGAGTGCAGGCTCAGTAGTTGTAGGGCACTTATATATATTTGGGCTTAGCTGCCCCATGACTTGTGGGATCTTCCTGAACCAAGAATTGAAACGGTGTCCCCTGCATTGCGAGGCGGATTCTTAACCACTGGCCCACCAGGGAAGCCCAATATATATCTTTTATGCATATGATTTACCCATGTTGTTACATATGTTAGATACTGGTTCATGTTTATTGCTGAGTAACATTCCAGTGTATGGATATACCCAAAATATTTTACCTATTCACCTATTGATGGACATTTGTATTGTTTCCAGTATTTGGTTATTATGAATGAGACCTCTACTATCATCCTTGCATAATCTGTGTGTGAAATATGCTTTATTTCTCTTGGGTAAATATGTTGAAACAGAATTGTTGGGCCATATGGTAAGTGTAGGCTTGTATGTTAATCTTTTAAAGAAACTATCAAACTGTTTTCTAAAGTGTTTGTACTGTTATCAAGATTTCTCCTTCTTTTGACTTCCAGCAGTTGACAGGGATGTACCTTGATGTGGCTTTCTTTGTATACACCCTGCTTAATGTTGTTGAAATTCTTGACTTTATTCTCTTAGTTTGGAAAACTTCAGCATTATTTCTTGAAATATTTGTTATTTCTCTCTGAGACTCCAATTACGCTACATCGGATTGTTTGCTATTTATTCACAGATTAATTTCTAATGGTTTACATCCTCTGTTTAGATTTTCTGTTTGTTCACTCATTAGAACCCCATTTTCCTTTAATTGTCAGTACTTATTTTCCTTGAATACTTTGAACACATTCATAAAAGTGATTTGAAATCTTTGCCAAATTCAAAATCTTATTCCATGCATAGTTATTTTCTGTTGACTGCTTTGCTTTCTTATTTCTTTGCCTATCTAATTTTGGTTGAAAATTGAGTAGAGCGGGTAAAATGCAGTAATTCCGTATTCTGCTACCTTCTTCCGAGAGTTTTGTTGCTATTGTTGTTCTAGGATACAGTAAATTGCCTCAAATCAAACCAGAACCGCTGCCTCCTTTGTGCTGTGCAGGAACTAATACATGCGCTCATTTCTTCCAGTCCCTAGTTGCTGTGCATTTTGGACCTGGCCTCCTCGGGGGAGGGGGCGTGGGGGAGCTTCTTCCTAGGTTCCTTGCTCTCCCACCCCACACGCAGAGTTTTGTGGTCGTTGAAGCACCATGGCAGAGTTTGCATACAAATTTTTGTTCTCACACGTTCCACAATTCTCTTGCTCCCAGGATTTTGATCCTAAATTTCCACTGCTCTGCCATCCCTGAACTCTTTCCCCTGACACTTTGAGTTGGTAAGACTAATTCTTTTTTACGTCCATAGTCATAAGGGTTGCGAAGTAATGTCAAAAGTACTTTATTTTGGGGAAGACAAAAATAAAACAACAAAATACAAAAACCAAAACTCATCAACTTGTAAGTCTTACTTGGAGCAAGTATAATCTTTCAAGATTTATTTATAATCTTATAGTTATTTATAATAAATTATTTATTTATAATCTTCTCTGACATATTAACCAGTTACTTCAAATAGTTGATTATTTAAAAAATAATTTGTCCGTACTTTGTAATTATTATTATCTAGGAAAGGATTTACCACCTACTTTGCTCCACCATTATGGGAAGCAGAAATTAGTGGAGACTTTAGGTGTTCCTGAGGATAGCTTATGTGCATAGAAAGATTATTTGCAGGTTGTTAACATTAATATTTGATTTATTAAAATTGCAAACAAAAACCTAGATTTTCCTTAATCCTTTAAGTTCAACTTACAAATCTTATAAAATTAGTAAAGTACAAAAATTTTAAATTTTCCTTTGATTAAAGTTTACTTAATGCAGGGTAAATAGAACATATCCCCTTAAACATTTAGTCCCATTTACAGCTCAGTTAATTAAATTCCTTCAATCATTAAAGCTGTATTTATAAGTTTAACATAGTTGATTTTCTTTTCAGCTTTCAAATGCCTCTAAAAAGCATTACCTTCCCAAGTACCTGAACAAGCATATTAAGTCTGATAGAACAAACTGATAAATATAGCAAATCTTTAAAAACATTCCAGTGCTGTTTAAAAATCCAGTTGACGTCTCTACACCTTTCAACTTACAACTATAAATCAGTTACTCAATTGCATGTTGTAAAATGGAATCACAACTATAATCTGCTAAATTCTCTCTATGCCAAAACTCTTAATCCTACAATCACTGTAAACGGCAGACACACAGAGATTGTTCCAGTGATACTAAAACCTATTTTCGAATGTAAACACAAAAGTGTTGATCTTGGAGGGAGAGCAGTGAGCAACCCTGAAGAGAGAACTTTCTTGCCTGCCCAGGAATTCAACCTGGGTAACCTGGATGAAAACCAAGGGTCCTAGCCACTATACCACCTGGGGCTAGAGAGGAGAAGCAAAGTGGCCCTGGCTCCTGCCCCTGTTTGAAAGCCAGAATGTTTCCAGGGGTCAAAACCCTGTAAAAACAGGGACAAAGTTTATTATTAGAGACACAGCGCAATGCATGCGAGAGCACGCAGGAAAACTGTTTATCCGACTCAGAAGCAGAGCAGGGATACACACGGAGAGAGAAAGGGTATGGGCATCCTCTCTAATGAGGAGCCCAGTACTCCAGACACTAGGCAGACACACACACACACACACACACACACACACACACACACACACACACACGTGTGGGCCAGGAGGAGCGCAGCACGGAGGTGACGTGAATCACCCATATAGGACAGTCCTTTGGTGTTTGTTTACCTGTGCCCAATTACCTCGTTTCCTTCCTCACACCTGACAGGTCCATGATCCTCCCCAAGATGCGTGCGCAACTGTTTGCTAAGACGGATCCCTCCATAGAGGCTGATGGGTGCATGTCTCTGCTTATTATGGGGTGGGACCCCTCCCATTTTGACCCCCAGGAAGCCTGCTTGCGCGTGGGCGGACAGGGACGTCTTCCTTGACCTCAGGAGTGGGCACCTTATCTCTTTGCTTTAGCAGAACTCAGCTTTACCACTAGCTTTGTCCTTGGAGTGTCTGCATGAGAACAAAGGCTCAGTTTTTTCCCACTTGACGACCACAGAGGCCCACTGTCTCTTACCTCGGTTTTAATGTGAGAGTTTGTTTTATTTACTCATCTCTTTATTTGATTCTAAACCTCCCTAGGGTTAAAAAGACACCTATGAAAGAAAAACTTATGCTATTACTAGCCAATTAGAGTTATTAGCCCAGTCAGATCACAGGAGACATTTCAGCAGACTATGGTTGCTCTTGGGACAGAGATGCTTTTCCAGACGCTAGATCTTATTCTCCTGGAGCCACTGAGCCACCACCCCACCCTCGCCACACACACACACAGTTTTTTGAGAGTCACAAGAGAACAGGGACTCTGAGTTCATATCCTTTGGAAGGGATTGATCTCTTCTGAGTTTAAGCCCTTAATTAACCCTACTATCTGACATGAAGTCTGCTGCCTCCTACCTGGTTTGCTTCAAATGCAGTTATGTTCAATAATTCTACTTCCAGCCCGATTCTGTTAATATTCTGAATCTGTATGTTCTGGCCACCCCTTGATAGCTATGTAATGACATCTTCCTGAATTCAGCATACACTTCCTGTTTGATTCAAACTCCCAGGACTAAAGCCAACCTCACCACAGTAGAGAATATTAGAGGAATATCCATCACCCAACTTCCTCAAATCTTGACCTTTTGTGGGTGTTTACCTAAGATGTTAAAAAACATGAAAACATTTTTGATGCAGCTGAAGCCTCCTGACTTTACTTTCTCCCTGCCCAGAGGAAGACTCTCCTGAATTTTGCGTTTAGGATTTCCAAGCACCTTTTGACTCAACCGTAATGTGAATGTACTAATAAAATGTATTATTTTGCCTGGTCTTAAATTGTATGTAATAATATTTTGTGTATCAGTCTGCAGCTTTCTTTTTAATTAATCAGTGTTATGTTTTTGAGAGCAACTAATGTGGATATGTGTAGCTTCAGTTAACTTAACTGCTGTATAACAGTTCAATACATACATTGTAATTTATTTTTCTGTTCATTTGGTTGATAGATACTTACTTTTTTCCGAATTTTTTGCTATTGTTATTATTGTTGTAATTAATATTTTTGTATGTCTGTGTATATACATATGTGTGTGAGTTTCCTTAGAATATATATATATATATATATATATATATATATATATATATATATATATACACACACACAATGGAATTTCTGAGTTGAAGACCTACATTATTAATTATCATCAATAATTAATTAATAATTAATAAATTAATTGTTAATTAATAATTAACTACCATATATGATAGTTTCATCTGCTTCCTTATTTTGCCGACACTTACTTGCAAACTTTTGGGATGTGATGACTACAAAATAACTATTCACTACTGTTTAGTTTTAATTCCTTTGTTACTGGTGAGTTTAAGTACTCTTCTGTCTAAGACAAATTTATTTATTTATGGCTGCACCACACGGCTTGTGGAATCTTAGTTCCCTGATCCAAACTGCACCTAGGCCCACAGAAGTGAAAGGTTGGAATCCTAGCCTGGATCGCCAGGGACTTCCCCTCTTCTGCCTGTTAACTATATTTTCTCTTCTCTAAATTGCCTGCTCATATGTTTTACTCATTTTTCTATGGTGATTTCTTCTCTTTAGCAATTGTATTTGTGACTCCTTTAAGAATGCAGATTTTTAATCCTTTGTTAGCTTTCTGCATCAAAAACACCAAATTTCAACTTTATATGGGGTCAAATTTATCAACATTTTCCTTATGTTTTTTTTTTTTTTGGTGTGTGTGAAATCATAAAGATTTCCTGTGTTGCCTTCTAAAAGCTTAACCTCTTCGATTTTACGCATTTAGAATGGATTGTTTTGTGTGGAGAATAAAGTGCATCTATTTTCCAAATGATATCACCTTTTGTTAGATGATCGATCTTTATCCACGCATAATGCCACCTGCATTGTATATCTAGTTTCCTAGGTTGTAGGAGTCTGCTTTTGGACTCTCTAAACAGACTACTGTCTGTGTGTATAGACGTGTGTGTGTGTGTGTGTAATCCCTAAGGCAATATTTCTTTTAATTACTATAGATTTGTATTTATTTATTTGTGATCCTCTGTTCCTTACATAAACTTAACATCTGCTTATCGTATTTGCAAAAAGTTGTATTAGAATATTGACTGAAATTGTATTCAATTTATAGATTTGGGTAGAATTAGCATCTTGATAATGTTGTCTTTTATCCAAGAACTTGGCATTTATTTCTTAGTGCTTATTATATCCTTTCTTAATGTTTCATAATTTTCCAATAAATGTCTTAAACATTTCTGCTGCATTTACATAATTATATATTCAACTATTTATATAAACTATTTATACATAGATTCTTATGGTTTTCATTGCTGTTGTGAATAGGATCTATTTTTCTATTATAATCTCTGGCAGTTGCCAGTAGAAATATAAATTATTAGTTTTAAAACGTTACTGATATTTCTAATCAGTTGTAACAATTTTTAGAAGTCTTAGATTGGCTCTCCATGTAGAAAACCATCAACTGGGAATAAAGACAGTTTTACATTTTCTTTTCCAATTGTTACTAGTTTTATTCTTCTCTCTCGTTGCATTACCCATGACTTTCTCTATAGTGTTAAATCCAGGTGATGATGGTAGATATCCTGTCTCACTCCTGAATTATTGTTTATGCTTCTCAAGTTGTGCCATTAATTATGATGTTTAATAAGTTTTCTGGATCACATTTAATAATATAGATTATGAAATTAAGGAAATAATTTCCTATTCCCAATTTTTTTTCAGCATGAATAGGTATTGACTTTTATCAAATATCTTTTCAGCATCCATTGAAATAATCAACTTTTCTGTTTTAATCAGTTAATGTAATTTATTACACTAGTAGTCTTCAGATGTCAAATCGTACTTTCATTTGGCATTAAGGGTATAGTATTCCAAAGTAAGGGTTTCCCCAGTGCCTCAGTGGTAAAGAATCTGCCTCCAATGCAGGAGCCACAGAAGATGCAGGTTCGATCCCTGAGCTGGGAAGATTCCCCTGGAGGAGGGCATGGCAACCTACTCCAGTATTCTTGCCTGAAGAATTCCATGGACAAAAAAGCCTGGCAGGCTACAGTCTATAGGGTTGCAAGGAGTCAGACAGGGCTGAAGCAACTTAGCACGCACACACTCATTCCAAAGTAAAAATACATTACAGGGTTTCCCTTCTCTTTTCTTTTAAAAATTTTCATAAACGAATCCCTTTAATGTTTTGGAAAATTTCATCCATAAAACACTCGAGCCTTGTGCCTCTTGGAAGGCTTTTGATTACCAATTCAATTTCTTTAAACTTTTGTTTTTTTGCTTATTGAGGCGTTCTATTTCTTAAGTCAATTTTAGTAATTAATTTTCTAGACATTTATTTAATTCATTTAAATTCTCAAATCTATTAGCAAAGAATTCATGTTAGTGATTTTTTTAAAACTCTACTATTTTGAGATTGTGTCTCTCTTTTTGTTCTAAATATTGCTGATTTGTCTTTTCTCTTTTTTCTTGATTATTCTTACTATAGATTTATTTTATTAATATTTACAAAGCCCATTTTCAATGCTGTTGATAACTATGATTTCTTTGTGTTCTATTTAGTTATTAATAACTTTAGCTCCTAACCTTATTCTTTTCTTCTTTCTATTTTCTTTGATATATAATTAGTATTCTGTCTTGCTTTGTGAGTTTCTAATTATCTTTTTATCTTAAATGTTTTTTACAGAGTGGCTTTAAAGCTATAATTTCGGTCTAACTCATCTCACTAGTTTTCATTGTGTGCCATTTTAATTGTTATCCATTTCAAATAGTTGACCTTTCCACTTTAATTTTGTCTCTATTCCATGATTTATTTAGGATTTCATTAAAATTTCTAAACATACAGAGTTCCCTGCTGGCCTAGCGGTTAGGATCCCAGACTTTCACCGCCATGGCCTTGATTCAATCCCAGGTCGGGGAACTGAGATCCCACAGCTGCATGGCCAAAAAAAAAAAAAACATCCAAACATACATATCTTGTTCTTGCTTTCTATTCTATTAATAATCGCACCAAGATCAGAGAACATGGTTTGTCATATTTATCCTTTGAAATCACTTGAAGCTGTCTTTGAAATCTCAGATATATTCAATCTTTATAAAATTTTTATCTGTAATAAAAATCATGTCTCCATGTTGAGGGTAGAGAAGTCTCTTTTATATGCACATGTGCTCCAAAGAAAGTTGACCCTAATAGCTGAGATTACAGTTTTTGTAATTATTGAAAATTGGACCTTTCCCCTACCGTCTATCTTTTTCTTTTCATCTTCCCTTTCTTTTTTTTTCTGCACCCCCTATTTCCTCCCTTTGAGGTATTAATGAATTTTTCTATATTTCCTTTTTTCCTTTCTCAGATTGTTTGGAAACTCGAGGTGTCACTTCCATTCCTTTGAAACATTCATACTCAGGTATACATTGCTTTTGTACACTTTTGTATACATTTTTAGGGGCTTCCCTGGTGGCTCAGATGGTAAAGAATCTGCCTGCAATGCAAGAGACCAGGATTTGATTCCTGGGTTGGGAGGACCCCCTGGAGAAGGAAATGGCAGCCCACTCCAGTATTCTTGCCTGGAGAATCCCACGGACAGAGGAGCCTGGCGGGCTACAGTCCATGACGTCGCAAAGAATTGGACTTGACTGAGAGGCTAACACTTCCACTCTCACTTTCATATATTTTTTGTAACGAAGTCTACAGTTACTCAGTGTGTCTTTCCTCTTCTCAAACATAGCAGAGAATTTATCAAATGTTGACAACTTTTATACAAGAATGATCCTCTCTCCTGCCTTGCTGTCCCATGGTCTTAAGATTGTTATCTTGTGCAATGCCACTGAGTGCCATATAGGTAATTTTGAATTTTGTAAAAGCTGATTTAAAAAAAAATAAAAAGAAAGAGTGAAAATAATTTTAATATATATTTCCTTTAACTCATCCAAAATATTATCATTTCAATATGCAACCAATACAAAAATCACTGAGATATTTTACATTAAAACGTCTTCAAAATCCGGGATGTATTTTACACTTTGTGTCTGTGTGCTCAGTTGTGTCTGACTCTACAACCCTACGGATTGTAGCCCATCAGACTCCTCTGTCCATGGAATTTTCTAAGCAAGAATACTGGAGTGGTACAAGCAATAAATGCTGGAGAGGGTGTGGAGAAAAGGGAACCCTCTTACACTGTTGGTGGGAATGCAAACTAGTACAGCCACTATGGAGAACAGTGTGGATATTCCTCAAAAAACTGGAAATAGAACTGCCATATGACCCAGCAGTCCCACTGCTTGGCATACACACCAAGGAAACCAGAATTGAAAGAGACACCTGTATCCCAATGTTCATCACAGCACTGTTAATAATAGCCAGGACATGGAAGCAGCCTAGATGCCCATCAGCAGATGAATGGATAAGAAAGCTGTGGTACATATACACAATGGACAATTACTCAGGCATTAAAAAGTATACATTCAAATCAGTTCTAATGAGGTGGATGAAACTGGAGCCTATTATACAGAGTGAAGTAAGCCAGAAAGAAAAACACCAATACAGTATACTAATGCATGTATATGTTATTTAGTTAATTGGCAAAGATAACCCTGTATGAGACATCAAAAGAGACACAGATAAACAGAACAGTATTATGGACTCTGTGGGAGAGGGCGAGGGCGGGACGATATGGGAGAATGGCACTGAAGCATGTAAATTATCATATGTGAAATGAATCGCCAGTCCAGGTTCAACGCATGATACAGGGTGCTCAGGGCTGGTGCACCGGGATGACCCAGAGGGATGGGATGGGGAGGGAGGTGGGAGGGGGGTTCTGGAAGGGGAAAACATGTACACCCATGGTGGATTCATGTCAATGTATAGCAAAACAAATACAATATTGTAAAGTTAAAAAATAGAAAACAAACTAATTAAAAAAAAAAAAAGAATACTGGAGTGGGTTGCCATTTCCTTCTCCAGGGAACCTTCCCGACCCAGGAATCAAACCCATGTCTTTTGCATCTCCTGCATTGGCAGATGGATTCTTTACCACTGAGCCACCTGGAAAGCCCCATTTTATACTTCATCATATACATAATCAATTCAAATTAGCCACATTTCAAGAGGTCAGTGGTCACTGAGAGCTAGTGACTACTGTACTGGTTATATCTCAGGTGTACAGTTTTTATTTTTACCTGTTTCAAACATAAAAATTACCTATAATCATTAATTATAGTTATTGTATATGTGACTATATGTTATATAGTATGCTCTCCGTGTATATATATAGTACAGCTGTATGCTAGGTCCTTCCCTGATAGCTCAGTTGGTAAAGAATCCGCCTGCAATGCAGGAGACCCCAGTTCAATTCCTGGGTCGGAAAGATCCACTGGAGAAGGGATAGGCTACCCACTCCAGTATTCTTGGGCTATGTATGTTATATAGCTAATTGTTAGCTTTACCAATAAACCTACCCATTTTAGTCCTCATTATTATTTGTTAAATCTCATGTCTTCCCTCTGGATTTGCTCGTCTTTTTGTTCACTCACGTCATTCACTGTTCTTTGAGTGAAGGATTGTTAAATATAGTCTTAAAACTGCTTGTGAGCCTGAAATGTTCTACTTTGTCCTCACCCTTGAGTAACGGTTATGATCCTGGGCTGACAATCATCTTCCCTCAGGGTTTTGAGGACGCCGTGTCTCCTGCCTTCAAGCAGTGGGCCTGGCTCCCGTCCCCTGATTGGGTAGGGCGCTTCCAGGGCCCTTTATCTGCAAGGAGCTGAACTCTGGAGTCGTCTGCTTGTCTTTGGATGAACGAACACTCAGCAGGCCCAGGGCTCCTCCACTTTCTATATTCCTTCCTATTTCTCTTCAGTTCTGATGTGTGGGGATACTTATTTTTGAATTAGCTATGCTCTTGAAATATTCTGTTTTATTTTTTATCCATCGTGGACGAGGAATGTGTCCAGGTAGGAACTGATAGAACCATCTTGTCCAGAGACCAGCAACTTTGTTCAAGTAGAATCTCAAGTGTTTTGTTTACAGCTTTGCTGCATTTGTAATGGTAGGACATAGGAAAGATACTGATTTTTGCATACGTATTTGTAATTACCCATCTTCCTTCCTAATTAATTCTGCTTGGTTTTCAGTCAATGCTGTAGATAAAAAGTAAAATAATTTGCAAGTAATGTGTTCTTCTTTGTTTAGACATAATTTCTGTAATTTCCTTTTCTTATTTTATTACATGGGTTGGATCTTTCATATTAATAAACAGTAGTGATAGCTAAAATCCATATCTTGTCTCTGACTTTAAAGAAGATTTATCTTTTGTCTCAACAAATGTAATAGTGGAATTAGACCCAAAGTAAATACTCTTGATTAGGTTAAAGGAGTATCCTTTTATTTCCAGTGTACTGTCTTTAAAACAAATCAGAAACTGTAAAATTCTTTTTTTAGGGGGGAGGTGGTAAAATTCTTTTAAATACCTCTTAGTTTCCCTCAAGATATTCATATGTTTTGACTTGTTATTGTACTAATATATATTGATTTCATAAGATTGAATCATTCTTCACTCCTGGAATAAGCCTTATTTGGTCACGGAGTATTATTCTTTTAATATACTGCAGGATTCCATTACTAATATTTTAGTTAGACTTTTAGATTAAAATAACAAGTGAGATTAGCCTTGTAGTTTTTCTTTTTGTGCTTTCTTTGGGTTTGATTTCAGAGTTATGCAGACTTTGTAAAATTAACTGGGAAGCCTTCCATTTTTTCCTATGCTCTGAGAGTTTAAACAGCATGGGAATTATCTGTTCCTTTAAAGTTTGAAAGAATTCATCTGTGAAACTATCAGATTATTGTTTCCAAGTTGTTATTTTTACATTGTGCATCCTCCGTTTCGCAAGTAATTTTTAACATTTGCAATTGGTTGTTTAAGGAGACTTGCACCAGTTATACTGAACCTTTAACAGCGTTACTTAACCCTTTCTTTGTTTGGTGTAACTGCCCTCTGACATTTATCTCAAACTTCTCCATTTGTAAGCTTTTACTTAATTAAATTATATTTTAAGATTCTCTAAGGAAGAATATATATGTTCAACTCCCTTGCTCATGTGATCCTTCCTACATGACATATCAATTTCCCGAGAGTAATTCTTGGGGTCTAATCTCTTCTTCTCAAAACCGTGTAAAACTTTTCATCTGACATTTATTACAGCAGTATAGAATTCTAAAAGTCTTGTATTGATTCCTTTGAAGATAACCTGTTTTTAAATATATATATATTATTCTTGGATCTTTAGAAGATTTTCATCCGCATCCAATAATGTAAAAATTCTAAGGTATGGTTATACTTGGGTCATTGCTTATTGATTTTTGCCTTGAATATTGTTTACTCCTTTAGTATGCATTCCTACATCTCTTTTTTCCCCTGGCTTTTTAATGTATTTTAATTATATGTATTTTGCATACATATACAGCTCTTGCTTTAGTTCCAGTTCTCATTTTTCATGGCGAATAATCCTTAGGCTTGATTATTTGTTTGTACTACAGATATTTGAGGGGGGCTTATTTGGCAAAGGACTCTGATCTAGGTTCACGCACATAACTTGGAATTTTTCGCATAAATTTCTTTTCAGATTTTTCCTCTGTACTCTGGTTTGATTCACTGATACACTTGCAGTCTCTTTAGAGTTCTTTCTTATCTCAGTCATGCTTCTTTTCACCTCATTTTGCTACCCTTTCACCTTTTCCTGTCGTATTCTTAAGAGTCCTTGTTTCGGTTTTTGCATTCTTTGGCAAATAACAAGATAAATTCGTCTCCTGAATTTGCACTAAACCATCTTCAGAGGTATGTTCTGCCCCTGAATCTTTGGGTTGAGTTTCCTTTCTTCTCATGCTGCTGTCTCCTCTCATAGACCTCGTTTGATTTGTTTCCTTTACTCTGGAATCTACGAATAATAGCTGTGTGAACTCAGAGCTTGCCAAAAGACTTTAAGAATCTCTCTCTGCATTCTTGCTTCAGACCTGCTGGGGTGCTCCGTCCTCAACAGGGGTGATGTCTACTGTCCCTCCTCACCGCTCCACCCCTTTTAGGAACTGCCCACTCCTCTTCTTGGAGCTGGCCCCGCTGTGATCCATCCACAGTGCCAGGTTTTCACCACGTCACCCCGCCTCCAGGCCCCACTGCGGGCACCTGGCCGGGCCATTCACTCTTTCATTGGAATTTTTGGAATTATTAGGATAAGGAGAGATCTATTTCTCTTTGGCTCACTGAAGCTGTGATGCAAATTTTAGGAGGGGTCTCAGTCATGTTCTCTATCCTGTGGACTGGAGAAGTGGAGAAAACTGATGCAGAGAGAGAAAGAGAGAGGAGACAAGCAGACGAACAGGGAGAAAGAGAGGTGAGAAGGGACTTGTCATTATAGGAAGGGGGAATTAAAAGCACCCTGAGGTGTTATTACTGGAGTCTGGAAATATCAGCATAAACTTTTGGGGAATATATACAGTCTCCACATAGATATGGTGACAATTATATAGATATTGTCTCCTTGGAGAAATGAACAAGTTTAGGCAGGGGTAAGAAAAGTACAAAATGAGCCTGAAATATCTTATTGTGGTAGGAAGTAAGGTAAAGGGAGCATGTGACAGAAAGAGGGGCCAGGTGAAGGGTTCCAACTAACCAGATTCAGGGCAATATTGAAATCATTAGGCGTTGTTTCCAGGGCTCCGAACAGCTCCGTATGGCACCACAGTCCTTGCTGTCTCAGTGCAGGAAGAAATTCAGCAAGAGGCAACCTGACAGACAAGCCAGTGATTTATTAGAATAGGATGCTCGTAAGGTTCACAGACAGACAGCCAAGGTTTAGGCTGCTCCCGATTACTCAGCGGGTTACATTTTTATAATCAAATGAAGAGAGGGGAGTGGGGAGAAGACCTTCTTTGTCTTTCTTGAGTAGACATCATGCTTCCAGCATCAGTTCTCACCCCTCACCCCAACTCCAGGTAGGGCCAGGAAGTTTTTTTGTTCCTATATGTTCAGGCCAGGACTGTAATAACACTTTGGAAGAATTACTTCAGGTCTCATTACAATGAGGGTCTTTCATTTTGAAAAGTCACCTTTCCAAATGATTGTTTCTTGTGTATACCAAGCATGTTCTGGTTGGAGAAGGCAATGGCAACCCACTCCAGTGTTCTTGCCTGGAGAATCCCAGGGACGGGGGAGCCTGGTGGGCTGCCATCTATGGGGTTGCACAGAGTCGGACACGACTGAAGCGACTTAGCAGCAGCAGCAGCAGCATGTCCTGGGGGACCGTTAACTTGAGGAAAGTCACTGGGCAGGTTGTAGGCCTTATTCTCAATTACTGCTTCATTTTGGAGAGGCATTGTACAAAGGAAATATCTTAAGGGCCAAGGAGCATGTTTTGGCAGTCATGAACTCACTGAGCTCACTGGGCAGGATGTGGGTCTCATGCTACCATTGTTTTATTGTTTTGGGGTATCTCTTGTGCTTCTGTTGCAAGGTTTTGCTACTAAGCAAGTTAACTTGATTTTATTGTTAAGCGACCCAATCTGGCTTTGATGCTAAGTGACTTGTTTTACTTTATGAGTCAAGCAAGCCCACATTGTTTCAGAATTTTCCCATGACTTTCTTCAGTAATCATTAGTCTTATTGTCCCAAAGCCCCCTAAAGTTCTCTGTCTATAATTCCCTAATGGAGTTTCTGTAAGATTTCCTATAATCCTACAGGAAATTAATCCTGAATATTCATTGGAAGGATGGACGCTGAAGTAGAATCTCCAATACTTTGGCCACCTGATGCAAAAAGCCGATTTATTGGAAAAGACCCTGATGCTGGGAAAGATTAAGGGCAAGAGGAGAAGAGGGCAGCAGGTGATGAGATGGTTAGATAGCGTCACTGATTCAATGGACATGAATTTGAGCACACTCCAGGAGATAGTGAAAAACAGGAAAGCCTAGCGTGCTGCAGCCCATGGGGTCACAAAGAGTCGGACACGACTTAGCGATTGAACAAATAGGGTTTCTAAGCTAACTGTTTGGTTATCCTACTCTATCCCTATCAATATGAGCATTAAAATAAACATTGAAAGTCTTGGGTTAAAATCTATTGAATAATAAAGAAAGCCTAAATCCATAGTAGTGTAAGAAAACAAATTGAGAAGAAAGGAAATCTCTTCTGATAAGCAGAATGTCAACTGACAGTAGCAGTTAGCAGACACCAGAAATGTAGTTGATATAGGTAGGGAGTAGTCATTGACTCCTAAGGCTGGTAGGAGGAAGTTTGATGTGAGAAGTGGAATATGAATGTAATATCAGAATATCTCCCCCAAAATGCTAATCAAATACAAAGGAAGATATGATGATTTGTACAGTGGAGAAAATCAAATCAGCAGATATCAACTTGAGTGGGTCATCAAGTCAACATGACCATTACTGGAACTAGTCAACAATTTTTCTACCGATGTGATGTTTGTTGTTGTTCAGTCACTAAGTCATGTCCGACTCTTTGTGACACCATGAACTGTAGCACGCCAGGCTCCTCTGTCCTCTACTGTCTCCTGGAGTTTGTTCAAATTCATGTCCATTGAATCAGTGATTTGATCTCTCTCATCCTCTGCCACCCTCTTCTCCTTTTGCCTTCAATCCTTCCAGCATCAGGGTCTTCTCCAACGAGTCAGCTCTTTGCATCAGGTGGCCAAAATATTGGAGCTTCAGCTTCAACAACAGTCTTTCCAATGAATATTCAAGGTTGATTTCCTTTAGGATTGACTGGTTTGATCTTCTTGCAGTCCAAGGGACTCTCAAGAGTCTTCTCCAGCACCATAATTTGAAAGCATCAATTCTTTGGCACTCATCCTTTATGGTCCAACTCTTACATCCATACATGACTACTGGAAAAACCATGGTTTTGACTATACGGACCTTTGTCAGCAAAGTGATGTCTCTGCTTTTTAATATGCTACCTCAGTTCAGTTCAGTCGCTCAGTCATGTCCGACTCTTTGTGACCCCATGAATTGCAGCACGCCAGGCCTCTCTGTCCATCACCAACTCCCGGAGTCTACCCAAACCCATGTCCATCGAGTCGGTGATGCCATCCAACCATCTCATCCTCTGTCGTCCCCTTCTCCTCCTGCCCCCAGTCCTACTCAGCATTAGGGTCTTTTCCAATGAGTCAACTCTTCACATGAGGTGGCCAAAGTATTGGGGTTTCAGCTTCAACATCAGTCCTTCCAATGAGCACCCAGGATTGATCTCTTTTAGGATGGATTGATTGGATCTCCTTGCAGTCCAAGGGACTCTCAAGAGTCTTCTCCAACACCACAGTTCAAAAGCATCAATTCTGCGGCACTCAGCTTTCTTCACCGTCCAACTCTCACATCCATACATGACCACTGGAAAAACCATAGCCTTGACTAGATGGACTTTTGTTGGCAAAGTAACGTCTCTGCTTTTAAATATGCTATCTAGGTTGGCCATAACCTTCCTTCCAAGGAGTAAGCGTCTTTTAATTTCATGGCTGCAATCACCATCAGCAGTGATTTTGGAGCCCCCAAAAATAAAGTCTGACAGTGTTTCCACTGTTTCCCCATCTATTTTTCCATGAAGTGATGGGACCGGATGCCATGATCTTAGTTTTCTGAATGTTGAGCTTTAAGCCAACTTTTTCACTCTCCTCTTTCACTTTCATCAAGAGGCTCTTTAGTTCTTCTTCACTTTCTGCCATAAGGGTGGTGTCACCCGCATATCTGAGGTTATTGATATTTCTCCCGGCAATCTTGATTTCAGCTTGTGTTTCTTCCAGCCCAGCGTTCCTCATGATGTACTCTGCATATAAGTTAAATAAGCAGGATGACAATATACAGCCGTGACATACTCCTTTTCCTATTTGGAACCAGTCTGTTGTTCCATGTCCAGTTCTAACTGTTGCTTCCTGACCTGCATACAGGTTTCTCAAGAGACAGGTCAGATGGTCTGGTATTCCCATCTCTTTCAGAATTTTCCACAGTTTGTTGTGATCCACACAGTCAAAGGCTTTGGCATAGTCAATAAAGCAGAAATAGATGTTTTTCTAGAACTCTCTTGCTTTTTCGATGATCCAGCAGATATTGGCAATTTGATCTCTGGTTCCTCTGCCTTTTCTAAAACCAGCTTGAACATCTGGAAGTTCACGGTTCATGTATTGCTGAAGCCTGGCTTGGAGAATTTTGAACATTACTTTACTAGCATGTGAGATGAGTGCAATTGTGCAGTAGTTTGTGCATTCTTTGGCATTGCTTTTCTTTGTCATAACTTTCATTTCAACAATCAAGTGTCTTTGGATTTCTTGGCTGCAGTCACCATCCACAGTGATTTTGGAGCCCAAGAAAATAAAATCTGTCACTGTTTCCACTTTCCCCCCTTATATTTGCCATGAAGTGATGGGACCAGATGCCATGATCTTATTTTTCTGAATGTTGAGTTTCAAGTCAGCTTTTCCACTCTCCTCTTTTGCTCTCATTAAGAGGCTCTTTAGTTCCTCTTCACTTTTAGTTCCTCTGCCATTGGAGTGATATCATCTGGAGTGATGATATCACATATCTGAAACTGCTGATATTTCTTTCAGCAATCTTGATTCCAGCTTGTGATTCATCTAGCCTGGTATTTCACATGATGCACTCTGCATATAGGTTAAATAAGCAGAGTGACAATATATAACATGTGATGTAAGATACACTGAAAAGAGAGCAGTATACTTTTTGTGATTATTTCCCAGAGTTTTAAAGTAATTATGGCAATTGTCTTCTACATTTCTGTTGAGAAGTATGATTCCAATGTTATGCTCTTATATGAAAGCTGCTTTTTTCTCTGTAAAGTTTTTGGGATCTTTTAGCCTGTGTTCTAGAACATCAAGATGATATATATCCTAAGGCACATTTATCAGTACTTTCAGCCACTCTTCTGGGTACTTTGTGGGGCCTTTTAACATGGAAACTCAACTTTCTAGAATGATCTTTTCAAATTTTCATTTCCTGGTCTTCTCTAGTCTGTCAGATGTTGAACTTCTTAGATTAATACTTTAGTTCCTTTTTACTCTCTCTGATTTTTGTCTGCTCTCCCCTCCCCTTGCTCTTTAAAAGAAATCTTTTGGGTTCAGTCCAAGATGGTGACAAAGGAGGCTCCTGAACTCACATTCTTTCCTGGATATACTGAGTCTATAGCTATACACAGAGCAACTCCCTCTGAAAGAAATCTAGGAGCCAGCTGAGAGACTCCTACACATCAAGCAAGAGAGAAAACACCCACTGTGAAATGGGTAGGGAAGGTTGAGACATATTCTCACTATAAACCCCACGCTGATCACAGTGCCATACAGCCAGCAGGGAACTCACCACTCCCAGCTTCTCCCTGAAGACTGAAGAGTTTGAACACACATTAGAAATCCCAACTTTTCAGACTTCCACTTGAGGGGCCCCCAAACACCTATCTCTGAATGTTCACTGGACTTGCACCCATGAGATCCACATGATTACACACACACACACAAAACAGCTCTTAATGGGCTTACTGATACCCAGATAGTCATCCCCCTGGGCTCAGTGCAGAGAATAGCACACAGAAATGCCCATTTCCCACTATTTCCCTGAAGAGGCTTATTTGTGTACTTTCTAAGCTGCTGCCTGAGGGTCAGACTTCCAGAATACCTTCACCTCAGGGCTGATGGCAATCTTTCCCAGAGACAGGGAAGGCCAGCAGGTGCTGACTCCACATTCTCCCTTTGGCTTGCTCCAGGTCACCTGTGCCTTCCTGGAATGAGTTTGTGTACCTGTCTTGCACTTGGGCTTCTGTGACTGCCACCCAGAGGATGCACCCTTTGAATGCCTGGCTCTGGTGGCCAATAGGGCTTGTGCTTGCAGGTCCCACAAGATGTGGCAAACAAATAAACATTTCTTAACTGGCTACCAGCCCCCTCCCCACCCAGGGCTCAGTGCTGGAGTTGAGAGAAATGCTCACCTCCCAGCCTTCCTCTGAAAGAATCCTATTTGTGTACTAAAAAGCTGCTGCCTGAGCGGTCCTCTTCCAATCAGTCTGCACCTAAGCGATGACTCTGATCCTTTCGTTTGGGACAGTGACAGGTCTTGGCAAAGTATCACCTACTGAGAGCTACTAAGAACAAAGGTGGTTCAGACAATCACAAAGGTTTAGAGACAACCAAGAGTGCAAAATGGGCTAAACAATAGGATCCATCTCCTACATCCTTTCCACTCTGGCAAGACTGGGAGAGGTGGTTGTCTTATGCAGAAATCAACCCAAAAAAATCAAGGAAAATGAAGAAGCAGAGGAATACGTTCCAAACAAAGGTAAAGAATGAAGATAGCTTAAGGAACTTATGTGACATCATTAAGTGAACCAATATTCACATTAAAGCTTTCACAGGAAGAGAAGAGGGAGAGAGCAAGAAGCAGAAAGCTCTTCAAAGAAGCAAAGCCTAAAAGCTTCCCTAACCTGCGGGAACGGACATCCCAATCCAGGAAGCCTGAAGAATTCCAAATGAGAAGACTACAAAGAGACTCACACTGAGAAACATTATAACTAAATTGTCAAAAGTTAGAGATAGAAAGAGACTCTTAAAAATAGCAAGCAAGAAAGAACTTGTTATGTGCAAGGACACCCTCATAACACTATTGACAGACTTTTCAGCAGAAATTTTACAGGTCAGAAGGAAATTGCATGGTATAGTCAGTGTTGCAAGAAAAAAACTTCCAACCAAGAATACTCTACCTGATAAAGTGTCCTTCAGAACTGAAGCAGACTACATTGTTTTCCAGACAAGTCAAAAATGAAAGAGTTCATCAGCACTAGACAAGCCTTACAAGGAATGTTAAAGGAATTTTAAAAACTGAGATAATGGACACTAATTAGTAACAGAAAAACATATGAAAGTATAAATCTCATTGTTAAAAGTGAATATGTAGTTTAGATTCAGAATGCTCTAATGTTATATGGTGGTGGATAAGTCACCTATAAATCTAATATAAAAGTTAAAAGATAAAAGTATTAAATATAACCACAATATTAGTTAATGGATACACAAGGTAAACAGATGTAAATTGCGACATCATAAACTATTGGGAGAAGAGAGTAAGAATGTTGTGCTTTAGTATGTGTTAGAAGTTAAGATGTTATCAGCTTAAAATAGATGGTTACAAATGTAAGATATTTTATGTAAGCCACGTGGTAACCACAAGCAAAAATCTATGGTAAATATGTAAAAGATAAAGAGAAAGCTTAGCACTAAGCATCCCACCAGAGAAAGTCATCAAATCACAAAAGAGGAGATCTAGTGAAGAAGAAAGAAACAAAGGATTTACAAAATAGACAGAAAATACATAACAAAATGGAAACAGAAAGTTTATATCTATCACTTACCTTAAATGTAAAAGGACTAAATTCTCCAGTCAAAAGACACAGTGGTTGCTGAATGAATAAAAAATCAAGGCCCTACCATAAGCTGTCTATGAGAGACTCACTTCAGCTTAAGGACACACACAAACTAAAAGTGAAGGGATGGAAAAAGATACTCCATGCAAATGGAAACCAAAATAAAGCAAGGATAGCCATCTTTATATCAGACAGAGCAGCCTTTAAGCCGAAGACTATAAAAAAAAAAAAAAAGACAAAGTCATGATAAAGCAATTAAGGAGTCAGTCCAACAACATTTTGATGTTCTGCTTCTGTGCAGAGTCTGTCTTATGCGGGAGGATGAGGGAAATAATATGCATGTTCAGTCTTCCGTCTCTTACTGAAGGTCTTAAGATCTATGTCGTCTAGTTTATTGTCCTGTCCATAGAGGAAGCCTTGCGCATGTGTTCAGGCTTAAACACGTGGAGAAGGCAGCGTTGGTTTGGGTAAGGTTCACCAGGGCCACTGCTGTGAGTTCTTTTGAGAGAGACTAGGTACTCAGTGAGCCAAGTGGTGAGCTCGGTGGCATAAAGAATTAAGGTGACTTTATTTTTGTGAAAAATATTTCCATAATTGTCAAAGTGTATAGATATCTCTAAGGTCCTATTTTAAAAGACAGTAAGTGCATATATTTTTTTTAAAGTAAGAAGTGACTGAGCCACCCTGCTATCTGCAGTGGCTCTTTCTTCTCATGGACCTGTGGTACTACCGCCAAACAGCATTTTTTAAGTTCTACAATGGGTAAAGTGAAGGATTTCTGGTCAACCCAACCATAGCACTTTCTATGAACGCTAAATATTACATCTCCACAATTTAGCATATTTTCCTAAGGGATAATTTTTCTCTCCTGAAATGTGATTAGTCTCCTATTCCCTTATCTGTTTTTTTGGGTGGACTAGACTAACATTGTAGTTGAAAGTAAACAATCTCCTGTAAGTCCTTCTGGCTGAGCATTTCCTGTTTTGTCACAGGCCTGGGACAAATGACTTATGGGAACTACACTTTGCAAGATGCGACATGGCACCAGTCAACAGTTCGCAGACTGTTGACTCCGTGGGTTGTGATGTCCCTCTGAATGGATATAAAAAGTCTAAGGGACTTCGCTGGTGGTCCAGTGGTTAAGAATCTGCCTGCAAATTCAGGGGACACGGGTTCAATCCCTGGTCTGCGAAGCAACAAAGCCTGTGGGCCACAACAGCTGATCCCACGCTCTAGAGCCCGGACACCCCAAGAAGAGAAGCCACCTCAGTGAGAAGCTGAGAAGCCGGCACAGGGCAGCTAGGGAGCAGCCCCGGCTCGCGGCAACTAGAGAAGGCCTGCACGCAGCGATGCAGCCCCAGCGCAGCCATAAATACAGACACAAATAAGGAAGTTTGGAAGGGAAGGTTGGGATGGAGGGGAACAGGATCCATCCCCCAAGCCAACCAAACAAAACAGGCAACACTTGAAATGACTATTTCCTTTCCTGGATGTTAGTGATCAGGACGAAGACAATGAGGGTTGAGAGGTTCTTCCCAAACTCTTTTCAGGCATTATTTACTTTATAAAGCAAAATCTATGATAGGGTTGTCAGACGTTCCCTGCAAAAATACAGACTGTTATCTGTATGTGTGGGAAACACATTTTTAGTCAAAATATTTATTTAAACATTTCAACTGATCATTTGTTCCTTTTAGGAAGAATGCTTTCACTGCCTGTGAACCTCGATGGAAAAAAAGTTGAAAAATTGAGTAGTTCTTTCTCCACAGCTCCAACTCACATTCTGCTTCCCTCATCCACACGTTATTACTTCTTTCGAAATTTCTTTTTACACCTTCCTATGAGACAGGAACCTATACACAGCCCTGAAACAATTTCAACAAATGTCAACATAGAACGTAGGAAGAAATACACCAGGTGCATTTTCCAAATCAATAAAAATGTTATTAATAATAAAAGACATTTGCAGTTTGTAAATTTTCATTTCGCTGGGCAGGAAGCCAAAATTCTGGATCATCAGGTTAATACCAGACACTCGGAAGCTGGCTTGAGAAGGAAGGCTTTCTTCATTCTGCTCTGTTGGAGCAGAGTTCCTAGCTGTTCCTCGAGACAGTGACCCCTTCCTAGGGATATGTCTCAGGGCTGAACCTGTGAAGGAACTGGGGGTGTCCCCTTGGGCAGTTCCCTCACTGATCAGGTCAAGAAAAGACTGATCCAGGCTCTGCTGGACTCTCTAACCTGGTCCTAAGTGTTAAATAACCTTAAACTTACGATCTCAGCTGTTTATCTCAGCTCAGGTGAATTAAAGAGGTTATATAGAGGCCTTCCTAGTTTTTTGTTTTGTTTTTCTGGTTGTCAGATTCGATGTTGGAGTATTGTATTAAAAAAAAAATTATCAGTAAGTCTCTTTTTTAAAAAAAGTGGTAACCAAAAAATAGTTTTCTGCCTTTCTACGATTAATTGGTGAATCTCTACCCAATTAACGAAGGCAAACTTCAGATTTGCATTATTGCTGCCCTTTCAGATTCCAATGGAACTTAAAAAGAAAAAAAAACATTCAATGGCTCGTTTCAGCTCTACCTAAAGGTCCTTACAGCACAAACGTTATTTTTGGCTCAGGGCATATGCTTTCAGCTATCTTCCGAAAGCTTTCCCCGCCCAGGCTGTGGAAACTCAGCTTTGCTGAGTCTATTCAGGCCCCTTCACATTTGCATGTCTATCAGGGGTCTTTCACAGCCCAGTGGCCCCAACAAGTACTTGCCAATGGCCGCATTGTTCTTCAAAACCACCCCAAATCAGGACTGCAGCGTCCGCCTCGCCTGGCCATTGAAACACCTGTTAGTTTTTTGGGATTTTGCTTTTTCCTTAGAGTTGCATCTTCTCTACTTGCTAAGATGGCCATTTGTGGGGAAATGCTTGAACTTCCTCCTGGGAAATTCTTTGGAAGCTACCTCCTGTTTTATATGTTTTCTGATCCCCCTTAGTGCTCATTTTTACTTCATTCAAAAAAAGCTGGATGGCCACATGGATGGGAGGATGAAAAACACTTGTTTCTCTCCCTCTCGTGTGCTTTAGAAATTGAAATTTCCCCCACAAGAATCTGAAAAAGCATGGATCTGTGTATACATATAACTGAATCACTTTGCTGTACACTTGAAACTGACCCAACATTGTAAATCACCTCTGCTCCAATATCAAATAAAAATTTAAAACATTCTCCCCGAAGTTAGAGTCTACATGAATCTAATGCAATTATATTGTGAAACCAACATTTCAGATTAGACTATAAAACATCTCCGTGTTCAGGGAGAGGAATTAAAATCTATTGCAAATATTTAGTTCACATTTGCACAGGTCCAGGGAGCCTGCTTAGAAAACAGCAGGCAAGATTTTGAGTAGCTATGTTTGTTCTGACTTGCATGGCTATGTATATGTGATATATGCTTGTGTGTATAGATATATACATTACACAGATATGCTTATTGTAAAAATATGTAGATACATTTAAACGTATACACATTCACGGTTACTTAGAGGCCTTAAAGACTAAAAAAATAATATCTTTCATTTTTTATTCTTTAAAATCTGTATTTAGGGTCGGCACAGCATTAGGTTCATCTGTAAATTTATGAATTTTTGCAGACTCACATTTTGATACTCAGACCTGAGAGCAAGACAACTCACTATTTTTACTTCCATGTTATGAATGAATCATTATTTTTATCATTAATAACTACTTTATCATTCAGCTCTTTGGAAGCAGACCAGGCTTTGTGACTTCTGGCCTTTACTGCCCTTTTCTCCTTGTTCCCAGTTAGGTGGCAATTTCTCCCCCAAACTTTTTAATACGATTTTTTTTAATACGATCGTATAGCACTTATATTGAGTTAGAATTTTAATAACAAGCAGATAATTAATTATAAAGCAAGTCATAAAATTCCATTAGCGTCGGTAATACTCATGGGTAAAAATAGTTTAAAATGGTTTATCCATGTTGAGTTCAGGGAAGCTGTGTGCTTTAAGTTTTCACACTGTAGCTTTTTAAGCGACTTGGCTTCACAATCCAAGAAGCTTTATTCACTGTTTCTCAGAAGGGTGGTCAATTTGCATTTTGGTTGTTTTCAACAAGTCATTTTGGGTAAATTGTATGTAAAATATTTATTCTATGGAGTCGCCCAAGAGAAATGGTACACATTGCCATTTTTGGACATTTGTGATTATAGCCAGACAAAGCTAGATAGGATAGAGTCTAAGAAAAAAATTCAAAACCTCGACCAACTAAGCAAACTTGGCATTCAGACTGGAGGTCCCCTGGTCCCCCAGCGTCTCTGAAATACATGGATGACCAGAGGGATGGTGGCCCATGGATTCAAAGCTGGACCTATTTCCTTTGGGCGACCCCTTCTTTTCCTTCTGGGAGGAAGCCTTTTCCCCACAGGCTAGCCCTCGCTCCTGCATTTACTGCAGCGTGCGGTTATCACTCCCTCCAAATACATTCATATGTTTTTTTTCTTTTCGAGGCTTGGGGGTTGGGGAAGGGGTTGGATGGCTGTGGTAAGGAGAAATTGTGGCTATCTTAAAGCAGGATGAAACAATCAAAAAGATTATGTTTCGGAGAGACAGAAATGGCTGGGCCTCCTTGGGAGATGCCTCTGAACTGTGCAGGGCCTGAGACGGGATTAGTCAAAGCCCAGCCCGATGCCCACTCAGCTCAGGACTCTTTCTGGCCCCTCTCCTCTGGGGAGAGACCAGGAGAGAGGGCAACCATGTCGCCGTTATCTCCCAGCAGCAGACAGTGGAGGTGGCGGAGGGGAGAGGTTAAACACTGGTGTCAGTGTTTAGGGAGTTTGGGGAGTCCACAGAGAGGCGGGGGGTAAGGAAGGGGGGGAGGTGAGAGCCCTGGCAAGGCTGACCCAGAGCCCAGGGAAAACAGGCTGGCTTCGGCTGCTTCCCCAACTCCAGACCCTACCTCTGCACGTTGGCGGCTGTGCTGTGATCTCCCGCCTGCCTCCTTCAGCTCTGTGGTTTGGCACTGGCCTGGGAGCCTCATACACAGGATGCTCACAGAGGATGCTTGTTAAGGTATCCTGATCCCGCCTCACCTTTGGCTCCCCTGGAAATCCTCTGCTTTCAGAATTCCTTTCAGGGTTGGGCCCTAGTTCTTCACGTGCCCTGAAGCATCGCTAATTTTCTTATAGTAAAGGTAGAACTGATTTGGGGAAGAAGCCTTGCAGCAATCAGAATTACACCTGAAAAGGGGTAAAAATAAAGCGTGGACTTACTGAAAAGGAACGTCTTTGAAAATATGGGGCTACCAGGAAGTAATATAGGCCACGTTTTTGCGATATATATATGATATATGTTTTTTTCTGGAAACATTCCAAAATAATTTTGCCAAGAATTTAGTCCATTTGGGGTAAGTGTGCAGCGTCTCAAAGTGAGTGGTCATTTAGTAGGGTCCGTTCTGCACACAGAGTGTTTGTCTAGAAAGAAAGGCTGTTTTCTTCCTCTGTTGTCAAATCCGCCACGATGGACTCTTTCTCAAGAGCTGAAGAGGGGTTCTAGTCACAGCCCCGGAGGAAGAAAAAAAAACCCAGTTAGCTCCCAGGCCGCATTCAGGCTGATTGCCAGAATCCCTCCTTAGAGGAATCCGCCACCTGAGAGGACCGGGAGGAGAACAGCCTTCTCTAGGGTGAGACGCAGGCGGGGACGCCGTGAGGGCGCCTGGCTGGGACTGGGTCCACCTGGTAGCTACTTAGTGATTTATTTATTTGGCGGTTTCACTCCTGACTTCCTGACTGAATTTAAAACCTCGCCTCTTGGGCTTATATTTTCCTTAGCTCTAAAGTAGAAAGTAAGAAAGAAAGAAAAAAAAAAAAGAATGATTTCTCTGTTTGTGCAACTCAGTGCTATAGCAATGACTGTGAAATTCTCTAGGCTCAGAAAAGGGAAAAAGAGAGAAAGAAGCAGAAAATCATAAGAGAGCAGAACAATACAGAGTGGGACCGGCAGGGAACAGGGAGGAAGGGCAGAGATGGGAGAAGAGCAGAGAAGAAGGTAGAAGACAGGAAGGGGGTGAATGCAGGGATGAGGCAGAAAGAAAGCACGGAGGGAAGACTGGTCTGATCAGATCAGAGCTTGGGGCGACCGAGAAGCCCTGGCGGCCCTGGGGAGACAGAGTGAGATCTGCTCTGAAATCGTGAGGGATCTATTTTCCACAGATGTGCTGGGTACAGAATTCCAAGGCTTGGGAAAAAAGAAACAAATTGCCTTCTTCCTGTGGTGCAGGGTTATGGGGCTGGATGGAAGGGAAGGAAGCCATCTGCAGAAGGAGAAAGTGACAGGTTTCCACCTCAGGCTTGTTATGTGGACCAGGAGCTGAGGCAGAATGGGAAGAAGACAGACTCTCCGGTTGGGAGGAGTATATGCAAAAACCTGCAAGCATCTAAAGAGGGGTTAAACTCTAATGTATATGAAATCATATGTATAAAAGTTAAAATGCACACTTTGCTTTGCTATAGAACAATGTATTTTAGGGGCTTCCCAGGTGGCACTAGTGGTAAAGAACCTGCCTGTCAATGTAGGAGACATGAGAAACTCAGGTTCAATCCCCGGATCGGGAAGATTCCCCAAAGGAGGGTATGGCAACCCACTCCAGTATTCTTGCCTGGAAAATTCCATAGACAGAGGAGCCTGGGGGGTTACAGTCCATGGGGTGGCAGGGTCAGACACAACTGAAGCAACTTAGCACACACACAGTGTATTTTTAAAAAATTGCTATAAAGACAATCAAGATAGAACAAATAATCTTAAAATTTATATGAAATCACAAAAGACCCAGAATTGCCAAAGCAATCATGAAGAAAAAGAACAAAGCTGGAGGCATAACCCTCTCAGACATCAGACTGTACTACAAAGCTACAGTAATCAAAACAGCACGGTATTGTTACAAAAATGAACATACAGATCAACAGAATAGAATAGAGAACCCAGAAATATACTCATGCACCTATAGTCAATTAATCCAGGAAAAAGGAAGAAAGAATATACAAATAGAGAAAAGACAGTCTCTTCAGCAAGTGTGCTGGGAAAGCTGGACAGCTGCATGTAAATCAACGAAATTAGAATGCTCCCTCACATCATATACAAAATAAAAATAAAAAAAAAATTCAAAATGATTTAAAGACCTAAATGTGAGACTTGATAACTTCCTTGAAGAGAAAATAGGGAAAACATCCTCTGATATAAATCATAGCAATGTTTTTTAGATCCATCTCCCAAGGCAAAACAACTAAAAGCGAAAGAAAGTAAACAGGACCTAATCAAACTTGAAAGCTTTTGCACCACAACTATCAACAAAATGAAAAGGTGACCAATGGAATGGGAGAAAACATTTGCAAAGAAGACCAACAGAGCTTAATTTCCAAAATGTATAAATAGCTCATACAAGTCAATATCAAAAACCCAAACAACTGAATCAAAAACTAAGCAGAAGACCTAAATAGACATTTCTCCAAAGAAGACATATAGATGGTCAACAGGAAAATGAAAAGGTGTTCAACATTGCTAATTATTAGAGAAACACAAATCAAAACTGCAATGAGCTGTCTCTTCACATCGGTCAGAATGGCCCTCATCAAAAAGTCTACAAGCAATAAGTAGAAAGAGTGTAGAGAAAAGGGAGCCCTCGTATATCCTTGATGGGAGTGTAAGTTGGTGTAGCCCCTATGGACAAGGAAATCATCCTCAAAACTAAAAACAGAACTACCATATGATCCAGCAATCCTCCTCCTGGGTACATACCCCCCAAAGACAAAAACTCTAATTTGAAAAGATTCATGCACCTGAATGTTCATAGCAGCACTGTTTATAATGGCCAAGAAATGGAAGCAGCCTAAACATTCACTAACAGATGATTGGCTTAAGAAGATGTGCCATATATATATAATATTTATATGTATGTGAATATTAGACATAAAAAGAATGAAACATTGCCATTTGCAACAACATGGATGGACCTAAAGATTGTCACATGAAGTAAATCAGATGAAGAAAGGCAAATATTATATGATATCACTTATATGTGGGATCAAAAAAGTGATACAAATGAATCTATATAAAAACGGAAATAGACTCACAGACATAGAAAACAAACTTTTGGTCACTAAAGGGTAAAGGGAGCGGGGAGGGATAAATTAAGGGCATGGGATTAACAGATACAAACTATTTTTCATAAAATAGAAAAGGGAGTTAACATTCAATATCTTGTTGTAACCTATAATGGAAAATAATCTGAAAAAAATAACTGAATCACTTTGCTATACACCTGAAACTAATGCGATATTGTAAATCAACTATAGTGCAGTTAAAATAAATAGAGGTAGAAGATCCAGCCAACACTATGATGGGCAGACACCTGTGTGCCCACTCTGGGCTGCCATCTTGAAAAGGTACCAGCCCTGCTGTGAACGGGGAAGGGTCGTTGGTGCCCTTGCTGACACACTTTGTATTAATAATAGCATCCTTGTATGCCCAACCCGAAAGAGCAATATGCAGCTTCACCGCGCGATCTGACCCTGGGATTAGTATTTAAAGTCAGACTATTGTGGGAAATCACAGGAAGGTATAGACTTTCCCATTGAGGCCCAGCTATTCAGCCACAGATTTGCTTCCTCCTCCCAGGAAAGGAGGTGGGTCCGCTCCCAGGAGTAACAGTCCCAGGTCTGCGTAGAAACGGAATCCGGGGATGTTCCAAGGGATGCCCGGTCCCTGGATGAGATTTCCTTTCTCTTTATCCCTCCAAGGGGAGAGTGTGGCGATCCCAGCCCCCCCCCCCCCCCTCCAGTGCGGGGAGGCGGGGAAGGGCAGGAGTCGCTGGCTGGGCTGAACTGGGGAAGCTGACAAAACGCAACCCCCTCTCAGCCCCCTCGAGCGCCCACTTCCTGGCGCCTCATCACCCCCAACCCGCTGTAACGCACGGTGTAATCTCGCTTCTAAACACCGAATTACAGCAAACCAGGGGGAAAAAGCCCCGAAAGGAAGAATTAATTTCTGCTTCCCCATGCAAATCCTTTGGCCAGTCATTGAAGGTTCAGAGCAGGACCAATTCAGCTCCTTGTGCAAATTCCAAGCTGAAGGCATTTAGAAAAGAAGAGAGAGCGAGAAGGAGAGAGATTGAATGGGTTTACTTTTCTAAGCACCGGCGTTAACAAAGGTTCCATTTTCCACGGTTATGGGTCTGGCGAGCCGGCTCTCCCCGACGAGCTCTCCAAACACATGTGCTGGCCTGTTGAAAAGGCCTCACTGTTGACTGACAGATAATTGAAGTGACAAATTGTTTCATTGTATCTGGCAGGGAGAGCGCTGTATCAGATAATTCTGGAGAACAGAGGCGCTCTGGGGTCTCAGGTCACAAGACATGCCTGACCCTATCTTCTGAGCGCTCTGAATGGAGCCCTGGGTCCCAGAGGACCTGAGTGAGGGGCTCTTTTTCTCTTGATGCTGCGTTTTTGTATTTTTTTCTCCCTTCCCCTTTACCTTCCCCTCCCCCTCCTCGGTCCACCCCTCCCCCTCTTTTCCGATCTAGTGATTAAGAGCTAAAGCAGATAGAGACCTCCAGAGCGGAGAGAGGGCCCTGCTCTCGCCCCCATCTCACCCAAACGCCAGTTTCTGGCCATTTAGGAAAACAGCTTGTGGATTTTATCTACAGCAGCAAGTTTGCAAACTCATCATCCTCGGTTTGGCTGCCCACAGTGGCCTGAAAGGAGGCTGGCTGGTGCTGCAGGGACGGGGGCTGGGGTCAAGGGAGTCCCTTCAAATGGCTGTGGGCGCTGGGGGCGCATCCTGCCAGAATAAACGGGGTAAGGGGTTTTCTGTGTCATCAGGTCTTCCTGCCTTTGGTTTGCCCGAAGAAAAATTAGGGGATGGAAAAGAGCTAAAGATTATTATTAGGTAGTTGCACCATCTCTTTTCCCAGCTAAGCCCCAGGAGGGTCATACCATTTGTTGGTGGAGAAACAGGGGAGCCCTCAGGTTGGAGAATTCCCCATCGGGCACTCTTTCCCTCAAACACGGGGGCCTCCTAGGAGATAATGAAAAAAGTTTCTGCGAGGTGAAATACAAATTGTGTCCACCTCTGCCTTTCAAAAAGCTGGAAGCACATAATGTATATGGGGTAGATGGATGGGTGAATGGATGGATGGGTGGGTGGATGGATGGATGAATGGGTAAGTGGATGGGTGGGTGAATGGGTAAGTGGATGGGTGGGTGAATGGGTGAGTGGATGGATGGGTGAATGGGTAAGTGGATGGGTAGATGGGTAGATGGATGGATGGGTGGGTAGATGGATGGAAGGGTGAATGGGTAAGTGGATGGGTGGATGGATAGAAGGGTGGATAGTTGGATGAGTGGATGGATGGGTGAGGGGCTTCCCTGTGTCACACCTCCTGCCCTCCCCCACACACCAGGCAGTCATTCTCAGGAGTCGGGGGAGAGACCCAGGGTTTGAGATGTCTCGGATGCTTCAGGGAGAACCCAGAGCAGGCCAGATAGGCCAGGAAACAGCCTCCTTTCTACTTTACAGGAGTAAGTGAGCAGCTGATCTTCCTGTCCTCAGCCTGCAGCAGCTCAGGAAGAGGTGGACAGTCCAAGGATTTTCAGTCTAAACCTCTCTTGTTTTCTACAGAGCTTTGATGTTTCAGGAGATTCACTTTTCTTTCCAGCGGAAAGGCATTAGAATTATACAGACTCTCAAGATTCCTCAGTTTCAGTTGAATTTTCACTTTCCCCCATGCCCCCCTTATTTTTTGATTTTTCACCCTTAAATAGAAGTCCAGAGGAGAACCTCAGAAGGTGATTGCCATTTGGTTTCTCAAAAAAAAAAAAAAAAATGGTGGGAACACCTGAAAATTTCTGCAGTGTATGTGACCCATGGACTTTCTCTGACTGTTTAAAAAATCCAATAACTTAAAAAAGAACAAAAAAATGTCTCCAGTGGTTTTCAGGCAGTCATTCCCTGGGTCAAAATCTGCTTTGCTCAGTTCAAGACTGGCTTTGACTGACTTACAAAAGATACATTCTGTGTGTGTGTGTGTGTGTGTGTGTGTGTGTGTGTGCGCTAAGTCATGTCCAGCTCTTTTGTGACTGCATGGACTGTAGCCCATCAGGCTCCTCTGTCCATGGAATTTCCCAGACGAGAATACTGCAGTGGGTTACTATTTTCTTCTCCAGGGGATGTTCTCAACCCAGGGAGCCTAGTAAGAGCTATTAATTGAAGGGGTTGTGAGTCTGAGGGGAAGGGAAGAGAGCAGCACAGGATCAGAAATTAACAAAAAGGTTTTAGCATCTTGTGATAAGATTACGGCACGGCTCTGTGGCGAGTTTTCAAGCATGGCTGCTATCAATTCCCTGGCACTTGCGTACTTCTCATCTCATCAGGAGATGGACTCGGATTCCCCTCCTGTAGGACTGACCTTAATGCCTTACCCGAACAGTAGAATATGGTGGAAGTGACTTTCAAGGACTCTTATGGCAAGGTCATGAGCACTTTGCAGCTTCTCTGTCTGGGTCTCTTAGAATAGTTGCTTCTCAGGACACTCCTTCTTGGGACAGTCCTTCTCGTGGCCCAGCCACCACGCTATGAGAAGCCATATGGAGAAGCCACATGAAGTTTTCCGGTCCTTAACCAACTGACCTCCAGTTGACAGTCAACTGGCAACTGTCATCCATCTGTCCACTGACAACTGCCAACTGTCGGCCATCCAGCTGAAATGGAGCAGGACCCTGTGGGGCTTTCCCAGGACGGAGCCACTGCCCATCCCCATGTCCTCTGCCTGCTTTTTGTCTGTAGAAAAACTTGAGTCAAAGAATACATTTAATCAGAGAAGTGAGAAAATGTAGATGCAAAGGGAAGCAGTCAGATAAGATCAAATAATAATGACTGAGTCATTAAGAAAAACCAAGGACCCTGAGTCCCTCCTCAAAGGTTCTCCTTAACACTCTGAGCCATATCCTTTGAGCTGTTTTGTAGATGCTGAAAACCTCACCGGTGGAAGAAGTTAACTACATGGTGACTAGACTGTAGCCATGATACAAGCTGACCCCGTTCCAAGAACTGGCCTCAAAGAAATGGGAAAAGACTAGCCCTTGAACTAAAGATTAACTGACTCAAAACAGTCAAGAGGCTGCTGATCAGACCACGGATGACCAATTTCAAGATAACTGTCAGAGCTGACTGTTCTTTTCTGCTTGTAGTCCCCTTCCTCTGTTTATACACCCAAGGAAACTCGCCTTTAAAAACTCTGGCCCTGTGATAGGTGGGGAGGAGAGGAGAGGGGAATTGGCCTTTGGGCGTAAGTCTGCCTTCTCCCCAGTTTCCAGTCTCTGAACAAAGCAACCTTTCCTTTCTACCAACACTTGCCCCTCGAGTCTTGCTTTTAAGCCATGAACAGACTGTGCCGTTAGAAGACTTCAGCCCTGACCCCTCTCTATCCAAATACAACCTGGGAGACATCTTAAATAAGCACAGCCCAACTGCCCCATCAACAGACACATGAGAGATAGTAACAAATTATTGTTTCAAGCCACGATGTTTTGGAATTGTTTGTTAATCAGCCAGGTGACCAGCACACACACAAAAAATGAAGCGCTGGCCCTAAAACCTTGTCTCAGGGAAGGAGCTAAAGAGAGAAGGAGGACTTCAGAAGAGGTAGGAGAAATAGAACACTGTCTGTGAACAGTAGATAAAGCAGAGACCTAGAAGAAGGAGGCAGAAATTCTATGGTCCAAAGGATTTTTCAGCTGATGTAAGACGTGTAGCTGGCCCCAAATGCTTTGAAGTGCTAGGGTAACAGCGTCATGTTTTTCTCTTCTTACTAAAAGGGTGCTTTTCCCCATGAAATCAATCTGAAGGACTCACCATGTTAGGCAGCCTCTCCTCCCCATCCTGCTCAACCTGTGCAACTGAGTCACGACAGACTCGATTCCCTTGAAGGGAAGGGAGTATAATGTATGGGGTTCTCAGTGTGGGGTAAGTAAAGACTGAGGATGTTTTCACGAACCTGGGTGATGAGTTTTGAGGGTTTGCATCCAGAAGCTGGAGAGGTTTGCAGAAATCCAAGGTTCATCAGGAAAACAGTCTGGGGACCCTGTCAACTCAGTCCCTTGACCCCACACAGTGCTGGATGCAGGAGCAAGCACAAGTCAGTGACATCGAAGGTCCTTGCATGGGGTTCCCAACTCTCTTGCTCATTGGACTTATTTCCTATTTCCTTTTCCCTGCTACTCCATCCCATTGCACCTCTGGCAGAGACCCTTCCGTGGTGATTTAAAGACCTCTTTGGAAATGAATGATCTCAGCCCTTTCTCTTTCTGAACCTCCCTTTCAGAGTCAGGCTCCCAGGTGGACTTGCGTGAAACTCTGGCAAACAGCCTTGCCCTCCTGGGGCCTCAGCCTGGAGGGAGACTGTAGGCGAACCACTCTGCTAGCTGTCTCTTCTGAAAGAAGAGCAAAGAGGAGATGGCTATTCCTTGAGAAAATTCAATATGAAAAATTCAGGTTTGATAGGAAGTAAATTAGAGAGCTATTCATACTGTAGAAGGTATTCCTTTAAATGTCCACTAGTGCATTTAAATATAATTCGATTTTGAACCTTAACCAAAGTAGCATTTCATCAGGCTGTGTTTACCATGTAAAGTGAGAGGGACAGATGTTTGTAAGAAGGGAATCCAGCAGAAAGTTCCTCAGTCTAGAGACAAAGGGAGCCCTTGATTGATTTCTCAGACGGGGAGATATTTTTCTACCTTCTGGGGTTAAAAACAAACAGCCAAAGAGGTGGACAAATCAGGCTTTCTGTCGTCAATTCACTTCACCAAGCACTTTGTAAAAGAACCTATATGCTCCCATTTGGAAAACGCCAAGTAAAAAATTTCAAACTAGTAGAGTATACTAGGAAGAAGCCATCTTAAAAAAATATAACAAGGTGAAACAAATTTTACTATCGTAAAAGGGTGTAACATGAGACAATATTCTTTACTTCTTTATTTCACACCGTTTCTATAAAAATGGGCTGATATTCTTAGGTCTCAGTAATGGAAAATGAATTTTGCCGAATTAGCTAGAAAGAAAGGTCTAGATCTATCTGGAAGACCTTTAGATTTTAAGTTAAACTTCTCAGACAAACTCATTCTCAGGGTAAATCAAAATCAAATCCAAACAACCAAGCTAAACAAATAGACCAGAAGGGGAAAAAAAAAGCTGACGATAACAAAAACAAAAGTGAAGAAAATTTTTAAAAATAAAAGGCTTTGTGGAAAGAAATTACAGATAGAGTAGAGGAGAAATGGAAGCCTAACTCGGTTTGATTCCATGTAATTCAACTCAACTCAGCCCACCTCAGCCCACCTCAGCCCAACCTAACCCAACTCAACCCAGTCCATTCCAATCCAATCCAGTCTCATCCCACCTAATCTGATATTTATTGAGTGCCTACTATATGCTGGCAGACTGTTAGATTCTGCGGATTCGGAATAGAGTGGGACACAGTCTCTGCTCCCAAGAAGCTCTGTTTGCAGCATCTGCAGATGATCAGATGTACATTCATATATGAGAAGAGGTCCCGGGCTAGTCCATTGCTTCCTGGCCCTCTGGGAAAGCCCTGCCCTTATGACCCCACCTCTGTGCTGCCAGCTCAGCCTGGTGCCTTCTCACCTCTGCACAGAGGGGGTGCCACAGCTCCATGTGCGTGGCCGGGAGTGGGGGACACATGGGCAACGTGCCTGGTCAGATAGAGCTCATCTTTTCCAGCACATTTGCTAGAGCTTAAATTTCATTTATGATCCCTTTTATTTCTCTCCCACTGTCAGCCTAGCACAAATAATAATTATTAAAGCCCTTTCCCCACTATAGACATAAAATACAGCCAGAGAGCTAAAGCACAGCCAGTCCATTGAGAGCTGACTGAAGCTGGGTAAGGCCAATAATTCAAAACAGATGAACGAAAGGCAAATACTATGGGCTCAGTATCCCAGGCTGACCTGACCTTTGAAACTTGCTGAAAGTTATCCTTGAAATTCCCCAGAACTCCTTGAATAACTTCTGTAAAAGGCTTATTTATCACAAAGTCATAAATAATATTCGCTAGGTATTTGCTCCATCTATCTAGAAAATGAACGAGGCCAGAAGACATGAGCTCAGTGGCTGAGCGGGGGTGGGGGTGGGGTGAGCCAGGGTTGTGGGGTGACCGTTCACAGCTCTGGGAAGAAATTACAGAGGAGCTGCAGCTTTCCATCTTCCGTATGTGGGGGTGGGGGTGTAACAGGAGGGTTGCTCAAGGAATTTGGTTCAATACAGCAGATTTTAATTTCATTGCCTCTACACAGAGGTGGCTGCAGATGGCTGTCAAGAGACATAGCTCTGGCAAATAATTCAAGTGATACTTTTACAATCACCAAATTGTTTCTGGGCAAGATCCCAAAGTCCCTTCCTCGTGAGGTAGTGCTCTGCAACTGCCTTCTGCGAACGCTAGAGGCACGAGTCATTAATTCATTCATTCAACAAATCTATCCAAAGGCATCATCCTCATTGTTTGAGGGCTATAGAGATATAAAGGATTCGATTACATCTTTCAAGGAATCTTTGTCATTAGAGAGACAGAAAAATATGCAACCATCTCGGACACAATGCAGAAAGCGATAAGCATCTTAGGGCAGGAACAGGGACGGGGCACCAGGAATCCAGAGGATGACTTCCTGCTTACGGGGGCAGGCAGTGGTAAGAGGGGGGCAGGGAAGGAGATGAGAGGATTTCTAGAGGAAACCCCACCGAGCAGAATCTCAAAGTCTGGGAAGGATTTAGCGGGGCAGGGGTGAATCCTTCCAGGATGAATGGAGTGTGAGAAGATCAAATATAGACAGATACAAGGCTTGGCCCCAAACAGGCCATGAATTTAAAGAGGGGTTGGTGGTGGGAAGGGAGGCAGGGAAACCAGGACCACTGACAACGCTTCTCATAAGATCTAAGGAAGATGGTGTTACAGGAATGAAGAGAAAGGAATGCTCCACACTTATTATGCAGGGTGACAGACAAAAATTGGCATCTAATCGTGTGGGCGTTGAGGGGTGGGAAGGCAGATGAAGGGATCCTCAAGCAGTCATGTTAAGATCATTTCCTTTCTCCGGCGTGTGATGCTATTAAAGATGATGCTATTCAGCCTCACAGTCTGAGTGTGCCTGCAGGGAACTGGGGGTCAGCAGGGAAGTTAGGAAGTGATGCTTGCTTGGGGGAGAGAATCACAAAGGACAATCGACTGTGTCTTAGGAGGCTGACAGCTGGGGCCAGGAAAGGCGTGAGGTGTTTGCAGGTGAAGAGGATGGAGCCTGTGGGGGGAGGCTGAGAAAAGGGAGGGGTAAGAAAAGAGGGGTGCATGGGCTGCAGGAGGAAGCGAGGGCTCTCATGAGCAGATGCCCAGGAAAGTCGAGGCGGGGAGAGAGGGGAGTCAAGAGAGTGCCCGGCGACATCCCTGCTGGGCCAGCGGTTGAGAGACTCCAAGCTTCCAATACAGGGGCTGGGGGTTCAGTTCCTGGCTGGGGAACTAGGATCTCACATGCTGTGTGGTTAAAAAATAAAATAAATGGGGGGGGAGAAAGTAAGTTAAAAACAAAATTAGCGCTTATCCTCACTCTGATGAGGTCAGGGGGTGCAGAGAGCTACCTTGAGATCTGGGCAGGTGGTTGGTGCTGCGCCAGGTTGGCAGGGAGCAGTGGTCAGGATCTCCTGCCTAACGTTTTGCCTCTGTTTTTATTCTTTACCCAGGTCCACTGGGCTCAGCTGGGAGCTGTGCCTCCACCATTCATCCCTGGAGCACAGAGCTCTGAATTGGGTGGCTGGGCTGTTTGTCTTTTCTGGGGAAGCGGAGCCCTTTGACAGGATGGTGGCCAGATGGATTGGAGAGGGCAGGTTTGCCATGTCAAGGAGATCTGCCCAGCGATGCTCTGAAGATCCTGCTTGCTTTTCCGTGTTCTTCGGTGGCCTTCTTGGTGACAGGACACATGCTATCTGCAGGGCACAGCATAAGTGGTTGTGATGGAAGCCTCACTAGGAGCTTGACATGGTTCCTGTTCTTATCCTAGAGTGTTAGAGCTGAACGAGGGCTGAGGGGTCATATTGACCAGGGGCCTCCAACCTGTCAGCCCAGGAAACCAGGTCTGGACCGAGCATCCCAGCAGCTGCCTGAGAAACCCTCCAGGGTTACAGCGGGAGCCTGGCGGTGCAGCTTGACTCAGTGTCTCCCCGCCAGGGCAGGTGTGATGCCGGGCTTCAGAGTTGGAGTGGGAAACCAAGCTGCTGAAAAGGTGCAGAGATGACTCATGGGGATGATCTCCACCTGGCAGCGCCATGAGCTTGGGGCCTGGTGGCTCAGACAGTAGAGAATCTGCCTGTGATGCCAGAGACCTGGGTTCAATCCCTGGGTCGGGAAGTTCCCCTGGAGAAAGGCATGGCAACCCACTCCAGCGTTGTTGCCTGGAGAATCCCATGGACAGAGGAGCCTGGCAAGCAACAGTCCATGGGGTCATGAAGAGTTGGACATGACCGAAGCAACTTACACGACAATGCCTGGCATAAAGTAGGTGCTCAGTAAATATGAGTTGAAATTTAAAAAGTGAGGAAATTCATTAATTCCATTATGATTAGAGAAGGAATAAAGTTTGAGGAATTAGGGGTTTTGATTATGAGTTCAGTCTCCTTTCACTGCACCATAAGCATTTCCTCCCCAAACATCATATTTCTTTAATGACTTTGTATTTTCAACAGCTGTGTGTCTTTCTTCAGCTTCTTCTTGAAATTCCAGAGTCTTCCTCCGGGCCTGAGCAACTCAGTTTTCTTTAGGCACCCAGAGTGTTAGACCTCTGTTCACTGTTCACTCACTCACTCACTCCTTATTCAGTAATTCTGTTTCTTTCTTTTCTTTCTTTCTCTCTCTTTCTCTCTTTATTCACTTGCACCATTAAGACATTGTTAATTGGCCATCTCTTGTAAGTCAGGTAAGGAAGAGATATTCTTGATGTTCCCCGTCAGACTGTGTATAAATAAAAGACAGCCTGGTGGCTCATGTCCCCTAGTGGTGGGTGCCCAAGTGGCCACGATTTGCCCCCTCCCTGGACTCACCCCGTCTGGCCTGCTCTCTGACCACCCTCCCCCTCAGAGCCTGGGCTTTGTCACGTGACTTGCTCTGGCTGCTGGGAAACCAGCAGAGGCTGAGAAGCACCTGTGCGGTGGGACTGGTCCTCTCTCCCCATTTTCAGAACCTGTGTGTGCCGCCATGTGAAGAAGCTTCCGGTGATGGGAGACACGCGGCCTGGTTGTTCTTTTGTCCCAGTCGTCGGTCTGCCATCAACCAGATATAGAAGTCGTCCCATTACATTTCAGGGCTGTTTATGAAAGTGAAGTCGTTAAGTCATGTCTGACTCTCGGTCACCCCGTGGGCTGTAGCCCACCAGGCTTCTCCGTCCACAGAATTTTCCAGGCAAGAGTACCGGAGTGGGTTGCCATTTCCTTCTCCAAGGGATCTTCCCGACCCAGGGATCAAACCCAGGTGTCCTGAATTGCAGGCAGATGTTTTACCCTCTGAGCCACCAGGGATGCCCATTATCCTTGAGAGGCTGTGAAAAGTGAGCTTCTAATGTCTTTACAACTAAAAATTCATTCTTGCATCAGGATGTGCCATGCTTTAGTTCCCGAATCATTCTCAAGCTATGTATCTCACTTTATTTTGTTCGCACTTCTTTTTAAAATTTTAATTTTATTTATTTTTTAATTGAAGGATCCTTGCTTTACAGAAGTGTGTTGGTTTCTGCCAAACATCAGCATGAATCAGCCATCGGTATACATATGTCCCCTCCCTCTTGAACCTCCTTTCCATTTCCCACCCTTTCCTACCCATCTAGATTGTTACAGAGCCCCTGTTTGAGTTCCCTGAGTCATACAGCAAATTCCCATTGGCTATCTATTTCACATATGGTAATGTAACTTTCCATGTTACTGTCTCCATCCATCCCACCCTCTCCTTGTTCCTCCCCTCACTCACCCTTTCAAAAAAAAAATTATTTATTTATTTGGTTGCACCAGGTCTTAGCTGTGGCATGCGGGATCCAGTTCTCTGACCAGGGATGGAACCCAGGCCCCCTATATTGGGAGTGTGCAGTCTTAGCCACTGGACCATCAGGAAAGCCCCTTGTTCACACTTTCTCAAAAGCCATTTGCTCTCTTCCAACCTCTGGCTTGAAATCAACAATAAATATTTATTGGCCTCTCATTACAAGATGCAAAGTGTGAGCAGTCTCTACCAGATTCCCCAGTCTGCTGGGAGTGGGTGCAGTGGAGGAAGAAGTGTGCATCTCCTGGACACCCCCAGGGAGCACAGGAGAGCTGCTCCTTCAACCAGGGAGCCTTGCAGAATGGGCTACATTCTGCCAGCTCAGGGCACCCATCAGCCTCCATCCACGAGGTGCCTTAAAGGGCCAGGGATGGCCGTCCTGCTGCAAGGCCCCAAGGGGCAGCGTCTCTGTCCACCCACTTAGGAGTCTTCGCTGGGTGAGGGCAGAGTCTCAGCTTCTGGGGTATGAAGACCCAGCTGAGGAGTCTGTGCTTTGTTATAAGAGGGGATGGTTCCAGGGAGTTGGGTTGGCGCCTGCTTTGGGGCTGCTCTGTGATTCAGTGGTTCCTGCATTCATGGGGCGACTTCCAGGGCTGGGGAGACTGTCAAGAAGATGGGTAAGTGATGCAGATACCTAAGTAAGGGATGGTGGTTATAGAGATGCAGTGATAACAGCAGCGGCACTCAGGGCATCACTGGCCCCGCTAGCAGAGTGATGGCGTTCTCAGTGCTGGGGCGGGGTTTGCACTCGGCCAGCCTGTGTGCTGCCCACTTGCACGGGGCACCCTCTCGCTGGCTATCCCACCTCCAACCTCAGGCTTCTTCACTCCAGTCATCCTGACAATGGCCCCTCCTGCCAAATCCATGTCCCTTCCTCTGTCAGTCCTTCTGGGCTCTGGGCTCTACCAACAGACCGTTCAGCCCAGATAAAGGCAGCCCAGTTGAACTGTCCACTACTGCGTGCGCGCCAGTCCCAGATAACACGCTCATTACTGAAGACATGTAATTACTGGGCTCTTGGAGAAGGTCATGGAACAGTGAGATTTGGGCTGGGGTTTGGTTCATACCTGGGGGTCCTGGGGAGAGCTTGAACAAATGGGGTCTCTCTACCTCTTAAGCCATCATGAGGGTGTGGCCATTCAGGCTTCCTCTGCGTGTCTGACGCTGACCTCTGAGCTGGGGCAGCAGAGAAGTCATGGGCTTTGGAGTCAGATGAATCTGATTTGGCCCCTTGCAAGCTCTGTGACTTCCAGTTTCACTTCCTGCCTCTGGACCTCAGTATTTCTCATCTAGATAGGAAAGCATCTCATCTGATAGGAAAAGTGAACCTTTTCCTAGCAAGTGTGGGCTTGCTGTGAGAATTGGAAAGAGTAAATGTAAAATAGTTACCCAGGGTGGGTCCTCGCCAAAGGCAGTTCTGAGATGAGGGCGTCCTCCTGCCTGAAGCCTTGGGGATACAGAGTACCCCCAGGCTCAGGGCTCTGGAGAAAGACCCCGTGGGCACCAAAGCTGGTTCCACCGCTTATGAGATGTGTGACTTTGAGAAAGCTACTTTTCTGGGTCTCGGTTTCCTTGTCTGTAAGGGGACAGTGTCAGTCAGTCCTTAAGTCATAAGGATTAAGGAAGGGATCTTGGAGTGTGATGGAGCTGGCATTGTGCCAGGCTAGAAGCATTGTTGGAGGGGGCTGGGGGAGGACTTCACAGGCTGACCGTTTTGTCTCCTGTCTCTCAGCTCTGTCTCTCTCCAGCAATGAGGTCACTGCTAGGCAGAGGCACTGGGGAGCAAGCTGTGGGGCCTGGGTGGCTCAGGGTGGAGGTGCCTGTCCCATACTGCAGAGGGCAGGGGTTCTCAGGGAGTGATGGATCAGAGCATCTCCCCTTAAGAGGCCCGGAGAGCTGCAGACAGAACTTCGTGAGAGGGATGGCCAGGGGCCTGGGGTGTGAGAGGTTTGGCATGCAGGTGGAAGGGAAAGAAGCCCAGCTTTTGTTTAGCTCCTGGGTGTGTTAGAGCATCATTGATATACTGATACATTATCTCCCTTAGTCTTTGTGGACTCCCAAAGGTAGGTTATTGCTTTTTTTCTTTTTTGTCTGTGTCATGTGGCATGTGGGATCTTAGTTCCCCGACCAGGGATCGAACCCACGCGTCTGCAATGGAAGTGCGGAGTCCTAGCCACTGGGGAAGTCTCGGGTATGCTATTATCACCCTGCTTTGCAGACAAGGAGCCCAAAGCAGAGTGGTTTCTACCTGCTGAGGTCATGTAGTGGCTGAAGGGAGAGGGACTAAGCCAGGTGTTTGCGGGGCTCCAGAGCTCCTCCTGGGCAGAGAGGCTGGGCCGCGGCCCCAGTGGCTTTGGCATGATCCGTGGGTCCTCCAGTTACCAGAGAGGCCAAAGCGAGCCGGGTGACAAGGGGTCAGCTGGATCCTTGGGGTGTGGCTCTGCGAATCAGTCAACCAACAGACACAGGCAGACTCCAGCTTCGAAGGAAGGCGGGCTCGGGGCAGCGGGGAAAGGAGACCTGCTGAGCTGGCTGACTTGGAGCGGACTCACCACCCCTGCGTCAGCTGAAATCGCCTCTGAAACTCCAGATGGTTAACGCATCACAAACCCTCCCTTTTTCTCTTCTCCTGGAACTGTTCTTGACCACAGTTTCTATTGTCCGTTTGTTTTGTTGGCTTGTTTCTCTTTCTTCTGCAGAAAGGATACTCGGATCGAAAAGACAAAACAAACAGAAGCCTCGGTGGGATGAGAATTGCGGCTGATGGAGTTCCGGTTAACTGAAGCATCCTGCGGAAGGCGGCTTTTGTGCCTGTCACTCAGCATCGGTTTAGTGTATATCTGCCATCGCCAATGACAACCAGTGAGTCCTGCGTGTGGTCACGTTACCTTCCCGGGGTGTGTCCGGGCCAGGGAATAAAGGGGCCCAGCAGGTGGGTCTGTCCCCCACTGATCTCCTGTGGAGTCAGTGGCCCTTGGAGAGGAGGAGGATCTCATGGGGCCAGGCCACCCCTGCTCTGCCTTTCATGTTTTCTGCTCAGTGATCCCAGGTCTGTGTGATGGATACGACTGAAACGGCTACCAGGTGCGGGGAGGGGCGGAGGGGAGCCCTTGAGAGAAGGGCTGAGAGTCTGGCGTCTTCAGTGGGCTGGGCCTCCCTGGTTAGGAGGCAAAGGGCCTTTTGTTTATTGTTCATTCCTGTGTCTTCCTTCATTTCTTCCTCCTTTCTCCTTCCCCCTTTTTCCATCCATCCATCCACGACACTGTACAATATGAGGTCCCTGCCCTTTAAGAGCCTCCAATCTAGGAAGATGGGTGAGATAAAGACCCACATAAAGCAAAGCAGGAAAACAGCAGGGCTGTAGATCAGAGCATAACCGTGAGCTTTCAGGGAAGAGGTCTTGCTGATGCGGTCAGGAAGAGAGGTGAGTGAGTTGAACCTGGAGGGGTAGGTGATGGGGTTTCAATTGATGGAGGGAGACAGGATCAGCCTGTCAAGGAACAGAAACAGCAAAGGTCAAGGTTGGAGGGTGGGAAGCCTGTGGGTGTCCAGGGAAAGGGGAGCCGTTCAGTTTGGCCGTGGAGGAGGATGAGCAAAGATAAAGATGCGGGGGTGGGGGGGAAGGGTTGGAGCCAAGTTGCAGAGGGCCCTGATTTTAGGCTTTGCTGGGAGAGGCAGTCAGGATCCACACAGGGTTTCTGGCTGGAGGGTGCCTGTCCTGAGCGATGTTGACACACAGCTGGCAGGGACCACAACACCAGGAAGGGCTTTTCATGGCTCCTCTTGGATGCCCAGTGGGTGACTCCACACCCACTGTCACTCCCTGACCCGGAGGTGCCTGCGGTGACTTGCCCAGTCATTCCTCTCCTGTCCCAGCTCTGCGAGCCACTCCCATTAACGTTAGGATCCACGGAGAAAGCCCCGCCAGACATCACTGGATGACTAAGTGATGGGTCATCCTTATGGAAGGAAAACATTGACCAGAAGAACTTGTCCAAGGGAGGCAGAGTTTAACACAATTAAACTTTGTCAGAGACAGAGAGGCATTGCTTGGTAGATGTACATGTCCCAGCCATGACAGTCCTTTTTTAAAAAATGCATTTTATCAAAGTATAGTTGATTTAATTTGTGTCAATTTCTGCTGTACAGCAAAATGATTCAGTTATATATCTTTATATATAAATATGCACACATTCAGTTATATATATGTATATTTACATAGCTATGGTTTTTCAGTCGTCATGTATGGATGTGAGAATTGGACTATAAAGAAGGCTGAGTGTTGAAGAACTGATGCTTTGGAATTGTGATACTGGAGAAGACTCTTGAGAGTTCCTTGGATGCAAGGAGATCAAACCAGTCAATCCCAAAGGAAATCAACCCTGAATATTCATTGGAAGGACTGATGCTGAAGCTGAAACTCCAATACTTTGGCCACCTGATGCAAAGAATCGACTCATTGGAAAAGACCCTGATGCTGGGAAAGATTGAAGGCAAGAGGAGAAGGGGACAACAGAGAATGTGCTGGTTGGATGGCATCACCGACTCAATGGACATGAGTTTGAGCAAACTGCAGGAGATAGTGAAGAACAGGGAAGCCTGGTGTGCTAGAGTGCATGGGATTGCAGAGCTGGACACGAGTGAGTGATTGAACAACAATATATATACAGATATACACACACACACACACATATATACACACATATACACATTCTTTTTCATGTTCTTTTCCATTCTGGTTAATTGCAGGATATTGACTATAGTTCCCTGTGCTGTAGAGTAGGACCTTGCTGTTTATCCATTCTTCATATGATAGTTTGCATCTGCTAACCCCAAACTTCCACTCCATCCCTCCCCACACTCCCTTGGCAACCACAAGTCATGATTGTCCTTTTGAATGAGAGGTGAGCTTAGTTCTTACAATACTTAAGTGTGAAAAGGTATTTTGTTCGCAATAATTATCTCTCCCCCACCACTGCCCTAGGCCTTGGGCACCTTTAGACCCTCTTCTGGTTTAAGAACTATACGTCCCCCAGCGTATAAACACTTACCTGGGAAGGGGAACCCACGGAACTCTCGGGCCCTGACACCTCAGGATGAATGGATTCCTCAGGTCAGCAAATCTGTATGCTGCCAGCTTCCAAGGACCAGCACCCAGGAATGGATGGATACAGAGTATTTTTCACAAATACTGAACGAACATCTACCTGTTAAGTGTGCCAGTGTCTACACCGGAGCTGGGGCTGGGGAAATAAAGATGAATACATCTCAGTCGCTTGCAGTAGCTGTTCAGAGGGTCCTGCAATCTGGCAAAGAAGAAGCATCGCTCACATTCTGCAGGGGGTGAGGACTGTTGACAGGTATTGTTAGCTTCTCCATGCGTTACCTCTTCTAACTGCATTAATGCACCCTTGTAGGAAGCTACCAGGATCGTTACTATTTTAGGCTGGGGAAACATGCTCAAAAGCAGGTATACATCGTGTTAAAATCAAATGAGGGACAGCTGAGGGATGGACAGGGGTTGGCGAGTGACCGGGTGTGGGCTTAGCCAGACTCCAGCATCCACGCTGAGTCTGCGGGGCTAAGAGATAGGAAGACCATTCTAAAACCCGACCTCCACAGTGAGGTCAGGAGGAGAGAAGCCAGCCTGACCCTGGGGCAGGAGAACAGAGCAAGGGGGAGGCAGGGCAGACCCTGAGGGTGGGCCCAGGGCAGGCGGCACCCCTGGGGGCCTGCATGGTGCTTGGTGAATGGGAAGCCCTTGATCAAGGTTAGAGGAATTTGCTCTTTTTCTCTCATCGGTGAATTCTGGGGGCAAGATCAAAAGAAGAATGGTGGAGGCCTGCCACCCCACTCTGGGGTTGACTAAAGTGGCCAGAACCCAGGTCCTCTTCTCATGGGACCTGCCAGCCCCCAGATTTATGAGAGAATCAGTGTAATCCCTTCACTCAGAGGCTGTAATAAACTTTGATGCAACCCTAAAACTACGTGGAGAATAAAAGCTTCGCCTGGTAGATCCCCGGAGAAGGCAATGGCAACCCACTCCAGTACTCTTGCCTGGAGAATCCCAGCGATGGAGGAGCCTGGTAGGCTGCAGTCCATGGGGTCGCACAGAGTCGGACACGACTGAAGCGACTTAGCAGCAGCAGCAGCAGCTGGTAGATCCTGGGAGGATGAGTGTGTGTGTGTGTATGTGCATGCATGTGCATGTGTGTGTGCGTGAGTGTGTGTATGTGTGTGCACTCAGCCAAACTCCCTCAGTCTCATGCAAACATGCGGCTCCCTTTTCTTGGAGGAGGTCAGTGACAGCCCAGCCTCCCATTCACAGGTTGGAAAAAGAGCATTAATCTTCTTGACGTGGCAGGGGTGGGGGTGGGGCTTCGGGGCCAGAATCCCTCAAACTGGGACATCCCTGGGAGCAGAGAGACCCTTGTATCCTTTGACCGTGTGAATAAGCTTTGCTTCATAAGCCCAGAACATAAAATTGGGGGGCTTGAAGAAAATCAAGTAGCATTCCAGAAAGCAAATACTGTCTCCCCTCTTTCTCCTTACTGCCTTTTTTACAGGGGTAAATAAGGGCAGGCAGGGTTTCCCTGGTGTTTCAGATGGTGAAGAATCTGCCTGTAAAACAGGAGACCCGGGTTTGATCCCTGGATCGATAAGATCCCTTGGAGAAGGAAATGGCAACCCGCTCCAGGAACTGCCTGGAGCATCCCCATGGACGTAGGAGCCTGGCGGGATACAGTCCACGGGGTCGCAAAGAGTCAGGCACGACTGAGTGGCTAACACTTTCACTTTCACTTCAAGGGCAGACAGGGAGCCGGCTCTGTGCCTTTGGAGGAATTCTGCCGTGTTTTCTGAGAAGAGACATCCATGTCATCAGCAGGAGGGGCAGAAAAGGCAGGCCTGACGCAGTCTGAACTTGTGCGCGGAGCATAATTTATACGGCCAACGGCTTGTGCAAACGGCTGGCAAGCCGGCGAGGCCTCACCTTTCTCGAATGGAGTCCTTTACCTGGATGTGCCTACCTCCCCAAATCCTCTCTGTTCGCCTGGGCTCTGCAGCCACAGCGGGGACTCGGGTCCCCGTCCACGCGGGATGAGAGCAACAGGATTGGGAGTGAGGCAGGGGGCGGGTGTTCAAGCACCCACATCCATCGGGTACAGGACCCTCCTGACTCAGGCCTGGGTGCTTCTTTTCCCGCCCCATCCTTGCCCCAAGTCCAATCTTCCCTCCCGTGGATCACCCAGCCCCGTCCCCCTCTAGCCCTGACTTAACCCAACATAGAGTCTGCCTCTTTCTCAGTCCCACACTGTGAAATACGTGCTGGGCTCTCACTGTTTCACTCGAGGTCCTGGGGGCTTTGCACCCTGGCGGGGACGTTGGAACTGTCCTACTCCAGCTCTCCAGGGAAATGTCACTTCTCCCAGCCTTTCAGATCGAATCCTCCTGCTTAATTCTTTTCCCCACAGCACTTCCCACTTTCTTAACGTCCTGCTTCCTGGCGTGTTGGTTCCTTCCTGGTCTCTCTCCACTGGAAGGTCGGGCAAGAAGGCAACTGGTCGCTTTGTTCACGACGGTGGCCCCAGTGCCTTGAAGGATGCCTGTCTGCCCCGGGACTAGAGATGCTTGGGGAGGCACAGTGAGGAGAATGGAGCCCAGAGCCAGCCGTGCAGACCTAGGACTTGGCTTGTGTTCTCTGCTCCACGCCCTGGGTGTTTCCGGGCGGGTCCAACAGTCTCCCTGGGGCATCCTGCCGGCAGCCCTCCCTCCCGTGACGCCAGAGCCCTGGAGCGGGGCATGTTAGGGACTCTCAGGCTTGGCCGGCCAACCTGCCTTGGCAGCCAGTGCCCTCCACCCAGGGGAGGTGCTCGGGTGCGCCCGGGGCTGCAAAGTTCTTTATGGAACCACCGGAGCAGGCTTCGTTAGTGAGGAGAGGAACAAGAAACAAAGAACGACCTTCCCAATTATTAATAAGGCAGCAACCCCATCCATCTTAATGAGACAGGGGGCGGAAAAACCCAGCGGCCCGGCAGCGGGTTCACAATGGGATACAATAGAGACCTTGCTCTCCTTTTAAAAAGGAGGAAAAAAGAGAGACAGAAGGGGAAAAGCAGCACCGATTGGAAAGCTAGTCCAAACGTCCACCTCCACAGCCCTCGTAGATGGTGTCGGTCCTTCCCCCGACCCCCTATAGCAGGTCCCCAGGCTGCAAGGTCCAGCTGGGAGCAGCAGCCATGCTCCTCTCCTTCCAGTTGCAATTCTCCGTCTGCAGGAGACGGTGGAAGGATGGAGGGAAGCAGCACACCTGGGCATCAGAACCCTGGCAGGTGGGTGGCACAGAGTACTCCAGCGGGCTACCTGCCCTCAGACAAGCCGGTCTCTTCTCCAGCGGGGTGACCGGCTCTCGGACAAGCTGGCCACGTCTACCAAGGTCCAGGTGTCCTGGGTGGGCTACAGAAGGCATTTCGATGTGGGGGAAGGGGAGGGAAGAGGGGTACTTGGGGAGGTGGGTGCCACACTGTGGGATACCCCAGGTATGTGCCCTCCCAGGGGCCTGGAGGGGGGGCAGGAAGCTTCTGAGGTGGACGGCCCTGCTCTCAGGCGCTGCCGCCCTTCAGAAGAGGCAGGGCTGGATCCCAATTAGAGCCCAGGTTGCCTGCCAGTGATGGCTGCACGCTGCCAGCACCCTCATTAGCTTGGCAGGAAATCCCTGCTGCCTCTCTGGGTCCCGCCACAGGCCCAGACACGCTCCCAGGGGGTCCGAACCCATGGCTCTCTGCCTCCCCGCTCTTGTTGGGTGACACCCCACCGGTCCAGCATTTCCTGAGAGCAGACACCCCGAGGGCTCTGCAGGAAACGTGGGTCCTCCTTGCGGTGCACGGGGGCAGGGTTCTCACCGGCCTTCCCATCCTGGGACACACAGTCCAGTCCAAGCAGGAGAGATGTGTTTCGTGTGGCAAGTTATTACAGGACGAATTCCTGCCGCTGAGAAAGGGTGGCCGCCAAGCTCTCTCCTGATATGACAGACATATAACCTTCCACGGCTCCCCCCGTCCCCCAGCCCCTTCCCATGAGAGAGTCATCCAGCGATGGCCAGGAGGATGGAAGGGTCCCAGGCAAGTTGGCTGGGAGGCAGCTCAGAGGCATCACCAGGGACCGCTGCCGCATCCCCGCCTCCCCTGCTCAGAGTTGGAGCAGGTGGACCAAGCTCAGTGTCTGTTCCTTAAGGGATGCAGGATGCAACGGATGGATGACCAGACTGGACCTGGGGTGCCCCAGGAGGGCAGGCAGCCCAAGGAGAGCAGATGGGGATGGTGAGAAGTCTCAGGGGGCGGTGAGGAGGCCACATACCCAAGAGTGAGCAATGAGACACAGCAAGAACCTTGCACGTAGTAGGAGCTCATTAAATGCCTGTTGATGGATTGATGGCGAGAGAGTTCTCACTCCAGACTTTGCTTCTGTGTGGTCTGGAAATGCAGGTATGATTCTATAGGCAGTGTGAACCGGACAATGAGGGCAATTATTCAGAAAATGTGAGCCATCACTCACCCCCTCCCACACGAAGGCTTTTGCAGTAATTACCTGATACTTCAAATGAGTCAAGATTTTTAAGAACCTATGTCATTGGGGCTAGTATTAGAGACTTACCATGTTCTTTTTGCTGAGAAAAATGGTTATGGTGTTCTCTTTACTCAACCTCTTTTCTTTAACAGTGATATTTATTCTCTTACACTTCCCTCCCCCCAAAGTGACGTATGGTCATTGTAGACATTTTAGAAAATGAAAAAAAAGCCAATAGAATAAAGTTTAAACCACTTGTGATTCCCAAAACTAGAGGCTGTGAATATTTCAGTGTTCCTATTTTCAAGTATTTAGTTATCTTTTCCCTTCTTTCCTTCCTTCCTTCTTTCCCTCCTTTGGTTTTTGTTTTATTTATTTTTATTTTTTTTATGTTTTATTTTACTTATTTTTTGTCTGCGTGGCATGCAGGATCCTAGTTCCTCAACCAGGAATCCAACCTGGGCCCCTTGTATTGGAAGCATGGAGTCTTAACCATTGGACCGCCAGGGAAGTCCCCCTCCGTTCTTTTTTTAAATTGAAGCATGCATGTATGCATGCTAAGTCGCTTCTGTCATGTCTGACTCTTCGTGACCCTGTGGACTGTAGCCCACCAGGCTTCTCTGTCCATGGGATTTTCCAGGCAAGAATACTGGAATGGGTTGCCATGCCCTCCTCCAGGGGATCTTGCAGACCCAGGGATCAAACCCGTGTCTCTTATGTCTCCTGCATTGGCAGGTGGGTTCTTTACCACTATTGCTAGTGCCATCTGGTAAGCCCAAATTGAAGTATAGTTGACTTACAATATTATGTTAGTTTCAGATGTACAGCAAGTGATTCATTTTTGTTCATATTATAATCCATTATAGGTTATTACAAGATACTGGGTATAATTTCCTGTGCTCTATGATACATCTTTGTTGCTTATCTATTTTATGCTTAGTAATTTGTATCACTTCCTTCTTTCTCTTCCTTCTATTCTTTCTGTGAAATTTGCATCATACTGCATATACATTTGTATCCTATATTCTCCACATTCATTCATCCTTAGTTCACTTGTTCATTCAGCAAGAGTTTCTGCATTGAGCACTTTCTAGGCTCCAAGGCACCGTTCTATGGGATGCAGTTGTCAACAAAACTGATGCAAATCTCTGCTCTTGAGAAGCGGTGGTGGCGGTATGAAGGGAGACAGACAATAAAATAGATGAGAAAAAAATACATGGGTGTTAGAAGATCATAAGAGGTGGGTAGGAAAATCAAACAGGGAAAAAGAAAAACAAAAGAGCAGGCTAAGGGGTTGGTTGTGGTAGAAAGGCCGGGTACATTTCGAAATAGGAAAGACCTCCTCAAGCAGGTAATATCAGTGGCAGGAAAGCATTCCTGCCTGAGATGCCTCATGTTTAATACCTGAGATCTGGGTGCTTGGGATGACTTTTAAAGGTGCACAAAAATCTAGGCAGAATTCTTGTGTTTGCCATATTGATAATTCAATAGTGAAGAAGAAAAATGCAAAGAGAAGAGCTAAAAGCTGTCTCTTTCCGGGGAGGGGGTGGGGTCAGAGCACATCCATGGCAGAGAAGAGAACCAGCTGGGAGAAGGCCAGGTCTGTGGGGGCGACATTAGTACTTTGTATCACTTCCTTCTTTCTCTTCCTTCAGGTCCTTCAAAGCACCTGTTTCTCTGCCCATGTTTGGTTCTCTCGTCTCTGCAGCTTGACACAGTCATTATAGGAACAACAAAAAAATCACATCCGAACAGCCATATATTTGGTGATGGCTTTGCTGGTTTCACACTGGTCTTTGCCAAAGGTTATAATCATCACTAACATTTGCACTGGGCTTTTGAGTTTCTTGGTGTTTGGGGAGTTTCTAATGCAGTATGAGATGTAAAGGAAACCAGGTGCGGCCAGAGTATTCTTTCTACATAAAATGTCAAGGTTTGAAAGGGCCTAGAGCTTAAGTAGTGGAGAAGGCAGTGGCACCCCACTCCAGTACTCTTGCCTGGAGAATCCCATGGACGGAGGAGCCTGGTAGGCTACAGCCCATGGGGTCGCTAAGAGTCGGACACGACTGAGCGACTTCACTTTCACTTTTCCCTTTCACGCACTGGAGAAGGAAATGGCAACCCACTCTGGTATTCTTGCCCGGAGAATCCCAGGGACGGGGGAGCCTAGTGGGCTGCCGTCTATGGGGTCGCACAGAGTCGGACACGACCGAAGCGACTTAGCAGCAGAGCTTAAGTAGGCCGTGTGTGCGTGTGTATGTTAGTCCCTCAGTTGTGTCCCACTCTTTGCAACCCCATGGACTGTAGCCTGCCAGGCTCCTCTGCCCATGCAATTCTTCAGGCAAGAATACCAGAGTGGGTTGCTGACTTCCTCCCAAATTACGGCCCTGAGGCTCAGAGAGGCCAAGAAATAGGTCCCCTGGTTTGCTCAGGCAGGGGAATGAGAGTCTTCTCATCACAGAGCTGTTGGCTGATGTTATTACAGCACCGTTTCCTCCCAGAAGCCGAGCTGGTTTTTCCTAAATAAAACTCCCAATACGAAAGGTTGTTCTGGGGTTAACCACTGGTACCAGGCCTCGCAAATTAAACACAGAGCCTGCCTCGCTTGCGTCCAGGGCAGCAGCGCTGTCGCCGGTCTTGGGGGCGTCTGGCCCCGACCAGATGGTGTCTGCCTCCCGGCTCTTTTCTGGGTGCTGGGACGCTTGGAGTGTGGGGCCCAGGAAGTAGCCTGGGCTGGTGCCCCCGTGCCCATTAGCCACCCTCTTCGGAAGCCCTGAATATGGACTTTGTCTGGAGGCCTCCATTCTGCTCCGAATGGACTAAAGCCAGTCATTTGGCAAAAATCAGCTCAGTTGCCGCCATTGTTCGCAAAGAGGCGGAGCTGAAAAGGCTGCGGGACTAATGTATTCTATTGTGCCCTGCGGTTCAGCCTCTGAGCGTGGAGAGGGGGCCCACATTCCACAGAAGCCCCCTCCCCCAGCGCCGGAGCTGCAGAGCCAGGCTTTGGGGGCTGGGGGTTGCCTCACCTCCCAGGGAGAGTCCCAGTAAATCAGGTGGGGGAGGCACCCCATCTGGAACCCCCTCGGAGGAAAGAAAGGATCTTGAGAGCAGCCAGGAGCCCAGTCCAAGAGCCAGGGATGGAGTGGAAAAGTGGGGAGCTTCGGTGGAACCAGAAGCATCGCCCTGGTGGTCCAGCCCTGCCTCCCTCACCCCCGCTCTGCAGGGCACAGCCACCAATCAAGCAGCCCCTTTGCCCTGCAATCCATTCCCCATCAAGAACATTCCATCTCCAAGGACAAGAGGGGTCACGGGATTTGTTTGGAGCTGCCTGCAGATCTCTGGTTCCAGGGTCAGTTATGCCCGAACTGAGAGAAATATGATGTGTGAGAGATAAGGGGAGAGGGCCTGGCGACAGGGCGCCTGGGCGGACACATTCATCATATGCGCCCTTTCGGCACAGAGAAGCGGTTTTGTGAGTAGTCTTGGCAGACTATGTCTGGTTCCCTGTGGTTTTGCAAAACTGGACTTCCATCTGGGGCTTCCCTTCACCTTGGAGGACTAGAAGAGCCTCAGCCAGGGAGGAGGCAGGGAAGGCCAGGTGTGGCCCGCTGGTGCAGGACTTTCCAGCATGACAGAGGCGTGGAAGTATGATTCCTTTGGACTTCAGGATGCCCTGCTTCTTCCTGCCAGCCACCCCCTTTAATCTGTTACAACTGCACTTACTCTTGTAACAACAACTACCCCATCTTTGGGGGCAGGATCAGAAGGCTGAGAGACTCCTTGTTAGTTAGCTAGTTAAGGCAATGGACAGAATTATGGGGGGAGAGAGAGCAATTTCCAGGTGATAAAAGGATGGGTCTGAGATTGAATACAGGGTCTCTGCATGCTGAACACCACAGTAGGGGTGAGGTGGGGTCCTGAGGGGCTTGTTCTGGGGTCCAGTTCCTGGCATGCCCATTGGTTTTCCTGATGCTGGGCAAGAGATGGACAGACGCAGCTTCAAGATGAAGCACATTCCTAACAGGGTGTGACAAGCTCTTCCTACTACCCCTCTCTCCAACTTTGCTTTGCCTACACCAGCCCCTGAGTCATGTCTGATGTGTCTTTCTTTCCCATCTCTATGCTTGTAAGGGTCTGAGGACATATCTTGGATGCCCACTTCCCCACAGGACCCGGCTCAGACAAAGCTTGTGTCAGGAGAAAAGGGAAGATGAAATCTACCCTCAGTCAATCCCCACTGATTACGAGGAGGCACCTTCCTTGCAGTGGAGCCAGAAATAGAACTCCCAAAGCTGAGTTAAAATCTTGCAGGATGCAGAGCGTGTCATCTTCCAGAAAGGATAGTTTATTCTCCAGTCAAGGCTCCAATGATGATGGCTGTAAAAGAAGACACAAGTGATGGTCGTAAGGACTACATGACACCTCAGGAAGTGGTCGGTTACATATTTATGGATGAAAATGGCTGGAAAACTTTTCACACCCAAGGAGCTCATGCAGAACTTGGAAAGAACTCCAAGGCTGAGAGGTTCTACTTGGGAAGTTGTTACTGATGGAGCTTATACCGTGTATTCAGCAGTTTGGTTAATAGACTACAGTTGAAAGTCGAGAACAAAGGAGTTGGATGGACACACCAGGCTTTCCTGGGGGCTGGGGATTATGGCTTTCTTGTAACGCTGTAAATGATAAAAGGATCTATAAAAGGGCTTGCTTATCTAGGGACAGATACTACATAATATAGATTCTGGACCTGCTGGAAGAGTACAGAAGTCTCCAGATACACAACTGCTTATACTGCAGTGAGTGGGGGAGAAAGTGCAGTCTATTTGCTCCTGGCTGGTGTGGTCAGCCTTGGAGGGACCAAAGGCCACCACTTCTGTGCTGCCTGCACTTTGCCTTGTAGCACCCCTGCGCTGTTTCCTTAAGAAAAAAAAGTTGCCTGTCCACCCTTTTGTCTTGTGAACTTGGTTTCATTGCTGAAGGACTGTCTGAATGCTCTATACGTGGGGTGGCTGTTAAGCCTCTCTGTGACTCAGTCTTCTCTTCTGATAAGTAGGGGTCCATAAGCCCCTTCCAGTGGATTGCTAAATCAAGGAATACCGAGCAGTGAGGGTGCTTGTGCATGACAAATCCACTGACACCTAGACAGAGGATTCTCGTGCAGCTATAGGTATCGAAACAGAAAGAAGAGTTTCTTAGGATGGTACTTCTCAATCTTAAATATGCGGAGGGAGGGTCAAGGTGCTTGCCTCCTAAGGCTGCTTTTTTTTTTTTTTAGCTTGCTGTGCAGCTTGTGAGATCTTAATTCCTGAGTAGGGACTGAAACTGGATCCTCAGCAGTGGAATCCAGGAGTCCCAGCCACAAATCCACCAGGGAATTCCCTAAGGCTGTTTGTTTTAAAAATGCTTTCCAGGGTGTCCCACTTACCAATCTGCACTTCTGACTGCACAGAGCTGGGTCATAGGACCTGTCTCACTCAGGGATCCCATGTCTATGACATAGCAGGCAGGGGGGTAAGTATGGAAAATGCAAGGACGAAAAGGACACAGTTTCTGGCTTCAAGGAGCTTCTGGAGGAGCTCCAGACCTGCAGACAAGCAAAAAGCGTTTGAGGAGGGCTGCCTGGATAGCCGTGGTGCCAAGGGCAGACAGGGGACCACCCTGGCCTTGCAGGGAGTGGCCAAACAAGAAACGACGGAGAGCTGAATCTTGGGTACCGGCTGGGAGGACGTTGGGCCTGCGGGGGCAGCATGGTGCATTCTGGTAAACGGTGCATCCTCTCGCTCCTCCATGGGAACTGCCCTGGTGCTGGGGTGCAGCAGCACAGCTGCAGGACTCCACAGGGGCTTCCTACCTGGCATACGACCTGATTGGTCGTGCCTTAATGGTTTTTAAATATTTTTAATATTCTCCCTGGGAAGACCGTGCAACCTTGTAACTCTCAAGATGTTCAGGGCCTGGAGAGGACTGTGGACAGATCTCCTGCCTTACATCATGGACCAGCTCTGATACAGCCCTCTCTTTCTCTCTCTCCCCAGCGTAGCGAGCTCTCCCTCTTTGCATGGTTCGCAGTCTTTTCTCCTCTGGAGATTTTCTTCTGGGCACCCACATGATGGAAGGTTGGCTGCACGTGTTTCGTTGGCAGCTGCAGGCTCAGAGCATCGTTGTCCCCTTGGCAACCCAGGACTCCCCGAGTTCCTTTTCCTGGCAGCAGTCCCCACACCCGACTTCTGACATCCACAGGCACCCGCAACTCCGTCCTGCTCTTCTGTGGGGAGACGATGGGTGAGTGCCCATCAGGTTTGGTGACCACACTGGCTCTCTGAAGCCAACCACCCTCCGATCTCCATCCGCAGCTGGAGGGCGCCTCTCCCAGTCTCCTTCTGCCTGAAGAACGCATGCTGTCTTAGAGGTCGTGCTCACCTGAGTTCAGGCACTCTGCCCCCCACCCCCAGGACCCTCAGGAAGACACCTCGTGCACTCGCCCCTGCTTCAGACCCATCTCACCATACCTCCCTCTTTCAAACCCATTGCTTCCTTCTAGCTCGTCTCTGGGAAGAACTTGATAAATGAACATATGATAAGATGTCAATGCCATCAAAGGTTCTCTGGGTTATTTCACAAAGGCAATTAAGCCGAGTCAACAGGATTGGAATCCAAGATGGGTTTTCCTGACCTGAGTCTGTCCAGCACAGAGCACAATAATGACTGGGCTGCTAGTAAGGGGCCCACCACTCTGAGCCTCTGGGTCTTCTCTTCAAGGGGAATAATGAATTGCTCTGCCTGCTCAGAGGCTTTTGTGAGGCCCCAAGGCGATAATGCAGGTGGAGTAAGAGCTGGGAAAGACTGCAGAAGGGCAGTCACTACTGGGGCTGGGGTGGGTGGGTGGGGGGCAGCGTGCCTGAGCTCAGGTAAGGACCGCCTGTAAGACCTGATGCGTTCTTCAGGCAGAGGGACACTGGGAGAGGGGACCCTCAGCTGAGGATGGAAATCAGAGAGTTGTTGCCTTCAAAGCGCAAGCGCGGTCACTATACCTGATGGACACTCGCCGATCCTCTCCCAGGCTCCTCGTTTATATCAAACCCTGGAGAAGGGCGGGGCGTGGGGCTCCGCCTCGCACACCCCGCTGGCCGCCCATCCCCCCTCGGGAAGCCATCTCAGCAGATTTATGGGCCCCTATGATGGAAGCCTGTGCCACTTCACTTTCACTGCCGGGATCGCCAGAGGGGAGGGGTTCCTAAGGATTCACTTTCCCTGCTCTGTGATGGCCAAGCAAAGCCCGGAGCTCTGAGCCACGACCTGGCGCCGGGTCTCACTGCTGCTAAGCCTCGTCCACCGTCTCTTGAACCTCCTCCACTCTCCAGTGCTGTCAGAGGCTCCCAGGATCCCAGGCCTTTTGGGTTCCAGATGCCGATTTTTTTTAACACGGTTGTGTTAGCATCTGGGGGGTCAGGGTCCACACGGGATTTACAGGGAGTTCAGTTCTTCTCCAGGAATCTTCCAGGGCATTCACCCACTCCCCCACAGACCATGCCCACTGGCTACTGAGCAGCCTACTTGGTGCAGACCCCCTGGAGAGGTGAGTTGGATGGGCTTCTGCCCACAAGGTTCACTCTGAGGGTTAGAGGGATGCAGGGGAAAGGCCCAACCCGCCACTGTTGGCTCTGAAGATGGAGGAGGGGGCCAGGAGCCAAGGGATGCGGGCAGCATCAGAAGCTGGAAAAAAAAGAAAAATCCCAGAGCTTCCAGAAGAAACACAGCCCTGCCAACAGCTTGACTGTAGCCCAGAGAGGCTCTGGCCTCCCGAACTGTAAGACGACAATGTATCAGTACATCTTACAAAAGACCCACACTCTGTTTGCTGTTGTTCAGTCGCTCAGTCATGTCTCACTCCTCGTGGCCCCAAGGACTGCAACATGCCAGGCTTCCCTGTCCTTCACTATCTCCCGGAATTTGCTCAGACTCATGTCCATTGAGTCAGTGATGCCATCCAATCATCTCATTCTCTGTCACCTCTTCTCGTCCTGCCTTCAATCTTTCCCAGCATCAGGGTCTTTTCTAATGAGTTGGCTCTTCATATAGGTGGCCAAAGTATTGGAGCTTCAGCTTCAACATCAGTCCTTCCAATGAATATTCAGGACTGATTTCCTTTAGGAATCACTGGGTGGTCACTCTGTTCACAGTATAAGGCACTGAGGATCAGTTCCTCTGCAATCAAAGAGAACTGCGTGAGTTACTCATGCTGACTTATTTCCTTAGTTCTCAGGAAACAGTGTAAAATCGATGTTCAAGGATATACCTCTCTTAGCCTGGATCCTTCACATATCTGCCTCCTTCTACTACATATTTATGCATTTATTGGGGGTGCAGAGACTTTCTGAGCACTTACTGTATGCCTGGCACCATGCTGGATGCTGAGGTTGCAAAGATAAGTGAGACAAAATAAGACAAGATCCTGGCCCTCCAAGAGTTCCCAGTCACCTAGAAGGACCTCCGAAAGCAAGCAGTTATGAAACAAAGAGTGTGGTAATGAAGTGTATGCAGATGCTCTGGAGCAGAGAAGAGCAAGTGGTTAATCCCACTAGGGGTGGAGAAGGAAGGTGATGGGCCGAGAGGGGAATCGGGCAAGGCTGCTGGGATGAGGCAATGCTGGAGGGATGAACAGGTAGGTTTGCCATGTAAAAATACACAGTGCCCATTTCAGTTTAAATTTCACATAAACAGGTACAAGGTGTAGTATAAGTATATCCTATGCAATATTTAGGACATACTTATACTAAAAAAAATTTCTTGTTCATCTGAAATTCAATGTCTTCATTGGTTAAATCTGGGAAGTTTGTACAAAGGTGGAGGGTATTACTGACAAGATGACATGCGTGACCTGGAGGGTGGAGGTGGGGTACTGGAAGGATGTCGGAGGACAAGATCTTGATTTGTACTGAAGTTTGGGCTTTTTCCTGTGGACAGTCAAAAAGTCTGTGAGGGTTTTAATCAGAGAAACAACCCTTTAGAGATTTTTTAATGTTAAGTTAAAAATATGTGTATTCACTAGATACTTACACTTGAAGCTTTGGAAGAACTTTTAGCTTAGAGCTCTTGAGTCATTTAGGCTGCCTTAGACTGTTTTATGTATTTAACTTTTTATTGAAATATAATTATGCAGAGAAGAATTCATATTCTGTGTGTTCAGTTTTTTTTTGTAAATTGTGGCATATGCTGAATCTTGTTAGTTTTTCTTCCTTCATTTATCTGGACGATCCTATGATCATCTCATTTATTCTATTAATGCAGTAAATTAAATAGATTAATTTTTGAACTTAAAAATACGTGTCTTAATCTCCTCTTTTCTGGAAGCCGGTATAGAAATTCTACAATGTATATATTTATAAATAAGGTAGTTAAGTGAATACAAAGGGCCAAGCCCAGTTTGACAAAGACTCGTCTGGAGAGTGAAAAGGTGGGTCTGTATGAGTGGTGGGGCAGGGGGTGGGTGACTGTGACCTTGAGGTTCAGGGCAGGTCCACTGCTGCTAGATTAGGGTGGCCTGGGGAGCAGAAATTACAGGGAGCACAGTTCCCCTTCAGGAAAGAAAGAACATTCTACTGACATTGCCTGAGCCTGGTGGCTGTGTCCCCAAGAAGTGAAAGGAGCCAGTGGTTGCAGCTTGGCGCTCAGTCAGCCCCCATCAAGTGTGGTGCAGAAGTTCACCAGTCCTGTCCTGGATATTTAAGAATGCGTTTGGAGGGACTTCCCTGGTGGTCCAGTGGCTAAGACTCTGAGTTCCTAATGCAGGGGGCTCCAGTTCGATCCCTGGTCAGAAAGCTAGATCCTGCATCCTGCAACTAAGAGTTTTCAAGCCACAGTGAAGACCAAAGATCTTCCATGCCACAGTTAAGACCCAGTGGTGACTCAGTGGTAAAGAATCCACCTGCCAATGCAGGAGACACAAGTTCGATCCCTGGGCTGGAAAGATCCCCTGGAGAAGGAAATAGCAACCTGCTCCAGTATTCTTGCCTGGAGAATTCCATAGACAGAGGAGCATGGGGCAGGGGGGCAGGGGGCTACAGTCCAAGGGGGTCGCAAAGAGTTGGACGCAACTGAGCACGCACATAGCCAAATAAGTAACTAAATAAAAGAATGCATCTGCAGGGCAGCTCTCATGTTACTTGTTCTTAGGACAATAAAAAGTGAATAAAAAGAAAGATGCAGAGGGGTGCTTGCCTGGGAGGAGATGGAGCTGGACTATGCCTTTAACCCCAAGTGTTTATGGTTCTTCCCAGACAGTCCCAAGCCCCAGACAGCAAGTCAGACCAGTTCTTGAGTCAGAGGGGCTTGAGAACCACAGGGCATTTGTACCTCCACGGAGGCAGAGTGGAAAAGATGCTTATCCAAGCGAGAAGATTACTGGGCTTGATGTTGTCTTGTGTGGGATGCCACTTTACTTATGTATTTATTGGTCCCAAGACACGTGGAATCTTAGTTACCTGACCAGGTGCATTGGACCCCACGATCCCTCTGCTTTGGAAGCTCAGAGTCTGAACCACTGGCCCACAAGGAAGTCTGTGGAATGCTTCTTTAAACGTTGCAGACCTTAGAGGCCTACCTGTGTACCTCAGTGACACTGGACACTGAGAACCCACAGATGGTACCTCCTGAGGGAGCAGGACAGGCATTAACTGCTCTGATTTACAGATGAGAACTCAGCCCAGGGAGTCAAGTACGAGTCACCCAGCCATAAGGAGCAGAACTGAAGCCACACCCTGTGTTTCCTGACTCTGGGTCAGGATGCTTTTCTCCACGTGGCCACAGACCCATCACTGCCCAGCCACAGGCAGAAGACCCTCGCCTCTGCCCTGCTGTCCCACTCCTGGCTAACTGAGAGGGCGCTGAGTGTAGTTCTGGGGAGTGTGTGGTTAAGAATCTGCCTTGCAATGCAGGGGACGCAGGTTCGATTCCCAGTCAGGGGACTAAGATCCCACATGCTGCAGGGCAACTAAGCCTGCGTGCCACAACTAGAAGACCTGACGCAGTCAAATACAGAAATACATAAAATAAAAAATATTAAAAAAGAAGAACAAAAACCTGCCGGAAAGTTTTCCCCACCTCCTTGTTTTTCTTCTTCTTTTTTTGGCTGCACCGGGTAGCACAGAATCTTAGTTCCCAGACCAGGGACCAGGAATGAACCCACACCCCCTGCAATTGAAGTGGGAAGTCTTAACCACTGGACCGCCAGGGAGGCCCCAACTGCTGTTTTTCTAGCAAAGGGCAGGGAGGAGCTCTGGGTGTAGGTGCTGGGAGGCTCCACAGTGATCCTGCTTGGCCTGACCGTCAGCTTCAGCTTCGGGCGATGGGGAGGCTGAAGAATGCCTCCTTAAGCAGGGGACTTGAGGCAACAGGGGACGTACTTCTGATGTTCTTGTACAAGCATCTGGCAGGGTGGGAAAAATAAGAACTTTTTTGAAATGAAAAACACAGATGTGAAGGTATATTTTGCCCCTGTTCATTCAAGAAGGAAAGGTGTGCCTCCTGGCTCACGATCCCATTCTGGAGACCCCTGGTTTCTGAGATCTCTGTCATGTCAATAATATGTTTAAAGACTCTTTTTTCTAGAACTTTCTCCTCTATACACACACACACACACACACACAAATTCTTGCCTAGAGGAAGGGAGATTGGGCTTTGAAGTGCAAAGTTTTGACAACATGACAAAGGACAACTCCCCCTTCCCCTGCCCTGCAAAACCCCAACAGCTGCATTCACCTCTAAAATACCAAGTGTTCAGGCTATTCTGCCTGGCGCTGCCTTACAGTATGAGAACTGACTGGGGCTGGCAGTCTCTTTGCAACCCAGTCTCTTTGCAACCCCATGGACTGCAGCCCACCAGGCTCCTCTGTCCATGGGGATTCTCCAGGCCAGAATACTGGAGTGGGTTGCCATGCCCTCCTCCAGGGGATCCTCCCAACCGAGGGATGGAACCAAGGTCTCCCACATTGAAGGCAGATTCTGAGCCACCAGGGACGTCCGTGAAATGACTCTAAGCATTGCAGACCGTAGAAGCCTAGCCTCGGTGTGGGTTCAAGTCTGTCAGTGGGACTGAGACTTGAGCCCTGCCTTTCCAGCTGGGCCTTAGGAGGAGCCAGAAACACACTGAGTTTAAGATTCTGGGGGCTTAGTTGCACTCACCCCCCCTGTATTTCTTGGGACAGTCATGTTCCTGGGTGCCCCAAGAGGCCTCTCACTGAGACTGTTTGGGGGTGATCAATCGAAAACAACCAGACTTAGGCTAGGCCCTCCCGTGAATGGAATTGTGACATTTATTCCTGACTCGAGACCCCCAAGCACTGGTAGAGGAGCAGTCCCATGAACTAATTTTCCGAATTTTCATATGGGACAGACGTACAGGTCCTTCCACCATTTGGGAAACAGTACAGACATGAGTGAGGGCAGGGCGAAGCCTGCATCCAGAGGTGACAGGATGCTATCTGCTAACACAACTCTTTGCAGGGAGTGAGTAAACAGACACATTTGCCTTGGGACCGAGGGCCTGCCTCGAGGAAAGAAAAGGACCCCTATCAAACTGCATTTTTCTCTAACTGCCCCTTGAATTGAGACACAGTTGCCTGGTTTCCTGCGGTCTCTTCTCCGTCTGTGAGGAATGTCTTCCCCAGCTTCTGGGCTGAGCATTACCAATTGTTGAAGGATTAACTCTTTGCCACCCGAAGGAGTCTTGCTCTCCCCCCATCTCTTTTGCTCCACATTGCCCCTCTTGCTTTAGAGCACCTTTCATCGGCTTAGAAATGGTGGAGAAGTTGACCAGCGGCACACACTCCCGGGTGCGCAGTGGCATGACTATGTCTTTAGGCGCAGGACTGTTTAAGAGCCTCTCTTCATTGAAAAACTCAAGTCGTTTGGCTTGGAATCTGTCCATCAAGAAATGTGGTCTGCAGGGTCCAAAGTCAGCTTCCTCCAGCAAGGCAGCACCTCCTCCTGTGTCTGCCTTCAGCTTGGGGCTCTGTGGCCCATTTGCCACCTGGGGTGGTGCTACACCACCCAGATGCGGTCTGCAGCCTTCTCTGCACCCCTTCTCCACCCCACCTTTCGGGACACAGGCAGTGTGGAGACCCAGCCAACCTCAGGGACAGCTGTTGCTCTTGCCTGTCCCTGGGGTTGGTCGTGGTCACACTCTCAGCTTTCTGGAGCTTGGGCCTCACTACAAAGAATTCCCAGGGACTCTGAGGTAGAGGGTGGCAGGGGGCCCACCCTCTGTTACCCGGGTAGTTGGGGGCGCAGGGGGTGGGCTGGATGGAAAGAATGGGCTGTTTCTGCTGGGACTTCTCTCTCACCTTCTGTCTGAACAGGAACCCTTGGTTTTTGACTTGAGGTTCCTGGGCCAGCTCTGAATGTAGCATGTGTGCCTGAGTGATGGACTTGATATTTACACAAGCCACGCTGATAAGTGCACATGTGTTTTTAATGTTTTGGCTTTCTAGACCACAAACATGTCAATGTGCATATGCGTGCACACACAGACGTGCTGTCGGGCTGGGCCTTGAGCGGGGCTCTTTTTCCCCTTCTTCTTTTTCTCTAAAAAACAAACAAACAAACAAAAAAACCCAACTGTCCTCCTCAAATCAACACCTTTGTGCGCACCCTTCCCTTCCACACTGCCTCGGGACTGTCGGAGGGCCATCATCCGGTCGTCCCACCTGGAAACGCGGCTGCCTTTGAAAGCCAGCAAACAGCCGGTCTCCACCTTCCCCCGAGTCTTTGCGGGAGCCGAGCCCCACCGGCCGGGGATGGAAAGGCAGACCTCCCTCGCTACAGCCTTCCTGAGCCCGGGTCCGCCGGCAACGGCCGCTTCCCGTACACAGAGAACAACACCGAGAAAGCAGTCTGCTGCTGCGTTAAGTTAGGGAAAAGTGTCAAAAAGAAAAAAAAAAAGCCTTGATTATCTCATGGACTTGCAAGTACTGTTAAGCGTCCTTGCTTTGCTGAGATCTGACTCAAGCTAGCTGCAGCATTGCGCATCCTTTTACCCTCCGCACGCTTCTCTCTATCCCCTCTCTCCCTTTTTTCTTTCTTTCTTTTTTTGTCTTTCCTCGTTTTTTTTCCCCCCTTCTTCCTTCTTCTATTTTTTGATTTATTTATTTTTTTTTGGTTTTGTTTTTTAAGGGGTGTTGACCTGCGCTGAGTTCTGGGGAGCCGAGCCCTCCCGCCCGCGAGCCGATTGGCCGGCGGCGCGGGTGACTGACGGGAGGGCCCGGAGCGCTCCCGGCGGCCGGCGCTGATTGGCCGGCACGGCTCGGAGGGCTCGGCCGCGGGAGCGCCGGGCACTCGGGTCCCGCCGCCTCGGGCGCCTGGCCGCACTCCGGCCGCGCGCTCGCCTCCCCGCGCAGCTCTCCTGGGCCGCCCCGCCAGCGCCGGGCAGGAGCGCGCTGCCGCCCAGCCGGGCGCGGGTGCGGACGGCGCCTTTTGTCCCCGGAGCCGGGGGGTGCGGGGTGGGGCGGGGGGGGCTCCTGCAAGTTCGCGGCGGGACGCGCGCAGGGAGACCACCGAGGACGCCCCGCGTCGCGGGGGCCGGGGCGCCGAGCATGGGCGGCGGGCGCTGGGCCGCGGCGGGCGCGCTGCTGGCGCTGGCCGCCGGGCTCCTGGCCGCGGGCTCGGCCAGCGAGTACGACTACGTGAGCTTCCAGTCGGACATCGGCGCCTACCAGAGCGGGCGCTTCTACACCAAGCCGCCGCAGTGCGTGGACATCCCGGCCGACCTGCGGCTGTGCCACAACGTGGGCTACAAGAGGATGGTGCTGCCCAACCTGCTGGAACACGAGACCATGGCCGAGGTGAAGCAGCAGGCCAGCAGCTGGGTGCCCCTGCTCAACAAGAACTGCCACATCGGCACCCAGGTCTTCCTGTGCTCGCTCTTCGCGCCCGTCTGCCTGGACCGGCCCATCTACCCATGCCGCTGGCTCTGCGAGGCCGTGCGCGACTCGTGCGAGCCGGTCATGCAGTTTTTCGGCTTCTACTGGCCCGAGATGCTCAAGTGCGACAAGTTCCCCGAGGGCGACGTCTGCATCGCCATGACCCCGCCCAACGCCACCGAGGCCTCCAAGCCCCAAGGTGAGGCGGGGGTCCCCCGGGCTGCGCCCCGGGCCTGGGGACGTGCCCTCGGCCCTGCCCGACGGCCTCGAGAGCTACCAGCCAGTCCGAGGTGGTGCCCGGCGGGGCAGCCCCGCGCGCGCACCCGCTCCGGGTCGTGGAGCCGCTGCCCTGGGAATCCAGTTTCCAGGAAACAAAGCTTTAGCTCCGGGTCCCAGGACAGCGCTTTTCTCCCCGGGGAGGGAACCGAGTCCCCATCGGAGCTTTGAATCCCCCAGACGAGATGAGCCCCGGGGCGGGAAACACAACCCAAACTCCGAATCTGGGAAGCTCAGGAAGGCCGGGCAAATGCTAAGGTGCAGCTTTGTTTATATTGTTAGGTTCGAGGAGGATTTTTTTTTTTTTTTTTTAAACGCTTTTCTTAGCTAGTCTTTCAGCCAAGTAGCTCCCGGACTGGTGCGAAACGAGCCGAGGAAAAAAGTTTAGAAACTGCAAGGCTTTCTGTTTCCTTCTTTCAGGTAACAGCTTCGGGAGACTTGAGGGAGGGGGGTGGATGGAAAGACTCACCCTCATTCTTGCATACCCCCTGCTTCTCTCATTCACACAAATCCTCAGATAATTAGAAAGATAAAATTGTCATTAGCTCATTGTTCCGCTCTCCTTAGGGAGCGGGGACCGCAAATTGAAGACTTTCCTGACAGCTCCGCGGATGGACAGGAGGTTTTTCTCGGAACCCCCTCCCGCTTAAAGGGCGGCTCTTGATGGGGGGAGGAAGGCATATCACCCCGCCACCCCCCACCCCCAAGCCACAAGACAGAGCAAAACAAGTTAACAAGCCAAAAAAAGAAAAAGAAAATTCCCAACAAACCAACACCCCAGCACGGTCGCCTGAGTTTTAGAGGAATGAATTCAACTCCGACTTCTTCGGAAGCAGAGTTGAGGCTCAAAAGCTGCCAGTGATCAGAGGTGGGCAGCCATGTACCAGGGCACCCAGCACAGGACCAGCGTCTCCAGGGCTTTTGGAGGAAAGCGCTTAAGGTGTTGAGGTGGGGCGGGGGTGGAAAAACCTGTTGCTTGCTGGCTCAGCTTATCTCCAAGTGATGCCGGAGGAGGAATGTCTCCCGCTGGGCAGGCTCCCCAGAGTGAGGGTGGGGTAGTCCGAGGAAGGGCACCCTGAAATTTGAATGCCTTTGCTTATTTCAGGGAGGGCGGAGATAGGTCCAGAGTGGGGTGCGTGGAGATGGGCTCTGTGGGTGGACAGGGCAACAGCCCGAGGTCTGGGCCCCATGTTCACCCTTCCTGGAGATGCTGCCGCTACCTGGGGCAGACTAATACCTTGGTGTTCTGTCCGGATAGAACCCATGGGATTTTCCTTCTCCCCTCCCGGGAGAGAAGCCCAGCCCTACCCCCAGAGAGTTCGGCCAGCTCTGCTGGGGCAGAGCCAACCCCCAACTGCCCCGTCTGGTAAAAAGCGGTGACATAAACCTTCCGAGGGGGACTGACTGGGGTGCCTCCTTATGCACAAACAAGAATCCTCTCGGCTCGACCCCCCAGAGGCGGGGGTGGTTGAGGGAAAGGAAACCAAAATCCATGCTGTCTTTTTGGAGCCGTTAACTCCCTGGCTGCCGCCCTCCTTGGCCCCCTCCCAAAGTCTGCCCTTTGCACCATCTCCCCTCCTCCCTCTGTCCCAGGAGAGCTCAGGTAGCCCACTCTGGACCAGCCACGAAGCCGGGAAGGGACCAGTCTGGGGTGGAACTTGGGACCTGGTTCTCCCCACTGTGTTTTTGGTGACAGATTCTGCTCCTACCCGGAACTGCAGCCCCCTCAGTGGGAGGAACCCCCAAAAGGCGTCCCCTGGGACTGCGTGGCCACTGCTGTCAGCTGAGCCTGGAAGTGGGAGGGATGTGTGTGTGTGCACGTATGTCAGGGGGAGAGACCAGACTCCTGGTCCCCATCCCTTATGGCTCGTGCCTCCAGAATAAGCACTGGTACTTTTGGAGGCGACCGAGTACACATGCCCCACTTTTATTCTTTATTTCTTTTTATTCTGTAAAATTAAAATGGGATTTTCAAAGCAGTGACATGTCTCCGAATGCTGGCTGGCTGGCTTCTGTTCACATACGGGGGCAAGTACTGTTTAGGGTACTGGGGCAGGCCTTTGGGGCCACACATCATTTAAGATAAAGTTGATAATGAGATGAGTCAAAGGAGGCTCCCCTGCACCCCCAAAAAGCTGAGGCTCAAGCTGCTTCAGCATCGGTTATGGAAGAGGCACTTTTTGTTTTTTTTCCAGAAAAGTTGTTTCTCAATCTTGCACTTGCATTAGACCCGTGCACTCCCAGGCCGATACATTGTCATTCCTCCTTCCTGCCAGGTTTTACTGATTCAGGCTCCATGAACAAGCACATACTTTTAGTTTTATTTTATTGTTGTTTAGGCATGTTGTGCGTTAAACCAGCCTGACTGTTTCAGGCACAGATTGCAGAGGCCACGGTGCCTCTTTCTTCCCGAGAGCCTTCCTTAGGGTCCCTTCCCTGTATTGAGTAGCTGGCCAGGGAAGACCTGCTGTGTGTATATGTGTGTGTGTGTGTGTACTGTGTGCATGCGTGTGCATTGATTTAAAAAAAACCCACGTGTTTCTGATTCCAGTGTTGCACTCTTCGCCTTAAATATTGATGAAACGCAACACCTTTTGGTTTTTGCTTCTTTCACTTGAAACATTTTAAATGCGTCTGAAAACAGCCATTTCGTCCTGCCTCTCTGATGGATGACTGGCTGGGTGGGTTTGATTTTTTGTGCTTAGGCTGCCTGCTGCCTCCCTGCCCCCCGCCCTGGCACAATCCAGAGAGGCCACAGATTAGTACTGCCCTACGGAGCTGGCTAAAAGAAAAGTTGAGGCGGACTGGGAAAGATGCACAGAGCTCACCCCAGCCAGCTCCTGCCCCCTGGGAGATGCTGAGGGCCAGACATGGCCATGGGACTGAGAACAATGCCCGAGTGTTGTCCAGAGCCCTGGGCTGCCAGTCAGGTCGGGGAACTCAGGGTGTCCAGGCAAGGTGGTGTGCGTGAGCCGAGGGCACCCGGTGTTTGTATTCGGATAGTCCTGCCCTGCCGCTTGTTTGGCCAGATTATATTCATTGAAATTGATAACTTCCATTAAAATTTTTTTTAACCCAAACAAGGAAAGCCCCTCAGCACAGTCCACACTCCTCAGGCAGGTACCACGGTCCCTCCCATACGGTGGGATTTCCTTTCCATTTTTCTGCCCATGGAAACCAGAACCAGAATACACAATTCTGGGTAAGCGTTTCCCTTTTGTCAGAAACACGACCTCTGGAATCCGATCTTAAGTTCCGTCTGAGAAGCATAGTTCCAGCCTCCAGGTCCAAAGATAGTCCCACTGTCTTCTGCTTGGAGCGCGGCAGTGGTTCCTGCTACCGAAGGAGTCTGGATAGTGCGTGGCCCTGGGCCCAGAGTCAAAGTGGGAGAGGGGTCTGCCAGCAAAGACTAAAGCGTGTGGCCTCTGCTGGGCCTCACAGGGACCCTGCCTGGAAGCGGGGCGTGTTCAGGCATCCCCTCCCAGGCGCTGGGGACCAGCTGTGTCCTGGGGAGCGGCACTGGCCCCGGAGTGCTGTAGCTGACTCCCTGTCTGCTGTGGGAGGCTCTGCCCATTTCTCTGGACCACAGAAGTGCTCTAGGGAGAAGGAGATGCTGTCGTAGGAGCCACGGAGAGGGAGAGGGAGGGGGAGGGGAGGAAGAAGAGCCTTAACGGGAGTGGAGGTCGCTCAGCACACCTTCCTCCTTTGTGACTTCCCCAAAGCTCATGGCCTCCAGTGCTATGCTGGATGGAGGCCCCTTAGGATGTGCTCAAGCTTTCCTACATCCTGGATAAAACTCCAAGATGTCTGATAGATGATGGAGGTGATGGTGATGCTGATGCTGACGGTGGGATGGTGGGATGGTGGTGGCGGTGGCAAGCTGCCTCCCCTTCTGGTGATTCCACTGGGTGGCTTTCTCCCAGTTCTTCCACAGAGACCCTTTACCTCCCAGGGGAGGGGCCCCTCCAGCATCTGCAGCATTTGGCCGGGAGGATCCGCTGGCCCTGGCTTCCAAAGCTTCCTCCCCCCGGGGCCTAGCCGCCTCCAGTTCCCCCCATGCCTGCTGCACACACACCTCCTCTTCAAAGCACTTCACGGTGTGAAAACGCCAACAGAGGGTCTCCCCGTCCCACTCTGTCCTTCCATTTGGCGGCAGCCCTTCAGCCCCCACCCAGCTTCTCCTGCTCTCTACCCCGCAGGATCTCACTGCAGCGGCCCTTCTGGGCAGGGGTGTTCAGGGCCTGTGGTTGGACTTTGTGAGTCTGGCTGATTTTCTTTCTTGGCTCATGGAGAGCTGGTCAGATGGATCAGGGAGTTTGGGAACAGGAATGGGGCAGGAATCAGGCATGTATTTCAAGGGGAGGGGAGAAAACAGAAAACAAACAAAAAAAAAACGGGTAGAAGTGTTTGGTTACAAGTCGGCTTTTCCCAGGGACCCACCACATCAAGACACGATTTATAGGACCTGCCCCATTCAGCCCCAGATAATGTTGATCTGAATAGCTGTACTATATTCAGTAGCTCTAGCCCCTGAATTTTCAAGGAACTCGATGTCTGCCTTGGCTTCCAGGACTCGTCTTTTCTGGGATTGTCTTACAGAAATTCCAGAAGACCGTTACCCCTCTCCAGCCTGGTCCCGAGGCTCATCTCTATCTGCCCCGGGGGCAGTTCCTCCAGCATCCTTGCCCCCCATCACTCAGCTCCTGTCCTCCCCTTTCCTTTCCTAGGCACGACCGTGTGTCCTCCATGTGACAATGAGCTGAAATCCGAAGCCATAATCGAGCATCTCTGTGCCAGCGAGTTTGGTAAGAAAGCGGCCCAGGCTGCTTCTGGGAGGTTGGGCATCCCTGGCTCCTCCCGGTCTGAGTCCCTGGAGCACAACCCTTTGGAGCTTCTTTTTGGAGATGAGTGTTCTCTCCCTCCATCCTCCCCAGACACCTGCTTTTCTCAGGCTGATAGGGTGGGGAACTGGCTGCTTTTTATGAAAGGTCAGACTTGGCTTCTGCCTTTCCGTCTGTGGGATCACTGGGTGGGTTTGGGGGGAACTTCTCTGGAAGTAGAGGGAGGCAGATTTGGGGCAAGCTGGGGGAAAACCAGGCTGCTGGGCCGGCCTCCCGCGTGGCTCTTTTTCCATCCACCCCTAGGTGTCAGCACCACGCCGCCCAGGATCGGGGAGGGGGGGTCATTGGCGTTTAGGGCCATGGGGGCAGGGGCTCTCAGGGGCTTCCTGGCAAGTAAAATGACATCCCCACAGTGGGGGGAATTTCCCTCCCTTCTTCCCAAATCTCTCTAGGCTAAAAGGGAATTCTGGGTCCACATTTGCAGCCCCAGGAGGAGGGCTGGATACGGGCCCATGGCCTGATCTCAGGGGACCTTTCAAGGGTGGTCCCTGTCATCTGCTCCTCAGAAGATGGAGCCTCTGACACCTCAAAAGTGTATCCTCTGGAAAAGTAGACATGAACTGCATCCTTTTGAAAAGTCAACTTCCTTCAGCCAGCCTCTGTTTTGTATGGAGCTGACATATAAAATAGAGGCGGCTGGGGCTGTTTTGCTAAGGACACGTTCTCACGATTCCAGCCATTGTGTCCCTGAGGCTGGATTTGTTACAGAATTCCTCCCAGGAAACATGTAATGGGCTCTCCTGGTGGCTCAGACAGTAAAGAGTGTCTGCAATGCAGGAGACCCGGGTTCGATCCCTGGATTGGGAAGATCCCCTGGAGAAGGGAATGGCAACCCACTCCAGTATCCTTGCCTGGAGAATTCCATGGACAGAGGAGCCTGACGAGCTACAGCTCATGGGGTCACAAAGAGTCAGACAGGACTGAGTGACTTAACACTCAGGGCTGTTTTGCTAAGGACCGGTTCTCACGATTCCAGCCATGGTGTCCCTGAGGCTGGATCTCTTACAGAATTCCTCCAGGAAAAGTGTAAATGGTAGGTAAAGGGAATCTTTATGTCCATCCAGGGCTACCTATTGTGGGTTTTCATTAACCAAGCATAGTAATGCGCATGAAAGGGCCTTATGCTGACAAAGTGCTGTTGGAGAGCAGCACACGTGTAAAGCTGAAGGAAACGGTACATGTGACACTTGTAGTCTCAGGGTATTTGTCATTGTGACTATAGGCAGGAGTTGGCCCAGAGAGCTCCTTGAGAATGCACACGTTTTTCATGCCCTATTTCTGCATTAAGTATCTCTACCTGCCTCTTTGGTTCTTGGTGGAAGAGCTCTAGGAAGGTTTGTCTGCCCTGCCTTCTGCAGCTTGTGTTTGAGTCACATCCTTTGTTCTGGTTGCCATTTTAAATGAATTTCAAATAAATTGTAGAGAGCACCTGCAGCAGTGTTTGCAAACTTTGATGACCCTTCTTCTGTCTGACCGGGGTGACACTTGCTTCCTGAGGCTCACATTCTTGCTCCATCAGGGGACCCCAACGCCCAGCGAGGCTGGTGGGTCTGCATGGCCCTAACCTGCTGGAGCGACAAGCTTAACTTCCTCAGATGGCACAAGATTTCTTCCCAAAGAGGCATTTGGGCATTGAGTAAAAGGCCATAAATAAAATCTCTCAGAAGTCCGTCACCAGAAACCTTTTGCTGCAAAGGGCAGGGGGGAGGGGCAGGAAGGATCAAGTTGCATGTGGCCTGTCATCCCAAAGCATCCTTCTCTGTGCGGGGGGGTGGGGGTGGGGGGGGGTGGGGGTGGGAGGTGCGTGGGAGTGGGAGGGGGTCGGGGACCGGGTGGGGGTGGGGCGGAGGCGTTGGATAACACTCAGCGGCCGCTTTTAGATTTCACCAAGCCCCTTCCGATAGCGTAAATCACCACACTCTGAGAAGTTGACTCCCTGACGTCTCAGCAAATCCAGGGAATCCTATAAGAGCCATCTCTGAAAGGTAGTGTATGAGCGGATGCTTGATGCTGGGATCCCATCTCCCGGGACCCAGTGTGCGAAGGAGGCGGTGTCTGGTCACTGATTCACGTGTCGAGTCGGTCATTCAGCATTTCTTGAGCTCAGAGCTCTATGCCAGACTCCATGTCCCCAAATATGGACCTAGCATAGCTGAAGATTTAATTTAAAAAAATTTCATGTTTAACCCGGACCAAATGTGAATCAGTCGTTTCCTAGAGAATCGTGGAGTCATACAACTCGCCGCCTGAAAGGGGCGCTGTTGGCGATGCAGGGCAAAGGATGTGCTGGCGCTTTGGGAGGAGGATCGTTTGTCTTCCGGCTCTGATTCCCTGGAACTCACCAACCTGAGTTTGTTGAGGGGCTTTGTGGCAGCTCGTTAATCTAGAGTCATTCCCTAGGCGTGGGCTGAAGAGGCAAATGTGAATGTGAAAGCTGACCTTTGAGTGAAGGGCAAGGGTCTGCAGGGGGCTGGGGTAACCGCCCTGGGGAGATGAATCCTCCCCACGACCCAGTGGGTGCCCAGTGGGTTGGCTGGCCATCTGCCCCTGAATGCCGGGGCTCGAGGAGTGTGTCTTATTTTCATAACCAGTCTGGGCTTGGCATATCTGATTAGCAGTTTGGGACTGTGTTCCTTTCACCCAGAGATGATTTCCTTCTTGAGTGCATAGAACTTTGGAGTTCTCCTGGGTCCTCTGGGTCATCCTATCAAGTCCACTTATTTCACAAAGAAGGAATCTGACCTGCTTCCCTGGTGTTCTTTTTCTGACACGCTGCCTTTCCCACTTAAGATGAACAGCCTCGGGGCTGGACGCCAGACTTCCCTATCTGGATGCAGGAGAGACTTTTATGGTGTGTGTGTGTGTGTGCGTGCGTGTGTGTGTGTGTGTGTGTGGATTGTGTTCTCATAAGGCAATAGAGAGGATATTTTTTGTTCTCTCTCTCTCTCTGCAGGGGCTGAGTTCAGCTCTGCCCTTCTCAGCACCCTGGAGAATGCAGCCTTGTTGAGAAACTTGTTTCCTAGCTCAGCTCATTTCAAGTGAGGGAGGCAGTGAGCCACGCTGATGGGATTCAGTTAGGAGACAAAGAAATGCAGCGAGGCAAGCTGATACACAGCCGAGAAGAAAAAGAATGCTTTACTCCCCACTCGAGGGATCAAACTTTGTATTAAGCGGCCTTGACATCCCCGGTGGGAAGACATCAGCTTGTTGGAAGGCTCTTTGGGAGCTCGGGGAACAAGGGATACATTCCTTCGGGGTCAGCACTCCCGAGCCCTCTCCTGCCAGCGGTCATCGTCAGACTGCTTGCTGGGCCCATTACCGCCTCCCCGGGAGGTGCAATTGTAACTCTGGCAGCTCTGCCTGCCCCCTCGTTCTCTCCACCCCTCCACTATACCTCCGCAGTTGAGAGTACATTTTTTTTCCCCCCACCGACAGGGAAAAGCCTCAGTAGAAACACCTGTGGGTTGATGCTCAGGAATGCAGCTGGATCAGCCCGGATCAAGCCCCAGATGTGTGGCAGCGAAAGTTAGCCAGGGCAGAGGTTCTGAATTCAGCTTGGTGGCCAGGGTGCCTGCTGAGCTCCATTCAGGACGCCTGGCCCCCTCCGCTTGCTCTGGGTCTGCTTTTCCTGCTCCGTGACAACAGGGTGCCGCTGTTTTCTCTTCGACGGGGTCAATATATTCTTTGCGAGCTGCCACACTTAGTAATCCTGCTGTTAACAACTCAGCGCCCATAACCATCTTTCCTTCAGCCCAGCTTATCCTGGGGATGGGAGGGTTTGATTTATGATGGCTGTGGGGCTAGGACCCCTGCCTCTGGCCACTCTCTCAGAGCTTCTGGATCCGTAAACACCCTTAAGCTTTTCTGCTAGAAACGGGCAGAATCGTATACTTCTGCTAAGACAGTTCACAGCTTCTCCTTGTGCTGGCTTTCTTCTTTTCCGAGAGTTCAGGTGGCTGCTTTGTTAGTCCAGCATTTTCTGGCTGTGGAAAAAGATTTCTTGGCCCCCCTAGAAATTTTTCTTGCCTTCTGAACATGTTTTTTTTCATTTATATGTTTCCTCACAAAGAGTAAAACTGTACAGTGCAACACTAGACTGAGTCACAGAGGAAAGAAAACAAAAAAAGGCTCTCACCGTGAGCATTTGGGAGTATTTCCTAGAAGAACATTCTCGGCGATTCCTGGACCTTCTCGAATTTGTTCTTACTCTGCCTCCCTCTGCTTTCAAGGTGTCTTGGCTGGGCTACTGTTTGGAGGCGCAGAGTTTTACTCGGAATGTTTGATTACTCGCAAAAAGTAGGCTCGGCCTTTCCAAGCCAAACCTTGGGCTTCCTCCCGCAGAGGAGGAGATGTAGCTGCCAGCAGGGTAATTGCAGCGTCTGTAAGCTGCTTGAGAGCAGGGTCTGTCTCTGGTACCATATTTTACCTAATGTAAGACACCCACTGATTGCGAGATGTGCCGTCTATCACATGTGCGTCCATCACTTGCCTACAGGGGGACACATCCTTCGTGTTAAAATGTGAAAACAATCTGTGTCTTAGAATGAACAACACAAGGCCTGTGTGTACTTAAATCGGCAATTGCACAGTTCCAAAGACATAAAATAAAAGTTTGTTGGACTCATGTATGGATGACAGGATATGACTGGGAGATGGAAATTGGCCTTCTTTTTTATTTTTTTAAGTGGTTTAATTTCCAGCTGATTTTCTGTTAAGTAACTACAGCTTGATTTTAGGATGCATCATCTGAAAACCCACAAAGATAGATAAATATAGGAATTTTTTAACTCCAAAAATATTATGATGGGAAGTACACTTCTGAGTATAAATCCTCGATTTTCTACAGTGTGCATAAAGTGCCTTTCCTGAACATTCACAACTGTTAAATGGGAACAAGTACATTTAAATCATAAGATTGGACTGTATTTAAGTGAGAAAAACAATGTAAAAATTATTTAATATTCAAGTATCCCCAGATGAATACAAATTGGGATAATTTAGACTTACATTTCAACTCATTGTACAGGGTGGCCTTTTTTTTTTTTGGACCTAACCGTTGTCTGTTTGGACCTAACCAATAGTCTCTTTTTTGGCTATTATTACATTCTACTAGTACTTATGGAAACTTGGTGAATAGACAAGTGATATTGTTCTGGTAGTAAATGCACCTTGTAGGCAAAAAACGGAGCACTGGTCTTATTTTGTTTTTCGGTTTTCTTCTTTTTTAAAAAAAGAAGTGTAGCTGATTTACAGTGTTGTGTTAATTTCCCCTGTACAGAAAAGTGATTTGTATATAAACTTATACATACTTTATATACATAAGTATACGGGTATACATATATATACTTTTATATATACATATATATATGTTTTTCATATTCTTTTCCATTATGGTTTATGTGCTATACAGTCAGACTTTGTTGTTTATGGTCTCCCTTTTTTATGAAAGGAGAAAGCTCCTTTCCAAACAAGTATGTGCAATTGGTTTATTAAGTTTGAGGGAAAGTGCATGCCCTGTTTTGGGTGACTGAGTGCATATGTTAAAAGATACAAACAAACCCTAATACCCAGAAATCTAGTTGAGTTGATTTATCTCTGATTTACTCAGTTGAAGTAAAATTAAATAGACACACAGATGAAGGCAGGGTAACCCCAAGTGGAGTTGTTGGGCTGAAAGCGACTGGTTTTTGTTGTCCCTGAAGGTCTCTGAAATACACAGCCCATCCACAGATCTGGTAATAGTTGGAAGGAGTTGTGTGGCGTTTCATGTTCAGGGAAACACAGAGTCAGCCTTTAAGTGCCCTGGCAATGCCACTCTCAGCCTGCGGTCCATCCTGAGTCCTCCAGGGACGCAGGGGTGGCTTGTTCTGTGCAGAGACCATGGCTGAATCCTTGAGGGCCCTTGAAGCCCTTGAATGGGCCTGGGGGGTCGTGATGGTGAGGCCCTGCTCACCCACAGACTCTGAGTGGAGAGCTGGGGGCCTGACTGGGGGCATCAGGCCCCGGGCAGATGGGTGCCACTCTGCCCTCCAAAGCCATGTCAAGGAGCCATGAGGAGAAGCTAGGAAAGGAGTCGAGTTTCCCCTCTGTGAGTACCCCATCTGCAGGTCTCATTGTCTCCTGGCAGGAAATACTTGGATGAGGCGGAAGTCCATAGCAACACTTTTCTTTAGCATACTCGACCCTGAGGACGTATACTGAACTGAGAGAGGACTCAGAAACCAGGATCCACAGCTGGCTGAGGGCAGCACCCTGGGAGCTGAGTTCACTTCTCCTTCTGCCCCGGTTCGTATGTCGGGCAACACTGGGAAGTCTCGGAACCTCTCCAGGCCTCAGTTTCCCCACAGAGTGGCAGCTGATACCCAGGATCTCTGTTGTTCAGGAGCAGATGAGCTGGTGTAAGGAACCCAGGCCTGGGCCCCCACACCGACCAGACTCACTGACTGTCCATCCCGGTGGTCCTGGCAAGGGTGGAGTAGCCTAACCCAGCCCAGCCCTCTGTCCCTGGCAAGCGAGGCCTCCCTTCACCCGAGAAGCCGGGGCTGCAGCTCACAGGCTCTCGGTTGAAACCTCTCCAGAACCAATCGCTGTTTCCAGCTAGCTTCCCCGTGTCTGGCATCCTGCTGGGATGGTTGCTTTAGGTGGGGGCACTGTTGGATCAGGACGTGACGACTTCCCCTCTTTGGTGATGAGTGCAGCTTCGCCGAGGTCATTTCTTGAGATGGTCAGTTGCCCAACTGCATGGTCTGGGTGCCCTTTGACATGGTTTTCAACCTGCTATCCTGTGATTCTCCTGTTGAGTGGCTCTGCTCCACTGCCTTGCTCTCCTTAAAAAAAAAGAAAGGAAGCCTTACCATGATAAAATACACATAACATGAAATGCAGCCCTGTCATCATTGTTAGATGTACAGTTAGTTCAGTGGCATCCAAAGCGTTCACATTGTGATGCAGGCAGCACCGTCCCTCTTTGGATATCTTTCTTCATCCCAAACTGAAACTCTGCACCCAGGCCCTGACCGCCCCCCCCACCCGCCTCCCCCCAGGTCCCGGGATGCCCCCCCCGCCCCTGCTTTCTGTCTCTAGGACTCTGACGATTTCAGGTACCGCATGTAAGTGGAAGCCTGCACTGTTTGTCCTGTTATGTGTCTGGCTTATTTCATGAAGCATCGTGTCCTCCTTATCATTCGATGTGTGTATAAACAGTCATGGAGAAGAGGGGGCAGAGAAGGGTTTACCCTCGAGTTCACCTGTGCTCCCTGGAGCCTTTCTGGGGGTGGGTGCGGAAGGAGGGGGTAAGGGATGAGCTGAGATGAGGCGGGCTGCTCACTCATTTCCTTGGGTGCCGTCTTGCTCCTCCGTACCCCTTTGTCGTTGTGAAGATCTGATGGGCTGGACGGGACCTCGAGATCAGCCAGTCCAGGGCTGTCAGCTTACAGATAAAGGCGTTACTCATCAGATGGCCCAAGGCCACTCCACCTGGCATCCCTTACCGTTTTTGTTCCCAGCAACTCTTAGGTGGGTAGCTGGTTCGGGTTCCACACCCTTCCTCCTTCATGTCCCCTCATGCCCATCACGTTCCCATTCTGCCAGGAGTGGGAGAGGAAGCTCTCCGGGAAGGGGCACTGGGTGCTTTCAGAGTCTGCCTGGTATAAAAGGACTGATGTCTGTGCCTGACACAGGGAGGGGATCTCTTAACCTCGAGGAAGTCTCTTAACCTCTCTGAGCCTGTCTCCATCGTCTATGGGCAGTGGTTCCTGTGTGGTTGTGTTGGGAGGAGAATTGGGTCAGTCAAGTGGATTCAGTTCCTGGACCATGGCAGCGGCTCCAGTCGTGACCCGTGTTATCTCTTCTTATAGGAAAGAGTTGTTTCAGGGTGGAAACTGGCCTTGGTAGGAGGATTGGAGTGCTAATAAAATCAGCTTTCTTGGTACGAGATGTTAGGAAATGGAATGGAATGTCCTGATGGGTTTCTGGTTAGTGGAGGATTAAACCAGAGACCTCGCACAAAACCTGTTTGGGAGAACTTTAAAAAGCTTGACATGTCTTCAAGGTGCTAAAGTTCACAAAACCAAAGACAAACCAAAACTCAGGCAAACCAAACAAAAAGCAACCCTACACATACTAGAAGTTAGGCTGTCCAGGCTTTAATTAAATGACACCCTAAAGTTGCTGTAAAACTGAAGTCATCGGACAATGATGACCACAGGGCACACGGAGCTTGGATTGAGTGTTTGCTAATTCCAGGACACGCCCACGGAACTTCGTTCTTTTGTTTTGGAGTGGTTTTTAGAAATCTTATTCCTGATAAGAGTTTTTCTGCTCATAATGCTTTGAGTAAAAGGGAGATCTTTCAGCCCTTGGTGTTGTCCACTTTTCCCAAGCACTGTCTCTGGGTAGTTTTTCACTTTTTTTCCCTGCAGCAGTTGTGATAGTGGTGATATACACGCCCGTTAGCCAAAACATAGGCCATATTCAGAAGCAAATGAGCATTTAAATATTGGCTAATTTCTTCCAGTTTTGCAGAAATGAGCCAGAAGCTCCAGTCCGTATTTATTTTTCAAAGGAGAGCAAGTGGCCAAAGAGACGTCAGGCCCTCGCTCTGCCCCAGCCTGCTTGGAGCAGCCAATTAAACATGCATTAGCTTTGGAAGGCTTCTCAAAGGCCTATAGATTGCATTTGAAATCTTTGTTTAGTCTTTCAGGAACACTGTCACATGGATGATTTATCAAAGAAAGTTGTTTATCTGGCAGTAAAATAAACTCCGGGCCTGTTCAGACGAAGGTTTCCCGTGAATTTCTACCAAGGTAAACACTGGTAACTGGCAAATTCCGTGTGAAAGCCAGATGCATACGATAAATATTTGAGCTACAGCTCTGCGGTGTCCGATGCCTGCCTGTCACCAGCTCTGTCACTCTCGCCATAGCCCGGAGGACCCGGCCTTGCAGCTCGGCCAGTGGGGCCACCAGGCCCACGGGCTGGCAGAGTCTACGTGTGTGCTGGAGCTGCCCCCACGTCGTGGGCCTCCCGGGGCTTGAGTGCCACTTAGTGCTGGCACCGCGGCTTTCCTGGCTCAGAGGGGGCCAGCCTCAGGCCACGCCTGCCTGCCTTGCACTCACAGCCTGTCCAGAAGTGGCCAGTTTAGGCTTCTCTGCAAATAGAGACCTGTTGAACCGAGCTGGCAGGAGGCTGGGTGTGTTGAATGATTTGAGAGCTGGGGTGTGGTGGTCGGGGGTTGTGCCTGGTGGATTCTGCTGAGCTAGAAGTAGCGTCTCAGAAGGCTGAGATTCTTTCCTGGGGTCTCTGGCTGTGGTCCTTGGGGGTTGGGGGGCTTCATTTGGAATTAAGGGGGGGCAGGTCCAGCCCTGTGAGGGTGGCGTGTGTGCCTGGGACCTGTCTGAGCGTGGGAGGGAATGAATGGATGAATGGGGATGATGGAGCAGGAGGAAGCCAGACCTTGTAGGTCTTCCCGAGGAAGATACTGCGGCCAATGTTTATAGTGACCTTTCAGGGAGGGGCTGAGTTATCAGCTGCTTGTTCTTAGCCCCAGAAGCTGGAGGTTTTGGATTACCTTGGTCTTGGTCGGGGTCCTCGTGGCATGGCTGAGTTGGAAGTTGTCTGTGGGCGCCACCTGTGACCCAGGCTCTGTCCTGGATCCTGCCATTCCTGATTTCCCTGGTGGGTCAGGGAGGAGAAGCAAGGACCCAAGAAGAGATGACGTTTATTCACCTGTAAGGGCTTTAGGATGGGGGGGTCTGCGCTCACGATTGAGTCTTGAGAGCAGATGGCATTGGTCTTTCACTCCTCGCCGTTGGAGGGGCTGTGGTTGTGTGAGGCCTGGCTGCTTCGACAGCTCTTCAGGGATTGACGTGCAGGAAATGGAATCTTCCAGGCCTGCAGATACTTAGAGGAATAAAGGAGTATTTCTTTAGGGCAGGAATTAAGGGGAATCATCGACCACAGTTTCTGAAAGGATGTCTGTGAGCTGGAGAGAGATTCCAAAACAGTACTTTGGCAGTGGGGAAAAACTAGGAAGCAGCTTCCCTAAACCAGGCTTGCTCTCACTCAGGCGGGATTACCAGAGGGATTTTTCTCTCTCCTGTTTTCTCCAGCCCTTCCGTGAGGGGCCTCCCTGGGACGTTTCCTCCCGAGGGGCCCTCAGACACGTTCTCTGCTCTCTGTGAGCCCTCAGAAAATGAGTTCACCGGCTGCTGTGTCTTCCCCTGCAAATCCAGTTGGCTTCTGGAGCTGGCTTTAGGGCTGAAAGTGAAAGAAAGTGAAAGTGAAGTCACTCAGTCGTGTCCGACTCTTTGTGACCCTGTGGACTGTAGCCTACCAGGCTCCTCCGTCCAATGGATTCTCCAGGCAAGAGTACTGGAGTGGGTTGCCATTTCCTTCTCCAGGGGATCTTCCCGTACCAGGAATTGAACCTGGGTCTACTGCATTGCAGGCAGACGCTTTACCCTCTGAGCCACCAGGGAAGCCCTTAGGGTTAGGGCTGAAGGAAATCCCTACTTCTGTGACCGTGGCTGCAGAGCTAGACACGGGGCCTGGAATAAGCACTTGAAACCCTCAGCAGTTGCTGGACGCCCCGCAGAGCGAGTCTCCTCCTGCAGGCTCCACGGGGGCCTCTCGGACCTCAGTCTGTGTCTGTGGCTTCCCGTGGTCTCAGCTCCCAATCGGGTCAGCAGATCAGAGGACCTGGAGGATGAGATAGGCCAGGGCCAGGCTCGTCTGTCCGTTTTCTTACTTTGGCGCCGGGTTCTAACTCGCAGGCCTGTGGGATGGCAGGGTCTACGGGGAGCTGGATACATCCAGAGCAGTTCTCTGGAGGAAATGAAGATGACTGCAGACAGTCCCTGGTGCTTAGACGGTAAAGAATCCGCCTGCCATGCGGGAGACCTGGGTTCGATCCCTGGGTTGGGAAGATCCCCTAGAGAAAGGCATGGCAACCCACTCCAGTATTCTTGCCTGGAGAATCCCCATGGACAGAGGAGCCTGGTAGGCTACAGTCCCTGGGGTCGCAAAGAGTCACACGTGACTGAGCGATTAAGCACAGCACAGCACAGCAGGCAGTCAAGAAAGGCATCCTGATGTCAGGAGAGGAGGGTGGGAAAGGCGTTAGGACTCAAAACAAATATTGAAAGTGAAAGGGTTAGTCACTCAGTTGTGTTCGACTTTTGTGCAACCCTATAGACTGTAGCCTGCCAGGATCCTCTGTCCATGGGATTCTCCAGGCAAGAATACTGGAGTGGGTTGTCATTTCCTTTTCTAGGAGATCTTCCTGACCTAGGGATTGAACCCAGGTCTCCTGCATTGCAGGCAGATTACCGTCTGAGTACCAGGGAAGCCCCAAACAAATATTACTAGTACTTAAAATTTCCAAGACGCTTGCTCCTTGGAAGAAAAGCTATGACAAACCTAGACAGCATATTAAAAAGCAGAAACAACACTTTGCCGACAAAGGTCCATCTAGTCAAAACTATGATTTTTCCAGTAGTCATGTACAGATGTGACAGTTGGACCATAAAAAAGGCTGAGTGCTAAAGAATTGATGCTTTTGAACTGTGGTGTTGGAGAAGACTCTTGAGAGTCCCTTGGACAGCAAGGAGATCAAACCAGTCAATCCTAAAAGAAATCAACCCTGAATATTCACTGGAAGGATTGATGGATGCTGAGGCTGAATCTCCAAAACTTTGACCACTTGATGCAAAGAGCTGACTCACTGGAAAAGACCCTGATGTTGGGAAAGATTGAAGGCAGGAGGAGCAGGGGTGACAGAGGATGAGATGGTTGAATGGCATCACTGACTCAATGGACATTAGTTTGAGCAAACTCTGGGAGATGGTGAGACAGGGAAACCTGGTATGCTGCAGTCCATGGGGTCACAAAGAGTCGAACTCGACTGAACAAATTTTTTTAAAGAAGTTATTTTATTGAAATATAGCTGATTTACAATGTTGTGTTAGCTTTCACCATACAGCAGTCATTCAGTTATACATATATATACATCTTTTTCATTATGGTTTATTCTAGGATATTGAATATACTTCTCTGTGCTCTACAATAAGACCTTGTTGTCTATCCAGTCTCTAATAGTTTGCATTTGCTCATCCCAGCCTCCTAATTCATCCCTCCCCACCCTCCATCCCCCTTGGCAATCACAAGTCTGTTCTTTATGTCTAGGAGTCTGTTTCTGTTTTGTAGATAAATTCATTTGTGTCATATTTTATATTCCACATATAAGTCATATCATATGGTGTCAAATCGTATTTTTTAAGTTGACAAAACCTGATTCAGGTAAATCACGGGTAGAGAAGGTCTTCTGTGTTTTGGCAGCTGACTCGGTATCCTGTTAGGGCTCGAACTGGTCCAAACTCGGTGGGGGGAACTCAAGGGCTGAGTGGAGGCATGAGCGAGGAGGCGGTCCCTTCCAGGTACCCCACTGGAAGGGTGCTGGGATCCCCGAGGGAGCAGGATTTGGAGTGAGCAGATGTGTTATAGGAGTGACCTGCCCAGCCTGGCAGTGGGCCAGAGGCAAGAGACCCCGCTGGCCGGGGGAGTGAGATGGTCTGCTGTGTGCCACTGAGCCCATGAGGGCAGCCTCCAGACCACGTGCAGCCGCCTCCATGACAAGGAGGGGCTGACCAGAGTCACGGGTTGGCCTCAGTTCTGAGATGCGGAGGCTCAGATGCCCGCCACGTGCCAGGTGCCAGCGAGCACCCAGCCTCTAGGGTGACAGTGCCTTTCTTTACTCTTAGCATGTGTTCATTTAAAGACAGGGGTGTGATGCGTGCCTGTGTTTTTCTTTAAAAACTCTAACGATCTGCCAAAGGCACGCACTCTTGCACAGATGTCATTCAACAGATGAGTGTTGGGCTTCTGCTGAGGACACGGCCCTGCTGATACCCTCGCTGCCTCTGCTGGCTTTGGGATCCACAGACATCCAGAAACACAAGTGACTGTTATCATTTCTTCCCAGAGTCTGGGAGGAGGGGAGTCCCCCATGGTCAAAGCCAGAGAGAGCAGCTGTCTCCTTCCTGCAGGTGCTCTGCCCTCAGCAAGGAAGGCCAAACCTCAGCCAGAAGGTAGCTTTTCCCAGCACACAGGTGCTTTTTTAGTGGGGGCAACTCCACCCATCTTTTCGTGTGCAGCTTTTCAAAGTGGATTCTCAGTGAGAAGGCCTGGGGCTTCCCAGGTGGTGCTAGTGGTAAAGAACCCGCCTGCCAATGCAGGAGACTTAAGAGACATGGGTTCGATCCCTGGGTGGGGAAGATCCCCTGGAGGAGGGCATGGCAACCCATTCCAGTGTTCTCGCCTGGAGAATCCCATGGACAGAGGAGCCTGGTGAGCTACAGTCATGGGGTCGCAAACATTCCAACACGACTGAAGTGACTTGGCACACCCGCACGAGCTACCTCTTGGAGGTGAGCAGCCCGTGTTCTCAGGCCTCAGTGGAGCTGGTGGGAGCTGGTGAGTGTGCAGGTGAACTAGGGGCGGGGTGGGGTGTTGAGGGGGCGCAGTGTGTCTCCAGATGAGCTCGTAAGAGAACCAGGGCACCTCCCCCTCTTTCTTCTCAGAGCCAGCTTGAGGCCAGAGCTTCGTTCGGGGGGGCTCCACCAAGGGGCTCATGTGCTGCCTCTCAGGGGCCTGGCACCCAGCACCTCTGTGCCAGTCGGTGTGGTGTTCCTGCTCTCAGGAGGGAAGTGGGTCATGGACAGCCAGGTGCTTGAGTTAGTCTAAGGCGAATTGAATTGAATGGAGGTTGTGTCTTGTGCAGACTCAGGACGGGTGATGTGTGGTGGGGCAGGATGACTGGGGTGTGGTCCCTGCCTTCAGATGGTTGACCATCTAGAAGGGATGGAGGGGAGAAAACAGACAAACAACAGATCGTGTCATCAATGCTGAAATCCCTGTAGGAGGGAAGCCCTGGGGCCACGGGCACCCAGAGGAGGGAGCAGGTCTTCCTGGGGAGCAGGTGGGAGATGGGGGCGGCTCCAGAGAGAAGACACCTTGTACTGTCCTCCAAGGAGCTGGTTCAAGTTCGGCAGGCTGAAAAGGTGGACGTCGGAAGAATATTCCAAGGGGACGCCTCTCCATGGGTCAGAGGCCTGATGTCACCAGGGTGCTGGGGAGTGGTGAACCTCTGTGGTCAGCTTGTAAGGCATGTGGGGGCGAGTGCCTAGAAATGAGACGGCTGGTGTTGGGGAAGGTCAGCTCGGGCCTTGGATGCTGAGAGGAAGGAAGGAGCTTTTTGTCTTGCTGGGCGTCCTGGGTGTGGGGAGCCCATTTTAAAGTAAAGGCCTGGGGTAGGGAGCAGGGAGAGAAAGAAGAGAAGGAGGAGGAGGAAGGTGAAGGGGGAGATGCTCCGTCATCCACAGCAGTGAGGGCAAACCTCAGGCGTCGCAGGGGAGATGTTGGGGGGTGGGGGCTGTGGGCTCAGGGCAGCTCTGGCCGGGGCCGGGCCACCTGCTGGAAGGAGACCCTATCGGTCTGTTCGGATGAGCTCAGCACGTGGCAGGGCCCTTTGCTGCCGTCAGGACCCTGAGAGACCTCTGGGCGCAGCGGGGCGGGAGCCGGAGTCTGCCGTCGGCGCGCATGCGGGTCAGCGCAGCGCAGGTCATTACCGAGAGTGACGGTCATTACGAGCCGTCGTAACCGCCCCCCCCCGACTTTCTCTGCAGACCTCGTTAGTGGCGGACATGTGGCGCTGGGGGAGCCGGCCGGGGACAGCAGGGCTGCGTCGGCCCAGGTGTCTGGGGCCTCCTGAGCGGGGAGGCAAGGGGGCTGCAGCCCCGGGACCAGGGGGCGGCCTGGGACGGGGTGCGAGCGCAGTGTGTGCGTCTGGACTCACGTCTGAGTGTGTGTGGAGGGTGGGTGTAGCCGTGCGCTGCACACACCTGTGCGGGGCTGTGCGCCGCGTGACTGCCTGGCGAGCATGTGTGCTAGCCACCCCTCCACGGGCTGAGCCTCCATGGGTGAACATCAGAGGCTTTCTCCTCCCCATCCCCCCAACCCCCACATCGCTCCAGAGAGGCGCCTTCCAGAACCTGCCAACGATTCCCCCCACCCCGGACCCGGGAAGGCTCTAGAGCCCGGGAGGGACTCCTGGGCAGCTGGCCTCCGGGCACGCCCAACAGCTGTCTCTGCGGTCCAGTTGCCCGTGTTTTGTTTATTCCTCCAGATGCTAGCCAGGCCGATTTTGTTAGGTTTCAGTGCTTGCAGCAAGTCCATTTAGAACTGCTGGTTCTCTGGGCGAGAGCCACTTCCTTGGCAGATTCCAGCGGTTCGGAGGGATTGTCGTAAAGGGCACTGGTGTAATCCCTGGGATAGAAAAACAAAGTCCATCGGGAGGAACAGGCAGGGCCTGGGGCGTCGGACGGACCCGAGTTCAAGGCCTGGTCCTACCACCTACTGTGTCAGCCTGGGCCAGCCGCTTCACCACCCTGTGACTCAAGTTTGCCCCCCTGGAAACAAAATATCCACTCAACCGTAAAACAAAACTAAAGCCTTCTGGGCTTCCCTGGTGGCTCAGCGGTAAAGAATCCACCTGCCGGTGCAGGAGACACAGGTTCGATCCCTGACCCGGGGATGATCCCACAAGCCACGGAGCAACTAAGCCCGTGTGCCACAACTACTAAGCCTGAGCTCTAGAGCCCGGGAACGGGAACTGTAACTACTGAGCCCCCACGCAGCAACTACTGAAACCCCGCGCGCCCTGGAGCCCGAGCTCCGCAACAAGGGAAGCCTGCGCACCGCAACTAGAGAGTAGCTCCGGCTCACCGCTCCTGGAGAACAAGCAGCATCGAAGACCCAGCCCAGCCAAAAATCAGTAAATAAAATTATTAAAACCCCCAAAGTTCTGTGCGAGATGACGTGGGATGTGACAGACCGTGATCCGGAGGCCCTGTGCGCTGGTTTCCTGCGCTGATGCCGCCGAGTGGAGCGAGCGCTCAGCATCCCTTTGGCGGTGGCAGCCGCCGGCGGGTGTTCTGCGTAGGCAGGAGCTGTGAAACGTCCGCCCGTGGGCTGCAAGCATCATTCTTTGATGCCATGGGGTCAAGGTTGGGTGTTTCCCGCTTTCCCTGGGGCCTGGAGATTCTCTTCCTATATCCTCTTTAAAATGATGAGGCTGCGTTTGCCCCTAAGGACAAGGGCCAGGGACGGTGGTTGAGAGCTGGGACCCGCTTGCTCCGCCAAGGTAAGTCGTGTGCTGTGTTGCTCAGATAGACCCCGGCTTGTTGAGGCAACAAAACCTTGACCCACAAGGTGGTGGGATCCCCACCCCAGGCGCTGTTGACCGGCTGGATGGCCTCTTGCCCGCACTGGGCAAGAGGTGGGAGACACAACCCTCTGGTCCCTTCCAGCCCTTCGGAGTCCAGGGCTTGGGGGTCCTTGGGGCACCTGCTGGCTGACCTCCTGTGGGTGGCTTCCCCAGGGAGGGGACTGTACTGGGGGTGGGGCGAACCTTCCTTCTCAGGAGGACTTCACGTGATTTTCTGTAGGAAGGTGGAGGAGCAGCTGGGGCCCCCAGATCATCAGGGCCCCCAGCATCCTGGGGTACCAGCCTCGAGTCTGACCTCACTCATAGACCCTTTAGGAGGGCAGAGTTGGCCCCGGTAGGCACCATGGAGCCTTGAAGCTGTCAAGATGCGCATCTTTGCGGCGAAGGCCAGAGGGTTTGGAGGCCCTGACTCCTGGGCCCGGTCCTCCGATTGCCAGGGAGGAGGCTGATGGAGCTTGAATGGAGGCATTGGCGGGCCTCCTACCTGCCCTTGCCTCCTTGCAGGCTGGACCATTTGGTACACCCCGCACCCTGCTCCGCTCCGGGGATCAGCTTTCCCGGGGACTTGGCCTTGCCGGTTGTGTAACTGGGTGTGCAGAGCGGGGAGGTCGCGGAGCCCGGCCGGCTGCTTTGGAAGAAGGCTGAGTGGTGGCCGGTGTGGGTTTGCTGGTGGCGGATAGCTCTTTGCCTGCAGCCTCCTCTCTTTATGGACCTAATGCGTCTTCTGGCAGCTTTCCTCGCTCTGATGGTCAGACACCGGGGAGCACCAGCACTTTCCTCTTCTTTTGCTCACATCCCCACCCCAGTCACCCCCTTTCCCAGTGGGTCGGTGGGTGGAATCCCACCCCAGTCACCCCCTTTCCCAGTGGGTCGGTGGGTGGAACCCCATCCCAGTCCCCCCTTTCCCAGTGGGTCCGTGGGTGGAATTCACCAGCTGAGAACTCTCTGTGCTCCTTCCTTGGGCCCAGGGGCCTTAGCATGAGGAGCCCTGCCCGGAGCTGAGAATCTGCCTGCTTCTCCCTGGGAGCCCTCAGTGTGGAAATTCCAGGGGGGCCTGCACCCCAAAACTGCAGCACCGACACTGACACGCAGCTACTTTCGGGGTTGCTGGCATACCCCTGGGTGTGGTCGTCAGGGGTGTGAGATCGGAAAGCCCATTTCTGGGGTGGGGGGCTCTCTAGTGAGGGGAGGTGTGGGAACACTTCCCTCTGTTCAAGCCCCTGGGTCACCCCAAAAGGCCCCCAGAGGAAGGCAGGTTGGGGACTCACCCGGGCACGCCCCAGGATTGCTCAACAAGGGTGTCCTGGGCTGGGGAGGCATGGGGTACCAGGTCTCAGCCCACTGTTCTGTCTGATGGGTGGTCTTGGGCCAGAGGGAGGGGCCAAGCTCTCCTTGAAGGGGTGGGGGGGCCGGCATAGCGACCTCTGCCCCCGTCTCCTCCTTCACTGCAGCCCGGGCTTCTTGCAGGAAGTGCTGAATCTGACAGAGAGAGAGAGAGAGAGAGAGAGAGAGAGAGAGAGAGAGAGAGAGAGAGAGAGAGAGAGAGAGAGAGAGAGAGCGAGAGAGAGAGAGCGAGAGAGAGAGAGCGCACGCTGGGGTTGTACTTTTTTAGCAGCTCGGTTTTCTGCTTTGGGGCATTTTGTCCTGGCCTCTGGGAGGGGCAGGATTGCTTGCATTTGGAGAGGAGGGGCTGGGCCTGCGTGATCATGTGGGGTGGGAGCCTGCGGGGCTGGGGTCCTCTTTCCGAGACGGCGTGTGTGTTGAAGGACAGTGATTGGGGCTCGAGGGGAGGGGCAGCGGGGGCCCGGGTTCCAACGCCCGATCAGCTGCGGGCGGTTGAGACCAGGGTCCTCCCAGCCCTTGTTCATTGATCTCTGGAACGCGGCTTGGCCGGATGGCCTCTCTGACCCCATGTTGCTCTCAGAATGTGCTTCTGTGTCCTGACTCTGTCCTTTAAACACACCCGTGCCACGAAGCAGAACCTTTCTTCAAAGGAAATCTTACCCTGCCCTCCATCATAGAAACGGGTCCACAAAGACCTCTGGGCTGGAGGAGGGCGCCCTGGACCTGCGTGGACTTGGCCACTTCCTATTCCCAGAGCCCGACTGACCCTTACTCTTTCAAGAGGTTTCTGGGTGTGTGGAAGGATGTCTGACCTCCAGGAAGAAGGGCTGCGGTTATCTGATGAGATACGTATCCTGCATTTTGTTCCTGATGGACACTGGGGCCTCTACCCAGTGTACCCTGTGGGTATGGACAATACCAGCCTATTCTTAACGGTATCCACCTGCTCACCAGAGGTGGCGGGTACTCTCTGCAGGAGACTCTGGCTGTATCTGCAGCGGGCTTGAGCTCGGCTTGTATGACTTTGCTAGGGCTGAGGTAGCATTGACTGCCGGGGTGCTTAGACAACACAGATGTATTCTCTCCCTCTCTAGGAGATCAGAAGTGCAATTAAGGCTCCTGCTAGAGGCTGTGCTCTGCACCCTCCCCTCCTGGCCGGGAGCCTCCTCTGGGCCCATTTGACCCTGAGGGCAGCAGTTTTCACAGCTACGGGGAAGTCTGTTGATGATGTATTTATTTATTTATTTTTTAAATCTCATTGATAAGGGCTTCCCAGGTGGTGCTGGTGGTAAAGAATCTGCCTGCAATGCAGGAGACACAGGAGATGAGGGTTTGATCCCTGGGTCGGGAAGATACCCTGGAGGAGGGCACGGTAACCCACTCCAGTAATCTTGCCTGGAGAATCCCATAGACAGAAGAGCCTGGTGGGCTACTGTCCACAGAGTCGCAAAGAGTCGGACATAACTGAGTGACGAAGCGCACATGCGCGCGCGCACACACACACACACACACACACACACACACACACACACACGGTGCAGTGGCCGCCTGCCCGGCCTGCATACAAGGTTGGTTCACTTGTTCCTTAGCTGGGCACCGTCTGTGCTTCAGGTGGGGAACAGTGCCGGCCAAGGCCCCACTCCTCCTGGCATAGTTAGTTTCCCCTTGAGATTATTTACGAGTTGGACTCCCAGAAATCAAAATCCAGCTCTGCCATTGACCCGTGGGACCTTGGCCAGCTTCTCAAGTCATCCCACCTTACTGATCCCTCCTGATCAGTAAGATCAGAAGCGTCTGCCCCATGGGGTGGCTGGAGGGTTCGGTGACTTAATGTGTGAAAGAGCCTAGACCAGGGCCTGGCCTGCTGAGTATCTGTTGGCCAACAGTGTTGCTGCTGAAGCCAGGGTTCGTGTGATTAACACCAGTCTCACTAGTGAGGCTGTGACCTTCAGGACAGCCTGTGCTGTTTACATCTCTTGGTTCTTTGGTGTATCCAATCAGTGTTGGCTGAGCTCTGGGGCATGTAGGGCACCCCCTAGTCCATGGAAGGGGCTGGGGAGATGGACGGGTCTGCAGGAGTTCACGTGGGAGGGTGCAGGAAGGCACGCTCATGGCCACGACCACCTGTGCTGAGTCACCATGCAGATGGTGGGGGGCGGGGTGTGAAGGTCAAGGCTGGACCGGGCCAGGGAGGCTTCTGGAAGAAGATGGCCTGGAGCTTGACCGGAAGGATGGATAGGAAAAGCAGTTTTGCCTGGAGCACACCGTCTGCCTTCAGAGGGATCAGCTAGAAAAATGGTGAAGGGCTGAGGTATGCCTCTTGCCGGTTCTCAGAGGTGACAGTCATGGCCGATGTGGGGATCTCCTAGCTGAGGGGTTAGGGCATCTCCTAGTATCCGTGAGATGGGATTCTGTGAAGACCTGCCTGCCCCCAAGCTGGGACATGCTTTACTGGGGCTGTCTTTAGAGTTTAGACGATGCCATGGCCATCGCTGGCCTCTTGAGCCGTTGTGTTCTCTGTGGGCTGGTCTGTGGCCACTGTCAGCGGGGTCCCTGGACACTGTGAACAGGTGAGAGCAGCCCGTCCCACCCAAGGTGGAGGGTTCTCTTCCCCGGAGAATCTATGCTGGATTTCAAGACAGGGAAAGGAGACGTGAAGGTTTAGACAGATGGCCAGTGCTGGAATGGACATAGATAGGAACTGGTCCAAGCGGCTCCGTGAAGACCCAGAGAAGTAAAGTGATTGGTACAGAGGTTAATGATGGAGTCCCAACCAGAGGCTGGAGTCGGCCGGTTCTGGGCTTAGAGTCCTTCCCTTTGAAATGTGCTGCCTCTTGCTGTCAAAACCTTGGTTTTCCTGACTTTGCAAGATTCCATTCCTGCAGGGTAGCAGCCCCTGAGGCCTCAGTGATTCTGAAAACGGCACTAGACCTGCTTGCTGGAGGTCAGCTGGGTCTCGGACACGCCCATGCTGACTTCAGCCTGAGCTTTAACGAGTTTGGAGGGCTGTCCTGGGCCTCCAGAAAGTTTAAACACTATCGAAGAAAGTGTCCTCAGAATGCAACAGTATGAATAACCAAGGTGATCGATCAAACAGCCCGCCTTATTCCCACCCTCCAACGCTTTGAACTGGTGATTCTCAAGTGTAGTCCCCAGACCAGCAGCATCAGCATCACCTGGGAACAGGTTAGAACTGCAGATTCTCAGACCCCATCCCAGTGCTGCTGTGGGGGCTTCTGGGAAATCTGCATTTTAACCAGCTCTCCCCATGAAGATCCTGAGGACCCCTCTCTGGAGCATCTCTGAGTCCAGACTAGCTCATAGCTAGTGAGCTAGCTGTTCCTGGTTCTGAAACCCAGTCCCCATCTTTTTCTGTCCAAGAGACCATTGCAGACTCCAGCGGGCCATGTGGGCAAATCCTGGGGGTTGGAATGCAGGGGAAGGGAAAACCAGTGACCCCTCCGGGAGGAGGACTGTTTGCCTTGGCCAGCTGGCCTGAACTTGGAGCCAAGATTCCATCAGTCCTCATGATTGACTTTATTTAAGCAAGTCTCCTGTTCTCCTCTGCCTCCTGCTTGGGGACGCGGTCCTCCTGGGAAGATGAGGCGCCCCGGCCCCTGCTGCCTGGGCTGCTAGTGCACACGCCATCCCAAATAAAACCACACCAGGCATCCCTTTGCTCTCAAAGTGGGGCTTGCATTTTGCACCATTAGCTTCAATCAGTGGGTATTTAACACAGTCCATGAAATCAAGCAATTAGGCAGTGAGATTCTGGATGGCTGACACGGACGCTGCATGCCCTGGCTGTGTGTGTGAGGGCTTTGTGAGTGTGTTGGGGCTGGGGCCATAAAGTTGTGAAATCCACTCTCCTGCCTTAACCAACCCCCCCCAACTCCCCAAGATATCAGGGATCCAGAAAACAGGACAATTTCAATGAAATAATTTGCCCCAAATAAATTGCTCAGGAACATTTTCTATGTCTGCTTTTTTTTTTTTTTTTTTTTGTAAATGAGAGAAAAAAGCTGCTTTCAATCATTTTTGTTTGTTTTCTTTGGGTTTTTCTTTCTTCTTCTTTTTTTGGTAGCATTTGTCCTGTAGTCAGTAGATGCATGTAAGTATGCCATGTGTGGTTTGTGGTCAGGGAGAGAGTCTGCGTTACTGTGACTGAGCGCAAGCCCCTTTTCTTTGCTCAAGGAATTAATGATGCAAACCCCGGCCCCTGCTGGGAACGGAGGTCTGTGAAGCGGCCTATGTGGGGCTTTGTCAGTAGGACTCATTTGGATCCGATGCTGCTGCCCCGACCCTCTGCTGAGGGTTGGAAGGAGTCGCGGCTTCTCAGGGCCCCGCCCTTACCCAGCGCGATGACTGAACCTCATTTGCACAGTCGGCTTTGGGGATGACAGCACTTGCTGCCTCAGGGTCATCCACCCAAGAGACTCGTGAAAATGGGGCCAGAATGTAGAAAGTCAGGTCGTCTCTGTCTTACTGCACAGTGAGGTCCGATCTCTGAATAGGTTTTTTCCCAAAGGGAGGCTGGGCGGGATGGGGGATGTAAACTGTGGTCCTGGTCCTGGGGGCGGGGAACGAACAGGACACTTGGGGAAGAGCTAGTCAATCTTGTCATCCCCACCCCAGCTGCTCAGATCCTCTGTTTGGGAACTTCAGCCCTGTCTGCCAGAGAAAGGAACTTAGGAGAGCAAGTCACTAGGAATCAGGTAATGTCAGGGGTTACTTGCCCAAGGAGGATTTTTTATTAGCATCTCTTGGAGACAGTGTACCTGATGGCTTGCCAGTGGTCCCCAGAATCTGCAAGGACCCCATGCCTTCCTCCTCCTTGCTGGGAGGCCCTGTGACCTCAAGTAACGAGCTCTGACTGAGAGGCAGGGAGCAGGGTTCCCAGCAGAGCTTGTGAGTACCTTCAGCCTTGGGCAGGCAATTCAGCTGAACCAGGTTGAACATCCCTTCCTGTTCAAAGTAAATAATCCACATGCTAACCTAATTGGTTTTTTTTTTAATCTGAAAAATGATCGGGTTGACAAACTCTGCAGGCTACCTCCTCCTCTCAGATGAATGGTGGAAAAAGTAGAAATCTTACTCAAACAAAACCCTTCCTGAGAAGCCCCGAGTGAAGCCAAGCTGCTCTAGTTGAATAGGGATTGAAGGGCCTGGAATTGTAATCTTTGTGTTTCTTTTGAGAGCTCCCAGTTTGTGATTCATTGACATTTTATATACATTTCAGCTCTTTACTAGACAGCAAGCTTTTTTTTTTTAAATCTAAGTTTTTTGCTTTAGAATAAATGCAATTTAAAATGTCAAATAGTATTAAAAGGCTTTTAACAAAAAACTGCAGGCCTTTGCCCAATGCCTTCCAACCACTGATTCCCACAACCCAGAGGAAGTAATTTTCAGCTATTTTAGCTGTTTTTTTATGATAGCAAAACGGAGTAAATAAAGACTATACTTAATTTTTTAAAATTTATTTTTAATTGGAGGATAAATGCTTTACAGAATTATGCTGGCTTCTACCATACAACAACGGGAATCAGCTGTAAGTACACATGTCCCCTCCCTCTTGAACTTCCCTCCAACCTCCCACCCCCTCCCACCCTGTTAGGTGGTCACAGAGTCCCAGGTTTGAGCTCCTTGGGTTATACAGCGGCTTCCCATTAGCTATCTGTTTGCACACGGTAATGTATATGTTTCAATGCTACTCTCTCAGATTGTCCCACCCTCTCCTCCCCCTGCTGTGTCCAAAGTCTCTTCTCTCTGTCTGTGCCTTTATTCCTGCCCTGCAAATAGGTTCCTCAGTACCGTTCTTCTAGATTCCATATATATGTGTTAGTATACTGTATTTGTTTTCCCGTTTCTGACTTACTTCACTCTGTATAACAGGCTCTAGGTTCATCCACCTTACTAGAACAGACTCAATTGCATTCCTTTTTATGGCTGAGTAATATTCCATGGTAATGTACGTACAAATTTTTTATCCATTCATCAGTCTATGGACATCTAGGCTGCTTCCATGTCCTAGCTATTGTAAATAGTGCTGCAGTGAACATTGGAGTGGGCTTCCCTGGTGGCTCAGATGGTAAAGAATCCAGGAGACTCGGGTTCAATCCCTGGGTTGGGAGGATCCCCTGGAGAAAGGAATGGCTACCCACTCCAGTATTCTTACCTGGAGAATCCCATGGACAGAGGATCCTGGTGGGCTACAGTCCATGGGGTTGCAAAGAGTCGGACACGACTGAGCAACTGAACACAAACATTGGGGTACATGTGTCTTTTTCAATATGTTTTTCTCAGGGTGTATGCCCAGTAGTGGGATCGCTGGGTCATATGGCAGTTTTATTCCTAGCTTTTCAAGGAATCTCCATAGTGTTCTCCACAGTAGCTGTATCAATGTACATTCCCACCAACAGTGCAGGAGAGTTCCCTCTTCTCCACATCTTCTGTAACATTTAGTGTTTGCAGATTTTTTCGATGAGGGTCGTTCTGACTGGTGTGAGGTGATACCTCACTGTAGTTTTGACTTGCATTTCTCTAGTAATGAGTGTGCAGCATCTTTTCATGTGTTTGTTGGTCATCTGTATGTCTCCTTTGAAGAAATATCTGTTTTGGTCTTCCGCCCACTTTTTGATTGGGTTGTTTGTTTTTTTATTATTGAGCTGCATGAGCTGCTTGTAAATTTTGGAGATGAATCCTTTGTCAGTTGTTTCATTTGCAAACCATATTTAATTTTAACTTAATTTTTAAACATTACTTATTGATGCTCTACGATTGAAGACAAAGACTTAGTTTTTGCTTAATTTTCATTTTTAAACAATTTTTAGTTTTTAATCAAATTCTTAATTTTTAGACACTATTGATTTTCTATGATCGGTAATGTCTATCTTATAGTCTATTCTCTCTTCTTCCCATTATTTTCAATTTGACATTTTTGGTTAAATTGATATTCAGTGTTTAATTTGTTGTAATTATGTAAATATAATTTATAGTTGAGCCGTGTGTGTACTACATTTATATTTCCTTTCTTATGCATGGTTTCCCTGAGATAGTAGTTACCTTATTTTATCTACCTGGTTCCTTATGTTACGAATTCAGCCCCAAACATTCCTACAGGTTTTCATCCAATCTGCCTGACCCTTCTTTCCTCCTGTTTCAATCTGCACTGGTTGAGCTTTAAGCCCATCACACAGTTGTCCTGGACAACCATTCTAAGGCTTCCATTGCTTTTATCTTATGTTAGAGCTTTAGTTTCCTGATCCTGGGTTGTATTCTGCATTTTTAGAGCAGTTTCCCAAGAAGAGACACATGGAAGACTTTTTATTTAAATCATTGAACTTCTGAAGTTGTCTTTCTTCTCCTCACCCCCACTGATAGTTTGACTCAGTACTGAATATTTTTAAAAACCTTTTATTTTATATTGGAGTATAGACAATTAACAGCGTTGTGGTAGTGTCAGGTAAACAGCAAAGGAAATCTGCCGTACATATCCATGTATCCATTCTCCCCCAAACTTCCCTCCCACTCAGGCTGCCATATAACATTGAGCAGAGTTCCCTGTGCTATACAGTAGACTCTTGCTGGTTATCCATTTTAAATATAGCGGTGTATACCTGTTGGTCCCAAACACCCTAACTATTCCTTCTTCCCTGAATTTGGGGATTTTAAAAGCATGGCTCCATTATCTTTCAGCTTCTAGTGTTGCTGTGGACGAATCCTGTGCTATTCTGATGCCTGGTGCTTTGCAGAAGGTGTATCCTGTCTTTTTCTCTGGAGGATGCTTGTAAGTTCTCTTTATCCCTGGTGTTTCAAGATGTCATGATTCATTGACCTGTGTGTGCTCAGTCACTCAGTCACACCTGACTCTTTAGACCTGATGGACTGTAGCCGCCAGGCTCCTCTGTTCATGGGATTCTCCAGGCAAGAATACTGGAGCAGGTTGCTATTTCCTTCTCCAGGGTATCTTCCTGACCCAGGGGTCGAACTCATGTCTCTTGAGTCTTCTGCATTACAGGTGGATTCTTTACCGCTAAGCCGCTTGGGAAAACCCATTCATTGACCTGTGCATGCGTGCGGGCTGAGTCACTTCAGTCATTTCTGACTCTGTGCGACCCTATGGACTGTAGCCCACCGGGCTCCTCTGTCTATGGAGATTCTCCAGGCAGGAATACTGGAGTGGATTGCCGTGTCCTCCTCCAGGGGATCTTCCTGATGTGGGCACTGTTTAATCTGGGAGCTTGTATTCTTTCTTCCTGGAAATTTTTCTTGTATTATTTCTTTGGTATTTTCTTGGTTCTCTGTTATTTGTTTTGCTGGTTCTCTTATTCAGACGTTGGGCCTCCTGGGTTGAGCCTCTCTTTTATCTTTCTTGCCCATTTCCATCTCTTTGTCATCTTGTTCAGCTTTCTAGGAAATGTTTCCACCCTTATCTTAAAAAGCACATGTGTTTCATTCTTTATTTCTGCTCTTACCTTTTGAAATTGCAAATTCTTTTCGAGTTCTCTGAACATTCCTCTCCAAAGAATTCTGTTCTCATTTCGTGAATACAGTATCTTCTGTTATCTTTGTAAAAAAGTTTCTTCTGCAGCCTACCTTGTCTGTGTTATCTCTGATTTCTATTTTTTCCTGTGTGTTTTGTATGTTTTAGTCTCTTGTTCACATTTAGAGCCTTTCTTTTAAATGCCTGCTGATCCTTTTGAGTTTAAGAGTAAATCACTTAGTTGGAACTCTGTGTGTATGCGTGCCCTGTGAGTTTTGAGCCTCATTTTGGAATTTCGTTGGAGGGAGCTGTGGGTCTTCTCTTTAGGGTTGCTAGTTTCTTCAGATGGAACCCTCCGGGATCCTCTGATTGGGGCTGTAGCTCAGAGTCTCACTCTTCACTGCAGGCTTTCACTGAACCCTTAGCCGTCAGGGCTGTTCCTTCCCACCCCATCTTCCTGTGTGTCTGGTGTACACAAACCCAGTCTGTCTGGATCGAACTTTCTGTAGAGAATAAAGCTCTTGGCTGCTGCTGGAGTGGGTGAGGAGTGGTTATCTGGACTCACAGCCCAGCTCGTGGATCTGGGTGCATCCATGCAGGCTTATCCATTCCTATATTTAATACAGTGCTCCATTCAGAAGCACCCGGTGGCCCCTAGCTCACGGGCATTTCTGGGTCCTGCCGTGTGAATGGGCTGCTTTCTTGCTCTCAGCCCCCTCTGTCAGCAGCTGGGTTTCTGCTTTTCTTCTCTCGTCAAGCCGGGATCCACCATCCATTTGCTTTCTGTTATACTAAATGTGATGTCCTTGTTTCTTTACCATTTTCTTGCATATGTTTATAACTTTTTTTAAACTGTAATTTTAGAGGAGTGGAAATGATTGTATGCTCAATCTTCGGCAAGATATTTGGCAAGAAGTGGCCAAGGGTAACGCTTCACAAACATTCCAGATGCTTGGTGGTTGTGAGGATGCAAAACCTCTGTCTTTCCTTCCCATTGGTTTTAAGCTCTCTGGGATTCTCCCTCGACCCCTCTGGTTCTGGCTCCCATAGGTCATCAGTAACGCCCCTTCTCCTGCCCCAACCATTGCCAAGGCCAGCGCTCCGGTCCCAAACTCATCTTTAAACTCAACAGCAAGGGAGAACAAGGAGTGTTGCTTTCATATGAAGCACCTTCCCCAAGAGACACTGGGCTGCCTGGTTTTCCATCCATGCTTCCGATGACTTTGCAGGAACTCCCCAGGGAAGGTCCCTCCATCTCTCCTTTTCTCTGTACTTCACTCTTCACTGTAATGATTATCATCAGTGATCAGATGAGTCACAAAGCTGGGGACTGACTCAGCCCCCTCCCCACCTTCCCCTTCGGGGCCCTTTCTTGTGTTCCTGCCGCAGTTCCTCACTGTGGATCCTGTAAATGCCTGGCCCTTGGCCAACTGTGGCCTCTCATCCAGGCTTCCTGTCCGGGTGATTGGAAGGATGGCGGCCTCTAGCATAAGCAGGTCAGGAGAAAGAGACGGTTTTGAAGCCAGTGTGGGCTTGGGATGAGTGTAATGAACTTCCTCTGCTCATTTCAGCCTCAGAAAATGTCCAGGCCTTGCGGGCAGGCTACCGAGGGAGGATCAGTTGTAAGCAAAAAAGTATGGTTTTGGTGACTGCACATGGAATGAAGCTTTCTAAGTCTATCTGAATAGAAGGGGATTGTGTTTGTTTTTAATTTTTTTTTATTGGAGTAAAACTGCTTTCCAATGTTGTGTAGCTTCGGCTGTACAACAGCATGAATCAGCTATATGTACACATATATCCCCACCTTCCAGAGCCTCCCTCCCACCCCCCTGCCCCCATTCCCCCCCTAGGTCATCACAGAGCACTTTGTGCTGAGCTCTCTGTTAGAAGGGGTTATTTAATTTTAAGGCTGTGGAGAAAGACCCAGATGGCCCGAATTGTGACCCTAAGTTTAGGGTTTTCATAGTGTCTGGTCTCTGAATTCTTGCTGGCAGTGACCAGCGAGGTGAGAGGCAGGAGTCCTCTTCTACTGTCAGAGGATGTTAAGTTGTTGCTAAAAGAAAAAGCAAACCCAAGTAAGGGTTTTGTTTTTGTTTGTTTCGGTTTAGCTCAGGGTCCGGCTGTGACCGGAAGCGGAGATCAAGGGCCAGAGGCAGACGTAGACTCATCACCTGTGGAGACAGCCCCGGGAGGAGACAGAGAAGCATAGGGACGGAGTGGGGGGGTGCGGTGCTGGGGGTGGGCGTCATTGTCAGCCCAGGACCACCCAGCACGGCCTTCCGGATGGTCAACCTGCCGGGCCCGCAGGCAGACGGCACTCTGTGCTTTACAGATGGAAAAAGCAGACTCTGGGAGCTCGAAACCAGATTCTGTGGTTGGACACGGAACACAGCTTGAACCCAGGACCGGGGACTCCAGCTGCACCCCAGCTGTGAGCCCAGCCGCTCCAGCCTAGGGCTTCTCCTACCTGAGTACCAGCACCGTGTGTGATGCAGACACAGTCCACGGGCGAAGTCCCTGGGGCTCCGGGCTGTCCCCGGGAGGAGAGGAAGTGGGGGTCAGCCCCCCATCTCCCACCCCGCCCCCCAGCCCAGCAGCCCCTGGTTGTGGCATGGTGGGGGGCTGCACGCATGGCCACAAGGCAGGGGGAAATCAACCTGGGATGGCTAATCGCCTATCCAAACATTGCTGGTAATCTGCATCGCTAAAATAAACCCCTGGAAGATGGAAAAGATGGTAGTAATTTCTGGCCACATGTGCCTCCCTTTCCCACCTCAAAAAAAGAAAGTGAGCCAAATGGCAAGAAGCGGAGAGTCTAATGCAAAACACATTTCCATCACTGGCTTCTCCCTCCCCTCTCCCCACCTATGTAAACCAAATTCCTTGACACGGTCATGGCAAAGGAACATTAATTTTTGATTTGAGTTGTGATTAAAAGCAACACAATCAAAAGAGGGAAATAGTTTCCACTGGAGCACTAGCATTTGAAACCCCGTCATGGTGTAGTGGGAACCAGCGTGCTCTTTGGGGTCAGATGTGGGTTCAAGTCTCAAGGCTCTTCTTACAGAGCCTGGCCTTGTGTTGTCACCACTTACCCTGAGTCCTTCATCTTGATTGTCATCGGTAAGAACGATGGTTGCTGTGCATGATGTCAGGAGCCACACAGAGAGTGCCCATCCTGGGCTCGGCATATGGGGGGTTCTTTTCCCCAGATGATGGCTCACTTCTCTGCAGAAAAGGAGGTGCCCAGTTGTCCCCGGAAATGCACTTGTTTCCCCCTACCCCCCAAGTGATGTCATTGATCACTCCTACAGCAACACTGGAATCATGGCTTTAGACCTTGGGAAGTAGTCCAGGATCACCTGACACGTGTCCCCATTGCCTCGCCTCCCTGAAATCCTGGTTGCCTTCCTTGGGTCAGTGGGTCCTTGCAGTGCAGGAGGTGGGCAGAAATGGAGCCGAACCCACCAAGCCTGGCGGGGAGTCTCTCGGGCTCGTCCCCATGAGAACTTTCTTGTTCAGTGAGCTACAGACTTGCACAGGTGACCCACCAGGTACAAGGATTATAAACCAACCAGGGGAGCCAGCCGGGTGGGCCTGTTTGGGCAGGTCTGGGCAGACATCGGGGCTTCCCTGGTAGCTCAGTTGGTAAAGAATCTGCCTGCAATGCAGGAGACCTTGGGGCAATTCCTGCATCAGGAAGATCCCCTGGAGAAAGGATAGGCTACTCACTCCAGTATTCTTGGGCTTCCTGGTGGCTGAGTCGGTAAAGAATCTGCCTGCAATGCAGGAGACCTGGGTTCGACCCCTGGGTTGGGAAGATCCCCTGGAAGAGGGCATGGCTACCCACTCCAGTGTTCTGGCCTGGAGAATCCCCATGGACAGAGGAGCCTGGAAGGCTATACAGTCCGTGGGATCGAAAAGTCTTGGACACGAGTAAGCGGGCACAGGTCCCAGAAGGTGATCTGTGCTGCTTCCTATTTGATGCTTTACCACCTGCGGATCCTCCTGCCTCGTCCTCCGGGTCCGAGTGGGAGGAGGAGTCAGGTGAAATCAGCAGGGCTGGGCAGTGACTGGTTTGGCAGGGGTGGTGAAGGGTAAAGCCAGGAACTCCTCGGGAGACTGTGCTCAGCACACTCCCATGTATGCAGGTCCGTCCAGCCTTTGGGGTGAGGGCTAGCCCTCTGCTGCTTGGACTAGTCCCCAAAACTTCTGCCACCCTTGGGACTGAAGTCTTTCATCCAGGCTGAGGGCCTGGGGTGTTACATGGGGCCCAGAGGCTGCAGATCTAGAACCCTTTCCATAAGAGAAGGTGATGGGAGCACATTTAGTTTCCTGACTTTGACACATCCCTTGAAGATTTGTTCTAATATTTCTCCCTCCTCCTAATTCTTGGGTTGGCCAAGAATGTGCTTTTACTCAACTAAACATTAAATAATAAAACCATCATTAATGCAGTGTTACCTTGGCCGGAATAGCTCCTTTCAACTGGGAGGAACTCTTACCATTTCATTAAGTAAAAGCCATTTTGAAATGTGGGTGAACCTGGGAAGAGAGCCCTAACCTAACTGTTTTCCCTTATTTTCTTGGTCCATTTAATCAATGCTTGAAATGTCAGCTTCATTATAAAGAATGTTGCAATTCAGCCTGCACAGCGTGGTAATTACAAGTGGACACTCAGTCCATGAGTGTAAGTTTAGGATCAGTGACTCTGGGCAAGTAAAGGGAACCCTGACACCTCAGTTTTCTCATCTGTTAAATGGGGGGAATACTTGTGCCTTCCATGTGGAGTTATTAGGTTTCATGGAGGAAGTGGGTGGAGAATACTCAACACACTTGCTGACATCCAGATGCTTTCCTAATCACTAGCTACTGTTCTGTAGCTCAGATACAAGTCTTTCCTCATGGAGTGTGGGTGGAAGCTTGGAGCTATTTAAAAGAGAGGGCTTGGTGATGTGGAATTCAGAGGAGTTTTGACGATGGACATACCATCTGGTGACCAGGATCTAGAAATGGTTTCCAACTCCTTTGGGGCGATCCCTGGCCGGCCAGTTTTTGAGGGGAGCTGATTGTTACGGGGATGCCGTGTTTGTGTTCTTGGTGCATTTCCAATCACAGGATGCCTCCACGCTAATTTACCCTCCGCAGTTAACCCTGTGTAGCCAGCACGGGAGTGTGTTGTCCACACAGTAACACCCAAGCACTGTTGGCTGGGGCTCCATAGAGGCAGAAAGATGAGAAGGCAGAGTTGGCCGAAGGATTGGCTTTCCCTCTCTGCAGGGGGCCAGGCTGAGAATGGAAGAAGTCTGGGTCTCGTGTTGGATCTGAGGAACCGCCACCTGGATTTATCCATCAGACCCCCACCAGGACTCACTTCAGTGGGTGGAAAGGTCCAAATTGAGTTTGGTTCTGCAGGTCTACGCTGTGGATAGGATAGCCCATTGGTGGCGCCATCTAGTGGTTGATGAGCGGCGGACAGCATGTCAGTGGTACCTGCTGTCTGAACTTCTGGAGGCACCGTGGTTGGAACCATGGTCCTAATGCTGAGGTCGGACACTGATGTTTGATGCAGTTAGCTTTCCCTTGCTGGCAGCACACACATAGGTCTTGTCTGTCTTATTTCCAGAGCCTGAATTTTAGGTCCTTTAAATGTTAAAAAATCCTTAGATGTTAAAAAAAAAAACTAAACCAATAACTTTCTCCTAAAAAAAACAAAACAACAAACTCAGGGTAAGTTTTTGCTTTGAGTGCCGAGGTCTGTACCATTAGATTATATGGCCTTGATTGGATTAGAGGGTCCCCTTCTTCTCCTGAAGCATTGCATGACAGCCTGAGTCCCAGAGTTTTTAAAAAGAAACACGTGATTTGGTTTTGAACATTTGTTTGGGCTTCTCATGGCATCCTGTGGCAACTATTAAGATACCATCAGATACACCGAAACTAAGGGACAGAATCTGTGTGTGACGGTCGCCCGAGACCTTGGTCCTTATCTATAGAATAGATACAGACAGTCTCCCGCTTTGAGATGCTCTTTGCTTTTTTTCTCCTGCTCTTCAGCCCCCAGGTGGGTTGTGCTTGCGGATGAAAAGCCGCGTTTTATTTTTTTTTAATTGGAGTATAATTGCTTTACAATGTCCTGTTAGTTTCTGCTGTACAACCAAGTGAATCAGCTGTATGTGTACATATATCCCCTCCTTCTGGGACCTCCCTTCCCCCGGCCCCCTCCCACCCCTCTTGGTAATCTCAGAGCCCTGAGCTGAGCCCCCCGTGCTATCCAGCAGCTCCCCACTCTTTTGAAAAGCCGTGTTCTAAAACTCTCTCTTCTCCTCTTCCCCTCCCTGCCCTCACCCCTCTAGCCCTGAGGATGAAAATCAAAGAAGTGAAAAAGGAAAATGGCGACAAGAAGATTGTCCCCAAGAAGAAGAAGCCCCTGAAGCTGGGGCCCATTAAGAAGAAGGAGCTGAAGAAGTTGGTCCTGTACCTGAAGAACGGGGCCGACTGCCCCTGCCACCAGCTGGACAACCTCAGCCACCACTTCCTCATCATGGGCCGCAAGGTCAAGAGCCAGTACCTGCTCACGGCCATCCACAAGTGGGACAAGAAAAACAAGGAGTTCAAGAACTTCATGAAGAAGATGAAGAATCACGAGTGTCCCACCTTCCAGTCGGTCTTCAAGTGATTCTTGGAAGGGGGTGCAGGTTGGGGAGGGAGCCTGGGGTGAGGGGAGGGGTGAGGGCTGAATGGATACCCCTGGACCCTCAGCGGTTCCCCCCCACCCCCTCGCTCCTTCGAGGTGGAGGGCAGCGTAACCCAGTTGCTTTGCAGCATCCGTGACCCTCCCACCTTCCCCAGGCTGCAGCCCCTCAACGTAGAGCCAATATTTAAAGCCGCACACCCAGGTGAGAAACCCACTTAGATTAGGAAGCTTCTCAAGACCTACACGTGGAGCAGCATGTCCCCGGGGGGAAAGGGAGAGTAGAGGCTGGCCGGGTCCACCGGAGACACAGTCACTAAAAAAGGAAACGCTGCAGGCCCAGAAAGGGGGCTGGCGGCCAGAGCTAGCGAGGGCAGCAGACGCTAGCTTCCGCCACGTGCTTGGTGTCACTGCAAACCATTTATGGACCTATCAGCTAGTCTATGCCTTTGGAACTAGAAAAGTCTAACTCTTGGCAAAATGCATGGCTTTCCGTTCCAAAGGAATTTCTCTTTCTGTCCATTGTTCAGACAGAAACCAACACACCACACTCACCATGAAGATAAGCTCCAGAGAGTGACCAGTGCGGGGAGGGGGAGCTTGAGAAATAGCCGAAGGGAGTGCAGTGCCTGGCCCCCCCTCCGTGTGGTCCTTGACATGGACCAGCCTGTCTTGGATGCCCTGGAGGTGGTTACCATCACCCGGCTGTGATCTCGCCTCCTGACACGTGGAGGGCAGCACAGGCCTGCCTTGGGTGACAGAGGTGATGACTCATAGACTGGGAAGGCAATTGTTAGTGGTTTTCAACAAAAAAAAAGTTAAAGGAGAAAAACAGAAAAAAAATTTAGAACAGTCCAGCAAATTGCTACTCTAGGGCAAACTGTCATTGGGTGAAGAGCTTATTAATCTAATTCCCTTGTTTGTTTGTTTCATATTGTTTTAAAGCAACCAACAAACCCACTGACTCTTCAAGTTTTTTTTGTTTTAAAGTCTTCATGGGGCATTTGGAACGGTGTGGCAAGATGGGGGACTCTGCGTGCCTTTGAGGTCACTTTCTAGCTGAGCAGCTGTCTTTCTGGGCATTTTCTGTGGGAGGTGGATTCTCCTGGAAGTGTAGCTGTGGTTCTCCTTCCTGAAGGGTTCTGGGTCACCCTGGGCCCAAGACAACGCTAATTTAAACTCACATTGCGTTCCACTCCTGTCTTTCTTGTGAAGAATGGATTCCTTTGAACTTGATTGCCTAGAGATCAGAGACATTCAGAATAGCCTGCCTGCCTGTCCTCCTGCACTTAACAAAATATTATGTTTTCATTTCTGCAGAGGGAAAGTTAAGCTGCAAAGGTCCCCATTCCAAGGAGGGAATTTAGAAAGCAAAGCAACTGCGGTTTTTCCCCGAGGGCCCTAAGATAATTCTCGCAGCCGTTGTGTTAATAAGTAATGTACATAAACCCATTCATGGAAGCAACTTGATTCCTCTTGTTCAATGTATAGGAAGTAATCCCCCCCCCAAATTAATGTTAATTTCTTCCTCACTATGATTCTTAATTCTCCGTAACACCTCGAGGACTTTAGTGATTGTCCCTCTGGGTGAATCTGATGCTGCAGTGGGACTCGGACTCATCAGCCCCGTGGCTCATTCTGTTAACTTCCCTAAACTACAGTCTGAATACCAGCCTGCCAACCTCGTTGCCTGCTTGAGGGTTATCCTGATCTAATAAACCCCTGACAATTAGTGATCCATCGTTTAATACATTTTTTATTCTCTCTGACCTTTAATCATAAAGTGTTGGGGATTGTATGTGATTTGCCTGTAATTTTGGATGATTTTTTTTAAAAAAAGTGTGTATATATATATTAGTGAATTAGAAATATCCTCCTTTCCTATTGTCAACTGAAATTCAGAACAATTCACGAAAGCCTGGATCTGGGTCTTAGTTTTGATTAACCCAAAAACTCCGTGCTCATATGTATCTGCTTGTTTGGACAGAGGGTGTCATGTAACAGGGCCTCTTCAGGGTGGGGGCCTTGGGAAAGCTTCGCGTGGGGCACAGCGGTTACTCTAGAAAGGTTATCAGTGAATAGGTAGATTCTAAATGGGAATTCTCAGGTAGGAACTAGTGTTTTCAGATAAGAGTTCAGAATAAATTGGAAATGTGAATTGCAACTGCAGGTTTTACCCCGGCCACAGAGCCCTGGACCTGAGGTTCACTGTGAACATGAGACAGCCTGGGCTGTAACCTGTCAACCAGTTTAGGGTGAAGGGAGGCTCTGGCTTCAGAACTGCATTTGATCACAAACCATTGTTTTTCTCAACAAAGGGTGTGACAAAACCAACCTGCAGATTCGTGGGCTTGCTCACTCCTTTCCAGAAGGATGTGTATGTGATTTGGTAATCATTGCTAGTGCAAAGATCATCTTCATAAAGGTTTAAAATGATCATCCTGGGTGGAATCCAGTGAGGTCATGGGCAAAACTCAGCTAAATCTTTGAAGAGTATCAGTATTTTCCTTAGCAGACAGAAAGTGAGGTGAGAATTCCAAGAATATTTTATTTTTAGAACATCCTGTGTCACCCTTGGCTTTGAGTGGCTGTAAATTAGCACCACGGGCTCCCTAAGGCATCTGGGAAATGACAGAGATGCCATTGTGCAAACCTAGAATCTGTCTTTTTCAGCAGACTCCAAGTACCCAGTTGCTCTGCCATAAGTGTGGGGATGCCTCGGGCTTAGGTGCTCTGTTTTAGAAAAAGTTCCCCTGGAACAATGTGCTGACCCCCCTGACCTGTCACCGGCAGATACATAGGACACAGACAAGATTCCTGTTTCCTCTAGTTCCTCCATGCAGCACTCCTCTTATAGAGCCTAGGTCTCTTATAAACGCGTGGAATACTGTGAAAATGTTTTACATTCCATTTCATTTGTGGCTTTTTTAACTGCATTTTACCAGATGTTTTGATGTTATCACTTATGTTAATAGTAATTCCCGTATGTGTTCATCTTATTTTCATGCTTTTCCTGCCATGTATCGATATTCACTTGACTAAAATCACTCAATTAATCAGTGGTAACGTGCATGGTGACTTTTTCCCCCCCACAATGGCACACCGTTTACCCTCCTCTGCCACACACATACCCCTTCTTTTCAGTTTTTCCAGTGATGTTTTCTGGCCCCCATTCAATGCTTTTCAAACGGTAACGGGGCATGGTGGGATGGCAGAGTACCTGGGGGCCCCAAGGCACTAGCAGCCCATCCCATGTATACCACCTGCTCCCCTGAATCACTTCCAGAAGTCTCTCCTGGCTGTGTGTTCCAGATCAGAGAGAAGGTTAAACACTTGCTCTCCAAGAATGTATTTTTCAACCCTGCCTGAGTTTCTTTTCTATGTTTTTGGTTTCAGATGCTCTTTCCCCTCCAGAAAGTCAATGTTAAAATTCCAACTAAGATTTGAAAACTCTTTGGTATCTGGAGTGAGCCTTAGAGGAAACCATATCTTCCCTGTTAGTTAACAGATGAGATGCTCAGATGGGAGATGGCTAGGTTTGCTCAGAGTTTGGGGCTTCCAGGTCACCGGCGTTGCTGGAACAAGAACCCAGTTCTGGGGGAACAAGGTCTGAATTAGAAGGTCTGGGTCCTCCCTCTGGACCCAGGCAGTGCACTTGACAAGCCCAGCTTGTCTCATCGAGGCTACAGGTTTCTTGCAGAAAGAATTCTTCAGTGTGACTTTGTATTCTGTGAGCAATGACAGTGACAACTTCATGTTAACAAGGCATTTCCGAACCTCAGACAACTGGCAGTTTTGTCCAGAAGTGAGCAAATTCTCCCAAGTGACCCCAAGACCACACCTAAGCACAGACACCCTATTTTTAAGGCGTGGTGTGAGGACTTGCAAAAATTCCATTAAGTTGTGCTCCAGTAGCAAAAGATTTTCCCATACTTATGCCAGCCTGACCAAGGAAAAGACTGACATTCCCTTTTCGTTTTCCTCTGGCTGATAAGGAAAATCTCTTAAGCTGGGTGTGGGTGTCAATGTCATCCCAGTGAAACCCCACCACTATGACCCATATGTTCTCATTGCTCTTGTGAATATTTAAAAATCAGATCACCAGAAAGATGCTGAAGTGTGTATATGAAGGCATTCTAGCTTCAGCAGCTGGTGTCACCCTGGAGTTTGGGGTGTACAAGTGTCAGGACTGCTTGAGCCTCATGTCTAAAAGATGCTGGAGCACCAAGAAGAGCAGCCTTGCCCTCAGGCTGCACAGCACTCACACCTCTTGTAAGAATCGTACAGGTAGGTGCTCTTCAATTCAGGGGCCAAAAGAGATCAAGGATAAATATGTTATCCAAGGTAGGTGGGTCTTCTAAGGCAATGATGAAGCCAGAAGTGCTAGCAATTCAGTTTCTCTCCTGAGAAAGAGAAATCTGTACCAACCATCATACAGTACTTGGAGGAAATAAGGAGACTCATTCTTAAGTCTTAGCATGTGTCACCGAGCCACTTGCTAACGTGTGGTTTCTGCTGCCCAGTCCCAGAAATTCAGATTCAGGAGGTTTTCCCTGGGGCCTTAGGATCTCAGCTTTGAACTAGTGATCCAGGTTTACCAGAAGCCAGCAGTCCACTGGATCGTTCTTTCCATAACATCCTGTAGGACATAAGGGGCTTGGGGTTGAGAGGGGGACAATTATTTTGGCATTTCCTTTCCCTACCTACAGGGCTTCCCAGGTGGGGCAGTGGTAAAGAATTCATCTACCAAGGCAGGAGACAGGAATTTGATCCCTGGGTCAGGAAGATGCTCTGGAGTAGGAAATGGCAACCTGCTCCAGTATTCTTGCCTGGAAAATTCCATGGACAGAGGAGCCTGGTGGGCTACAGTTGCAAAGTGTTCAACGGGACTGCGCGCACACGGCATCCCTCCTTTTTCCTACTCACACGCTTCGTATTTGCGGCAGCCCAGTCTGAAGTTCTATTCTTATTAGGCATTAATCAAAAGAGGTACACCAGGAAGGTGATGAACCTAACTCCTTCCTTTACTGCGGGTCCACCAGGCTCTCCAAGAGGGCTTCTCAAAACTCAAATGTGCTTGTGAGTCACCTGGAGACCGCGTTAAAATGTAGGTTCTGATTGGACAGATCTGAAGCGCGTTGGAGTTCTGCATTTCTGATTGGCTGCAGAGTGAGGGGCGGGGCTGATGCTGCTAGTCCTGGGAGGCTCCAAGCTGCACCGAGAAGGGCCGCCCGCTCAGCAGAGTCCGGGCTCCCAGCGGTACTAATGCCGTCTTTTGGGTCAGGACTCAAAGTAGTAACCAAACTTTGGGGTGGAAAGAAAAACTGCGAGAGTCGCAGTTAGAAACTCAAAGCTGCGAGCCCATTCTGTCCGTCCACTCAGAGTTCGCTTTTGTCTTAGCTTGCCAGGGGGTGATTGTTTTCCCCCAAAGTCCTTTCCTTAAAAAAAAAAAAAATTGCTCAGCAAACTATTAGCCATCCTGCCTCTGCCCTTTAACCAACCTTCCCCACCCCTCATCCCCGACCAGGCCCGGCCCACTGCGGAGGCCTTGAAGTTCACCTCCAGCTGGGGTTCCCCTCCACCGCCCAACAATATCAGGATTTGAGAACAGAACGGGAACTTTCCATGTTGCGATGCTCACATCTGGGCAGCTTCAAGCTCAGGTTATGGAAGAGGCCACGAAAAGAGGGGTGGAGGAGGTGGGGGGATGGGGTGTTTGGAGGGGAAATCCCACCTCTTTGATAAATTGAGGCCAGCCTGCCCAACAGGGCTGATTTACTGGGGGACCAGGCGTGAGGAATTTCTGTCAGCGAAGGCCCAGGAAGGCTGCTCTTTGTAGGTTTGGGGAAGATGGGTACCAGAACAGGCTGCAAATAGGAGCCCAGAGCGCCTGTGTCTTTATACATCTGTGGACTATTTAGATAAGTGGAGGCTGTACTTAATCACGGAGAAAGTTGTTTGCTTAAATAAAGGGAGGGAAAGTTGCATGTGTGTGTTTAAGGGGAGGGAAGGAGGAGGTGGGAGGTAGGTGACAGGATCCAGCAATTTTTCCACAGCTGAAACCCCACCACGTGGTTTAAATTAGGATGACCTTCCCATCACCTGAGTGCTGGAGCTGGTGGATGGGGCAGGGGTGAAGGATTCTGCAATCTCGTGGCCCTGCCCTCCGGCATTTCAGCAGAGCTCTGCTGTAGGCATCCATGAGCTACAAGGACTGGTTTTACCTTCTCTCTTACCTGGATTTCCCGAGTCCCGAGCCCTGAAACCGCACACTCCAGGAGCCTAGCAGTCCATCAGTCAGCCAGGTGGAATCCCAGGCTGGGGGCTGCTCTGAGATTCCCTGAAAGTCAGGACTTAAAGATAAAAAAAGCCATCAAACCCCAGAACTGCACTTTAGATTTCCTTAAAAAAGAGAGAGGGTGAGAATTAGAAAGAAGGAGACCCCATCTTGAACATGATCCCACTTCTCTTGTACTTTTTAACAATGCACACCAACCGCCACCGTACTCTTTGTACCTGGGAAAAGATTGGGGATGGGAAGTAGTTTAAGGGTCTCAGTTTCCATTTTTGCCCTATAGTCTCCCAGAGAGTTTGTGCAGATCTGGGTAATTTAGCCTCTTTGCTTAGAAGATTGAGCCCATTGTCTGAAGGAATAAAGGCATCGAATGCCAAAACCCAAGTACGTATTTCACAGTGTGGCCCAGAGACAGCCAAGGGAGGTTCCCCAGAATTAACTGGATTCTTCGGGGGTCATCACTCCCTCTCAAGGATGGCGGCAGAGGCCACTGGGAACCCAGCTCTGGCTGCCCATCCTTGCAGCTGAGACCCTTAAACTACCTCCCACCCCCAATCAGTGATCTAGCAACAGTATGTTTCCCCCCCCAGCACAGCAAATCAGATTGTGGGCTGGGCCAGGATTGGGGGAGACCCTCAAGGCCATTGCAGAAGAGGAAGTGCAGGAGGAAGAGGCAGCATGGAGATGGCTAGAGGAAAATTGAACCCCAGCCTGTGATGCTCAGTTATGTCCGACTCTTTGCGACTGACCTCACTGACTGTAGCCCACCAGGCTCCTCTGTCCATGGAATTCTCCAGGCAAGAATACTGAAATGGGTAGCCATTCCCTTCTCGAGGGGATCTTCCTCACCCAGGGACTGAACCCAGGTATCCCACATTGCAGGCAGATTCTTTGCCGTCTGAGCCACCAGGGATGCCCCTAGCTTCCTAGAGCTTCCCAGCTCTGCCATTGGCTTATGGACCCCTACCACGTGTAAACTCTCCATGCTCTCCCATAACTCCCTCGAGCTCCCTCCTTACTTTCAGATGTCGCCTCTCTGCAGGCTGTTGAAGATGTGGAGGTGGGAGAGGGGTGATGAAGGCATCCCCTGATGGAGAATACACAGGGACAGTTGAGATGGACAGCAAGACCCAAATACTTGCTTTTATTTCCCTTTAATGAGTTGGAAGGAAAGAACTCACCTTTCAAACCCTAAGAACTAGCTTGACTGTCTTGTGAATCTTGATGAAAAGTAGGTCAGCGGTGGCCTTTGTCAGGCCTCTAGCAAAATATTCAATAACTGCAGCCTAGACCCTTCTCCCCTGTGATCCTACCTCCAGTCTTGAGCCAGAGAGCCCAGCTCTGCGTTGGGGACCATTCTTCTCTGGGGTTGAACATTTCCTATCAGGGTTCCACTGAACCTACAGCAGGCCCAAAGAAAGTCTTCCCTCTTTTCTGACTTACTGTCTCCTCCCACCTGGTAGATAGAAATGTAATTTTTTTTTTCCCAAGAGAAGAGGTTTCAACTGCAGGGGAAAGAGATCCAGCTTGAAATCAAGTCTAATGAAATTCATGTGTTTCAAAAGCACCCCCGCACGCACCCCCCCCCCCCAGCCCCCCACACACAGAGTCACACATGTGCCCGGCAAGGGTCACAGCGCCATCCCAGGAGGATGGTTTTTTCAAAGTGCAAACAGCTCCGAGTCTCAATTTGTTGCTCTCCTTTCTATAATCACTGTGATGTGTTGGGATGATTGTGAGTGGCGTTGGGAATGTTTGTTCTCATGTAATTGCTTGTTTCCTACTGAAATTTCCATGTCAGACCCTTTCATTGTTCTCATTATCGCTTGCCTCCTATTCTGCCTGCCCGCCTGCCAGGGAGGCCGTCTGGGCGCTGTTGGTATGGTTGGTAGTTGGTGTTGGTATCGATTATGCAGCCAGGTGTTCCCCCTCCCGTGCCCCCGACCAGGCAGGCTGTCAGGCGGCTCTCACCCACCAGCAACAGGATGTAGGGCTGTGAGCTCCGTATGCTGGGCCAAACGTGGGGACAAAGTAGACATGACAAGGGCCTGGCTTATTTCCTGATTTGGGATTAAGCTAAATGCACCCCCACCCCAAGTATTTCAGAGGAATGTGACCCCTGTGTTTCTTACTGTGTACTTAACTCATTAAAATGTTGATTTACAAGGGATGGGTGATGTACAAACAAACCTCAGAGCCTCTATTCTGAGCCAACCATTTTTTTTTCCATATGACCTTTTGTGAGGTGGGTAGGTGGGAAGAAGGAATGGAAGGTCTTGACTTTGAACCGGGAAGCAGCGTGCCATTGGGAATGAAACTTGGATCAGAGGCAAAGAATTCCTACCTTTGGAATCAACTGGATCTCTACTGGACAAGCCTTGTGTTTCCAGACCTGATCAGAACCACCTGGATTTTCTTATGGCCTAGTCACTGTCCAGGCAGCACGAAACATTTGAACTTGACCTCTGCTGGAAACGAGCCAGAGTCCATGAAAAGAGAGGTGAGCATCTGTTCACAGGAATAAACACTTATCCACAAGAACACTCGGAATCAGGGATGGACACTCCATGCTTGTCTCTTCTCTCCTTCATCTGAAACTCCAGAGACCGTGTCCCATAGACACTAATTTACTCCTCCAAGAAGCCCAACCATTCCAGGAGTTTAGGGTGCATTTTCTTATGGGTTACACATACAACATGTTTGGAATAAGGCAAAAGGATGATGACTTATTATAAATTTAGCCAATGGAGAGGGTATGGAAAAAAGGGAACCCTCCTACACTTGGTGGGAATGTAAATTTGTGCACCCACTCTGGATTACAGTATAAAGGTTCCTTAAAAAAGTAAAAATAGAACTAACAAATGACCCTGCAATCCCACTCCTGGACATATATTCAGAGAAAACTCTAATTCAAAAGGATACATGTATCCCAATGTTCATAACAGCACTATTTACAATAGCTGGAACATGGAAGCAACCTAGATGTCCATCAACAAATGAATGAATAAAGAAAATATGATAAATACATACAATGGAATACTACTCAACCATGAAAAGAAGGAAATACTGCCATTTGCAACAACATGGATGGACCTAGAGATTATCACACTAAGTGAAGTAAGTCAGAAAGAGAAAGACAAATACCATATGATATCATTTATAGTGGAATCTAAAGTATGATACCAGTGAACTTGTTTACAAAACAGAAACAGACTCACAGACATAGAGAACAAACTTGTGGTTACCAAAGGGGGAAGGAGGTAGGGGAGGGATAAATTAAGAGTTTGAGATTAAAAGATACAAATATATGCAAAATAGATAAACAGTAAGATTCTACTGGATAGCACAGGGAACTATATTCAACATATTGTAATAAATCATACTGGGAAAGAATATGAAAAAATAATCTATGTATGTATAACTGAATCACTTTGCTGTACAGGTTGCTGCACAGGGCTTCCCTAGTGGCTCAACGGTAAAGAATCCGCATGCGATGAGGGAGACCTTGGTTCAATCCCTGGGTTGGGAAGATCCCCTGGAGGAGGGCATGGCAACCTGCTCCAGTATTCTTGCCTGGGGAATCCCATGGACAGAGGAGCCTGGTGGGCTACAGCCCATGGGGTCGCAAAGAGTTAGACATGACTGAGCAACTAAGCACAGCACAGCACATAATTGAATAACTTTGCTGTATGGCAGAAACTAACACAACATTCTAAATCAACAATAATTTGATAAAAATAAAATCAGCCAGGCATGCCTTCTTGGGCCAAACCTCTTTAGGAAGCCATGGGCTTTTGTCCACTTCTTATTTCCTTCAGTGGAAGAACTTGAACATAATAAGCCCTGAGCTGGTGTGTGGAGAACACATCTCTTTTCAGGGTGTGCATGGATGCTGTGTGTGTGTGTGAGTGTCAGAGTGTGCAGGAGTTGGCGTTGGGATGTGTGTGCTTGCATTGGTGCTGGAGTCTGTGTGTGTGATGTGGTTTCACTACCAGACCATGGGGGGCTCCCCCCTCACAGACCCCTCTTCTGCAAGTGTCTGCCATACCTGATGTATAGTGAGGTGTTAAACTGTGCAGTGCCGAGCCTGTCTCATGGGTCCCTCCTGTTCCTGAAGTGTCTTTTAAACCCTTTAGCATGTCTGTAGGCATGCTACATGCCTACATGCATGTGGGGTGTGCTAGTGTAATATACATTGTACCTTATATTACACGTTGTAATACATATGATACCTGCATGATGCTAGTTCTGGGTCACCCCCTCCACCTTATTGCCAGCACTTGGGTAACATGTCTTCATGGTTTAGAAAGAGGATGAGTGGAAGTAGCTGGACTTCTGAATCAGCGGATGGGACCCTATATGGGGTCCTCCAGAAAAAAAGAGAGTTACTCAGAGGGTGTGCTTCCTCACCTCCCGGGGCTCCTTTGGGTTGAAGCTAGTTCAATTAAACTAGCTTTGTTTTTTTCCATTATGAGAGGAAAGTGGTGAATTCATGCCAGTAGATTGGAATGTATTAAAGGTTGGTCTGGCTTCACAGAAAGTGTCCATCAGTTGCTGACATACCAAGGAAATTAGGAGAAAGCTGGCTTTCCAGTATTTCTTTGGCAGAGGACCGAGCAACTGACACCAAACAGAGTTAGGACTCATAAAGTGCAGAGCCAAGACCTGCACGCTGAGCTCTTTCTTCAAAGATGCTTTCAGCTCCTTATCTTTCAGAGCAGTTAAATGTCCACATTTGGCTCACTTCCCTGGGGACCTTTTATTGATTTTTTAGAAGGATCCCATCTGATGATACAAGTAATGGAGATCTGAACCAGCCAGAAAGCCTGGGATGTTTTCTCCTAAGTAAGTGGCTTGTTTTGGATCTTACATGTGAAGTTAATTCTTTAGAATTTCATGCTGTACAACTTGAAAATGTGTACTCATAAGGCACAGAAAAAAAAAACAACACAATAACCCAGCATCAAAACAAAACCCAACCAGCGACAACAAAGCACACAAGCCAAAAACCGAACTCCTAAGTTTAACACAGGTCTGCGGGGAAAAAAAAAAAAAAGGATATCTTAGAACCTCATGCAAATTCTGACATGGAAAACAACAGAAAGAGAAGATCAGCTTCTGTCCTGGTCCACGTCTGCTTGTTGGGGCTGCTCTGAGATCCAGGACACACATCAGCACAGGGTGTTATCTTGTTCTCTCACTTAAAGACATCTTGAGAATAGCCATGGTATTGAAATTGGCTAAAGTCCCCTTCTTACAGGAAACCAAAGGGAAAAAAAATGAATGAATTGGATTACATCAAAATTTAAAACTTCTGTGCACCAAAGGACACAGCGGAGTGAAAAGGCAACCCGGAATGGAAGAATTTGCAAATCATACACATGATAAGGGGTTAAGACTTAGAATATATATAGAACTCTGACAACTCAACAACAACAAAATAAAGAACCTTAGTAAGAAATGGGCAACGGATTGAATAGTCATTTCTCCAAAGAGATATTCAAATAAGCACATGCAAAGATTCTCAACATCACTATTATCATTAGGAAATTGTGAATCAAAACTACAAGCTGGGGGGTGGTTGTGGGAAATAATGTGGCAATTTCTCAAAAAATGAAAAATAAATTACCATGTGATTCATGCAATTCCATTTGTGGATGTACACTCAAAAGAACAGAAGGTAAGGTCTTGAAGAGATATTGGTGCACTCACGCTCACAGCAGCGTTATCCACAAAAGCCAAAAGGGAGATGAGTGGGTAAACAAAGCATGGTGTATCCATACAATGGAATATTTTCAGCCTTTAAAAGGAAGGAAATTCTGACACACGCTCCAACATCAATGAAACCTGAGGACATTATGTGAAGTGAAATAACAGAGGAACAGAGTGTGAGTCACTCAGTTGTGTCTGACTCTTTGCAACCCCAGGACTATAGCCTCCCAGGCTCCTTGGTCCATGGGATTTTCCAGGCGAGAATACTGGAGTGGGTTGCCACTTCCTTCTCCAGGGGATCTTCCCAACTCTGGGATGGAACCCAGGTCTCCTGCACTGCAGGCAGACTCTTTACTGTCTCAGCCACAAACCAGCCACAAAATTACAAGTACCACGTGATTCTACTTAGAGGAGATCTGTAGAATAGTCAAGTTCATAGAGACAGGAAGCAGAATGGAGGTTGCTGGGGGTTAGGGGCCATGAAAATGGAGACTTGTTTCACAGGTACAGAGTTTCAAGTTTGTGAGATGAAAAGGGAACACAGCTAGTGTGCTCAACCCGAGTGAACTCTACACTTAAAAATGGTTAAGACGGTAAACTTTGGGAATAGACTGGTGGTTGCCAAGGAGGATGAGGGGAGGGGAGGGCTGGGGTCGGGGTTTGGGATTTGCAGACGCAAACTATTATATACAGGACGGGTGAACAACGAGGTCCTGTGGTATAGCATAGAGAACTATATGCAATATCCTATTATAAACTCTAAAGGAAAAAGGTTTGAAAAAGAATGTATATATGTGTACAGCTGAGCCACATTGCTGGACAGCAGAAATTAACACAAAGTTGGACATCAACTATACTTCAATTAAAAAAAAAAGATGGTCAGTTTTGGTATGTATATTTACCATATTTAAAAATAATTTTTAAAAAATACGGTTCCATTTCTCCTGGGCATTTCTGGGACAAAGGAGGGTTTCCAGAGCCCAGGAAGATGTGAGCTGGAAGCTATGGGTGCAGCCGCCCCTTATTTCTGAATTCCTTGCACATTTTCGTGGCCTCTTTCATGGAAGAAAACCTCCCGGGGTGCTTTTTCCACTCCCTCTGCTCACCGCACTGGGGATTACAAGAGGAAAACAGCTCTGCCCAAAGCGAAAGTGAGCAGAACTCTCAGGGGCAAGATTTTCCAACCTGGGGGGTTGAGCTCCTCCTCATCTGTCCCTCCACACACACATGCATGTACACTCACACACACACACACACACACACACACACACACACACACACACGTGCATGTACTTTCCAGCCAGCTTCAGCAGACGTCTTGCGCTGTGTGAGATGGCACTATTTCCCAGCACCCTGGCTGGACTGGGGTGAAGCCCTGAACTTGCCCCATGGGCCCCCAGAACTTGTGCTGGGAAGAGAAAGGAATCGGACTGCCTTGGGCTTCACTGAGAAGCTCATGGCTCACCTGTGTGGCCCTGCTCCTTGCCAGTGGGAGAAAGAGGCAACTTGAACCAAGGGCCCCTTCTTGGAGGGGCCACATCCAAGCAACACTGTCCCTCGAGAGGTAATAGGCTCTATTAACATTGCCTCCTATTTGGCGTCTCTTCCCCACAGCTTCTGTTTATTTCTTTATTTTCCTTTTTTCCTTGCTGATTCTTTTTTGTCTTTTCTCTTTTCCATTCTTATTTTTTTTTTAAATTAAAATGATGATTCTAAAATTTTAAATTTAAAATGAAGATGATTAAAAAAAATCATCTTCCATTTTCTTATTGACATACAGTTGATTTACAATGTTGTGTTAGTTTCAGGTGTATAGCAAAGTAATTCAGTTATGAAAGTGAAAGTGAAAGTCGCTTAGTCGTGTCCGACTCTTTGCGACCCCACAGACTATACAGTCCATGGAATTCTCCAGACCAGAATACTGGAGTGGGTAGCCTTTCCCTTCTCCAGGAGATCTTCCCAACCCAGGGATCAAATCCAGGTCTCCTGCATTGCAGGCAGATTCTTTATCAGCTGAGCCACCAGGGAAGCCCAATTCAGTTATATATTTATATATATATATATATATATTTGTGTTTATATATATGTTTTTCAGATTCCTTTCTATTATAGGTTATTCCAAGATATTGAATATAGTTCCCTGTGCTATACAGTAAGTCCTTGATGTTCATCTATTTTATATATAGTAGCGTGTATATGTTAACCCCAAATTCCTAATTTATCCCTCCCTTTTCCCTTTGGTAACCATAAGTTTGTTTTCTATGTCTGAATGACTTTCCAGTTTTACAAGTCTGGCTTTTCCAGATTCCACATCTCAGTGATATCACACACTATTTGTCTTTTTGTGCAACTCATTTAGCGTGATGTTCTCACGGCCCACCCTGCCTTTTGTGTTGAGGGTTACGACGAGGTTTAAGGGTATAAAGTTACAGCGAGTAGTAAATAAGCCTTAGAGATCTAATGGCCGGTATAGTGAATATAAACAAAAGTGGCATAGGATAATCATCAAACTTGCTAAAAGACTAGATCTTAATTATTCCACCTACTAAAAAGCAAATATAATTATATATAGCATGATCGAGGTATTAATTATTGCTACAATGGCCATCATATGACAATATACACATGTATCGAGTCAACATGTCACACACCTGACATATACACAGCGTTGTATGTCATATGTATTTCAATAAAAATGTTCAAAGGCACAAAAACATCGACTTCCCTTATAGCTCTCCCTCTGGCCCCTCCGATGCCCCACCCTCAACCTTCCTATCTTCCCTGTCTCCCCTTCATAGCCAGACACAGTCCTTGGCTGGGAGACTTTCGTGTGGGGCGTGATTCAGCGAGGACCCTCCCGCGGGCAGGACTGCAGTTGGGAGTCTGTCCGTGCTATAGTAGGTCAGGATCCTCGGCAGACCAGGTCCTTTCAGGGGCTGCCCTGCCTCTCAGGCTTCTCAGTCACCCTCTTCCAACGGCCTTTGAGTTGAGGCCTTCAAGCCGGCTGGGCAGCAGAACTGAAGGGGTGACAGTCTTTCTGAGTTGCAGAGGGACACGGGTCAGCTCCCATAGGGTTGAAATGTGGCGCATTTCGCCCGCGTGCCGCCCTCTGTCCCGGTGCATCCTTGGATGCTGGGAAAAAACCAAAACACACCAAACAAGTCACGACGGGTTTTCCAGCTCACGCGGCACATTCCTCCCGCAGCTCAGCACCCTGTAATCAAGCCTTGTGCGTGCCATGCGAGCGAGACGCTAAACGAAAGTGCTTCCCTTCACGCACCGCCGACCCGTCTTCCAGCTGCCAGGTCCGCATCTCCAGCTTGGGCCAACCGGGCCTCGATCTCTGACGCTCCGCTGGGCAGGGAGGGGCCTGAGGGAAGCGTCCTGCCTGACTAAGGCAGGGGGCCGCTGGCGGCCTCATTTTCTGGAGAGCCCTGGGAGGCGCAGAGCCCTTCCAAAGGGTTCCCTCAGCAGTCAGCCCCTTCCCTTAGGGCTGCTGGATTTCTCTGGCCTGGGGCCATTGGGACCTGGGCTTTCTTGGCCCTGGAGGTAGGAAGAATGGACAAACGACCATTTCTCTCGGCCCGGCCTGCTCTGTGCAGACTGAGGGAGACTGTTCTGTTGCTTTCAACTGCTGATAAAAGCCAACTTTCTTGGGTAAACCCTGGGCACTATTATGAAGGCAGCAAAGGTAAAAGCAGAAATGAATCCTGCCCCCAAGTATCCCGCCATCTCCCAGAAAAGGGAAGTGTGTTCAGTCACTCAGTCATGTCTGACTCTTTGCGACCCCATGGACTGTAGCCCTCCAGGCTCCGCTGTCCATGGGGTTCTCCAGGCACGAATACTGCAGTGGGTTGCCATTTCCTGCTCCAGGGTGATATTCCTGGCCCAGGGATGGAACCCACGTCTGCTGTGGCTCCTGCATCGGCAGGCAGATTGTTTACCACTGAGCCACCTGGGAAGACCCAGGGAGGGAGGACATGGACTTAAATGACCACAGGGCTGGTGGAAAGTTGGGGGGGGCACCAGAGCAGAGCAGCCTCAGAACAATGCCATCCAGCATGCCGGAAAGAGGAGTGCAGGTGGCGTGAAGTCAGGCCCCAGAGAATAGCGAGGGTGGGACAGGCCGAGTCAGGAAGAGGGTGTCCCAGCAGAAGGGACAACTTGGACACCGAGGGACAGCATCAGGGTGCAGAGCTGATGCCGTGGGAACCACTGATGCTCCGGAGACCGACCTACTGAGAAAGAACTTCAAGGAGCCTGGAGCGGCTGTCAGGGAGGAGGGAAGACGCAGCCTGGGTCTGTCCACTGCTGCTTGGGAAGCGAGTGGCTACTATAGAACTGACCCAGCTAGTGCTACATAGAGCAAGATCCTGGAGGGCTGTCACTGTACGCGGGAAATACCTGCAGAGCTTGATAGTTGATGGAGTGACTTCATGGCGAATCTAAGGATACAGATGTTGAGCTTGTATTTTGTACACTTCGTGTTTATTCACTTTTTTTTTTTCTAACAATTTGTTTCTATGATAGCTTTCAAAATATAGAGTTCCCTGATACACCAGACCCTGCAATCCCACTCCTGGGCTTAAACCCGGAGGAAAACATGATTTGAAAGGACCCATGCACCCCTGTGTTCACTGCAGCACTATTTACAACAGCCAAGATGTGGACACCATCTAAGTGTCCATAGAAAGAAGAATGGATAAGGTAGAAGTGGTATATACATACAAGGAAATATTTCTCAGCCATAAAAAATGAAATAATGTCATTTGTAGCAACAAGGATGGACCTAGAGATTGTCATACAGAGTAAAGTACGTCAAAGAAGGAAGGAGGTCATATTACATCCCTTATATGCAGAATATAAAAAAGAAATAACACGAATGAACTTATTTGCAAAACAGAAATAGACACACAGACTTAAAAGAACGAAATTGTGGTTTCAAGGGAGGAAGGTGGGGAAGAAGGGTAGTTAGGGAGCTGGGGATGGACATGTACACACTGGTACATTTAAGATGGATAACCAGCAAGGCCCTACCATATAGCACAGGAAACTCTGCTTAATGCTATGTGGCAGCCTGGATGGGAGGGGAGTCTGGGCGAGGATGAATACATGGATATGTATGGCTGAGTCCTTTTACTGTTCACCTGAAACTATCGCAGCTTTGTTAATGGCTGTAGGCTGATACAAAATAAAAAAAGTTAAAAAAAAAAAGAAAAAACACTGGTCTTTCATGATAGAGAGTTAGAGGAGCATCCCATCAGCTTACCCCCGTGGTCCTTCCTGAAACGAGCCCCCTTCTCCCTCACAGTTTGCCGAGGTCTGTGGTCTGAAGCCTTACCTGCTTCCCCTCTCCGGATGGACTGCATGTGGCACACGCTGTGTCTATTCAGCCGTGTGGAGCCGCACAGTGGGGCCGGCCCGCGTCTATGGGGTCTGTGACAGCAGGGGTGCTGTTTCGGACCCCCGCCTCGGGGGTGGCAGGTCTGGACCCTGGTTTGGCCACTGCAAGGCCACCAGTGTGGATTCAGGGGAGGCCCGCTGCAGCGGCTCTGTGTCTTTGACTCTCTGGTGTCCCAGCTCTTTTCCTGTAAACCGTTTCCACATATTTGCAACTGGTTTGCTGCGTGAACCGGACTTGTCCTGAAGTCAGGAAACAAAACTCTTGTCTTCTGACCATTACTTTTCCCACCTGCCCGGTTGGATCCGATCCTAAGAACTCAGGCAGCTTCCATAGTTTTCTGGTCCCTTGCGGGTACGGAGGAGGAGTCTTGTTTTCATGGATCAGAGTCCAGACTATCTAACAGTGGTAAGCTCTTATTCAAATTCGACTTCTCTCCCCCAACCTCCCCCCAGCCTCTGCAACCTACAGGGGAGAAAGGGCAGGAGTCTCTTCCTCCCCTTGCCCTGCCTCCTCCTCCACTGGGACCCCCAGTGTGTGAAGTTCTTGTCTTTCTTGTGTCTGCAGTAGGGCCCTCTAATTTGGATGGTGCCTCCAACTAGACTTTTGTCGCATTTCTTTTTTTTTTAATGAATTGTTGGGAATCCTCCTCCTTCCCCATGGAGACCCTCATCTTTCAGCTGACAATCTATCCCCATCAGGTACTGCTTCTGGAAGTAGAGCCCAGAGCTGTCTGCCTGGATCTCCTGGAGCCCAGCCTTTAGATGGGCTTCTCCCAGTCACTTTTTCTGGCCCAGAGGGAAAGCCTGGCCTTCGAAGCCACTCCCAGGGCAGCCCTCTCATCACTCTGCCTTTCTAAATGAATACCCATTTTCTAAATGAATTCATTTCTAAATGAATGCCCTCGGAGGTCTACCGCTGAGAGTCAGACATGTGACCCTAGGACTTCTCAGCTCCAGGGGACACTTTTTATGCTCTTCTGGGAACTTTCTGCCTGACCTCTGCTCTCACCCCAGAGCCCCACTGCTTGACCCAGGAAAGAGAGAGAGATCATGTCCGTATCTATACTTTACAAAGCCATGAACCTTCTTCAAGATATACAACCCCAGTCTAAACATGAGAAACGCCAGTGGAGAAATGTTCTAGACAGTATTTTACCAGTACTCTGCAAAACTGTCAAGATCATGAGAACAAGGAAAGGTGGAGAAATATTGGACTGTGTTCCAGAGGGATTGAAGGAACTCCTATGACCAAATACAGTGTGATATCCTGGACTGGATTCAGGAAAAAAAGACATTAGTGGAAAAACTCGTGAAATCCAGTAAAGTCAAGTCTGGCATTTAGTCCATAAAATGTGCTAGTGTTAATTTCTTACTTTTGAGAAATGTACCATAGTTATGTAAGATGTTGCTGTTAAGAGAAACTGGGAATTGGGAAATAGGGAATTTGTACTTATGTTTAAGCACAAAGGTGCTTAACTTCTCTGTAAATTTAAGTTATTCAAAATAGTTTATTTAAATAGAAGGGCTATTGTAAATATGCTCAATATGCTCAAAGATCTGGTAGAAAATAAGAAGAGAATGAGAAGAAAGATGCCAAATAGAACTTCTAGAGTTGAAAACCATATGCTATCTACAAGAGATGCACTTTACAAAGTCTTACGGAAAATTGGAAAGTATTTTGGACAGAGTAAAACTAAAGCTGCAAAACACCAAAATTTGTCAGGTGTAATGTAACTAAAGAAATTGGAGGAGAATTTATAGCTTTAAATAGTTACATGAGGAAGGAAAGGTCTAAAATCCTAAGTGTTCATTTTGAGACTGTAGAAAAAGAGAAGAAAACTATACCCAAAATAAGTAGAGGGAAGGAAATAACAAAGAGAAGAGTAAAAACCGATGAAAAATACAGAATAAAAAAGTGAAATATTATAAACTCCAAGCTGGTTCCTTGCATAAAACAATACAACTGATGTACCTCTAGCTGGACTGATCAAGAAAAAAAAAGTGAGAAGACAGAAATGACCAATATCTAGCATGGAAGAGAAGACCCTAGAGGCTCCACGGCATTATAAGAATAATAAGATATGTATTTCCTAAACTTTATACCAATACATTTGACACCCTAGATGACCAGGAAAGTGCAATAAAAAAATCATTAACAACCAAAACTGATTCAGGAAGAAGGAAAAATCTGAGTAGATCTAAATCATTGAAGGAAACTGAATTCATAATTTAAAGCCTTCTCACAAAGAATACTGTGACCCAAGTGGCTTCAACGGAAAATTCTATCCAACATTTCAAGAAGAAATGACATGAGTCCAACACAAATTTAGGAAACAGAGGAAGAGGGGACACTTATGAACTCATTTTATGAAGCCTGTGTTACTCAGGCTGACTGGTCATTGTCCCTTGTATTTTGGTCTAAGCTCCTCTGGTCTCAGGTAACTTTTACACACCTAGAAATCTCCTGATTAGAGCACTTGACTGCCTCCTTTTCATTGTTCCTTTGCACATAATTTTGATTTACTTATTTATTTTTGGCTGCGCTGGGTCTTTGCTGTTGCACGTGGGCTTTTCTCTGCTGTGGTGAGAGGGGGCCACTCTGTAGCTGCGTTGCGTGGGGTCCTCACTGCGGTGACTTCTCTTGTTGGGGAGCATGGGTTCCAGGGCCGGTGGGCTTCCATAGTTGTGACTCGTGGGCTCCAGAGTGCAGGCTCAGGAGTTGTGGCCCACAGGTTTAGTCGCTCTGAGGCCTGTGGGGTCTTCCCAGACCAGGGATCGAACCCGTGTCTCCTGCTGTGGCAGGCGGATTCTTCACCACTGGACCACCAGGAAGGCTGACTACCCCCTTTTCTGAACCCTGGTTGCACAAAGCCGCCTAGGGCCTCTTTACTCATTATTCATGTGAATCATTGTCACTCAGGAAAGACTGAAAACTCATCGAGGGGACATTTCCACGCATCACATTGTCTCACACACACCCTGCAGGTCCGACTTGGGCTCAAGTCCTTACCTGGATCTCAGGGAAGAGTTGAAATGGGAGGACTTTTCTCCCCATGTGTGGACACCCGCAGTGCCAGCCTCTCCCAGCCTTCGGCACTTCCCAGGCACTGATTCCTGCCTTCCCCTACCCTCCACTCTGTGCATTTCTCATTTGAGAGAGTCTGTGGCTTTCAGCCTGGTGAAGAGTGACCAGCAGGAAGCAGGGAGCGGAGTCCCGAGCCCTGCTTTCCAGCCTGTGGCAGATGCCTCTGCTGGACCCGACAGGCCCTTTGGGGACCATACGTCCCAGTCTGCCTGGGTCAGTTCCCAGTTATGCCTGTTGTCTCTCATAATTGTTCATGGTGACCCTTGTCACTCTAAAAATGTCCTGTTTGATAGACAAACGTTATGGTCCACGTAGAGCCCCATGGGAGGAGGAATTAGAGATTCAGGATTGTCATTATGGGTTGAATTGTGTCATCCCCCCCAAAATTCATGCTGGAATTCTAACCCCCAGCACCTCAGAATGTGACCTTCTTTGGAAATGGGGTCATTCTGGTATAAGTGGTTAAGATGAGGTTATACTGGAGTAGAGTGGGCCCTGAATCCAATAGGACTGAAGTCCCAGAAAAAGAGTAACTGTGTGAAGACACACACACACACACATACACACACACACACACACACACACACACACACACACACACACATACACACACACACACTCTCACACAGAGAGAATGCATGTGAACATGAAGGCAGACATTGGGAGATGCTTCTATAAGGAAATCCAAGCAAAGCACCAGGAGCCTGAGACAGAGTCTGTCACAGCCTCAGAGGAAACTGCCCTGCTGACTCCTTGATCTTGCATATCCAGCTTCCAGAACTGTTCAGTTCAGTTCAATTCAGTCACTCAATTGTGTCTGACTCTTTGCAACCCCATGGACTGCAGCACGCCAGGCTTCCCTGTCCATCACCAGCTCCCGGACCTTGCTCAAACTCGTGTCCATCAAGTTGCTGATGCCATCCAATCATCTCATCCTCTGTCTTCCCCTTCTCCTCCTGCCTTCAGTCTTTCCCAGCATCAGAGTCTTTTCCAATGAGTCAGTTTTTCGCATCAGCTGGCCAAAGTATTGGAACTTCAGCTTCAGCATCAGTCCTCCCAATGAATATTCACTGGTTTCCTATAGGATTGACTGGTTGGATCTCCTTGCAGTCCAAGGGACTCTCAAGAGTCTTCTCCAACACCACAGTTCAAAAGCATCAATTCTTTGGCATTTCGCTTTCTTTATGGTCTAATTCTCATATCCATACACGACTACTAGGAACACAGTAGCTTGGACTAGACGAAACTTTGTTGTTGGGAAAGTAATGTCCCTGCTTTTTAATATGCTGTCTAGGTGGGTCAATCTGAAGTGATTTTGGAGCCCAGGAAAATAAAGTCTGTCACAGTTTCCATTGTTTCCCCAGCTATTTGCCATGAGGTGATAGGACCGGATGCCATGATCTTAGTTTTCTGAATGTTGAGTTTTAAGCCAACTTTTTCACTCTCCTCTTTGACTCTCATCAAGAGGCTCTTCAGCTCCTCTTGGCTTTCTGCCATAAGGATGGTGTCATCTGCATACCCAGAACTGTAGGATGTTCCATTTCTGTTGTCCTAAGCTCCTTGGTGGCCCCTTGGTAGCCTAAGGAAATGATCCAGTGATAAGAGCTGCTCCCGAGAGCTCCAACCATGTCTTTTTACCAGTGAAGAAACAAGCCCAGAGAGGCTAAGCCCTTGCCCAAGGTCACCCAGCTGGTTAGCGGCAGAGCTGAGAGAGACTGAAACCCAGATCCCTGACGCGCTGACAAACTCTTCCCTTCTCCAGGCTGATGCTCAGTCTCGCCAGGAGCAGCCAACCGCCCTGGGTGAGCCTTTAAAACAGCCCTTCCCAAGCCAGAAATTTATCTTCCTTGAGTGGATGTTTTGAGTTTGCAAAGTTATGGCTGAGGCCTGCTGCTCCTGGGGGCTGAGGCCGCGAGGGCCCAGGATGTGGGGAATTAACAATGTTTAAGGGAGAGACACGCAGGTACTTGAGTTGGGCGGGAGGCGAGGACACCTCGTAACTCTCCCAGGTTCATTGCTGTCTGGGCCCCGGGGCCTCTCATCTCCGCTGGCGGGGGCTGGGCGTCAGGTTCTGCCTGGGTTGCTGGGAAGATGGTTCTCTAGTGTGGTTGTCAGCACGCTTATTTAGAAGAGTGAGGTGAGTCAGAAGGGAAAGATACATGTCGTCTTCTAATGCACGTATACGGACTCTAGAAAAGTGAAGAATTCATCTACAGGGCAGGAATGGAGAAACAGACATAGAGAATAATCTTATGGACATGGGGAGAGGGGAGGAGAGGGTGAGATGTACGGAAAGAGTAATGTGGAAACTTATATTATTGTATGTAAAATAGATACCCAATGGGAATTTGCTGTATGGCTCAGGAAACTCAAACAGGGGCTCTGTATCAACCTAGAGGGGTAGAATGGGGAGGGAGATGAGAGGGAGGTTCAAAAGGGAGAGGATATATGTATACCTATGGCTGATTCATGCTGAGCTTTGACAGAAGGCAACAAAATTCTATAAAGCAGTTATCCTTCAATAAAAAAATAAATTAAAAAACAAAGAAAGCATTTGTTGAACCGGCTGGTGAATGAATGCTTGTCACAACTAGTTTGCGAGCTCTTTAGGGGCAGGGAACACACCATCCAGTCTCTGCAGAACTTGGCTCAGCTACAGGGAGAGGCCTGGAGCAGGATTCCCTTCTTTTTCGCCCTGACGCCCCATTGGTTGGGTCACCTAGATGCAAAACCCCACTTCCTCTGCAACACCGTGCCTCCCTGTCCCTCTCCCAGGACCTTGCAGGCTGAACTGGCCTTGCACTCCACCGGGGTGGGCTCGAGCTCCCCCCTCCCCTCCCCCAACACCTCCAGGCCCTCATTAGCTATCAGCTGTTTGCTCCTAAGCCGGGGACTTCTGCCCCAGAAGCAAGAAGGATGCAAGTGACAGAGGGACTCTTGTCTGGTCCCTGAGTCTATAGCAGTGATGACCATCAGATAGCTGATGGTCACTGGATGAATATGGAATGGAAACATCTTTCCCCCAGTACTTTCAGTTTCACTCCACAAATAAAGTGCATTTATCATACGGATTGGCCCCAGATGACATGACCTGTATCCTGAACACGGCATTTATCATTTTCTTCATCATCATACAGATGTGTCCATGCATGCTCAGTCGCTTCAGTCGTGTTTGACTCTTTGTGACCCCGTGGACTGTAGCCCACCAGGCTCCTCTGTCCATGGGATTTCCCAGGCAAGAATACTGGAGCAGGTTGCCACTTCCTTCTCCAGGGGTGTTCCTGACCCAGGGATTGAACCTGTGTCTCTTACATCTCCTGCACTGGCAGGCAGGTTCTTTACCACTAGCGCTACCTGGAAAGCCCCCTGGACCCCCATGGGTATCAAACTCCGAGGATGCTCAGTGATGGTTGAATTCATGGTTGTGGAACCTGCAGGTACAGAGGCCGAGTGTATGTAGAACCAGGAGAGGGCGAGTGCAAGAACCAGAGAATGAGTGCCTCAGAGCCGGCAGGAGTGCTTGAGGACCCTGGGTCCAGACCGTAGGCCTTTAGGTGGCAGGTCCAGCTGAATTTGTGGGAAGGGGCAGTCTTCTTCCTTAAATACTCTCAACAGGGAAGCCTTTCCCACTGGTTTTGAGAGAACCATTCTCTGAACCCAGTATCCAAGAGAGGAAATGCAGACACATTCTCTTATAATAATAATAATAACTGACCATGTGCCAAGTCCCATCCTGAGTGCTCTGTTTGTGTTAACGCATCTCCATAATAACCTAACGGGTTGGTGCAGATGAGGAAACAGGGGCCTGAGAGGTGATGCAACTTGCCCAAGTTTACACAGCAAGGACGTGGAGGAGCTAGGATTTGAACTCCATCTCTTAATGCTTGGATCTCTAGGAGCCAGCATGTCTGAATAGCTTAGGGCATGTTTTTTAGAGGCAGATTGCAAAACCCTAGATGTTAAACACTCCTTTATTCAATGATCTAGCAGTTCCATTCCCAAGAGAAATGGAATCACATGCATAAACAAATACTTCTACAAGAATATTCACATCAGTCTTTTTCAAAAAAGCTCCAAACTAGAAACTACTTGATAATACTGATAAATAGGAGAATGAACAAATGTACTATATTTACATAGTATATTCATGTGATTAATTACTAGTGTATTCGCAGTACTTTCAGCAATGAAAAAGAATGACCTACTCACAGGCCAAGCAACACGAATGAATCCTAAGCATTTTATACTAAGTAAGTGAACAAAGGGAGTCACAAAAGTACCCTATGACCCCATTTTCATAAAATCCAAAAATGGGCAAATATAGTCTATAATGAAAAGTCGTATAGTGGGGAATGTTGATGGTGGACAAATTCTGTATCTTGGTGTGGGTGGTAGTTATGAAAGTTGTACAATTGTTGAAACGTATCAAGCTGAATGCCAAAGATTTGTGACTTTTATTGTGTGCTAATTATACTTTTAATTGGAAATAAAATCTTGGCTTTGCTACTCACTGGCTGTCTTTTGGTTTTTGAGTTATGTTACCTCCTAAGCTTGAGCTGTCTCATTTATAAGATGAAGAACAGAGAGTTTTTCCAATTCTTATATGCTATGATTTTATAAATCTTCTTAATTATTTAAAAGAAACAACAGAGGAACATTTAATTGATCTTGGGTTGGGGAGAGCTTTCTAAACATAAAGCCATGGGATCAATCATAGAGGAAACTGTCAGATTTAACTACATAAGATGAACAAGAAACCCCAAACTGTCTGTGTTATTTTTTAATCCCTCTATAATAAACATTAAAAGAAAGATGAAAAAAATAGCAAAAAATATTCACAATAAATATGACAAAGAATAAGAGCCTTAATTACATCAAGTCAATAAAAAGATACTAACATCCAAACTGGAAAATGATGAAAGAAAATGAACAAGCAATTCATAGAAGAAATCCAAATGGCCAACAAACCTAAGAACTGGTCAATAGACTCATTAATCAAAGAAATATCAATCAAAATGACGAGATATCATTTCCTCCTGTTAATCTGGAAAACATTTAAAACAGTGACTTGTTTTTGCAGTGCTTCCACGTGAAGCCATCGCTGTTAGGACTATAAATTGATGCAGCATTACTGGAAACAATTTAGCCGTAAGAATTTTCTTAAAAATATTTGTCATTTGTCACAGTAACACCACTTCCAAGTAACTCCTAAAAAATAATCAGAATGTGATTAAAGACTTATGTCTAAGGATGTTCATCACAGTCCTTGACTAATCGTTAAAAATTATAAACAATCTGAAGGTCTAAAAATATTATTCAGCTATAAATATAGTATTTTGAAAAAGCATTTAACAGCAATAAAATATCATCGGATGTTAAGAGAACAAAGCAGCATAATAAAACACACCATGTGATTCATTCGATTTGATTTTAAAATTTGCTGCTGTTGTTGTTCAGTCACTAAGTTGTGTCCGACTCTTTGCAACCCCGTGGACTGCAGCATGCCAGGCTCTTCCGTCCTCCACTGTCTCCTGGAGTTTGCTCAGATTCATGTCCACTGAGTCAGTGATGATTTCCAACCATCTCATCCTCTGTGGCCCCCTTCTCCTGCCCTCAATCTTTCCCAGCATCAGGGGCTTTTCCAACTGAGTCATTTCTTTGCATCAGGTGGCCAAAGTATTGGAGCCTCAGCTTCAGCATCAGTCCTTCCAATGAATATTCAGGGATGATTTCCTTTAGGATTTTTAAATAGTTTGTGTTTCTAATATCCACTGAGAAAAACCTAAAAGGGAAGACACACAAAAGTTAGTGGTAGTGATCTTGGGGAGGGGAGAGAGACCTTGAGTGACAGTCTTCTTAAAGTTTTCTTCTTAAACTTCTCAGTATACAGACACAACTCACTTTATTGCTCTTCATAAATAGTATGATTTTTTACAAAATAAAGTTCTGTGGCAACCCTCCCTTGAGAAAGTCTAACAGCATATTTTCCCAATATCACTTGCTTACTTTACTTCTCTGTGTCACATTTGGGTAATTCTCACAGTATTTTAAACTGTTTTTTACTATCACTATATATTGGTTATGAGGGTCTGTGATCAGTGATCTTTGAGGCTACTATTATAATTATTTTGAGGTTCCACAAACCACGCCCATATAAGATGGCAAACTCAACTGATAAAAGTTGTGTGAGTTCTGACTGCTCCACCCATGGGCCATTCCCCCATCTCTCTCCCTCCTTGTTCCTTGAGACACAACAATATTGAACTTAGGCTGGTTAATAACCCTACATTGACCTCTTAGTGTCTCAAGTGAAAGAGTCAAATATCACTTGTGTTAAATCTAAAGCTAGAAATGAACTTAGTGGGGAAGGCACGTTGAAAGCCAAGACAGGCTGAAGGCTAAGCCTCTTGCAACAAACAAGTTGTGAATGCAACTTGTTGTTAATGCAAGTTAACCAAGTTGTGAATGCAAAGAAAAAAATCTTAAGGGAAATAAAAAGTGTTCCTCCAGTGAACACATGAATGATAAGAAAGCAAACTGGCCTTATTGCTGATATGGAGAAAGTTTCAGTGGTCTGGACAGAAGAGAAAACCAACCACAATCTTCCCTTAAGCCAAAGCCTAATCCAGAGCAAGATCCTAAGACTCTTCAATTCTATGAAAGTCGGGAGAGGAGAGGAAGCTGCATAAGAAAAGTTTGAAGCTGGCAGAGGCTGGTGCTCAAGGTTCAACGAAAGGAAAATTTACTGACCTATATCACAGGGCAGTCACTCTTCAGGTCAAATTAAGCACAAAAATTAAAGTATTTGTAAACCGTTAATTGGTCATAAACGTGTAGGTTCAAGACTGTATCAGTTCACTCTAGTTGCTTTGACAGTGAAACCTTATCATCTCACTTGTTGAACATAAAGGGCTATTTCTCACTCACACAGAGTTCTATTCATGGGGACTGGGCACTGCTCCATAGGAGGTTTCAGGGACATGAGCAGATGGGAGCTCTGGACATGTGGTTCACAGGACAGAGGAGAGGAGAGTTTGGAAGAGGCACGTTCATTTCTCATCTATTTTAATCTGGAAGACATCCAACTAATTCCACTCATTGTCCCACTGTGAGAGCCAATGATGAAGGGGTCTGGGAGATGTAGTCCTGGCTGCTTCTCCGGCAGAGCCTAGATTGGGACAGTGGAGTACAGACCTTTGGCTTATTTAGCATCCCTGCCAAGGAAGCCCCTATGGCCCTTCTTGTATTTAGAGAGCTTCCCTGGTGGCTCAGCTGGTAAAGAATCTGCCTGCAGTGTGGGAGACCTGGGTTCAGTCCCTGGGTTGGAAAGATCCCCTGGTGAAAGGAAAGACTACCCACTCCGGTATTCTGGCCTAGAGAATTCCATGGACTGTATAGTCCATGGGGTCGCAAAGAGTCGGACACAACTGAGCAACTTTCACACTTTCAAGCCAAGAGTGACACCAGCAACTCAGGATCACAAACTTAGTTAAGAACAGAGTTAGCTCTTGAGTGAGGTCTCTGACTCATGCCAAGTGTTGCTATTGTTAAGATCTCTTTGTCATTCTTCTTTTTTAAAGGAGATAACTCATGGCATGACTTCTTTGGGCTTCCCAGGTGGCGCTAGTGGTAAAGAACTCACCGGCCAATGCAGGAGATGTAAGAGGCATGGGATTGATCCCTGGGTGGGGAAGATCCCCTGGAGGTGGGCATGGCAATCCACTCCAGTATTCTTGCCTGGAGAATCCCACGGACAGAGGAGCCTGGTGAACAGTCCATGGGTTTGCAAAGAGTTGGACACGACTGAAGCGACTTAGCACGCACACACATGAACCTTTTCTGTTCACTTCCACTGCAGAGCTCTGGCTGGGGTGACTCTTTTCTCTGGATTTTCTGCACAAGTCTCCAAGCTCTGCTGAGTTAACCAGCTGAAACGGGGTTGGCAATAGACCTCCGGTCTGTCCTGCTTCGACAGCGAGCCTTCTATGCCTTCTTCTCTGAGTGCCCTGGACACCTTCTCCTGCTGTTTCAGAAAGGCAGCCTCCTTCCATGTTCACCCTTAGGCAGCATGCTGCAGGAGAGCCCCTACTCCCCCCCGATCGACCTCCACCCATTCTTTCTTTGCCTCCTTGCTGAGGACTGTCGTGACCCTATTGATGAAAATCACTGGGAATGTTTTGGGGGCTCACCCATCTTCACATCCTCTCTTCCCACAGGCTTTTCTGAGGGAAACTTGGCAACATGGCAACTCCCCCTCCCGGAAGAGCTGGCCAGCCTGTGAGCTCTCTTTGCCTTTGGCTGGAATGATCTCAGTGCAGGACTGCAGTGCAGGCCCGTGCCTCCGATGAGCGGCTTTGATTATCTTTCAGCCATAACATATGGGAAAACAATTTAATGGGTCCCTACTAAATTCAATTTTCAGATATAAAATACATTCAAGAGAAGGTGTCCACAAGGTAAACATTAACAACTGGGCCTCGGGGTAAACACAGGTGTGAACCACAACCATCTCAACATGGAGCACGGAATGGCCACCATGTCACATAGGTTTGACAAAGTGGGCAGCCTCTACAGCCGGATCAATGGCTATGATTACAGCCTCTCTGTGCCTTTAAGGTTGGCAGATCAAGATCTGGGACAGCATTGTGTCAGCAGGGTTCAATCAAAGGACCAGAACTTCTAGGATGGTATCCATATTTTCTCCATAAACATCTTTGCCACAGGCCATTTTGCTGCACAACTAATTGGCCATAAAGTAATTTTGCTATAAAAGATAAGGCAATGGGTTTACAGCTGGGTTTCATTTCTCCAAGGATGCAATACTCTCCCCCACACTGCACCCCTTTTTTTGAAGTGTGATGGACTGTTGCCACATTAAAAATTTTTTTTTTATTGGAGTTTAGTTGATTTACAATGTTGTGTTAGTTTCAGGTTGCTGCAAAGGATCAAATACATATATGTGTATAATCTTGACTCTTTTTTAGATTCTTTTCCCATATAGGCCATTACAGAGTATTTAGTAGAGTTCCCTATGCTATATACAGTAGGTCTTTATCAGTTATCTATTTTACACAGAGTAGTGTGTATGTGTCCATCCCAGTCTCTCAGTTTATCCCTCCCCTCCTTACCTCTTGGTAATCATTAGTTTGTTTTATACATCTGTAACTCTACTTTTTGTAGATAAGTTCATTTGTAGCATTTTCAAAGATTCTACGTATAAGCGATATCATATGATATTTATCTTTCTCTGCCTGACTTGCTTTGCTCAGTATGACAATCTCTAGGTCCATCCATGTTGCCACAAATGACATTATGTCATTCTTTTTTGGGGGCTGAGTAATACCCCATTGTATATATGCACCACATCTTCTTTATGGATTCCTTTTGGACGTTTAGGTCGCTTCCATGTCCTGACTATTGTTAATAGTGCTGCAGTGGACACTGGGGTGCATAGGTCTTTTCAAATTGCGGTTTTCTCTGAATGTGTGCCCAGGAGTGTGATTGCTGGATCATATGGTAGCTCTATTGTTAGTTTTATAGGGAACCTCCATACTGTTCTCCATAGCAGCTGTATGCCCCCTCTTTTTATATAATACACATCTCAGGCCTCATAATGGTCTCTACAGAGCTGTAGGCTTGGCCGACTTAAAATAGTGGATGATAATAACCTTGTGTATAGACTTGATAAGACAAAGATAAGAAAACTTACTGGAAGTGTACAATTAGAGCATGCAAAGTCAAATTGCATACCACACTAGAAAACAGCATATTAGTTCAAATCCTTCCATGAACCCAGTCATCCCTCAACCCCTCAGGACCACAAATCTTTATAAGACATGGCTCATAATTCACAAGAGTCTTCGAGAGAATTAATGATAAATTCATTGGCTGACTTGGACACACCAGATTGTTTTCTCCTGCTGTCTTCATGAAATTTATCAGTATTGGCAGAATTAGAAGTTGAAACCGAAGGAAATATTAAGTCCTTCTCTTTCCTCCCAAAAGATATGATTAACCTGATTTCTGATAAATGTAATTTTCTTGAAAATGATGATTTTTTTTTTTTTTTGCTATTTGATAACAGAGAACACGACATAGATGAAATTGATATTTTCATAGAATCTGGTTTTAGACGATTTGGTAAAATATAAGGACTGGACAAGTGATGGAATATTTCAATGTAGCCCAGATATGTTCTACCAATTATGTATGTTCCATATATCGATGAGGAATAGCACTGTCCCTCATCTATTCATTTTACTTCCAGGGAAATCTGGAAAAATTTGTATATATATACATACACATAGCAAAGAACTTACTTCGATATGAGATCCTAAATCCTTAATAACTGACTTTGAGAAAGGAAGTATCATTGGTTTCCTTAAGATATATCTTAATACAGTGATAAGTATTGCTGAAATTTGGCCTCTGTACACTGGTGCCAGCTTCAATCTGGGAGACGGAGCTTTGGGTGATGTATTTAGAAAGAAAGCTTTATTGCTTTGTCAGGCAAAAGGGGCCACAGTGGGCTAATGCCCTCAAGACTGTGTGTCCTGCCCTAGAAGGGGCAGTGTGGAGTTTCACAGTGTTCTAGGAGCAGGGCATGGTCAGCTCATGGACCTTCTTCTGACTGGTTGGTGGTGAGGCAACTGGGAATCAACATCATCAACCTTCTGGTTCCAACTGGTCTGGGGTCTACATGCTGGTGGGCAGCACAGAGTTAATGTCTTCCACCTGAGGGGGGTTTCAGTACCTGCAAGACAGCTCAAAGGACATGGCTCAGAATATCACCTATAGTCCTTGAGTAAGAACTAAATGTCTTCGTTTAATGGATGAAGTATTATTATTTTGTGTTGCTTGACTATTTTCCTTTCGTTCTGCATCTTCTCACTTCTCTGATTAAATTTATTCTTTGACTAAAGTTTTCTATAGACAAAAGGCAGGTGGAGGACGTGGGTGGTGGTTGTTCTGGGAAGGCTCCTCCTTGGTTATAGGATACTGCTCAGTTACAGCAGCTGTTGTTTTATTTGGCAAAAAAAAGAAAATTATAAAAACCCAATTCTGCAAAGCTGTTGACATTGGACCAATGTTGCTCTATCAAACAGGTGCTGAATTTAACATGAAACTTAAATGCATCATAGTGTTAGCACTTCTTCAGTGATGTTATTGGTGGCTCTATTGAGCTGACGGGTGACCACAATTTGCCCCAAGAGTTGGTTTCATGTTTTGAAACACATGGCATTGGAGGAGGAAGAGGATGAGGATCTCCTAAGCACAGAGTTGAAACCACACTTCCCATAGAACTTGGGAACGTCTATCAGCAGACATGTTAGAACCTGCCAAGAACACACAGTGGTGTAGAAGCTTTCATGAGGAGATGCAGAGCTCACTTACAAATGTACATCCTAGGATTTGGAAACTGATACCTGCCTTAATGAAGAAATAAACTTTAGGATAAAAGGAGACATGCAATGCCAAACTAGGAGGCAAATCAACAAGCAAAAAAATGTGTAAGACTATGAACGAAGGAAAGATATGGAAGACAAGTGCTGAGACAAAAATCCACAAATTAAAATCAATTATTTGGGCAGTGTTGCCATGAACCTGCAGACGTTTTAATGTATTCATTTTTTTTTTGATATTTTCATTTCACAATAAAATCTTTTAAAAATTTTGTTACTAATTTTCCTGGTTTGTTATGTCCTTTATTTTATTTTCTATGATCAAAATTGTCTTATGATCAATTAATTGTGTGGAGAAACTGCTTCTGGCAAACATTCTTACAGTGAAATACTTAGAACCCACTAGAATATACAATGAAAAATTTATTGTGGGGATCTAACCTCCCACAATTGTGGGAGTTGGTGAAAAGTTGTTGACAAAAAATTAATCAGCAATCTAAGAATGAAATGAAAAATCCTATTTGAGCCAATTTGAGGATTGTAATCCAGAAAGAGCATCTCAGAAAGTTCTGAGAACTGCTTCCCCCTTTACAAGTCTAGACACAGTTTGTATAACATTTTTGAGATAGAGGGCTGGACGTCAATGATGTATTATTGACAGTTCACATAACCCAGATCTAAGTATCATCCCGGTAAGTCATGTGACCCTTTTTAAGTTCAAAAAGGAATTGTCTTAGGGATGCTAGGTCAATGCTGCCCTTGACGCTTGAGCAGGTACTCCTGCCAGTGGGGGAGGTTTAGTGATCCCTGATGCAGATACCCGGTGCACTGTGGTGGGGAGCAGCGAGGCAGAGGAGACCAGAGGGTGGAGAAGAATTTTGTATAAATTTCTCTTGTCTTAATGTAAAAATATGACTTTTATTTCACCAAGGTTAAGAGGTTGTGGCCTCTTTGTCTGGTGCTGGAGTCTGATGTCAGCAGGCAGGCAACTGAAAAGCAAAAAAAATACATAAAACGGGAGAAGAAAGGATAAACGGAAATGGGCACAGATGATCTGGAAGCCATGAGAACGGGCTGGAATCTGTGTTGATTCCTTGTCACCTCTAAGCTTCCATCTCTGATGATGGGTGCTGATGGGCAGGAGAAGCTGGCGTGAGCTTGCAGAGCTAAACACATCTGGTCCATGAACTGACGGGTAAAAGAGCGATCTGGCTGGTGATGGAGTTGCTTCGCCATCACCCCGGCGAGTCAGCAGGTGATGACAGCGTGTGTTTGTGGGCATGAAAGGAGTAAGTCTCCAGCTTCGCTTCTATGATCTCACACAAAACGTGTTTTGAGGCCAGTGCTAACCCAGAACTTCTGGGGAGAAAAGGATTGGTTACTATATATACAAATATACTCTTATCAAAATAAGAACAAATATTTATAACTATTCCAATTCTCATTCTGCAATTGTGTGCATGGTTGTAACTATTATTTATATGCATCTGCTTGCATTTCTTAGTGCATATTTATTCCTTTTGTTCTTGGCAAGCACCTTGGCTGGTTGTGGTTCCCTACCTAGTGAGGTGAAACAGACCTTCATTTTTGAAGAGTTTGAGCCATTCACAGTACTGTCTGTAGGTTTCCATCAATTTATTCTCTTAAAATTATAATCCTGTTACATTAATTTAATTACAGGCAAAGGTAGTCTGTAATTGGTTGAACTGTGCTATCTCTCTGTCTCTCTCTCTATATATATATACATATATATATATATATGTGTGTGTGTGTGTGTGTGTGTGCACGCTCAGTTATGTTGGACTCTTTGCGACCCCATGGACTGTAGCCCATCAGGCTCCCCCGTCCATGAAATTTCCCAGGCAAGAACATTGGAGTAACTTGACATTTCCTTCTCTAGGGGATCTTCCCGACCCAGGGATCCTGGGAGGCAGAGTCTTTACCAACTGCATCATCTGGGAAGCCCACAAATATCACTACATATATATATATATATATATGTATCCTTATATATATATAGTTCCTAACTTCCAGTCCCTGTGAAAATAGAGCATTTTCAGATGTCTTCAAGTTGAGATGAGGTCGTTAGGATGGGCCCTGGGCTCTAATCCACCAAAACTGGTGTCCTTATAAGAAAAGGGCAATTTGGATTCAGACACACATAGGAGAGAGCACCCTGAGGAGGCACCAACACAGAGGGAAGATGCCAACATGATGATGGAGGTAGAGACTGGAGTGATGCTACCACAAGCCAAGCAGCACCTGGGGCTACCAGAGCTGGAAGAAGCAAGGAAGGGTCCTCCCTTAGAGGCTTCAGAGAATGGTGACTTCCATTCAGCTTTCCCTACTGTAACAGCCCTCACTCCATGGGATCCAGCCAGTTGCTGAGTGTATACACCAATTATGCATTCCCAGCCTGGGGATAGCTACAGACTGGGCTTGGGGTCTGAGAACCCCACATCATGAGATGGACCTGAGCCAAAATCCCTTTGCACTTTCTGATCACCACAAGCCTCTACACTGACTAGTCTACTGTTGTGGGGTTTTGGGTGTCTAGGAATTACAGTCAGTTCAGAATCACTGTCTAGTATTCTCCCCCAACTTGATTATTCTCCTTCCACAAAGTTCAATCTCCCTGGCAAGTGTGTAGCTGCCTTTGGAGAGAATGAGGAGGAAGATTCACAGGGCTATTTTGGTGTAGCAGTTCCTTCCTCAAAAAGACCTGGCCTCCCCTTCCTTCAAGCGTCTCTTGGACAGTGAACTGGCTTTAGTAGGGAATGAGTGAAGAGTTCGTGAGTCCACTGTTTCTCAGACCTTGACCTTCTCGGCTTGTATGGATCAAGGCGTCAGTGGGTGGCCCATCCTATCGGTCCTACAGATACCCAAGACCTGTCACCGTGCCAGTAACATCTCCTGCAATGTGCCATGGAAATCTTCGCCTTTCATCCACATGTAGCGTGGGCCACCTTTTGGTTCAGATTTCTGTCCACCAACTGTGCAAACTGTTAGGGCACTCCCAGCCCCTAGAGCAAACACACTGGATCTGAAATCTCTGTTTAGTGGTCCATATCAATCAAGTTGGCTTGAGCCAACCTTATTTTTCCTTCCAATCTGATCCCACACCATTTGGAACCATTCCACACATGTTTCCTTGGTTCTTATCAACATAAATCGGCAAAATCATGCAGTTCTTTCATTGTACATCATACTTCATCATGAATCCCTCCCTGTACTTCATCCTCTTGAAGCCTGGGGTTTTGAGTCTGGCCATAAATCTGGATGTGCTGAGAAGGGTGAGGTAGAGCTGGGGAGGCATAATCCTTTGCCAGGCAGGTGAAATCAGCATCGTTTCTGTGGTCAAGGGGAGACTACCCTCCTCACTCTTGGGTGAAAGTTCTGGAAAGGAGGTGTGGCAGAACTGAGGGCTTAGGATCTACTCAAGTGTCTCTGTCCCAACTTTCAGTCTCACTCCTTTGAAGTCGAGGCTCTAACTAATGTGAGAAACTCCCTGAGAGTGACAGTTCCATCCGTGTTACAATTTAACCGCCTGCAGATCTAGACTTTGGTTTAGTTTTTGTTCTTAGAAACCTCAATTTGGTGGCTATAGGAGATGGATCATTTTAGGGTTATAACAGAAGCTGAGTTGCTTGTATGAACCTTGAGCTGGAAATTTAAAACCCTGTTCTCATCATTCACTCCTTCCCCTATTTCTCCACTGCACTTTGAAACAACCAGTCGCACTACATTTCTTAGTTTCATTAAAATTTTTCGTGGCAGCAAAAACTTGTTTACTAAAAGACTCGTTCACTTAGGCACTATTTTGACACTGAGTACAATGGGGCTTCCCTGGGTGGCTCAGACAGTAAAGAATCTGTCTTCAACATGGGAGACCTGGGTTCAATCCCTGGGTCAGGAATATCCCCTGGAGGGAGGCATGGCCACCCACTCCAGTATTTTTGGCTGGAGAATCCCAAAGACAGAGGAGCTTGGTGGGCTGCAGTCTATGGGTCAGAAAGAGTTGGACATGACTGAGCGACTAACGCTTTCACTTACTTTTCAAAATGGCCTACCAGTATGCCCTTTACCACTGGAGACAAGACCACTAATGCCTTTAAATCTAGACCAGAAAGCCAGTTCAGAGAACCCATTCCTGAGATTTGTTCCCCTGGAACTTTCCAGTACCAAATTTTGTATGACAAGTTTCAGCCGGAGAAACAGAACCATACAGGGCTCTACATGACAGGGGACTATTATGGGAATTGGCCATGGGCTATTGTGGGTACTCTATGAGATTCTATGAGAGGCTCTGGTTTGTGAAACTGATGCTGGCTCATGACCAGCTAGGTGGTCAGTCTGTAAAGATGCTCCATCTGTGGGGGAAGTGAGGGCGAGCAGGGACCTACACAGATGACCTAGAACCCATGAGGATGAACTAGATCCCTCGCTGGTCTCTCACCATCTGCATCTGTAAATTTGGCGAGGGGTGCTCGGCAGAAGACATCAATGTCTTGTGTCATGGAGCTAAAACCCACCTGGCCCATGAGCTGAAGGTGCCTGAGAGGGGATCGTCAAGATGTGGAGTTGCCCTGTGCGTGGCATCATTCCTGTGGTAATGGGATGAAGCACAGGCAATGATGGTGTAAGAGCTGAGGCAGGCAGCGCCTGGCGTGCTGCCCTGACTTGCTGAGTGTCGAAGGAATCTGGCTTCAGCTTTACTTCTGGGTTGCCGAAGCTGACACCGCAGAAACCCACCATAGTCTCACAGTCTGGGAAAGTGCTCTTCCCAAAGCCCTATTGTTCTTTTAAATGCTGACACCTTGAGAAACAAGGACCTTTCCATCTGGCCCTGAGAATGAAAACAAGTTGCTTTGCTCTGTGTGGATGCCGACATCTGGGCTTTGAGCCGTAAGACCCAGCCCGATGTGACTGGGAGCTTGGGGTTCAGGGTGGAGAGTAGTCACGTGACTGTCTCCCTCTGTACGTCTCCCCCAAGCAAGGTCTCTGTCAAGCTTTGTTTCAGATTCTTTATGCCCATCCAAAAATCCACGATATTTGTCTCAACTTAGCAAGGTGCTTTCACACACACATATTCTCTCCTTCAGTTCTCATAGAAACTAAGAGATATTCAACTCAGAACATCTAAGTCATCTCCAGAAGAGGCAAGGAGGCCTGAGCGTCCCGAGTCAGGACTTCAGGATCATTTTTCCCTTCAGCCAATCTTCTTGTTCAGGGCTAAGAGCCATTATGCTGTTATTAATAATCTCCTGGAAAATGTGGATGGGAATTTGCAGAATCAAGACCCAGTCATGTTCACTACTTATTTCTGCAGCTGCTGGGAAACCAGTCATGCCTTGACACAAATCCAGGAGGACCTCAACCAGTGGTTGAGTCTCCTGAAGAGCTTTTCAAAGATACACAAATCTGTGAGGGGCCATCACATTTTCAGATGCGTGTTTGCGTGCTGTGTAGCTCTTTGGTGCCCACATTTCCAGCTGTGTGCCACTCTTTATCCTCGACACTTAGTGCCTGGAGATGATTATTCTAATAATAGGTTTTGCCTGGAAAATGGGTCTATGCAGTTATAATGATCTGCCAATATTTGTTGGAAGTTAAAGTGAAAGTTGCTCAGTTGTGTCAGACTCTATACAATCCATGGAACTCTCCAGGCAAGAATACTGGAGTCAGTTGCTGTTCCCTTCTCCAGGGGATCTTCCTAACCCAGGGATCGAACACAGGTCTCCCTCATTGCAGGTGGATTCTTTACCAACTGAGCTATCAGGGAAGCCCAAGAATACTGGAATGGGTAGCCTATCCCTTCTCTAGGGGATCTTCCCGACCTGGGAATTGAACTGGGGTCTCCTGCATTGCAGGTGGATTTTTTACCAACTGAACTATCAGGGAAACCCAGAGACCTTGAAAAGCAGACTTACACCCAATGTTGACATTAATTCAGGAGATGGTATCATTTATAGGTCCTTTTGGATTCTGTATAACAAAAATACGTCCATATTCAATCAGATGACCCAGAGGAATACTGCATTCTTGACTTTGTTGTAGTCAGTTCTCCTCAAGGAACATCTTGGCTCCTCTCCCTGAAAGTAGTTTTCAGGACTGGAAACGCTCATGTTCCACTCCCACTGTGGGGATGGGCTGTGGGAAAAGTAGGGGGAGGTGACCAAGACTCTTCCTCTTCTTCCTCTTCCCCCGTGACCTCTCTCTAGTCCATTCTTTTGAATCACTAACCTGCCAAACAACTAAATCAATTGTCCCTAATCAAACGGAAAAAATTTTATTTTGGAGCTGCTGACCTCCAAATTCCAGATGGAGGCAGAGATTGGATGACGCGGCCACAAGCCAAGGAAAGCTGGCAACGACCGGAAGTTGCCAAGCAAGAGAAGCGAGGATTCTCCCCCAGAGCTGTCAGATGGAGCTTGGCCCTGGTGACACCTTGATTTTGGACTTCTAGCCCCCAGAACTATGAGAGAATGCATTCCCGGCATTTTAAGATCCCAGTTGTTGGTGTTTTGGCACCCAGGAAACTTATACAAGTATTTTTCACAGGAATAACAATAAACACTCCATGAGACTCAGTAACTTGCCCAAGGTCACAAGGTCTCGGTGGCAGAGCTGGAAGGGAAGCCCACGTCTTGGCTCAGAGCCTGACTCTTCCTCTGCGCACGACTGGGGTGCCTCTCAGCTGCACACAGCTGGCCTCCATCCTCCATGTCCTCTTGGATGATTTGGGGAACTCAGTTGCCAACCCAGGCTCTTCTACAGCATCTTGAAACATGACCTTGTGGAGACCGCCTCACACATAAAACATACCATTGCCTTAAAATAAAGCAGAGTTAAAAATCCCAGGCCAAGTAAGCAAACATCCATGTTTGAGTCTTCAGACCGATCCTGCCAGCTGCTGTAATCATACAAGAGGCTCTTTGAGTCCTTGTGCTATACTATAAAAATGACTCTAATTTGGAGAAGATGGGAACCCTGTTTGTGGAAGTTCATAGCTGATTGAACATGTCACAGGGAAGGCTGTTTTTAAATTCTTTCTTGACTCTCGATGTCATTGGGATTTAGTTCAACACAAGAGTAATTAGGCCAGAGCTTGATTTCGGAGGTCCAGGTGGAAGCTTGGCTGATCTGGACAGGCGCCAAGGTTTCATCAATGGTCTGGGGTCCCTGGAGTGTGTCTACTTAGGTCTTGGAAGGGCCCATCCAGCAAGAGTCAAGCTGCTGGTCGGACTTTATCACAGAACAGAAAAGATAGAGATTCCTTTCCTGGCCAACTAAGCAGCCGTCACGTGCCAGGCAGCAGGGACACCGCAGCTGTGGCCTCTGAGCCCAGGCAGCCAGGGTCTAAGTGAGGAGTCAGAATTCATTTTCTCAGAGGGAAGGGAGAGAGCCAAGTTCCAGGCTTGAGGTTAGGGGGGTTTAGGGGAGGACCGGGTGTCCCTGGAGCTGGCAGTGGGATGGGAATCTTCCTGAAGGGAAGGAGGAGCTGGGCCTTGGTGGAGTGCAGGAGACTGGGGAGACACAGAAGGAAGGAGGGAGGAAAGTCCCCACGAGGGGACCCAGAGCTGTGGATGAAGAGGGAACCTGGGCCGCAGGATAGATCGCAAGAGGCTGGCTGACTCCAGGAGTCAGACGCAGAGAGGGCCCCTGGATGCTGGCAGCTCCTTGCTCCTCCCTGCTTCATGGGGAGCCTCGGGCAGCTGTGGGGAGGCAGGCAGAGAAGCAGCTGGGGATGTGGAAAGAGTCTGTAAACACGCGGACCATACACGCCCTTCACCGAGGCTCTGGGGGTGGGGGGGCGGGGGGATCACTGCTGGATGCAACTGGCTCCATGCTGGTTGCTCTTGCACTTATTGAATTATTATTTATTGCCTCGCTCTGCTTTGTTTTACTGCGTTAAGTTCTTACATCCTCCAGTTACTAAATCTAGGAGGAACAGCCAAAGGCCCTTAGTGGGGAGATGGTGGGCCTGGTGTTTCAGCATTCCTGGTTGGTATGGGAGAGGGCGGTGTGTGTGTGTGTGTGTGTGTGTGTGTTTGGAGGGCTGGTCCTCAGCAGACACACTCCCTGATCTTGTGCCCGTGTCCTCAGTATCTTCAGGAGATCAGGAGCACATGAAGCCCTAGGATTATTTAGCTGCCTTGAGCCCCCATGGCAGAAAACGAGGGCAGACTTTCCAGCTCTGTTCATGGTGACATTGCCAGGACCCACCCTGACATCTGCGAGGCTGGCTGGCCTTCCTCTGACTCAGGCTTGCTCTCGCTGCCCTTTGCCTGGGTTGATTGGAGCCATGTGTGAAATCAACCTTCTGCAAACCAGGCGCTGAGAACCCCTGGAAAAGCAAGGAGGGCCCAGCAGAGACTGTTTCCTGAAGCTTCCAGGTCTGTGATCTCTGCCCCTGGTGCCCCCGTCACTCTGGGTGTTGCTCTGATCACTTTGAGCTTGGCCCCCCAATGCCCCCTTTCTCTCCCAGTCTTTGTTTGCTTCCCCTGCTGGTGAGAACACGTATGTCATGGGGGCGGTTTTGAAGCTTAACTAACGTATTTGGCACTCAGCAGGGCTCGTCCAGTCCTCATACTGGTTTTCCCCTTGCTTCTCCAACTGGGGTGTCCTGGAGGGTGAGGTCTCCTGAGTCAAATGGGCTCCCAGGATTGTCTAGACCTGGGCCTACCCAGCATCTCAGGGCAGAAATACCTGAGCCAAATCTGACTGCTGAGGCAAAGAGACCTCACACCTTTGCTCGGAATGTCTGCTGATCAGTGCTTTGCCTGCAAAGGGGAATTTTATTTTAGGGTTCGATAGCTTCATTCAGATCCCTCCTAGCATCCTCGCAGCCCTATGGCCTGGAGACGATGGAAGAGAGAGATCTCCCCACCCACAGAAAGTGTTTATACTCTCCTTTCCATTTTATACGCTGCCCTCTCAGTCATCCTAAATGTTTATTTAACGATGCTCAAAGACCTTTTAAGCTTCCTTGGTTTAGTGTTTGCTAAACACCCTGTCACTTCCACTTCTACTGATAATTTCCTGCCTGCTGTTGAGCGGCCCCTGCTTACACACCGTCTGGAAAGTCTTAATGGAGAGACTAAAGGCTCGGTCCCCACAAGGGTGTGGGCAGCCCATGAGGTCAGGAGGCTCTCTGGGGTGGAAAAAAATGAAGAGGAGCCGGGATGTTGGGAACTCACTTGCAATTCAGAAGTTTCTAAGATCGGCGAGGGGGGCAAAATTTCAGCCAGATTGTGTCAATTGTCAGAATCCCAGGCAGCACCTAGATGGCCTCTGGTCCCTCGCTGGGACCCAAGCCTGGCCCAGAGTTTCTCCATCATGAGGAAGGAGGAAGGGCAAGACCAGATGCCAGGTGGTGGTTCAGTGTGATTCCTGGCACACGAGCTAAGGCATGCCAGGGAGAGAAGCTGGCTGTTTCTCAGGCCGCAGGCTGTGCAGCCAAACTCCAAGCTCAGTTCATCTCTGGTGTCCTATTTCTTCCTAGTGGCCATAGTTGGACAGCTCTAAAAACACAGACTTATGGCCACATGGCCACAGGAAGTGCACAGTGCTGCCCTGTGTGGTCGTGCAGGTTCTGCACTGAGCAAATCTAGGACTCTAAGTCACACTGCAGTCTAAATGAACGGTGCTCTTTCAAGTTGTGCAGTGATGCAGGTTAGCTATCGACCCAGAAGCAAGCTGGGCAATTCTGTGGCAAAGAACTGGGGCAAGATTGACTGAAGGTGATGTATGCAAGGCCAGAGTGAGGGGTTTTGAGTAGGACCCCTCTCATCAGGCCAGCCCCACCCACATCCCACCCTAGCACAGAAATTCCAGATTGGAAAGCCGCTCAGAGCATGGCAGGGGCCTAGGATCCTTGCACTTGAGTCTGGAGTTCCTTCATTCACAAGAATAATGTTTTAAAAAGTTCCAAGGCTTTCTCCCCTTCAAAGCTGACAGTTTAGGGACTTCCCTGGTGGTCCAGTGGTTAAGACTCCACCCTCCCCAAGCAGGGGGTGTGGGTTCCATCCCTGGTTGGGGAACTAAGATTCTGTATGCTGTGCTTTGTCACCAAAAGATAATAAGAACAACAAAGCTGACAGTCTAGTGGGAATTATACAACTACCAAGCATGGACTACCGGGCTTCCTGGTGGCTCAGACAGTAAAGAAGCCGCCCGCAATATGGGAGACCCGGGTTGGATCCCTGCGTTGGGAAGATCCCCTGGAGAAGAGAATAACAACCCACTCCAGTACTCTTGCCTGGAGAATTCTACGGACAGAGGAGCTTGGCAGAATGCAGTTCATGGGGTCACAAAGAGTCAGACAGGACTGAGCGATTAACAATTTCACTTTCAAGTGTGGGCTACATTGGGACTTGAAGCTCTTCACACGAGAAGAACTAGAGTGTTTCAGGGCAGAGGCGGGTCAGTGTCAGCTGGGGTGGTTGGGGACCACTTCTCGGAAGAGTTGGGTCTTCATACTTGGCTAAGAGAATGGGGTAGCGTGGACA